>JAQISU010000101.1:1652500-2973750 GCA_029339505.1 Unio delphinus
TTAAGAATTATTTTATATAATAAGTTTTGTAATACTAGGCCAGTGAACGCTGCATTGAATTAGTGCATATCAAATGTTCCTTGTACCTTATGCAAAGTGACAGAATTAGTGCATATCAAATGTTCCTTGCACCTTATGCGAAGTGACAGAATTAGTGCATAACAAATGTTCCCTGTACCTTATGCAAAGTGACAGAATTAGTGCATAACAAATGTTCCTTGTATCCTATGCAAAGTGACAGAACTAGTGCATAACAAATGTTCCCTGTACCTTATGCAAAGTGACAGAATTAGTGCATAACAAATGTTCCTTTTACTCTATGAAGTGACAGAATTAGTGCATAACAAATGTTTTTACTCTATGCAAAGTGACAGAATTAGTGCATAAAAAATGTTCCTTGTACCTATGCAAAGTGACATAATTAGTGCATAACAAATGTTCCTTGTACGCTGTGCAAAGTGACAGATGATGTGATGATATGCATTAAATTAGTGCATAACAAATGTTCCTTGTACCCTATGCAAAGTGACAGATGATGTGATGGTATGCATTGAATTACTGCATAACAAATGTTCCTTGTACCCTATTCAAAGTGATAGATGATGTGATGGTATGCATTGAATTAATGCATAACAAATGTTCCTTGTACCCTATGCAAAGTGACAGATGATGTGATGGTATGCATTGAATTAGTGCATAGCAAATGTTCCTTGTACCCTATGCAAAGTGACAGATGATGTGATGGTATGCATTGAATTAGTGCATAACAAATGTTCCTTGTACGTACCCTATGCAAAGTGACAGATGATGTGATGGTATGCATTGAATTAGTGCATAACAAATGTTCCTTGTACCCTATGCAAAGTGACAGAATTAGTGATGGTACATTCCTCAATTACTACTACTAATTCGAATTCGACATAATACAGTGTATTTATGTTTCTTGTTGGTATATGTACCACGAATGGGGCCGGGGTGCTGTAAGTTTTAAAACTCTTCAGATTGTGCTTCAATAATATGTATCTGCACAATTAGTAAGCGTGTCAGTCAAAAATGTCACCCTGGAATGCTCAAGGCACTCCGCGTTAAAATGTACGATGCAGAAAAAGATCAGCTTCTACACACGCTGAAATCGACTTAGCAACGACATCACACACGCTGAAATCGATTTAGCAACGACATCATACACGCTGAAATCGATTTAGCAACGACATCACACACGCTGAAATCGATTTAGCAACGACACCGATTGCTAGTTAAGTTAGTGCCTGCCCCATAAGAAAGTGGACAAAAGGTCATAGAAAAAACCAAGCTAAACTGAACTAAGAAAAATGTAAAGAGTGGAGACATTGAAGAGGGGGTAGCCAAAACTAGGTTTGAGGTGAAGAAACAAGAAGAAAAACTTATAAGAACAAGTTAACAGAGCTGCATAAAGACGAAGAAGAGACCAAGGAAATATTAGAAATGCTGTATGAGACTGAAGACAAAGTATTAACTGTAGCGAGTATGAAGCAACCAGGCGTGTTGAGTCTCTGAAGCAACTAATCAGCAATGATAATTATTCAGAACGAGATTCGACATTAGAATGGTTAGTTAATTTTGAAGATGAAAACATTCCAGCTATGTAATCATAATAAAACAAGAGAGTAACTTTACAGGAGGCTTATTTCAACAACTTAGCAGTCGCAGCATATTAAAATAGTAAACAGTTGGTATGGCAGAGTTATTAAACAAAGCTCGCTGATAAAAAAAATAATGAAGACAAATTTTAACTCAAATCACTGAAATAATTCATAAATTAGAAGGATTAAACAAGGATCGTAAAGTTGAATCTAGAACAAATAATATAAACTGCAGTAGCAGCCAAAACAAACGGCAACAACAGACTTCACAGAAACCACAACGACACTCAGGTTTATTAAGTGGGTTTACATCATACCTTTTAAGACTAAAGGATTAAGATGAGTCTGAAACGGAGGAAATGATAATGGTTCTAGAAACTGAGTTGCTAAATCTGACATCCAAGGCGGAAATGGCGGACATGGCTGTGTCAGCATCCGCTACTACAAAATTCCTGCCGAGATCGTCTGGCGGTTAACATTGTTGATCGCTTGTAAACAAGCGTGACATGTCGGTGTGAAAATTGATAACGAGATGGTGCACATCATCAGTCATCTTCTAAAAACCAAGCTTTTCACGGCAGATCAGTATCTTATTATATGCGAGAACCTGATCTAAAATGTTGCCCAATTTTCTCATGCAATTAAAATTTAAAATGCTGTATCAGTATGCCTTGTTTTCCCACATGACTCTCGGCGATGCCACCTTGTTGTTCTACTTACGTTCAGTCACTTCAACGGTACGGTTGGAATGAGACCAGCAGACGTCGTTCGAGATTGCGTTAATCTTCGCCGAAATATGGAACAGCATTTTTAACGTCACTACGAACAACAAAATCAGTTTTCGTATAATGCACAAGCAAGTCCGTCTAAATCAATCACGATCTCAAAAACTAGAATAACCATCGCGGGTGGACGGTGGGTGTGGCGTAGTACAATTTGATATCGAAACGTCGATTGGATCCATTCTGGGTTTTAGCGCAAGTTTAATCATCAATGGAGTACATGAAAAAGATTTTCCCATCAACGTTACTGACGTGAACAGCGCTCTCATCAACTCATCGATCACTCAATGATCTCTTTCTTTCGTCGGATCTGTCCTGAACGTGATTCCATTTACAGCAATTAACGTGCTTCTAGGCTTGCGGGTGCAAATTCGTCATAATCCTTTCATTTATTATCCTATACTGAAGACGTACTCGATCGCGGAAAATCACCATGTGACTCAACGATCAGTCTCGAAATGCAGTCAGTAAAACAATCACCTAGTATATGAACGTGAGGAGAAAATCCTCATAGTCGACTGCGTACATAGACGAAAATTCGTCGGTGGAGTTGTATCCACGTAGTTTCCCTTGGTTCAAGCAGCTCTTTCTGATACTTAAACGAGAGCAGTTCCAATTCCTCTCAAAGGAGCTGAAGTTGGAGACACTGGAGCGGCCTCTGAAGCTTTAGTGGCAGTGGGCAAACAAATAGCTAGTAAAATCATGTCACAGTCTAACACAACTCCGCTGTCCTCGATACCGACAACAGAAACACAGCCACTGCTATCATTGTCGACAGCAGCATAGAAAACCCAGCTATATGATCTTTCCAAGCAGGCAAAGATGCCTTTAAGAAAATGAGATTATGATTAGACAAGATTTTACAGAATCTTGAGTAAAAGGTGAGTAGACCCACGCTCTCTGTTGGTGTCATCATGTTCGGTTACGCATTGAAAAGATTGTGGTGAGAATGCAACTCATTCTTAAAAAAAATAGAATGAATCATAATAACAGTGCATTTTAGTAACACTTGTATAACATAGCGACCTCATGTATTCGTGATTTTCTCCCGATTACTTTAGGCTGAGCGATGATAATCGCCTCGACAATTCGACAACCGAGTACAAGTCCGTCATATACCAGGACACGAACACCACAAACATGAACGAGAGCACTCATAAAAAAGAAAGACGTGTGACGAAGATATATACTTGCTTTTACATAAGACCTTTCTTGAATTTTGCGGTATAATCGCTAAAGCAGAAACAATTGGAGACTGATGCATAAATCACTCTCCAAAACAAGAGATGTTGGTTACTCAGGACGGCTCAATACCAACTCATTAATCAGATGGTGAATCAAAAATCTATAAATACTTTCCACAGGTTAGCATTATTCTGAACCTGGTCATGTTCAGTAATCAATCCATGCGGGTTTATACTACCATCAAGTGGTGGTTACAACACACAGAGATGGGAGCTGCTGTTAGTACAGCATTTGCCGCTAAAATGGTCATGCTTTCATCCAATGTCGTGGATAATGCTAATGCAATGAGCGTAGGAAATATTAGAAATAATTTTAAACTTGCAAGACATGCTACCTAAAACCTAGGATTCACTGGTCGACGTTCTCTCACCGATACCAGTCACGAGATCTGCATGATGCTTCCCTTGAACAGTAACTTCGGAGTGTGGAGGGATATCCAAACGATGTTCAGTGGTGTCAAATGCTAGCTGATGTTGCAAAGAGACTTTTTTATGCACGGTACATGCACAAATCAGCAGCTCCAGATAATAAGCACCTCTAGCCACCACCAAGCTGGTTAAACAATGAATATCCTTGTATAGCCAATGGCGAAGTAAAAGTCGTCGCAACGTCGGGAATCCAAATGAGAGGATGGTGTCAAAGCTGTTTGCGTCAGTTCTTGCTCCGTTGAGACTTGTTGGGGCGTCAGGGGCAATACTGTAACAAGATGAACGGGTGAGATTTCGAATTAACAACAGAACACAATGGATGGTGATACAAATACAATGTTTAATGACATGATTTGAATGAAAACTGAATCATGATTAATACGTGTGTATATAATCCACATATTGGATAAATTTACATAACTTAAACACAAGAAATTATTAATTTATATAAATTTATAGCTAAAGATGTGCAACTCCTTAACGTTGACCGCTACCTGACAAGACTTTCGTAATATAAAGAGTTAAAAGAGTTTTACCTACGGTGATGTATGTCTACACAGATATAGTATGTGCAATGGACGCTTTCGTTTTTTCCCATCAAAATTAATTTTCACGTGCAGTACAGGATGAACCAAACTCACTTTTTCGATATATATATATATATATATATATATATATATATATATATATATATATATATATATATATATATATATATATATATATATATATACACCAAAAAGAACGAAACCGGAGTAAATGTATTTAATAAATAAAAGGATTGATACAATTCCGTGACAATCACAACAGCCACACATAAAGCGGTGATGTGAAACGGTGTCGCCCATTGTAGAAGTTTCTGCCAGAAACGTACCATTGTGACATGGTCCGCTGAGTGTGTCAGTCGATGATAGCAAAATAAACCCGTCAAAAAGAAAAAGAAAATATAATAGCATTTACTATAACACTATGTCGTACGTCTCAGCCAGACTAAAGCTGTTACCGTACAAGAAGAAAAGTATGGTCGTTGTTGTCACGCATACAAGACCAGTATCGTTCAGGCTTGCAGTTTCGGCACTCACAGGAACGGGCCGTGTCATGTTGAGTCACTGTCAGGCCACCTCGTTAGCCAGACAAGCTTCAGCACGAAAAGTCTTAATTCTTAACTTGTCGGCGTGCACGAAAAGGTGGATTCCTCGGACCCGCTGTTAGCAGGCATCGCTATATTTCTAGGATTTCTCAGCATCGGAAATGGACTCCAACTTCTGGACCCGCGCGCGATAAAATACGTGCCATTAAAAGAAAAAGAAAAAACAGATTTTAATGCGAGCATTTATGAACCCGATGACAATAGCGCTGTATAATATTGACCTTAAATTAACTTTAATACGAACCGGTGATATTTTCAGAGGTGTCAATTCTATGGATCACCACAATCAACATATTACATCTGACAAGAATTGCGTAATTAACCTGCAAAAGTGTTACGATGGATATGGTACTCACAGGGTCGCCGTCGTCAACGACCACTTTACAGAGACGTAGAGTATTCGTTTGGCTTTCCATCTCCAGATGAAGTCGAGCGTCACATCCAACAGCCGCATAAAGGAGCACTACACAAGATGTTACAGCTTCAGGATTACCACGACTAGACGTGTGGATGGTACTGCATCGATTACATCCAACGCAGGTGCATAGGAAACTCGCCTTTTGAAGTTATTATACAGTTTTCGAAACAACGTTTCTAACATGAACTCGTGGTGTCTTATGATTAAGACGATTTGTGTAGTATGTGCTTAAAAACTCACGCATCGTTACAGGTAGGTTATGGTGTCAGAAATAGAGACAACTAAATGTAGATTCTGCGCAAATATGCTGTCTAAAACGTTGAAAAGAGATACGTGTACACCTTAGTGTAATGGTTCTGTATTAACAAATTTATCATTATAAACTCTGTGGCCGTGATTCGTACTACGATGACCTTCGCGTAAAAGAAATATGTGCTAGGGAGTCTGTTAATGTTGCGGCGAAGGACAAATTTGTCGGTGGTACCGTGGACGTACATGCGTTGATCGGAAAACTTCCAAGACCACTTGGCGGATGGACGTTGCCAGGACGTAAATATACTGCACCGTGGAATCCAACAGCATCGATGCCATCAATACGGAACATTTTATATATTACAGAGATCATCGGGAAGAAAAAGCTGGATTCGATTGTCATGGTGAGGTACTTAAAAACGCAAGCCTAGAAATTTCAGATAGCGTGTACAAATTTTCTTGATCGGGGCATTAAATAAGTTAGACAAAGTCGTGCCAGGTAAAATGAAAACGACAGAAGATTTTTTGGGAACTGAAAGTTCTCACAGAAAACTGCATAAACCAGCGCGCAATTATTTTCCATGAGTCGTCTTGGTCGCGTCAGACAATGTATGGTCGACATATCTCGTCGACATGAGAGATTACTATGCGTACAGCGATCATTTTAAATATCTCATGACGGTTATTGCCATGTACGCATAGTAGTTCCTGTGAAAATAGGAAATTATATTGTTGAAGCGTCTGAAAGCCTCGTAGGCGCACGAAAGCCTGATAAATTATTGGCAGATCATTGTAGTAAATTTTATAACATAACCGTCTCAGATTGGGTTCATACAAATACCATTTTTTTATACAGCACACACATTTAAATCGAAGCGGCCATCGATGACCTGTTTAACAAAACTCTCCAAAAGCTCATGTGGAAGAGATTTTCCAGTGATAACACCAACTGATACTTAGATGTTAGGACAGATATCGTTTACCAATGCAATCAAACATGGCACCGAAGCATTAACAAGATACTCATGAAAGCATGCTGACAAACCAAAAAAAAAAAACAGGTCACAAACGCCTTACTTCATTAGATTCAAATTGAAGGTAAGTGATCACGTCATAATTAGCAGACAAAAAACTACATTCACAGGAGATACACCCCTAACTGGAACGAAGACATTTTCGTCGTCGATACCATTAAAGAAATCATGTCATGTGCATGCTCAAAGACTCCACAGTAGAGCCCATATAGGGTTAATTTTGTAATTACAAAAAAAACCTTAAGTCATTGTCGAGAAGACCCGTCCTAGCATATATACACTTGAAAACATACTCATATTTCATCAATTTGATACCATCTTCCAAACAATCACGAGTCACTCTATTCAGCTAATTATAAAACTGATCTATATGCGGCGATGACAAATTAAAATATTTCAACTTATAGTGAATTTTGAATTGTTGATTATACCGCTGAATCGGACGCCTATGACTATAGCTACGCCTCACCTATTCCTGGTTATCATAGTCGTTTTCACTCCGCACAATATATCATCTCAGGAATATAAATCAAATCCTTATTCGCATAAGATATACACTCCTTCGCCCGTCTCGATATCTGCGGAGACCCAGACTTATCAAGCTCAAATATCGGAATAATGCCGAGAACCTCATCACTAAAAATCAAGTGATCAATACTCGGGATAACATGTAAAAAAACATCTTCAGTACACTACAATCATGTCTTTAATACAATCCAAAGTGAATCAAAACCAACTGGTCCAGAACCCGAATTTTGCGCCCTTGATTGGTTGACACACATCCATTTGTTTTACATTGGAGTGACCACGCCTGGTTCAGAACTCCCATTTCTGTATCCAAAACACCCATTTTGTTAAATCTGCGTGAGGCATCACCATCAACTTGAAAAATGTTGTATAGAATCTTCATTTCTTTCATTACTCATGACAGCCTAATACAAACAACAAAATCGAATGCCGGGAACCAACTGACAATCGAATCCCACTGCTTAGGTTCATCTAGACATGTTGAAACCACTATAAATGTAATGCAATCAGACATATCTACTTATGATGTTGTTACCAGGGCGCGCGTCTACATGTACGTGCTTCACATACAATCAAATAAAGACAACCATGTAGCTAGAACGTGTAAATCGTCCAAAGTCTGTAAAGCACATGTAGAACAAGACGACAGGTAAACTCGTATTAGGATTGACAGATGGTTTCAGAATGTCCTGGAAAGCGTACCAGCGAACATGAACTGGACCATTCCTCCATGTACACCAGCTCACGTTCCTCTCAAGAGGAATGGAGAGAAACAGACAGTGAAACATTGCCACCTATATATGTATCATGGCTAGATCCTCATCATGGTAACGGCATTATACACGATTCACCATAGCTCCAGTCACCACAAAGTTGACACACACGTTTACACGCATTCATGCATACACAGAGCAGCATACATCTTCCTAATCACTTGCGAAGAGAATACATCAACTGGAAAATCGATTATGTGGTCATCCCCAGTGATGTCTTCGCCATATGCAATTATGTTCAACAAACACCAAATGCATCTGACAAAGCACTAACGAACTTATTACGTACTACTGCTTCACTAGCGATGGCCTTACGCATGCGCATTAATGATCGCACTCCGATGTACTAGGAATGACAGACTTGACACAATATCTGGTTCGAATGTACTCGTCAACACAGTACTCGTCAACACAGTACTCGTCATGTTTGACGACTGTCCCGAAAATCAGATAGCACGAAAGTCTATGTTTGCAAGTGACTAAGAGATTGGATCGTTACTGCAAGTAAAGGATTAGTTTTTGCTGGCACAGTCGATGGAAAATACGTTCTCACATCACGTAGCGATGATTATGCCAGTGGAAAAATCTTAAATATGATTGGAAAGGTTATGGCTTAGACTAGATGCGTGTTACTTTCGTTCAGAGAACATTGAGATGTCAGTCTTCAATGCACTGGATAATTTTGCTAGCAAATACAATAAATGTCAGACACTTGGGAGATCTGTAGTCAAATTTGGGACCACGCGACTCCACATCTACCAGGTTTCATTTACTTAGACACAGTTTGTGGAGTAAACAACATTGTTGAGAAATTATTACTAATCTTACTGAGAAATGGATCTCACAAGGCGAAAAGTATAATTAGAGGAATAACGTCGCATCCCAACACGTTTCATTATTTTCAAACTGTTTAGCGATTTAGTTTGTCAGTGTGAGTACCTAGCAGGGATATAGAGTAATAACAAGGACACCTTTTTCTCTACTTCCACACCTTTAACAACAGAAAGAAACACGTTAAGTAGATAGGCAAAGGGTAATAACGATGATTGCCCATTTAACAAGGAACCTCGTTCCTGTTTTACCTCCGACTAGGCATTTATACACATACATTGTCTGTGCACTGGAAACAGTCGGTTATTCCGATCGAAAGCATTTCGCTCGTACGGCATATCTCTCTCTCTCTCTCTCTCTCTCTCTCTCTCAATATATATATATATATATATATATATATATATATATATATATATATATATATATATATATATATCCCTCGGGTATCGTTGTATACATACAAACGAAACCCGAGTACATGTATTTAATCAAGAAAAGGATTTATACAATCCTGTGACACCCATCGTGTGCGTGTGTGAGTACATTTGAGTATATTGAGCTAAACAAAACAACAAAAACAAACAAATCAAAACAAAGACACATTTCATTTAATTACGTGTTTTCATCAGAAATCAGAATCGCAATGGAATTTCACAACCATCAGAAAATATAATTTCTTGCTCTTCGCTACCTGTAGCATTTGTTTGAATTTCCGTACCAGTATCCGCTATTTCTCTTTTTAATCCTCTTGTGGTCTGGTCATATGGCATTACTTAATGGGAATGGATTTTCTTTTGTTCCTGTAACAGAATATTACTCATTTCTTTTTCTTTTCGTGAGTAGCTCTGAAAACCAAAATCATTGTTCCTGACCGTGCTAACAGGCACATTTAATTTGTTTCTTTAATCCCGTCTTTCCATTAGGTCCACGTTTTGGAAATTCAGAAACCATGTACCATTTCTCGTGACAGACGTAGCAGGTTTCTTGATTTATATCCTACGTTGTGTAGTATCTAATCTGGTTGGAAGCGTGTTTTTGAACGACATTCTGTAAATATCTGACGAAACGGATGATCCAAAACTGTAAAAATTCGGCTTAAATATACACAAGAAAGTTAAAGAGTTCGAATCTGATGTTTAACTAGAGAAATCAGCAGGTACTTGTTAGAGACTTTGAAACGAGAATGTCAACTTAAACATGATTATCATTCGAGACTCGACATGCACCATTAAAGCTTGATGCCTCCTGCTTGGGTTGAATTTAGCACACTGGCTGAAAACAGCTTCACAAGTCATTAGCGAAATCCGATGACCAATTAAGTGTGAAATATGGGAAAACCACTATTCACACGACCCACGTAGAACATCGCAGAGAAAAGATCACTAAAATGTGTGCTTGGTGGACGATATGAGCCTAACCAAAGGCACCATGGTCCAAATTGGCAACCTAAAAGACCAGCTGTGTTTATCCCGGTGTATCGTCTCTGGTCGAATTTATGACGTGATGAATAATACCTTAGAATGAAAAATATTGTGGGATTACATTTGACCATCGGATTTATTCCAAGCATAAAAGGAAGCAGAACTGTTAAATTAAACAGGTATTTCAATGAGACGATGTGTGGCATTCCTGAAAAGCACACATTTTAAGACCGTGTTGGCTCCTTGTTATACGTTGAAAGTATATCCTAAAGAGGCCTGGAGAGATTTGTCTAATTGAAGACCAAATTTCCCAGACAGAAACAACATTTGTGTGTATCGTTATCAAGACTATTTCAAAGTCAATTCTACCGCCACAGAGCATGCAATCCTGAGGGAAAGAACCAATTCTGGCTCAGTTAGCTATCGACCCTTTGTCAGGTCATTCATTGTATTACCTACGACATCGTATGAAACAAGTTTACCAAAAGAAGAAATGCTTGCAAACTAATTGCATTGTGCTCCACTTGTTGACATCTTTTTCGAACCAAAATAGCAAAGGCACCCATTTCTCCAGGACATTTGAGACATTATTTCTGGGACCAAGTTGTGGTCATTGCACTTCAATACTACATTCGAAGAATACTTATAAATGACAATCTAAAGAACAAAATATTGGTTTTATCTCTTTAGAGTTTGAAGGTTCGCATTGATAATGTGCTTGTGTTAAGAATATGCAAGATCAGTAAGATTTCCTGAAGACGTGGATAAATCATTCGGGGCTCTTGTGCCCTTCTCGATTTTGCCGTAAAGAAATAAACTCTAACAAAGCCACTTATAGAGTAGAGGACAGTCATCGCTTAAAGGACTTGAACTGTCATACAACAGTTCTGACTCACATTTCTCGTAATACGACGTACAGTTGATCTTGCAAGATTCAGAGCAAGATACCAAGTATCCCACAGTCCCCTTGAACGTAGCCAAACTCATTCACATGACTGTGATACAAGTAGCTTTAAGATTGCATAGATCAGTTGGACGATCTTTGAGTGGAATGCCTAAACCTTTCAAATATTCAAATTAATATTAATGGAAATAATAAGTGCTTAAAAATAATATTGTTGGACTAGAAAAGTCATTTTGAATTCTATATTCAAATTATTATTAATAGCAATACCATGTGTTTATCAATCATTATGTTGGACTAGAAAATTCATTTGAAATTATCGTGATTTTAGACAGGGACATATATGAATAATATCATTATGATATATTACAAAACTGTTAGCATATCACTACACTGTAGGCCACTGACACATTAGTACGTTAGAAGTTACATTAACACATTCAATATTGCAACATTTTGTGAACATCGCTGGAATTCAGTTAAAACTTCATACATTTGAATTTGTGATAAAACGTGTATGACTCGTTGAAATTTATTGCACAATACCGTAAGTTCTTTTTAAAGTTTTACTTTTGTATTCTAAGGAAATAATTTTTTGTTGAAATGTACACAACTTTTTTCTGTTTTTTAGTTTAAGACTATAGAGTCGTCATACAAAATGGGAGAGCTTTGAATGGATTCGAATTTTTCTAAAATATTTCAAAACACTTAACTTTTTAAAATACAATTTCACTTAGTTTGGGAAGTTTCTAAGTCACATTTATTATTTCAGATATGTGCGAAATCTAAAGTGAAACCAAAAAGATTTTACAATGTCCTCTAAAGTTTAGAACCTAATTTTAAATCCTTAGCAAATACAATTTAGAATTCGTGAGAAAAGATGGATTAATCCAGTTTGTCAGACAATATAATCTCTCTCTAACGAGACAAGAAATATTCTGGGACAATATTTTGTAGAAGAAAAAAAACGTTTGGGATACAAGTACTTTAGTTCTGATTAGTAAGTCTGCATCAGGCTGTGACATATAAGAAATAGAATTAAGATAAAGTACATGACGGAAATAAAGTTAAGACAGCTTTGGGTGCAGAAAGAAGGAGAACTTCATTTGCTGGACAAGGAGAGAGAGAGAGAGAGAGAGAGAGAGAGAGAGAGAGAGAGAGAGAGAGAGAGAGAGAGAGAGAGAGAGAGAGAGAGAGAGAGAGAGATGACCGTACGGTAAAGTGAAGTGACTGGGAAGCCGCACTCTCTTCTGCTACACGATTTGATAGACTTTTTCCAAAGACCTACTGACGATTTGGTGTGTGGGTAAACGTACGATCTTGTGCGGTTCGTGGGTGGTCAATGTTGGTCAGCATATAAAAAGGGACATCGTCCAAGACCGATAGTTCATTGTGACAACACTGCCAAGCGAGAAAGATGAATCATTTCATACACAAAGTATCGAGCGTAAGACTCAAGCAGATTTACAAATGAAAGGGGTATATAATGGGAAACATCTACGCTGGGACACAAGCGATAGCTGACCAGATTTTCAACAATGTGGGTGACGGACATGGATAGCAACATGAACTTCCTCCTTTCTTATTGTTTGTTACTTGTTTTGGTTTAGCTGTTTTCTTAAAAATGGATATTAAATGTTGTATAAAAAGTGTCATTCTTATATGAAATGCTTATGCATTGTATGCAAAGTAGGGTCTTTTTGTTTGAAGGCATAAATTTTAATTTTAAAAGTATTTTTTATAGATCCAAGAAATAGATAACATGTAAATAGATTTGTTCCATGTCCAGATTTGAATGTTTTAAATAGATAGTGCTTAGACTAAAGCACAGGCCAGAGAGCCCATGTATTTACTTGAATAAATGTTTTGAACCCATATCGTAGACTTTTATTATCTGTGGGTCTTAATTTAGAAGATCTCTACCCTCTTTTCTGTGTGTTTCGATGTGTATTTGTTTCTTTCTGTATATCTATGTGTGTCCCTATCAACCCTTTGTCCCTACACGTACATTTTACCCTATCAATAATTTTGACCCTATAAACACAATGGAGTCACCAATGTTCAATTCCCTTAGAACTCCAGGTGACATTCCCATGTTAAATTCGGATTAACACTAATTTTCATATACTCATTTTTAACGTTAAGGTCCCGATGACACTAAAGTGACCCAATTCTTGTCGCTATGTTCAGTTCCCCATTGGCTCCACGTTACATTTCCCCATGTTAAATTCCCCTTGTCGCTAGATGTTCCCACTACCTTTTTGACTGGATTTCCAAATGTCGGTAGAGTATCCCATATATACTACTTATGGATTTCTATGACGTACTTTTGCTTAAGTTGCGGTCTTATGGATTTCTATAATGTATGTTTGCTTAAGATGTGGTCGTATGGATTTATATAATGTTTACTTAAGTTGCGGTCGTATGGATTTCTATGACGTATTTTTGCTTAAGTTGTGGTCGTATGGATTTCTATAATGTATGTTTGCTTAAGTTGTGGTCGTATGGATTTCTATGACGTATGTTTGCTTAAGTTGGGGTTGTATGGATTTCTATAATGTATGTTTGCTTAAGTTGTGGTCGTATGGATTTATATAATGTATGTTTGCTTAAGTTGTGGTCGTATGGATTTCTATAATGTATGTTTGCTTAAGTTGTGGTCGTATGGATTTATATAATGTATGTTTGCTTAAGTTGGGGTTGTATGGATTTATATAATGTATGTTTGCTTACGTTGCTGTCGTATGGATTTCTATAATGTATGTTTGCTTAAGTTGTGGTCGTATGGATTTATATAATGTATGTTTGCTTAAGTTGTGGTCGTATGGATTTCTATAATGTATGTTTGCTTAAGTTGGGGTTGTATGGATTTATATAATGTATGTTTGCTTACGTTGCTGTCGTATGGATTTCTATAATGTATGTTTGCTTACGTTGCAAGATAGATGCTGATAACGTTGACATTAACAGTACAACATCATAATAATTTGTATTTGTTCAAAATCGAGTACATTTATCGTTTTCGAGAGTTTTGCTTAACACTGTAATACTCAAAATCTTGCTGAAGCTGTTATTTCTACTTTGATTATCGGCATAACACCGTCAACCATCGTTTGTCTGGGTGGTGGGGATGGAGGTGGTGGAGGTGGTGGAGATGGCGTGGACCTATCCTGCGAACCCCTAACGCCAGGTAGTTGGATAATCGTCTGGATATCCACGTCACGGACAGAACCGTACTGAGTTTGTGGTCGTGAGGTTCCGGCGGACACTAACTCTGGAAACTGCCGGTTTCCACTAGCTGTTCGAAGATTCCTGTGCCATGAATCGAATGCGTCATCGCGAGGTGACATCTTGACTCTCTCTGTCAGGCGACGTCCTGAAAAAAATCAAAATGTTATCAAGGATAATGATATGTGTAAACTTTAATTAAAATATGTGGCTGATGAATCTGAGGCGATTGTTAAAATCATACTTGTAAAGGAAAGCGTACGGCTTTCAACATCACTGTAACTATTTGCTTACTAATGAT
The DNA here is from genome assembly GCA_029339505.1 of Unio delphinus. Classification (NCBI taxonomy): domain Eukaryota; kingdom Metazoa; phylum Mollusca; class Bivalvia; order Unionida; family Unionidae; genus Unio; species Unio delphinus. The sequence goes on from JAQISU010000101.1 coordinate 1,667,418, forward strand.
GCCAAATTTGAACCTGAATCAAAGAACGGAAGAGGTAATGCATTCAATTGTTATACGTATATTAAGCGCCACCGAAAAGAATCAATATGATACATGGAAGTCTGTGTTACAATGACAGATCACACTTTTATAAGGTATAGTATGATGAAATTTTATATTTGTCAGTTATAATCGGACGCCATCAAACCATCTTTGCCAGGAAATGTATTGATAGTTAAAAGACAATGTTTACCTTGAAGTTTTCTAATTCAATTTAAGGTCTGAAGTCTTCATCTTCTTACAGAAAAATATGGCTTAAATATAACGAACTGGCGTTTTGTTGCACGCACGAATATGTAAGACGTTACCTGTGCCTACAACCTGCGCCTGTTGTATTTCCTCATAAAACGCTTTGGCTTCTCTTGGCGTCAGTTCCTTGGGACAAGAAATAGGATTGGAATAGGTCAGGGTTTTACTTCTAGCCAGTGAGAATGTCGCACCTCTGGCAAGGCGAGCCTTTTGCTTATGGAATGTATGCCATGCATCCACATTGTACTGATCGTCAACTGCTAATGTTCTCTGCTTTGTTAAAGGGTCAAATGTGTAATTCTCAGACCGAATTAACTGAGTGGTTTTGGGTTTTAATGGCGATTGAAGAGAATGCTGCGATTTTATAGGTACAGACGGGATTGGCTGGTGATGTGATGCCGAGAACATGGAAACATTAGGCTCTGGTTTGGGCTGCAACTGAGCGGGATATTGCGAAATTTGATGGTTGATACTATGTTTGCTGATTTTTGGTGCGATATCTGGGGTGTGCTTCATTTTGGCAGCAACAGTATAATTGTGAAGCTCCTTTGAAATGTTACCTGAAGACTCGTGTTTTTCACCTGTATCAGCCACGGAAAGGTCATTACTGTCATATACAGCCGTATTATTTCCGACTTTTGTGTTATCGCCCTTCTTATCGACATAATGTCTGTCTTCTACTTTGGGTTTTTCATCCCTGGAAACAATGACTGCTGGGTCCCATTCGTACTTACTTGCATTATATTTAAAACCATCGTTCTCATCATAGGTTAGAATAAACTCTGGTTTGTCTGCCGTCGTCTGATTCGGGCCCGGCATGTTTTGCTTAGTAAGGGTTGTCCTTGTTCGTTGTCTTGCTATGATAACATCTCTATGGCTATTCTTCTTTACACTCGACTGCTTCCTTTCGTTTGAATTTTTTAACATATCTAAATAATTCCTATACTTCAGCCCTGCTATTTGACCCATATTTAAATCGCTGATGGGCATTTGCCCAGTAGAATTAGCAAGGGATACTTCAGTCCTTTTTGATCCGGCTGATGTCCTTGCACCCTCATCTCCCCTGTGACTTGGAGCTAGAGACGTCCCATACATCTCGAGAGAGAATCCTATCATATGTAGTCCTTTATCAAATCGCTTTTGTAGCAAATGATACGCTGCAGCCACTGCGTTTACCTTTCGTTCTATCACTGAATAAAAGACGTCATTTTCCATGAAATGGAACACCTTTGTCATATAATTTAGGATGCATCCTTTTGGAATTGGTGGGAAGAGCTTCCCAGTCGGAGGCTGACGTGTAATGATTGGCTCTTCGTAGCCATGTCGCATCCAGGGATGGACTAGTATATCGTCAACCTTGATCCGTTGCTTGTCGTCTGGCAGCAGCATTCTACGAAGCAAATCGGCACATTCTGAAATGGTACATATTAACATTTTCATGCGGTATGACAAACAAGAAATTGGAACGTTTTTGCCCGTTAAATTTTTTCCCACTGAGTTTTATTTATATATTTATTTATTTACTTACTTATTTACTTGCATGACTTTGCAAATAATACAGCGTTGCCCACTTTTAAATATCTGAACTGAATTCGTCATTCCCCTACCTCCAACATTAGCCTTGCAAAATCGATCCCATCATAATTCGTCCCAGAAAACTAAAACGCCTCGGTTAGCTGATTTCTCCGTTATCTCTTTATGATCAAATCTTTCGTCGATACAAAAGTTTGAATGAATGCTGTGATCTAGAAGAGGGCTTTTATTTCACGTTCTTTAAGCGTATATCCACCGATTCGTACGCTGATGATCGACATTGAATGTTTTAACATAGCCATTAGGCATTTATATGTTGTCAAGCAGAAATAGAATTTAACACCGTTTAATAATATAAATATTCCAAACTAGAATACACAGAATAACTGGTGATTCTTCTAGTTACGTTTCTTTTTTATATTGAATGCTAAACTCAAACGGCATACTCAAGGAAAAGAAGTATTTTAACGATTAAACTGCACTCAGAATAGATCTAGTTAAAATATGCAAAGTACACTATTCAAAATATGTCTGGATACAGTATACAAAGTACACTATTCAAAATAAATATGTATAACATATAAGGAGTACACTATTCAAAATATGTATGGATATTATATAAAGAGCACACTATTCAAAATATGTATGGATATTATATAAAGAGCACACTATTCAAAATATGTATGGATATTATATAAAGAGTACACTATTCAAAATATGTATGGATATTATATAAAGAGCACACTATTCAAAATATGTATGGATATTATATAAAGAGTACACTATTCAAAATATGTATGGATATTATATAAAGAGTACACTATTCAAAATATGTATGGATATTATATAAAGAGCACACTATTCAAAATATGTATGGATATTATATAAAGAGCACACTATTCAAAATATGTATGGATATTATATAAAGAGTACACTATTCAAAATAAATCTGGATAACATATAAAGAGTACTCTATTCCAAATAGGCCTCGATAAATTTCCTTGAAATTTCTAAATGCATAGATGCAGTCTTGTCTACTTTACAACCAATATGGCTTTGTACATGGACCATTTTAAATCAAAGTTAAACCGAATATTTTTTACAGGACTTGACGAAATTTTGGATTCTTGTCGCTAAATTCCCAAACTGGATAGTGACTGACATAAAATGGGATTTGCCGAGAACCTTCTTCAGAATATATACATGTATTTCAATTAAATACCTTTTAGCTATGGAACGAAAACTTTCTAAATTGGAGTTTTCCTGGTGGGTGTTTTGAAAATGTGTGAATAACTTAGTGTGGGGAATTGTGTGATGGACCACGATAGAGTAAAGTACAGTATAACACAATGGATCATTGTACAGTTTAATACAGAATACACCGTTCTATTTTTTCATTCAGATTGTAGCGTTGTACGGTTTCATAGAACAAATTACTACACTGTATGTATATAGTAAGTATAGTTAGTTTATTGTTGAATGTTAAACATTACTACACTGTATGTATATAATAAGTATAGTTAGTTTATTGTTTAATGTTTATTGACACAATGTGTTTGATTAGTAAAGAATAGTGTGGTTTAATGTTCTAGGCTCATTAACGAAATGTGTGTGTGTGTTATAAGGTATATTCTAATTTACATTTTTATGGCTCATTAACAAAATGTGTGTGTGTAATAAAGCATAGTCTAGATTAATGGTGTAGGTTTACTGACAAAATGTGTGTGTAAAATGTGTGTGTGTACAATGTGTCTGTAATCAAGTATATTCTGATTGACTGTTTCCAGCTTTTGAAAGTTTATCTACTTTAATTACAAATATCTCAGTTGCAAAAACGTTATTGGCCCTTGTTTTAAAAATCATTTACTATTTACCATTTAATTCCAGGAGGTTGCAACATTTAGACAAATGAACATCTGAAGTAAAGCCAAACTCTATATGTATGTAACCCATATAACACATATCATTCGTACAGTAAAGCCAAACTCTATAGGTATGTAACCCATATAACACATATCATTCGTACAGTAAGGCCAAACTCTATAGGTATGTAACCCATATAGCACATATCATTCGTACAGTAAAGCCAAACTCTATAGGTATGTAACCCATATAACACATATCATTCGTACAGTAAGGCCAAACTCTAGGTATGTAACCCATATAACACATATCATTCATACAGTAAGGCCAAACTCTATAGGTATGTAACCCATATAACACATATCATTCGTACAGTAAAGCCAAACTCTATAGGTATGTAACCCATATAACACATATCATTCGTACAGTAAGGCCAAACTCTATAGGTATGTAACCCATATAACACATATCATTCGTACAGTAAGGCCAAACTCTATAGGTATGTAACCCATGTACCAATCATTCGTACAGTAAGGCAAAACTCTATAGGTATGTAACCCATATAACACATATCATTCGTACAGTAAGGCCAAACTCTATAGGTATGTAACCCATATAACACATATCATTCGTACAGTAAGGCCAAACTCTATATGTATGTAACCCATATAACACATATCATTCGTACAGTAAGGCCAAACTCAATACGTATGTAACCCATATAACATATATCATTCGTACAGTAAAGCCAAACTCTATAGGTATGTAACCCATATAACACATATCATTCGTACAGCAAAAACAATGTTTTAAACCTTATTTTAACATACCTAACATGTATAGATGATTTTAAAATAGAACATATAAACAGTGAGGAACACCGGGGCATATTTTCTTTACAACTCCAACGTTTTTCAGAATAAGAAACTACTTGCAACATGCACGTGTAATATAGTATAGCCGGGTTTGCTGTTGTGGGTTTATTGGAAAACTGTATATGTGTTGCGAAGTGTATTACCATCAGATATTCCTTCTGGCATTGTGCAGCCTTTCAAAATGATAGAATGAAGCTGGGTAAAATTACTGGATGACGTTGGCACAAAGGGCAGCTCACCCTTTAGCATGGCAAACATACACACACCCCTGAAATAAATAGAACATAACATGCATATATATTTGTTAATTTCCGTCTCAAACTACCAGCTCATGAACATTTGTTTGTTTGATTAGGATTTTTAACGTAGCTTTAACACTTTTTCAATCATATCGCTACGACGTCTGCAGTGAGGCAATTTATAGACGTGTCTACACCAGGGCATCATGCCGCAGATATGCAGCATGATGTCCCACCCAGTCACATTATCCTGATACCAGGCCGACCAGTCCTAACAATAACCTCTTAATGCTGAGCGCAAAGTGAGGCAACTGTAAATACCATTTTTGTAACTTTGGTATGACTCGGCCTAAGATCGAACCCATGACCTCCCGCTTCCGCGGCGGACGCTCTAACTACTAGGCCACCGAAGAGGTTCTCATGAACTTTAAAGTCCCCATAAGCCTACTAGTGCAGAGGGGATCGGATTTCATTCCAATTTACATGAGGCGCAGAAATGAAATTTATGAATTTCCGAATTCACTTTGGATAGGAGGCCTGTCCAGCGCAGGTTACCCTGAAAGGATGCTCGCCAGGAGATCATACAGTTCTTCGCCTGAGGTTGAGACTGGGGTTCAGCTCTGTGCCAGTTAAAGTTGCATCACCTTTCAAATGTAAACTTGTTCGTGATTGGTTCAAATACACACATGAACACACACACACACACACACACACACACACACACACACACACACACACACACACACACACACACACGTTTGGTGGCATTCTACAGATTCGTAATTTGCATGCGGTTAGATTTTTAAAGAACAATAATTTCCTAGGTTTGTCTCACTGTTTAAAAAGACCTTGTATATCTTAAGCATTATTATAATAACGTTTAGTTCCATTTATTTTAGTGTATGAGTGATTGGTGTAATTTTGGTTACAGAGTATACGTCTTGGTTTTACTTCAGATGTGCGTCTTACACAATTGCTAGCTCTGCTTGGTCATTTCCTTATCCTGTATTTAATGATAAATTGTTAAAAGTGCAGATAAACTCGTGTAGCATGATATATATATATATATATATATATATATATATATATATATATATATATATATATATATATATATATATATATATATATATATATATTCTCTCCTTGCTGATTCTGAAGCTGATATCGTCTAGTATGGCAAAACTAGTTTTCCATATTTTAATAAATGCTAGAGATAGTTTAAATTTGACCAATTTGGCCTAATTTTTAAAGCGCATGTGAGCAGACAATTTGTTTATCTGTGTGCTTAGATATGTCCAATTTCCAGAACTACACTATCCAAGGCAATTTCAGTTACAGTGCATGAAAGTAACATATGTATGCACGCATTCTCTCCCTTTGTTTGTGAAGACGAGGCAAACATCTTCACCTTACACTTGTCACTCTCTCAGAAGCTCATACTAATTTAGACCACCGTCCTCTCTTAAGTTCAAACTCAGTCTCCAAAGATGTATGATCTCCAGACCTGGGGTAAAGTTGCAAAAGGGCTTTTAAGAGACTCAAATGTAGAACACAATGTAATGGACTTCAAGTGACTCGAAAACATCAACACAAATACTATTATCTATATATACAAATGATTTTATTAGAGGTGCGCGGTATTACCCGTTTGCTATGGTATTTTTCGTCGGTGATATGTATCACAGTATTGCCCGTTTACCGTAGTATTTTTCTTTCGTAATACGTATCACGGTATTACCCGTTTACTGTCGTATTTGTCTTCGGTGATACGTATCACGGTATTACCCGTTTACTGTAGTATTTTTCTTCCGTAATACGTATCACGGTATTACCCGTTTACCGTAGTATTTTTCTTCCGTAATATGTATCACGGTATTACCCGTTTGCTATGGTATTTTTCGTCGGTGAGACGTATCACGGTATTACCCGTTTACCGTAGTATTTTTCTTTCGTAATACGTATCACAGTATCACCCGTTTACCGTAGTATTTTTCTTCCGTAATACGTATCACGGTGTTACCCGTTTACTGTAGTATTTTTCTTCCGTAATACGTATCACGGTGTTACCCGTTTACTGTGGTATTTTTCTTCCGTAATACGTATCACGGTGTTACCCGTTTACTGTGGTATTTTTCTTCCGTAATACGTATCACGGTATTACCCGTTTACTGTAGTATTTGTCTTCGGTGATACATATCACGGAACTTTTTCCATATTAATACATATACTGAAATTTCTCAGTAATCTTGTTACCAACTTAGCGATATTAAAAGCGTCGTTTCGTTCTACACGAATAAATAATTCAAATTTAATTTTAATTTCTTGCCAAACATTTGTATTAATGTTGAATATTACAATTTATACTTACAATCCGTTAATCACATGTTGGACACATGTTACGTATGCCAACGTATTGCCCAAATTAGATATTTCAAAAGGTGTTCGAGCACGATCCACATTTTTGGAAACCATTTTTAAAAACTGTAAGTTGTTAGTTACGTAATTGCGTATTGTTACCTATATCTGATTTAATATATATTGAATTTAATTATTTGTTTGTCAGTTTTGTTAGCTGTACCCAAAATAATTGCGGTATACCGTGTTACATAAAACGACATGTCCAGACATACGGCGGTACAAAATCGTTCGAATTACTCATTTCTAGCATTATGTTACACGTGACTCTGTTATAAACAATATTCATTTACAACCTGATATAAAGTCCGCAACAAAGTTCGTTCTGAGTAAATTCTGGCAAGGTAATCTTATGTAACTCATAGGACACAATTTTTGTATAATGCAACATGTGTGCAGAAAAAACTTATGTCGGTAAGCACGCCCTATATCAACACAGTTTGGAATAAAATGACAAGAACTGCTCATAATTCTATTTCACACACGTATGCATGTCATCATTGTATGGACATTATTAATCCAATGTAGTCATCTTTAATTTTTATTTTTATTTGCGATTAACATAATAAATGAAACCATCTGTGTAACTCATTTATTTTCAATATTATTTGATATTATCATAATGACGCCTTCATCTACGACACAGCTGAATTTAGTAATTGTAATGTAATAATACAAACTCGGGTGTTTTGCTTTCTTTTGAGAAATTGCGATAACAAGAAGTCTTTTTGTTGCTTTTCTCTTATCTATTTTCTTCTTTAAAAATATTTAAGAAATACATATTTTTTGCTAACAGGACCTTAATCATAATAATCTTCATTGAACAGATAACAGAAAGAGATATTCAGGTAAGAAATCTCTGACAAAAGAAAGAGATGTTCAAACAGAAAATCCTGACAAATGTCATTAGCAAAAACATGAAATATTCAAGTAGGAAAAGCATAAAATTAGTTGGAAAAGCGTGAGATATTCAAGTAAGAATTGCATGAGATATTGAAATAAGAAATAGATGAGATATCGAAGTAAGAAATGCATGAGACATTCAAGTAAGACATGCATGATATATTCAAGAACGAAAATGTATGAGATATTCAAGTAAAAAAAGCGTGAGATATTCCAGTAAGAAAATCGTGAGATATTCAAGAAAGAAAATCGTGAGATATTCCAGTAAGAAAAGCAGGACATATTCAAGTAAGAAAAACATGAGATATTCCAGTAAGAAAAGCAGGAGATATTCCAGTAAGAAAAGCAGGAGATATTCAAATAAGAAAAGCAGAAGATATTCAAATAAGAAAAGCATGAGATCTTGAAATAAGAAAAGCATGAGATCTTGAAATAAGAAAAGCATGAGATATTTAAGTTATAAAACCATGGAAGATAGAATGAGTATCGCTTTTGTATATTGTGAACTCACATGAATCATATCTTGAGCAATGCAGTTAGAAATCAAGGAAGAATGCCATAGAATTATATCTTGAGTAATGCAGTCAGAAATCAAGGAAAAATGCCATAGAATTATATCTTGAGTAATACAGTCAGAAATCAAGGAAGAATGCCACGTTGCAAATGTGTTGAGTGCAACTTAGGCGTGTCACAATGCTGTTGGGCGTCTGGTCGATGTGTCGCAGAAGTCTTTGACGAATGTTCAACGTGTCGCAAAGGTGTTGGGCGTATCTCGGGCGTGTCATAAAGGTGTTGAGCGTGTGTTAGACGCGTGGCAGATGTGTTGGGCGTGGTTTACAGACAAAATGCGTACTTTTTCTGATCTGTATTCATATTTTTTGTAACTCCTGTACATGAATTTATCTATAAGTTTTAAAAAATAGTTTTCATGATTGTAAGTTGTAGTTATTCTCTATGCTTGGGGTTGGTGTGCATACTAAGGGTCTATTGTATTATGTTTTCAACTTAAAATTGTGTCAGACAGTTTCTGATGTACGTCTTGGCAACTGCTAATAACATAATTATCAGTAACTATGTTTACGAGTTTCGTGCTTTTTCCATTAGATATGTTCGTCAGGTGTTATCTTAGAAGAATTAAATTAGTTGCTATTGGATAGTTTAAATCAAGTGAGTTATTTTATGATGCCAGAATTCAAAATATACGTGTTTTAGCTTTCTCGCCTTTTTGTATTCGTAGATCGGACTGGGCAGATTCCTTATTATTAGTTCTTGTGTTATCGTAGTAACATCAAGTCTGCAGACGTAGTTTATGTTGTACTTAGATCATATTTGAGAGGAAAGACATTGTTAAGTGGAAATGGAACGTACTTATTTTGAGATACAATATTATTCTGTAACTATTGTCAATTATTCAAAGGATTTCTGGACGATGTGATTTTGACCCGTCAGAACTGTTAACAGACTTGTATAGTCTTGGATCTGATTTTATTTTCATTCTTTTTTACTTTTTTAAGAAATATCTGTATTCAGTAATTTTCTATTAATAATCATTCTACAACATGATGATTAAAATATGGTTAAGTTTTACAAAACTTGATGGTTTTGCATCTTTCTGTTTATGAACATAGAGTGTAACATATTGCTTACTTGATAAGCAATGTGCGTTTACGTTCTATTTAGAGTGGACTTTTTATATAACGTTGGCTACTTGCAGTGTCACTTTGTCACTGATGCATATCTAACCTTTAACAAAAAAGGAATTTATCGCATACAACTACTAGGAAACAAACTGGTTTGCACAGAGGTTATGTTAAATGATACAGTAATTAGCATATGGCTACGATATCTAATATTCCATGTCAAATGTTGAACAAGTTATTTGGAAGAAAAAGAGCCAATTAAAATCTGAGACAAATCAATCTGGTATATTTCTTTAGGGAAAAATGTGAATTAAGAAAAAGATATACACCTACGCTACAACCACCCACCCACCCACCCCCCCCAAAAAAATACAAAAAAACCACAACAAAACAACAAACAACAGCACAAGCTAAAAGAAAATTATAGATAATAGTCCATCAAAGTTAACAAATCCATATATATATATATATATATATATATATATATATATATATATATATATATATATATATATATATATATATATATATATAAGTAATATGTTGACAAATGAAATCAGATCACAAGTATTAGTTTCAGTTCATAGTCCCACCCAGATCGTTTCCTCTGTCTCTCCTTTTGGTTGTAATAATACAAGAATTAGATTTATATATTCTTGGTGTTGATTTAAAGACAATCGTTTAATTTATAGAACTAAAACGTTGTTTTGTGGTTGTCTGTGTGTGTTTCGGCGACAATGCACAGTGAATAATGATAATAATCTGGTCGTGAAAAGTGTGAACCAGTGTATGGTGCTCTTTGCATAGTGAAGCCTCTCAAAATATATTAGATAACCCAAGACAAGAACTTCACTGTGAAATCATCTTTAAAGGCACGTCAGAATACGAAATAATTTATTATCATTTAGACACAATGGAAAATTCCATTCTGAGAAACAAATATTGGGACAATATAGTAAAATTAAGTATGACCTCATTCCAAATGTTACTTACAAGCTCCACACGTCAACAGCCGGGCCATACTTCCGGTTACAAAAGATTTCGGGGGCAGCATAAGCCGGGGAGCCACATTGGGTTTGCAGACTACAGTCTCCATAGAATACGTTACTCAGACCAAAATCTGGAAGATACAATGTTAAATTAAAATATAAACAAAACAAAACCTGTAAAATACAATGCTAAATTACAATATAGACATGACAAATCCTGCATGATACAATGCTTAATTAAAATATAAACGTGATGAAATTCGATGCGTTCGATGCTATAAAACAAATACGATTGGCATAGACAAGCTATCTAATCTTACAGCGAGAGCTGTGGACGAAAATAATGCATGAGAACTGGCTTTTCTTTGACTGAAACTCTTTTTAATTATTTATTTATTTGAGTCAACTATTCTTCAGTTCCTTGTGAGTCTGTGTTTTATACTTACCTACTAGTTTTATGTTCATGTCGTCATCAAGAAGGAGGTTCTCCAGTTTCAGGTCTCTAAGGATGACAGAAAGTTATTTAGTAAAAGGAATATAATTAAATAAATGCCAATAAACTGGGATTTTATAAAACGAATGTACAAATATTAGTTGACCTGTATTATGTACTCAATAATGCGACAACAAGTAAAAATGTAAACAGCTTGGTCGGATAACTGATTAAATTGAGCAACGAAACTAAAGTATGTCAAAAAGTGAAGTTGTTTGGTTGGTTTCTCACGGCACACATTATTGTTCAAATTATCCATATAACCAATAAGGGGAATCATGCACTGACATGAAATATTATTCTGCCTTTTCATTCCGTTATGGAATCTCTGTGTGTACTGTTATGGATATTTAATTTAATTGTTTGTCTGTTAGTTTTAATTTTCATTTCATTACATCTTATTCTAATGTAACATTGTTTTCTGGTATTGACCTTGTCCAAAACTGAATTCATTTTTGCTTGAGCTGATTGACTTTTGTTTTAAAAAAATCCATATATGTAAACAACTAATACTAGCATTATTTGTGTGCCTATTATCAAGAGTATTATTCAGGCAAACAAATAGTAAATATGTTGACCAGGGTCAGGGTCACGGTCAGGGTCAGGGTTTTGGAGATTCCTGAGTGAATTTTATAGGCTTTATGTTACAAATAAACAAGGCGCATTAAGATCGTTATATTAGGTTATTTTCCATTAGGTAATGGGTTATTTTAGGAAATGAATATTGTGGCCTGAGGTCAAGCAGAGAACTGTATTATCTTGTATCTGTAATGATTTTACTTTAACTTTGAACACGTTAAGTTGTATTACGCTGACGTGTGTTTATGCTGAATTCTCTTTTCTTCAAATTATTGAATTCAAGTGATTATTGTCTCTGAAACTACAAAAGTGCTCTGATAAAATTCTTGAACAAAGACAATCATTGTAATTTATACTGAATTTAAACATAGAATAATATTTTTGTGATTCAATAAGATACACAAAGACACAGTGGTCCCTTTTAAGAGTGCTCTTAAAACTCACCTTTTTCGACTGCAGAAACAAACTTAGAGACCTAATAATGTTTTGTATCTTACATGTTTTCAGCGTGTTTTATGTTTCCCAATTGCATGGTTTTTGTTATTTATATTTCTGTAGTGTATTCATATCATTATAGATGTTGTAAAGCGCTTAGAGCTTCTAAAGATTAAGCGCTATACAAAGTCCTCATTATTATTATTATACTATTGACACATCAACACTTAGCAGACCATATCAGAAACATCATCACCTTCAATTTAAATCTCTTCCGGATATGAATTAGGTTTTATTCAGGACATTTTATTACTACGACTCGTGTCTTTAATTCTTGGATTAATTTTGGATTTAGAAAGCAATATCGTAATTTTCTGTCTGATTTTTCACTTTGTATCCTTGGGAAATAAATTATTCGTTAAACTTTACAAAGCTTGTTGTCTTCACTTTGTTCTATTACTTATGTTAAGAGCACAGACTCATAACAGTACATTGTGTAACCATTCCATTGCAATACCGCTATAATAATCATCAGCATAAGTATATTGACCTATTGACCTAGTGTCGTCGTCGAGGCGCTGTGTTGCTGAACATCTGACCAGTTTTCTCCTGTCGATCATGTGCCAATGTCTGTGTCTCCGCAAAAACTTTTCCTGGTCCATTCTATGATGTTTTCAGTCCACTTTTTCTCTGTCTAACTCTACTTCTGCCACCCTGGACCCTGCCCAGCAGTACTGTTGGTTGTGGATAGACTGTTGGCTCTAGTGACAGGGCAGTACCATTTCACCTTTCTCCTTTTAACAGTGGTGAGGAAGTATTCATAATGGCCTACTTTGTGCCTAATGGTGTTACATACTTCTTCTTTTGTGATGTGGTCCATGTAAGAGATTGTAAGGATGGTTCTGTAGCATATCATTTCAAGTGCCTCGATTCTTCGTTGTAAATCTGCTATCAGGGTCCAGGCTTCACATGAATACAGAAAGATTGAGATGACTAGTGCTCTCAATAGTCTGATTTTAGTTCTCAGACACATATTTTCGTCTCTCCAGATGGGTCTTAGCTTTTTACATAGCTGCAGTTGTTTGTACTGCTCGTGACAACACTTCTGCTCTTGATCCCTCTTCGGTGATTATGCAACCAAGATATTAGAAATGGCTCACTGTTTCCAGTTCCTGTCCGCTAACTTTAATCTTGGCTGAGATTTGTTTGCCACTATTTGCCATGAGCTTTGTCTTCTCAACGCTTATCTCCATGTCAAATCTGAAAGATGTTTCATCCAGGTCCTTCACTAAGGTTGCACCGCTATAGTGCATTAAGTATAATACGGTTATAGTGCATTATATTGTACTACAGATGTACGGTTATAGGGCATTACATTGTACTACAGATGTACGGTTATAAGGCATTACATTGTACTACAGATGTATGGTTATAGGGCATTACATTGTACTACAGATGTACGGTTACAGGACATTACATTATACTACAGATGTACGGTTACAGGACATTACATTATACTACAGATGTATGGTTATAGTGCATTATATTGTACTACAGATGTACGGTTATAGGACATTACATTATACTACATATGTACGGTTATAGGGCATTTTATTGTACTACAGATGTACGGTTTTTAGGCATTACATTGTACTACAGATGTACGGTTATAGGGCATTACATTGTACTACAGATGTACGGTTACAGGGCATTACATTGTACTACAGATGTACTGTTATATGGCATTATATTGTACTACAGATGTACGGTTATAGGGCATTATATTGTACTACAGATGTACGGTTAAAGGGAAATACATTGTGATATAGCGATAAGGCATTCCATTGTAATACATTTACAGGGCATCACGTGGTATTATTTCACAGAGGTTAATCAGTCATAAATATTTAGAGCGTTGCTCGAGTTTACGTCCTTTCAAATAATTATGTTAAGTATTGCAACTTTTTTCTCTTTAAAAATGACCGAATGGTCGCAAATCATGATTAAGTACAACAATGTACTTGTCCATTTTAAATTAATAGAAAAAACATTTACCTATGTACAATATTTGAGATGTGCATGTGATCCAAGGCTGACGCTATTTCCCTCATGAATTTTCGGCATTCCCATTCTTCCAAGACTTTCCTTTATTAAAACAGATGAAAGTATAATCGGTCGTAAATCCAAAATTGCAATATAGCATATAAAAGTTGAGTCAACAAATAACTGTTCCGAAGTTAAGATTTATGCGAACGTTGAGATAAATGTTAAATATATTATATTACTTTACAAAATAACATAGCAAATAAATTACAATAATAAAGTAGAATTAACAAGAATAAATTCCTTAAATACTTCGAGCTTGCTGTAAGCCTGTGACCCTCAGCTTCCACAAAATAAGGGTTCTATAGGAAAAATTGGAATACAGATGAGGTACGAGGGAATTCATTAGTGGGCGTTAATACTTACAGCCATTAAAAAATAAAAATTGAAATGTAGTTTTCTGTATTTACCATAATTAGTACAGTTTTAAGGTTTCATTTCAATTTCCACGTCTATCTTTTTCGATTTTAAATAACAAATATCCGTTATGTTTGCTAATATAACTACTGTTTAACTTAACCCTGTTTCTTTTTTTATCCCTTATATGAACGGTAGTAGAAGGGAGTAGGGACAAATACATTCACATGAAACTATGTTTCATATACTTTGGGCCTATGCTAGCTAATACAGCAAACATAATGTAGCGCCAAATTAGGACTAGATATTACGAGTCCATATGATGTACATCTGAATAGGGCTAACTAATATAAATCCACACTGTGTATTGCCAGATTATGGTAGTTAATATGAGTCCATAGGATGTACAATCTGAATAGGGCTAACTAATATGTCCACACTGTGTATTGCCTGATTATGGGTAGTTAATATGAGCCTATAGGATGTATTTGTTGATTAGGGCTCGCTAATACGAGTCCACATCATATGCAGTCTGAATTGGACTAGCTATTTAGAGTTAATATGACAACAATTGGAGTAGGGCTAGGGTTAGGGTTAGGGTTATCATATGCAGTCTGAATTGGGCTAGCTATTTAGAGTTAATATGACAACAGTTGGAGTAGGGCTAGGGTTAGGGTTAGGGTTATCATATGCTGACTGAATTGGGCTAGCTATTTAGAGTTTATATGACAACAGTTGGAGTAGGGCTAACTAATACCAGTCCACGGGATGTATTACCTTAGTAGTGCTAGCTAATACTGGCTGTCGTGATATACATACAGCCTGATAATATTAGATGTCCATGAAGAGCATTCAAGTATAGAGTAGCGATCTCTAAATACAAAGTTTCCTTTCGCATATAAAATGCACGTATCCCTATATAGAACTCTTACGTCGTACTTAGCAAATACATTTCCCTCCAAGATACAAGCATGAAGTACCACGCAAGAAGGAAGAAATAACCGTGCACAACTCTAATTTAAAAAAATAAATCACAGCTTAATTTCATTATCAAGACCACTTTTCGTGCTGTTTGCGCATTTGGGAGAAATAAGTGTTTAATTAGAACGAGTTAAAATTATGTGATAGAAACATTTTTTTTACTACAATGCCATTGCGCCATCACTGATGAAAATTATTTTATAGAGACATTTTGTATTATAATGTCATTGCCACAACACCGGATTTAGTACTCGAGTTCAACCTGGAGAAAACCTTAATCTTGTATCATCTTATAAAGCTATGTTTATGATGTACATTCTTTGGTAATTTATATAAGGTGACTTTAGTTCCGGATGTAAAAATGTGGGACAAATACGTAGGAGGAAACAAATCCTGAAGTCTTTACTTTAAATAATGAAAGATACGGTCGAAGATTTTACGTATGCAGACTTCACATTAAACCAATGATATGACGAATGTTGTGCAGAAGAAACACCCGACTTAGACTGGTTATTTAACTCTCATTCCTGACTGGCATCAATAAGAGTATGAAGCATGAATGGCATGAAATGAAACCCACTTTCCAGCCAGGAATTTGATGAATTCTCCGCCCCCAGCCAGCTCCATGACGAGATAGTAGCTGTTGCTCGTCTCCATTATCTCGTACAGGCGAATGATATTCGGATGATCAAGTCTCTGTAACATTATGACTTCTCGACGGATGTTCTTTTTCAAGTAGTCCCGCAGAAGCAACGCCTTCTTTGGGACAATTTTCACTGCAACCTGAATATAAAGAATATAGGAACAAACGTAAAACAATGTTTATCAAACTTTTTCTCAGTTTGGTTCTTCTTTATCCATGCTAGGTTGTGACAACAAAGTTTTCAGTATAGGCACAAGCTGATCACATCGAATTTGACTATTGAAAACTATCCACGTATATTTACTTAGAGTTCACATCAATCGAATACACTTATATTTACTAGAGTTCACATCAATTGAATTCACTTATATTTACTAGAGTTCACATCAATTGAATACACTTATATTTACTAGAGTTCACATCAATTGAATTCACTTATATTTACTAGAGTTCACATCAATTGAATCCACTTATATTTACTAGAGTTCACATCAATTGAATACACTTATATTTACTAGAGTTCACATCAATTGAATTCACTTATATTTACTAGAGTGCACATCAATTGAATCCACTTATATTTACTAGAGTTCACATCAATTGAATTCACTTATATTTACTAGAGTTCACATCAATTGAATCCACTTATATTTACTAGAGTTCACATCAACTGAATACACTTATATTTACTAGAGTTCACATCAATTGAATTCACTTATATTTACTAGAGTTCACATCAATTGAATACACTTATATTTACTAGAGTTCACATCAATTGAATTCACTTATATTTACTAGAGTTCACATCAATTGAATTCACTTAAGGTTACTATATATTTCCATACTGGCTGTATACATTATGACGCATTACAATATTCCATTCATACACTAGATAATACTATATCATACTCAACAACGACGTGGAGTTATAAAAGAGAGGTTTGTCTAAAGATAATTTTGAAAATTTCATTAAAACAACAATCCACTATAACAGGGATGCGCAACCTGCGGCCGTACGGCCGCATGCGGCCGTGGGCACGAAAATGTGCGGCCGTGGAAATCTGTTTAAATTATAATAACCTGCGGCCGTCAAATATTTGCAATTAGGCAATATATTATGTAAAGTTGTAAACGAAATATCGAATATTAATTTACACTCTTAAGCACTTGTTATTGCGAAAGAAATTACGACTCCGGCAGCTGTAGCGTTAGCTGCAGTGTTTAGCGCTCATAGACATTGAAATAGCTCTTGCCGCGCTGGTGTTAGGCTGCAGTTGTAGCTAATGAGGGCAGGCCATGAAGTTTAGCAGCCTAATATTGAAGCGCGCCAAAACCGTGTGATGCGCACATTCGCTGTATCGTGCTTGCTCTCTGTAACCCGTCGGTCAACTTCAGTAGCTGCTACAGTACACGCAAATACCCAGAGGCCTGTGTAAAAGTATCACTTTTAGCTGGCAGCTGCACCAGAAATCCAGACAGATTCTCGACATAGTAGTGAATAAACATAACAGTGAAAAAGCGTTTAATGAAAACGATTAATTGTATCATAGTTATACAGCTTGTACGCTTAGTTACCGTATAATATTATCCGTGCCGCCTTAGTACTCATCATGTCGATAAAAAAGGAAAAGAACATTGGAAGAAGAGAAGCGGAGCTTTAATGTAAAATGGGAGTTAGATTTCTTTATAGCAGAGACAGAGAACCATTTCATGCAGTGTCTAATCTGCGGCGATGTTGTGAAAACTGTCAAAGGAGACAATGCCAAGCAACATTTTCGCCGACACGCATCACACAACTATGCACAGTTACAAGGTGATTCAAAGAAGATCTGCGTGGAAAATCTAAAGAGGAATGTTCGACAACAGACCTCGGTCATGTCTGCTTTTGTTAAGACTACGAATAAGCGCAGTGAAGCTTCCTATCGAGTGGCCTATCGTCTCGGTGTCGCTGGAAAGCCTTATTCCGATGGGGAACTCGTGAAAAGTTGTATCATGGATGTTGTTAAGTGCATTCATCCGGGTAAGGAAACGGATTATTCTTTGATTCCTCTGTCGCGCGATACCGTGCAACGCCGTCAAAGTAATATTGCCGAGCAGCTGAAGCTCTCCATGCAGTCAAAGATTAACAAGGAGGACAGCCTGTTTGCACTGGCTGTTGATGAATCTACGGACATTTCAGATTCAGCGCAGCTACTCATATTCATTCGCTCCCTATCCCCAACATTTGAATTTTGCGAGGATCTGCTCTCCATGGAGACACTCGTTACTCAAACTCGAGGAGAAGACATATTTTTGGCAGTTAAAAAAGCTTGCATCGACTCGCACGTTGATCTGAAGAACCTGCGAGGCATCTGTACAGACGGCGCGCCTGCCATGGTTGGTAAGCAAAATGGCTTAGTGGCTAGATTTTCCGATTATGTGTTGAAGGATCACGGTAATGACCAGCTCATAAATCTGCACTGCATTATTCACCAGGAGGCGCTGTGTTCTAAATCTGTTGATTTGGATAACATTCTGAAGGATGTGAATCGCATTATCCTTTTCATTCGCGCGAATGCTCTTCACCACCGCCAATTCATACAAATTCTTCACACAAATGATTCGTCGGCTGAAGATATTCTGTACCACACCAGCGTTCGTTGGTTATCTCAGGGAGAAACATCGCGCCGTGTTCTGCTGCTACGAAAAGAAATACTGGAATTTTATGCCACGAAAAACAAGGACTGCCCACTGCAGAACCAGGCCTTCTTAACATCTCTAGCCTTCCTTGTAGATTTGTTAATTTATATCAACTGCCTCAACGAGTCTCTGCAAGGCAAAGGAACAACAGTTTGCCTCATGCACAGAAGAGTACAGGATTTCTGTGACAAATGTCGTCTGCTACAAAGTCATATCCAACAGCTCAATCTCTATCATTTCCCGCAACTCACCGCTCTAATCGAGAGCCATGAAATAAGAAAAGATGAAATTCCGGCTACGTCCTTATCAGGCGTCCTCGAAGCGCTGTTGCTGGAATTCGCAGAACGTTTTCAGGATTTCGACAAGATCTCAGAAAATATGAGACTCGTTGCTTCTCCACATTTGGTTGAGACAGAGAGTGCGCCGTTGGATTTCCAAATGGAACTGATCGAACTAAAAAATAACGCGCAGCTTGTGAAGAAATTCGAGGACAAAAACGATCTACTGGAGACATGGAAAGTAGCTGTGGAGTATCCCAAGCTTCGCGAAATAGCAAGAAACACTCTAGTGCTGTTTGGAAGCACTTACATGTGCGAAGCGTCATTTTCACGAATGAAATATCTCAAGAACAAATATCGAACCCGACTAGTGGACACCAATCTGGCGTCAGGAATACGACTGATGATCTCCAGCGAGTGCCCGGACTTTGCGCGACTCTCGGCAAACATCCAAGAGCAAGGCAGCCACTAATTTCTGGACTCTGGACTGCAAAGTTACATGGACAGTGTTAGTGAAGCAGCTTATCACTTATTCAATTATTGTGTTCTCAGTGTACTAATGCCACTTAAAAATATACTCATGCTGTACGTGTGTGACATGATGTTAGGTTTACATGACAATGTTCAATAAAGTAGAAATATAAGAGAATATCGATGGAAATGTTTTTGTTTGTAATTAAGCACTGTGTTTGCCTACAATACATTATGATTATGTCATTATTATCTCGCGTTGACTATTACGAGAGGTAAATTTTGATAGTGACCGTTTCGTTTTTCAGGGAAAAATTTTTGGCGGCCGTTGCAAAAGTAATTTTTTTTTATGCGGCCGGCAATAGCCCAAAGGTTGCGCACCCCTGCACTATAACTTCAAAGAGAATGTACGATTCATCATTTAACGGAGGAATAGTTTATTAGCCAATACTAATTGTATCGTTACATCTACAGTTAGGTATATCTGTGAAAATTGAGAGTTTGAAATGCATAATGTTTGTGTGTGTGTGTGTAATTTACTTTAACCATATGATAGTCAAGTAGTTTTAAAGTTAAATTCGTGTACGCCGCTTGCATAGTTAAGTGGTTGATCCACGGCATTTGTTACATACCTTCTCTCTAGCAATAATGTGCAGTCCCTGTCGCACTTTCGTGAAAGCTCCCTCTCCGATCACGTGACCAAGAAGATAATTTCCCACCTTCTTTTTCTTTTCCAGGGTTTCATAGTTTTCCTTATTTTGTGGTCCAAATGCATCCATTATTTGTGGAAGATATTTGCATGGCTACGAGCCGTTCTCATATTTGCTATAATGTTTGTCAGGATTACTAGAACGAACTATATGATTTTTAGATCACAAACTCATGTAATCACTATCTGGCTATCGAAAAGATAGGTTTGACTGGTTACTTATTTAAACTGAATTTCATATATATGTATGTTGGAAATTACAAATCTACTCTCTGGACAATCTTGTCAATTATGCACATCACTGTTTCTGTAGGAAATTAGAAAGCATATTGTATATAGTTCATTTAAATCATAATATAATATCTTACATATATAATATCATAACTCACCATACCATATACAATATCTATCTATCTATCTATCTATCTATCTATCTATCTATCTATCTATCTATCTATCTATCTATCTATCTATCTATTAAAACCACTACTTACACTGATTAAAATACAAACTTCACTTGCATATCAGGGTCCATTAACCTGGAATGAGCTGCCTCATGATCTCAGATACAAAAAGTGCATAATCAAATTCAATTCTCAGATACAAAGAGACCTTGATCGCATTTAGAATGTTTGATCTCAGATACAAAAGAGACCATGATCGCCTTCAAGAGTGTTTGATCTCAGATACAAAGAGACAATGATCGCATTTAGAGTGTTTGATCTCAAATATAAAGAGACCATGATCACATTCAAGAGTGCTTGATCTAAGACACAAAGAGACCGTGATCGCATGTAGCGTGTTTGATCTCAGATACAAAGAAACCATGATCGCAGGTAGAGTGTTACATCTCAAATACAAAGAGAACATGATCACATGCAAGAGTGCTTGATCTCAAACACAAAGAGACCGTGATCGATTGTAGAGTGCTTGATCTCAGATACAAAGAGACCGTGATCGCATGTAGAGTGTTTGATCTCAAATACAGACATTGATCACATTCCAGAGTGCTTGATCACAGACACAAAGAGACCGTGATTGCGTGTAGAGTGCTTGATCTCAGACACAAAGAGACCATGCTCATATTCAAGAGCGTTTGATCTCAGACAAAAAAGAGACCATGCTCACATTCAAATGTGCTCTCGTGATGCATAGTTTTCCATCAGCAAGAATAAATTTGACATTCATTCAATGGTCATTATGTTTAGATTCAAACAACATTGCAATCTCATTATACCCAATTAGGATAGTTTGTGTAAACCTATTTGTGTGTTTCATTTTAATATTTTATGTCATAATTCGTTTGGGGTTTTAATATTGCTTTTGTGACATCTTCATGTATTTTATGTTGTATGTATACAGACTGTTCTTCGTTATCACTTGATGTTGTAAAGGGCTTAATGTTTTTGTATTTATTACAAAAGGACTAAGCACTTCATTAAGTCGTCATTTATTATTATTATTATTATTATTATTATTATTATTATTATTATTATTATTACTTAATCTAAAGGCTCTGTATTTGTACATCTTGCCTGACGATGGAACGGATCGATAGACAAAAATGTAGTTAGATTCAGGCAAAAGGTTAAACGTCTAACACGCCTCCAGTGGATTTAGTTTAGCTCATAATACAATGTTCAGTAATGTGCGACGTTGCGTTGATATCAATGGACGTAATCAAATAATATCGATTGACGGAATCAATTACTATGTATTTGATTCCCTTCCAATAATTTGTATAAAACTGAAGAAAAAAAACCACCTTGAAACCTGCGTATAATCTGTTGAAGGTACAGCACTGTTTGATTACTTCGGTTATTTTCTTTATTAATATCCAGAGAACAAATAACTAAATACAGCTATTATAATAAATCAGCACGACAAGTTAACACATCCCTTGTGCATCACCAACATATCCTTTCACAAGATTAAACACGACACCGTAAGATTTCAAAACGTGGGAGGGAGGGTCGATTTAAAAATAAACTTCGAATCATGTTTCTTATCACTATTCATCATAACATCAAATACTATTATAATCCAAACTACATTTATAAGTTCCAGGCCCAGAAGGACTCAAGTGTACAATTTCTACCTGTAAATTCAAGTGTACAATTTCTCCTTGTAAATTAAATTGTACAATTTCTCCCTGTAAATTCCAAGTGATCTTTTAAAATAATTGAATCAAAAGACGGCATAGAAAACATCTGTAGTTTTTTTGCAAATTTGATTTTGGTTTAAAAATTGATAAAGTTGTAATTCTTTGTGTGTGTGTGTGTGTGTGTGTGTGTGTGTGTGTGTGTGTGTGTGTGTGATTTGGATTTTTAACGTAGCTGAAGCATATCACTACGATGTCTGTATTGTTGCAGTTTATAGTGATGTCTAGCACTGGGGCATCATGCCGCAGACAGGTATAATGATGTAACACCCAGCACATTATCCTAACATCAGGCCGACCAGTCCTAAAACTAACCACTTAATGCTGAACGCCAAGCGAGGCAGCTGTTAGTACCATTTTAGTCTTTGGTATGACTCGGCCGGTAATCAGACCCATAACCTCCCACGGATGCTCTAACCACTAGGTCACTGGAACGGTACTTATATAAAAGTAAAGTTTATTCCATCGCTATATTTTTCTGTAAGTCAATATTTGGAATATTTTCAAAACCTAATTACAAAAATTAAAAAAAGAATCATGAATTCATGCACCAGAAGAATGCATCGCTGATTACGATGACTTATTACAATAGAATAATTCATCGCTGATTACGATGACTTATTACAATAGAATAATTCATCGCTGATTGCGATGACTTATTACATTAGAAGAATTCATCGCTGATTACGATGGCTTATTACAATAGAAAGTTCATGTATCAATCATCGCATGACTTAATAAAAGAGCATACATCAGTGTTTACAATGACGTAATAAAGAAAATAATGGATTTCTTGTCAAAATAACTTAATACAAAAAATTCATACATCGGTGTTCTAATTGACCTAATGCAAAAATAAATCATGCATCGGTTTGCAAAACGCGTTTAATTTAGGAAACAAATTACTTGAATATTTCATAGAAACTCAAATTCTTCAAGCAAAAGTGTGAATCTCGAATAAAAAGGGAAATTTACATACGTATTATTGATAAATACATCATGTTGGGAATCCGCAAAGTGAAATATTCATATGTTTTAACGAGAAATATAACATGTAGCGAGTCCTGCAAAGGGAAATTTACTTACGAATTAAACATTTTTTATCATGTAGCGAATCCTTCAAAGGGAAATATACATACGCGTTATCGAAAAATGCAACATGAAGAGAGTCCTGGAAAGTTTATATTTCACTAACCATGATATATATTATGGTCATGAGAAAACGGCAGTTGCGCCGAAAACATTTAAAAGTTTTCGGCATGTTGCTTCTGAGGTTTTAATTGTTCTGATTCAATGAATATCACAACAATTTTACAATAAATATACAAGAGCATTTTTAAATCTAATAACACTTTAAGACTTCTTAAATAAGATATAATCAATGACTTTAACTAACTTTGAGATAGAATATTTCATAGCAAACACAAGAGTTGTAGAAAAATCTTACATTATGCCGAAAGTCCCTTCACCTGTTCACATTTATTTAGCATAGATACATAAAAAAAACTCCATGCATACATATATATTTGCAAACATACATATTTACCTGCATGCATACATATATACCTACCAAATTAACTACCTACCTACCTATTAACGTGCCTACGTACCTATGTACGTACGTACCTACCTGCCTACCTACCTACCTACCTACCTACCTACCTACCTACATACATACTCACTCACTCACTCACTCACTCACTCACTCACTTACTTACTTACTTACTTACTTACTTACTTACTTACTTACCAACATAGGTACATACAAGGCAGGTAATGTGTACACTCGTGTTTTGTGTGTTGTTTATTTCTCATCTTGTGTCATTAAGCAATTTCCGCAAGTATATTTCGTCTAAAAAAATAGACCATAATTAGAGAAAAGAAATATGAAAAGTGAAGGCTAATAGCAAAAGTTCGATATTTGTGACAAATCGATATCTCTGGTTGCATGAGTACTATTTTTTATACACTATTAACCTTCCTAAATCCTGATATCAGTTATAGATTGACGCCAGAAATACGTAGACACTTTTATATGATATCATCTTAGTAAATCATGTTAAGGTAATATAGGATAGTATATTGATAGTATTAATAAGGCATATGTAATGTTATGGTAATATAGGATAGTACATTGATAGTATTTATAAGACATATGTACACTGATAATATTAAATGGTGAATCATAAGAAAGTATATAGTTTAGAGCCCAATCAATAATTGGAATGATTTTAATGGCTTATATGAGAACCTAAATAGTTCAGGACCTATTCATAATTTTAGATGTTTAAATGCCGTGTATAAGGAATTATATAATTCAGGTTCCAATCAATAATTTTAAAGTGTTAAATGGCGAGTCTAAGAAAGTCAGGACCCATCAATAAGTGTGACGTGTTAAATGGCGGACATAAAAATCCACATTTTTCAAGGCCGATCAATATATGAAAACTCTAATTGAAAAAGAACTCTATTTTTTCACTCCTAATAACAATCATGATTCTTCTGTGTAATGGGAAGCTTTTTCTTGACAATCATTTCATTTGAATCTCGCAGAAACTGAGATTCAAGTCCTACGTATGTCATCAATTCTGATTATTTCTTTCTTTACATAACCTAAATATTCAAGACAGCTGAATTAAATTAAATTGAAGACATGGGTAAATCAATGTAATGTGTATAATGAAAGCGTGTGTTTTAAGTGCTTCTTACCTGAAGTGACACTGTGTATTCAGTTGTGCAGGTGTGGCGAGATGTCAGCGTCAGAATCTTCCTGAAGTTCAATACTGAACAAATAAAATCAATGCATGTGCACTTCCTAATGTATTTACCGCATCCATGGCCAGTTAAGACATTACTGTATAGTGATAGATATATGTATTTACATTGTAAAGTAATCTATCCAAAGCAAAGAACCAACGTCGTGCTAAAACAGTTGAATCTCACAGGCGGTATTATCTATCATTCCTCCCGATGACCCTTAAAATGATTAACAAAGCACCTGCCTTTGTTAATTATGTTTACATACTACTGAGAACAAAAATTCTGACAATGTGTTCTACCATACAGAGACATAAAATACAGTTTTCTGATATCAATACACGCGGGCCAATATGGGTGATAAAGATCTAATTAGTGCAACAGATTGAATTTAAATCCAGCTTATATTGTCGTATGGATAGTTTTGTTACTCAACTGGAAATTTGTCAATTATTATGCTGTGTTCTGCTTTAATACTAAATGTATATATACAAGTTTTGTCCATAATAAATAATACATAATGCGCTCGACTATTATTATGTAGCGAGCTACACATACTGCAATAGAGGCATCCCCTGTCTTAAACAATCGCATCTTAAAACGTACCATTTGATTTAAGGCCATGATGCCTCAAGTAAAGCTACGCACGGGCAAACTTTGACGTTCCCTTCAATCAAATATTGGCTTGACTTTTAATAAATATGGCAGCACATGGAGTGAAGTTTCCACTGTTTCTTCATAGTATCTAACAATATTGCATTACGTTTTGAAGCAAACAATGACGTTTAAGATGGATTCCTTCATTGTTTTATCCTCAAATAAATCCAGATATATAGGTAGCTGTCCGAGAAGATAAGCGAACACATTTATGAAATTTGGTGATACGTGCATACTTGGCTGGGAGGTGATGATACGTGGGTAACTGGCAAATACACGTTTTTTCCCTATATCACGCGATACCTTTAACAATTATCGAAAAGTGCTTGAACTATTCGATTTAGATATATATGGCTGTAACAGAGATTTAATTACAGAGTTTTAGCACCTTGTACAACAGACATTGTTGCAATTGCAAATAGTATAATAGACAACGTGAAATGACAAAACATATATTAGAAAGTCACGAAAGATTCCATATACTTTCAATAACTAACGATAGCCATTCAATAATAAACCGTACCACTCAGAATGTCATGATAGATTCCATAGCCATTCAATAACAAACCGTACCACTCAGAAAGTCATGATAGATTCCATAGCCATTCAATAACAAACTGTATAACTCAGAAAGCCTTGATACATTCCATAGCCGTTCAATAACAAACCGTACCACTCAGAATGTCATGATAGATTGCATAGCCATTCAATAACAAACTGTACCACTCAGAAAGACATGATAGATTCCATAGCCATTCAATAACAAACCGTACCACTCAGAAAGTCATGAAAGATTCCATAGCCATTCAATAACAAACTGTATAACTCAGAAAGTCATGATAGATTCCATAGCCATTCAATAACAAACTGTATAACTCAGAAAGTCTTGATAGATTCCATAGCCATTCAATAACAAACTGTATAACTCAGAAAGTCATGATAAATTCCATAGCCATTCAATAACAAACCGTACCACTCAGAATGTCATGATAGATTCTATAGCCATTCAATAACAAACCGTATCACTCAAAATGTAATGATAGATTCCATAGCCATTCAATAACAAACTGTATAACTCAGAAAGTCATGATAGATTCAATAGCCATTCAATAACAAACCGTTCCAGTCAGAAAGTCATGAAAGATTTCATAGCCATTCAATAACAAACTGTATAACTCAGAAAGTCATGATAGATTTCATAGCCATTCAATAACAAACCGTGCCACTCAGAAAGTCATGATTGATTCCATAGCCATTCAATAACAAACTGTACCACTCAGAAAGTCATGATAGATTTTATAGTCATTCATTAACAAACCTTATCACTCAGAAATTCATGACAGATTTCATAGCCGTTCAATAACAAACCGTACCACTCAGAATGTCATGATTGATTCCATAGCCATTCAATAACAAACTGTATAACTCAGAAAGTCATGACAGATTCCATAGCCATTCAATAGCAAACTGTATTACTCAGAATGTCTTGATAGATTCCATAGGTTTCAATGACAAGCCGTACCACTCAGAAAGTCTTGATAGATTCCATAGGTTTCAATGAGAAGCCGTACCACTCAGAAAGTCATGATTGATTCCATAGCCATTCAATAATAAACCGTACCACTCAGAAAGTCATGATTGATTTCATAGGTTTCAATGAGAAGCCGTACTACTCAGAAGGTCATGATATATTATATAACCTATTAATAACAGATTGTATCCCACAGTAAGTCATAATAAATCTTATTAGCTTCAGTGATATGTGAAGCTTTTGTTAAGTATCTAAGTCTGGCTGTCATGGTGGTGACATACTCATAATCAGCACCTTCATTTCCGCCATAAGATGTATCTTCTTTGAATGCAAACGTCCATTGCGGAGCCGCGGTATGGTTTGCGTTCCGGACCCACAACCGTAAAGAGTGCGGATCCGAATATTAACATTGAATCTGACTTTTGTCAGCTAAGTTGGTGTTGCTGTGTCGCAAGGCATCATACCTTTTGAGAATGTACTGATTGTGTTAAATAATATAAGGCAGTAGTCCCCATCTGAACCTGTCCCTCATTAATCAGTCCCGTTCAATATGTTCAAATTATATTGCTGGTAACTTACGGCCTATGACTCTCCCTTTGGTGTTAAAGTTCAAGATAGGGGTCTACATATTGTAAATCAATAATTCCTAGCAATATCGATATCTGTATTCTCTTAGACAATTCAATTGATGATTCCTGAATTATCATTGATATTAACGGTTTGGAGAGAAAGAACGGAGCAGACTGAATCAGCAATGGGATATTGGTTTATGATTCCAGTCATTTTAATTAGATACGTCTAGTAAATCTTAAAGATGACACCGCAAATTGTATTAGGGTAGACATTTCCATCTCTAATTCAAATTCCGAATCTTTTATCTTAATTCTAATTCACCTACTAAAAAAACTGGTATTTTCAAAAACGAAATTTAATCTGTCACTCTATATGAACCTTATATGGAATGTATCATGCTTAAATTATCTATATGTAATGTATCATAATTAAATTGGTCACTATATAAGAATCTTACATGTAATGTATCATAATTACATTGGTCACTCTATATGAACCGTACAAGGAATGTATCATAATTAAATTGGGCACTCTATATGAACCTTACATGTAATGTATCATAATTACATTGGTCACTTTATATGAACCTTACAAGGAATGTATCATAATTAAATTGGGCACTCTATATGAACCTTACATGTAATGTATCATAATTACATTGGTCACTCTG
Source organism: Unio delphinus (assembly GCA_029339505.1). Classification (NCBI taxonomy): domain Eukaryota; kingdom Metazoa; phylum Mollusca; class Bivalvia; order Unionida; family Unionidae; genus Unio; species Unio delphinus. Next base: position 1,696,243 of record JAQISU010000101.1, read on the forward strand.
TGTGAACCTTATATGGAATGAATCATAGTTAAATTGGTCACACAATATGAACTTACAATGAATGTATCAAAATAAAATGTATCAGTCTATATGAATCTTATGCAGATGTATCATATTTAAATTGGTCCCTCGATATAAATCTTACATGAAATGTATCAAAATTAAATTGGTCACTCTATATGAACCTTACATGGAATGTATCATAATTAAATTGGTCACTCAATATGAACTTACAATGAATGTATCATACTGAAATTTATCTCTCTATATGAACCTTATGTGGAATGAATCATACTTAAATTGGTCACTCAATATGAAGTTACAATGAATGTATCATAATGAAATTTATCTCTCTATATGAACCTTATGTGGAATGAATCATACTTAAATTCGTCACTCAATATGAACCTTGCATGGAATGTATCATACTTCAATTGGTCACTCAATATGAACCTTACATGTAATGTATCATAATTAAATTGGTTACTCTATATGAACCTTATGTGGAATGAATCATACCTAAATTGGTCACTCAATATGAACTTACAATGAATGTATCATAATGAAATTTATCTCTCTATATGAACCTTATGTGGAATGAATCATACTTAAATTGGTCACTCAATATGAACCTTACATGGAATATATCATACTCAAATTGGTCACTCTATATGAACCTTGCATGGAATGTATAATAATGGTCAATTTTGGCATCAATCTACTAAATCCGACGTGTCCGTCTCTCATAACCAGACCCAACTTGATAATAAGCTAACAATACAAACATACTAAACACATGAGCACCTATTTAAACTATTCACCCACAACCGACATCCAACACCGTTATGCCCTGTTTTGCTTTAAATGACTATTAACCGATCTGTCTGCAACAAACACATTTAGCAAACCTTGCAAATATACTCATACAAATAACATATACAAATGGTTTAATCATTTGATACCGATTTGATCCTTTACTAATTATCCACAACGGTGCAGATCGCATCATTTGTATCAGTGGAAATGCGTTTAATTTGGCCTGACATAATCCTAACGTCATAAACAAGTTCCACTTAAATCGAAAATGATGAGCGACACATACCTTTAGAACAGATACATTGATGATATCAAAATAGTGAGCAAAATATATGACTTCTATAACTAATACAAACATTCACAAAATTACTGAGCTTGGCGGAACACGAAAACATTCCTTTTAGAGGAATATAAGAGAAAATATTACTTTAGTTTAATATCTGGCATAAAGGACGTAAAATTCATCCAGAAGCATTTCAAACATTAACACATCAAATTATTTCCTATTCAAAATGGAATTTCTTTGAATAATGAAACTTTACAAATTGAATAAGAGATGACGGCTAAATGATGCTTTATATTACCAATCGATTAATGAAAGGTCATATAATCTTGTATTTGGACTTCAATGGGGACGAAGACAAAATTACCTTGGTCAAAATGACCCCAATAAACTAATGGACGAATGGTTTTAATGCAGGTTTGTCTACATAGAAATCATAAATATCATATAATAAATATATATATATATAAATGCCCAGAACGTTTAACTGACGGAGATCTAAGTTACTGCGTCCACCGAGTATTCACTCAAAGTCACCTTCAAGATTATTCACTCGTAATAAACGTCAGGAGCATTCACTCGTTTCATATTTAGTCAACGTCGGGAGTTTCATTTAGCTTTGCACTATCATAAAATAAAGTTTGTCTTTTCTTACTCATTAAATTTATCGGGGCCACATCGCTGATATTCTCTTATCATACCTGACAACGTGTATAGCATTTTTTTAGTCTCTTTAATATATCTTCATAATGCATTCTAGCGAAACTGTGGTTTAAGTTTTATTTAACCATATGTTATATTCCCGTTTATTGAGCTCTCTCTCTCTCTCTCTCTCTCTCTCTCTCTCTCTCTCTCTCTCTCTCTGTATATATATACGTTTTCTGGTATGATAAGAGAATATCAGCGATGTGGCCCCTTTAAATTTAATGAGTAAGAAAAGACAAACTTTATTTTATATATATATATATATATATATATATATATATATATATATATATATATATATGGGATGTATGTGGTGTCTTGGGAGGTGGTAACGGCTGACTAAGCGGTCGTATTCCTTCGAACGTAACTCACCTTCATTTGGCCCCTACTTGACACTCAGCTCTCACCTGTGGCTCCAAGAAACAGTTTCATGCACAGCGGCAACATCCCGGAAAACGGGCTCGACTGGCCGATTAAACCAGGCTGAGGGTAGCTGACTTGTCGTAAACCCTCTGTAGTAAGTTAGGCTTTGTCTATATAGCACGTGAAGACTGGATTTGTCGGCCTCTGCAGAGAACCACCAGCTGATCAACGGGCAGAAAAGCGATTCACTGCACGCGCCATGGAGAGCAGAACTTTTGCCGATCACCAATACAGTCTTCCACCTCCCTACCAGTAACCGGATATCATGGATGCACCTACGATCTAAGTACTGGCATCTCATCGACTACATCATCGTCACGAAGAGCGACAGGCAGGATGTGCGCGTGACCAATTCCTTGTGCGGTGCTGACTGCTGAAAAGATCACCTTCACATTATCACCAAGATCAACATCTGGATTCAGTTCAGTAGACGCCTACAGGTAAGGAAGGCTTCTAAACGACTGAACATTACCAAACTGAAATGCACCAGTTCCAAACAGTCTCTAATGGATGCTCTGGATTAATGTCCGAAATCCACCGCTCTTGACAATCTGAATGTGGAGGCAGACTGGGCGATATTCAGAGAGCTGGTCTATATCACGGCTTCAGAAATCCTAGGACCCTCAACCGGAAATTATCGAGGCTGGTTTGAAGAGAACTGCGACAAGATTAAGCTGAATGAGAAACTTTATCTGCCATGTTGACTAATGCTTTCAGAGACAGAGAGGATGGACGATGAGGTGAACCTTCACATTGTCGAAGCCAACGCAACCTTCGGCGGATGGTATGCCAACGTCTGGAATAGAAGATTCATCAGCATCCAGACCAAACTTACATGGCAGTTGTGCTCCCCATACTACTTCACGCATGCGAAACGTAGACGGTGTGCCAAAGCCACGCCAGGAAGCTGAACCACTTTCACATCCTATGTCTCAGAAACATCCTTAACATCAAGTGCATGACAAGTTGTCAGACACTGAGGTATTCACACAAGCAGGTCTCCCCAGCGTTTAAACCATCCTGATGCAGTGCCAGCTAAAGTGGGCGGGACCATCGGCTGGAAAAGAGACTCTGTTATGGTGAGCTACAACAAGGACAGCAATCCCACGGAGGTCAGACGAAATACAATCTTAAAGCTGCATTTAAAGCATTCACCATAAACCCTGATTCTTTGGAGCAAAGAGCAAGCGATCGAGTCACTTGGCATTCCTTTGTGCACAAAGACTCCAAGTTGTGCGAATCTAGCAGGATAGCAGGTGCACGTGCTATCAACCCTCTTGGAAATGTCTGCTCATGGCCTGTCGCTCATGCAAACCAAGATTCCGTGCAATGGTTGGCCGCATCAGCCACCTTCGAGCGCACAAAACAGAACCAGCCTCTCCATCCCTCAAATGACTAAAGAAGTCCTCGTCAAATTGATTGAACTCAATAACCTTGATGATTGTATAGTATAGTTTTACTTCATAATACAAGTCTGACTGAAAACGTTACCTTGCAGATCATTCTCATGGTAAATAATCGTGTCTGTCATGGGTGGTTTTGCCTGTTACGAATAGTTTTATATAGGTTACTGAACGTATGTTTTATATCGATAAATGCGTCCATGTTGTGCATAGAAAAGAACATAGGCATTAATCCTGACAGCTGGGAGAGAGTCGCTGCTGATCGATCTGCTTGGCGCAGTCAAGTTAATGCCGGTGCGGCAGCCTTTGAGCACAAAAGACTGGTGGACGCAGCTGAGAAACGTGATCTGCGCAAATCCAGGAACAGTAGTTTTGCAATTCACAGTCAACAACCTGCACATCCATGTCCCCACTGCAACAGACTTTTCCGGGCCCGGATACGACTGATCAGCCATCTCCGGACCCACCCTCAATGAATCGATGACATTGAATGGTCCTCATCGACATCGATGGACAAACATCATCATCATCATGTATGTATGTATGTATGTATGTATGTATGTATGTATGTATGTATGTATGTATGTATGTATGTATGTATGTATGCAGTGAGACAGTCATATTATACATAAACACATTTAAGATTGATATGATTTTTACTGAGAAGTAGATCAGTCAATAAAACAGGTCGCATACACTCTTTGTTAGAAAAGCGATGAAGAGACCTAGTTAACAACCTGTCATACATATCAATAAACGTTATGTTATGTTAAAAAGATTTATAAAAATAAGAAAACCTAGGGTATTAGGAGTGGGTGGGTTGACCTTTCTGTAAAGTACTTGGTAATAATATTTTTTAAAGTCAGATTTCTGATTTGGAAATTTATTTTCCTTGCAATGATTATATCACGTTGAAGCAAGATACTAACCAATATGAGATAAAAAAGTATATTTCATATACAGTAGATGACATCATTACATTTTGAAATTAAATTATTTGCCGTTATATTCTCAAATCAACAAATTCTAGAACAATAATGACCTGTAAAGAGTTGAATATAATCGTTTAATGTTCCATACTATCATATGCTCATTTCTTTCTCCGTTACCTTTATATTCTCAGAATCGTTCAGTATTTTACGATATTGCACTCACGCGCACTTCATATTACAATCACGTGTACCCAATAGTGTATTAGGAACTACTTGGTAAACCAATCCTGTACACTCACGTATTAGTTGCGTTACATTTTGGTTGATTAAATTTGTTTCTGAATGAAAAAAAGCAGTTGTTTCGTGGACTGCCACGAACCAGCTGCTTTCCACATTCTGGGTTAACTTTCTTGATACATTGTTTTGGATTTAGGCTAGTGATATACACCAGACATGTCATACAATTTCAGGATTCCTACAAACAACATGCAAGTGACAAGGCATAACTTGCAATAAGAATGGCAAGTATATATACTTAGTTTTAAATGCTGCATTTTCTCAAAATGTGCTTTCTTAGTTCTGCGAATCCGATTTTACGAAATATGTCATGTGGTATCAGGCTTGATTACGCATTTCGAATTCCTACTCTAATTGTTACAATATTTCAAGTGCAATTTCATCCCCTTACTGCACTGAACATGCAATTAACATTATATTTGATAACGTCCTTTTAATAATTGTATTTAAAATATTTCATACGTTTCCCACATTATGATTTCAAACATTCAATGACAAAACAGCAACATGCTTACAGATGCTGAAATCCGATGTGTTTTATGTGGAATTGGCTGAGATAAATCCAGTCTATAAACACGAACTTTCGTAGAATCGACATACATAATACATTCTATTCATTCCATATAGAATGGAAAAGTTGTTGCAATGCGTATTCATTTACAATATGACTCTAAATTTCAAGTTTAAGTAGACTAAAACGCCATTTACTTTTGAAAGTTATGTCTATCAGGGCGGAGCTATGTGCGCATTAATAATGTTGTTGTTGTGTAATGATGAATCTGTGCTTGTGATTTAATAAAGCATACATTCAGTTACTATGTTTCTTGTAATGCATTTTGCATATACAATTAAGCCTTAGGTAGAATACGAAAATGAGCATATAATAAAATAGTTACTGCATTTGTATTGGAAAAAATAAACTGGAAATATTGACCTCCCAAAAGGTGCAGTATTTCCATCAGAAAATTTGTTTCATATTTTCCCATACAAATGCAGTAATTTATATTTTTTACAAATGTATCAACATCTCTGAAACATTTTCAAAAACATGCAATTCATGCAGGAAACAAAATGAAAAAACAATAATACAGCGGTCTCTCATCCAATATTTTCTGTGCAAATAGGAATATAAATAGTATAAGAAGATACATAAGTATCCATGTCGCTAAAATTTCAATACAGAAAGGTAAGCTAGATTCAATACATAGCATCACATCTCACTATACAATAAATTAATAACATGTCATTTCTTAATATTAACATTCCAATGAACTATACATAATACATTACATGATCCGAAGATGTTCTTAAAATAAATGAACTTTATTTGTTAAATATCAATGATTGTTCATTTAAATATAATCTTAGCTAGCCATCTCATTCAAACGAAATTGTTGTCATTGTCTATCTAGTGTCTTTGGTAATACTGGCGTTCATATTGAGTATTGAAAACCACAATGACAAGAACTGATGTTCACATTGAGTATTGAAAACCACAATGACAAGAACTGATGTTCACATTGAGTATTGAAAACCACAATGACAAAAACTGATGTTCACACTATCTTTGTAACACATGCTCAGGAAATGCTATCTTTACAAATTACGTTTGCAAGGGAGATAACTGAAACATATAGAGCTACATCGAGGAAGTGTTTTCTAAATAATGTATCATTACCTAACCGTGCATTATGTTCTATGGACACAGATATCTCCTCCAATAAGATAGGATAAAAAAGGGCCATAAATCAGTCAAATATTGATAGCAGAAGTTGAATGTGACCTAGCTATTCATTAACGTAGGCACCACACTACAGTCCATTGAAATGCAGTGTGGTCTTCAAACTTTACACAGATCACACTACAGTCCATTGAAATGCAGTGTGTTCTTCAAGCTTTACACAGATCACACTACAGTCCATTGAAATGCAGTGTGTTCTTCAAGCTTTACACAGATCACACTACAGTCCATTGAAATGCAGCGTGGTCTTCAAGCTTTACGCAGATAAAACTGTTGAGATCAGGGCATAGTTACCTGCGTAGGAATGTACAGACGGACAAAGACATTACAATATACCATCATAACAAGCATAAGAATCATCAAAAACATGTCACTTGGGTACTAGAACAGGTCAGGTGGTTGCAAGTACCTGTTTATATAAAACAATGGCTTCGAAGACAATACATAATTACACGGAGTCCTTATAAAAAAAAGTCAAACGGCATGACACGGTCTTCTGCTTAAAGCTACCATTATCAATACAAATTGGCATACTAAATAGTTCAATATAAATACTGCAATTAATAAATTATCTTTCAACCGAAAACAGAGATGATAAACAATACTTGTAAAGATTTCCAGCAAGACCCTCAAGCTCAATCTCAAACTTTCAACACTTGGACAGTCTATAACTTTAATAGAATAAAGCCAGAAGTACATAAATATTAGTTTTGGATTTGTTAAACATGGGTCCCTAAATAGATCGCTAAATTAGGTCCCTATAAATAGACTGCTAAATTGCTATGACGTAGAGGCAATCTGAGTATGACATCCAATTATGGGATTCTCAGTTCGAGCTCGTGTCTAGTGCTCAGCATATGTTTGGAGCACACCGGGCGTTGCACGATGCCATATTTTGCATTATATAATACGCACAAAATTACAAGGAGCGTAGACTGATCAGCCAGCGTCTTATGCCATGGCAGATTACGTTAATCTACCATGATGGATTACAGCATTATAACATATTAAATCACGAAATATCCAATACTAATATACAACATAATACAACAGTAGATTACAGCAATATACTATTGTCGATTATGGCATTTTACCATGGTAGATAAAGGCATCACGGCGTTACACCATGATAAATTACGGCATTAGACCAAGGTGGATTACGGCATTACACCAAAATATATTACGGCATCACACCACTATAGATTTCGGCATTACACCATTGTAGATGACGGAATTACATAACGGTAGTTTACAGAATTATACCAAAGTAGATTACAGCTTATACCTGGGTGGATTACGATATTATACCATGGCAAATTACGGCATTACACAATGGTAGTTACATTATATCATGATAGATTATTGTATCTTGCGTTCATGCTATATATGACTGCAAATATCATAACTTCTTATTTTCTGGCTTAATATGCATCGGCAGATCTGGATCGATGTTGCATTTGGCTTTTGTGCTCTTTATAAAAGTGTAAACAAGGCATCCACTTATCACACAATGCTTTTAACTTTAAGAGGAAAGCAATTTTGCAAATATGTGTAATGATGTGAGAGTAGAAAATGATTGTTGGATGATAATTAAAATTGTGACGTGACTCTTGCATATATGTGACGATATATGTGACATAATGATGATAATTTCAATATCACACGTGCTTTTTGAAATAAGAATATTCTCAATATCTTAAGGAATATTTACAACATAAAAATATAAATATTTCTCGCCTATTCTGTGAGTTCTAAGCTCTGGATTTTTTTGCATTTTCACATTAACCTGACATCTGGTCTGAACTTATTTTGGAGGAAAAGACTCAATCTTTTAATGATTCCTTATACATGTATTTGCAAACGTTTTCAAGAAAATGCAGAAAGTTTGGGCGAAGAAAACAGAAACATTCTTCATCGGATGTATTTTACTGTAATGTTCTTCACTAAAGTTACTGTTTTCCATTTTGATACTTTTATCTATTCTGAGAGTTCTACAACTCTGTTATTATGTGTGAATTGTTATTTTGTCCAAAAGATGCATTGTCGTAAGTATCTCCCGAATTCAAGGATTTATCTTGCTGATCTAATTGCTCTTTTTCTTTTATCTTCAGAGCCATGGGTTTCATTCCGGAAGACTTGGAGTAAGAATTATACGTGTCTGATCTGGAACTGGTATTCAAGATGGAACCATTCGTTGCGCTATTTGGTCTTTGATGCTTAGCGTTTTTACGTAACTGTAAATGCGTAGATGGTTCTTGCTGATTTTGTTTCATTTCTAAGGCTTCATAGAGATTTTCGTGACTGTTAGGAATGACGCTTTTCCGTAGATGTTGAATATCATCAGCGTCATGCTTTCTCTTGACAACTGCATACATGTCCCCTTTATCAGTTTCAATATTGTCAACGGATTCTGGTTGGTTTATGCTGACCTGCACACTTCCAACGCCTTGTTCATTTGACCTTTGCGAACGGATGCTTTTAGGACCAGAATGGCTTGCAGTATCATCATGGGTGGTGTTCTCAAACATAATACCTTCATAACCTACCTCATGAGCCACGGGTACGGTTATGATGCGTATGTTATTCAAGCCACCAAATTGTGAACCTTCCTCTGTATGGATCGATAAGGTAGCAAAGTTATTATTACTCTCATCTTTTCCAATCTGCATCTTGCTAGAATTCCTGATGTGTCTAAAATGAAATAAACCATTCTGAAAGAATCACCAGCCGTTAAACACGAGTTATCAATTTTATTAAAAATATGACTGGGTTAAATGCAATATTCTGTATATTTTTTCTACAGATAAACTTCTCGTAGAGTAACGTTATGTATAATTTTTGTAAGAGGATCCATACATTCTAGTCTGATTTTTTTTAGTTTCAAACATGTTGCAAAGAAAGGACAGGAAACAAGGATCATGTTTAGCTTAAAGAACAGAAGTTAATATATGATGAAACAGTTCTTACCTTCGACAAAGAAGGAAGATGATGATAACTACCGCAATGACACCGATAACGCCAAGTGTAGGTGCAATGATTACGGCTGCAAAATTGAGAAGGAAATGACATTATTTTACTTTATCTTTCAAAGAACTAAACATCTACTCTATTTGGCTAATACACGTTTCAGTCATCTATATCTACCCTAACCAATGTAACAATATATTCAAAAAAATGCTGTATTGAAAATAATAGTGACAACATGTTAGTACTAGAAACACTCTCAGTATGGATATTTCAGTACCGGAAGTACACTCCGCATGGATCTAGGACCAGAAGTACTTTCAACATGGAATTCCTATACCAGAAGTAATCTCAACATGAAATTCCAGTACCAAAAGTACTTTCAGCATGGAATTCTAGTACCAGAAGTACTTTCAACACGGAATTCTAGTACCAAAAGTACTTTCAACAATCCAGTACCAGAAGTACTTTCAACACGGATATCCAGTACCAGAAGTACTGTCAACAGAGATTTCCTTGAAAACAATTGTTCAGAGTAGCATGAAGTAAGCTTTAAATTTATACTTTTTGTCGTTACTGATTAACAGCAATTAGCTGTAGGAATTATCATTTTAATTTTCATATTTATATATATATATATATATATATCTATATATATATATACATATATATATATACATATATATATATATATATATATATATATATATATATATATATATATATATATATATATATATATATTCAATGTCTCGAAATAAAACTTTTTGTGTACGCGTGGATAGTTTTCTTTAACCCCATTAAGTAATGCATCACTTGGCATTACCCTTATCTCACAACCTGAGGCCGCTAGTTATACCTATGAAATTGTTATGACGTCACCTCCCATATACGAACCCGTAAATATATTTAGATCACTACCCCGGTTGAATGGTTGGAGCTTTGGTCCAGAAACACAAGAATAAGTGTTTGCCCATCCATGGCTGCTGGTTTCTTCTGGATTTTCGAGTTTTCGCAGCGTCGAAGATCAGTAAATTACGGATATTGCAACATACTATATGTGAGGGATCGACGCTTAAATTTATATAATCTGAGTTTTTAATCTTACATCAAGATGAGTACTATTTTCGTTTGTTTTATATTTGTCTCTGAGTTAGTGTATATCCTAGACAAATAATTTCGATAAATCACTGGAGTCAATTATTAAAAATATTTGTACTGCCTTCAATAAACACTGATAACATCATAAGACCTAACTTTGACCCACCTTTGTGAAACATATTTGGACTTATGGTAAACAATGCCAGATGTCATGCACTTTTATCAGGTTCAAATTCTATTTTTTTTTTCTTATTCAAATGTTTTGTTCTACACTTATTATATTGAGTCGATAAAATATTTAGGTTACTGCTGTTATTAATTTCTGCAAATGTAATTAATATACAGCAGTATCCAACTGGTAAATAGATGACATTATCTCCCAGGATACCGTACAAAATACCTAGCAACAATGTGTTGTACATATTGGTAATACCGTGCGAAGTATTCAGATAACACCATATTTTTTAATCTAATATTTTCTTATAAATGTAGTTATCTGTTTCGCAGTAGGAATTTCATTTTCGGTAGTACTGATTACCCCACCCAATAACAAATCCTGATTTTCATTATTTTTAGTATTATTTACCCTATCAATTTATGAAATCTAACTGATTTTCATTATTTTTAGTACTATTTACCCTATCAATTTATGAAATCTATCTGATTTTCATTATTTTTAGTATTATCTACCCTATCAATTTATGAAATCTATCTGAATTTCATTATTTTTAGTATTATTTACCCTATCAATTTATGAAATCTAACTGATTTTCATTATTTTTAGTACTATTTACCCTATCAATTTATGAAATCTAACTGATTTTCATTATTTTGAGTATTTTTTACCCTATCAATTTATGAAATCTAACTGATTTTCATTATTTTTAGTACTATTTACCCTATCAAATTATGAAATCTAACTCATTTTCATTGTTTTTAGTATTTTTTACCCTATCAAATTATGACATCTAACTGATTTTCATTATTTTTAGTACTATTTACCCTATCAAATTATGAAATCTAGCAGCAGAGAGGGTGAACAGACCACGTTTTCAAGCAAAAATAAGGCTGCCAGATCACGTTTTCGAACAAAATATGGCCTATAGATAACGTTTTCGAACAAAATATCAGGTTTCCAACAAATCTCATTTAACCAAAAAAAAGTCTCCATTTTTGCAAAAACGGAGATTTTACGATTTTGCTCGCAACGATGTGGTCATCCACCCTCTCTGCTGCTAAAGTTTTCAGTTCTGGGTTAATAATTCTTTTACGATTTTAACCGAATATTTGATCAAGTCCGATACGATATCGTGTCCGAGGATCATGTAGATTTATTGTTGCGAATCCGTGCGGAGTCGACTGAGCATGACTAAAGAAATCTCGAAATTGATTGAAGTCCATATCAGAACACCATGTCTGCCAAATATTTCTAAGAGTATGAGTATCAACTCCGTTGAATACAGACAATAAATTGCAGTTATCTCTGATCACTTTTGGAACCTGAGTGTAGCGTTGAGTGACATATATCACGTCAGTGTTTTTGTGACGCCCACGGGAAAATATTCTAGCAGGATTCTTTTGTTTATCCAACATTATATCGTCGTATACGACTAAATTGTTAATATCTCCATCAATATCATCAATACTCGGTGCTTCATCGATATCGGTTATAAAATCAATGGCGTTCTCACCCTTAATTTCTGATGCATTCTCGTTAAAATCCTTTAACACTTCATAACATCGTTGATCATCTACGCTAGGGGCAATTAAATAAAACTTATCCCACTTCATCCATCTCATTATTAAATTGAGCAACAATTGCGTTTTACCGGATCCAGATGGCCCGATTATAATCATCCGGATAGAGTTTGGTAGCGCTGCATGATGCTTAATTGGTTCTCTTGTTTTAGTCGCTGAAAAATCAATTATATCCATATTTCTATACATAAATTATGGATCTATATTGTGTGAAGTGTAAAACGCGTACTAGCACAAATGATGTGACGACGGTTACAACTAAAAATAACAGATCAGCACTTACTGGTAGATGTGCAACATGTGGTACAAAAAAATTTAGATTTGTTTCTACAAAATCAAAGATTTTACAATTCGGAGATGTTTTAAAAAAAACGAGGAGGTGATATCGCAGCCAAATTGGCAAAGCTCCCTGGAACCCCATGGGCAAAATACCCCGGAGAAAAGCACCTTCCAGGATATAGGTACTGTGGACCGGGAACCAGACTTGATATCAGACTCAATAATCAAAATCAACCCAACCCCGGTGAAGAACCAATAAACGCCATTGATAAGGCCTGTCACCTTCATGATGTTGCTTATAAAAGCAGCAATCTGCAACACAGGCATCTCGCAGATGTGAAATTAATTCATGCGTTAAATGCTATTCCTGATAAATCCTTCAAAGAAAAATTGTCTTCATTTTTGATAAAATCGGCTATGAAAAGTAAATTGATGTTAGGTGCCGGTAATTAATAATATGGAATCAATTTATTATTCCCCAAGAGGATACTGGAGGGGTAAATCAGCAGTCCATAAACTCGCTAGCGCTGCAAAAGTGAAAAAAACCACTGCGGCTAATTGGTTATCCAAACAGGCACTATGGCAAATTTATCTACCACCGCCTAAACAAATTCAATTCTCGCATTTTGATGTGACCGCTCCTAATGAAGTTCATCAGGCTGATATATTATTTCTGCCACATGATCGTGGTTACAAATACGCTTTAACCGTAGTTGATATTGCAAGTCGATTCAAAGAAGCAGAACCGTTAAAAACAAAATCAGCCACTGAAGTCGCTTCTGCATTTGAAAGGATTTATCGACGAGGTCCTCTGCACTGGCCAAATCTGTTACAAGTTGATACTGGCAAGGAATTTCAGGGTGTAGTGTTATCAACAATGAAACATCATAATGTCACCATACGACGAGGGCATACTGCGCTACATCGCGATCAGGCCATTGTAGAACGATTTAATCGGACGATTGCTGAGCGGTTATTTGGATATCAATACGCAAAAGAATTCATTCAAGAAAAGCGATCCCGTGAATGGGTTAAAAGATTACCATCTGTGATTACTGCACTGAATAACAAGATTACTAGAACAATCAACATGAAACCTATCAACGCGATTAAAAAGAAGTCAATACCCGTACAACCACAAAAAGATTTCAAAGAACCAATTCTTGGTAGTAATGTCATTGTGAGGTACTTATACGAACCAGGAGAGCTTGAAGGGGGTAGAAAAAGGGCTACCGATCCTATTTGGAGCGTCACTACGCATAAGATATCTAGTATAACACGATCAACTGGTAGACCTCCAGTCTATAAACTGGATTCAACTGCCCCTCAGCGGGGTTTTACTCGACAACAACTACAAGTGATTCCCGAGGATACTCAATTGCCACCGCATGGTCTTAACTAGCACCGTTGCGTCTATTGCACTCAAGACAAGTCAACATCACATTATTTCTGACATGACCGAGATTGTTATTTTTTCTGTCTACGGTGAATTGGCGAGGATCCTTATCCGAATACTGCCAACGCATTAAACAATTGCAACTCGCGCAGTGATTATTCTGTTGTTTCTTCAGTGTAATTATTAATTTAGCATCAATATCAAATTCTCGTTGTTTTTTTTTTGTCCTGTTGTTTGTAACCGGAGATTTTTTTATTAATGATGCTAACATCAATATCACTTATTGTTGTGTCATTATCATCACCAATCATTTCATCATCGAGGACAACTCTTCGAAGTTGATTTATGTTTCGTACTCTGGATACTGCGAGATAGACTAAATTCGACCATTCGATGTGATTATCCACCATCCAAACAATTGTATTCGATATAGTCAATCCCTGTGAAGAGTGTATTGCTGCTGCGTATCCTAGCGTCCACGGGGATTTATTAGCACGCAATGCATCTTCAACGACATTGATATCAACCAGCACAATATCATTTAATACGAGAATTTGTTTTTCACTCTGTCCTGGAATATCAACTTCAATATTCTGTTTTCGTGTATCCGATGGCCTATAACAAAGGGGTACTGGAAGCGTTGCAAATTTTTCTTTATGCAATTCAAATAGCTTCATCTGAAGTGTGTCCCTGACTATTTTTCTACTTGCAATTATCAAATCATTTGGTCTCCATGTTTCCCAGAAATCATTCATTGGAGTTTCTGAAATCACTTCACGCGCTATTTCGCATTGGATTCTATCCGGTTGTAATCTAATTAGCGCTTTGAATTCTCGTAATCATTCATCAATTGATCTATAATCAGTGGTAATTTCTTCATAATAGTCTACAAAACCCCTTAGCCATTCATGTGGAGATGCACCGACAAATGGTGGTGGTTGGCCGTGATCACCGCACATGACGACTTTTGTGTTTTTGTTTAACAACCACTCAAGAAATGTTTGTAATACATCTAATGACACTGTGCATATTTCATCCCAAATTATGATTTCAGGAATGAATTTATCACCCATACGCTCAGGAGTCCATTTGTCACCCTTCCATCGAAAGAAACTGTGGTAAGTGCAAGCATTTACCCCTCGCTGTATCATCTCTCTGGCGAGTCTGTGAGTCGGTGTTAGCACAATCATGGTTGACCGACGAAATAATTCAATTGCACGAGTTGTCTTTCCTGACCCACCACAACCGTTTAAATAAACTGTCTTATATCTACATACTGGATCAGATACCGGTGGTGCATTAGAAAGTTCTGATTGAATTTCAATACGGTTACAACAAAGATATTTATCATCCATGGCAACGTCTGCGGATTCACAATACTCATGTAGCATCTCTTTTTTAAATCGCCAACGCCCCCAATTTTCTTCGGGATCTGTGAATGCCGCTACAGCTGATTTGTACTTATTGTGTATATACATCGAATCAGTGGCCACTCTAACCGCGGTATTAGGAAATCTATTTATCATCGAAAATAGATTAATAGAAGCATAGGCTAACATTGAACTTCTCAAATGTGTGTACTGGGAATTATATCCATCACAGTAGGTAACAACCGTACCTAATTTCTCACCATAGGATAGAAAAGCATCCTTACGGGATACAAGTTTTCCCTTTTTCATTAAATCCGCTACAATAAAATCGTATTCAGCGACATCTATGATCAACCGCGAAGAGTATTTTGCGTTGTCGTATCGTCCACCCTGGGTAAATTTACCGATTATTCTTCTTCAGAGATCTTTTGCTTGTTCTTTTTTAATTTCAAATAACTTCTTAGACCAATTTATGATTTCTTCTTCACTGAAATCTGGAAACTGTTTTCGTTTATCGTTGATTATTCTATCTAGATCGGGTTGTGGTAGCCAAACTTCTTTCTGAGCTCGATAGCATATAATAGCCTCGGAAACAATCAACGATATTAGCATACCACAATCAATCATATATCTCAATAGCACTATTGGCATCCAGGCCTTTTCAGATAGGTGTCTACCGAGCCAAACATAACTACACGGATGTAACCCTGTAGCTAATTCAAATGATATCACACGAGCGAATCCGGTTAAATCAAAATCAGGCAATGGTCCATTAATCGCAACACGAGTCATTTCATGCGTGGGGTGTCCAAATCGTTTGAAGTACTCAGCGCATTCCCCATATCCGAGAAAACTTCCGGGATAACACGCGGATATATCAATTGAAATCATACCATCACGTGAGTATTTCGTATTCCACAGTCCTCCATGACCAAATTCGACGCAACTCAATTTAACATCCTAGAGAAAATCACTTCGTGTTGGACGCCATGAGTTTTTTTCTCTTGCGAAGTGAGCTACCACTGATGGAATAGTAAAACTATCCGTGAGTAGTTTTTCATGGGAATTCTCCGGTGAAAAATCACTAGCGATTTTTCTCATTCTGTTATCTAATTCTTCAATGCGATATAATTCACCATTTGGTTTTACAAATTGATCGAATTCTTCATCACTTCTAAGTAGCCACACTGACACAGGATCATCCTTACACAACGCATGAATAGCATCAAATAATCTCTCTTCATAGAAAACATCCCCGACGAACTCCTTGGGGATATATCTCACGGTTCGTTCTCGTGGAAATATTGTTACCGCAGGTGTCCACGCGTGTTTGTTATGATCAATAATCTGTATTGGGGCTCCTCGCGATTGATATTTCGGTTCGTATAATACTTCTCCGGTTATTGTTGTTACTGATATTGGGAATTTTAATGATGCTTCTAATTTAGCTATATCAGAAATCTTTGCACCGTGCTGTTTTACCGTTAATTCCCACTCGGTTATTTTTTTTTGTCTTAGATCAGTTAATTTATTCCCCCGGGACGCATTTGTGAAGTGTTCTATTATTCGTTCTGCTACACAATTCAGTGAACTAGAATATTTCATAGGAGCTAGTTTTGCGATATCGGGTTTATCATTTAACGGATATATCCCATAAACCATTGCTGTTACGGGATAAGATCTTTCGTAGTATGGCTTATCGATTCCGGTTAGAATTCCTGGTTTGGAATCTCTACTCACAATGACAGCTTTTTATTCTTGAGGATTGGTTCAAATTTATCCCTAATAATCCATTTGCCATCGACTTCGATAATGAATTTGATTCGGAAAAAATGCCGTTTTTCCCCAACACGTGAAATTATCACTGCTGCTTTTTCATCATTCATGGTAGCGTCAACAACACCATCAATTCGAAATGTTGACCAACAATAAGATGCTTCATCACGCTTGAATTCATTAAAACAGTCTCTGATTTTACTAATCATGGCTTTATCAAGAATTGTATTCTTTGGTGTATTAGAAACTATATCGAGATTGAATTGAGCATCTTTCCAGGGTAATCTCTTGGACATTTTTTTTTGGTTTATCGAGATTAAATCTAGGATTGATTTTCAATAATCTCTTAAACTCTTTCATGTTTCCGTCTATTGGACGTTTGTTACGTTTTTTTGGTTTATCGAGATTAAATCTAGGATTGATTTTTAATAATCTCTTAAACTCTTTCATGTTTCCGTCTCTTGGACGTTTGTTACGTTTTTTGGGTTTATCGAGATTAAATCTAGGATTGATTTTTAATAATCTCTTAAACTCTTTCATGTTTCCGTCTATTGGACGTTTTTTGGGTTTATCGAGATTAAATCTAGGATTCATTTTTAATAATCTCTTAAACTCTTTCATGTTTCCGTCTATTGGACGTTTTTTGGGTTTATCGAGATTAAATCTAGGATTGATTTTTAATAATCTCTTAAACTCCTTATCAGCATTTTTCGAAGGCGTTCTCCCTAATTCCCTCATGCTATAATTAAAACAAGCATTTAAATGAAAGATTTTTATATAATGAATCACTGCAAGTGGCTTATGATTGGATCAATAACCCCGTGTAACAAATCATGCAGAAATGAGTTCTGTGGGTATCATATGCAAAGCTTTCGACGTGGAAGCCTTGGTCCGTTACCTTGTATTCTATGTGGAGTTGGGGTCAGGGGAAAATCTCAGTTGTGTCTAAATTGCGGTGGAAAGCGATACAGGGAATTGAAGCGTTATTATGATAAAAGAATAAAAAATGGACAATCAATCAGAAATTATGACCCTGACGCTGACAAAGTCAGTATTCTTGACGCTGATAAAGTCAGTATTCTTGACGCTGACAAAGTCAGTATCAAGGATAAAATCATAAGAACCCCTCAAGACTACATCGAAAGATTTATCATTAAACCAAACGATGAATTAGACAAACAATAGTATTATGTATACAAATGAACCAAGAATTCAGACACCATCCCTTGATTACAAATTATGAAGCATCCAGTGATGGTGTTGTAAGAAACCGCAGACTGAAGAAATCAGTTGGTGCTGACAATGGTATGGGGTATTTGGTGTTTACTGTTGGTGGGGGGAAAGAAAAGAAAACTTATCTCAATCATCGTTTCGCATTTGAGTGTTTTTATGGATTGATCGAGGATGATTTTGTTATTGATCATATCGATTCTAATCCGAAAAACAATTCTTTATCAAATCTGCAAGCTATCACACAGAGTGAGAATTCCAAACGGGGGGAGACTGGAAAATGCTCAAAAAAAGCGAGACCAGTAAAATCTTTGAATACGATAACTAACGAAGAAAAAATATTTCAATCAATGAATGAAGCCGGCAAGTATTTCGATATTTGTCCATCCTCAGTACGAAAAGTTGCAGAGGGAATAACCAAAACGGCTATTTCAAAAAGGACGGGACAAAAAGTTCAATTTAGTTACGTCTAATGCGTCATATTTTTCATTTAGAAATATATCATTATTATAGAATAATGAATTCTGAAAACATGAATAGCATTTTATCCGAGATTTCAAAATTGAAAAGTTGGGATATTGAACTATCAGATGGGTTAAATCCTGATCAAATCATGTCTGATTTTCAGGATATAGAATACGGAGTTAGCACTAACAAGTATATGCTACCAAAGAAGTATGCGCTCATCAAGAGAATTCAGAATTCTATTCGGGACTCTCTCGCATTCTCCAGTGACGTAAGTGTGTTCGCTCCGTTGTATACCATCGTAGAACGAATACGAAAAGAATTGGGGTACGAATACGAATTGAAAAAGGAGGTTAATTCTAAAGTTAGAAACCTACGGGCGTTAATTCAAGAAAATGAACAATTTTGATTGACCAACCATTTATCATTATTTGATTGTGACCGTTCCTCATAGAGATTTTAATTTTTTTTTAGCATTTTTAGATTAAAACTGTTGAAAACAGTGAATAAAAAATTGATGGCTGGTTCGGATTGATCAATGGAAAAGTGGGGAAAGTGTGATATTATTTATTTTTATAGCAGTTTCCACACTTCCTTCATCATTGATAGGATGAAATAACGCTTCTATGATCGTGTTAAAAATCATCCTACATGTCTGACATTTCATGGTTTTTGAGGGCAAAAACCCGAGGTTTTTTACACAGGATTTTCGAGATTTTTTATCAGATTACACTTTTTAGCCATAATTCGTATCAGATTTTCATTTATTTTTAGCATTTTTTGATGGAAATTCATGTAGGATTTGCTTGATTTAGCCCTTTTTGATAAAAAATCTCGAAAATCCTGTGTAAAAAACCTCGGGTTTTCGCCCTCAAAATCCGACATGTCAAATGTTTTCGTCTGTTAGGTCAGGTTCGGGAAAATTGTTTTGCAATTGAAAAATTGTTTCTGATTTTAAATAATGGTCAATGAAGCATTAACAACCCGATTGACTCGTGAACGACTGGATGCAATCAGGAGATTTGTACCAATTCGTGACTCTGTACGGAATAAACTACAACAACGACAGAGTCTTCAGACTGATTTTGCTGCGGGATCTGAAGAATTGTTTAAACCAGTAACCACAGCAACGAAGGAGATAGAGCGTGCTATACTGGGAGATGATCCTGACGGTAAAAGAAAAGAAGAGGGTCTTATTCCTGTGTTAGAAAAAATAGCAAAAAGAACTAAACAAACAAAAAAATCCTTGCAATCACTTCCTCAGGATATATCAACCGCTTCAGAACGAAAATTTAAGGGATTTCAGGAAGAACTAGTTAGTGGACTACCTAAATCAATTATATTTACCGAGAGCGCTAAACAACAAATTCTCAACGAGGATATAGACAATTTAGGTGAATTCGCTGCTAACAGCTATGATTCACAAGAGAAGTTTTTCACGGACAATTATTCGGATTATAGAATGTCACATAATGAATGGGCTGATATAGTGTATGAAATAAATACTGGGAGTTTAGATAGAAGGATGAAGGAATACAGAGACTTCAAGAGAAAATTTCAACTCCAAATAAGACAGCCATACGATGAGAAGAAATTTCTGGGGAGTGGTCTAGTTGGAAACGCTAGCGTTTCATGTCCTGGTAGTGTTCTCAGTGATATATCACGATTAGAGGTTCTTGTAGGAGGGTTCCGAGCCGGAAATAACTCACCGGAAATAATTAATGAAGCAGCTGATATCTGTAGACGATTATTTCAGGGTGGTATCATGGATATCAGCACATATCGAGATTTCATTGGCGAGTTAGTGGAAAGTGGGTATCATAGTGACTGAATTGAAAAGTCAATTGAAAAATTGTTTCTGATTTCAAATAATGATCATACACTACAATCATGATAAACCAACCCCCGTCTACGTAGTTAATTCACGGTTTCCAGTTTATAGAGCATACTACGGAGATGGTTTAGGCAATACCATTGCAGGGTTATTTGCGAGAATGGCTCCAAAAGTGATGCCGTTGGCTAAACAACTAGGAATGAAAGCCATTGATGTTATTCGTGATAAGGGTATTGGTGCTGTTGGAGATCTTGCTGGAAAAGCGTTTTCAACTGTGAAGAATAAAATAACATCATTAGTGAGACGAAAAAAGAAACCGGTACCATTGCCATCTACAGCGGAAATGCCTGCAAGTGTTAGTAGAATTATAAATAACGCAGGAGACGAAAAATTAGCGTCGATGGCTTTAACCCCCGACCAAAGCAATATTGCAAATATGATAGCAGGAAGTGGCTTTAAAAAACTACGACGATGAAAATGGAAAATCGCGATTTAGACTCTGATAAATAGAATAAAATGTTCAAAAAGTCACCTGATCCAGCGTTTGATATAGATGCCCCAGTTCGCAAGGATGATTCTGTACGCGATTATCAATATTACGCCTATCATGCCATAGACTCAAATAGTCGAGCAAGAATTGATCTTCAAGTCCTTGATACCAGTAAATACTTTTTACCCTGTGAAGCGTTTATCGAAATCGAAGGAGAACTTGTAACAGCTGACGATACTCCTGCTGTACCAGCACCGTATCCAGCTGGTACTCAAGTCGGGTTTGTCAATAATGGTATCATGGCGCTATTTGAGAGTGCTAGATATCTCATTGATGGAAAAGAAATCGAGTCGATAGATCGCGATGTTGATGTGGCTACAACAATAATAGGGTTAGCGAGATATTCCGATGATTATACAAGATCAGCAGGACCCTCTATGATGTTTGCAAAAGATGTTACAAATACCGCTGGTGGAAATCAATTTGTTTTAAGACGACCAAAAAAACGTGATAATAGTGATGCTGATGTCGAGAATATGATTATAAACAATGATGTTAATTTCAATCTAGGAGCTGCAACACGTATTTCAATGTTGCAAGGAGCACGTAAATCATTTTCATGCACGATTCCACTGCATCATATATTTGGATTCTGTAGAAACGTCCGAAAAGTTATTTATGGAGCGAAGCATACAGTATCGCTTGTACGAAAGAGTGATGATAACGACGCAATTTGGAGGATTCCAGCAGACAATGCAAATCCAAATGCTGATGCCGGTAAAGTCAATTTAACAAAAATATCATTGTGGATGCCAGTGTTGACTCCAGCAATCACCGCAGAAGAACGATTACTATCATTTATGGACCAAGGAGGAAAGTCGTTGTTGAGTTGGCTAACCGTGAGTACAGATGTTAAACAATCAAATATCAACGGGTTATTCACGTGGAATCTAGCATCAAAACAAGTCGTTTCTGCGCCACGTCATATATTTATTGCGTTACAGGATAACACACGAGTTGACGATCAACGTTTCAGTCATATGATATTTGATCAATTAGGTGTGAAAGACGTCTCACTGAGAATAAACGGCCAACAGGAACCATCCGAGGATATACAACTTAATTACACAGAAAATCATATTGCACGAGTTTATCATCGTCTGTTGTCATTTATGGCACGCGATCAAAATGTGGATACTGGTTTGCAAATATCACAATTTGATTTTAAGAATCTGTATCCGATCTATTACTTTTCACTGGAACATCTCGATTTGATGAGACAATCCGTCGTTGATATACACTTTAGAGCTAATGTGACTCGTGGTGGTATTGCTGATTATAGAGCGGTTGCTGTCATTCTCAGTGATAAATCAATGCTACTTGAAGGTGTTGGTGGAAGAATGAGAGTGGTAGATGCACCAGTAGAAAATCTTTGATTGATTTTCTCGATTTTTCATTGAATTAGAATCAATCAATTATATATAATGTCATATAGTGTTATTAGTGTTGCGTTAACTCCCGGTCAATTAAAAAAATTGCAATCGGAATCAGCTAAAAAATGTGGAACCACAATCACGTTGAAACCCAACCAAATGACTGGTGGTGCAAATAAACTATCGCTGACAACTCGTCAGGTGAAACATTTCAATGATGCACTAGTAGCAAAAAAGGGTGTTCAGATTACTCTCTCTGCGGCTGCTATCAAAAATATGATTAAAACAGGCGGTATATTTCCGTTGTTAGCTGCGATTCCAGCATTGATTGCAGCAGCAGCCCCAGCGGTGGCTAAAGCGACTGCGTTAGGAGCCGTTGGTACTGCAGCAGGAATGGCACTAAAGAAAGCAACTGGGAAAGGATATAAAAAAAAGGGAAAGGGTCTAAGACTACCAGGAACCCCGTATTCGTGGTACAGCGGAAAGGGTCTAAGACTACCAGGAACCCCGTATTCGTGGTACAGCGGAAAGGGTCTAAGACTACCAGGAACGATTTATTAATTGAGGAATCGAAGATTCCCATGTCCAATTTTGATTTACTCGATGCTGCTAAAAAACTAGCGATTAAAAACTTTAGAGGTGTCTTTATGAAAGATCAATTACCACATCAACCAAACAGCGTTGAAACCGGAATCATTAATTTAGATAACAGCACCGGACCTGGAACTAACTGGGTTGCATACGCTATTGATCCACGTGGGATTGTCTATTTTGATTCATATGGATTAGCCCCACCAAAAGAGTTTATGCGGTATATAAAAACCCTTCCAATGAAGACTTGGTATTCTACGCTACCAACACAAACGATGATTGACGCACCAATATGCGGCAGCGAAGTATTAAATGTCCTTGACGCTATTTCTAACTCCTTGAGTAACCCAAGCGGAAAACCACCACATGTTGTCGTTAATGAATACACTAGTAATCGCTGGAAATCGAAACGATTTTAGAGAGAGAAAGAGTTTTACAATAACATGATTGATATTTGGGGGAGATCTTTGAAACCCAAACCCGATTGCACTGCACCACCTGATTCTGTCAAGGATGTAAAAAAACTAATCAAAGATGAAATAGCTGAGACGTTGAACTTAACAAATGTTGATCCTAATGAAATAGTTGTATTTCAAGACAAACAGGGTAAATTGAAATCCAGTGATGTGTCATTGGATGATATTTTAGTTAAACAACGAAACGCAATCGAGAATACTATCGCGTTATTTTCGGATCAGGGTAAATTGAAAACCAGTAATATTTCTCTGGATGATATTTTGGTTAAACAACAAAACGCAATCGAAAATACTATCGCGTTATTTTCCGATCAGGGTAAATTGAAAACTAGGGATGTCTCTCTGGATGATATTTTAGTTAAACAACGAAACGCAATCGAGAATACTATCGCGCTATTTTCCGATCAGGGTAAACTCAAACCGGGTGTACTCGTTTCGACGATTACAGATCGATTAAAAACTCTCAACGATGAGTTAAACAATTCTGTGTTTGTACTAACAACACTGGAATCTAGAATTGAAGAAAACGGAAAACAGTTTACATCATTTCGTAGAAATATCATTGATAAGTTTATTGGAACCCCGTTAGATAAAATTGAAATAAAACTCCCGGATATTAAAAAATCCATCGATGAGACGAAAAACTTCATCGAAGCCATCAAAGGTGATTTTTCGAGGATGATAACAATCATTGAAAAAACAAAAATTCCTCATGAGAAAACCAACAGCGTAGTATATACAATCCAACACGGATCATTTGCGTGGACACCTACAAACAATAAATTAGATATCACTGCAACCGTTAAAGGTATTTATCGATTAACACTAGTAACACCATTGACTCAATTTAATATATCATCGTCGAGTTCATCCGGGGTCAATAATACGATTTCAACGATCATCGACAAGGATACAACTGAAAAGTTCACTATAACAGCTACTGATAAAAATTTGATTAGGGTTTCAGCAACCTGGTATGTGGAATTCGTAGCGGATTTAAGTAAATAACTAAATTGAAAGGAAAATCGTTCGGATTTCACAATTGAAAACGCTAGTGTTTTTAAAATAAAAATGATTTCATCAACTCAATGTCGCTATGATCAGGTCAGAGAATTTCAGAATAGACTCAAAACCCTCACTGAGGAGTATCAAATAAAAATAAAAAAATACCGACGAAGAATCACCGCAATTGATGTTATTGTGTACTCTTTGTCAAGCGTTCTCGCTGGCGCCGGAATAATACTTGCATCGGTTACAATGATTGCCCCGGTCGTAGTTCCAATTTGCATTTCTGCGGTGGCTACAATCGGGGGTATATCAACCGGGATAGCAAAAAAGATATCATCATGCAGCCAGAGTAAACTGCAGAATTACTTACTTCAATTTCATATTGCATCAACCGCATACTCGCAATTATCATTGATGATATCGTCGTCACTCGATAATACAATTATATCAGATAGTGAATTCTCAGCGATGGTCAGTATTTTTGATTCCGCGATATCGAAATTAGAGCAACAACATGAGTATAATAACAATGACAACACCGATGGAATTAGAAAACACGAACCCGAAAACCAGAATGATCTCAATAACCTCAACCATACCAAATTGTGAGTTCTCAGTGATGGTCAGTATTTATGATTCCGCGGTGTCAAAATTAGAGCGACAACATGAGTATAATAACAATGACGACACCGATGGAATTACTTCAACGAGTAGTGGAGAACACGAACCCAGTACAAACAAGTATGATATCAATAACATCAACGGAACCCGAGTTTAGTGTGAATTTCCCTAGCCCAGTCCCCGTGAAGGAGATAGCGCTAGCAAAACTACGAGTGTATCACAGTTGGCCTAATATCAGATCAAAATCATTTGGTGGTCAACAACCCAATAATTCTTTAGTGTTTGCAAATAAGAATAAACCCGAGGAAACCCCAGACTGGAACGTTGTTTCCATACCAACCGGATCATACCAAATTGAACAAATCAATAATGAATTCGCGCGTAGAATAAAATCGATTACTGGAGTAGAGTCAAAAATCGCTATAACAGTTCATGAACCGACGCTATCATCCGCAATTGAGATAAACACAGAAGGATACGTCGTAGATATCTATCAAAGTTCTATTAGAACCGTACTAGGATGGCCTGAATTACCACCAGGGGGAAAAACCGTTGATTTACCAGAACCACAAAAAACTGATTATATCACCGACAGAATAAAACCTGATAATCCAATAAAGAGTTATAAAGATCACCAATTCACTATAGATTTTTTTGGTATCGGATACTACGAAACCGGAGAAGAGAAGCCAGGGGAGGGAATAGAGGGACATCATTTTGTTGAAGAACCTAAAATCGTTAAAAATTTCACAGCAATGAATAATGATTTATCGCTGTTGTTAATATCTCTTAAATCCGGCTCTCTCACCCGAGATGAATTTATCAGCGTCGTAGAAACATGCAATAAAATTATCGACGATATGGAAACATTTAATCTAAAAATTATTCAGGATATATTAGATGACGATAATCCCTTATCGAGAACAGAATTTGCATCAGAATATAAAATCCCCGTGAAGGATATTCCGACATTCAAACTACCGGGATATAACGTACCGGAACTAAAAAAACTTCTCAGTGACACCATAGATGTTGGTTTTAAAATAATTCATGATGCATGGAAAAAAACAGCATCACAGGAAATAAAAATCCTCAAACACAATAATGACCCAGACGGTGGCGGCAGGCATATCGCTCCGTTCAACGTGAATATATCCTCAGTGATTGCGCTCAATTTAGTATGTGATGTTATCGAAGGAAGCTATCAAATTAATCTCGAACGATCAAATCAAGCTCAGCAAGGATATATTCTTTATTCGTTTGCACCAACAGCTCCTCCAGGATTCCTAATTATTGAAAACCCAATTAATCCTGTCTACATGCGATGCCATAATAATTCATTAACCAGAATTAATTTCAAACTCACCGACCAGTCAAATAATCTGATTGATTTACAAGAAGAGGTGTTAGCGATTAGTCTGTTTGTGAGATCCTAAAGACTTGATCAAATCATTTATTATTTTTTGTTAACCCAGAACTGAAAACTTTAGCAGCAGAGAGGGTGGATGACCACATCGTTGCGAGCAAAATTGATTAAAAAATCGTAAAATCTCCGTTTTTGCAAAAATGGAGACTTTTTTTTTTGGTTAAATGAGATTTGTTGGAAACCTGATATTTTGTTCGAAAACGTTATCTATAGGCCATATTTTGTTCGAAAACGTGATCTGGAAACCTTATTTTTGCTTGAAATCGTGGTCTGTTCACCCTCTCTGCTGCTAATCTAACTGATTTTTATTATTTTTAGTATTTTTTACCCTATCAATTTATGAAATCTAACTGATTTTCATTATTTTTAGTACTATTTACCCTATCAATTTATAAAATCTAACTGATTTTCATTATTTTTAGTCTTATTTACCCTATTAACTTATGAAATCTAACTGATTTTCATTATTTTTAGTACTATTTACCCTATTAATTTATGAAATCTAAATAAATTTCATTATTTTTAGTATTTTTTACCCTATCAATTTATGAAATCTAACTGATTTTCATCATTTTTAGTACTATTTACCCTATCAATTTATGAAATCTAACTGATTTTCATTATTTTTAGTATTATTTACCCTATTAACTTATAAAATCTAACTGATTTTCATTATTTTTAGTACTATTTACCATATCAATTTATGAAATCTAACTGATTTTCATTTTTTTTAGTATTATTTACCCTATTAACTTGTGAAATCTAACTGATTTTCATTATTTTTTTTAGTACTATTTACCCCATCAATTTATGAAATCTGATTTTCATTATTTTTAGTATTATGTACAATATCAAATTATGAAATCTAACTGATTTTCATTATTTTTAGTATTTTTTACCCTATCAAATTATGAAATCTAACTGATTTTCATTATTTTTAGTACTATTTACCCTATCAAATTATGAAATCTAACTGATTTTCATTATTTTTAGTATTTTTTACCCTATCAATTTATGAAATCTAAGTGATTTTCATTATTTTTAGTATTATTTACCCTATCAATTTATAAAAAACTAACAGATTTTCATTATTTTTAGTACTATTTACCATATCAATTTATGGAATCTAACTGATTTTCATTATTTTTAGTATTATTCACCCTATTAACTTATGAAATCTAACTGATTTTCATTATTTTTAGTACTATTTACCATATCAATTTATGAAATCTAACTGATTTTCATTGTTTTTAGTATTTTTTACCCTATCAATTTATGAAATCTAACTGATTTTCATTACTTTTAGTACTATTTACCCTATCAAATTATGAAATCTAACTGATTTTCATTATTTTTAGTACTATTTACCCTATAAATTTATGAAATCTAACTGATTTCATTATTTTTAGTACTATTTACCCAATCAAATTATGAAATCTAACTGATTTTCATTATTTTTAGTATTATCTACCTTATCAATTTATGAAATCTAACTGATTTTCATTATTTTTAGTATTTTTTACCCTATCAATTTATGAAATCTAACTGATTTTCATTATTTTTAGTACTATTTACCCTATCAAATTATGAAATCTAACTGATTTTCATTGTTTTTAGTATTTTTTACATTATCAAATTATGAAATCTAACTGATTTTCATTATTTTTAGTACTATTTACCCTATCAAATTATGAAATCTAACTGATTTTCATTATTTTTAGTATTTTTTACGCTACCAATTTATGAAATCTAACTGATTTTTATTATTTTTAGTACTATTTACCCTATCAATTTATGAAATCTAACTGATTTTCATTATTTTTAGTATTATTTACCCTATTAACTTATGAAATCTACCTGATTTTCATTATTTTTAGTACTATTTACCCTATTAATTTATGAAATCTAAATAATTTTCATTATTTTTAGTATTTTTTACCCTATCAATTTATGAAATCTAACTGATTTTCATCATTTTTAGTACTATTTACCCTATCAATTTATGAAATCTAACTGATTTTCACTATTTTTAGTATTATTTACCCTATTAACTTATGAAATCTAACTGATTTTCATTATTTTTAGTACTATTTCCCCTATCAATTTATGAAATCTAACTGATTTTCATTATTTTTAGTATTATTTACCCTATCAATTTATGGAATCTAACTGATTTTCATTATTTTTAGTATTATTTACCCTATTAACTTATGAAATCTAACTGATTTTCATTATTTTTAGTACTATTTACCCTATCAATTTATGAAATCTAACTGATTTTCATTGTTTTTAGTATTATTTACCCTATCATTGTATGAAATCTAACTGATTTTCATTACTTTTAGCATTATTTGCCCTATTAACTTATGAAATCTAACTGATTTTCATTATTTTTAGTACTATTCACCCTATCAATTTATGAAATCTAACTGATTTTCATTATTTTTAGTATTTTTTACCCTATCAATTATGAAATCTAACTAATTTTCATTATTTTTAGTATTATCTACCTTATCAATTTATGAAATCTATCTGAATTTCATTATTTTTAGTATTATTTACCCCATCAAATTATGAAATCTAACTGATTTTTATTATTTTTAGGATTATCTACCTTATCAATTTATGAAATCTATCTGAATTTCATTATTTTTAGTATTATTTACCCAATCAAATTATGAAATCTAACTGATTTTCATTATTTTTAGTACTATTTCCCTATCAATTTATGAAATCTAACTGATTTTCATTTTTTTTTAGTACTATTTACCCTATCAATTTATAAAATCTAACTGATTTTCATTATTTTTAATATTATTTACCCCATTAACTTATGAAATCTAACTGATTTTCATTATTTTTAGTACTATTTACCCTATTAATTTATGAAATCTAAATAATTTTCATTATTTTTAGTATTTTTTACCCTATCAATTTATGAAATCTAACTGATTTTCATCATTTTTAGTACTATTTACCCTATCAATTTATGAAATCTAACTGATTTTCATTATTTTTAGTATTATTTACCCTATTAACTTATAAAATCTAACTGATTTTCAATATTTTTAGTACTATTTACCCAATCAATTTATGAAATCTAACTGATTTTCATTATTTTTAGTATTATTTACCCTATTAACTTATAAAATCTAACTGATTTTCATTATTTTTAGTACTATTTACCCTATCAATTTATGAAATCTAACTGATTTTCATTATTTTTAGTATTATTTACCCTATTAACTTATGAAATCTAACTGATTTTCATTATTTTTAGTATTATTTACCCTATCAAATTATGAAATCTAACTGATTTTCATTATTTTTAGTATTTTTTACCCTATCAAATTATGAAATCTAACTGATTTTCATTATTTTTAGTACTATTTACCCTATCAAATTATGAAATCTAACTGATTTTCATTATTTTTAGTATTTTTTACCCTATCAATTTATGAAATCTAACTGATTTTCATTATTTTTAGTACTATTTACCCTATCAATTTATGAAATCTAACTGATTTTCATTGTTTTTAGTACTATTTACCCTATCAATTTATGAAATCTAACTGATTTTCATTGTTTTTAGTATTTTTTACCCTATCAATTTATGAAATCTAACTGATTTTCATTACTTTTAGTATTATTTACCCTATTTACTTATGAAATCTAACTGATTTTCATTATTTTTAGTACTATTCACCCTATTAATTTATGAAATCTAACTAATTTTCATTATTTTTAGTATTTTTTACCCTATCAATTTATGAAATCTAACTGATTTTCATCATTTTTAGTACTATTTACCCTATCAAATTATGAAATCTAACTGATTTTCATTATTTTTAGTATTTTTTACCCTATCAATTTATGAAATCTATCTGATTTTCATTATTTTTAGTATTATTTACCCTATCAATTTATGAAATCTAACTGATTTTCATTATTTTTTAGTATTATTTACCCTATCAATTTATGAAATCTATCTGAATTTCATTATTTTTAGTACTATTTACCCTATCAAATTATGAAATCTAACTGATTTTCATTATTTTTAGTATTTTTTACCCTATCAAATTATGAAATCTAACTGATTTTCATTATTTTTAGTACTATTTACCCTATCAAATTATGAAATCTAACTGATTTTCATTATTTTTAGTATTTTTTACCCTATCAATTTATGAAATCTAACTGATTTTCATTATTTTTAGTACTATTTACCCTATCAATTTATGAAATCTAACTGATTTTCATTGTTTTTAGTACTATTTACCCTATCAATTTATGAAATCTAACTGATTTTCATTGTTTTTAGTATTTTTTACCCTATCAATTTATGAAATCTAACTGATTTTCATTACTTTTAGTATTATTTACCCTATTTACTTATGAAATCTAACTGATTTTCATTATTTTTAGTACTATTCACCCTATTAATTTATGAAATCTAACTAATTTTCATTATTTTTAGTATTTTTTACCCTATCAATTTATGAAATCTAACTGATTTTCATCATTTTTAGTACTATTTACCCTATCAAATTATGAAATCTAACTGATTTTCATTATTTTTAGTATTTTTTACCCTATCAATTTATGAAATCTATCTGATTTTCATTATTTTTAGTATTATTTACCCTATCAATTTATGAAATCTAACTGATTTTCATTATTTTTTAGTATTATTTACCCTATCAATTTATGAAATCTAACTGATTTTCATTATTTTTTAGTATTATTTACCCTATCAATTTATGAAATCTAACTGATTTTCATTATTTTTAGTACTATTTACCCGATTAATTTATGAAATCTAACTCATTTTCATTATTTTTAGTATTTTTTACCCTATCAAATTATGCAATCTAACTGATTTTCATTATTTTTAGTATTTTTTACCCTATCAATTTATGAAATCTAACTGATTTTCATTATTTTTAGTATTATTTACCCTATCAATTTATTAAATCTAACTGATTTTCATTATTTTTAGTACTATTTACCCTATCAATTTATGAAATCTAACTGATTTTCATTATTTTTAGTATTTTTTACCCTATCAATTTATGAAATCTAACTGATTTTCATTATTTTTAGTATTTTTTACCCTATCAATTTATGAAATCTAACTGATTTTCATTGTTTTTAGTACTATTTACCGTAACAAATTATGAAATCTAACTGATTTTCATTATTTTTAGTATTATTTACCCTATCAATTTATGAAATCTAACTAATTTTCATTATTTTTATTATTTTTTACCCTATCAAATTATGAAATCTAACTGATTTTCATTATTTTTAGTATTTTTTACCCTATCAATTTATGAAATCTAACTGATTTTCATTATTTTTAGTATTATTTACCCTATCAATTTATGAAATCTAACTGATTTTCATTATTTTTAGTATTTTTTACCCAATCAAATTATGAAATCTAACTGATTTTCATTATTTTTAGTACTATTTACCCTATCAATTTATGAAATCTAACTGATTTTCATTATTTTTAGTACTATTTTCCCTATCAATTTATGAAATCTAACTGATTTTCATTATTTTTAGTACTATTTACCCTATCAAATTATGAAATCTAACTGATTTTCATTATTTTCAGTACTATTTACCCTATCAATTTATGAAATCTAACTGATTTTCATTATTTTTAGTATTTTTTACCCTATCAATTTATGAAATCTAACTGATTTTCATTATTTTTAGTACTATTTACCCTATCAAATTGTGAAATCTAACTGATTTTCATTATTTTTAGTATTTTTTACCCTATCAATTTATGAAATCTATCTGATTTTCATTATTTTTAGCATTATTTACCCTATCAATTTATGAAATCTAACTGATTTTCATTATTTTTTAGTATTATTTACCCTATCAATTTATGAAATCTAACTGATTTTCATTATTTTTAGTATTATTTACCCTATTAACTTATGAAATCTAACTGATTTTCATTATTTTTAGTACTATTTACCCGATTAATTTATGAAATCTAACTCATTTTCATTATTTTTAGTATTTTTTACCCTATCAAATTATGCAATCTAACTGATTTTCATTATTTTTAGTATTTTTTACCCTATCAATTTATGAAATCTAACTGATTTTCATTATTTTTAGTATTATTTACCCTATCAATTTATTAAATCTAACTGATTTTCATTATTTTTAGTACTATTTACCCTATCAATTTATGAAATCTAACTGATTTTCATTATTTTTAGTATTTTTTACCCTATCAATTTATGAAATCTAACTGATTTTCATTATTTTTAGTATTTTTTACCCTATCAATTTATGAAATCTAACTGATTTTCATTGTTTTTAGTACTATTTACCCTAACAAATTATGAAATCTAACTGATTTTCATTATTTTTAGTATTATTTACCCTATCAATTTATGAAATCTAACTAATTTTCATTATTTTTATTATTTTTTACCCTATCAAATTATGAAATCTAACTGATTTTCATTATTTTTAGTATTTTTTACCCTATCAATTTATGAAATCTAACTGATTTTCATTATTTTTAGTATTATTTACCCTATCAATTTATGAAATCTAACTGATTTTCATTATTTTTAGTATTTTTTACCCAAACAAATTATGAAATCTAACTGATTTTCATTATTTTTAGTACTATTTACCCTATCAATTTATGAAATCTAACTGATTTTCATTATTTTTAGTACAATTTTCCCTATCAATTTATGAAATCTAACTGATTTTCATTATTTTTAGTACTATTTACCCTATCAAATTATGAAATCTAACTGATTTTCATTATTTTTAGTACTATTTACCCTATCAATTTATGAAATCTAACTGATTTTCATTATTTTTAGTATTTTTTACCCTATCAATTTATGAAATCTAACTGATTTTCATTATTTTTAGTACTATTTACCCTATCAAATTGTGAAGTCTAACTGATTTTTATTATTTTTAGTACTATTTACCCTATCAAATTATGAAATCTAACTGATTTTCATTATTTTTAGTATTATTTATCCTATTAATTTATGAAATCTAACTGATTTTCATTATTTTTAGTATTTTTTTCCCAATCAAATTATGAAATCTAACTGATTTTTATTATTTTTAGTATTATTTATCCTATTAATTTATGAAATCTAACTGATTTTCATTATTTTTAGTACTTTTTACCCTATCAATTTATGAAATCTAACTGATTTTCATTATTTTTAGTACTATTTACCCAATCCAATTATGAAATCTAACTGATTTTCATTATTTTTAGTACTATTTACCCAATCAAATTATGAAATCTAACTGATTTTCATTATTTTTAGTATTATTTACCCTATCAATTTATGAAATCTAACTGATTTTCATTATTTTTAGTATTTTTTACCCTATCAATTTATGAAATCTAACTGATTTTCAATATTTTTAGTATTTGTTACCCTATCAATTTATGAAATCTATCTGAATTTCATTATATTTGGTACTATTTACCCTATCAAATTATGAAATCTATCTGATGTTCATTATTTTTAGTAGTTTTTACCCTATCAAATTATGAAATCTGATTTTCATTATTTTTAGTACTATTTACCCAATCAAATTATGAAATCTAACTGATTTTCATTATTTTTAGTATTTTTTTTACCCTATCAATTTATGAAATCTAACTGATTTTCATTATTTGTAGTATTTGTTACCCTATCAATTTATGAAATCTAACTGAATTTCATTATTTTTAATACTATTTACCCTATCAAATTATGAAATCTAACTGATTTTCATTATTTTTAGTATTTGTTACCCTATCAATTTATGAAATCTATCTGAATTTCATTATTTTTAGTACTATTTACCCTATCAAATTATGAAATCTAACTGATTTTCATTATTTTTAGTAGTTTTTACCCTATCAAATTATGAAATCTAACTGATTTTCATTATTTTTAGTACTATTTACCCTATGAAATTATGAAATCTAACTGATTTTCATTATTTTTAGTATTTTTTTACCCTATCAATTTATGAAATCTAACTGATTTTCATTAATTTTAGTACTATTTACCCTATCAAATTATGAAATCTAACTGATTTTCATTATTTTTAGTATTATTTACCCTATCAATTTATGAAATCTATCTGAATTTCATTCTTTTTAGAATAATTTAGTCCAAAAAATTAACAAAAGTCAGTAAAATTATAATTATATATTATTTGATGGTGCGTAATTTAATTTTTTCGATGAGATTTTTATTATTTTGTGTATTAAAATACCCATCAATTTGATGAACTTGTTGGATAATCTGAAAAATTATGGGTATTATACCCATCTATCCGAAGAATTAGATAATATTTTGTTAATCTGATCAAATTTAATGGAGGAATACGCATATTTTAGAATCTGGTCTCAATATTATAAAGGTATGTTCTCGCTTATTTATCTGTTCCTATGTCATCGAAAATTCTTCATTGCAGTATTCATCAATAATTATGTCAACAATAAATTTGTCTGCCACGACCGAGGCCAGTGCACATGTTGTTCTGATGGCATTTGCAAGCGCCTCTTTATTCTGTATAACAACGCTCAAGTGTTGATACATTATATAATATATCACCTTGATTAATCCGTTAATCACCAACTTGATTAAAACTCTTTACGATTTTATGTAGAGATTTATATTCAGAAATTTCCTACCCAAGTCAAGGCAAGAGTCCGCTCTGATCAGTATGTTTGAAATGTATCCGTGAAAATAGCGAATTACGACATCGTAGATAATTTGGATTAATGAATTCTTGTAGAACCGAATTTCCAGTAGGTACTTGCGGAGTAAATATATAAGGATTTATCCAACCGCTACAGTGGCCTAGTGGTTAGAGCGTCCGCCGAGGAAGCGGGAGGTCGTAGGTTCGATCCCCGGCCGAGTCATTCCATAAACTTACACAAATGGTAATAACAACTGCCTCGCTTGGCGCTCAGCATTAAGAGGTTAGTGTAAGGACTGGTCGGCCTGGTGTCAGGATAATGGGGCCGGGTGGGAAATCATGCTACATGTATGCGGCATGATGCCCCAGTGCTAGACATCACTATAAACTGCCTCATTGCAGACATTGTAGAGATATGACTGAAATATAGTTAAAGCTACGTTACAAATCCTAATCGCACACACACACACACACACACACACACACACACACATATAACTTATCCAGCCCAAACTTGACTGGATTTCTCAAATTTAACCTGATAACTTCCATCAACGACATGACATAGCAATATTGACCTCGATTATTGACTCTATTTTGACAATTCCTGGTGAAAAGATGGCGGCCGCCTCCGTACGATGCATTGCTATGTATGCGAGTTACCGCTGGTGGGGCTATTTTTCTCTATGCCTTAAGTATTTTAGACAAATGTTCATTCAGGATATTTTCATGTTTTTACTTAGATCGTCGACGTTACATCCTCGTAGCTTAAACTTTGCTAGATATACTTCTGTGATCGCTTAGCGTCTGAGGAACATCTGTTTATACGATAAATTGCCATCACAAAGATATTGAATCGCTATTTTTACAATAGCATCATGCCAGACTCAAAAACGTATAACACATTGAGTGCATGTTGTACCGTTTCTACGAGCTTCCGTTTAGAATCGTCATTGGGATATTCGTGAATGTAAATGGAAACCAATTGTCTACCTGTCCATGATTAACCTCACCGAAAAATGATTTGAAAATAAATTCGCTAATCACCAACAAGTTCGATATTGTATACGCATCTGGCACAATCACGGTGAGTAAAATAAATCTGTCGGGGGATTTCCTTCCATAGGATGTTTTCTCGGTAATCTGGATATTTTATAAACGCGATTGTTTCACCTCTGATAAAATCATCTCTTGTTAGTTCCGGTTGTCCTGATATTTTGGTAGAACGTCAGGCCATCATAAATTGCTACAGCATAATCCGTTTCATTTATTTCTATCGCAGCTGACAATGTCGGTTCTTGAACTGTTATTGCTATGTTTGACTCTCTTCCTGTTATAGATTATTTTCTGCGCTAGAATTTTCGATTTGATAATTGGAATATTGACAATATGCCTTTCAGGGGTTCCATCTGATTTGTCATTGTTTGCATGTACCAAAGTGTTATTCAAATGTAATCAATTGAATGACTTTGATATAGTAGCTGGCCAACTATGATGTACTCGATGCAAGCACAATCTATTTTACTGGAATAAAAGTTGGAAAAATGAGGATTGGTCGAACTTGTTGATATCATCGTAGATTTTATGCAGTTGCATTAAAGACGATCTGTTGCAGTAGTTCTTGCGATGATAACATTAGTATCAATAGTTTTTCTTCTAAATCAGACGTAGTCAATGCCTCGTTGTAAATCTTGATTATTTCTTTAAACTCAGTATCTGATATTATTCCATCACAAAGACCTGATAATATCAACGAAGATAATTTGGATTATGCTGGAGTTGCTGTGTGCGAGTTTATTATATACTCATGTAATTTACTTTCGCTACATGTATATATTTTGTTTGGCAATGATATTAAGAATAACAGCAATTGTTGTTGCAGCTTAAACACAAATTGTTACAACTGCTCGTGATGTCATAGTCATTGTTGATAGCAATACGCCGGTTCCAGCGATAACAGCATACTCTGAATATACAGTTTAATCAACAACTACACGTTTGCAGTAACCATTTTTACTTTTTCTGTATACTCATAAACCATATATTTCTAGTTCAGTTTTCCATTCACGCACCTGATTATACCTGCACTGTTGCACGTTGATTGGGCAGCTCCTTGTACTAAGTAGGTGGTAGTTTAGCGATAACTTCAAGACACCAATGAATAATCTAGCCGATTATTTTTTCTTCCGGTTCCACTTCAAATGTTACTTCGTCTTTTATTTTCCAATATCACTAACATAAATCCATAAGCTTTTGTTAGAGGCTAACGTCGTGGTATTGTAGTAGTAAATACAACACCTAGTACTGCGAAACTGCATATAACGGTAACCTCAGAGCAATGTTTAATGGATCTATTGAGTGGCGACCGTAATAATGATCCAGACGCTACTGTATATACTAACTTGTCGGTAATCTTTTTTAAATAAAATATTTAATATCAACAACTGCTGAATTTCCGACAAATTCATTCATGTTTCTGTTTACGATTCTACGAAAATTCCAGAACGTGCTATTATGAGCTGTATAATCAGATCTAAGATTGATTACTTCATTATTGATTGCTGTTAATGAGTTTATCATTGGGAAGTCTTTGTCATTGCCGCATTTCTTCCTTGCAGCGTCATCGTTCGATTTTGGTTCTCCATCACCAGTAATTATATTATTATTCATATTGAGAGAATTTGTGTACCCTATTGTGAATATTATCTAATAATGTTGATATAACAACACCGGTTAGTTTTTCCATTATTATCAAACACAATTATGATGTTTTCGGTTGCTTCATTAATTCTGACGATAATAACTTGTTATGAAAGATTACACGTTTTTAATCGTACCTTCTTATAATGAAATACAACAGCTTTGTTTGGATATTCATGTTCAAGATTTAGTAATTCTGATATTTCATCACTAACGATTTTATTTATATTTTCGTGCGATATTTTGTCATTTTTTTTGTTTTTGTTTAGAGGAAGCTCCACGTTGATCAACTGCGAATGCAACCCAATGAGTTCCTGGACCAGAAATATTATCGAGATTAATTATGCCGGTTTTAACTTAAATATGCTGGTTAGGTAATCGATCAAGCATAAAAACACTTATTATGCTTTTTAAGTACTTTTTCAGCAGCATTATTTAAATCAAAATTAGACTTTGGAAATATCAACGAAGTGATCTTGGAAGTGTTAGTCATTTCCACAACGATGAGTGAATGGTAATTTGTGTCCTTTTCATCTTTGTTTAAATCATTTTCCTGTTCTTTCATCAACAAGCATACTACCAACCTGTCCGGCTGTACCCCATAAAACTCCAATTGTAGCTGTGTTTGTAATGGTTGGAGCTTCAGCACTTATTAACGCTAGTAAATCTGCGACGAGTGGAAATATACCACCTGTTTTAATTGGGTCTTTAAATGAATTCCGATAAAGATGGAGTTGAACACCTCAACTTAATTTTTAGGCTTTGATAAATGTTGGAGCTGAGTCTTAGTTAAGAATAATTTGTTCTGACACCAGTTGCAAGTTGATCCTTCTTCAATGTTATGTTTGTTTACATTTACTTGGTAGTTTTAATTGTAATGTTTCCACCTGTCCAGGATTCAAGATGACCTTAATGTGACTATTTGATATTTTTATAATATCATGAGCGATTTAATTACATGGTTTCTACTGGGGTATCAATGACGCTCATTAACACCACCGCCTGGGTTTACACGCACTGGAAAGTGTAAATCAGTGACATATTGTCTAACTAAATAAATATGTTCCAACGAAAAAAAAATAGATTAGATATAATGTTGTGAAATCTAATTTTGATATATTCAAATCGTTAACTACATTTTTATCACGTACCATAAATGTCATTAACCGATGATATACACGTGGTACATGATTAAAATTTATTAATATATCTTCAGATGTTTCTTCATGTTCATTTCTTCTTAAAGAAACTTTAGAAACAACGAGTTTGTCAAATAACATTGGACTATGTTCTTGAGATTTGAACCTTGGAACATTTTGTAAAGCAATGACAATATACTTTGGTGTAGAAACAACCTGCTTGGATGCTATATGCAATGTGGATACACCATCGACAGCACATTGAACACTGTTTGTAGTTACTGTTAACCATGATAACAATGATTTATCACCTGAATACATAAAAGAAAGTAATTTGTGTTCGTCTGTGAGTATTGGAGTCATTATCGGCAACACACAAAGAAATTTTAAATAATTCTCCTTTACCAGCAGCACCTTCGCTCCAGGTAGTATCCATATCGTCGTCCATTTTATAAGTAAAATTGTATGCTTGACTCCAACCCCCCAACCCCCCAACTTTTCCAAACACAAAATCTAAACGTATATGACAGTGGAACTGGACATGAAAATCTTTTATGATCACCTTTTAGAATTAACTGGCGTGTTCTAAAAGATAGACTGTAATCTGGATTGACATTAATAATCATGTCTTCTATATTAGCATCATCAGCAGGAACAACACGGTCTTTTGGTCGCCTTATATTATACGGCCTGCCATCAGAGTCGTCAGAATTATTGTTGGCTAACATCTTGATAGACCCAATATCATTGTGGCAACGTCAACGTTATCCTGAATGGTTACAATTTCTCTTCCATCAATCATATTATACAGCACTTTTGAATAACGCCATTATGCCGTTATTACCAAAATAAACAACATCATTAGCTCCGTATGGTGTAATGGCGACGACGTCTCTTACAAGTTCTCCTTCCACTTCAATAAACGCTGCAACAGGTAAGTAATATATAGTTGTATCATGAACTTGTAATTAAATTCGACTACGTTGATTTAGTTGTCGTGCTTCATAATAATAATATTGATACTCGCGTATTGAGCCATCTTTGAGAATCGGTGTGTTCAAGCGTTGGATCGGATATACGTTTAAACATTTTATTATATTTATTATTGTCTAACACAAAGTCACCATGCTGCTATCAGACTTGTATTTATAATTTGTCTGCTTCACCAGCCAAATCTGCAAGTTATTCTAGCGTACGTCCATCCAATTTTGTATTTATTTATTTTCAGCCTGTTTTATTACTTTACTGACATTTGCAGGCATAACGTCAGTGCTGGGTAATTTTACTGGCTGTGGGTATTGTCGTATTAACCGTGCTAATATATCCTTGATTGCTGAAAACGCTTTACCGGCAACATTACCAATAGCAGCATGAGCTTTAACACAACAACGTCAATAGTTTTCATTTCTAATTGTTTTTCAATCGGTATTGCTTTTGGGGTTTTCCTTATATAAAACAATTTGAACCACATCACCGAGTCAATCACTATAGATCTCTTTTTAAGTAGGTAATCGCGAACGTGCCACTCTGACCATAATTGGTCCAGGTTGAGCATTGTGTAAAATCAGTTAATTTATTATTCATTTATCTTATCACTATGATAGTTATAGTAATTTCATTGACGAGAGATCGATACACATTTATGTCCATGATACCGCCTGTAAATATTTGTTGACAAATATCAGCAGCTTCATTAATAATTTTTGGATAATTGTTAACAGTCCGTTTTCCTCCAATCAGAATTTCTAATCGTTCAACATCGGAATGGACCTTTGTTAGGACTAGTATTAAAACCACTTCCTTGAGCAGCAATACCACTTTCAGTTGTTTATTCTGCTTTTTTAAACTTGGTGAGAAACATAACTCTTTCCTTCGTCTAACTTCTCAAATTCCAGATCTTCCTTTTCTTTTCACTTACCGTTTGGAATGGTTGCTGTGTTTGTGATTTTTTAGGTTTTGAACCCACCAACAAATTCAATATATTTTACATTATACGTTTCAATCTTATCAACATTGTAATATATTTTATAAATCCAATTGTACCAGGATTCATGACATACGTAATTATTAGCGTACTCAGGTTGCAGAAATATTTGTATTATCATCACTACGCACATCAATCTCATATAATCCTCCCGTTTGCTGTATTTTCTATGTAGGAACTGTTCGTATCATTTGTCAAATGATTTACTTCTGATTCTTGCTCGTTTTACTTTAATATCACCTATTTCAGTACGACCTTGGTCGATACCTTTCAGTATTTCTGCCTTGACTCTGCCAGTTGACTGTGTAGCGGCTATTTCAGCTAAAAAAATCTAGTAAAAGTAGTTTCATTTTCTTAGTTCTTTCTGCTATTTGTTTCCAGTTGCTGTAGCAGTTTTATTCTAATGTGGGAAGAAGACCTTTCGTAGCCTCTGTAACTCTTTCGGAAGCCTTCATAACCGGATTAAATAATCGTTCTGCAGCTTCTGCAAATTCCACCTGAGACTCCCGACGTTCTTGTAAATTTTGTTTGACAGAGTAACTGACTGGAAGAAATTTCTTATTTGATTCTATCTTTCTCGAGCTAATATAGCTGTACAAAACTCCCTATCTGGCACCATTATTGATATATAATAATGATCTAATTACAGCAGCAGAGAGGGCGTGACCTCAATGTAACGTCCGGTGGATAAACGAACGAACATTAACAAACACTAACGACAAAAGATAAGGTAACAAAATAATCTAGCTCAATTAGAGAAACTCTTGGTCATCTAGAGGCTTTGATTTGGCATTATTGACCTTACACCTTATATTTTTTTCATTTTCGTAGAACGCTTTATTTTTCAAAAATGGCGTTTCCGTAAGAGGTTTCCCCCCCCCCCCCTGCGTCCGCTCAAATTAATTAATTATATATATATATATATATATATATATATATATATATATATATATATATATATATATATATATATATATCCCAGCTAGAAGAATATTGCTTAGTCAGATCACTCAAAGGATTTAGGCCAACATTCTCGTGCGTTTAACCTTAATTAAAATTATTCTCTAAGGTACTGAGAAAATAAATTTAATTAATGAACAATTTGATTAATCATAGTTATATGCCGCTTAAGGGGCTGAAACAAATTTTCTGACAATGAAAATGGAAGTATACAGATTTTATATTATTTGCCAACGCTTCAATGAGTGGTGTACTCCACAAATGTCTGATAAATCAAGGGTAAGACTGGAGTATAGACGAATGAAGCGATATTGACGATGAAGATGACGCTATTATGAACTTGCACAATCAGTAGTGGCGTTGCGAGGTACATAAGATTCACACAAGTACCTGACTACGCCTACCTACGCCAGTTATAATGATGTAAACCATACATGTAAACCTGTAATCGTATGATACGAACCTATATCAAGGTCATTGTTTTTCCTACCAACAGTCATGTTATAATTGTCGTCTGGGTGATTAGTTGTGCTGGAGGTCATCACCGTGGTGGACATGGATGTCCCGTACCTAGTTACAGACGTGGTTGTAGTTGGTAGTTGCTGTGTTGTAGTGGTCGCTGGAAAAGCTATGATCCCAGTAGTTGTTGGAACTGCAGTAGTTGTTGTCGTTGAGCTTCTGATAGTGGTGGTAGATGTGGTTTCTGTGGTGGTAGTGGTAGGCGGTTTCGAGTCGGTTCCATAGCAACTGATAGTGACTGGAGGACCTAAAGAGCATTACATATTGATATTTATGACTTATATGTATAGCAGTTCATGTTTATTGATAGCATTGGTATATCAAAATATAAAAATAAACAGTATATATATATATATATATATATATATATATATATATATATATATATATATATATATATATATATAAGTTTTACTGCTTGCAATCGTATATCTAATTATAGCAATACACCGTATAGATACATTGTATGGTCATTTTATTAATAGCATTGATATAGCAATGTATAGCAATTCACCGTACGGACATGCATACGGACATTTTATTACTTGCATTTGTCTATCACATTTTAGCAATACACAGTACGGACATTATATTGCTAATATCGGTATATCAACTTATAGAAATACACCATACGGACATATTTTTGACTAGACTTGGTATATCAAATTATAGCAATACACCGTTTGGACATTATAGCTCAATTACATTACTTTGTCAATGATGAAGTTTAAAATCTGCCCTAAGCGGAAGCCGGTGTCCCAAGTACGTTCATATGTTATTCTCCCACCTATCATCGTACCTAACTAGCAAAAACTTCAACCCAAAACGTTCACTGAAATGTTAATGGTAAATTTTACTAACAACATACTTACGTGATGTATAGAAGATTCTGTGAAAAATTTATCTAAAATCATGTTTTACACATATACTGAATCAAGTAAAACTGTAATTACTGTT
This sequence comes from Unio delphinus, assembly GCA_029339505.1. Classification (NCBI taxonomy): domain Eukaryota; kingdom Metazoa; phylum Mollusca; class Bivalvia; order Unionida; family Unionidae; genus Unio; species Unio delphinus. The sequence goes on from JAQISU010000101.1 coordinate 1,740,035, forward strand.
ACGTCTAAACTTCATACACTCTCATGCTAGAAGCTCACTTTTATTGAGTACTATATAACTAACATAATTAGTAATCAGTATTTATTGAGTACTACATAACTGACATAATTAGTAATCAGTATTTATTGAGTACTGCATAACTGACATAATTAGTAATTAGTAAATATTGAGTATAACATAAATGACATAATTAGCAATCAGTTTTTATCGAATACCACATAACTGACATAATTAGTAATTAGTATTTATTGAGTACTACATCACTGACATAATTAGCAATCAGTTTCATCGAATACCACATAACTGACATAAGTAGTAATCAGTTTTTATCGAATATCTCACAACTGACATAATTAGTAATCAGTTTTTATCGAATACTACATAAATGACATAATTAGTAATCATTTTGTATCGAGCACCACATAACTGACATAATTAGTAATTAGTATTTATTGAGTACTACATAACTAACATAATTAGCAATCAGTTTTTATCGAATACCAAATAACTGACATAATTAGTAATCAGATTTTATCGAATACCGCATAGCTGACATAATTAGTAATCAGTATTTATTGAGTACTACATAACTCACATAATTAGTAATCAGTATTTATTGAGTACCGCATAACTGACATAATTAGTAATCAATATTTGTTGAGTACTACATAACTGACATAATTAGTAATCAATATTTATTGAGTACCACATAACTGACATAATTAGTAATCAATATTTATTGAGTACCACATAACTGACAAAATTAGTAATCAGTTTTTATTGAGTACCACATAACTGACATAATTAGTAATCAGAATTAATAGATCACCACATAACTGACATAATTAGTAATCAGAATTTATAGATTACTACATAAATGACATATTATTCATCACTATTATATTTAATTAACGATGTTTATGCGACCAGAGGAAGGAATAAATGTATTTATATGAATATTTAAGATTATTGTTTAAAAAATTGCATCTGTCCAATTTTCAACGCTAATCTGGATTAACGATTTTTGTTGCATATAATAAGTGCTTGCTCACATGTTGCTTCACATATAAATGTCTGCAATCTATTTTCGATAAATAGAATATTTAAAACTCAAATTTCAATGTTTTTGTATGTTTAATACGTAGACAGTTTTACTCAAATTTCAATGTATGTAATCAGACAGGTTCGTTCAAATAATAATTTTGATATAAACTGTGTTTGATAAATAGACAATTAGTTTAACATTTCATCGTGTGTAATCTATCTTGTTTGATAAATCGACGATTTTCTTAAAATTTCAGTGTGTGTATTTATGTTTGATAAATAGGCAATTGGCTTCAGAATCTTATAATGTCTGTAATCTATGTACACAATTATATTGAAATGTCAAAGCTTGCAATTTATACTTGATAAATAGTCAATTCGCAATTTGAAAAGAGTAGAATGCAATTATTTTCCGAGCTTTGGCGAGCAAATGATTTATGTTATTCGACATGGTCCTTAAATCTCGATTTAAATGAGCACAAATTTATAGCATTAGGCTACTACATTTGTATGGGAAAATAAAAACGAATTTTTCGGATGGACATAATACACAACATTGGGAGTGCAGAATATTCGACGAAACGAGCACATATTTTCCCATGCATATACAGTAGCAGTTTAATTAAATGCTCATTTTCGTACTCTATATAACGCTTAATTATATAAACAAACATTCACTACAATAAACAAAGTAACCAATTCTATGTCGTATTTCAAACAAAATACACAAACGCAGATTCATCATTACACAAGAAGAACATTATTAATGCGTACATAACTCCGCCCATATAAATTTGAACTTTGTCGCGCGCTAGATATCACTTTCGAAAGAAAATGACCTTTTGGTCTACTTAAAATTGAAATTAAGATTAATGTTGTGAATGATTGCTCATTGCAACAACGTTTTCATTTAGTCTGGTATTTTTATCGATTCTGCTAAATTTCGTGTTAATGGCTGGGTTAATATATGACAATTCTACATGATTTACATTTGATTTCAGCAGCGAAGGAGCAGCGTGTTGACATCCGAAAGAATGTTTATATTCTGTCATTGAATGTTTGGAATCATAATGTGGGAATATATGAAGTGTTTCAATAATATTTATCAAAACAACGTTATGTTTCTTTGTTGCACTGTCGAAATCACCCTACAAGTTCGAAATGTGTAATCACGCTTTAGAACCAATGGCATGGGGCTCGTGTAATTTGGAATGCAGAACTAAGAAACTACAGTTTGAGGAAATTCGGGATGTAAAACTGTAAGTATATTGTTAGCCATTTTTATTACCAGTTAAAGAAGACACGTGTATATCTTGTCACTTGCATGCTATTTGTAGGTAACCAGCAATTGTATGACCTTTCTGGCGTCTATAGCTAACCTAAATCCGAAACACTGTAACAAATAATGTAACGCGGAATGTGGCAAAGTAGCTGGTATGTGTCAGTCGAGGAAACATCTGCTTTAGTTATTCAGAAACAAATTTAACGTAACGTGTCTACTGCATGAGTGTACATGATCTGTTTACCAAGTAGTTACTAGTTCCTAATACATTACTGGGCACACGTATCGTGCACGTGAGTGCAACATCAAGTTGTGCAATATCGTAAAATATTGCAAAATTCTCACGGTGTAAAGTTAACGGAGTCAAAAAAAAGCATATGTCACAGAATTAGAAAGAAAAAAAAAACTTTTGTTTTGCCTGAGACATATTTGATTATTTGTGTTGTGCGTGCGTGCGGCGCTGTCTGGGATTAACAGGTGGTTTTTTTTTTCAGACTAGCGACGAAACAAACATGTCTCGCACCCTTTGAATTAAGCAAGATTAAAGTATAATCGACAGCGTGAGCATTTGGATCTAGTGAAGAGAGCACGTATTTTCACGTGGTATTTCTAAAAGCCATGGGGGTGAGTGTTAAATTTATTTTATTTCATATGCGAAGTTAATTGAGTTTGTATTGTAATATCGTGTAATGATTCATTTATTACAACGCATATTTGAAACGTTGTGAACTGTGAATTTCAAGTTGTTTTTAAGAGTTTAATATATTAGTATTTTCAGAACTCATTATTATTACAAGTTTGGTTTTATTGTAGCTTACAAGATTACAAGGTTACGAGGTGGTTACGTGGTTACGACGTAACGTGGTTACCAGGTGATGTAACGAGCTCTCTAGTTGTCTATATGTATGTACGCATGTCTATACATGTGGTGAAGCCACGACTGTAGACGTAGCTAATACAAGAGTGCTGTATGCTGTCTGTACGTTTATACGTATGACTGACTGTATATGTAGTGAATCCATGAAGGGGTGAGCGGCCGATACAAAACAGCGAGTCAACCCAAGGAAGGTGGTGAAACTGAGCGGTTTGTTGGTGGATGAATCGTGCGCCTGTACAAGGGTCAAGAAGCATATGTTTATTCCAATTATTGTTTAAATTGGCATATTGGTATTTACATAAGATTATTTTGAATCTTAGATGAATTCCAGAAGATTTGTGAATCTTACTGACAGTGCAGAACATTTTTAACGTATTTGAAAACTTGAGATTGTTTGAATCCCAATCCTTGTCTATACGTCAAACTATATGATTATCTTATTGTGTACTATTATTTGAAACTCAGGTTTCTTGAAGCTGTATCTAATATTATTGGTTTAATTTCAATGTGTGATAGTACAGATTGAATCAATTGTATATTGAGCGTGTTTGAAAATCATTGTATTTTTACATCATACATTTTTCTTTACTTATTAAGTTATTACATTTTCATCTTTCACACATTGTGTTTGAATTATGCATTTAATCCAATACCCACTCGGTTACAGTTATGTTACAACATATATTAATTATATTTATAACACGATAACAATTATCAATATTATTGGACTACATTTCAGAATAATGTAAGTGAACTTTTTTGTTTAAGAAAATTTTGCAATGTATGGTCAGACATCACTTGCCTAGCATGGCGTCTTGACGGCAATTACAATAACAAGAAATGTTAGTGGTTCTTTTTTGTTCTTAGACATATTAAATAAAGAAAAATTACAAAATTAGATGATTAACAGTAATAAAAATGATGTCATCTGTTCAACGTAAGTTACCCAAATGCTTTGATTACTTTAAAAAGGTGTGTTATAAATATAATATGACCCATATATGATTGTTTTCATGTCATTCTCCAGATTTGGATTCATACCTCGACTATTTCAAGAAAGACGATGTCCATGTCTCCGGAAATTCAATGCGGACAATTTTATATCCGACCAGAATCATAGAACCGATATAATTGTATATTCCTCACGTGACTTCATATCCAAATATAGTATGTGTGATGATGAAGTGAAGTGTACACCTTCTTACTGCAGCAAGCTTTATTGAATGCTCTTTAGCTTACATGCGACTAATTAAGCTACTTGCGACTGAGAATGACGTCACGGTAGTTCTATCATGACACAACAGAAAGTCAAGACCAAAAAACTTCCCAGTGACGTAAAAAAAAATCGCTACTGCCTACAAAGAACAGTTTACCATGTGGTCAGCCTCGTTTTGAGTAGTTATTTCGGCCATTGCATTGTTGAATTTCAGCGAGAGAAGACGGGGGAGGTTAGAACAATAGTGCTAGACTTGCTAGTACGATGTTTTAAAATGTCTGTATTTTATGTTAAATGTTTTAAATCCATTAGAAATAAGATATAAAGAAGAGCATAAGTATATTTAGAAAAGCGGCATAAATCAACTTGTAGTGACAGTGCCGTTTCGAGAGAAGCGTAAGCGTCGCCTGGAGAACAGTTTGTGTAAAGACTTGTTTCCTCATTCACTAAATCTATGCATTATTAAGTTAGACACACTACAGACATTCTGTTTGAAATAATATTTGTATAATGTTTTGATATTTTGTTTTTGTATAAAGCAATTTATGATCACTTTACTCTTGCAAAATAGAGGAGATATGCTAAGTACAATGTACTGTGTTTACTGTTGGATGCTGTTGTCTCTTACAAAGAAAATGGACCTGGCAAACTCGCCCAGTTGTACTTCAGTCTTGTACATAGTATTCAACGTAACCACTTTGTACCAATCTACATATACAAATATTGTGCTGTATTTGCAGCGTATAGTCAGATATTCAGATAAATCAGTTTAAGAACAATAATATCTCTTTAGTGATAACACCTTAGAAACTAACTTCTTTTTCATTTAAGAAGTATATATCCCATTATGTGTGTTTTTCAGACCTATCATTCCATATTTAAGCTTGTTTTAAGCCTTTTTCTTTTGCATGTATATAGTTATGCAATCATAATTTAACGAAATAAAACATAAAATACTCCGTTATAAGCATTAATTGATCAAAATATTGTAAGAAACGTTTTGGATCTTAAAAAGAATGTATAAGAGTTTGTTTATACTAAGATATTTAATGTGTGGCTGGAAATGTGTATGAACCTGCATTCTGAAATAAAAGATAGATTATATGGAAGACGACGTTATATTGTGTGTGTGAAAACGTCATTACCAGAATGAGAGAGAGTAGCAATGCACCAATCAAAACGATCTTATAATGCTATATAAGGTAAGCTATCCACCACGTGATATATGCTAAAAATTAGTGTGTGGGTCATTTGCAAAGCCTCGTTCATATCATCAAATTCTAATATGGGGGTGTGATTACCTATCCCACACCAGTGCATGGTGCTAATTATTTTCTAAAAACTTTTCTCACCGAGAGAGAGAATATTGGGGAAAGCAAATGAGTCAACGATTTAAATGTATCCGTAAAAACAAATACAGTATATTGTCTGAAACTTTGTTTTTTTAAAGAAAAGAAAATGTGAAATTTACAACAAATAATTAATTGAGGATAATTGTTATGGTTAACATTCAAAAAAACATTTTTCATTTTAAATATTAAAACCATTTGACTAAGTGCTGGTGTTCATGACATTACGGAAAGTGACGTTATCCTTATTGTCACTGATGGAACTTTTCTGGGATAGGTGTGTTCCACGTATATTTCTCACATGGTAAATCTATATCACACTTATTTTAGTAATTAGACCAAACGATTTACCTCATACTTTAAAAGCGGGTTTGTATTGCAGTGATTACGGCATGTTCAACTCACAAGTCCAGACTTGGTTTTATCTAGATATATTACATAATACGATATTGCACGAAATCTGCTCTACGGTCCCAGAGTCCTGAAAGAATTTTATCACGCTGGCATTAATTATCGGTACAGTACCATGCCAGGAAGATCGCTATGCCTGTTGACAATGATGTTCAGCTGGATCAGCGGTTCTCAACCTTTCTAGTGGCGCGACCCTTTTAATGCAATTCCAAATGTTGTGGCGACCCAACCGTAAAATTTTTTTCGTTCATAACTGTAAAAATGTATATTTCCGATCGTCGTAAGCGACCCCTGACAAATCGTTGTTCGACCCCTGACGGGGTCGCGACCCACAGGTTGAGAACCGCTGAGCTAGATGAAATATCCGCTATGACGAGTTCTATTTATACTAATCGGGGTATGGATGGGGTTGGGTGGGGCGAGGGCAGGATGTGATAATAAATACAAATGACGCATTAGATATACCTGTAAACAATAGGCAATAACGCATGTCGTCCTCTGTACTGTTGCTTTGCTTGTGAAAGGTGATGTCTCCTGACACGATGGGAACTCCGATAGTTTCATATAACTGTAATTGTTGACATTGGAAAGTCTTAGAGATGATTCCACTATTATTTGTAATGTCTATTCTCGTACCACAATCAGGTGACCTTGGCTTAGCTGTATTGACTAACAAGAAATATCCCAAACTGGCCTCAATGGTACATACACATGTATTGACAGATGCATTGGATGTGGTCAGTAATATCGAAGATCCTATAGCACTACTCACTGTACACATTGCAATAGCTGAAATAAAGAATAATACAAATTGTACGAGCTAGAATTGTATGGTAGATGTGACAGGTCGAAATTATTAAATGACTGTTTAAATATGTAAAGGTTTCCTTACAGGTTCGTTAAAGGTCTCCAGCAAGATCATGTGTGCTATCACTCTAAGGAATCATTTTGATGGTGCCAGTTCCCATACGTTGACAACGACATTAGCCTTAACGTTTCTCAGATCAACTTGGGATTCCGAAAAAATAAAAGATTAAGAGGACGGTATTAAATCTGTCACGCATCTGTGTTACTTTCCTTCATTCTTGGGTGTACTATTTTCAATTAATAATGAAAGATTTCTATTTTAAAACACACATTTACAATGTAAGTGATATCGTGGACCTCGATCCGGTTTTGGGTCACATTTTATGGATCTGAAAATAGTCCTCTAGAACACTTCATTCCTGGATAAAGAATATTACTGTTCAATGGTGTGCAGGACGGAAGTTTTGAAGGTCAGACAGACGGACGGACTGAATATATCACACAATTTTGAAATGTTATTCCTGCAAAAACAACATATTTGCTGCAAGATAATGACAATCTTTCAATACGTAATTTATATATCAGTCAACGTGTTGAGAAAACTTCTGTTTTCAATGATATAAAGACCCCACACGTACTGGCAATTATAGTAAAACTTTGATAACACGGACTTCAATAAATCGAATACCTCTTTTCAGTCAAACTGCAAACTTCGTCTCATTTTAAAATAATCTTTTTGCATATGTATTGCCTTCAACAGTGAAACGAATATCACTAGAAGCAGTAGAGGGGGTGAATCCTACAACTTTTTTTCGAAAAAATCGATAAACCCCTCAAAACGGCAAATAGAGCCTTCCTGCGAAATCTCATGTTTTAACCCAAAAAAAAATAAAGTCTCCATTTGGTAAATAGAGACTTATTGATTTCTTGCTCAAAACATGAATTTGCGCGGGTGATACTCTATTCGCGTTTTCGTTGCTTAACCATGAAACGTCGTAAAAGTTGTCACTCACCCCCTCTGCTGCTATGGGTTAATAATGAAAATCACTACGATGAAAATCGCTACGATTTCATAAACAGACTAATTTGTAAAACCTCACCTTGTAGATCAATTAGATTATTGGACTGGTCAGTGAGTTTAAAATTGATTCTCGTTAATGAATCATTATGACACCGCATATAGACTGGATTAACCGGAGACTCAATAATTAGAAATCCTGGAGGAGCTGTTGGTGCAAATGTATACAAAATATATCCCTGCTGAGCTTGATTTGATCATTCTAGATTTATTTGATAGCTTCCTTCGATAACATCGCATACTAAATTGAGCGCTATCACCGATGAAATATTCACATTTTGAGTAGCAATATGCCTGCCGCCACCATCTGGGTCATTACTATGTTTGAGGATTTTTATTTCCGGTGATGTTGTTTTTCTCCATTCGTCATGGATTTTTTTGAAACCTTCATCGATGGCATCATTGAGAGATTTTTGTAGTTCTGAGATATTATATCCTGGTAGATTGAATTTGTAAATATTTTCTCTGCTTATATTATACTTTGTTGCAAATTCTATTCTCGTATTAAGATGTTTGTCACCTAATACCTCTTGAATGATTTGCGCATTAAATGTTTCCATGTCATTGATGATTTTGTTACATGTTTCTACGACGCTGATAAATTCATCTCGGGTGAGAGTACCGGATTTAAGGGATATTAACAACAGTGAAATATCGTTATTGAACGCTGTGAAATTTTCAGTGATTTTATCCTGTCGAGTTATGTAATAATTAATAGCGTAACTTTCTATTTCAGTGAAAAAATTCAATTTGGTGTAATTGCTATAGCTTTTTACTGGATTATTAGATTTTATCCTGTAAGTGATATAATCAGTTTTTTGTGGTTCAGGTGGTAAATTAACGGGTTCTCGTTGAGGTGGGATTTCAGGCCATCCCAGTATTGTCCTTATAGAACTCTGATAAATATCTACGACGTATCCCTCTGTGCTTATTTCAATTGCAGATGATAACGTCGGCTCATGAACCGTTATAGCGATTTTTGATTCTGTTCCAGCAATTGATTTTATTCTACGCTGGAATTCAGCATTGATTTGTTCAATTCGGTATGATCCGGTTGGTATCGAAACAACGTTCCAGTCTGGGGTACCGTCGTCTTTATTCTTATACGAGAACGCCAGTGAATTATTGGGTTGTTGACCATCAAATGATTTTGATCTAATATTAGGCCAACTGTGATACACTCGTAGTTTTGCTAGCGCTATCACCTTCACGGGGACTGGGATAGGGAAATTCACACTGAATTCTGGATTCGTTGATGTTATTGAGATCATGCTTGTTTGTACTGGGTTTGTGTTCTCCACTATTCGTTGAAGTAATTCCTGTGGTGTTGTCATTGTTATTATACTGTTGTTGTCGCTGAGAACTCACTATCTGATATTAATGTATCATCGAGTGACGACGATATCATCGAGGATAATTGCGAGTATGCGGTTGATACAACATGAAATTGAATTAAGTAATCTTGCAGTTTATTCTGGCTGCATGATGATATTTTTTTGTTATCCCGGTTGATATACCCGCGATTGTAGCCGCCGCAGAAATGCAAATCGGAACTACGACCGGGGCAATCATTGTAACCGATGCAAGTATTATTCCGGCGCCAGCGAGAACCCTTGACACCGAGTACATGGTAACATCAACTGCGGTGATTCTTCGTCGGTATTTTTTATTTTTATTTGATACTCCTCGGCGAGGGTTTTGAGTCTAGTTTGAAATTCTCTGACCTGATCATAGCGATATTGAGATACAGAAGGTACCGTCGGCGATGTCATTTGTGATGACATTTTATTTTTAAATCGTTTACGATTTCAATTGAAACCGTTATTTACTTAAATCCGCTACGAATTCCACATACCACGTTGTTGAAACCCTAACCAAATTTTTATCAGTAGATGTTATCGTGAACTTTTCAGTTGTATCCTTGTCGATGATCGTTGAAATTGTATTGTTGACCCCAGATGAACTCGACGATAAAATATTAAATTGAGTCGTTGTCACTAGTGTTAATCGATAAATACCTTTAACGGTTGCAGTGATATCTAATTTGTTGTTTGTAGGTGTCCACGCAAATGATCCGTGTTGGATCGTGTATACTACGTTGTTGGTTTTCTCATGAGGAATTTTTGTTTTTTTCAATAATTGTTATCATCCTCGAAAAATCATTTTCGATTGCTTCGATGAAGTTTTTCGTCTCATCGATGGATTTTTTAATATCAGGGAGTTTTATTTCAATTTTATCCAACGGGGTTCCAATAAATTTATCCACGATGTTTCTACGAAAATTTGAAAACTGTTTTCCGTGTTCTTCAGTTTTAGATTGAAGTGTCGCTAGTTCCAACACAGAATTTTTTATCTCATCGTTGAGAGTTTTTAATCTATCTGTAATTGTCGAAATAAGTACACCCGGTTTGAGTTTACCCTGATCGGAAAATAACGCGATAGTATCCTCGATTGCGTTTCGATGTTTAACCAAAATATCATCAAACGACACATTACTAGTTTTCAATTTACCCTGACGATCTTGAAATACAACTATTTCCCCGGCGTCAACACTTGCTAAGTTCAACGTTTCAGCTATTTCATCTTCGATTATTTCTTTTATATCACCAGTTGCAGTGCCATCGGCAACGGTTTTCTTCATCGCTGATAAAGATCTCCCCCAAATATCAATCATGTTATTTTATACATCTTTCTCTAAAACGCGACTGCTAGTATATTCATTTACGACAACATGTGGTGGTTTTCCCCTTGGGTTACCCAAGGAGTTAGAAATAGCGTCCAGGACATTTAATACTTCGCTGCCGCATATTGGTGGGTCATTCATTTGTTGTGTTGGTAGCGTAGAACACCAAGTCTTCATTGGAAAAGTCTTTAAGCGGTTTACATAGCGGTTAAATTCCTTCGGCGGGGCTAATCCATATGAATCGAAATAGACGATTGCACGTGGATCAATAGCGTCTGCAACCCAGTGAGTTCCAGGTCCGGTGCTGTTATCGAGATTAATAATACCGGTTTCAACGCTGTTAGGTTGTGCCGGCAATTGATCTTTCATAAAGACACCTCTAAAGTTTTTTATCGCTAGTTTTTTAGCAGCATCGAGTAAATCAAAATTGGACATTGGAGTCAAAGACTTTTCAATCAAAGATTCCCGAGTTAGTAAACCGGTCCTAGTATTAGACCCTTTCCGCTGTACCATGAATACGGGGCTCCTGGTAGTCTTAGACCCTTTCCTTTTTTTTATACCCTCGTCCTTTCTTCGGTTCATATGATTCAGTAATGCCTTGTATTGCTTTTGCTCCCAAGCCTCCAGCTGCCCCCAATGCGACCGCTTTTGCAACTGCTGGTGCAGCCGCTGCAATTAATCCTGGTAACGCAGCAAATAACGGGAATATACCGCCGGTTTTAATCATATTTTTGATAGCAGCCGCAGAGAGAGTGATCTGAATGCCTTTTTATATCCTTGAAAGCATCATTGAAGTGTTTTACTTGAGGTGTCAGCGACAATTTATTCGCCCCGCCAGTCATTTGATTGGGTTTCAGCGTGAGAGTGGTTCCACATTTTTTAGCTGATTCCGATTGCAATTTTTTGATTTGACCAGGAGTTAACGCAACACTAATAACACTGTATGACATTATACAATAACAGATTGATTCTAATGGAAAAATCCGAAGGATTTCAATTACATGTTTTTGGAAAACACTACATATTTTCCACTGGTGCATCAATAAGTCTAATTCGTCCGCCAACTCCTTTAAGTAGCATTGATTTATCACTGAGAATGACAGCAACCGCTCTATAATCAACACCACCAGGAGCTATACGAGCCCTAAAATGTATGTCAACGACGGATTGCCTTGTTAAATCAAGATGTTCCAGCGAAAAGTAATAAATCGGATAGAGGCTTTTAAAATCAAGTTGCGATATTTGTAAACCAGTATCAACATTTTGATCACGACCCATATATGACAGCATCCGATGATACACACGTGCTATATGGTTAGTGTCGTAATCAAGCTGTATATCCTCAGATGGTTCTTGTTGTCCGTTTATTCTCTGCGAAACCTCCTTGATTCCTAATCGATCAAATATCATATGACTGTGTTCTTGGGAGCCTAATCGATTCCGATTCTGCAGCGCTATAAATATATGACGTGGGGCTGAAACGCCTTGTTTTGATGCCAGGTGCCATGTAAATGTATCAGCAACATTATCCTCTTTGGCATCAGTTGTTGTTGTTAGCCAACTTATCAATGATTTGCCACCTGTGTCCATAAATGAAAGTAGCCGCTCTTCCGTTGTAATTGATGGGTCATTACTGGCATCCACAATACTATTTTACTCAAAACAACTTTACCATCAGCAACACCATTAGCACGCCAGATTGCATCGTTGTCATTGCCTTTTCGCACTAACGCGATTGTGTGTTTAGCTCCGTAAATAACTTTTCTAACATTTCTGCAGAATCCAAACATATGATGCAGTGGAACTGCGCATGAAAATTGTCGATGCTGTCCTTGCAACGTTGCTACTCGTGTTGCAAACCCTAGATTGAAATTGCGATTAATATCTACGACATCAAAGGTACCAGCCGGTCTAGTATATCCGGCTGGTGCTGGATCAACTGCGGTATCTCGTGTTGCTTTTACCCTAGTATGATTAATATGATCAGCGTGATCATCAATATCTTTTGCAAACATCATAGACGGGCCAGCCGACCTTGTATAATCATCAGAATATCTTGCTAGCTAGATTATTGTTGTTGCAACATCAACCTCACGGTCTCTTGATTCAATTTCCTTTCCAGTAATGAGATATCTTACACTTTCAAATAACGCCATGATGCCATTGTTGACGAACCCAACTCGGATATTTGGGTCATCTGCATATGGTGTATGAGCTGCAACATTTGATATGAGTTCTCCCTCAATTTCAATAAACGCCTCACACGGTAAAAAGTATTTACTGGTATCCTGAACTTGAAGTTCAATTCGCGATCTTAGGTTGGGTTGTATAGCATAATAGGAATAGTATTGATAATCGCGGACAGAATCATCTTTGCGCACTGGGGCATCTAAATCAAACGCCGGATCAGCTGTTTTTTTTTAACATTATTATTATTATTCACATTAGTGTTTTCAATTGTGAAACTCCTTGTAATCATCATCGTCGTTGAAAATTTTTCGAATTTCTTTTTGGTTTCAAACCACTTCCTGTTATCGCGTTCATGATAGCGCTATTTTGTACATCAAGTGATGGAGTCACCGGTGTAGCCACTAATGATGCTAATTTTTCTTCCACTGCGCTATCTATTGCTTTGCTGACACTTGCAGGCATCACTGTTGTAGATGGCAGTACAACTGGTTGCTTTTTTCGTCGTCGCACCAATGATGTTATGTTATCCTTAGCGGCTGAAAACGCTTTTCCGGCAAGATCTTCAACAGCACTAATACCCTTATCACGAATAACATCAATTGCTTTCATTCCTAATTGTTTAGCCAACGGCATCACTTTTGGGGCCATTCTTGTAAATAACCCTGCAATTGTATCACCGAAACCATCTTTGTAGTACGCGCTATAAACAGGCAATCGTGAGTTTACCACATAGACGCTGATTGGTTTGTCATGGTTGTAGTGTATGATCATCTTATTGTAAAAACACTAGTGTTTTCTAATTACTAGTAATTCAAATGATATTTATCTACGGATTTTCATTGCTAGCAATTTCCAATCCAAAGTATTTTCGACTTAGTCGCTGTAATAATCAGTAGGATTTTTCGCTAACTCGTTAATAAAATCTCGATATGTTGCAATATCCATGATACTACCTTGAAATAACCGCCTTCAGATATCAGCTGCTTCATTAATTATTTCTGGAGAGTTATTTCCAGCTCGTTTTTCTCCGATGAGAACTTCTAATCGTGTTATATCGCTGAGAATATTACCAGGACATGAAACGCTAGCGTTTCCAACTAGACGATTTTCCCCTGAAATTCCACTCCCCAGAGTCTCTTCCTTCTCATCGTATGGGTCTTGTTTTTGCTGTCTTATTTGGAGTCGAAATTGTCTCTTGTAGTCTCTGTATTTCTTCATCCTTCTATCTAAACTCCCAGTATTTATTTCATACACTATATCAGCCCATTCATTATGTGACATTCTATAATCCGTATAATTGTCCGTGAAAAACTTCTCTTGTGAATCATAGCTGTTAGCAGCAAACTCACCTAAATTGTCTATATCCTCGTTGAGAATTCGTTTTTTAGCGCTATCGGTAAATATAATTGATTTAGGTGGTCCACTAACTAGTCGTTGTTGTTCTGAAGCGGTTGATATATCCTGAGGAAGTGTTTTTAATGATTTTTTTGTTTGTTTAGTTCTTTTTGCTATTTTTTTTAACACAGGGAGAAAAGTCTCATTTTGTTTTTTTCCTTCTTCAGAGATTGTTGACACTATCTGTTTCGTTGTTGTAGTTATAGGGGAAAAAAGTTGTTCAGAGCTTTCTGTAAAATAAGTCTGAAGGAGCTGTCGTTGTTGTAATTTTTCACGGACACGATCACAAACTGGGATGAGTTTATTAAGCGCGGCTAATCTCTCTTTCGCGTTTAGAGTAGTTAAGGATTGTCTTATCATATTGAAAGAGTATCACTATTGTTAAATTGCAAAGCAATTTCAATTGCAGATGAAAAAAATTGTTTTACAATTTTCAATGAATTCTTGAATTACCATTTTGGTAAAAAAAACAAAACATTTTGATCAAAAAAACTATCCCACCATCTGTGAAAAAATAAATATTCATGGTATAGAAACTTACCTAGACCGCGTTAGGAATTCTCAGCTTGCTCAATTAGATTTTTTATCTGTTTCGCCTTGGAATTAATAATTTTCTTTTTGTTCATATTCGGCCCCTAATTGTTTTCTAAAAGCTTTTACGACCGTACATAATGGTACAAACATACTAACATCTTCATGATAAACTAAACTCTCACGGATAGAGTTCTTTTTCCCCTTTATCAGAGAATATTTTTCGAAAGTGTATATTTATTGTTTATTTGTGCAAAATTTATGTCTTCAAAGTCTGACAAAATTTGATCAGAATCCAAACCCTCCGATAATTGAATTTTTTGATTTTTTAATTTATTTATTTCATTTATAATACGGTTAATATTTTCAGAATTCATTTTGTAAATAATTATTCTACCTTTAATTGTAATTACAATTATAAAAATAAATATATTTGAAAAATAAATGAGCGGTTAATATTCTGTATATAAATATATTTTTTAAAAATAAATGCAGAATTCATTCTGTATATAAATATAAATATATTTTTCAAAATATACTATAATATTTTCAGAATTCATTCTGTATATAAATATATTTTTCAAAAATATTTCAAAATTCATTCTGTATATAAATATATTTTTCAAAAATAAATGCAGAAGTCATTCTGTATATAAATATATTTTTCAAAAAAAGATGAGCGGTTAATATTTCAGAATTCATTCTGTATATAAATATATTTTTCAAAAATAAATGCAGCATTCATTCTGTATATAAAAAAAATATATTTTTCAAAATATACTATACTATTTTCAGAATTCATTCTGTATATAAATATAAATCAAAAATATTTTCAGAATTCATTCTGTATATAAATATAAATCAAAAATATTTTCAAAATTCATTCTGTAAATAAATATAAATATAAATCAAAAATATTTTCAAAATTCATTCTGTATATAAATATAAATCAAAAATAAATGTAGAATTCATTCTGTATATAAATATAAATATAATTTTTTAAAATAAATGCAGAATTCATTCTGTATATAAATATAAATCAAAATATTTTCAAAATTCATTCTGTATATAAATATATTTTTCAAAAATAGATGCAGAATTCATTCTGTAGATAATATAAATATATTTTTCAAAAATAAATGCAGAATTCATTCTGTATATAAATATAAATCAAAAATATTTTCAAAATTCATTCTGTATGTAAATATATTTTTTAAAATAAATGCAGAATTCATTCTGTATATAAATATAAATATATTTTTCAAAAATAAATGCAGAATTCATTCTGTATATAAATATAATCAACGATAAATTCCCTCTGTTGCTCGTACATCTACTGGCCTCATAATACTATTTTTCTAATTTAATTATAAGTCTCTGTATATAATCTTGAGGGGTCTTTATGATTTTGTCATCGTTGGGGTCAATGACGGTATTTTTTATTCGTTTATCATAATAACATTTTAGTTCCCTGTATCGTTTGCCGCCACAACTGAGACATAATTGTTATTTTCCCCTTACCCCCACCCCACATCGGAGGCACAGAAGGGGGCCAAAGGGACCGTCGCGAACGCTCTGTAAATGATACCCACAGAATTCGCTTCTGCATGATTTGTTACACGGGGTTGTTGATCCAATCATAAGCCATTTGCAGTGATTCATTATATATAAATTTCTTATTTAAATACTTGTTTTAATTATATGACTGAGGAATTCGAGAGATTATCAGCAATTAAGCCCTACAAAAATATTAAATTCAATCTCGATAGAACCCTCAAAGATGTGCCAAAACGGGCAATAAATGATAACAGCTTGATAAAAAAAATTCGTGACTGTGTTGAATTTAAGCGTGATGGAGCATCTCATAGCTGGTCAACATTTCGAATTGATGGTGTTGTTGATGCCACCATGAACGATGAAAACGCAGCTACGATAATATCACAACTTGACAACAAAAAGTATTTTTAGAGTGAAATTCATTATCCATGTAGAATCATCCGATTAAATTATACGATACAAATTTGAACCAATTCTCAAAGACAACAAAACAGTCGTTGTTAGCCGTGATTCTAAGCCGGGTCTGTTAACTGGAATTGACAAACCATACTATGAACGAGCATACCCTGAAACAGCAGTTGTTTATGGGATATATCCGTTAAATGAAAAACCTGATATAGGAAAACTAAAACCAATGAAATATTCGTCGTCAGTGGCTTTGCCACTCAGTTGTGTAGCAGAACGAATAATAGAACACTTCACAAATGCGTTGCGTGGAAATAAATTGACCGATCTAAGACGCAAAAAAATAAATGACTGGGAATTAACAGTTAGAAAGAACGGAGCGACTATTAGCGATATAGCGAAATTAGAAACATCACTGAGATTTCCAATAACCGTTACAACGATAACCGGAAAAGTATTATATGAATCAAAATATAATAAAAATGGAGCCCCAATTAAAATTATTGATCATAACGAACACGCATGGACGTCCACGGTCACAATATTTCCACGGAACAGAACAACAAAGTATATACTCGAGGAATTCTTGGGAGAAGAATTTTCCAGGGATGGTTTTCTCGTTGAAGAGAAACTATTCGATGCTATTGCACATTTGAGTAAAAACGACATTGTGTCAGTGTGGTTACTTCGCAGCGCTGAAAATCAAACGGATATTTTTGATCAGTTTGTAAGACCAAATGGTGAATTATACCGCACTGAAGCGTTTCACAACAAGATGAAAAAAACAGCTAGTGGGTTTTTAATAATAGGGGAAGCCACCGATGAACAATTATTAACAAACTGTTTTACAATTCCATCGGTTGCAGCTCATTTTGCAAGAAAGAAAAACACATGGAAACCAACACGAACTGAATTCTTGCCAGATATTGAGGCTAGTTGCCTCGAATTGAATCATGGCGGTTTATGCAATAACAAATACGAACGTGAAAGTATCATTTCAGTTGATATGATTGCTTGTTATCCAGCGAGTTTTCTTGGTTATGGAGAGTGTACTGAGTATTTTAAACGATTTGGACACCCCACCCATGAAATGACTCGTGTTGCGATTGATGGACCACTGCCTGATTTTGATTTAACCGGTTTTGCTCGTGTAGTATCATTTGAATTCACAGCAGGACTTCGTCGTACTTGTTATATTTGGATTGGTAGACACATGTCTGAAAAGAAGTGGCTGCCAATAGCGTTATTACGGTTCATGATTGATACAAAAATGTTAATTTCCTTGACAGTCAGTAAAGCAATTATATCATATCGGAAACAAACTAATGTCTGGTTACCAGAACCAGAAAGTCTTGATAGTATAATTGACGAATCCAGAAAACATATTCAGGCAGATGAAAAATATATCATTGAATGGTCCAAACGTGTATTTAGTCAACGAAACAGTGAAGCAAAGGATCTCGGCAGAAGAATAATTGGAAAATTCACTCAAGGTGGCAAATGTGACTATAAAAGATATTCTTCACGGTTGATTATAGATAAAACCGAATATGACTTTGCAATTGCAGATGCAGTATCTAAAAACATATATGTGGATCGCAAGGACGCTTTGTTGTCCAATGGAAAAAAATTAGGTACAATTGTTACTTACAGAGACGGTTACAGTTCTCCGTATACACATTTGAGGTCGTCTATGCTGGGTTATGCTTGTATCAATTTATTTTCAATGATAAATAGATTTTCTTACACTGCAGTTAGAGTTGCAATTGATTCATTTTATATTGACAAAAAGTACATCAACGAGGTGACTAAATTTACTAGCATTAGAAACGAACACTGGGGTACATGGAGAATTAAAAAGGAAACACTGTGTGATTATTCTGAATCAGCAGATGTTGAGATTAAAAACAGTTACTTACAAGGAGATAATTTATCAGAACGGTCTAATGCACCACCGATATCAGATCCGATTTGTAGATATAAAACAGTTTATTTAAACGGCTGTGGCGGGTCGGGAAAGACGACTCGGGCAATTGAATTATATCGAGGGAAAAATTCTACGGATTTCACAAATATGATTGTGCTGACACCAACACATAGATTAGCGCGAGAAATAAAACAACGAAACGTCGACGCTTACACTTATCACAGCTTTTTTCGATACAAGGGTGATCAATGGACCCCTGAAAGAATGGGTGAGAAATTTATCCCTAGGGTTATTATTTGGGATGAGATATGTACGGTTTCGGTAGATGTGTTAAAAATGTTTCTTGATTGGTTACTGCGCGCGAATACGAAAGTAATAATGTGTGGCGATCATGGCCATCCACCACCATTTGTCAGTTTATCCCCGTATGATTGGTTGAAAGGGTTTGTTGACTATTATGAAGAAATTGATACTGATTATAGAGCACTTGATGAACAATTGCGTGAGGTCAAGAAATTAATTAGATTACAACCGGATAGAATCCAATGTGAAATAATCAGAGAAATAATTCCTGAAACTCCCATGGAGGAATTTTGGGAAGCGTGGAGACCAAATGATTTTGTAGTGGCAAGTAGAAGGATAGAGACACACTTCAGAGAAAGTTGTTTGAATTACACAAAGAAAAATTTCCAACGCGCCCAGTGCCGCTGTGTTATAGACCCTGTGATACACGAAAGCAGAATATTGAAGTTGAAATTCCAGGGCGGTTGACAGAGTCAGGAACAGAAAGACAAACACTAGTGTTAAATGATATTGTGCTGGTTGATATCAGTGTTGTCGAAGGCGAATTGCGTGCTGATAAATCGCCATGGACACTGGGTTATGTAACAACAATACATTCCTTACAGGGATTAACCATCGCGGATACAATTGTTTGGATAGTCGATAATCGCATTGAGTGGTCAAATTTAGTCTATCTTGCAGTGTCTAGAGTACGGCGAATAAATCAACTTCGAAGAATTGTTTTCGATGATAATGACACAACAATGGATGATATAGATGTTAAAATTATTGATAAAAAACTCTCCGGTTACAAACAACAAGACAAAAAAAAAACAACGAGAATTTGATATTGATGCTGAATTAATAATCACTTTGAAGAAACAACAGAATAATCACTGCGCAAGTTGCAATTGTATAATGCGTTGGCATTATTCGGATAAAGATCCTAGCCAATTTACCGTAGACAGAAAAAATAACAATCTCGGTCATGTCATAAACAATGTGATGTTGACTTGTCTTGAGTGCAATAGACGCAACGGCGCTAGTTAAGACCATGCAGTGGCAATTGAGTATCGTCAGGAATCACTTGTAATTGTTCGCGTGTAAAACCCCGCTGCGGGGCAGTTGAATCCAATTTATAGATTGGTGGTCTACCAATCGATCGTGTTATAGTAGATATTTTATGCGTAGTGACACTCCAAATAGGATCAGTAGCTCTTTTTTTACCACCTTCAAGCTCTCCTGGTTCATATAAATATCTCACGGTGACATTGCCAAGAATTGGCTGAGAAACGCTATCCCGTTGTGGTTGTGGTATATACTTTATTTTATTGCGTTGTTAGGTTTCATATTGATTGCTCTGGTAATCTCGTTATTTAGCGCTGCAACTACCCCTGGTAACCTTTTGACTCATTTACGAGATCTTTTTTCTTGGATGAATTCTTTTGCTTATTGATATCCAAATAACCGCTCAGCAAGAGTCCGATTGAATCGTTCAACAATTGCCTGATCGCGATGTAGTGCAGTATGTCCTCGTCGTATTGTGACATTGTGATGTTTCATTGTAGATAAAACAGCGCCTTGAAATTCCTTGCAAGGATCAACTTGTAATATATTTGGCCACTGCAGAGGACCCTTTCGATAAATCCTCTCAAATGCATCGGCGACTTCAGTTGATGATTTTGTTTTCAGCGGTTCTGCTTGTTTGTATCGACTCACAATATCAACTACAGTTAACGTATATTTGTAACCGTTGTCATGAGGTAAAAATAATATATCAGCCTGATGAACTTCATAAGGGACATCAAAATGCGAGTAATTAATTTGTTTAGGCGGTGGTAGACAAATTTGCCATATAGCCTGTTTAGACAACCAATTAGCCGCAGTGGCCTTTTTCACTTTTGCAGCGCTAGCGAGTTTATTGATTGCAGCGTTACCCCTCCAGTATCCTTTTGGAGAATAATAAATAGATTCCATGTTGTTATTAATTACCGGCACCTAACATCAATTTGCCTTTCATAGCTGATTTTACCAACCATGAAGCCAATTTTTCTTTGAAAGATTTATCAGGAATAGCATTGAACGCATGAATTAATTTCACATCTGCGAGATGCCTGTTTTGCAGATTGATGTTTTTATAAGCAACATCATGAACATGACACGCCTTATCAATAGCATTTATCGGATACTCGCCGGGTCGGGGCTGATTTTGATCATCAAGTCTGATATCTAATCGTGTTCCGGGGCCACAGTAGCTATATCCTGGAAGGTGTTTTTCTCCGGGGTACTTTGTCGATGGGGTTCCAGGGAGTTTTGCCAATTTGGCTGCGATATCACCTCCTCGTTTTTTTTTAAACATCTCCGGATTTCATAGAAACAAATCTAAACTTTTTTATACCACATTTTGCACATCTACCAGTAAGTGCTGATCTGTTATTTTTAGTTGTGATCGTCGTCACATCATTTGTGCCAGTACGCGTTTTACACTTCACACAATATAGATCCATAATTTATGTAAAATATTCTAGCTGGGTTTTTTTGTTTATCTAACATTACATCATCGTATACAACTAAATTGTTGATACTTCCATCGAGGTCTTCTACTGATGGTTCCTCGTCAATATCGGTTATAAATTCAATAATACACTCGCCGGCAATCTCTGAAGCGTTTTCATTAAAATCTTTTAGCACTTCATAGCATCGTTGATCATATACGCTAGGAGCAACTAAATACAACTTATCCCACTTCATCCATCTCATTATTAAATTTAGCAACAATTGCGTCTTGCCGGATCCAGATGGCCCGTTTATAATTGCGCGGATAGAGTTTGGTAGCGCTGCATGATGCTTAACCGGTTCTTTTGTTTTAGTCGCTGAAAAATCAATTATATCCATATCTCTATACATAAATTATGGATCTATATTGTGTGAAGTGTAAAACGCGTACTAACACAAATGATGTGACGACGATCACAACTAAAAAAAATAGATCAGCACTTACTGGTAGATGTGCAACATGTGGTACAAAAAAATTTAGATTTATTTCTATGAAATCCGGAGATGTTTTTAAAACAAACGAGGAGGTGATATCGCAGCCAAATTGGCAAAGCTCCCTGGAACCCCATGGGCAAAATACCCCGGAGAAAAGCACCTTCCAGGATATAGCTACTGTGGCCCCGGAACACGATTAGATATCAGACTTGATGATCAAAATCAGCCCCGACGCGGCGAGTATCCGATAAACGCTATTGATAAGGCGTGTCATGCTCATGATGTTGCATATAAAAGCAGCAATCTGCAAAACAGGCATCTCGCAGATGTGAAATTAATTCATGCGTTAAATGCTATTCCTGATAAATCTTTCAAAGAAAAATTGGCTTCGTGGTTGGTAAAATCGGCTATGAAAGGCAAATTGATGATGGGTGCCGGTAATTAATAACAACATGGAATCTATTTATTATTCTCCAAAAGGATACTGGAGGGGTAACGCTGCAATCAATAAACTCGCTAACGCCGCAAAAGTGAAAAAGGCTACTGCGGCTAATTGGTTATCCAAACAGGCTATATAGCAAATTTATCTACCGCGTCCTAAACAAATCAATTTCTCGCATTTTTATGTTACCGCACCCAATGAAGTTCATCAAGCTGATTTATTGTTTTTACCACATGACAACGGTTACAAATACGCGCTAACCGTAGTTGACCTTGCGAGTCGATACAAACAAGCAGAACCGCTGAAACAAAATCATCACCTGAAGTTGCTTCTGCATTTGAAAAGATTTATCGACGAGGTCCACTACGCTGGCCAAATCTGTTACAAGTTGATCCTGGCAAGGAATTTCAAGGCGCTGTTTTATCAGCGATGAAACATCACAATGTCACCATCAAACGAGGGCATACTGCGCTACATCGCGATCAGGCAATTGTTGAACAATTTAATCGGACTCTTGCTGAACGGTTATTTGGATATCAATACGCTAAGGAGTTTATTCAGGATAAAAGATCCCGTGAATGGGTTAAGAGATTACCAGCTGTGATTACCGCGCTCAATAACGAGATTACTCGAACAATTAACATGAAACCTGTCAACGCGATTAAGAAAGCATCTATACCAAAAATGGAAATTTAAGGAATTTCACAAAAAGATTTCAAAGAACCAATTCTTGGTAGTAATGTCACTGTTAGGTATTTATATGAACCAGGAGAGCTTGAAGGGGGTAAAAAAAGAGCTACTGATCCTATCTGGAGCGTCACTACGCATAAGATATCCGGTATAACACGATCTACGGGTGGAAACGCTAGCGTTTCTAGACCAGCAATATATAAACTAGATTCAACTGCCCCTCAGCAAGGATTTACTCGACAACAACTACAGGTAATTGCCGAGAATACTCAATTGCCACCGCGTGGTCTTAACTAGCACCCCCCAGAGGCATTGTGATGGCACCTCTTCGTCTGTTGCACTCAAGACAAGTCAGCATAACGTTATCGTTGGTATGACTAATGCTGCTATTCTTTCTGTCTACGGTAAATTGGCGAGGATCTTTATCCGAATACTGCCAACGCATTATACAATCGCAACTCGCGCAGTGATTATTCTGTTGTTGCTTCAGCGTAATTATTAATTCAGCGTCAATGTCAAATTTTCTATTATTTTTTTTTATCCTGTTGTTTATACCCAGAGAGTTTTTTCTGATTATATCCTTGATTATATCAACGCTGATTGTAGTGTCATTATCGTCACTGACTTCGTCAACAACAATTCTTCGGAGTTGATTTATACTTCGTACTCTGGATACTGCGAGATAAACAAAATTTGACCACTCAATGCGATTATCTACTATCCAAACAATTGTGTCTGTGACAGTTAATCCTTGTGAAGAGTGTATTGTCGCTGCGTAACCTAACGTCCACGGGGATTTATCAGCACGCAATGCATCTTTGACGACGCTGATATCACCCAGCACAATATCATTTAATACTAAATTCTGCTTTTCACGTTGTCAAGGAATGTCAACGAAAATATTCTGCTTTCGTGTATCCGAAGGTCTATAACAGAGCGGTACTGGAAGTGTTGTAAATTTACGTTTAAGTAATTCAAGTAATTTCATTTGAAGTTTATCTCTGACTATTTTTCTACTTGCGATTATCAAATCTTCCCAAAAATCATTCATGGGAGTTTCTGAAATTATTTCACGCATTATTTCACATTAGATTCTATCCGGTTGTAATCTGATTAGTTGTTTAAACTCACGTAATACTTCATCTAACGATCTAATGTCATCGTTCATCTCTTCGTAATGATCAACGTATGATTTTAGCCAGTCATGAGGAGGTTCGCCGACAAATGGTGGTGGTTGACCTTGATCGCCGCACATAATAATTTTTGTATTTTTCGTTGACAACCATTCAAGAAATGTTTTTAATACTTGTAACGGTACTGTACAAATTTCATCCCATGATATCACCGGTGGAATAAATTTCTGTCCCATTGTTTCAGGGGTCCACTTATCGCCTTTCCATCGAAAGAAGCTGTGATAAGTACCAGAATTTTTTACATCTCGTTGTTTTATGTCTCTGGCAAGTTTATGAGTTGGTGTTAACGCATTCATGTTGATTTTATCTTTGAATAAATTAATTACTCGTGTTGTCTTTCCTCATCCTCCACAACCATTCAAATAAACGGTTTTATATCGCGTAATCGGATCAGATATCGGTGGTGCATTAGAAAATTCTGATAATTGGTTGCTTTTCAAGTATTTATCGTCCATGGTAACATCTGCCGATTTACAATACTCGTGTAGCGTCTCCTTTTTAAATCTCCAACATCCCCAATTTGCCTCCGGATCTGTGAATTTAGCTACATCTGATTTGTATTTGTTGTGTATATACATCGAATCAGTGGCTACTCTAACTGCGGTATTAGGAAATCTATTTATCATCGAAAATAAATTGATAGAAGCATAAGCTAGCATAGAACTTCTCAAATGCGTATATTGTTTAATATATCCATCACAATAGGTAACAACTGTACCTAATCGTCTTCCATCGGATAGGAAAGCGTCTTTACGATTTACAAGTTTTCCCTGTTTCGTTAAATCCGTTACAATAAAATCGTATTCAGCGATGTCTATGATCAACCGCGAAGAATATTTTGCATTGTCGTATCTTCCAGCCTGGGTAAATTTACCGATTATTCTTCGTCCAAAATCTTTTGCTTGTTCTTTTTTAATTTCAAATAACTCCTTAGACCAATTCATGATTTGTTCTTCACTGAAATCTGGAAACTGTTTTCGCTGTTCGCTAATTATACGATCTAGATCGGGTTGTGGTAGCCAAACTTCTTTCTGAGCTCGATAGCATATAATAGCTTCGGAAACAATCAACAATATTAGCATACCACAATCAATCATATATCGTAGTAACACTATTGGCGTCCAGGCCTTTTCAGATATATGTCTACCAAGCCAAACATAACTACATGGATGTAACCCTGTAGCGAATTCGAATGATATCACACGAGCGAATCCAGTTAAGTCAAAATCAGGTAATGGTCCATTAATCGCAACACGAGTCATTTCATGCGTGGGGTGTCCAAATCGTTTAAAATAGTTACTACATTCTCCATACCCGAGGAAACTTCCAGGATAACACGCGGATATATCAATTGAAATCATACCGCCACGACGGTATTTTGTATTCCACAGTCCTCCATGACCAAATTCGATGCAACTCAATTTAACGTCCTCGAGAAAATCACTTTGTGTTGGACGCCATGAGTTTTTTTCTCTTGCGAAGTGAGCTACCACTGATGGAATAGTAAAACTATCCGTTAATAGTTTTTCATGGGAACTCTCTGGTGAAAAATCATTAGCGATTTTTCTCATTCTGTTATCTAATTCTTCAACGCGATATAATTCACCATTTGGTCTTACAAATTGATCAAATCCTATTTCGGGATCTTCATCACTTCTAAGTAACCACACTGACACAGGATCATCCTTACACAGCGTGTGAATAGCATCGAATAATTTCTCATTATAAAAAACATCCCCGACGAACTCCTTGGGGATATATCTCACGGTTCTATCTCGTGGAAATATTGTTACTGCAGCCGTCCACGCGTGTTTGTTATGATCAATAATTTTAATTGGAGCCCCTCGCGATTGATATTTCGGTTTGTATAATACTTCTCCGGTTATTGTCGTTACTGATATTGGGAATTTTAATGATGCTTCTAATTTAGCTATATCAGAAATCTTTGCACCGTGCTGTTTCACTGTCAGTTCCCATTCGGTTATTTTCCTACGTCGCAGATCAGTTAGTTTATTTCCTCGGGATGCATTTGTGAAGTGTTTCATTACCCGTGTTGCTACACTATTCAGTAAACTAGAATATTTCATAGGAGCTAGTTTTGCAATATCTGGTTTATCATTTAACGGATAAATCCCATAAACAATTGCTATTACGGGATAAGATCTTTCGTAGTATGGTTTGTCAATTCCAGTTAGAATTCCTGGTTTGGAATCTCTACTTACAATGACAGTTTTTTATCCTTGAGGATTGGTTCAAATTTATCCCTGGTAATCCATTTGCCTTCGACTTCGATAATGAATTTTATTCTGAAAAAATACTTATGTTGGGAATTGCTTTGCAATTTACCCTTGGATTTCCAGCCAAGGTGTGAAATTATCTCAGCTGCTCTTTCATCGTTCATAGTAGCATCGATGTTGGGTACATTGACATCTTCATCAATAATTCGAAATGTCGACCAACAGTATGCTGCACCGTCTCGGTAGAATTCATTAAAACACTCCCTGATTTTACTTAGTATAGTTCTATCACCGATTAGACGTTTTGGTGTATCAGAGACTCTATCAAGATTGAATTTAGCATTTTTACAAGATTTAATTTTCGATAATCTCTTGAACTCCTCCATGTTATAATTAAAACAAGCATTTAAAAAAGAAAAATATAGTATAATTAATCACTGCAAGTGGCTAATGATTGGATCAACAACCCCGTGTAACAAATCATGCAGAAGCGAATTCTGTGGGTATCATTTACAAAGCGTTCGCAACGGTTCTTTCGGTCCACTCCCATGCCTCCAATGTGGGGCTGGGGTAAGGGGAAAATCACAATTATGTCTCAGTTGCGGCTGCAAACGATACAGGGAACTAAAACGCTATTATGACAAACGAATAAAAAATGCAGTCATTGACCCCAACGATGACAAAATCATCAAAACCCCTCAAGATTATATCCAGAGATTTATAATTAAAGCAGATATAAATTAGACAAATAGTATTATTATACAAATGAGCCAAGATTTCAGACCTCATCCAGTGCTTGTTAATTACGAAGCCTCCAGTGATGGTGTTGTCAGGCACCGCAGTCTAAAAACAAACGGTTGGATGGGTAAATAATATGGGATACTTGATGTTTACAGCCGGGAAGAAGAAATATCTCTGTCACAGAGCCATCTATGAAGCATTTTACGGATTAATCGAAGACGGATTTGTGATTGATCACATAAATGGCGTGAAGACTGATAATTGTCTTGTGAATCTTCAATCCATCTCGCAGCGCGATAACCTTTTAAAAAGCAACGCTGGTAGGCACTCAAAACGCCCTAGGGGGGTCAAATCGTTTGATTTAGAAACCAAACAGGAGAAAATATTTCAATCAATAAATAAAGCTAGTAGATACTTTGACATTTGTAGGTCTTCAATACGATTTGTTGCAGAAAATATTACTAAGTTAACTCTGTCGAAAAAAAAATGGTCATAAAGTAAAATTCGTATACATCTGAAACGATTCAAGGGAGATAAATCCTTTATGGATAAATCCACCGTCACTCATAGCACTACTCACTAAGTTCCTTTGTATTATGACGTCAAAGGAATTGCGCCGTCTGCTACACCTGTAGAGAGGTATAATTAACTAGGCGCGCGCACGTGACTGTAATGGAGTAGGTAGAGTTGTATTTTTATCAATTCTAAAACCTTTTATTGTCGCTTGGCTAAAACTGCAATTTAAACAGTTGTATTTATTTACACCATCTATAATACACTTTTAGTACAAACGCGGTTCTTTATAATCCAGCGTATTACCTATGTTCGCTCAGCCGAAAAGAGCATTGAGAAACACTAGTGTTTCCCATTCATTGAAGTAGGTGGGCGTGGTTAAAATTCCTCTGTATACAGCTCTTTGTGATTTAATCGATAATGCATTTTGTCTAGAGAATTAGAACAGGAAATATACGCTGTTATCTAACAACCGTATTATTTTGTTTAGTGTTTTATTCAAATATTTGTCTGTTTTTAATGTTGTGAAACAGTATTAATAAGTAATTCAAGGAAATAAAATAACACACCCGTGAATCAACGCTGCTGTATTAGTCGCCTTATATACGTTTTGGCTCGTAATAAGCTTGGGGCTTTCGAAAGCCAAATCCGACCAATCAAAACTAACCAACGCCATTAACACGGGCGTGTGGTTGTCTTTTGTCAATCATGCAACCGGGTTAATTTAGTTTGGTTGCTTTTGATTGGTTGGATTGGCCGTAGAAAATATGCCCCGTCGTTTGATGTTTGTACTGTCTTGTGCCGTCCCACATCATTACCATCAATCGTTCCATTGAATTATAATCCATCCTTAATTAAGTATATGTATGACTACAATCTGCCGCAACACTCGAGCGGAGATTATATAGGCATTGTGCCGCCCACATCATTACATCACAAATTCCATCATCGTTCCATTGAATTATAATCCATCCTTAATTAAGTTAATTAAGTATATGTATATGCTTACAATCTGCCGCAACACTCGAGCGGAGATATATATGGCTTGCCGTCCATAATTAAGTTAATTAAGTATATGTTGTGATGTCCCCCAAGCATATCTTCTGGGCGGTCTAAGATGGTGTTTGCCACGTTTGGCATCCCTTTCGGAGATGTATGCTTTGGGGTTTGTTGTGTTGCCCCCCAAGCATATCTTCTGGGCGGTCTAAGATGATGTTTGTCACCTTAGACCTCCCTTTCGGAGATGTATGCTTTGGTGTTCCCTTGGGCTTGCATGGCACGCCCACTATCGCATCACAAATTCCATCATCGTTTCATTGAATAATTAACTTAATTAAGTATATGTATGCCTACAATCTGCCGCAACACTCGAGCGGAGATATATACGGCATTGTACCGTCCATTAATTAACTTAATTAAGTATATGTATGCCTAAAATCTGTCACAACACTCGAGTGAAGATATACGGCATTGTACTGTCCATAAAAAAATGGGTCAAAAAAGACCCCCAATTTTTTTTAATAATTAGAGGTAAAATGTATTATATCTATATTTTTATAAAAATATAAATAATGGATATCAAAGATGTAAATTCTATAATTGCTGAAATCTCAAATTTGCAGAATCGAGGGATAATATTATCTAAAGATCTCGACTGTGACAGGATTGCCTCGGAATATGAAGACATTGAGTATCAGTCTAGTAAGGATCGTTATGTTTTACCTAAGATGTACAGACTCGTGAAAGGAATTCAAAAGTCCATCCATGCTTGTTTGTACGGTAACGATATTGATGTATTTATAACGCTATTTAGCACCGTTGAAGCAATACGTCAAAAGCTCGGCCAAGAGTATCAAAAACGAGCTGAAATTAGTTCTAAGGTTCGTAATATTAGGAAAATATTAAACGAGGAAAAACCAGTATCCTAACCACGTGAGCGTTACTATAAAAAATA
The DNA here is from genome assembly GCA_029339505.1 of Unio delphinus. Taxonomy (NCBI): domain Eukaryota; kingdom Metazoa; phylum Mollusca; class Bivalvia; order Unionida; family Unionidae; genus Unio; species Unio delphinus. The sequence continues at coordinate 1,769,830 of JAQISU010000101.1, forward strand.
GGCCTTCAGTAATTTTCAGTAAAAAATAATTTTTCTTTAGCGTTTTTTGTAACACTCACATAGGATTTTCTCCTGAAAGGATACTCAGCAGTTTGGGCTTGCTCATGCAGTTATGTGCGTACTGGATGATCTGGTTGTGATAGCAAGTAATCACCACGACGCCTCCATTTTCACGTAGTTGTTGTTGTTGCCGCGTCGTTAACAAAAATCGTTCATCGCCGTTCTCAGATATTACAATTTTGAAACCCCCAGCGATGTTGTTTCTGAAACACTCGCGGATAGCGTCGTACAGTTTAACCTTGTCAGAGATGGATACGTTAGCTTGATGGTACATTATTTAATAACTCATCTTTTAATTGTGATAGTTTCACATTTGAAAATTCAGTTCACAAACACTATATGGTAGGTGAATCGCTTACAACTAAATTAGCCCGAGAGCGGCTAGCAGCAATTAAAAAGTTTATACCGGTTCGAGACAGACTTCGTGAGAAACTTCAACAACGACAACAAGCGCAGACTGACTTTTCTGTGTCAAGTGAACAACTGTTTACTCCGATAACAAGTGCGACCAAAGATGTAAAAACAGCAACTGAACGAGCAATATTTGGGGATATTCCTGGGGAAGGCAAGCGACGAGAAGTGCCTGTTCTTGGTGTGCTTGAAAAAATTGCAGCAGAGACCGAACAAACAAAAAAGTCTTTAGAAACACTTCCAGTAGATATAGTAACTACTTCACGGCAACAACAAAAAAAGAGCGAGTACTAGAAGAACTAGGTGCTACTGCAAGAAAACCAGAAGAAGAGGAAGGAGACGTTACTATAGAAAAAATGTATTCACCGCAAAGTATATTTACATACTATGCATACAGCAAAATTAAAAATTTTAAAAATGACAATGATTTAATTAACTTTACTGCGCGGAATTTTTCACTCGATCAAAGAGAAATGGCTGTAAACAAAGTGTATAAAGAGTATATAAAAAACGACGAGAATTGGAAGAAAAAAGTATACCTGGCAAACCGTGATAAATTTAGAATCACAGAAAGTATCCGCAATGATTTTGAGAGTTTTAAAGACGATGTATTGAGTAGAGTAGGTAAAAAGTATCCAACTGGATTTTTTGGTAAAGAAGAGTCAGCTGGAGATGGATATTTAGGCAGCGGCATAGTTGAAAACACTAGCGTTACTTGTCCTGGTAACATTCTCAGTGATATATCACGGTTAGAGGTTCTCATCGGAGGGAAGCGAGCCGGAAACAACTCCGTCGAGATAATTAATGAAGCAGCTGATATCTGTAGACGATTATTTGCCGGCGGTATCATGGACATTAATGTATATCGAGAACTCATTGCTGAATTAGTTGAAAATCACAGAGACGCCCATGGTTATTACAGCGATTGATCACTAATTAAAAAACTACTAGTTTTATAACAAGATGATTATACACTACAAGCATGATAAACCCGTAAGCGTCTACGTGGTGAACTCACGATTGCCTGTTTATAAAGCATATTACGGAGATGGTGTCGGCAATACCATTGCGGGGTTATTTACAAGAATGGCCCCAAAAGTGGCGCCGTTAGCTAAACAATTATCAATGAAGGCCATTGATATTATTCGTGATAAGGGAATCAGCGCTGTTGGAAATCTTGCCGGAAAGGCATTTTCTGCCGCGAAAGATAAAATAGCATCATTGGTGCGAAAGAAACCAACGGTGCTGCCATCAACTACAGTGATGCCTGCAAAAATCAGCAAAGCAATAAATAGCGCAGTGCAAGAAAAACTAGCGTCGTTGGCTGCTTCGGTGACTCCGTCGCCATTGACAGCTTCACCGGTAACAGATAGCGCTATCATGAACGCGATATCAGGAAGTGGTTTGAAACGAAAACGAAAACGACGATGATTACAAAGAGTTTCACAATTGAAAACGCTAGTAATGTTATAAATGTTTAAACGAATAGCTGATCCCGCTCTTGATATGGAAGCCCAAGTGCGCAAAGATGATTCCGTCCGCGATTATCAATACTATTCCTATCATGCAATACAACCCGACCTACGATCGCGAATTGAACTTCAAGTTCAAGATACCAGTAAATACTTTTTGCCATGTGAAGCATTTATCGAAGTAGAAGGAAAACTCGTAAGAAATGTTGCAGCTGATACCCCATATGCAAATGATCCAAATATCCGAGTTGGTTTTGTTAATAATGGCATAATGGCGTTATTTGAAAGTGCAAGATATCTCATTGATGGAAAAGAAATTGAATCAATAGACCGCGAGGTTGATGTTGCAGCACCAATAATCGGGCTAGCAAGATACTCCGATGATTATACAAGATCGGCTGGTCCGTCTATGATTTTTGCAAAGGATACTACTGATAACGCTGACCACATTCAATACATTAAAGTGTTAACACCGCAAGACACTTCAGTTGCTAATCAACAAGAAGCGGCTAATCCAGAACGTCGAGCCAGACCAGGCGCTGATTTTGACATTCTCGGAGGCGTTAATGGTAATTTCAATTTAGGATTTGCAACACGAAAATTAGCATTGCACGAACAGCAGCGATATTTTTCATGTGCGATTCCACTCCATCACATATTTGGATTCTGCAGAAATGTCAGAAAAGTCATCTATGGAGCCAAACACACAATCGCGTTAGTGCGAAAAGGCAATGACAATGATGCAATTTGGCGTACTGGTGCCGCTGAAGGTAAAGTTGTTTTAACTAAATTAGCATTGTGGATGCCAGTAATGACCCCATCAATTACCACAGAAGAGCGACTACTCTCATTTATGGACACAGGCGGTAAATCATTGATAAGTTCGCTAACAACAACGACTGATGCCAAAGAGGATAATGTTAATTGTACAATTACATGGCATTTGGCATCAAAACAAGGCGTTTCAGCTCCACGTCATATATTTATAGCGCTGCAGAATCGGAATCGATTACGCTCCCAAGAACGCAGTCATATGATATTTGATCGGTTAGGGGTAAATGAGGTTCCACTGAGAATAAACGGACAACAAGAACCATCTGAGGATATACAGCTTAATTACGAAAACAACCATATAGCACGTGTGTATCATCGGATGGTGTCATATATGGGTCGTGATCAAAATGTTGATACTGGTTTATAAATATCGCAACTTGATTTTAAAAAACTATATCCGATTTATTACTTTTCGCTGGAACATCTTGATTTAATAAGGCAATCCGTTGTTGACATACATTTTATGGCTCGTATAGATCCTGGTGGTGTTGATTATAGAGCGGTTGCTGTTATTCTCAGCGACAAATCAATGCTACTTGAAGGTGTTGGTGGACGAATGAGAATCGTTGATGCACCAGTGGAAAATATGTAAATGAAACTTGTAGAGTTTCCAATTAGATCAATTGAAAGCATAAATGTGTTTTACAATAAAATGACATATAGTGTTGTTAGTGTCAAGCTGACTCATGGTCAAGTCAAGAAATTGCGATCAAAATCCGCTAAAGAATGTGGAACCACAATAACGTTGAAACCAGCGCAGATGTCCGGCGGTACACATAAAATATCATTGACGGATCGTCAAATAAAACATTTCAATGATGCGCTAAAAAAACGGCGAGGGTTTCAAATTGTATTTTCAAAAGCCGCAGTCGCCAACATGATAAAATCAGGTGGTATATTTACATTGTTAGCTGCAATACCAGCATTGATTTCAGCGGCTGCCCCAGCGGTGGCGAAGGCGGCGGCGATGGGAGCCGTTGGGACCGCGGCAGGGATGGCGTTGAAAAAGGCAACTGGGAAAGGATATAAAAAAAAGGGAAAGGGTCTAAGACTACCAGGAACCCCATATTCATGGTACAGCGGGAGATCCGTGAACGGATCCGGCCTGAGAATACCAGGAACGGTTTATTAGTTGAAAACCCAATTCTTCCTATGTCCAATTTTGATTTAATTGATGCTGCTAAAAAACTAGCGATAAAAAACTTCAGAGGGGTTTTTATGAGAGATCAATTACCGAGAAAACCTAAGCGCGTTGAAACCGGTATCATCAATCTTGATAACAGTAACAGATCGGGAACTCACTGGGTTGCATACGCGATTGATCCACGTGGGATTGTCTATTTTTATTCATATGGGTTAGCTCCGCCAAGCGAGTTTATGTGGTATATAAATTCTTCGATGAAACTCAAAGAGTTTCCGATTTTTTATTCCACGCTGCCAATACAACAATTAAATGATCCACCGATATTCGGCCGTGAACTATTAAATGTCCTCGCGGAGATTTCATCGTCACAGAAACCACCTCATCTGTTTGTAAATAAATACACGAGTGGGATTTACAAAGTCATTTTAGAGAATCAATAAATTAAAAATACTAGAGTCTTTACAATAATGATTAACATTTGGGGACGATCTCTGTCAATGTCGGAACCCACCGCGGAAACATCTGTGGATTCTATCAAGGATGTAAAAAAAGTAATTGAAGATGAAATCGCTGAGACGTTAAATTTAACAAGTGTTGACCCGAACGAAATAGTTGTATTTCAAGATCGCCAGGGTAAATTGAAAAGCAGTAATATATCAGTGAATGACATTTTGATACGGCAGCGCAACGCCGCTGAAAACTCTATTGCGCTGTATTCCAGCGGCGGACAACTTAAACCAGGCGAACTTGCGTCTACGATCACCGACAGGATTACCGCCCATGACAGCATGATTACCGCTCACGACAGCATGATTGCCACCCGCGGCCGTGAGCTGGATGATTATATACGAGGTTATAATAGTTTTCGCAAAAATGTCATACATAAATTCTTCGGAACCCCGCTTGTGGTTGGCATGACTCTCGCTGAAATTAAAAACTATCTATCGCTATTCTTTTTTAACAAGAACGCGAGGAGGAGGATGAATGAAGATGAAATCAAGGCAAATTATCTCGATATTTACACAGATATTTCTAAACTAATAGAAAATCTTGAAAAGGTACAAAAACCCACTAACGACGTCATTGTTAAGTTTTTGGGAACCCCGCTTGTGGCTGGCATGACTCTCGCTGAAATTAGCGAGTTTATCGGCAAGCATAATCACAATGCCTACATCGCTAATAGTTTCTTTGGTGTCCCAGCTACATCTACAATGACTCTCAAAGATATTAATATGTTTATGGTGAAACAAACAACACTTAATACCATCGTGGATAATTTTTTGGGGAGAACACCTGTGTCTGAAACCACATCGTTGACAGGCCCAACCCTCGCTGAAGTTAAAAAAACTATTGACGAACAAAAGCTCACCAGCGAAATTGTTAATAAGTTCTTTGAGGGCAGTAGCCTCAAAGATATCACGACAAATTTTTCTAACATCAACCGGTATATTGAAAACCAAGCACAGCTTGGAATCACAGGCCTTCTGATTTCATTCTTTTTTAGCAAGAGGGATGGGAGGATGATGCTTTCTACCGAAATCCATGTAAACTATCTCGAAATGTATAATGATATTTTTAACCTAAAAACTCTCAATGAATTTAAATACCTTCTGAAATCGTTCTTTTTTAACAAGGAGGCGGTGAGGACAATAAATACTAACGAAATCAAGACAAGTTATCTCGATATTTACAATGATATTCTTAAACTAAAAGAAGATTTTAAAAAAGTAAAGATTCCGCATCCACACGAAAGCATTAAAAATATCGTGTATATGGTCGATCATGGGACCTTTGATTGGATAAAAAAAACTCTAATGCTAAATTGAAAGTCAATATCGGGGAGTGGCCCTATGGTATCTACAGGATGACGTTAATCTCTAACAAGCAATTTGATATCATCGTGAGCGGTAAAACCTACTTTGGTGGCACCGCGACAGTAATTATCGGGGGTGAAGAAGAATTTGAGATTGTCGGGGTTGATAACACCATTAGAAAAGAAATAACCTGGTGTTTAGAATTTGTAGGTGAAGTAGACATACCCTGGTCTACTACCCAGAAGATGGTAAATAATTGAAAACACTAGCGGGTTTAAAATAACAATGTCAACAACAATGTCAATGAAATCAATTGAACCGATAATAGTCCCAGAGGTATCACAATCGCATCGATATGATACCGTGAAAGAGTTTTCCGCGAACTTGAAATCACTTTCTGAGCGTTATCGCGAAAAATTAAAAAATACCGCAGAAGAATTACAATCATCGATGTAACTGTGTACTCGGTGTCCGGTGTGATGGCCAATGCCGGGGTTATTTTGTCGACGGTGACCATGATGGCTCCGATTGCAGTTCCAATCGCTATCTCCGCGGCAACAACAATTGCGGCAGTCGCCACCGCGATAACTAAAAAGTTATCATCGTGTTCTCAGAAAAAACTCAGTGATTATACAGCTCGGTACCGGGTGGTACTTTACGCGTACTCGAAATTATCCGAGTTGATCTCGCTGTCGATAGATAATTCGTTCATATCGGATGTTGAATTTTCCACGATGACCCAGTTGTATAACTCAGCGATGTTGAAATTGGAAATTGAAGACAGCGTTAACAATAATGTCACTCGAACTTCTTCAACGAATCGCGTAGAATACCACACCGATACGAACAAGCATGATATCAATAACATCAACAAACCCCGAATTTAGTGTGAACTTCCCTTCTCCGATTCCAGTGCATGAGATCGCGCTGGCAAAATTACGAGTATATCATAGCTGGCCTAATATCAGATCTGTTGCATTTGGTGGTCAACAACCCAATAACGCACTGGTGTTCTCGTATAAGAATAAACCCGATGGTACTCCAGTGTGGGAAACTATTTCGTTACCAACTGGGTCGTACGAAATTGAGCAAATCGATGCTGAAATTCAGCGTAGAATAAAATCAATCACTGGAAAAGAATCAAAAATAGCTATTAATCTTCATGAACCAACGCTCTCGTTGTCGATCGAAATAAGCACAGAGGGATACATTGTAGATATATATAACAGTTCGTTAAGAACGATGTTAGGATGGCCTGAAAAACCACCGGAAAAATCCGCCACCGACTTAACCACGGACGTACAATCATATCATGAAATCAATCCCAGTTATCGAGATAATTTATCTGATATAAGAAAAGGAAAAATCGCCGATAGATTTATATTTACCAACAAAGACACATTGCAATGGGATTTTATCATTAAAAGAACAGCCGACTCATCTGTTACTATTTCATTTACGCTAACTGACATCCGTGGTTATTTTAATGAAATTAAACAACTATATGAAACACAGCTAGAACAACTACGGAAAACAAAATCGCAAAAGCACGTTGAAATAATAAATCAACTTATATCTGACATGGAATATATCTATGAACTAATTATTCAAACAATAATTAATGACAACAGCGACAGTAAACAACGATTCCTAACCGATTACAATATCACAGAAGACAATCTGCGTAATTTCAAGTTTCCCAAATACAACGCTGATGAACTAGCAAGAATTGTTAAAACCGATATCAAGGCGCTACAAAAACCAGATTCAGCTGTCCTCCTCAGGTATAATAATGATCCAGATGGTGGCGGTAGGCATATTGCCCCGCATAATGTGAATATTTCAACGGTGATTGCGCTCAATTTAGTAAGTGATGCAATTGAAGGAAGCTATCAAATTAATCTAGAGCAATCAAATCAAACTCAGCAGGGATATATTCTTTATTCGTTTGCACCAACAGCTCCTCCAGGATTCCTAATTATTGAAAACCCAATTAATCCTGTCTACATGCGATGCCATAATAATTCGTTAACGAGAATTAATTTCCGACTCACCGACCAGTCAAATAATTTAATTGATCTACAAGAGGAGGTGTTAGCGATTAGTTTGTTTGTAAAGTCCTAAAGACTCGTTCAAATATTTGGTTGAAATCATTTATTATTTTTGTTAACTTGCAGCAGCAGAGAGGGTGATGACCACATCGTTGCGACCTAAATTGATTGAAAAATCGTAAAGTCTCCGTTTGCTAAAATGGAGACTTATTTTTTTTTTTGGTTAAAATATGAGATTTCGTAGGAAGGCTCTATTTTCCGTTTTGAGGATTCAATCAAAGCTTTGTCTGAAAAGTGGTCTGTTCGCCCTCTCTGCTGCTATCCGATTTTTTTAGAAACACATAATAATGTATAGTTCACATGGGATTCAAGTTAGTACAAATATAGTCACTATTTACAATTAGCCCACCCGTCAAAAGACTTCCTATAATAAATAATAGAGTAGAAATTACCTTTCGTAGCATTATCCGCCGCAACACAGGCATTACAGTGTTGAACTGAAAAAGATACATGTTTTTCCGTTATCACAGGGACATACAGCGAAGACAGTGATGGTATGCTCTCTCCCTCCCTCTCTCTCTCTCTCTCTCTCTCTCTCTCTCTCTCTCTCTCTCTCTATATATATATATATATATATATATATATATATATATATATATATATATATATATATATATGTGTGTGTGTGTGTGTGTGTGTGTGTATGTATGTATGTATGTATGTATGTATGTATGTATGTATGTATGTATGTATGTATGTATGTATGTATGTATGTATGTAGTATGTATGCATGCCTGAGCTAAAATCTTAAATATTACCAATGACATAATCGAATAATATTTATCCTAAGCAGACATGACTCAATTGTGAAAGTGAACGATTAACCAAAACAACAGCAATACGGACCAAACTCAGCAAATATCAAGTCTACAATTACATTTATGAGGTCTTGTCCCTCGAGGTTGTGAAAACTGAATCCAACCAGAACTGAATGGTCTAAGAGGGCACACAAACGGAAAACAAATACTGGGTTCTGTAGTTAAAACACATGGGGATTTGACGTGACGACAAAATCTTGTATGCCCGCTGTTGTACCTCCAGTCTCTCAAAACGAAACAATATCTCAATCTGTAACAATTAGATATTTAGCGACAATTCGGAAATTCTTTGACAGACTCACTGATGCAAGTTTGACAATTAATGTATCCAAAAGTGTGCTTTGCCGTGCTTGTAAAACATTTATAGGACATATTGTGGGACATGAACAAGTTACATTTATAGATGCGAAGGTCAGGTCTATCTATTTATTCCCTGTGCATATCAGTACAAAGCAACTGATGTCATATTTAGATATGGCTGGATATTATCGGAACTTTCGTTCTTATTTTTCTATAATTGCAGAACCAATGACAAATGTATTGAGCAAAAAAAAAGTTTCATTGGACTGAAAAATATCAGGGAGCTTTTGATAAGTTAAAGTTCATATAACAGTTCTTACTGCTTTAACTTGTGACTAATCATTAAAACTTTCTGTTGACGTAAGGGATGCTTATGTTGGACCAGTATTAATCCATGAAGATAAAAATGGTGTTTATCATCCAGTGTGCTATTTTTCTAAGAAATGAAATAAGCACCAGAAAAATTATTAAACAATCGAGAAAGAATGGTTGGCTTTTATATTGGCATCACAACACGTTGAAGTTTACATTAGTTTAGCTCCTTCTCCGATGATTATGTTTATCTTCGTTGTAATTGTGCACTTCTGAGCCTCCTATTGTTCCGTTTCTGAGGCTATCATATGTTGCACATTTTAAGAGAAAATGTTTTTTGGTTTCTTCTTCACGGCATGAACATCTATTGTAACATGACAACTGGTTCTTGAAAAGATCGTCGCTTAACAAACTCCAAACAAGTTGAAGGTTACTGTGGATTTTAGGTTCCAATCTATTTCCGTCATATAAACAAACTGGAACCGTTTCAAGATTTGTATTCAAATGTGCTTTTTACAAGAGTTTTCGCCAAGATAGAAGATTCAATTCCCAAATGACTTAAGTAAAACAGTCTATATCATAGATTTGTCATAGCGAGGAATTTGATGTGCTTTGTTCTTTTACGAACCTGTGTAATGTGTACCGGCTGGACACTAGGTAAAACCAAAACCTCCATGTATTCTGGAACAAGCGATGATATTTAAAAGACGTTATCTTTGTCATGCCTTGTTAAAAGCTTTTACCATTTCGTCTCCTGCAAACTTTTAGCATGTGGTGTCGACTGTTTTGCCCCACAAACAATTTTCCTGCTTCAACTTTTACCATTCTATTTTCAATTTTTTTTCTTCATAATGAGTGCGGTTATACCAAGTCATATTCACGCTTTATAAATGTCAAATAAAAGTTCCCCGTCATATTAAGGTAAAATATAACATTCCAACCTTATAAAGGTAAAATATAACATTCCCACCTTATAAAGGTAAAATAAAACATCTCGGCCTTATAGGCCTGTTCAATAAGGGTTGTTATCTCCCTTGTGGGAGTTATCGTTCTTTGTTGAATCTATTTCCGGTGAGCAAAGAATCAACAACAACAACCCAATATATGACCATATCCGGCCCTGTTGATACAGAGCTTCTATTCTGACTCTTAATAAAGATAAGTTTTATCTGCAGGAAAAGAATTTAAATTTCAGTACACTATTGAATTCCACAAAAAGTTCATCATTATGCCATATATATATATATATATATATATATATATATATATATATATATATATATATATATATATATATATATTCAAATATGATATACCCATCTTATAATAGTACAATATAATATTCCCGTCCTATAAAGATAAATAAAACATCCCCGCTTTTTTCAGTTAATTATAATATCCCCGTCGTATGAAGGTAAAAAATAATATCCCGCTCTTAGAAATATAAAATAAAATCTTTTAACCATTTATATTATGTTGAAAGGTAACTAGGTAGGTAATTTTAGTTTAGTTTATCTCATCCGTGAATTAAAATAACATATTGTAATGTCATGCCCGTTGCAAAAAGTTTTAAGGATGGGATAGTGGCATTTAAAAAAAAATATACAAATAAGTTGAGAATGATTACTCCAAAAATGTATCCATTTACTCGGATTGAGAAATAACTTCCCAGCTTAGAGGCCCCATAATCGATTTATAATCAATAAATCTAATGAACCTATAAATGGAGACATTAGTACAAATAGCACAATCCCTAGGTTATTACAATAAAATAATAGTAGGTGCTTTGTTTTGGTATGGTTTTATTTTGTTTGGTTTATTTTGTCTTGTGTCTTGTTTGCTAGTTACCTGTTTATTCTTGATTTGTGTGTGCGTGTTGTGTGTGTGGAGTATGGTATAGCAGTCTATTTATTGTACATTATGAAATCTGCCAAAAATTGTCCATTTACACGCACTGAGAAATATCTTCTCAACACAGTGCCCATAATCAATTTATAATCAATCAACCGAACTGCATCTTTAATGAAGAGTAAAATAACAAAATTATAACATATACTGATATTGGCAAAGTTGAACCCGGATGTAAAATTTACCTTCGTGGAGCAAGGTAACAGCCAGTAAACAGACTAATATTCTGTTCTTCATTTTGGAATCTCTCTAGGATCAGAATTAATCACGTCTTGTTGATTCAAACACCTGAAATACCCAATAACAGACTATTGTCATAAATATATGTATTCGAATGTCAATGCCCAAACATACGAAAAATGAACTTAATGAAAATTCTCTCAGGCAGTTTTCAAGGTCACACAGATTAAAATATTACCCATAATACATGTTCATCTGACTGAAAAACAAAATAGCCAGCATATGATATTAATTTATATCTAAAAAAATGGAAACATATCTTAATAATCATTAGTGTATAAATATGTATAGTATATGGTTATGTCAAAATAATCTGAATAATACAACAATTAATTATATTTAAATACGTTTATATTGATTAAATGATATAAGACATATAAATAGATGTGTGCCAGCAAAATTTAAGCTGAAATTCTATGAAGATTTTTAAAGACTTTAAGAGTTAATGAAAAATGTATGCATGTGTGCGTGCGAGCGAGCGTGCGTGCGTGCGTACGTACGTACGTACGTACGTACGTACGTATGTATGTATGTATGTATGTATGTATGTATGTATGTATGTATGTATGTATGTATGTACACGGTTACGTTTTACAGCATATCAACACAATACTGATTGAATGGTACTAACTAAGATCCATGTTCGAAAATAAAAAAAATTGCACAAAATCTTTACAAACATAACCATTTCAAAATAAATATAAACACGTAGTACAATAATATAAAATATAATGCTAAACATTTCACAATTCGGTAAAATGTATATGAATAAAAGCTAAGATAACATATGTAAATTCCTTTATGACAACTATGTCAATTTCTTGATGTAAATACATGCACTCAAAATATGTAAAACTTGTTTTGTTACTATATAATCATATATTTGTTTCGTAGAGTTTACATCAAAATGCTACTGTCTTACAAGATGAGAGACGACACACTCGAAAAGAATGTTTTCCATTGTCAGTGCATTTTCGCAAGCTACGGTTTCGATGTGTTCACCATCTCTACACCTAGGCGGATAAATCAGACAATTTTCAATACTTCGGGGCTGTAGATTTCATTTAATGAGGCGGCCGCCGTATCCAGTCAAAATCAAGTTGTTCACATTTGAATATTGTTCCCTGATGATGGAATGGACTGATAAATGAGCAATTTTCCACTGCCGCTCTGAGGATGTACAAATACATCCTTTCCTTCAAATATACTATAATGGCTTCTCTCCGCTTCATAGTCATACTTACAAAGTATTTTTTTGAAGCCAGTTTGCTCCAACATTTTCGACCGATGTACAAAGAAACAATGCACCGCTGTTACACGCTATTATTTTAGCATTTCATACTACGGGACACAACTCATGAAATCCAATAGATGTCGCTATGCCAAAACACTAAAATATCTGATCGATCCGTTAACGGATAGATAGGGATAACATAACCTTGGCTATAGAAGATGTAACGGGATACTGATATGGTATGCATTGTGGTCTAGAGTCATCCTCACACTTTTCATCGAAACATTTGCGACAAATCACCATCTCAGAAAATTGTGCCCCAGTTTTGTATTCACTGAGGAAACGTCGGGCACAGGTTGAGGAGCAGATGATGTGAACGTCCAATATGACAATGAAATTAAGTTTTGATTAAAACTAACAAAAGCGAATACTTCTTGGAGAAGTATCTAATTCAAAACAACTTCTGAGTTCCCAAAGATGTCATTCGACACTTTAGGAGGCTGATCGTTGTATCCAAAGTACCAAATCAAAACTTTTCTGTTGAGAGTACGATACAGTGTGCAACATTAAAGAAATGCTATCTATATGCAACCCTTCGGCGGGACAGTTCCTTTTGTATGGGACACTATCAGTGCTAAAAAAAAAATCCGATAGCTCGATGACCGAGGCACCTCTAATTTTAGGTTGGGCCAAAGGCGTAGCTAGGTGAGGGCAGGGGGGTACATATGTCCCCAGGCGCCAAGGTACAGGGGCGCCAAAATGAGGCTTACAACGTTACATTATAAAAGGTAAACAAGGGTAATAAATCGGTCACAAGATCTCTGGGGCGCCAATTTTAAAGTTCGTCCCAGGGCGCAAAATATCATCGCTACGCCTCTGGGTCGAGCCCTTCATGTATTCTAAATGAGGTGCCCGTCGGGTTTGTCGAAAACAAACAAATCTAATTTGCCTGAGAAATATTTGATGGTGCTGGTAAATTGTAGACACTTCATTTCAAGATATAGACATAACACGGAGTGCGATGCTACATCAATATTTATTTTACCCCTAAAACACCTGAAAATCGAGGAACACAGACACCAACAACAAAACCACTTCAGTATATTATCATTACATGTAGCATGCGTGAACAGTAAATAGCTATGCTTAGAGCTAATGGCTGATGTAAAACAGTCCTTTATGCAAATTAATAAGCGGCACTTAAACCTTAATAGGTCAGGTATTAATCACCGTTCCAAACATTACTTAAATTGACTGACACTAGCTAGTGTGATATGATTGAAGACTGCAATTGTTAAGCCCATTGTACTAATTTGCATTGATAAAGTTCACGAAGTGAAACAACACAATGTATGTAAATCAAAGAGATGGTATATACGTGTAGGGGAACAACAGTTCTTACATTCATTACATTAAAGATTATTGGCAAGTTTGAGACATTTCTTTGATTTAGGATCGTACTCGCCAAACGAAACGTAAAATATCATTATTTAAGCTGTTTGGATATTGTTCAAGCGTCATTCATTTATAAAGGGGTTTTAAAAGCAAAAAACTATCAGCAAAGTAGGTAAAGCACAGCAATAATACACCTCGGAACGTCTGGTTTACGGAATTTTACTTTGTGGAGCACGCCAGCAAAACAAGCGAATTGGGTGGAGGCATTTAATCCTTTCCACATACTGCCAATAACATATCGCCATACGTCATTCCTTTGAGAATGATATCTGTCGAAATAGGAGCACCAACTTTATGTAACATATTCGACACGCTTAATGAACATTTGGATTAGCTCTCTTTAATATCATTTGCTGTCTTAAACTTGTTAAAATATTAACTATTTACTGGCCTACGCTTTTCGGGAAAGACAATAATAAGCACGTTCAAGTTTACACAGATGCGTTTATTACTTCCGTATTGCATGTAAATCAACCCCCACCCCACCCATAAAACTTGAACATATTATGTCCCCCATTAAACTTGAATATATTATGTCCACCTCTCTTTCCTCAATGAAATGATCAGTACCACATGTGATGTATATTCTTTTTCTAAAAAGCCTAGCATATCTAGTGATCTGACTGCATCAGATAACGTTTTCATAATACTAACGTTATGGTCATCAAGAACAACTTGGCTCTGATAAGGATTCGCTTTGGAAATCGAGTAGCGAAGTTTGAAGACATATATCATCTATTCTTTAGTGAGTGTGAATTGATGAACACTAATGACACATAAACACATGTATCATCCATTCTTTAGTGAGTGCATTAATGAACACTAATGACACATAAACACATGTATCATCCATTCTTTAGTGAGTGCATTGATGAACACTAATGACACATAAACACATGTATCATCCAGTCTTTAGTGAGTGTATTAATGAACACTAAGGATTTATAAACACATGTATCATCCATTCTTTAGTGAGTGTATTAATGAACACTAAGGACTTATAAACACATGTATCATCCATTCTTTAGTGAGTGCATTAATGAACACTAATGACACATTAACGCATGTATCATCCAGTCTTTAGTGAGTGCATTGATGAACACGAATGACACATGCATTACATTCAAACACCCTATCTAGCGCTATTAAACTCATATTTGAAGTTTAGAAAATGCAGCATTGTTTGACATATAATATTAAAAAGGGCAAATGTGAGGATATGGACACTGAAGTCAAGGCTTGTGGGTTTCAGTCAGCGTTTTAACTATTTTTAAGGTCACCAAAGCTGGCCTGTTAATAATTATTTTTTTTCTTTGGGCACTGACTATATTAAATAATCATAGCGAGTACAAAATAATTCAGTTGTCTGACAAATGGTGCGTTTCTGCCGTGACAGAAATTCGAAGTCGCTGTTTAGCATGAATGGATCGTATGTCTATATGGAAAGAGACAAACAATACTGTACATGTTAAGGATAACGCTAAAAATATAACAAAATGCAGAAAAGGCATTGTATAATATCATGCAAGACAGTTTTAATTCGCTGTCGTTAAATGAGTCGTGGGTGCCAGTTTGATCAGTTCGTAACCTTAACGTCAGTGACAAAACCAGTGCAGGCAGTGAAATAATCATCAAAAACAGGGACGATCTGCATGATCAACATCAAGAGTAAGATTAATTAGAAAGATTCTTCAGCATGTAATCTACTGTATGCATGACAATTTATTCATTAATATCTATAACCTTAGAACCGTGTTTTTGGAGCAATGCCATTTTGTTCTTGAGCCGTGAAAAAACGGAGCCCATCAATAAAAAATCCATACATCGGGGGGTATACACCCAAGCGGGCTAAATACCGTCTCTTTCCTAATTCATACAAGTTCGTGCTAAGGTTTCCCCGTACAAGTCCTCACGTGGGCCGAGTTTCATTTCAACGCCAGCGTTTATTGTACTGATTAAAGAGTAAATAGCGACAACTGGTGTTTCGAATGAGCGGACCTTCCCTGTACTACATCACACAAGTAAATTCTTAACTAGATCAGACTTGAAAATACAGGTAGCTGGTCGGTGAACTCAAGTCTAGGAACATGCAATTAACCGTACAGGTTACTGATATGAAAAACGGTGAAGAACGTAATCCTGATTGTATCCTTTATATGTTGGAACAGCAGCTTTGAACCGAATCGACTATCACTGTGACTGCTACAATTTTGCACCTGCGCACCAATGTGCTGCTGCTAGCGATGTCTTTGAGGCGGTTCACGGTAGTTCCATGCGTGTATATAGGCTCGACATCAAGCAAAAATTATTATCACCAAAATTTGACTTGAAAAAGCTAGCTAATATACATCAACATCTGTTCTTCGAATATGGCAGGATTTCTACGGTCTTGGATAATGCAATTGGTTATCACACTAACGTGGACATTCACGAACACTTACCTAAATATACTGACGTTTGCCCAACATGGTCCATGACAACTGTAAGATGTTGATATTTCGCGAGGCTGAAACACACATCCTAGCAAATATTCATTGAACATATGTGATGATGACCAATATATTTTATTCAACAATTGAGTATGAACATGTAAAGCAATTTAACGGCCTTCATAAATGCATACAATGGCAAAACACCAAGATATACGATCAAAAACACTGCTGACCATTGCCGCGAAACTTTCCGCGAACAAGTAGAACTTCTCTGTGATCATAAAGCTGTCTGCCGATGTGTCAAATATAATATAAGCCTGGTTTAATCAGCACCGGAAAAATTAATAGTGGGCTTTGAACAAATACTTACAACACTTACCAAACTCACACGCGAAATCTCGTCGTAACCAAGGCCGGCGCTTCCGTTAGGCGAACTAGGCAATCGCATAGGGCGCTGGACTAAGGGTTTATTTCATAATGGGCAGGTGGGGGAGGGCGTGAGTAGAAGAGGGGCGCCAGATATCTGATCTCGCCTAGGGCACCAAAATGCCTTGTACCGGTGCTGGTCGTAACTAGCAGTATTGACGGGAAGATTAAAACGTGGTATATCGTGTTGGAAGTCATGATAGACATGACGCTTTATGATGGAAAAGCAGGTCCTCCCATGGAACATTCGGCTTCAGAAGTGTAGTTTTCCGTAAACGTCATATACCTGCTGGGTTCAAACCATCAGGATCGTACAGTATGTAGAACATCAGCATGAGAATGAACTGTAACACAGATTATACATACTTGTGTGGTCCGTTCACACAGGAAACAATGTGCCAGACGTCATTATTATCATTATTATGCTCACTGACGACATCATGGACTCAAAGACGTTTCGTGTGATGCTAAACGAACTCGTTGAATACATCAATGATTTTCTTGTTTTCGTCGAAATGTGGCGCATCCTAGAACGATGATGGACTTGCCTCAAGACCGTATGACATTGAAAAAGATAAAAAAGAAATCCGACTTATGAATGCATTGGTAACAGAAAAATACATTTTTACACACGTACAAGACCCTACATTCAGCTATACAATCTCGACTGAATCTCCACAGCAGAATTCAAAATGGCTATGCTGCTATTCAAAATCCAAAGTCTAATTTCAATTTTGGTTCCACGGCGCGTCAACGACAACTTCAAGGAGACACATTGACGTTTATTATGTTCGATTCCTCTCAGTCACATATTTGACGTGGTTGGCTTTGGTTTTTTCAGAGGTGTCCTCCACGTTTTTCTTGGAAGCCAAACACATAATCGTGTTAACCCAAAACGACAAATTATCAATTTGGCGTGATGGTGATACTGCTGACGACGTTAAGTTTTGGAACATTATATTGTGGGCGTCTGTGATAATCCCTTCGCTGACCACAGATCCACGTTTGTATCGTTTGTGAAGTATGGCACAACACACGCGTGTCTTCCTAGCATTTTATCCTATGGTTCATGTGACTGGCGGACATGTCTGGACTACAATGATATGTTGACAGTTAGGAGTGTCTGAAAGTTTGCTGAATTGGGAAGGCAAACAAGTTCCACTTGTATATTATAAACTGTGGTCATAGATGGATTGGCTGAAAAACGTTGAAGGTTACCCCCAAAGACTTTACTGGGTTGTACCCGATTTATTACTTGTTTTTGGAACACTTACCGTGTTTATGGTATCACTTAAAAGATATACTTGAAATATATACTAAATGCATCATAATATTTACGGAAGAGAGAGCTCCGCAACTGAACTGTGCTCCGCTGTGGATCAGACCAGATTTGCCACAAAAGCCAGTTTTGACCGACGTGACCAGCCAAGTTATTGTCGCTGTCAACCCAAACGAGCTTGTGATTTGTCAAGATTGTATTGTAATACAGCAAGCATCCAGTGTGGACTTCAACGTCGTTTCTTTAACGCGAGCAACCTAATTAAAATCACTAATAACAAAAGTTTAAGACGAGTTGGTTGCCAATCATCAAAATCAATGTCGATGTTGAGACGATGGAATAGGTGGATGCAAATGCTGCCCAGATGCCATCAGCTCTACCATTAACAATACTTGTAATAACAGGGACCTGTTTTCGCTGACGTGCTTGGCCTTGACACACTTAAATCTCACAGCTTAAAAGTGTGCGAGCTCGGATAGTATTTGTTCATCATATCTGGTTATTATGGTATGTCTAGTTAATTAACAACATTAATAAACAAACAGCCTTGTCGTCTAATAATACTATATTCAACCTGGACTGACGGTGACCTTCATAAAATATTCACATATACAAAAACGGGGTCGTTGGTTGGGCACCAAATGTGAAATTCAGTTTGAAATACTCGTTGTCTTTCCAGTCGGTTACCTAACCGTCGTTGTGTTTGTGAGTAAGACATATCAGTCAGTGCACATACGTATTTAATTTTGAATTGTTACTCGGTGACAATTTCAAGGAATTTATAGATGAAGTGCTCGGTCAAAAAATAGAAGATGTCAACATCGATAGTCAGTTTCTTAATGACAAATATCAGCGTCAACAGACCCTCATATACACCATAGATATAATTTACGAAATGAGTCAAATAGAATTGATCGGTTGCTAGTTGATAACCTTGATAAAACAAAAAACTGTTGCGACATCGCTCCGGACTCGTGTTTGTCACCAACTAGGATTTGTCTTGGGCACATTAGTAGGGAGAAATTCAGTTTTTATTAAAGGAATCTACTCTGACTAGTACCAGAAATATAAAATACACATCCTCACACTACTGCTGATAAGCACCTCATCTCTGCTATTTGTTCTATATAAGGAATGCCACTTGCCAATTGTGGATTTCATTCAAAATAGTGTTGAGTGAGGACAGGGTTGGTTGAAATAATGGTAGTAATAAAATAAATGTAAGTATAGTGAATAAACAAATAAAGGAACGTATGAGTTATTGCAGATCTGTGTAACGTAGACTAAATTTATCACTTTTTGGCTTTCATCAATCGCCGCTGGCAATATGTTCCTTGCGAATAATAATATACTGCTTAGAAGTGCAAAACATGAATATTTATAATAGTCTTTGGAGGTATGTATATCTCTCTCTCTCTCTCTCTCTCTCTCTCTCTCTCTCTCTCTCTCTCTCTCTCTCTCTCTCTGAATTGTATGTTGACTGATTGAGGTGCAAGTAGTTTTCTTTGAGAATGACTGCAGGTTCATTTGCAAGATGCAAGTTATGTACTCGTTTTGATTACATCTTAATTTAAATGGCAATTATTCACATTATTTCAATATTCAACAATCCATATTACTTGGAATGTCATTATGTACACGCCTTAGACATTCACAAGGGAACATCAATATTAAAGTACGGTCACATTTTTGACAAGATACAAACAATTAGGTGTAATCCAGCACAATCCGGACTTAATGTCGCACGCTGTAATGTCCTGATGAATTCTGGACGTGTCGAAATAAAATCCTCCTACCCCCGTATTTGTTATGAGTAGAGACGACATATTTTCTAGACCCAGTTAATTACCTGGCCATCGTTATCAGAGCCCACAGGCACTAATTATATGCGCATATCACAGAAACCATCACGAGCAGTTATTCTGCTCTATTTTTGTCGTCATCTATTTGTACATGTTTTGGTAACTAACTCATTTAACTCCACCGGAAGTAAGCACTTATTTCAATTATTATTTGTATATGTTTTGGTAACTAACTCATTTAACTCCACCAGAAGTAAGCACTTATTTCAATTACTATTTGTTCCCCTCAGAAGCATTGAATTAAAACCTAAAGTAATCAATGCAGATAATGTGCTTCAATAGTTCGTGAAACAAATAGATGAAATGTTAATATACATCAACTGGGATTAACTACATCAGTTATTGAAACTATGTTGCATCTGTTTCCAAACTGGGTGATGATAAAATCAGTTTGTTTAAGCAAATAATGTCTGGGATTTTAATATATAAATAAACAAAATCTAACATTTCCCTCGTATACATGTATCGAACAATAATCATACAGTAACAAAAAATAAAGCTGTCAATACATTATACTCAGTGACAGCAACAACCGCTGTGTTATCAGCACCAAGATCTTAACCCTACTCAGTGACAGAAACAACCGTTATATTATCAACACCAAGATCTGAATCATACTCGGTGAGAGAAACAACCGCTGTATTATCAACACCAATATATTAATCCTACTCATTGACAGAAACAACCGCTGTATTATCAACACCAATATATTAATCCTACTCAGTTTACGTCAACACCTGCAATATTATCAGCACCAAGATCTTAACCCTACTCAGTGACAGAAACAACCGTTATATTATCAACACCAAGATCTTAATCCTACTCAGTGACAGAAACAACCGTTATATTATCAACACCAAGATATTAATCCTACTCAGTGACAAAAACAACCGCTGTATTATCAACACCAATATATTAATCCTACTCAGTTTACGTCAACACCTGCAATATTATCAGCACCAAGATCTTAACCCTACTCAGTGACAGAAACAACCGTTATATTATCAACACCAAGATATTAATCCTACTCAGTGACAAAAACAACCGCTATATTATCAACACCAATATATTAATCCTACTCATTGACAAAAACAACCGCTGTATTATCAACACCAATATATTAATCCTACTCAGTTTACGTCAACACCTGCAATATTATCAGCACCAAGATCTTAACCCTACTCAGTGACAGAAACAACCGTTATATTATCAACACCAAGATCTTAATACTACTCAGTGACAAAAACAACCGTTATATTATCAACACCAAGATATTAATCCTACTCAGTGACAAAAACAACCGCTGTATTATCAACACCAATATATTAATCCTACTCAGTTTACGTCAACACCTGCAATATTATCAGCACCAAGATCTTAGCCCTACTCAGTGACAGAAACAACCGTTATATTATCAACACCAAGATCTTAACCCTACTCAGTGACAAAAACAACCGCTATATTATCAACACCAATATATTAATCCTACTCATTGACAGAAACAACCGCTGTATTATCAACACCAATATATTAATCCTACTCAGTTTACGTCAACACCTGCAATATTATCAGCACCAAGATCTTAACCCTACTCAGTGACAGAAACAACCGTTATATTATCAACACCAAGATCTTAACCCTACTCAGTGACAGAAACAACCGTTATATTATCAGCACCAAGATATTAATCCTACTCAGTGACAAAAACAACCGCTGTATTATCAATACCAATATATTAATCCTACTCAGTTTACGTCAACACCTGCAATATTATCAGCACCAAGATCTTAACCCTACTCAGTGACAGAAACAACCGTTATATTATCAACACCAAGATCTTAACCCTACTCAGTGACAGAAACAACCGTTATATTATCAGCACCAAGATATTAATCCTACTCAGTGACAGAAACAACCGCTGTATTATCAACACCAATATATTAATCCTACTCAGTTTACGTCAACACCTGCAATATTATCAGCACCAAGATCTTAACCCTACTCAGTGACAGAAACAACCGTTATATTATCAACACCAAGATCTTAACCCTACTCAGTGACAGAAACAACCGTTATATTATCAACACCAAGATCTTAACCCTACTCAGTGACAGAAACAACCGTTATATTATCAACACCAAGATCTTAACCCTACTCAGTGACAGAAACAACCGTTATATTATCAACACCAAGATATTAATCCTACTCAGTTCTAAAATCAAACAACAACAACAACAACAACAACAACAACACGTATATAATACAAACATAGTAAGTTAAGGTGAATCCATCTTTGAGAACACACGATACAAAAACATTTCGAGTGAGACAAAAGACACATACACAAGCATATCAAGCTTTTTGGCACTATGTTAGTTCGTTACACACAGCATATTCAATTTTATCCTATATGCAGGCCTAGCTCTGTACGTAATCGAGTCAGCGTCATTCAATGTAGTTAAAGCAACTTATCTAGTTTTAAAGACGAAACAAATTATATACTGTTAGTTACATTTAATGATGCTGACATGAGAACTGAATGTACTTCAGATAGGACAAAACTCGCAATGATGTGTGCAATGAAATATGACAGAAAACGCCGATCCATGCACATAGACTATATACCTATACACTTCATATCCTCCCAAATCTCTTAAAAGCTTCGGAAAACTAAGTAACAAGCAGAAATTTGTTATGTCGAATATGCTTTATTCTAATTTTGTTAAGCATCTCTAAAATCCCCAAGTTGAATAAAACATATACCTTCAATAGTTAATGACAAATTGTACACTTACCAGCGAGAAGGAATCATTTATCCGGAAACAATAATCTATAGGCAAATTTCACTGTTGCACTTACCATATTTCCAAGACAGAAAAATAAAGTTTCAATCAATCCGTGAACTTGAAAGTTTAGCACATGGTAATCCGTTAGGGTCCATATTTGGAGGGTCGGTTATACAATCGTTTAATTTTACAATCAAGGGCAACACAAGTATGTCACAAACCTCCTCCAAAGAAAAGTAGAGTTATACACGATAGTGTGACCTATCACTAATTACCCGTGAATAACACAAGCATGGACACTCATGCTACATGAAACGTCTCGTTATAATACTACTAATAGCCTATCCACCACAACAGAGGTGTGGGCCCAGTATCGCTTCTTTGTTTACAATATAATTTTCTAAATTGAAACTGATGAAAATGAAATTTTCTTTGTAATAAATATTAATTATTTTTTGGTAATTTCATATAACATCCATATATTAAATGTGACAATATATCAGTACTATGAAACGTTTTATGTTATTTTTTTTTGTCTCACGAATAAAAACTGTACTTCGAATGACATGGTAACGCCACAGTCCTCATTAAAATGTTTGTATTAATGCACCGCATGTAAACATTTGCGCTTGAACTATATTGTACAAGTGAGAAGTTCTTTTCTACTGTAAAGGAAATTATTGAGTAAGAAAAAGAATACATGTTGTGGTTTTGGACCTAGACAATGTAATCTTAGTCGCCGTGATTACATTATATGTCTCCCCACTGAGATAAACCTTGTGGGGAGACAAAATAACGTTAACCCCCTTGACTGAGATTTCCTCATCTCGGTCCTAACCCCAATATATATATATATCTATTCATCTCAGACCAGTCGCCTCAGTCATGGTGTATACGCGCTCAGAAATACTGTAACAAAATAAATCCTTCTTGTTTTCTGATGTGCCTGACGTAGTTTTTCTAAAATAAAACAACAACAACAACAACATCAGCAAATATATAACAAAAACATAGAAACTTAAGGTCAATCAATCTTTGAGAACACACCATACAAAAATATTCGATAGAAACAAGTATACACATATATACTATTTCGATAGAAACAAATATGCACATATATACTATTTCGATAGAAACAAATATACACATATATACTATTTCGATAGAAACAAATATACACATATATACTATTTCGATAGAAACAAATATACACATATATACTATTTCGATAGAAACAAATATACACATATATACTATTTCGATAGAAACAAATATACACATATATACTATTTCAATAGAAACAAATATACACATATATAGTATTTCGATAGAAACAAATATACACATATATAGTATTTCGATAGAAACAAATATACACATATATACTATTTCAATAGAAACAAATATACACATATATACTATTTCGATCGAAACAAATATACACATATATATTATTTCGATAGAAACAAATATACACATATATACTATTTCAATAGAAACAAATATATACATATATACTATTTCGATAGAAACAAATATACACATATATACTATTTCGATAGAAACAAATATACACATATATACTATTTCAATAGAAACAAATATACACTTATATACTATTTCGATCGAAACAAATATACACATATATATTATTTCGATAGAAACAAATATACACATATATACTATTTCAATAGAAACAAATATATACATATATACTATTTCGATAGAAACAAATATACACATATATACTATTTCGATAGAAACAAATACACACATATATACTATTTCAATAGAAACAAATATACACATATATACTATTTCAATAGAAACAAATATACACATATATACTATTTCAATAGAAACAAATATACACATATATACTATTTCAATATAAACAAATATACACATATATACTATTTCGAGTCTTTTATATTATTTTAGTTCGTTCCAACAAGCATAATCAATTTTACCCTATATGCAGGCGAAGCTCAGTACATTTTCAGGATAGCGTCATTACATGTAGCTCAAGCAACCTAAATAGTTTTAAACACTTCATCTGAAACAGATTATATAAAATTAGCTAGATTTAATGACGCTGACCTGAACATTTAGTGTGCTACATGTAGGATAAAATTCTCAATGCTGTGTGAAATGAACTATGACAGAAAATACTGATCCATGCACATAGACTATAGACCTATACATTTCATAGCCTAGCAACTCTCTTAACAAATATGGAAATCTTATCAACAGCCAGAAATGTGTTATGTCAGATATGCTCTATTCTAATTTTGTTAAGCATCTCATTTGTGATCCCAGTTGAATAAAATATATACCTGTTATATTTATTGACAAATAATGCCCTTTACCAGCCAGAATGAATTATTTATCCGTCAAGACACTAATCCATAAGCATATTTCGCTGCAGCACTTGCCATATTTCCAAGACAGAAAAATAATAATCCATGAATTTGAAAGTTTAGCGCATGGTTATCCGCTAGGACAAGCCTCCTGGGCAGACACATAATTTAACCATCTTGACTGGGATCTCTCTCTCTCTCTCTCTCTCTCTCTCTCTCTCTCTCTCTCTCTATCTCTGCAAATGATTATCGATTTTCTTCTTTCTTTTGGTTTGTGTTTGTTTGATTACGATTTTTAACGTAGCTTTAACAATTTTTCAGTCATATCGCTACGATGTCTGCAGTGAGGAAGTTTATAGTGATGTCTGTCTAGCACTGGGACTTCATGCCACAGACATGTAGCATGATGTACCACCCAGTCACATTATCCTGAGACCAGGCCGATCAGTCCTAACACTAACTTCTTAATGCTGAGCACAAAGCGAGGCAGCTGTTAGTACCATTTTGTAATTGGTAGGTATGACTCGTCCGGGGATTTAACCCACGACCTCCCGCTCCCGTGGCGGACACTCTAACCACTAGGCCAACCGGAGCAGTTACATTCTTTTGACATGACAGAAATAGAAGCTAAGTTCCTTTCCCAAAGCTACACTGAGGCATCCTAATGCAACATGTGTTGACCTCGACGGGTGTATAAAAAAGATACAGTGGATCTTCGATCTTAATGCAACAGATGATACCTTGAGCTAGTACAATAAACCTGATCTGTGTTGATACTGATGGATGATGTTTTGTTATTATAACACGTATTCATAAGCTAGGGAACAAGTTGCACACAAGACTGTCCACACCAAATCGGTGTACATGTTAGTCGTTTAGTGGCATGGCTCGAGTCTCGTGAGTTAAATTCGCTAAAAGGAGTTCTTTATCGATAAGTACATACTATTTTGAGATCAAATTCTTTGTTTGATGATTTGTGAATCTACGTATATTAGCACTGTTACGATATACAGTAAATAGACTTACTGAGAGCATATTTAGATTAACACCGTACTATCAATGTTTACTGTGTACTACGTCATCAAAGGTTGTTGATTAAAGCTACCACATGAAACATGGTGTCAGATGTGAAACCAGACAATATTTTCACCAAATGCAGGCTGAATTAAACGTTGTCGACATCAGAAAGGAATCGGGTATACACAGGAATATACGGACTACGTGACTGTTAAACAAATTCTGGATCTATCGTATTTTAATACCGGAATCGAGCGTTTTGTGACTTGTGATCGTCGTCCTCGTCTTTCCCGCGAAACTTCACGGTTGGTTGACCCGCTTCAAGATGGCTTCAGGCAAACTTTCAGTGCCTTTTCCAATGGAAGTGAAGGGTAATCTAAGGGATAACTGGACTTTCTTTGAATCTCAATGGGACAATTATGAGATAGCAACAGGTCTGGATAAAAAAGAAGACAATATTCGCGCGGCTACTCTGTTGAGTGTTATGGGCAGAGAGTGCTATCGAATTTTTCAACATTTAGATATTCCGGACGGCGATCGGAAGAAGGTGAGTACAATACTCAAAGCACTAAAGGAACATTTCATTCCAAAGACAAACGTCATATATGAACGATATGTTTTCAATACATCCGATCAATTACAAAACGAAGGTGTAGACGTCTACGTTACCAGGTTTAGGGGTCTCTCCAGCTCATGTGAATTTGGCACGCTACAAAGCCAAATGATTCGTGATAGAATAGTGTTAGGCACCAGAGACAGTGGAGCAAGGTCACGCATGCTTCGTGAACCGGACTTAACACTTGAGAAAGCGGTAGACATGTGTAGAGCTAGCGAGATAGCAGATAGCCAAATGAGGAAACTTTCTTCTACCGAAGAAGTGAACTATGCGTCGAAACAAAAAGTCAAACATGAAAAAAAGAAGCGTACTTCAGAAATGGAAGAACAGAGTAATTGTCGGTACTGTGGTGGAACACACGCCAAGCGAGAATGTCCAGCGTATGGAAAGGTGTGCTCAAAATGCAAGAAAAAGAACCATTTTGCAAAAGTCTGTCTTCAAAGCTCGAGACAAAAAGTTAACAGTGTAGAAGAAACGGACAGTAGTAGTGATGAGTCAATCTATACACTGAATGCCCTTACCGATAAGCAGTGGTTTGTAAACGTAACCATGTCAATGCCGAACACTCCCAATAAGAAGTCAATCAAGTGTCAAATAGACACTGGTGCGTCATGCAACGTAATATCAACCAGTGTTCTATCACGCATAGCAAAACAGAAAAAGCCAAGAATGGTGCCAACAAAAACGAAGCTGAAATTATATGATGGGAGCACATTATTACCAGTTGGAAAATGCGTAATCAAATGTACTGTAGGTCAAGTAAAAAAAAATGGAATTTCATGTTGTGGAGATTGCCGGCAAAGATGCTTCAACATTATTATCAGCAGCAGCTAGCGTAAAGTTGGGTATCATCACTGTAAACGTGGTAAACAGTGTGGTGCAAACTACCGAGACAATGCTAACCAAGGAAGTCATTTTGGAAGATTATAGTGATGTGTTTGATGGCCTTGGATGCCTACCAGGGACATACAGCATTGAAATAGATAAAACTATAAAACCGGTTCAGCATCAGCCTAGACGGGTACCAGTTGCCCAGAAAGCAGAAGTGAAAGCAGAAATCGAACGACTAGTGACCAAAGGGATCATTACAAAAGTGGTGGAACCTACTGACTGGATTAGTAGTATGGTAGTTGTAAGAAAACCCAAAAAGCTCAGTGTGTGTTTGGATCCTAAAGATCTTAACAAAGCCATAAAGCGTTCCAAGTACATGATGCCGACAATTGATGACATTCTTCCTAAAGTGTCAAAAGCCAAAGTATTTACAGTTCTTGATGCAAAGGATGGATTTTGGCAAGTAAAACTTGAAGAAAAAAGTAGCTACCTTACAACATTCTGGACTCCATTTGGCCGATATAGGTGGTTACGTCTCCCTTTTGGAATTTCTTCGGCACCAGAGGAATTTCAGCGCAGACAACACGATGCTTTAGAAGGGCTACAAGGTACTGAAGTTATCGTGGACGATATTTTGGTATATGGTCAAGGCGAAACCATAGAAGAAGCCATAAGAGATCATGATGAGAAACTTGTTAGTGTTCTATAGCGAGCAAGAGCGGTAAGATTAAAGCTGAACAAGGACAAACTGAAGCTTCGACAGACTGAAGTAAGTTACATGGGCCACATACTCACGTCCAGTGGTATACCTCCAGATCCAAAGAAGATACAAGCAATATTAGACATGCCGAAGCCAACCGACGTAAAAGGGGTACAGCGCTTTATTGGACTAGTGACATATCTTTACAAATTCTTACCACATTTGTCAGAAGCATGTGAACCGTTGCGAAGATTGACAACAAAAGAAAAATTGTGGTATTGGCAATCACAACAAGAAGAAGCCTTTGCCACCATAAAGCGACTAGTAACTGAGCAACCAGTGCTTAGATACTATGATTTGGAAGACGAAGTAACTCTACAATGTGACGCGAGTGAAGCAGGGCTTGGAGCAACATTGCTTCAGAATGGACAACCAGTTGCATTTGCCTCAAGAGCGTTAAGCACTGCAGAAAAACATTATGCACAGATCGAGAAAGAGTGCTTAGCAATAGTATTCGCGTATGAACGGTTTGAACATTATATATATGGTCGTTCTCAAGTCACTGTTCATACAGATCACAAACCTCTAGAAACAATCTATGGAAAACCACTGTTAAATGCGCCAAAGAGGTTACAACGTATGCTCTTAAGACTGCAGAAATACAGTTTATGTCTTCAATACACAAAAGGTACCGAGATGTACATAGCCGATACATTATCTAGAGCATTCTTACCAACAACATGGAAGGACAATGATGACACTATTGAAGTTTTCAGCATTCAACAGCAGAAGCTTGACCAAGATCTATCAGTAATTAACTTTGCCGAAACACTTAATGTGACTGAACAGCGTTTTAAGCAAATTCAAGTACATTCATACCAAGATGAAGCGTTACAAACACTAAAATCAGTTATTCTGGCAGGATGGCCAGATTCCAAAGCGGAAGAACCTGTCATAATTCGTGAATACTGGACGATTCGAGATGAATTAGCAGTCCAAGACGGGGTGGTTTTCAAGGGAGCTAGACTAATAGTGCCAAAGACACTTCGCAGTGAAATGCTTACGCGAATACATGCAAGTCACATGGGGGTCGAGTCATGTCTAAGGAAATCTCGCGACACACTCTTCTGGCCAAATATGAACAGTGAAATTCGCGATCATGTTGAAAAATGTAGCGTATGTAATGAATACAGTGCAAACCAACAGAAAGAGACGCTTATGACACATGATATTCCAGACAGGCCCTGGAGCAAGGTGGCCATTGATATTTTCACATTTAGGCAGTCAGACTACTTAGTTACAGTTGACTACTATTCAGATTTCTGGGAATTGGACTTATTACCAGACACAACCTCAGCTGCTATAATTAATTGTCTGAAAGGTCATTTTAGTAGGCACGGCATTCCAGATACTCTGATATCAGACAACAATACTCAGCTGTGTAGTGTGGAATTCAGTAAATTCTCACAGCAATGGGAATTCGACCATGTCACATCATCACCGTACCATAGCCAGTCAAACGGAAAGGCAGAGTCAGCTGTCAAAATTGCGAAGGGGTTGGTAAAAAAGGCCACTAAAAGCAACATGGATATTTGGAAGGCTATCCTCGACTGGAGAAACACCCCAACAGAAGGAATGGACAGCAGTCCAACGCAACGTTTAATGTCCAGGCGAACTAGACACACATTGCCAATTTCAGACGAGCTTCTAAAGCCGAAAGTAGTAGAAAACGTGCGACAGAAGAAAATGCTGAAACACCAGCAGTCCAAGTTCCAGTACGACAAAGGAGCAAAGGACTTGCCAGAGTTGGTGATCGGACAATCTGTCCGTATGGCGCCTCTACCAAATGATCGAGAGAGAAAATGGCGGCTCGGAACCTGTATGGAACAACATTCACCACGATCATATGTAATCGATGTAAATGGGCATCTATACAGAAGGAACCGAAAGTACATCAGGGCTACATCAGAAGCCATTCCGGAGCCAATTATCAGTGATCCAAGTGTTTTCAATGATCAAAAGTGTGTAGAAAAAACAGCTTATGAAGAGCAAAGTGCAAGTGAATCTAGTGTCAAGTCTAGTAAAAATACAGCCACTAGTGAAGAAGTAAATATGGGTGCCAAAAGTTCTCAGTGTAAAGAAAATTCAATTGATGTGGAATCATCGCCCAAACCAAAAGCAATGAGCGGACATCCTGTGGTCAATCTCGAAAACTCATACAAATCAACAAGGACCAAAAACATTAAACCGCCAAAGAAATATGAAGATTTTGTCTAAGTACATGTGTACTTAGAAATAGACTAGTTAAGTTAGTTATAGTTAGACATGAGTCAAGTTCTTTAAGTTGTATTATCATACACAGAGAGTGTTTTCTGTTTTTTTTTTTTTTAAAGTCAATGTGGTTTTTTTATCTACTGTCAAAATTGCAGTCTCGATGAGTGGTGAAAGTTAAAATCACATATGCCTACTGACTTATACTGTTTTATGTTCAGATTACTTTTAATGGTATAAGTTACCTGGTACATGTACAAAGTTTTGTTATTTCTTTGTTTTTTTGTGAAAAGAAGGAAGGATGTTACGATATACAGTAAATAGACTTACTGAGAGCATATTTAGATTAACACCGTACTATCAATGTTTACTGTGTACTACGTCATCAAAGGTTGTTGATTAAAGCTACCACATGAAACAAGCACAAGCCTATGTCAAGCGGCCATTTTGAATTACATGACATATATGGCTTTTACCAAATACAATTAGGTGTCTAAACCGTTCCGTAAAGATTTGCGTGCAAACACATTGCACACTTTAATAAACAAATAACACAATACCCGAAAATTGTCCATTAGTATCCGTATCAATGCAGACATATTGCACACTTTAATAAACAGATAACGTAATACCCGAAAATCGTCTATCAGTATCAATGCTCATTTGAAAATCTAATGTATTGTACTAACCTTGAACCTACGCCGATAGGTGCGCTTAGCTGTCAAACTGACCACCAACTCTTTATGAAACTAGAATTAACAGAGAAACTGCAAATTGGTTGAATTAGGTTTTCATTCGCAACTTCTCTGTCAATCTTAGGGCCAATACATTGGTGGAAATAGCCTAGGTGGTATATAATTGAATGCAGTAAATAACGATCTCAGACCACAAGTATTTAGAGGTTGGCCAAATAAAGGGAGATATTAATGAAAATTGTACCAAGTGTAATAGCTGTTTTCTCAGTTGACTTATTCCAAATTTTGCAACCTATGTTAGTAATGAAGGGTCGAGTTCAAAGTTTACAAATCTAGCACTATTTGCAATGAAGACGATGATATGTAAATGTCACCTAATTACGAGTCAATTAAGCACATTGTTTTCTGGAATAAAATGTACTGTATTAACACAAATATTCCGCCAGTCAAATCCTGATAGAACTTTAAGGATTGCACGTACTAAAATAATTTACTATAGGCAGAAAAGTATAAATGTCTTTCAGTTATAGCAACAAGAGTGCAATAATTACTGGTTATGCATTCAAAAAAAGGAGAATGAGTTTTGGTCTGAAGTCTGTATATCCTTATTGAAGTATCAGTCAATAATCGTAAAATGTTACATAACACAAATTATTTAGCACATTCACGCCTATTTTAGTGAGCATTAGACAGCAATCGTTTTTAAACACTGTGACATATACTTCTTGCGTACCGGATACAACCGTGTGTATTGTGTGCAATATTCACCACATGCATTGAATGGGGAATTAAGTTTTTACGTTTCATTAGACGTTCAAGGTGTGTCACACCAGTAATAGAAATGAAATGAGGAAGTTAACGGAGAGCAGGATTGGATCAGTGCCAAAAAGTAACAGAAACGTTTCTCGTCAGTTGACAAACATTCCTAAATTTGCATAAACCCGATAAAATATATTTCCTGGCTGGAACAAATAAAGCAATTAAAGAAAATTGTGTGGAGTGCTTTTATATAACGAAAATAAAGGGTGTTAAGAACCGATTTTCCTCATTAGTTCTTTTGTACGCACGCTCCATGAAGGACTTCTATATTGGTTTAAAACTGACGGCTTATATTTCCCTGTGCTTTCGCCGAAACACTTCTGTCTGTTTGTCAATATGACTTTGCTTGTATGCCACGCCCTGTCCTTTTGCGCAACTATGCGGAATGAAAAGATTATTTCAGATTTTTGTGTTATGATAAAGAGGGATATTGACCACGTCCCCAAACCCTAAATGTATTATAGTTACACTTCTGAAAGAAGTGGTGGGGATGAAATGAAACTGTTAGGCAAGACGCGTGTGAGTAATCTTATATAATTCGTACTACACCATTCTAGATAAAGACCTTAAACTTTGGAATATTACTAGGATTGTAATATTATAAAAATATAAATTTAAAGTAAATGGCTATGAAGTGGTCAAAGTTGAAATAGGAAATGCAAAACGCAATACAAAGACGAAAAGAATAATGCAATAATGGTACATGTTATCTGAAACTAGTATACAGGCATACAATGCATTATGTTCAACATCATTCGTCATGACGATAACATACACCTGTTACGATTATATGGTCATTCCCTAGTAATAAATGAATACTATCAGTGGGTAAAGACAACACTTTTCCGACTGTCACAAGTCCTATGAAAAGTCTTACAATATATTTACACATAGGAGAGGAACAATGGAGAATGCAAAGCCGCATTCCACGCCACGAATGAGAACACAAGCATTTGTGGAAGATAAAGTACTTGATAATAAATGACTCCATAAAGTTCCCTTAAAATTTTAATAGGGATAGTACTGGCAGAATCTCTAAGGAATGATATAGAGACTTTCGCTATACATTTTTCATAAGTATACATAATAAAATCAGACTGTGATATATTAGACCCAGCAAATATATTGCTTATAATGTATGATCGCGAGATCTTAGCAAAAAGAACATTAAAAATAAGTATGTCTTGATTTTTTTAAAACATTTTACAATTGTATAAATAAAAATAACATCCTCTCTCTTTTTTCAATTGGTACACGTAGGAATTGAAAAGAATTTTTAATCAATCTTACCAGAAATATAATTCCTAAAGGCTGTGCTTGTTTGAAATTTGAAGGTGCTAGTAATACCGAATATTTGTTTTTCAAAAGAATGCTGGGAGGAAGACGCACTAACAAAATGCATTTTATAGGCTAAGGAATTCCCGTCAGTTGTACGAGCTTCATTTTATAAGCTAAGGAATTCCCGTCAGCTGTACGAGCTTCATTTTATATGCTAAGGAATTCCCATCAGCTGTACGAGCTTCATTTTATAAGCTAAGGAATTCCCGTCAGCTGTACGAGCTTCATTTTATAAGCTAAGGAATTCCCGTCAGCTGTACGAGCTTCATTTTATAAGCTAAGGAATTCCCATCAGCTGTACGAGCTTCATTTTATAAGCTAAGGAATTCCCGTCAGCTGTACGAGCTTCATTTTATAAGCTAAGGAATTCCCATTAGCTGTACGAGCTTCATTTTATAATCTAAAGAATTCCAATCAGGTGTACGAGTTTCATTTTATAAGCTAAGGAATTCCCGTCGGCTGTACGATCTCCATTTTATAAGCTAAAGAATTCCCGTCAGCTGTATGAGCTTCATTTTTGAAAGTTTCGACCTTGTGCATACCATTGCAAGTTTCAACATGACTATCCACGCAATTATTGAATTCTTCAGCTAATATGTATGAGATTTTCGTAATCTTGACCAGCGTTCTTGGCAAAGCATAACCTATCCAATAAATATTGTTTTTCTCTTGCAGATTGGGCATGTGTTTGTCTAGCTTTTTATTAGTTCCTAAACCTTTGTCGATACACCGCAAGTGCCATCTCACAACCCTTCAAGATATATTCATTAACCAGCTCAAAATCAGCACTTGGATGTGCTGGGAAGAAAGTGTAAATGCCACAAGCTTTGCTAATAGTGCTCTTTGTAATAACAAAGTCAATTGCTCTTTTGGCTAATTCAACTGTTAGTAATAATTTCAAAATGAGGGAAATATGTATCTACTTTTTCCCTAATAGGATCTACATACTTTACATTTGAGTACTATGAGAATCTGAACCTTTTGTAATGTGGGCAGTGTGTTTTACACTTGCCAGCTCTAATTCTTTTAATTTAAACTGAACTTCTCTTTCTTCCCTTTCTTTCTCTTTCTTCGTTTCTACATTTCATTTGCAATTGTTTTAGCCTATTTTCTCGTTATCCTTTTCCTCTATATCTTTCTGCGACTGCACCTCTCTCTCTCTCTCTCTCTCTCTCTCTCTCTCTCTCTCTCTCTCTCTCTCTCTCTCTCTTATATATATATATATATATATATATATATATATATATATATATATATATATATATATATATATATATATATATATATATATATATATATCGACGTTGGTCTCTCTTACGTCTGAAACTATATCAGTCTTAACTGTAATTGATTCTAAATTTTAAATTTAAATTCCATAACTTACACAATCGCGCCAGATGTAGACTTGCTAATCCAACTTATAGTTCGTTATGACATAAACATTTTCTCTAAAACGTACCGGACCAAAGTAAACAAATTTTGTTCCATTGTTAAAGAAACCTTTAATAAAATAAAACTCAAATTATTGGACAAACTGGAAAGCAATTCATCTTTATTTCAAAGACTATCGTTCCTGGG
This sequence comes from Unio delphinus, assembly GCA_029339505.1. Classification (NCBI taxonomy): domain Eukaryota; kingdom Metazoa; phylum Mollusca; class Bivalvia; order Unionida; family Unionidae; genus Unio; species Unio delphinus. Next base: position 1,804,953 of record JAQISU010000101.1, read on the forward strand.
AAGGATTTCAAAAAAAGTTCTCACCTTTATAGGACAATGTACAAGCTTGTTGGTTTCACTAAAACATTATGCGAAATAATAGCTAGGACTAAGGCTAGTCCAAAACAATAAGAATTAAAACAATTTAAAAACAAAGATACAGAAACAAAAATAAAAACTATCAAAGAGTTTTGTAAACTTCAATAAACAATTTATTTTCCTAAAACAGAAAGTGCAAATGTAAAAATAAGTAACATACGTTATTTCGAATTAAATCACAAATAATTCCAGAATTTCTAAAACAAGTCATAATGATTAAAATTCTGAGAAAAAAAAACTTTAGTGGTATTTCAAAAGAAATCCAACTCTGAAAGTGTTTATGTGCCTGTGATCGCGTGAATGATAATGTTGTAGCAAAAGTCTTTTGTTGAATCTTACTAGCAATATGTAATAATATATCTATGTTTGCATTTCACTATTAAGTTAAGTCTCTATTCGCAATAATTTTTTTTTAGATGAGCACTTTGTATTTCAAGTGAATAAATAATTTGAATTAATAAATTCCAGCCCAAATGAAACACTGGATACAACAATAATACAAGTGATTCTGCTTTGATTGTACAGCACGACTGGATATTTTATTGATAAACAAGATTATATAGTTCTCTACTTGACCTCTACTTGATCTCAGATCACAATTAGCATTTTCTTAAAAACAAAACATAGTTTTAAAAAATATAAATAGTAATGATGAAAACGTTCATTCTGGGAGGTTCCAAATGTTTACAAGATAAAGTCGTAGGTATAATTAGAATGTCTGTTGCTTAAAGAATAATAAAAAATGTGGTTAAACAACCGGTAGGCATTTCATGGGTAATTTCCAATTCTTTGCACTCAGATTATGATAAACATGTTTACAAAACACAAAAATCAACGATACCTGTGAGGTAGAAAATGATCTTGATTGGACAAAGTCAAGTACAAAGTACAATTATACATCGAATACAATGAATTTTAAAGAATAACAAAGTAAATTAAATATGCAATGCATACCCTCAAACCTACGCCAATACTATTAATTTAAACTATGGATGCCCATAATGGCATTGCACAATGCTTCAAAATGTATTATTCATTATCAGAGGCTGGGCTTGGGGTAGGAACACTTCTGCATATATGTGTATAACTACTGTGGCAGAAGCAGAACTCTATTTTTGCAGGGCGGTCGTAAACAAGTGGTTCAGGGGTTTATGAGAAGGAATCCCTTTTATTCTTCCAGGGAAGAAGCCCCAAACGCTCCTGCGCTTGATGACGTTCCAAAACAAAAGTTATCATCTAACTGTAAGAAGGCTATATTTGCTACCCCCTCCCCAGCTAGGTACTCTCTCCTCATTCAATGATCCACCTCTATAATTTGAATAGGGATAACTGAGACAGAGATTATGTCGTGGCATTTGACCATCAGTAGGCTGTAGTGTATACAAAGGGAAGGTCTATTTTATATAATGGGAAGGTCCATTGTAATAATTGAACGAGAAACAAGAACGTCAGTATCCAGGTAGGGTCCTCGACAAAAGAGAGTAAAAAGGATGGATGGTTGGGAAAGTAATTTCGCTAATAATGTTTAGTATTAGATAATTTCGCTGAAGACAGCAATGACTACTAGCCAACAGACAATTAGCCTATATTAAAATATATGTATGTCTATACATACATGAAGGTAGGAACAGGGGGAAGATATGTCGATAAATGTGAGAGTGGAGAGATGATTGGGTGGGTGGTTGTTAACGATTTTGTTAAAGACAACAATGACAATCTTACAGGCCATAACCTTATCAAAATCTGAAGTGTGTGTGTCTGATTGGATTTTTATCGTAGCTTTAAAAACAATTCGGACATGTCGCTATGATGTCTGCTGTGTGACAATGTATAGTGATGTATAGCGTTGGGCATCATGTCGTAGAGATGTAGCATCATGTCCAACCCAGTTATATTATCCTGACAACAGGCCGACCAGTTCTAGCACTATCCCCTTCATGCTGATCGACAAGCAAGCCAGCTGTTAGTGCCATTTTTATAAGTCTTTGATGCGACTCGGCTGAGGATTCGCACCCGCGACCTCCCACATCCAAGGCGAACGCTCTAACAAGAAAACAATACAACAATGACTGCCTAGCTTACAGTCAAACACCCTATTAAAATCTGAAGAGAATAAGTATTTCTATATATTTAAATACTGTGGGTAGGTCGGTAGGAAGAAAGATGGGTGCGTTTACACGATTTTGTTAAAGAAATTAATGACTAGTTTACAAACAAATTAAAACCTGAAGACGATACGTTTATCTTATATATGTAATATACTGAAAGTATGACGGTAAGTAAGAAGACAGTGGGGTAGGTGGGTTTAGACTATTTTGTTGAGTACACTAATGACTAGCTTAAAGACAATTAGCCTCTTGTAGACGACGGATGTATGTAAAATTCTATGTATATACTGGGAAAAGTATATTTGTTTTGCGTGGATAGGTATCTTTCGCCAGGAAAGTTAGAAGTGGTTGAAACTACTGAAGACAGTAATGACTAGCTAATAAGCAATTAACCTATTGAAATTTGATGGACATGTGTATAGATGTATAGATGAATGTATGTTCTGCGAGTAGGTGGGTAGGATAGTACGTGTGGGTGATAAAAACGGGTGTGGTATGGGGCACCATATCGCCGAGTTTGAAGTATATTTTTTTCAAGTGGGTGTTGCAATGCGACGCTAGCTATTTGTCTAATGCAATCGTACAACGGCGGCTCTTTAGGAATGTACTTATAGCAAATTTGTAGTCGTTTCGTTGAACACATTAATCACTAGCTAGCATGCACTTAGCATATTAACAGCTAAAAAGTGTATGTATGTATGTATGTATGTATGTATGTATGTATGTATGTATGTATGTATGTATGTATGTATGTATGTATGTATGTATGTATGTATGTATGTATGTATAGACAAAAAGATATATATATATATATATATATATATATATATATATATATATATATATATATATATATATATATATATATATATATATATATATATCGGTACGCTGATACGAAGAGTTTGAAAACAACAATGACGACGACAAGCGTTACGGATATATATCCTAAGCTATTAAACATACCTTTGCCCGAAATAAAGTCCAGCCTGTTCCACACTTAAACAAGTATATTCCGAACTTCCATTAGGAATAGATAATCCGCCACCACAAGTAATTAATAATGTTGACTTATTATTCCAGGTGAATACAACTTTCCTGAATATTTAAATTATTTATTCACTGCTTTGTACATTCAGATGACAGACTACTTTGCTGTGAATTGTTTTGCAGTCTGGCTTCTTGTTCCTCGTTTCAGAAACAAAAATCAATACACTATTCGCGTAGAAATATCATGTTTGGCTGTCAACTCGTTGAGGCCTGAACATGTAAATAAATACTAAGGACATGGATATTAGGAATAAAATGGACACGAGGTAGGCTGCAAAACCATACACACAAGAACACGAACTCACAAAGACCTGTTTGTTTTCAAGAATTTTTGTACTGAATTAAAATAATAGCCATTGTGTTAGGAATAATTACCCGTTTCCACAATACTCCCCTGTCTTGTAATACACACACTAAAACCATCAGCATGTACGGACAAGTTCCAGTTGAATTATTTACCGGTTATAGAAAAATGACAGCGCTCAATGCTTTATGCCTGTATGAACACACACAGCTAAAATTATTTACCTACATGATTTATTATGATTTTAAATCCGTACAAGGGGAGTGCATGCATTAACGATATATTATCATCGTATGTCCGTTACCTGAGATTGCAGTTTAGTCAAAAGTCAAGCTAATTTAATTTTTGAACAGGATTAATAGTGTTCCGTCGGAAATTTGAAGACTAATATGTAAATACTTTACAACACACTTGTGTTCAACGCCATGGTCAGTATACACTACAAGAATATATTTTGTTTCAAGAAAAGACGTGTGTGTGTGTGAGATAGATAGATAGATAGATAGATAGATAGATAGATAGATAGATAGATAGATAGATAGATAGATAGATAGATAGATAGATAGATATCTGTTTTAATTCTACCTAATATACTCAGAACTAACATATGTATAATAAAGATGTATTCACCACCAAAGTGCATTGAGTAAGCCAAACAAAACATCAACGTACGAAAGAAAGGACAGTGGTATTGGCCAACACACTCCACTGGTGTAACATAAGAAGCAAGCACCTTGTTCGATATGGATTCTCTAGCAGTTTGTAGCCAAGAATCGAAGATAACATTTTGACAGTAATGAAACATTTCAAATGTTTTTTCCGATACCTTGAATGTGAAAGAACATGTTGAAATTGTAACCGCTAATGAAATTTGAAATGGACTTTCTTATGTTCACACGCTAATATTAATTTTCTATATTTGTATTCTGATTAAAAATCGAAGAAAACGGGTTAAAGTTCATGTTGATATCTAAAATCTACACTTACCTGATATTTTCCTGAGCGGTGGTGTGTCATCAACGCTAAAGTTTAGCATTATTGTTTGCAGATTTTATATGTAGATATTGGAGGAGAAGGGGAGGAGGAGGGGACATGATTTAACGGACGTAGGTGAATGACTCATGGTACTAATTCAGTTGCCATTGTAAACCTAGGCAAACACCATTATATTAAATATTCAATAACTTAATATTTCTGATTGCTCATTATCAGTATAGATGGCACCTGGATGTCAGCTTCTTTGTAGAGAAAAGGACATGAGCTGCCACATTTATGGACCTATATGTGTTTGAAACACGTCCTTACAACTCCGCACTAAAGTGTCAAATGCTAATTTTAGTAACGAGTTTTCCAAACTCAAAACAGTTAAATGATTGAAACTCCATTTTAAAAAAAACAACAACAGACAATGTCTGTATTTTTTAAACTTATTAATAAAAAAAAAAAAAAAATTCTGAAACATACTGTATATTATTAACCATTACTGGTCAGCCAAACTCATATATACTCTATTTTATTTTCACCCGATTCCAGCCTGGTTCCCATTTATCCATACCATTAGTACCGTGTGTCCGGAACTAACCTGGGTTTTGAATGTGTTAGAAAAACTTCGGCGACGATATTGAACATTACATTTAAAAATTGAATAGATATTATAGGTTTATACAACGCGAACTCCCTATTCTGACTACAATTTCTCACTTTATTGGAGTGTTTATGTACGAGTAAGTACGGTACAGCATATTTGGTGTTCACTCGTGCTGACAATAGTCTATTTGTCCAGATGAATTGAACAAACACGCGGCAAAGAAATCAATCCTCTGATTGCGACAAGTATACAAGTATATACTGATCAAAGCGCTAGACATGTATATATATATATATATATATATATATATATATATATATATATATATATATATATATGTCTAACGCTTGAAATAGACAAGGATTGTGTGTCTGTGTGTGTATATCTATCTATCTATCTATCTATCTATCTATCTATCTATCTATCTATCTATATATATATATATATATATATATATATATATATATATATATATATATATATATATATAGATATATATATATATATATATATATATATATATATAGATATATATATATATATATATATATATATATATATATATATATAAACACACACACACAATCCTTGTCTATTATATGCATCAACTTTACACTATTGTTGACGTCACTTGATCACAGCGCCTGAAGACAAAATGAAAATGTTAAAAACTTGCCTTCCGTTCTTTCTTTCTTTCTTGCTTTCTTTTTTTCTTTCTTTCTTTCTTTCTTTCTATCTTTCTTTCTTTCTTTCTTTCTTTCTTTCTTTCTTTCTTTCTTTCTTTCTTTCTTTCTTTATTTCTTTCTTACGACATATTTCAATGCATATATGGTATTCACTTGGCAAATATAGCTATTGAAATATTTTGCTAAATAAATATGTTCAGAAAAAGGGGCGACGGAGACTTTGACAATAAATACTCGTAAACTAAAATTATGCGTAGACAATGGCGGATTTAGATTGAAGATACAGCCAGAAATATATACATATACACAGACACGTGCGCACACATGCATGCATGCATGCATGCATACAAGGGGCCCCGAGTGGCCGAGTGGTCTAAAGCGCTGTCCGTTACGGATCACTGCCATCTCACCTCTGTGTGGGTTTTAGTCTAAGAGTCGGCAAATGCAGTTATGTGAGAAAGCTTGCCAGTGGCTTCTCGTGGGTCGGTGGTTCTTTCCGGGGGGTTTCCCGGGTTCTTCCTCCACCAATAATACTGGCCGCCATGTATAGCCTATTGCGTGCTGCAAAATGGCGTTAAACCCTAAAAAAACAAAACAATACATACATACATACATACATACATACATACATACATACATACATACATACATACATACATACATACATACATACATACATACATAAAGCTGTTTTTATAGCAATTTCTTTTGACTGTTATATTATGGATGGAATGGTAACCCCAATATATAAATTAACTTGCAAAATTTTGTATAGTCTGCATAGTGAAAACAGTGGATTAATTTCGTTTCAAGGTATATAAAATTCCCCCATGTAGTTTGGACAGTATTAGTACTTTATTATTTTTGCACATCTACTCTAAAGACTGAAGAAGGTAATGACCCAGTAGTTATCCCGGGTTTTTCCTCCAGCAGTTATACTGACAACAACAACAACAAGAATATCCTGTAAGATTGGCTAAATAAAAATTACTATCATTAGAACAATTTATCTTTCTTCCAGTTAGTATCGTTCTAACCACTGTTATTGTCTATATCAAAGAGCCAGAGGGGTCCAAATAATTTGTAATTTTATATACAATGGAAAAAGAGAACACAATCAACTTCCAGTCAGTTTGAGATGGTATCGTCGTTCACCATATCTACCTGCGGGATTTGGGGCCCCGAGTGGCCGAGTGGTCTAAAGCGCTGTCCGTTACGGACCACTGCCATCTCACCTCTGTCTGCGTGGGTTCGAGTCTAAGATTCGGCTAATGTAGTTAAGTGAGAAAGCTTGCCAGTAGCTTCTCGTGGGTCGGTGGTTCTTTCCGGGGTTTTTCCGGTTTCTTCCTCCACCACTAATACTGGCCGCCATGTATAGCCTATATATTGTGCTGAAAAATGGCGTTAAACCATAAAAAAACAAAAACAAAACCTGCGGGATTTATTTAATACATCGATCATGTATGCAAGACAAAACGTTGTCACACTCGGGTTGTAACGTTCACACAGATTTGTCAACCTGGTAACGTTCACAACATGTGGGTTTATACGAAAAAGACAATGAATATATCATCAGATATAATAATAATAATAATAATAATAATAATAATAATAATAATATTATTATTATTATTATTATTATTATTATTATTATTATTATTATTATTATTAATACCAATAATAAAAATGAGGACTTTGTATTTGCGCCTAATGTTCTAAGCGATTTACAACATGTATAATGATATGAATAGAACAATAAAGCAAAAAACTAAACCCACCATGACAATAGAAAACATTAAAGCATACTAAACATATTTAAGGTAGGAAACATTATTAGGTCTTTAAGTTTGTACTTGCAGTCGAAATAGGTGAGTTTTAAGAGCACTCATTAAAGGGATCATTGTGTCTTTTTGTCGATGGGCAGTTCGTTCACCTTTGCTGGGCCATGGTAGGCAAAGGAATGTTTTCCATATGACTTTGCTTTCATGGTTGGAATAATGAGTATATGATTGTCAGAAGAGGAGCGTAAGTATATTGCTGCTGTGTTCACATGGGTGAGGTCGGATAGATAGGTATGTTGGACTGGAGTCCGTCAAGGAAACGTAGTACAGAGAACAAATTTTGTGTTTGATTCTGGATCAAATGGATAGTCAGTGTACGATACAGAGCAGCGGGGAGGTGTGCTCTGTTCGAAGTACCCTAAAGATGATCCGAGGAGCTGTGTTTTGAACCTTTTGAAGTTTCGGGAGTAGATATTGAGACGAACTAGACAGAATTGAGTTACAATAGTCCAGTCTTGAAAGTACTAATGAACACACAATTGTTTTAGTGGCATCAACTGAAAGATATTTTCGAATGGAGCTGATGTGTCTTAGCTCAAGATATGCAACCTTGCATATATTCATGATATGCTGGTGCAATGTGAGAGTGCTGTCAAAATTAACACCTAGGTTCTATACTGCCTGTGTGGATTTAATGTTGGCGTTGCTGATATCTATTGTTTGAAGTAATAATAATAATAATAATAATAATAATAATAATAATAATAATAATAATAATAATATATCTTTATTTATAGAGGGTGACTCATTAGTCAAGAACTATTCTCCCTTGAGGGATAGCAGTAATTACTGTTTATTTTAACATGTTTAATATTAAAATACTAAATTCCATTATCTATTAAAAACACATACAAGTATATGTGCATGATATTGAATGCGAAAAAGAAAGTCTTTCTGTTGTGATCATAATGGTCTTATTTTTATCATCATTCATCTGTAGCTTGTTACATGTCATCCATGATGTCACATCAGAAATGCACTTGAGAGCGGCTGAATGTATATAATGAATAACACAGGTCCAAGAATATACACCTTTGGAGCACCACAACATATATTAACTGAGCTGGAGAACAGACACTTGTGGAGCAAAACAACATAGATTAACTGGGCTAAAGTGTATTCTATTTGCAGACACAATTTGTGTCCTATTTACTAAGTAGGACTTGAACCACAGTAAGGCTGTATTGCGAATGCCAAATACATGCTGAAGACGGTGAAGTAATATACCATGGTCTGTTGTGTCAGATGCTGCAGAAAAGTCAAAGGAGGGTGAAGATAGTCATTTATCTGCTATCCAAAGCAGAGAGAATGTCATAAACTACTTTCAGAAGAGTAGTTTCAGTACTGTGGCAAATGCGATATGCAGACTGTACATTGATAAAAAGACTGTTTGAATTCAGATGAGAAGCATGTTGGGTTAAAAAAAAAACTTTTCTAAGAATGTTTAATATGAATAGGAGAGTAGAAACTGGGCAGAAGTTTTTTAATCATTATGGCCGAGTGATGGTGTCATAGTAGAAGCTTTTCAATAGCAGTTTTGAGAAATAATGTCAATTCCCCAGATGAGAGAGGTATTAATAACATTAGATAGTGAAGGCAATATTGGATTTAAGCACTCAAGCAGCAGTAATGTTGGAATTAGATCAAGTTCACATGACTTTAGTGTACTCTTCGACTATTGGTTGACGCTGAAATTCTGTATCACAACTGAATGGTGACGACGAGTCCACTGAAACTGTGTTGTCAAGCTTATCACTAATGGTTTGTACTTCGCAATGGAAGAAATTTTCCAACAGGTCTAAAAGGTCGCGTGGAGAGAAGGTAGTTGGACGTGGTGTACATTTATTTGTTCTTTGAAATTAGTTTGCATCTGGAACTTTCCATGATCTTAGTACTGATGTGGGTTGATTTCACTGCATGCACTATTAGACGTTCTTCTTAGCGGCTTCATAGATTTGCTTATGAATAGTGTGTCTAGAGGAAAACAAAGCATTACGGTGGTCTCTATGAGCAGTGTGAAGCTGGTCCCTAGAAATGCTATACCACGGAGAAAACTTTTGCGTTGATATTCTGCACCTAGTGACTGGGGCATTTTTTTGCAAGCAATCAATGCAAGCAGTTATGAAGCTATTCTGCTGTAGGAGGTAAGCAAGTTGCTAGGTTTGCTTTGATGTCATGCATTAGTTTGGTTATAGTTATCATACGGAGGTTTGTCTTAATAGCAAATAAAGGTTGAGGGTTAGGGACTGATAGAACAGCATAATGCTTTAGAGAAAATAGCATAAACTCGGAAAATACTTTCTTAAAACTTGCATATAATTTTCATGAGTAGTATTTTACCTGTAATCATTAATTGCTTATATTTATAAACATTCGCCATTAAAATGTACAAATGAGTTATTGTTGCTAGCATAACGTAGAATATAGGTTCTTATCGGAAACATTGTTCCATCTACCAGTTTCAACACGAAACCTATAATTTGCAGCTCTAAACTAAATTCAGATTTTTTAAATTTGATGTCTCCACACGTACCCCATATCGTCCAATACAGATTTTACTTCTAGCATTTAGCTATATCACATATCGTCTAATACAGATTTTACTTCTAGCATGTAGCTATATCACATATCGTATAATACAGATTTTACTTCTAGCATGTAGCTATATCACATATCGTATAATACAGTTTCAATTCTAGCTCGTACTTATACTTCTCATAGTCTAATACCAATTTTACTTCCTGTACGTAACTATACCTACCATCGTATTAATGCCGATTTTACCTCTAGCATGTAGCTATACCGCACATCGTATAATACATATTTCACTTCTAGCACGTAGCTACACCAGACATAGTCTAATAATAATGTTACTTCTAACATGTTGCCATATCCCATATCATCTAATGCTGATTTTACAAAAGTCAGTCTTGCGAACAAAGAGGTGTCAAACCAATTATTTAACATGGTCATAGGAACTCGTAACTGGCGCCTCATTTTGGCCAAGCCAGTTATATAACATGGCCATAAGATGGTTCACAGGTAAGTAATGCAATCCTGTGTTCGGATCAAAGGAATATCAAGTGTGGCTCGTATATTCACCCTTGACAGGCTGCAGGCAAGGGGAAGAATCTGCTAATTATGTAAATCACGGTTGAATCAACATCCACTTGGGAGTTGAGTAAAGCGCGGCCACCATTGGAATCGCAAACGTGCATCTATTATCTTGAGAACTAAACGGTAATAATCCCTAACCATGAAGCGGAAAGTAAAAGGGAAGATAAAGTACTACAATGTCATTCAAAATTGGCGGGAAATTTCTTATTTTAGGAATTACAAAGGAGATTCAAACAGGCCAGTGACTTATTTGCTCAATTCTTGTAATTTATTACGGCAAGATAATTGTACTGTAAATATGTTCAGTATGTATACTTCATTACTAGAATTGTTAGTACGTAGAATTACCATTTGTAGGGTTTGATTAATTTGCATTGTTTAGTTCATTTATAGTGCTTGATCTACATGCATATTGTGTAACCATTATAATATATAATTATACAACAATAAACACACAATATAGATATGCAAAACAAAAATGTTGTACTGAATGTGTTAAATACGTTGTAAATATTTGGTAAATATAATAATGATATAATTGTACTGTGTCCGAGAGGAGAACTATAGGTTTTCAGCGGAATCTAAACTGATTCAATATTTTAAAAGAGCTATTATCATACCACTATAACATGCCTTCAAGGAGTGATAATCGTGTAATTCAATTCACTTATTCTCTTCTCAGTTTTATAAGGAACACAAAACTTATCCTGTAGAAGACTTTGAAGCACTGATAAGAAAGTCAGAATTATGCCAGGAAGCTGACAATACGTTTTGTTTGTTATTCTGTCGTACCGTATTTTGTTTGTTTTTGACTGAGGAGAATGAAGATTAGTTTTTGCTACTTAACAAACACTTGAACAAGTTTATTATAAGTAACATACATAATCATGATGATTAATTCATAAACCATCGATTGAACGAATATACTCTTTTAATAACTGCAATGTCTCACGGACAGTATGTCCAAAAACTGGTTCAAAAGGACTAAAATCTAATTAATCTTGAACTGATTCTTCCGCAGCATACAACGGTAAATGCACACCCTCAAATCAAACGTTTTCTGCATCAAAGACATTTCTTTATGGTCGGATGAAATCTTTCTCCTGATTTTCAAAGTAACAGGCAGCAGAGTTAAACTAATTGATACATAACTTGCTGAAGACTTCCAGGTATTAAACTAAACCCTTCATTAGATTGGACACATTGGGAAGGCCAAACACTGTAAACAAAAAGCAAGCCCCTCCCCAAGACAACATTTATTAAGCGTTGACTACGGTGTATGTTTTAATATTCCTGAAAGGTATTGTTCTTATTAATCCTGAAGCTACACATAATCTAAGCAACAAGTGGTTGAATGACTTAGTTTATAATAAGTGACAGCCAGTCTACCATTATTATTCTCCTAAATAGAAGGATAGGTTATAAATGAGTCTTACGTATCCTTGTGCTGGGTTTTCCTGCCATTTTACAAGAGACAAAATCTACAGTATCTGAAAATATAGCTTTTAATTTTCGGCCAATAAAAATTATTAAAGATCTTATGATCAGTCGTGAAGACTACTAAATTCCCACCAAATGGAGTTGCTAAGGCTAAACCCAAAATTTCCTGTCAATATAACTTAAGAAGAACAATTTGACAGCTCACTCGCTAATCGGTATCAGCGTGTATCTCAGGTGGTATCCATTTACGCATTAGCATCGCATTTATCGCATAATAAATATTGAGACTTTTGTGACTTCTGGGTCGCTAATTGCTCACTGATAACTACACAAAATCTCAGGACCTTGTTCGTATTGGACATTGAATGATTGTCTTTAGCTACTCTGACTGAACTAGAATATACACTCATGGACATAAATTAGCTATGTAATCATGATAAAATCATACACAAGATAGGTATGCATAACAACATCCATCAGAGTTCTTCTCCATCTGAAAGAGATGCAAGGTGATCGATTTGATTGTCTAATGCTGAATCTGAGAATTCCATATAACCTTGTAGAATATACAAAAGGGAAACATTGCTCAGCCATTTATAAGATCGTGCAGTCCGCATAACCGGGCAGAGAGGTGTCCGTTATAATACATCTTGTCTAGTCTCTCTTTATCCTTGATGAGTTCCTGGCAGATGTCGCCGCTGCATTCATGTCGACCAGACTGTCAAATATGTTCTTCAGTTATCCATAGACGTCCTCCTCGGTTTCTTGGTCTGCAAGGTTCGTTTCTTTGTAACACTGCACATTGTTGATCTTTCTGAATTTAAACTGAAAGCAGGATATCAAAACCCTCTCTGTCATTGTTTTCCACACTTTGCATTATTGCTCAACATTAGTCCCTCTCTTTACCTGCGGTCGTCTTCCTTGGTTACCGGTCCTGAGTAGAGATATCCTGATGCCATGGTGATTGGCCTATTGTTGTCCATCAAACCAGTTGTCCGCCTGCAGCTTGTGCCTGTCCATGTCTTTGGCAAGTCGATCATTTCCGTGTCTCGTATAGTGTTCTCATATTCTCATCCTCGCAGCAGTATTGGTGGTGAGAAAGATGTCTCGGCAAGTCAGTTTCATCTCAGGTTTAGCTGGTCTGCTTCAAATACTTTCGCATGGATCGTTTTCTCTGATCTAATAAAGTTTCGTCTGTATTGGTTTCTGTAGCGTGACTGTTTTATCTGATGGTAGTGGTGGATGGATGCTAGCCTCACTCACAGACTTCTTTGTTCATCTGTGGCTTGGGACCGGACGGCAGAGTTAACATACATTATATACTACACAAACAAAACTTTTATTTTAACAAGAGGAGGAGCCACAATATGAAATATATCTGATATTTACACAGAAACTGAAAAAATGTTTGCTTATATCAAAATTAGTCCTGAATTGAAGCACATCTCTTTTTTCGTATATTAGCCTCTTATTTACGGGCTGGTCATATAAACATCAATGGTAGGATGGGTGTGACCTCTTTTTGCAGTAAAATTGCATTATTGACATTTTAGAAACTATTTAACCCTATCTGGCAACAAACAACGTTCGATTCAGCAATGAATCACATCAGATGTGCCATTGTTGCGCATATAGTAATGAGAAATAATTTTAGAGAAACGTGATCAGGGTCGAGTCACATTTCACGACCAAGAAATAATTTTCCTGTAACAGGTAATGAGGATTCCAGTTATTTGCTGTAACTCATAATATTACTAACTTCCTGTAATAGCTAATGAGGATTTCAGTTATTTGCTGTAACTCATAACATTATTGACTTCCTATAACAGGTAATGAGGATTCCAGTTATTTGCTGTAACTCATAACATTATTGACTTCCTGTAACAGCTAATGAGGATTTCAGTTATTTGCTGTAACTAACATTATTGACTTCCTATAACAGGTAATGAGGATTCCAGTTATTTGCTGTAACTCATAACTTTATTGACTTCCTGTAACAAGTAATGAGGATTTCAGTTATTTACTGGAACTCATAACATTATTGACTTATATTATACAGCTATAACTTCTGAAGGCACATCCAAGCGGGTGTCACATGGCTTATTGGGAAACCTTATATATTTACTTGTGAAAATATATGGATATATTTTTTCTCACATGCCAATGTACCAATGGAGAAAATATGAACATTATTTAGCCAATAATGTTCTATAGTTCACACTTAAGAATATAATAAAAAGTATGAATGTATATATGTATGTTATAAAATATATTGCAATCAATAATCCTTTAAATGAACAGACTTTGATTTATTTAAAAAAAAACAATCAAAAATAATATGAAAAATAGGATAAAAATTGCTTATGGTAAAAGCAAAATGTTAAAATAGTAACAAAGCACACTCAAGGTTTTGATTAGAAGTATATAGTGGCAAAATACGACCCCAATCTTTACATTTGATATATCAAAATAAAGAACTTAATCATGGAAGTAGACTTAACCCAATTAATCAAGTTAGAGTAATTTTCTTCTGTTATTGGACTTTCACGATTGACGTGACGCCATACAGATATTCCACGCTAACTATGTGATTACACACTTTTAACTTTTAAACAAAGGAATAGTGTAGACCCAAGAGGTGTATACATCAGTTTCGGAATACAAAGCGTCAATTAAAATGAATTACATGATAGCAGCTGCTCTCGCGTCTGCAGTCCCGGATTACCCATTAGGCAGAGTAGGCAACTGCCTATGGGCCCCGCTACTTTTATGGGCCCCATCAGGGGCCCCCATGAGACCGTGACCGTGGGTCTGGGGCCCCAAAAGTTTGACTGCCTATGGGCCTCCACGGTGCTTAATCCGGCGCTGCTCGTCTGTATTCATCAGTCTCGGAATCCAAAGCGTCAATCAAAATGAATTACATGATAGCAGCTCTTCCGTTTGATGTTTCCATTGTTCAAAATTTTGGTAATCCGCAGCGTGCGGGTCACTGGTATTCCACAGATGGATGTTAACAAGCTCCTATTCCAAAAGCCAAACATGGGTATCAGTTTGTCGTTGGTAACGGCTACTGTGTTGTTATCAGCGGAAACAAATAACATGCTTAACAATGTGAATTCAGACATAAAGCCTGCACTTTGAGTTATCTGTCCGCACATATGTACGTACAGGGTTGATAAATCAGAACATACGTTGACCTGGAGATATGCAGCAAATGTGCAACTCAGATTTATGTTGGTTAAAAATACCATGTCTCGAATCTTTGTGTGGGGCGTTTTTGTTAGTTCTTTCTATAAATTAATTTCTTGTGTTTTCGATTTCGTTTCATTTTATTTCAGTGTGTATGGGAGTGTACACTGAAAACAAACGCTTAGGAAATAGTTAACATCGCCGTTTGAAGTAGACACTAATAATCATCCCCCACTATTTTGCAAAAATAGATTTCCTACCTGAAAATAATCGTAAGATGGTGCCTTATAATACCTACGACATTTAAAGTATTTTCTAGTTGTTTTTTTTAACAGTACTACTTTGCTCATCCATCTTGTTTGCTTATCGTCATGGTAGTGCTTTGATGTCATTCTTATCCAAACCTATACGTGCGAAGTGTAACATTCATCAACGTCAACGGGGTATATATATAATATATATATATATATATATATATATATATATATATATATATATATACATATATATATATATATATATATATATATATATATATATATATATATATATATATATATATATATATATATATATATATATATATATATATCCAGTTAAGCTAGTTGTTTGTCGAGCTGAATTTTAAATAATTACACCAACAAAATTTATATTTTTTTTGTTTGTGGCCATCATAAACTGATAACTAGGTTACGTACAACTATAGACCAAGTACTATTTCATGCTGTCACAGGTACGCATGCGCTGCTTGATGAGCCCCACTAACGACCTAAATGTTACTTTCTCGAATCATTCTCTGGAATATACCTGGGTTAGCCTCCATAGCATGTTATAGGGTCAGGCACTTTAATCGAGATGCATTCGCATTAAAACGTCTACTTGTTTCGCTGTTTCGTGAAACACAATTAAAAACGTCTCAGGTATAATACGCTTAGCATTTCACCCAAGTTGAGCAACATCAATATTGACATTCAAATCTCCTTTTAAACAGTTCATGTATGCATCTGATTTATAGAGATAACCGGTGTTGCTAAATATTTCTCTTTTGTCTTTAACTTTTATCAGACAGATTTAGGATATTTTCACTCCATATGTTATGTAAAGGATGCCAATTTGATATATGAGGTAACTTTTAATTTTTCAAGCATTGAAGTTGGCTGCTGTCTCACCACCGATACATTTTGTCTCATCTTTGGACACAGTTTACGTGAACGGTTGACAAGATGCTCGTCTTCTTTTATGTATGGGGGTGGTTTGGGTTGCAGAAAATATGAAAAATTTTTAAAAGAAAAACTTTTAAAACAAATGCTTGTTTACTAATCATTTGCAACATTTACTAAAATAAATACTTGTCATTCAATGAGACGAGATGGCAATTCAGACATAATACACAGTGGAGGGTAACATTCTTTGAGTGAGCTTGAGTGATCGTGCATTGCTGTTCTTAGTGCTGTACTTCATTCAAAGCCATTAATGTAGATACAAGTTTTTACTGAGGATTTCATTAAAAGTCAATGATATTAGATTAAAATCTTTACTGAGGATTTCATTAAAAGTCAATGATATTAGATTAAAATCTTTACTGAGGATTTCATTAAAAGTCAATGATATTAGATTAAAATCTTTACTGAGGATTTCATTAAAAGTCAATGATATTAGATTAAAATCTTTACTGAGGATTTCATTAAAAGTCAATGATATTAGATTAAAATCTTTACTGAGGATTTCATTAAAAGTCAATGATATTAGATTAAAATCTTTACTGAGGATTTCATTCAAAGCCAATTATCTCAGATACAAGTTTTTACTGAGGAATGCATTCAAATCCAATTATCTTAGATACAACATTTTACTGAGGAATGTATTCAAAAACCAATCATCTTAGATACAATTTTTACTGGGGATTTCATTCAAAGCCAATCATCTTAGATAATTTTTACTGAGGATTTCATTCAAAGTCAATCATCTTAGATGTAAATCTTTAGTGAGGATTGCATTCAAAGCAAATCATCCTAGATTCAAGTTCTTGCTGAGGACTTCATTTAAAGCCAATCATCTTAGACTCAAGATTTACTGAGGATTTCATTCAAAGCCAATCATCTTAGATACAAATTCTACTGAGGATTTCATTCAAAGCCAATCATCTTAGATTCAAGTTTTTACTGAGGATTTCATTCAAAACCAATCATCTTAGATACAAATTCTACTGAGGATTTCATTCATAGCCAATCATCTTAGATTCAAGTTTTTACTGAGGATTTCATTCAAAGACAATCATCGTAGATTCAAGTTTTTACTGAGGATTTCATTCAAAGCCAATTATCTTTAAAACAAATTGTTACTGAGGATTTCATCAAAAGCCAATAATATTAGATTCAAATCTTTACTGCGGATTGCATTCAAAGTCAATCATCTTAGACACAAAATTTTACTGAAGACTTCATCAAATGCCAATTATCTTAGATACTAATTTTTACTGAAGATTTCCAATAATATTAGCTACAATTGTTTACTGAGGATTTCATTCAAAGCCAATCCTCTTATATACAAAGTTTTTACTGAGGATTTCATTCAAAGCTAACCAACGTAGACACAAATCTTTACTGGGGACTGCATTCAAAGCTAATCATTTTAGACACAAATCTTTACTGGGGATTTCATTCAAAGCTAATCATCATAGATACCACGTTTTACTGATTGGAGGGATCTAGCATATATTCCGTCCTTAATTTGTAAAATGACCAGTTACCTAGCACATAGTCCGTCTTTAATCGTTAGTATGACTACTGACCTAGCACATACTCCGTTGTTTTAAATAAATATTATGACTAATTTACCACGGAATAAAGATATTCATTGTTCTCTTGAACAAACTGGGTCTAAATGACCACCAAGTATTGTTCGATATTTGTTTGTTTGATAGATGTGTTACGATTATTGGTGTTGACAAACTTCAGTTTAAGGAAGTTGCTTTAACGTAAAGTTTGACGTAAAGTTAAGATAAATAATCTCAGCATTCTTCCGTTAATAATATTTGCCATTCTAAGATGCAACTACTGCCTACTTAAAATTATTATTCATCCATAAGAAATTTATACAATTACGTTTTTGCTTAAAGAATTTAAACTAGATTGATCTATCATTATATGATTCGTTAAATTATTGGCTCAAGATATCAGGTATTTAAGTTCTATATCACAAAAATCCAACACAAATATATATCAGACAGGATGACCCACTATTTATCATATATGGCAAGACGAATTATGATTGATTATGTAGCAGGATATAATGCAAGAAAAGTGACTTCTACATTTTAATCGGCGAAATAAAGAGATAACAATGTATAGGTTTTGAAAGATTGCATTTCAGAAAGTTATTTTGAGTATATTGTTAAACATTTATTAGCCTTCTACCAATTTAGACGTCTTCGTTGGAATTGCGGAATTTCAAAATTAATCAAATGCGAACCCTTTAGTAAGTAATCATCACTGGCGATACCTGGTCCAGTCTTTTGTTTTAGCTACGTGTACATGGGCTATTGATAAACAATGAGTAAAATGCTACGTGTACATGGGCTATTGATAAACAATGAGTAAAATGCTACGTGTACATGGGCTATTGATAAACAATGAGTAAAATGCTACGTGTACATGGGCTATTGATAAACAATGAGTAAAATGCGTCGCTCTGTAGTTCCTCTTTAAAGACCAAACAAAATAAATAATACATTACATGTTTTAATTGTTACAACTCTATGGCCTTAAACTTAGTAACATAAAACTGTAAAAACAAACACGTTTATTAAAGTTCAACAAATAATTTATTATCTTAAAATGCAAAGCAAAATTAACAAATAAACCACAATATTGTGAGACAAAAAAACCTGAATAGTCCTAAAACTTTATTTGATAAATAAAACAGTATATACTCCAAAAGAATTCCAGTGCTATTCCGAGGTCCTGGGGTTTTGTGAATGTCCAGATTGACCTAATTTTTGAATAGACAGAATAGCAACGTGACCCTCTTTACTAATTGCGATTATGAATGTGAGACACTATATATTGCGTATTGGTAATATATAGAATTATTACGTGGGATTAGGCTTTCTTAGTAGTACGACCAGTGTTGAAAGGTATTCAGTTACACTGATAGGATTGATTCATTTAATTAATATAATTGTTGGAATTACAGTGCCCTAAATATTCAGACTAACTGTAATAATAAGCGCACGGAAATACTTTGAATTTGTTTAAATGCTTTGGGTATTGATAGATGTTGTAAATTAATTTAGAGACATTTGGGTATTATAGCATAGTGATTCTTCTGTAATGTCGATACATCAGCACATTACTGACCATAATTAATTCAGAATACCATTATTTCTCACCCAAGCGACAGAGAAATGTAGCTGTTTTGCTAACCTTACTTTTCTTATCTCAGTCTAGTCATCTCAGACCAATCGTCTCAGTCCTGGTGTCTACGCGCTGAGAACTACTTTTAAAAAAAAGTAACCCTTCTTGTCTTCTGCTGTGGCATAGTTGTTCTCAAGTAAAACAACAACAACAGCAGCAACAACAACAAATAATATAAAACCAAAACACAGTTACTTAAGGTCAATCTGTCTTAAAAACACCAAAAAAAAAAATATAGAGACAAATACACACACGCATACTATTTTGAGATTTTGATATTATATTAGTTCGTTCTAACAGCATGGTCATGTTTATCCTATATGCAGAACTAGCTCAGTACATTTTCAGATCATTAAATGTAGCTAAAGCAACTGAACTAAGTTGTAAACACTTCGCGTGAAACATTGTATATACTGTTAGCTACATTTAATGAAGCTGACCTGAAAATTTACTGTGCTACAGATAGGATAAAATTCTCAATGGTGTTTGAAATGAACTATGTCAGAAAACACTTATTCATGCACATAAGACTATATACCTATACACTTCATAGTATCCCAACACTCTAAACAACAACGGAAAACTTAGCAACAGCTAGAAATGTGTAATGTCAAATATGCTCTATTATAATTTTGTTAAGCATCTCAGTTGTGCTCCAGCTGAATATACCTCAAATATTTATTGACAAATAATACACTTACCAGCCAGAAGGAATCATTTATCCCTCAATACACTAATCCATAAGCAAATTTCACTGCATCACTTGCCATATTTCCAAGACAGAAATATAAATTTTCAAAGAATCCGTGAACTTGAAAATTTAGCACATTGTTATCCTCTGGGGTCCGCATATTTGGAGGGCGACGAGGGTCTTTTATATGGGAGAGTATGGTACTCAAAATTAGAAATTATGAAAGGAAACAGTTTCGTTCTAATAAATTATAACTATTTATTGTTAATTTCATATAAGATCCATATATTAAATGTGATAATGCCTCATTACTATGCTACGTTTTATGTTGTTATTTTTCTTTGCTCACGCGTATAAACTGTGTACTTCGGACGCAACTGTCACACCACAGCCCTCATTAGCTTATTTGTATTCATGCGCCACATGTAAACATTGCGACGTGCACACTTTTAAAGAATTCTTTTACTTTTAAGGATAATATTGGGTGAGAAAAATAATCTACGTTGGGGTTTTGACCGAGACAATGCAATTCCAGCCGCGGGGTTAAATTACATGTCTCCCCACTCGGACAAGCCTCGTGGGGGAGACAAATAATATAACCCTTAGGCTGGGATTTCATTGTCTCGGTCCAAACCCCAACATAGATTCTATATATTTCGTTCGAATTAATCAGTACTTTTTATCTTGATACTATTTTGGATTTAAGGACCTTATTCAACGTACTATCAGTTATTTTCTTTTTCACTTTGTAGGGAAATACACTATAGTTTCAATTAATATAGATCTGAAGTGATTTCTTCGCTCTTTCTTGTTACTTATTATAAGAATATGGAGTCCTAGTAGATTCTTGGGCAGCCCATGTGAAAATGATTGAGCATTTTTGCGTGGTGTCTGTACTCTGTGCAGATTTCGCAAATGTACAACAGGCTCGACAACATAATTGCTTTGTAGACATTTAGGTGTGTTGTAAACTGATACCTCTGATATCGCAGCGTTTGCCAATAGCCAACCAAACCTCACACATGCTTTAACAATTCTGGCGTTGCTTTCATCATCGGTGTGAATTTGTCCACTTCAAGGAAGAGGGTTTTGGACATTTGTTGGGATTGTAGGCTCCATGTAAGACTTTCCTGGTGCATCACCTGTCTGTCTTATACTGATTGTGACAGTGAAAATGTCAGAATCAAAATAGAAATTGTCCACAAATCACAGTCAAATATGGTACTCAAAAGACAAATTACTGATATTTAGAGCACTATCTGGTTTTTTCCTTCTTATCGTCGCAAACCCACCCATTACATTCATCAAAAGCTCGAGGAACACTCAAGTACGGGTAGATTTCAGAGCCGGACCTAAGTTTTTCAGGGGTGGGGGGCCCAAACTTGTTATTGGGTTAAGCGAAGGCGCGAAGCGCCGAGCCTTTTAGGGGGGTCCGGGGGCATGCCTTGAAAAAGGGATCTAACAAAAGTTACTAAGAACTGCAATGTTTTAAAAACACTAAAAAAATATTTAAGAAAAATAAATAAATAAAAAAAAAATTAAAAAATTCGGAACCCCCTCTGCATCTTTTATCAAAAGCAGTGAATAGGTTTTTTGTTTTTTTTTTAAAGGGGTGGGGGCCGGGCCCCCTGGGCCCCTATAGCAGGTCCGGCACTGGATCTATTCATTAGAAAATGGCGCACAGTATCAACTTCCAATACATTTTAGATGGCACAGCCATTCTCTATTTCGCCCTGCGTCTTTTTTTTTTAAAAGTAAAGTTGGCAGATAACTTCTGTATTTTATGATCTAAATACAAATGAAGATGATAATGTAATTTCACTGTGTCATTACAACCTGTCTCTAAGGCAGAACTACCCACATTCCTAAATAAAAAGGGATCTTGTGTACATTGGACTTTCTCTTTTAATAAGACTTAATTACATCGTATTATGCTTGCACCATTTTCTCAATTAGAAACCAGTCCCCCAAAGCCATTTGTGTCTATGTATGTAGGAGCACAATACATATTGTTATTCTTTTTCACATATTGTTATTCATACGTACGTTTCACATATTGTTATCCATACGTAGGTTTCACATATTGTTATCCATATGTAGGTTTCACATATTGTTAACCATACGTACGTTCAGACTGACTGACTCAGTGACAATGAATACAAATGTTTCTAACTTCAAACTTACGCATTAGATAAACGTAACATTAGAACATTTTCAAGGGATATATATATATATATATATATATATATATATATATATATACATATATATAGAGAGAGAGAGAGAGACAGAGAGAGAGACAGACAGACAGAGAGAGAGAGAGAGAGAGAGAGAGAGAGAGACATACATACATACATTCATACATACATACATACATACCTCTCTTTTAATTTTTTTAATACGATTCCAATTGAGAAATAATATCAGATTTAAGAAATAAAACCTGGTATACAGATCAGGATACGGGATAATTGCAGATGTTCTAATTTGCATCAGGAGTTGGTCATCTTTCTATTAGCTCTATATATTATCAGGCAGTCGTGGTCTCTATAATTGTTCTGAGATACTATGTTTTGAAAATTGCCTACATTTTTCAGATTTGATATGGCCGACAGATTATCTGTGCTTTGCTTTAATGTTCACTCGCTACCAGGCTCAGATCTAATTTTCTTCATCTTAACATGCGACGTTCTCGTACATGACCGTCACCACGGATACGGATATGATCTGCATGTTATTCAAGGTATCGTAGTCCGAATTCCCCTTTCTATCGTTGGATAAATTGGCATAGCTATCGTTTCTCTCATCTTCCGTTTGCGTTTTATTTGCATTCTTGAGGTACCTAAATATAAACCAAAATATTTAATAAACACTCTACAGTCGATAATGACGAATCATCAATCTGAGATTATAAATGATATTCACTGAAAGGTATCAACAAATTCATAATAAATGTACCAATACATTCTTTCTAAAGGTACCATGACATTCATTATAAATGTACCAATACATTCGTTATAAATGTAGCACGACCTTCATTCTAAATGTGCCGTGACATTCATTTTAAATGTAAAAAGACATTCAGTCTAAAGGTACAAAGATATTCATCCTAAATGTAATAAGACATTCATTCTAAATGTAATAAGACATTCAGTCTAAATGTACCATGACATTCATTCAATATGTAATAAGACATTCATTCCAAAGGTACCAAGACATTTACTCCTGAGGTATTAAACATTCATTATGAATGTACCATGCCCATCATTCTAAATATATCAAAATGTTCGTTCTAAATGTACCAAAACATTTATTCTAACTGTACCATGACCTTCATTCAAATGGTATTAAGACAATTTTTTTCTAAATTTAGCAAGAAGTTTATTCTAAAATAAGTAGTTTTCTTTTGTTTCAAGACATTTGTAAAGAAAGAACAATGTTAATATATTTTTCTATGCAATACGGCGGTAAATGTATCAAACAATTCTAACCTTCGACAAAGAAAGATGACGACGATCACCACACCTGTGACGCACAATCCACCAAGTGTAGGCGCAATGATTAGAGCTGAAAGGAAACAAATTTGATTACTCTGTAATACAAAGATCCACAATATCTTTTTTTGTCACCGATCAATGGTTCAGTCATCTATACTTTCCAGACCCTAGAAAAGAGATCTTCAAATCAATGGCATATTTCTCATACGAATCTTTGCATCGCCTATCAAGAATGTACTCTAAAAATGGAAATTTTAGTTTTGGATTTGATCAGCATGGTATGTTGTACATTGATTATTTTGTATCGAGAATGAATGACAGCAATTTGCCAGACAAACCATTGTTTTTTAATCAGAAAATGATTCAATTTGAGAAAGAAAATATTCATGTCGATATATATGTTTTATTTCTGAAGCTAACTTGTCATCTCTATTAGTGTAGCATATTCCTGTAGGGACGGGTGGCTATTTTTGTCTTGTTTGTTTTCGTTTTTCAAATTAATCTAGGACTCTGTGTTAAATATAACATATCTAGTTTTATGTTTCTTCGCATAAAATTATTTGATCTATGATACAAAAAGACGCCAATATGCATGCGATGGTGAACATTTTTATATCAATCATACAAAACGGTGCGTGCAGTATTGACCGCTCCGGCGGCCTAGTGGTCACTGAGTCCGCTTCAGATGCGTGAGGTAATAATAATAATAATAATAATAATAATAATAATAATAATAATAATAATGACTTTATTTAAAGAGGGTACCACAATTAGCTAAGAACTAATCTACCTTGAGGACCTCATGCAAGGAATTTATTTAATTCAGCAGCATCTCAGAAGCCACTGGATATATTGGGTTTGGAAGATGGAAATAGAGTGGGCATTTCGAATCTCAACAAGAATACTATTCCAGAACAAAGTTCCAGAGTATTGGAAACTTTTCTTGAACAATTCTTTATTTGGTTTGGGAATTTTATACTGTTTTGTAGATATTGATCGCATGTGGGGTGTATTACCAGGTAGCCTATACTGGAATAGGGATTGTAAATATTCAGGAGCACTATTATTGGATATCCTGTACATTAATTTGGCTTTTCTTAAACATATTCGGTCTTTAATAGGTAATATTTTTAACTTACCAGCTAAATTTTGCTTGCTTTCTTTCTGGTTTGATATTAGCCTAAATGCTCTTTTCTGAAGATTTTCCAACTTTGATATGTTTTTATCATTTGAATTATCCCATACAGTATTACAGTAGTCTAAATAGGGTTGTATGTAACTGTTATAAAATAGTTTTCTGTGCCTTTCAGGGAGAAAATATCTTATCCTACTGAGAAACCATATACATGAATTGACCTTTTTACTAATATGTTTGATATGATCAGTCCATGATTAGTATGTACCAAAACACCAAGTAGTCTGTCGTGACAGACCATTTGCAAATTTGTATCCTTCCATGTCAGACATAGTTCATTGCTATCAATATTTTTGCTTTTTTTCCTTGTTGAGATAAGTAATATTTTAGTTTTACCAGTATTTACTACCATGCCATTGCATGTGCACCAGTTTTCTAGCTTGTTTAATGCATTCTGTTAAGAAATCTCGAGTTCATGCTTTGTGTTTTGGATGTCTGATAATGTTGTGTCGTCTGCATAGAGATCTGTAGATGATATCGAGTCTCTTAGTAAAAGTGGTAGATTTTTTCATCGCATTGGTAGATTTTAAGTTTCTTCAAAAGGATTTCATGATCCACCATGTCAAACGCTTTCCTGAAATCTACAAATACAGATCCTATTATTTTACCTTGGTCAAGTGCTTGAAGCCATTTATCAGTTAGGGAGATCAAGGCAGTCTCGCATGAATGTTTCTGTCTAAAGCCTGATTGATTAGGGTGTAACAGCAAGTGTTTGGTTAAATATGACATGAATGAGTCATGGACATATGTTTCAATCAATTTTGACAAGTTAGGTAGTATTGAGATTGGTCGGTAGTAATCAGCATCATTCTTAAATCCAGATTTGTAAATAGGAGTTACTTTTGCAGTTTTCCATATTTTGGGGACAGATGAGGTTGCAATACTTAAATTGATTATGAATGTTATGCTATCTAAAATAGCAGAAGCAGAAGATTTAATGAGTCTTGGACCAATCTGATCAAGTCCTGTAGCTTTCTTGGTATCAAGTTCACTGAGACATTTTTTAACAAAGGTTTTTGATACTGGTGGGAGAGAGAAACACTTCCTTAGAGATTTTGCTGCTGCAGAACTTTTTCAGTCAAAGATTCGAACCCCGGTCGAGACATACAACAGACATAACAATGGTAGTAACAGCTGCTTCGCTGGGAGCTCCACATTAAGAGATTAGTGTTATGACTGGTCGGCCTGGAGGCAGGGTAATGTGACTGGGTGGGACATCATTCTACATGTCTGCGGCAGTATGTTCCAGTGCTAGACATCACTATAAACTGACACACTGCAGATATCTTAGCAATATGACTAAATTTGTTAAAGCTAAGTTAAAACACCGAACCACAATCACACGTTTGTAGTGTTATTTTTTAACCACTCAATGTCAACGTGTAGACTTTCACTGACCTCCCGAAGCTTACGACAACAATGATATTTGCGTGCCTTGTGTCATTGCAACACAGGAAATGAGCAAGAGTTGTTTGACCCTAGTCAGTTTGTTCCCTCTCTATATAACGCTATGCACATAAGAAGTCCTACCTAATCCATCGGTATGATATTACTAAGGTTATGCAGAGACGTTAGGTCTAACCCATTTGTGCAATATATCGAAGACTCAGAGATATCTGGTTTGACCTATCTCGTACGATGTATCTAATGCTATGTACAATAGATGGTCAGCAAAATCCATTTTTATCCTAACTTTTTAATACACTGCGATGAACAATAAAGCATGAACAAGAGAGACAGTTGGTCTTCGGTCTTAAACATTTCTTTGATCTGTCAGGGCAACAAAATGGTCCAAACCCACACGTCGTTGGGTAATGCTGGATAGCACAGCAATAACAGGAAGAAAAAAAAACAAGTAAATATATGATTTTGTTTTCAAATCTATATTTGCATTTACAAATCTATATTTCTAATATCTTAAAATCCATATTGTTATTTGTAACGTCATTAATGGATTAATCTTATACACAAGCCGAAAACTGTAACTTTAATGTGGGCCAAAGTTATTATTATGGATCGGCTATGACCGAAAATCAAGTAAATACATAAAACGTATATCCTGGCGAGCAGAAGGTGGTTTAGTCGGAGCGTAGACAGTGGTTAGGCCAATACTATCTCGTGTACAACCTTGAGCAGTGTTAAGTAATCAAAACTTTTATTTTCTTTCGGCAACGTCAGGAGCTTGTCGTTTCTTTTTATCAGTAACAAGTACGGATATTTAACCGTTACAAAGACAAAAGCGCTATTAAAAGCAGATGAAGAATATTAAAATAAAACAGAAATCAAATATTTTGTGAAAAAGAAAACGTTTCATAATCATATCGTTCTTTTGGT
Source organism: Unio delphinus (assembly GCA_029339505.1). NCBI lineage: Eukaryota > Metazoa > Mollusca > Bivalvia > Unionida > Unionidae > Unio > Unio delphinus. The sequence continues at coordinate 1,832,486 of JAQISU010000101.1, forward strand.
AGTAGGAACTGTTGTGGCATCAATAATCAAATTAAATAAATTTCACCATGAAAGTACCGATGAAATTATGTGATAAAAACCGATATCAAAACCTTCATATTTCCTACCAACATTCACGTCTTCATTGTCGCCTTGGTGGCTGGTTGTGCTCAAAGTCAGCAACATGGTGTGCTTAGATGTCAAGCTGCTAGATGTAAGTATGGATTTGGATGGAGGGTTCTGTGTTGTAGTAGTCGCTGGAGTAGCTATGATCCCTGTAGTTGCTGGAACTACAGTAGTTGACGTTGTCGTTGGGCTTCTGACAGTGGTGGTAGATATGGTTTCTTTGGTGGTAGTGGTAGGATGTGGTAAGTCGGTTCCATAACAGCTGATAGTAATTGGTGGACCTATAAAGGATGAAGGGATTCTTATTATTTTGGTACTCTGTGGTTATTGATAGATTGGCATATATCTCGTCTAACCATATGTTGTGCAAATAATCGCAACTTTTTCCAGTTTAAACTGATGTTATAAACAATTTTCACTGGAATTCAGTGTCTCGCTTAGACTTCACTGACGGAAACTGGGTACATTAAACTAAATGACACACAAGTCACGTGATAAATGCTTTTCTTCGACTTGCCTCCATATATTCAATACAGCGAATTCTGCTCTAGTGCAGAATTATATATTTTATTACATAATCCTCAGGTGACTTCTATCCAACAATTTTGTGTGATAATAAGGTACAATGAACACCTATTGGCTTTTGTTAAGCATTTTTAGGGTTGTGTTGTTAAGATCATGTAGAACTAAATGCGTTACCCGCGATTCAATATAACGTAAAAACAGTAAATACATCATGACACAACATCACGTAAAGGTCAGGCAACTATCTAGAGACACAGGTAAATAACGTTACTGACTGCAAAACTAAGTGATTCTGGGGTCAGCATTTGTTGGAGTTGCCATTAATGCGTTGAATTCCGCAAGAGGAAAAACAGATAGATCTAGACTAACAGTGCTCGACTTGCTGGTTCTATGATTTAACATGACAGTATTTTCCGTTACTTGTTTTGAATCCCTTGAAAACAATGCAAAACAAGGAGCATGAGTTTCGGTAAGAACGTTGCAGAAATCAACTCGTAACGTAGTAATTATCATGAGCTGCGTTGGACACAAATGCCAATAATATTAATACCTCAACATTTATATGCTAATGTTCAACATACACACACACACGTACGTACGCTATTTACTAATGAATAAATGTATACCTCTTCAACTCCTCTCCGGTCGAACTTCCGTACCTGTTTGCAAATGTCTTAGGTGACAAAGTTCAATATGTTAGGTATTAGCTTGATAAATCAATTTCAGTTGACTCAATAGTCACCATACAGTTATGATACAGAATCTGCACAGCATCATTTACCAACATTTAAACCTGTCTTTATGGATTTGGTAAGCACACATAGTATCAAGAGCGCCCCAAAGTCATACAATTTCGATCCTAGCTCAGCATCACTGATGTGTCAGTGCTTATATTCATTTTTGCCTTTACTGACAGATATAATCATTAGTTCTCTCCCATTAGGGTAATATCGGCCACAACAATTTAAAGAATTACTGCCCTGTTTCAAAGCTCTCATTCATATAAAAAATCTTAGAAACAATTGTTCTATCCAAATGTTGTTCTGATCTAAATTCAATTAGTCTTTTCAATAATGTACATTATACTTATCGCGCTCTCTTTAGTACTGAAACTGACCTTTTGACAGTATTTAGAAACCTTCACTCTGCTTCGGATGGTGGTAAAATTTGTCTTTATCCTCCATGACGTGTGTGCGTCATACGACCACGTTTTAGTAGGGTCCATTTGTTAAACTAAAGCTTCTTACGAAAAAAAAAACAAAAATACGTCAATAACGCCAAACGAAGCTTCAAACTAATTGAGAGTTTCTATCCAATAGAGATTCTTGGGGCTTACTGTATCGTTTTCTGTCTTTTTCAACAAATATGCGCGCGAGTTTACCCTACATGACACTTTTTGCGCTCTCTGCTGATGCAGCATTATATCAGTTTCTCAACCAAATATTTATTCTAGACCGATTCGATATCATGATCGAGGATCATGTACATTTATCGTTATAAAACCGTACGAGGTTGACTGTTCCCGTGAGTAGAATATTTTAATCTTAATTATATCCATCTCTGATCACTTTCGGAATTTGTGTATATCGCTGAGTAACATAAATCACATCCGTGTTTTATATGTCTACCTCTGGAAAATATCTGAGATGGATTTGATTATTTGTCCAGCATTACGTCGTTGTATACTACTAAATTAAACATATATCAATCTAGGTCATCTACAGATGGGGCTTCATTAATATCAGTAATAAATGTAATAATATCATCACCGTCTTCATTCAATAATTTTGCGTTTTCATCAAAATCTGTAAGCTTATCGTAGCATCGCTGATCATCAACTTACGAAGCTACCAAACTTATGCCATTTCAACCAACGCATTACTACTTCCAGATGGACCTATTATAATTGGTCTGATATATGCGCTGGATGATGATTAACTGGTTTTTGTTTTCTTGTCGCTGAGAAATCAATGTTGTTGCTGTTGTAGGGATAAACGCCATTTTTCAGCACACGATGGGGTATACATGGCGGCCAGTATTATTGGTGGAGAAATAATCCGGGAAAACACCCGGAAAGAACCCGGGAAAACACCCGGACAGAATCATCGACCTAAGAAAAGCTAATGGCAAGCTTTCTTACATAACTACATTAGCCGAATGTTAGACTCAAACCCAAGCAGACAGAGGTGAGATGTCAGCGATCCGTAACGGAAAGCGCTTTAGACCACTCGGCCACTCGAGGCCCCCGCTAAGAAATCAATTACATACCTGTTGTAGAAATATAATATAACATATCTATATCTATATTTTGTAAAATTATAGAGCATCTACTCCAACAGATGCAATGACAAATATAACAACTAAAAATAGCAGACGTGCTGTCACATGCAAGTGTGTGCGATGTGGTACAAAATGTTCAAATTCATTTCTAACCCAAACAGTATTTGTTTTAGAAAACAAAAACAGGTGATTAGATAGGTACTTCGTTAGAAAAATCACCGGAAGCTGCGTTAGCTACGTATCCAGGAGAAAAACATCATCCAGGGTTGTAGTCCTGGAATCAGACTTGATATCCGACTCAATAACCAAGATTAGCAAAATCCCGGACAATATCCAAAAAATGAAATTTGTCGAGCATGTCACGTATATGATGTACAAATGTACAACAACGACACCTAGCAGACGTGGAGTCGATTCAAGCACTAAATTCTATATATAAAACATATCTCAGTTAAAATCTTGCTAGCTTTCTAGTAAAGTTTGCTGCGCGGAAAGGTATATTAGAATTAGGAACTGATAATTAATCAGCCAATAATTATTTTTATAATGAAATTGATTTATTATAGCCCTAGAGGGTATTGGAAGGGTATATCAACGATTAGAAAATTCGCTGATGCGGCAAATAATACACGTGTTATTGCTGAACATGTGTTTGCACGACAGGCAATATGACAAATTTATATATCGCCACCTAAAGGAATCGAGTACGCATATTTTGATGTCAAATCTCCAAAAAAAGTTCATCAGGCGCATAGATTAATTTCACAACACGATACTATTGAAATTGGAAGGCGTAGATGAACATAAAAATATGTATTAACTGTAGTTGACGTTGCAATTCGGTACAGAGATGCAGAGCCGTCCGTTATTAACTAAAACAACAACAGAAGTTGCTGCTGTGTTTGAACGAATTTATCAACATGGTGGTGATCTACGATGGCCACAGCTGATACAAGTTGGTCCTGCTAAAGAATTTCAGGGTGCAGTATCGTCGTTGATGAAACATCAGAATGTCGACATACGACAAGGACATGACACAATTCAGCGTAATCAAGCAATCGATTTAATCAAACACTTGCTGAGTGATTATTCAGATATCAATATGCAAAGAAAATAATTCAAGATACGATATCTCGTGAATGGCTTGCACAATTACGAAGCGTGATAAATGCAAAAATACTGAAATTACTCTTGCAACTTCTATAAAACATATTAATGCGAATACAAAAACATATACATGTACAAAAAACAACGATTTCTCAAAACAACCAGTATGAGGTAATGTTCCCGTAAGAAATTTATATATCTTATAATTGTTTTATTTATAGCCTGGTGATATTGATGGTGGTTAAAAAAGAGAGACTGGTCCTATTTGAAATATTACGAAACACAATTTCAAGTATGGTAACATTCACGGGTAGACATGCAATATACTAATAATAACAATGAGGACTTTGTATAGTGCCTAATCGTTAGAAGTTCTACGCGCTGTACAACATCAATAATGATATGACTACAAAAAAACCCACCAAGTTTTCTTCTTGCAGCCGAAAAAGATGAATTATAAGAGCGTACCTAAAGAAATCACCGCGACGTTGTGTCTACTTTTGATGCGCAATTCATTCACGTTGCTTAGGCCTTGTGTGCAAAAGAACGTTCTATAGATGAGTTCGTTTTCATAGTGGGAATAATGAGTATACGATTGTCAGAAGAGGAGCATAAGTTTACAGATTAGTCAACTGAACTTCTGCTAATGTACAGATTAGATTCAACTGCTCCTCAACGTGGATTTACACTTGAACAATTACAAGTAATTCTTGTGATACACAATTCCAATCCCGATCACTTAACTAGCAACACTACGTCAATTACACTCAAGACAGGTCAAAATTGTATTTTCAGGTGTGTGATGACCAAGATTACTGTATTTTATATCGACGGTAAATTATTTTGGAACATTATTTGAAAAATGCCACAACATTATTGTGTTACAGCTAGCACGATAGATTTTTTGTTGTATTAGCGCGATAATAAATTCAATGTCAATATCAAAATCGAGATTTGTTTTGTCACTGTTTATTACTAACTAATCTATTCTGACTATATTACCGCTAACAACTTCGTTTTTGGTGCCAGAATCTGCTTGATTGTTATCTTCTGTAAACGTTAGAATAATTCTGCGCAACTGGAATATTCTCCTAACTCGAGATACTGAAAAATAAAGTACATTTTACCACTTGATACGATCATCGACGATCCAAACAACTGTATTAGTAACAGTTTATCCGTGATATGAATGAATTGTCATTGCGCATCCTAACATCCATTTAGTTTTATCCATGATCAGCGTATGCACGACAACATTGAAAGCTACTAAACCAATATCATTTAACACAATATTTTGTTTCTCCAACAATCCTGGTATATCAACGTCGATCTTCTGTCGTCGTGTATCGCATGGGCGACAATATAATGGTACAGACAATTCCGATAACTTTCCTCGTTGTAATATAAATAATATCTGTAGAAGTGTATCACGAACTATCTTTCTGCTTGCCACTATCAAATCGTCTGGGCACCATGTATCACACAAATCGGTTATAGATGTTTCTAAAAATATTTCACACATTCGCTCAGGAATCCATTTATCACTCTTGTACCGAAAAAAAAGTTGTGTTACATACATCATTGTATACCCTTAACTTTCATTTCTCTCGCACGATTATGTGTAGTTGTTAAAAAAATCCGAACTCTGTCTATATAATTCAATATATTGAGTTATCTGAGCACAACCTCCAGGACCGTTTAGAGAAACCGTCTTGTATCTGCATACTTGATCATATACAGATAGCGCCGTCGAACTATGTTGAGTCGATAGCGAGAACTCATTATTTTTACGATAAATATCCTTAACAGGAACATCAGTGGATTCGGTATAGCCGTGTAACATTTATTTTGTTATTCTCCACGATCCACAACCGTTACATTATCGATCCATGTAAACTTGAGTAAGTTTGAATATGTTCGCGAGATATAAACTGAAACCATGGCAACGCTGACCGCGGGGTAAGGAAATCTATTTATCATCGATAATAGATTTCTTGAAACGTAAGTAAGCATCGAAAAATCTTAAATGTGTAAATTGCGGGGATGCTTTTCTGTACAACGTACAATTGTACCTAATTTAATTCCATTTTAAAAGAATGCTGTTCTGTACCTATAAACGAATTCTTACGTGCTGTATCATCAGCAATGATAAAATCTAGTTCAGCATCATATATAATTAATCCTGTTCAATATTGTTTATGATCACATGATCCACCTTGGGTAAATTTACCGATTATGTTTCTGATAAGATATTGCATGATTGTTTCCTTATTGGTATTTTGATCTTGAATATATTATTAAAAATATCAGTAAAATCACATTCTCCGAGATAAAAACAATTTGCTTTGATTACATTGATGAACTTGTCGACGTCAGGTTCCTCTGGCTGGGATAACCAAACGTCGGTCTCCTTCTGATATTATATAATTGCTTCACAATTGCGACAACGAAATCAGTATTTTACAGTTAAGGATATACGCTATATGACTATTGGTGTAAATTCTCAGCAAATTCAAATGACTCTATACAGACAAATCTAGTCATGTCAAAGTCAGGTAAAATTCCACTGATCGATACTCTGGTCATCCCGTGGGATGTCCAAATCGCACAAAATACATAGATAATCTCCATAACCTAAAGCACTTCCTAGATAATACGCTGACATATCCATTGAAACAACGTCGCAGTAATTATAATTAGTGTTTCACAAATCCTCCGTGACAATGTTCGACACAACTAACTCTTATATCTTAAAGGAATTCAAACCGTATTGGTTTCAACGAATTCGTTCATTTGGCAAAGTGAGAAGCAACTGTTGCAACTGTAAAACAAAGATTCAGCAATTGTTCAGTATTGTCAGTATGTGATGAACATTTCCGCGCAGTATTTTGTATTTCGCTCTGGATTAATTCTATACGCTACAATTCACCGATAGGTTTTACAAATTGATATTTTTCATCATCGGGCAAACGTCGAAATAAACATACTGATACAGGAACAATCTTACTTACTTTCGCGATGAAAGCAAAGATATCACTGTTATAAAATCTTACAGTTTAAATCCGTGAAAAATATTGTTACTGCGCTAGTCCACGCATTCACATAAAGATCAATAATATTTATTGGAGCTCTTTTCTTTTTATATTGTTTCGAATCATGCACAATTTTTCTAGTTATCGTTGCTACTATCATTGGAAATTGTAGTCTTTTTTTTTAACTGAGCAACATCATTAATTGTAGCTCCGGTATGCTTGACTGATTTACCGCACTGATTTATTTTTTACGCTTTATTACCGTAAATACATGTCCACGATTCGCTATTGTAAAATTTTCCGTAACTCGTTCGGTTGCAAAATTTATTTTTGAAAATTTAATTGTTGATTAATGATTAACGCTTGGTTTATCATTCAGCAGATATATCTGGTAAATAACCGTGGTTACAGGATGCGCTTTAATATAATGCAAAGTAGGCGCCACAAACAAATCTAGCTTCAGTAGTACAGGTGTTCCTCTGTCAAGATCAAATCATGATTTAGAAGCTTTCATTTTAGGATAATCTTTCAAATCACCAACTTATAATTAAGCAAATATAGATTGTATTTAAATTGACGTACACACCCCCACACACAAACACACACATAAACACACACACACACACACACATATATATATATATCTTCAAACATTGAAACGCTGTATGCAGTTAATGTTAGGCTCTACGACCCCTTGGAACAAGTCCAATCTAAATTAATTCTGCAGCCTTCATTTACAGTCCGTACGTCGTGGAAGACTAGGAACAAAACCGTGTTTACAGCCTGGTGTTGGGGCTAGAGGAAAACCACCTTTGTGTCTGTTGGTAATATTAACATATTGATTTTGAGAAACTTAATACTAATTTGCTAAATTTACGCGCTGTTACACAGAGCGAGAACTACAAAGATTAGTTCTGTAAATACAGAGACTAAGAAATAGTATTAAATCAATGTATGCTGCCGGCAAATATTTTGATATTACTCCGTGTTTGGTTCATCGCTTAGCAGAAAATATATACAAATCGGCGCTTTCGAAAGAGTATCGACAAAAGATACTTTTAGCATCTCCCGGTTGTGTTAGATAAGGGAGATGACTCTAGAATACAAGTAACACTGTTACAGTTGTCTTGCACGGGGAATAATTCTGTAGATCAAGCTAATTCTGAAATTTTATAAATAATTTTTATTTATTAAAGAGAAAATGTGTTTTGGTTACTTTGATAAAGAAACATTGTTTTTCTTTAATTTTCTGCATCTGTCAGGTTTTTGCTTCGTCTAGATTTTGTCAGAGATAATTAAGAAAAATAAGAGACGTCTATTAAGCGAGCTGTTTTACTTCCAATTATTGGCTAACTTGTATAGCATATGACCCATTTTATCACTGGGGTTCCACCCTATAATGTTCGAACAAACACACACACTCCAACTATGTCACCACTTTGTAGATGCCCATTTGCACTCTCCTGGGTTGGTTTTGGGGGAGCGTGTGCAAAGACATGTGGAACCTCCAAACATAAACAGTAGCTATCATGAGCTTTCAATCTTTAGCGGGTATACCTTCAGTCCCTTGACAAATGCAAGGCATGTCCCATTCAGAAAATATCAGTATTCAGAAACATAAAACATACCTATACAAAACACATTCAGAAAGAATGGCGGGCCATAAGAAAGAGATACGTATGGAACTGCACAAAGGCAAATGAATTATTCTCATAATATGAAGTAATCCTTACACAACAAGACCCATGGGAGATAACCACTCATTATTGCTACTGTTTAATATTTGTTAACAAATTTGTATTTAAATATATGTATTTATTATATAATTAACTGTGAAAATATTAATTTTAATTTTCTGCAATTGCACATTTAAAAACTGACGGTATAAAAGTATCTGAAAAATCCTAAAAAATACTTTCTGATTTTGAATACTTGGAAGAGCTTAACACCGAAGATAGATATACACTACTATCAGAATATAAATTCATTAAACGAATTGAACAAGCTATGTCCGTTTTGTTAGACGCAGGGAAAGACAAACGGATGTATAAATATTTGTATTTCTCTCTCACGCGATTCAAACAGTTACATTGGAATTATCGTGCGAATACGAAAACAAAAATATTAATACACGCGTTAGACAAAGAAAGAAGATTATGACTAATGAAAATAAAATTGGCGGTTTTTCCGAAATTTAAAGTAGAATGTAAAAAAGGAGGAGTGTCTTGTTTAGTAAAAAGACATATCACTAGATTTTATCCATCAATCTGATAATCCGATCAGAGTACGCATAATTCCAATCACACATAATCCTCGCCGCGTTAACGGAAAATCTTCGGTGGAGACCATCGACTAATCCCATTTTCAAGCATCTTTTAGTGTATAAAAGCCTTCACATGTTAGAATTCGCCGTTCAGATTTCATGTAGAGATTCAAATATTAGGTCAAGCAAAATGAAGCTTTCGTTTAAGTGTAAAATTTATTCTTGATAAAAACGGATTATAAAATCGTAGATAGAAATGATTAATGTGTTTTTAAACAATCAAAATTCCAGAAGGTACTTGAGGGGTGAATGTATACATAATATATTCTTGCTGAGCCTGATTTGATTTTTCAAGATATGTTTGATATCTGCCATCAATTACATTACATACAAGATTGTTCGCGAACATTGATTTTATATTTACTATCCCTGCCGAGATATGCCATCCACCACCGTATGGATCATTGATATATTTGAGAATATCTGCCGAAGGATGTATTATTGTCCAGGCTTCAAATAGTTTAGGGAAGATGCTATTGATTAGATTGCTGAGTAATATCTGTAGTTCGTCTATTGCAAGTGATGGTATTACAAATGTTGGCATTTGTTGTTGAATGATTTTATAGTGATCAAGAAATACCTTATCTAAACCGAATTTGGCTCCAGATCCATAATCATGATACCCTTAAATATTTTTATAACGAATATTCCGACTAATGTACCTAATATCGTCTATAATCTCATTTATTGTTTGGATAATTTGTTGTTTTGATTCATCAGAATAGTATTGTGTCTTCCTAATAAAACATGTTTGCTATTTACAAAATATGCGTGTAATCTCGCATTTAATATTTTCTGAAAAACTTTTAATGCTTTTCTGATTTAAACTATTCTAAAACCTGGAGTCTTAAATGAATCCCAAAACTTCTATTTTGGTATTTTATCAATGTAATAAATAATTCACATTCCCAAATATCTTTTGTATTCTCTGGTTCCTTTATAAATCTTTCCACGTTATTAGAAAATCATCTCGTCACGGTTCGGCAGGTTCTTTATAGGTCCGGGTGGAATATCAGGCCATATTGACACTGATCTGATCGATGATCTAGCGCATATGTCTTTACTGAAAATGAAGTTGAAAAGTTGCTGCTAAATTCGGTGTTAGTGGAGCTTATTTATATCATCGCTGTTTTTGACGGAGTTGTATTAACGACGATCTGCCGCAGTAGTTCTTGCTATTATCATCATTTATATTTTCTAAATCAGACATGTTCTCTGTTGCAGCTGAAACACAAATTAGTATAACCGCTGGTGCCGGTATTGATGATAGCAATACATACATTCGTTACAGCGATAACAGCTGACACCGAATATACAATTATGTCAACGACAGCTACACGTCTGCAATATTTAGTTTACTTTTGCTGCATACTCATCAACGCTATTTTTTAGTTTAATCTACCATTCATGCACCTGATTGTGTCTATACTATTGCACGTTCATTGCGGAGCTCATTATTTACTTAGGTAGTAGTTTAGCGATTAATTTAATAGACCAATAGTTAATCATTCCGAGCTTTTCTTCGTCAGGTTCAACTTCAAATGTTACATTTTCCTTTTGATCTAATATTGCTAATAGTACTAACATAGATTCAGACTATTTTGTTAGTGGATAACGCCGTTGTATTGATGTGGATATCGTAAATATTGCACCGCCGATCACTGACAACCTACATCACCCGGAAATATCAGGGCGGTTTTTAATGACTTTATTAGGTGGTGACCATAACATTTTTCTAGACGCTACCGTATATAATACGATATCGGTGATGTTTTTTATGTCAGCGAGTTTAATATCAACGACTGCAGGATTTCCGAAAAATTCGGTAATGTTTTTATTATTATTTCTAAGAAAACTCAAGAACGTATTTACATGATTAGAAATAAGCTCTAAAAGAGCTCATTCCAGTATTAATTATTGTTAACGAGTCCGTAATTGAGAGGTTTTTATCGTCGGCCTTCTTTGTTTGTTGCAACGTCATCGTTTGATTATGGTTCTCCAAGACCAGTGCATTTATTATTAGTCACATTGAGAGGACGACCAGCATTGTATAACCGGATTTTTCTACTGGCGCGCGAATATTATCGAATATCGCTGACATAACACCGGACTTGAATATTCCATTACTATCACACACGTTTATGCTGTTTTCGGTTACTCCATTAATTCTAAAGAAAATATCCTGTAATGATAGATTACTTGTATTTAATTTTCCTTGCTTATCCTGAAATAAACCACTTCCTTTGGATCCACATTTGCATGATTTAGAATTACAGATATTTCATCATTAAGGATTGTATTTACATTTTCGTGTGATATTCCGTCAGTTGTTGCTTTTGTTTAGAGGAAGATGTTCCGTAATTTATCATTATACTACAAGATCTATTCAAAACGTTACTCGTTTATTTGTGTTCAACTTCATGGGGTGGTTTAGCTGGTGGGTCAGATATTGTCTGCATTGGTAATGTTGAATTCCAGATTGGAGTTCTGCTTACATATTTTAAACTCCTCATTGATGGGGCCAGTCCGTACAAATCAAAATATACAATTCCACTTGGATCAATTGCGTATGCAACCCAATGAGTTCCTGGGCTTCAATTTCATTATACTGGTTTGGTAATTGATCGCGTATAAAACACCTAAATATTGTCAATTGTAAGCAGCATTAATAAATTAAACTTTAACATTTGAAGCATTACCTAACCGTCCCTGGACGTCTTAGACCCTTTCCGTACCATTAGTGCGGTGTTCCTGCTAGTCTTAGACCCTTTCCATCTTGTAAGGCGTGCAATCTTTGACGACCCGCTTGAGGCATACTTGACTTCCTGGATTTTGTTGGCGAGATGATTTTTAGGCTTTCTGCGTGTCAAATTCCCTTACCAATTGCTTTCTTTAGTGTCAGTCTGACAGCTATTCCAACTACACCCAATGCTGCAGCTTTTGCAACACTTGGGACGGTCGCGGCTTTTGACGCTGGTGTAGCTGCAAGAAATGGAGATATACCACTGGGTTTGGTTATATTTGAAATAGCAACCGCGGTTAGAGAGATTCGTATTCACGAACAGCGTCAGTAGCTTTCATTGAAAGTTATCTTTCTTTAAAAAAAAAAAAGAGCAGCATTACATAGTCCATCACCATAAGTTGCTTTATAGCTTGGCAATCACCTTGACCATTACAGATCCACGATGAGCATTATGTACTATCATCCTATTTAATATTTATTTATCTAATCACTGTGCTATTCATCAACGTTTTCATCAATAAGAGATCCATAAACGCTAACGTCCATGATACCACCTATAAATAATCGTTGAAAAATATCAGATATATCATTAATTATTTCTTGAGAATTCTTTCCAGCTTGTTTACCTCTTATGAGTATTTCTTGACTTTGTATTTCATCGCAAATATTGTTTGGACAAGAAATAAAACCACTTCCTAAAACAACTTCACGGGGTGGTTCAGCTGGTGGGTCAGATATTGTCTTCATTGGTAATGTTGAATACCAGAGTGGAGTTCTACTTACATATTTTAACACTTCCAGTAGAGCTGGTGTCGGACGCAGCATACAATTCTTATTATTTTCTATAAGATTCTGATTTTTTTCTGTTGTAGAGGAATTCGTGAAAGAGATTGTTCTTGTTCTATATGCTTTTTCGGAGGAGGAAGTTGGAATTGTGAGCTGTGTTGTTGCTCAATCTGAACATCTTTTTCAAAATTATTGTGGTTTTTTTCATGTAGAGCACAAATAGTGGATCTCTATTTGAAACACTTATCGTATTTTATGCGAAATATCCATCTGTATCACACATTTTACTTTCAGGTCTATCCTATTCAGGTTGTAAGTATTTTTCCCTATGACTAAAGCCTGTAACCACAAACCCAGCTAAATCTGTCGGATTATTGTTTTCTTAATCACATTATTAGCCTCATTAGTATATTTTTCAGATAGTGTAACTTCTTCCGGGTCTTTTTCTTAGCGAGAACCTTTCTTAAGGTATTTCTTTAACGATCGGGTCAGCAGCGGCCGCTTGCGGTTGCAATTGTTCAGCGACCATAAGAGCTGGAAGTCCGTTAAAAATCCTTAATCTTTTATTAGTTCTATATACTATTTGTTCCGTGTGTTCAGCAGTGTGTTTGATTGATGGAAGACGACCTTCAGCAGCATATGCAACTCTCTCAGTAACTTTTGTAACAGCTCTAAATAATTGTTCTGAACCTTCTGCAAATTCAACTTGATATTCGTGACGCCCTTGTAGCTTTTGTCTCACAGAATCAACTAGTGTTAGAAATTTCTTAATTGCTTCTATTCGTTCTCGCGCTAATCTAGTTGTGTAAGATTCCAACCCTAGAGACAATTATTGATATAAGGAGCTCTTCGGGACACCTAACAAACTAATGTCAAGGAACAAATGTACACCAATTCCAACTACCTTCTCTCCAGTAGACCTTCGGACCTTACTTGCAACTGACTTGTCGTCACCTTACAGTTACGACACAGAATTTCAGCGACAACCATTAGGAGCATTTGAACCTGTCTCCATGGATTTAGTACGAAAATCGTGATGAAGAGTACACTAAAGTCATGTGAACTTGATCCACTTCCAACATACTGCTGCTTGAGTGCTTAGACCCAATATTGCCTTCACTATCTGGTGTTATTAACATCTCTTCATCCGGGGCATTCCCATCATTTTTCAAAACTGCCATCGTAAAGCCTTTGCTAAAGAAGCCAACACTTGACCATAACAATTTAAAGAACTACCGCCCAATTTCTAATCTCGAATTCATATAAAAAAATCTTAGAAAAGTTGTTCTAACCCATCTTGTATATAATTTGTATTCAAACAGTCATTTTAGCAATGTAAAGTCTGCATATCGCCCTTGCCACAGTACCGAAACTACTCTTCTGAAAGTAGTTAATGACGTTCTCTCTGCTTTGGATAGCGATTAGATTAGTCCTCACTCGCCTTGATTTGTTTGCAACATTTGACACAATAGACCATGATAAATTAATTCACCGTCTCAAGCATGTGTATAGATGTTGTAAATCACTTAGAGCTTCTTAGGATTAGGCGCTTTACAAAGCCCTCATTATTATTATGTGTAGTAGTTGTAGTAGTAGTATTAGTAGTAGTAGTAGTAGTAGTAGTAGTGGTAGTAGTAGTAGTTGTATATAACAATGATCAAATTAACATCAGCAGATGGGGCGTGACCATAATGAGACGTCTACATAATAAACTTGCACGCGTAAAAATTTTAACAAAAAGTGAAAAATTTATAGTAACAAAATTAACGAACCCGTAGAAGAAACTTTCTGTTACTTAGAAGCTTCGGTTGGCGTTATTGGCATAATTTTTCGCTTGCGTAATAATCTTTAGTTTAGCGAATGGACGCTTCTAAAAAGTGGTCGGTTCGCCCTCTCAGCTGATACTCGATATATAACTTTCGCAGTCTCCATCATGTATTAAGGTAAAATGATACAGACTTACTATGTTTCAAGTAAATCGGATTCAAATTGTGTCCGTAACTGAGAAACATTCAAACTCAGTAAATCATTTGGATGTTGGTCCATAAGGCTCTTTTCTCGGCCACTTTTTCTTCATTAGGTACACTCAACTGATCTCAATGGCTTAATTATGATGTAACTGATGCCATTCTTATCACCAGACAAAGGCTCGCCCATTCGCATTCTTTAGTTTTAAAAAAAACCAATATGATTAATACCAACATTAGATTCACGCAGTACGAAACCTAGACACCCTCGACAGTAGACTTTCATTACAACATGTAATGAACATATGCAAACCTGTAGATCTGACGTTGAGATGCATACGCACCATTCGCACCTTTCTTTCATTTGATGCCACTAAACCACGTGTGTGTTCCTTAGTAATTTCAAGCCTGGACTGCTGTAATTCAGTTACATCTGCTTCGCCTCAGTATATACCACAGAAACTTTAAAAAGTTAAAAACAAGGTTGATGTGATCATCCTTAGGGTAGGATGAATATCACGCCTCTCTGTGTTCTGTAACATTTACTGGCTACCCATTCAATCCAGAATGAAACACAAATCTGTTCACCCTGCTACATTTCATTGACTGGCTCCAGTTTAATATACCTATGTGAAACAGTCCTCTTTATTATTCTATTTATCTCACCCATGCGTATACCACATATACAAACTTATGCGTCCCTCGCTACACTCTTAATTTCATTATCACCACAGTTAAAATAAAGTCATGCGTATCAGGGCCCAGCTACGTGCAGCGAATAGTCATGGATCTTAGATACAATGTGAACGTGACTTCATTCAAGCGTGTTCCTCAGACTCACTTACTTCGACTCCAAGAACATCCTTAAACAGTCTTTATTATTATTATTAGTAGTAGTAGTAGTAGTAGTAAAAGTAGTATTAGTAGTAGTAGTATCATTATTATTATTATTATTATTATTATTATTATTATTATTATTATTATTATTATTATTATAATATGATATATGATAACAGTATGGCATGTACAATATATTTCAAGTTACGAACAATGGTTATGTCTCAGGAAAGAATATGGCTGGTATACAAATAAACCGCAATGACCAATGTAAGTCATATGTTTAACCTGGTATTATTAGTGTTGCTAGCGGTATGAATACATATATTGAAAGCGGTCATCATAATTATATATGTACTAACTGTGGCTTGTGGTCCAAGGTTGACATTGCCGGGGTGGGAGTGGGAGACAAGCTCCTCACTCCTCCAAAAATGCCCCATATGGCTTGCGACTCTGATCTCCTCTGTCAACTAAAATCCAGCTCCTGGCCTTCGCGAGTGGCTTAGCTTCTAAGTCCGGCGGACCATGTTTTCACTGGCAAGAGAAGGGGTGAAGGCGACCACTGACGCCTTAAAACCAGTCGCTTCGGGTAGATGGGGCTCGTAAACCTTGGATGGTAGCTCATCTAGGAAAAGGAAAACTCTGATCCCAAACCTCCACTGCCTTGCGGCTATACCCACTCACGGGAAGGCTAAGGGAGTAAACCCCGACAGAAAATCCGGAGACGGAGTCCCTAAGGCGGTCTGACGTTGACTTCAACGTCATTCCGGCAACTCCTGCGACGCCGTTGGTGCCAAGTTGTAGCGACATTTGTCGTTCCCTTGGGTCCACCAGCTGCGTGGAGAGGGGGGATCTGCTGCATGGGCAAAAGCTGATTCTCCATTCTAGATGCCCAGGCTTTGTAGCTCCACTGGAGAGGACACTCCAGCGTCGTCTTAAGGCGTCGTCACAACACGGGAAGCAGCAGTCTACCGGTTATAAGCCATAGCTCGATTGGCGTAGAACTTGGCGCCAGGGGCAGCTTTCGACGGTGGGAGAGATGGCCATGTCTCATTGGAAGCTACCGCCCGCCTCAAGCTGGGCAGCCCCCAGTCAATAAGGTGCGTCCCGCCATGGCCTGCCTGCTTCACTGGGTGCTTGGAGCTTAGAGAACCATCTCGACAAGCAGGCCAAAAGCTCTGCACCAAGCAAGATACAAAGAGGAAACAAGAAGACTCCAGCTCTTCGTTTCGCAAGCTGGATCATCACAACCTTGTGCCCTTGACTCACCACTGACCTGCAGAAGATCAACGATGCACGGAAGACTGCCATCATTGACAGAGAACTCTCCCGACTGAATGTCGATATTGCCTGTCTTCAAGAGACCCGACTGGCCGACAGCGGCACCGTCAGGGAAGCCAACTACACCTTCCTCTGGCAAGGAAAACCATCAGACGAACCCAGGCAGCATGGTGTCGGCTTCGCTGTAAAGAACACCCTCGTCGCCTTCATTGAGCCTCCATCATCAGGCACTGAGAGGATCCTTGCCATCCGGCTATCAACATCCTCAGGCCCAGCCAACATCTTCAGCGTGTATGCCCCAACCCTCTACTCAAACCCAGAAGAAAAAGACCAGTTCTACGAGGCTCTGGATCAAGCAATATCAAATATCCTCAGTACCGAGAGCCTCTACCTACTAGGAGACTTCAATGCGCGAGTGGGAGCTAACTACGAGGCATGGACCACCTGTCTCGGCCCGCACGGAAGGGGAAAAATCAACGAGAATGGCCAGCGACTGCTGGAGATGTGCTGCACTCACAGCTTATGTGTGACCAACACCTTCTTCAAATGCAAGGAGATCCACCAGGTATCATGGAGACACCCACGTTCCCGCCACTGGCACCAACTAGATCTAGTCAACATCAGGCGCGCGGAACTAGCCAGCGTCCTTCTCACCCGCAGCTACCACAGTGCCGACTGCGACACGGACCACTCCCTTGTGGCCAGCAAGGTGCGAATAGTACCCAAGAAACCAAGAAGAATGGCCGCCCACGCATCAAAACCTGCTGTGCAAGCCATCCAGAGAAGACACAGCAGTTCATCTGCAAACTTCACGAGGCTCTCACCAAAGAGACACCTGATGACACCATCGACTCCAAGTGGTCCCACCTCCGAGACGCTGTGTACAACTCAGCCATTACTGCCTACGGGAAGAAAGAGCACAAAAACACAGTGGGAAGGCCCCTGGGAGTAACGGCTTTCCGCCTGAAGTCCTAAAGATAGGGAAATCAGCACTAATCCAGCCTCTGCACGAACTCCTCTGCCTCTGCTGGGGACAAGGACACATCCCCCAGGACATGCGAGATGCAAACATTGTCACTCTATACAAGAACAAAGGAGACCACAGTGACTGCAACAACTATCGGGGCATCTCTCTTATCAGTATTGTTGGAAAGGCGTTCGCCCCTGTCGTCACGGCAGCGCTTGCAGACCCTAGCATCCCGAGTCTACCTTGAGTCCCAGTGTGGCTTCCGAGCAGGCAGGTCAACTGTAGACATGATCTTCTCACTACGACAGCTGCAGGAGAAGTGTCGTGAGCAGCAGATGCCCCTCTACATTGCCTTTATAGACCTGACCAAGGCATTTGACCTGGTCAGCCGGAGTGGACTCTTCAGGATCCTTAAGAAGATAGGCTGCCCCCCACAACTGCTCGCTATCATAACATCGTTCTTCCACGAGGACATGTACAGCACAGTGTGCTTCAACGGCGCAACATCAGAGGCCTTCCCATCTTCTTTTCCATTCTCCTCCAGTACGCCTTCAAGGACTGCAGCGAGAGTGTGTATATACACACCAGGACTGACGGAAAGCTGTTTAACATCGCCCGTCTCCGTGCAAAGACTAAAGTTACAAAGGTTATCATCCGTGAATTGCTCTTCGCCGACGATGCAGCCTTGACATCACACACGGAAGATGGACTGCAGCAGCTAGTATGCCGCCTCTCCCACGCTTGCAAGGAGTTGGGACTGACAATCAGTCTGAATAAGACGAATGTAATGGTGCAGGACGCAGACTCCATTCCCACCATCGCCATTGATGGGTACAACCTGGAAGTTGTTGAGGACTACACATACCTTGGGTCCACCATCTCCAACTCGCTCTCCGTTGATACTGATATATAAATGGCCGGATTGCCAAGGCATCAGCAGTTATGGCGAGACTGAATCAGAGGGTCTGGGACAATCACAACCTCACCGAGAAGACCAAACTGCGTGTCTACCAGGCATGCGTGTTCAGCACACTCCTTTACAGCAGCGAGGCATGGACCAACTACGAGAGTCACGTGAGGAAACTCAACAGCTTCCACCTGAGATGCTTGTGGCGTATTCTGCGTATCCAGTGGCAGGAGAAAGTTCCCAACACAGAGGTTCTGAAATGCACAGCATAAACAGCATGTTCTCCATTCTCAGCGAGAAGGCCGCATACCCAAGGACCTGCTGTACGGCGAGCTAGTAGAAGGTGCACGAACGACTGGAAGGCCACGTCTGCGCTACAAAGATGTCTGCAAAAAGGACATGAAGACAGCCAACATCAACATAAACAATTGGGAGAGCTGTGCTGACGACCGCTCCGCGTGGCGTCTTGCTGTCAGACAGGGCACTCAGAAAGCTGAGGAGATGAAAAACACAAACCTCGCTGCAAAGAGAGCCAGGAAGAAGGCGAACCAAAAACATCCTCAGCAAGCATCAGCATACACCTGCAGCAAGTGCAACAGAGACTGTCACTCAAGGGTCGGACTCTTCAGCCACTCGCGAAGGTGCAGATAGGACACTCAAATCGGAAGCTACACCATCGTCTCTCGAAGACGGACGGATGCCGACGAACTGTGGCTTAAGATGCAAGTCCCCAATGAATCCGATGAAAGACAATGTACAGTGTTGCAGCACGTTGTAATTTATGGTAACAGTTTTCTCACTCAAAAAGCAGGAAACTTCTTGTTTCTCACATGTGTTTATTGTAATTCTTACATAATATATAACACCTCCTCACAATCCATCCCTTTCTTTTCCCTACATGATTCAGTGACAGTTAATGTTCTCAAATATTTATGAGGTACATTGTGTGTGTTTTGGGGATGAGTTTATATATATATATATATATATAAACTCATCCCCAAAACTTATATATATATATGTGTGTGGGTGTGGTTGTTTATGGGGGTGGGGTGCAGAAAAACAATATGATCACAGAATATGAAAATATTCCATACCGTTCATTTTAGGCTTCAGCACAATGTCTGGCATTGCAAATTTTCTCAGTATCATTTCTGCCACGATATACTTACATTTATTTTAATGTAATTACCATACAATGTTATTTATAACCAATATGGGCCTCCTTACATTTTCTTAGAAACTTTTATGAAGGCTATTGAGGACGGAAACGAATATCGCTGGAATAACAATGTAAAAATGAAGAAGAAAATGAAACAGAACTTATGGTTTCAAGAATCAAATCTAAAAGTAATCCAAGAATAATCAAAGAATAAAGTTTTCAAAGTCCTAGTAATAAGATGTTCTAATGAACTCATGTTTGAGTCCCAACGAAAATCAAAGATGGGAGGCGATGACATATACTGTATCATGATGTACTGTACTGTATCTAATAGTTCCTTGTAAAAAATAACACTCCGGTGTTGTAAATCCGAATAAATGTTTTAAGAACTGTCATTGTCCAAGAATTGTTTATGAGCGAAACGAATTAATCTGTTATAATCCAAAGGATCTGCAAAATTAACATATAACTCGAAAACTAGCTACAACAGAAGAAATTGATATCAAGTGTAAAAAGCCCAAACTGAGACTATTTCTTTAAACATCTCTACTAAATATAACTTCTGCGCAATAAAGTAAAAACCTGGATGGTCACATGATCGTATATACATCACGTACTCCTAAAATGACCCTGTCGAAAACCAATCATTTTTTCTAACAATTAAAAAAAGATGTTTACTTCACCAAACTACTTACAAGTCTATGGTCACGAATCAAATACAGATTCGATTTCAATCTATGTGAAATTTGCACTAAGAACGAGATAAGAAAAAGATGTTTAAATTAAGGCGAGGAACTTGGTCAACATCGATACAAAGTTCGTAATTTTAGGTTTTCGAATACCTGAACTGAATTTCCGGAAAATATAATCTCCAATGAATAAATTTATAATGCAATAGCGTGTCATTAAAAATAAAAATAAAATAAAACTGGCAAACAAACAATTCAAACAAAATAAATATGTATTAAATCAGATATATATAACAGCATGTTTAACAATACAGCATGTTTTCAATTTCTCAAAGTTTTATACAAAATCAATTTTTTCTTGCTAATAATTGGATCATTGATCAATGACAATGAAGTTTCCTTCCACAGTGTATACAGACTACACAATTGTGTACATTGCATCAAAGTCCGTGATTAAAACAGTATGTTTTGTTCTTTTATAATTATTAGTTACCATGTCAAACACTGATAGTTAGGTGATAAAGAATATTTAAATGAAGGTAATGAGCATCACTAATTAATTTTAGCCATTTGTTTTCATAATCATCCATCCATTCCCACATACATATCATTGACTTATACATTACCCATAATTCCTAGATGAACTTACATAAAGGGTACAATTGTAGTGGATTTCAGAAGACTTAATGTAATCTTCAAAGCTTTTCCGGATTAAGCCTGATACATAATAAAAGCAAAATTTTCTCATCCTATGCAAATACCGGATATATTTTATCTCATGCTCCAACAATGATATTTTAACTCCTGCTTCGCTACAGATTAAAATAATGTCCTCTTTTATTACATGATGAAATTCAGTGTCCTAAAAAGTTCTCCTTATTAGTAATGTACAAAACACGTATAATTTACAACACAATTTAGTTGTCAGCAGTAATTACTGTTAACATGCCAGAAACATTTGTCTTTTTAATTTAAAAACCGCTAGAAAAAAATTGCAGTTGTTCACAACATCATAAGCATGCGTTTCCTTAGTGTCACCGTATGCATTTATTATGAGCAGGATTTTCCGATTCCGCACGGATTTCTTAGGCTGGATAATCTTTGCACATGAACAGAAATAAGATAATAGCATAGCACGGTATTGAATTTGTATTACAGTGACACTTGGCGAAGTAGAAAGCCGGGAAAAATTTATATCCCTGCTGATAATGGATGCGAAAATATACTTTTAAGCATGCTGTTCTACCTAGTAAGTCTCTTTACTTGTACGGGGTATAATAATAGATTCAAATGACGCATTAGATATACCTGTAAACAATAGGCAATAACGCATGTCGTCCTCTGTACTGTTGCTTTGCTTGTGAAAGGTGATGTCTCCTGACACGATGGGAACTCCGATAGTTTCATATAACTGTAATTGTTGACATTGGAAAGTCTTAGAGATGATTCCACTATTATTTGTAATGTCTATTCTCGTACCACAATCAGGTGACTTTGGCTTAGCTGTATTGACTAACAAGAAATATCCCAAACTGGCCTCAATGGTACATACACATGTATTGACAGATGCATTGAGTGTGGTCAGTAATATCGTAGATCCTGTAGCACTGCCCACTGTACACATTGCAATAGCTGAAATAAAGAATAATACAAATTATATGAGCTAGAATTGTATGGTACATGTGACACGTCGAAATTATCAAATGACTGTTTAAATATGTAAAGGTTTCCTTAAAGGTTCGTTAAAGGTTTCCAGCAAGATCATGTTCACTCTAAGGAAACTTTTTCATGGTGCCAGTTCCCATACGTTGACAACGACATTAGCCATAACGTTTCTCAGATCAACTTGGGATTCCGAAAAAATAAAAGATACAGAGGATGGTATTAAATCTGCCACGCATCTGTGTTACTTTCCTTCATTCTTGGATGTACTATTTTCAATTAATAATGAAAGATTTCTATTTTAAAATACACATTTACCATGTAAGTGATATCGTGAACCTCGATCCGGTTTTGGGTTACATTTTATGGATCTGAAATAGTCCTCTAGAACACATCATTCCTGGATAAAGAATATTACTGTTCAATGGTGTGCAGGACAGAAGTTTTGAAGGCCAGACAGACGGACGGACTGAATATAACACACAATTCTGAAATGTTATTCCTGCAAAAACAACATATTTGCTGCAAGATAATGGCAATCTTTCAATACGTAATTTATATATCAGTCAACGTGTTGATAATACTTCTGTTTTCAATGATATAAAGACCCCACACGTACTGGCAATTATAGTAAAACTTTGATAACAGTCTTCAAAAACTCGAATACCTCTTTTCAGTCAAACTGCAAACTTCGTCTCATTTTAAAATCATCCTTTTGCATACGTATTGCCTCCAACAATGAAACTATATCACTCGAATACCATGCGTCGGTCCCGAACATAACAATACTATTTCATTTTTGGGTCCAATTACTATCAATTCTAATCACCATGGCAACACTCAGAAAGGTGCTGCCATGGGTGATTACTTGTAAGAACTAGGAGAATTAGGACCGAATGATGAGTATCCCGAAACTAATCTTATATTAAGCTGATTAATCCAATTAACATGTATAGATGGAGATGGCCTTTTAACAATCACACAATGCTGCATTGAAAATCAGGTTTTATATTGTTCTTTGTACATCGGCTCAATATTATACAGGTCAGCAGATTTAATAAAAGCTGTCTCCTGACCAGTAAGGCTACTATCCGTCAGGTATTTTTTTCTCCTGAAATTTACAGGTAGAGCTAAACAATGATATTCTTTTTTTTTTAAAGGTGGCACAGCACGTCTTGCTTTCATAAGCTTCAAAATACCGTTGTTCTCAGATGACGACCGACCATTTTCAAATAACAATTTCTAAACAAAAGTGAAGGTGTCTTCTAACTACTTCCCATATTCATATATATATATATATATATATATATATATATATATATATATATATATATATATATATATATATAATGTGTGTGTGCGTGTGTGCGTCTTTCTGCAAGCTGTTTTGAGTGCTCGGCAGAGGTATTCTTTTAAAATGTTTTCCTTCATACAAATGGTTTATCTGATGGTCTCAAAAACAAATACATCTAAACATTAAAAGCATTTTCACATTCAGATAATATATATTAGTAATCTTAGATATATAGGAACCCATCTCCAGCGTTTTGCGACATTTGTACAATATAAAAATCCTGCTTCGAGAGTATGCAGTCCTGAAACGTAAGTCGGACAAAGGTTTCTGATGATTACTATATGCCACGACTTTTCTTTTACTTATAACGGTGTTTTAATTCTTATAACTTAGAAGTTACGTCTGTTATATCAGATAGCATTCAAAGCGTTGCCATGAATTTGTAAATTCAGTCTCCATGGAGATGCTTTCGGAGAGAAATTACACGTTACCTTAGACACTTTGTAACAGATGGAGTACTCGAGAAAAAGCGCGACAAAAAGGTCCTAATATATTTTCTGATATATCCGATTTTTTAGAAACACATAATAATGTATAGTTCACATGGGATTAAAGTTAGTACAAATATAGTCACTATTTACAATTACAATTAGCACACCGTCAAAAGACTTTCTACAATAAATAATAGAGTAGGAATTACCTTTCGTAGCATTATCCGCCGCAACACAGGCATTACAGTGTTGAACTGAAAAAGTTACATGTTTTTCCGTTATCACAGGGACATACAGCGAAGACAGTGATAGTATGCTCTCTCTCTCTCTCTCTCTCTCTCTCTCTCTCTCTCTCTCTCTCTCTCTCTCTCTCTCTCTCTCTCTCTCTCTCTCTCTCTCTCTCTCTCTCCGTGCTTGTAAAACATTTATATGACATATTGTGGGACATGAACAAGTTAAATTTATAGATGCGAAGGTCAGGTCTATCTCTTTATTCCCTGTGCATATCAGTACAAAGCAACTGATGTCATTTTTAGGTATGGCTGGATATTTTCGGAACTTTCGTTCCTATTTTTCTATAATTGCAGAACCACTGACAAATATATTTAGCAAAAAAAAAAAAAAAAAAAGTTTAATTCGAGTGAAAAATATCAGGAAGTTTAGATAAGTTAAAGTTCATACAACAGTTCTTACTGTTTTAAGTTGTGACTAGTCATTTAAACTTTCTGTTGATCCAAGGGATGCTAATGTTGGAGAAGTATTAATCCAAAAAGATAAAAATGGTGTTTATCATCCAGTGTGCTATTTTTCTAAGAAATGAAATAAGCACCAGAAAAATTATTCAACAATCGAGAAAGAATGTTTGGCTTTTATATTGGCATCACAACACGTTGAAGTTTACATTAGTTTAACTCCTTCTCCGATGATTGTGTTTATCTTCGTTGTAATTGTGCACTTCTGAGCCTCCTATTGTTCCGTTTCTGAGGCTATCATATGTTGCACAGTTTAAGAGAAAATGTTTTTTGGTTTCTTCTTCACGGCATGAACATCTATTGTTACATGACAGTAGTGTATGGGGGCACCGCAGCCTCAATGGAAAATCCAGTTAAAAAGGGCTTGGGCACATCTAGCCTCAAGATTTATAGCCTCAATGGAAAATCCAGTCAAAAAGGGCTTGGGCACATCTAGCCTCAAAACAGCTTGGGGCACTATAGCCTCAAGGGAAATTTAACATGGTGGGTCTATCTAGCCTCAAGGGAAATTGAACATGGTGGGTCTATCTAGCCTCAAGGGAAATTGAACATAGTGGGTCTATATAGCCTCAAGGGAAATATAACATGGGAAATATAACAAGGGAAAAAAGGGTGGCAATGAAAGCTAATATCTTTTCGAGACTTATGAGTGGCCCTGAAAAGGACCGTTATGTGTAATGTTAACGTTGTCTTGTTAACACAGAGGACATCTCACAGATCTTCTTCTTTTCCTTAAACTTCTCCTCACTGTGGGTCCATAGAAGAGAACTCTCTTCAAGCAACCTTGTCTTTCCACATAGACCCTTCTCTTCCAAAAAGCTGTCTCCGTCATATGAATGACACTCCATGATGATCTGACATACATGGGTATGTCAGTCCTAAACAGCATACTTGACACAAGGGTTGACGATTCAACATTAGTCCACATCTTCTGATGAGAACAGGTGAAGCGAATGCCGTGTACTGCGGTTATTTATAGGGGAAGAGCGGATTGAAACGGATTGAGTGTATCCACCAATCCAAACGTGCGTTACAAAAGTCAGGTACAGTCATCCAATCGGAAGAGAGCAGTCTGTGACGTCACCTTTTCTATATAGAGGTACTAGCGCCTGTGCGCAGTCAATCGATTCAAGAGAGTTGTCAATCATGGCGGACAGTAAGAAGACAATGAATTGGAGTGAGACAGGAGTAGAGACAGCAAGTCATGGACCAACAGTGACTACTAAAGTCATGACAAATCTACATCCAGAAGAAGTTGATTTTAACTGGGATATTGTGGATTTTTTAACATCACAAGAATTTATTCCGGAACCTTCGTTGCCTTCTGTATCTTCTTATGGACACGTTGATGATTTTAAACAAAGACAAAAAGAAGAATTGGAGCGATTTTTACAACAACAGAAAGTAGAAGAACAAGCTTTTCTTATTCAATAGCAGGAAGAAGAAGAAGCAAGAAGGAAACACCAGGAAGAAACAGTAGCAGCAGCAGCAGCAACGGAGAAGAAAGAAGACCAAGGACAGAAAGAAAATAGTGAAAATCAAACGGTCACGACGGTACTTTTAGATATTTTAGCTGAGTTAAGGAGTCTGAAACAAATGTATCAAACTTCTTTATCACGACCGAAGAGAAAAAGACCTTCTCGAGCGAAACAACCCAATCTCTCTGTGACTACGTCTACCTTACCACCGTTAGTGATTTCTACCAAATCATTGACAGGAACCACCAGTCCCGAAATAGGCCTTGGCCGTGGCAAAGGCTTAAGACAGCTCAAGAGGATTTCGTCCCGTTTCTGAGTTTGTATTAATTTAAACAATTAAAACACCAACGGTCCTTTTCAGGACCACTCCAATTATTTCGAAAAGAAATACTATGTCAATTGCCTAATTCAATGAAAACTCAAAAGTCCTTTTTATTATATTTTTTTAAAAACCCATGATGTACGTGTGAGTGAATGAATGTGTGAGTGTAGGTAATTATACTATCAAATCAAAACCAAGAGACGCTTACGTTTTTTTCTCTCTGGTGTATTCTAGTACAAACGTTACAATTCAATATCATAACATAACATAACACAATACCATTTTTAAAAAGTTCATAGGTTTTCTTCTGTTTCACTCTTTCTGTTTTTTCATTTTCTTTACTGCCACACGTTTTTCTTTTTCTTCTTCCTCTTCACTTTCGTTTCGTCTTCTTTTCTTGTCTTTGTGAACGTGTCGGGGTTCTTCCTTGGGGGAGGGTACCTCTTCCTCCTCCTGTTCAGAATTTCTTTCCTCCTCCTCCTCCTCCTCCTTAGCCTCCTCCTCCTCCTGCTCCTGTTGTTTCTTAGGGCAGTTTGGAGACCAATGTCCTTTCTCTTTACAATAATAACAGGTATCTTGACTTTTGTCTCTATTGGTACCTTTTTTATTTTTGTCACGATCTGAACATTCTGTAGCCCAATGTCCTTTCTTCTTACAGATATAGCAAGTATCTTGACTTTTATCTCGATAGGAAGGAGAGTAGGCTGTCGGCTGGTCTGACGAAAACTTTCGTAAGACCCCACGTAAAGCTCTAATGAGAAGTTCCACTTCTGTAGGTTCTTTCATCGTTCTGGTCAATGTGAGAGTGAAATGAATACTGAAAGGTTAGACACTAACCCTTTATATATGCACGGATCGGACATGAATATATAGGGGTTATGGTCTTTAAATGGTAGTCATTTGACTTTTTGCAGACAAGATGAAAAGACCGCATTATGCTGTGGAGAAAGGAAAAGACAGTAAGAGACAGAAACGTAATGTATCGCCTAGTACAGTAGCTGAAGTCTTGGCTCAAATTCATGCCAGTGATTTTGAAGATGACATGAGTGAGCCCGAATTTACATCCAGACAATCGACGTCCAAGCAAAGTGCACCACCCTTAGTAAACCCTGAAAATTACTATCACATTCGAGAGACGGAAAAGCGTTCCTCTCGAAAATTTAGAACAACGGCTTACACGTATGTCGTAAAGTTTAAAGATTTCAAGTCCAATGTACCTTTGGAGAATACAGAAGGGTTCATTACTGAGGTGTGGGATTCTGTGTTAACTGCACTGAAACAGCAATGTCAAACCAAAGAAGACGATCGCTTGAGACTTTCTATTCATCACGATAATTTGAAGTCTCCCGTTTGGATCGAGTTTACTAGTCCATCAGAATTAACACCTTCCAAAGTCATTGACAAAATTCAACATGTGCAACAATCCAACGACAAGTTTCACATTGACGATGGAAAAGCCACACTGTTTATGACCCGCGTGTCTCTTCCCCAGGGGACAGGACGCAAAAAAGTATTATTGGTCGACAACCTTCGCAACACCAAACTAAGCCTCGTCCGAATTAACAATCCTCAAGACCAGATGTGTTTAGACCGTGCTGTCGTCGTGGGACGAACGTATGCCAACAAGAACGACACGGTAGAATGGAAAAGAGCCTGGAAATCTATTCGACAATCGGACCGAGCCAAACAAAGAAGTGAAGCAGAACTCCTGTTACAGCAAGCGGGGATATCCAAAGACACTCCTTGTGGCATTCCAGAAATGCAACAATTACAAGACGTGTTGACACCACATTACACCTTGAAAGTTCACCCTCAAGAAGTGCGTGGACCTCTTTTGTTTCGAGGCCACGATTTCAAAGACGGAAAATACATTCACGTCTATCATCACGATGGTCATTTTGATACCATTACCAGTATCACTGCATTCCAGGGATACAGTTACTACTGTGAAAAATGTGACTATGGTTATAACAATCGAGAACAACACAAGCATTGTGGATCAAAATGTGAGGGATGTTTGACCTCACAACCTTGTCTGGACAAAGGACAAGAAAGAGTGCATTGCCCTGTGTGTCAGCGCACTTTTGTCAGTCTTACCTGTTACCAACAACATTTGAAGATGCAAGGTTCACAGCAGAAAAGTGCTTGTCAACTCCTGAGATTGTGCCCTACTTGTGGACAAGGCATACGTACCAATAGTGCCAAGTTTCACGTTTGTCGAGGGAAGAAACGATGTCACATTTGTAGCCAAATCGTGGATTTGGAACACGAATGCTTCATTCAAAAATATCAACCCCAACCAGAAGATACCCAGAAGAAAGGGAATTTTATCTTTTTTGATTTCGAATGCATGCAAGAAACTGGTATTCACATTCCTAATTTCTGCGTAGCTCACCGTGCGTGCGAGAAGTGCATCCAAGAACCTATCTTTAGTCATTGCCCTTACTGCAGCAAGATTCCTGGAGGACGTGAAAAAATCTTTCGAGGGTCAAACACGTTAGCCAAGTTTGCCCAATGGATCCTTAACCCTATTGACGAAACGTGGAGTCCAGAAGACATCGAACGTTACGGCAATTGTCATTGCCATGCCACGGTCATGGCTCACAATTTCTCGGGATACGATGGGCAATTTCTGCTCAGATACTATGCGGAACAAAGTACCGAACGACCTCAAGTGACTTTAAACGGAGCCAAAATCATTTCTATGCAAGTAGGACAAGTACAGTTTAAATATTCAATGTGTTACTTGGCCATGCCTTTGAGTCGTATGCCTAAAACGTTTGGAATGACAGAATTGGCTAAAGGTTATTTTTCACACTTTTTTAATACCGAAGCCAATCAACATGCCGTTCTACCCCATTTGCCGGAGGCTCACTATTACCACCCCGACAACATGCGCACCGAACAACGAGAAGCTTTCCATGCTTGGTACCAGACTCACGCCTCGGACCCCTTTGATTTTCAAGAAGAAATGTTAAAGTATTGTCGATCTGACGTGGACATTTTACGACGTTGTTGTGGAAAATTTCGAGAATTGTTCATGGAGTACGGAGGGATCGATCCTTTGAAAGAAGCTTGTACCATCGCCAAAGCGTGTTCTTTAGTGTACCGAAAACGCTTTATGCCTGAAAATACTCTAGCTGTCATCAGTCCTCAAACGACGAACTTTGTCAAACGTCAATACTCGGTCAAAGCCCTACGCTGGCTCCATTACTTGTGCGACAAGGAAGACAAATGGATCCAACACGCTCGCAACGGAGGAGGCGAAAAGACCATCGGGACGTATTCGGTGGATGGTTGGGACTTAGAAAACCCTCAGATCGTGTACGAGTTTAACGGATGCTTATTTCACGGATGCCCCATATGCTACCCTCAGCGTAACACTAAACATCAGTTTTTACAACGAACCATGGAAGACTTGTACCAGACCACGTGTCAGCGACGTTTCAAGTTAGAACAGCAAGGATACCAGGTGGTGGAAATGTGGGAACACGAGTACGATCTGCGTTTGAAAACCGATCCCGAGTTTAAACGCATCGTAGAAAGTTACAAGTGGGTGGACCCATTGAACCCTCGGGATAGTTTGTACGGAGGACGAACGAATGCTACCTGTTTACTGTACCAGGCGGATGAAGAGAAAGGAGAAGAAATCAAATATTTGGACGTGTGTTCACTGTATCCTTACGTGTGCAAATATTGTCACTTTCCCGTAGGGCATCCAGAATTGATGACAGAACACATTGACTTGGACCACATTCGACAGTACGAAGGATTGATCAAGTGTAAAGTCTTACCACCCACAGACTTGTACCATCCCGTTTTACCTCACCATTGCCAAGGAAAACTGATGTTTCCTTTGTGTCGCACATGTGCCGAAACGCGCAACCAAGGCCAACCTTGTCATCACACTCAGGAAGAACGCGCCTTGACAGGAACGTGGGTGAGCGTGGAATTGTTTAAAGCTCTGGACCTGGGATATCAACTGTTAGAAGTGTACGAAATTTACCACTTTCTCAAAACACAACAATACCGCAAGGGCGACGAGAGACAGAAAGGTATTTTTGCAGACTACGTGGATGCCTTTTTAAAACTAAAACAAGAAGCTAGTGGCTATCCTTCCTGGTGTCACACTCCCGAAGACCAAAAGATATTCAAAGAAAAATATTGGGAGCAGGAAGGTATCACTTTAGACCACATCGAGAAAAACGAAATAAGGCGATCGTTTGCCAAAGTGATGCTCAATTGCTTGTGGGGTAAAATGGCACAACGCCCGTCTTTACCCAAGACAGAGTATTTGTCCGAGCCGTCTCGCTACTTCCAGATGATTCACGACCCAACCAAAGTCATGAAACACGTGGACGTCATTCGTGAGGACTTGATCTTAGTCAATTACGAAGAAAAACTAGACTTTGTAGAAGCCGACAAATTTGGAAATGTTATCACTGCGGCTTACGTAACAGCCCACGCTCGCTTAAAATTGTACGAATTGTTAGAACTGTTAGGAGATCGTGTGTTGTATTTTGACACGGACAGTTGCATCTACATTCACCGACCGAACCAGTGTAACCCTGTCATCGAAAGAGACCGTTTAGGAGCCTGGACCGATGAACATCCCGACGACAAGATTCTAAGTTTTGCAAGTGGCGGTCCTAAAAATTACGGCTACGAATACCGAGACCCACAAGGAGAAATGCACACCGAATGTAAAGTGAAAGGATTGACTCTCAATTATCGCACCA
This sequence comes from Unio delphinus, assembly GCA_029339505.1. Lineage (NCBI taxonomy): Eukaryota > Metazoa > Mollusca > Bivalvia > Unionida > Unionidae > Unio > Unio delphinus. Next base: position 1,863,932 of record JAQISU010000101.1, read on the forward strand.
GTCAAGTGGTGAACTTTAACGTACTACAAGAAGCCTTACAGTCGGGACAGGATGAAACGTTTCAAGTGACTACCCACGAACCGCACAAGATTGTCCGTTTACCCACACACCAAATTGTTAGCCGACCTTTGGAAAAAGTCTATCAAATCGTGTACCAAAAAAGAGTACGACTTCCCAATCACTTCACTCTACCGTACGGTCACGTCAAAATTGAGCAGCATATAAAAAGGGACATCGTCCAAGACCAATAGTTCATTGTGACTAACACTGCCAAGTGAGAAAGAAGATGAATCCATTTAAACAGACATCATTCAAATTTGGGGATTCTCAAGTGGAGTGCGATGATAAACCTTGCGATTGTAGTGATGCCAGGTGCTATGACATTAGCGATTCAGCTGGATATCGTGGGAACTTTGTTATGACTACTACCCCTATATCTACCCTGGAAAGTGATGCTGTGCGTGTCAAACCTGAGGGATGCGAATGCAGTGCGACACGTTATCGTGGACTCCTAGGAATTTCACCGTACCTGCATCGAACAGAAGTGAGGAGAGTCGAATATTCGTTCACGACGAGTTTACCTGAATACTGCCATTTCAAAAGTCGATTCCAAACCTTCAAAGATAAATGGCCAAAATATCTGCCTGGACCAACTCCTGAAGAATTAGCCAGAGCTGGATTTTTCTACTTGGGCGAAGGGGATGAAGTCAAGTGTTTCAGTTGTGGTGTATCCATTCACGAGTGGGAACAGAAAGATTCCGCTTACCTGGAACATGCTCGATGGTCTCCGAATTGTCAATACCTACCTTTAGTAGGACCTAGTGATTGGAAGTGACACTACTGTTCCATGTCGTGTAACACGCCTAGACCAGTATATAAACCCTCTCTAAAACATAATATTCAAGGATTACCACACGAATTGCAAGAGAAGATCTACAAGGACGTTTGGCAAGGCCTTGCTAAGGAAAAATCTCAATGGGTGACTGTAGAACTTTTGTGTCGTGAAATTCACAAGAGGAAAGTGACAAAAATTAACCGACGTGTTAGATTTCTCTGGATCAAGGGTATTTTTATGCTCCGAGAACGACCATGCCACAACCTTTATCAGTGGTGATCCAACAGATTCCGTGGAAGGATATCAATGAGAAGATTCACACGGTGAAAGATTACGAACACTTATTACAAGAACTATACCCTATGAATTGGGGTCGACGTGTCGTGTGTGTTTTAGTGACTTGCTTTCTGGGATTTCGTTTACCTGCCGATTCCTTGTGGACACTTTACGAACACTACCTATCAAAAAAAATAAGACAGTATGGTGACTCCTTTAAATGTCCACGAGAGACTTATTCTGTTCAAAGCCTTACGCTTTCATCTGGATACGTCTCGACCTTTCAAGAAAAAAAGATTCGTCAACTTTTACGTACGGAAGCAGTGTACGAAGATGTGTGTGTAGCTTGTGATTTACACCCTCATTGGACAGATGTACGTGACTGGAAAAGTTGGGATTTTGAGGCTTGGACAAACGAAGCATCCCATTATGCCCAAGCGTTGTGTCCCTAAAATTCATCGTCGTGTGAAAAAAGTCACTTTTAATCCTGTGTTAGTAACAGTACCAGAAGAAGAAGAAGAAAAAGAATCTATCACCCAAGACAATCCCTCTGTTCAAGACAGAACTGTCATGGACATTCCCCCACAAAGGCCCTTTCGAGAAGACACCTATGTGACTGTACCCCCTGTAGAGGAGACTATAAGAACATTACATACTACCTCTAGGACACCTTCGTTACCCAAACCACGTTGTACAGTGACTTGTTTATATTCCACTTTGATCGTTTGCCTATGTATTTTATTCCTGTATTTATTCATTTGGCTTTTATGTTTTCGTGTTGTTCAAATTTAAACATGCATTGAAATAAACGTGTCTTGAAAAAAGTATAAAAACCTCTTGTCTTGTCTGTTTTTGTGTCAATACTGTCATACCACTACACGACTATGGCTCACTCTACTCTTTCTACTACTCCTTCCTTCTCCACATTCAAAGTCATTGACGAACACTTAGATCAGGCTAGTTGGAAAGCCTTGTATCTTCGTCATCCTTTTAACATGTTAATTGCTGGAACGAGCGGTTCAGGCAAAACCGAATTTGTCAAACGTTTGATCGAACATAAACATCATTAAATCGATCGTCCACCTCAACGCATCGTGTGGTGTTACAAAGAGTGGCAATCGGCATACAGCCTCTTGCAAGAAAGTCAAGGTGATTCCATTGTGTTTGTAGCAGGCATTCCTAAAGAAGACGAGGGGATCGTGTCTGACCCTAGTCAAACTCATTGGGTTATTTTTGACGACATGTTAGGAGAAGACGAAGAAGAAATTAAACTGTGGTTTACACGTAAAGGCCATCATCGTAATGCCAGTGTCATTTACATTACACAAAATTTATTTCAACAAAGTAAAGCCCATCGTACCATTAGTCTCAATGCTCATTACGTGGTCTTGTTTAAAAGTCCTCGAGATAAATCACAAGTGCAAGTTTTAGCCAAACAGTTAGGAACACCTTGGCTAACTCATGCGTACGATGATGCCACTCAAACGCCACACGCCTATTTACTCGTGGATTTAAAACCCACTACCCCTGATTATTTGCGATTTCGTACCGATTTGTTTCACGACTGGTGTCAAGACGGAGGACCTGTCGTGTACACGTCCTCCTCGTCGACATAACACTATGAAGCACTAAAAAAATCTATAAAAACCTTGGGTTACTTTGACCTTGTCTCATACATCGTCAACATGACGTCCCTTCAGTCTCATCTTCCCATCAAATTGATTCGTGCCTTGTACGGCATCAGTCGCAAAACAAATCCACAAATACGTGCTCACGTCTTAGAAGCCAGTCTCAAAGAAGTCTTACGATGGTTTACGGTGACAGCACGTCAAATACTGCAAGGCATCATTCACATTCCACATCAAACCAAACGCTTTTTTGACAGAAACAAAGTAGCCTTGACGCAACTGGCCAATCCTCGCATTGACACTCACACCAAAAAGCAAATCATATTGAAACCTGGAGGTAGTGGTTCTCTAGGAGGTGTCATCATTCGTTCCCTTTTAAAATGGGATCCCAATACTCCCAAAGTTCACCCGAAGAAGAAAACAAAAAAAGGCAAACAAACCCCTAAGAAAAAGAACAAGGGTACCAAGACCAAAACACAGAAAAAGAAAAGTCCACAGAAAAAAGCGGTCACCCGCAAAAGAGGCACTTCGGCCAGGACGCAACCTTACCTTCGTCAACCACGACCTGTAAGAAAAGATCTACAAGGACGTTTGGCAGGGACTACGTTGCCAGTAGCCTCAGGGGCTGCCACTTCTCCGTTGCGGGTGATGCCAGCCAAACCCAATTTGACACCCGTTTTTCCTAATTTGATGAAACATTGGAAATCTGCGTCTCCCAAAACGTCTCCTCCACCGGAGACACCCTCATCGACATTAGCGGCAGTAGCAGCTGCTCACAAAGTACCTGCCCCGAAAGTCAAAGTCCAAGAAAGATCTAGCATGTTAAAGAGTTTACTAGATTTGTCCAAACAAGAACTGTCCCGATTGAGTCCATTGCGAACTCCTTCACGACGTGTGTTACCTGCCATGAAGTTGATACGACGCAAAGATAATCAGTGGCGTCGCATTCCAGTATAAAAATATGACTTGAGGACCACGACGTCAATCAGTATTTTTTCTGTACCACTGCTGAACACTCAAGAATGCCTCCTCAAAAACGTACACACCACCACCACCACTACCCTCGTCGTTCTGCTGTCCAAAAAGGAACAAGACAATCTCGTCATCTTACCAAAAGCTTTAAAACCAAACATCAACGTCCTTCCCTCCAAAGGCGTAGACCTTTAAAGAGAAAGAAAAGACACCAAAAAGGAGGATCCTTTGACAATTTTGGGAAACACATTGTTACCTTTTTGACGAAGCGATAGTTCCCAAAAAAAGTAAATAAAAGAGAGTGTATACCAAGTCATTGACATTAGCGGTATTGTGAAACGAACAAGCAAAGATGTCACCTCGCAGAAAACATTCTTCTTCACTTCACAAAGGAAAGAAAAGGAAAGGACATTTAGCCAAACATCGACACGTTCGTCGTCAAAAGGCCCAAAAGAAAATATCCGTACGTCAAAAGAAAAAGATGTTGGTGCAACGTGGAGGATTTTTTGTTCCTCTTCATGTAAGAGAAAAAGCTCACCCATTTTTATATGGGAAACTGATGGGAAAAAAGTAGATAAAAGGGTATGTGTTCCAAGTCATGGACGTCAGTGGTATTGTGGAACGAACAAGCAAAGATGTCACCTCGCACAAAACATTCTTCTTCATCCCACAAAGGAAAGAAAAAGAAAGGACTACCTCCTCGTTTAGTCAAACACGGAGACGTGTTGTCTGTCCTGTCCAAAGCCTCTCCACCCATGCGAAAACAAATCATTAAAACGGCTTCCAAAGATGTCATCGATACCGTGTGCGAATGTTGTTTGAATGTCTTGAAAGGCACGATACCTTTGTCTCCACACCAGAAAAAATGCTTAGCCAAGCATCGACACGTTCTTCGTCAAATGGTCCAAAAGAAAATACCCGTCCGTCAAAAGAAAAAAATGTTGGTGCAACGCGGAGGATTTTTACCCTTTCTTCTTCCTGTGTTGGGAGGATTAGCGAAATCCGGCATCCTATCCAGCATATTACCAGGTTTTTTACAAGGGATGCCCCAAGGGATGCCCCAAGGGATGTCCCCAAGGTATGGGTAGCAATATGTATGATCCTTCCAGAAGATAAAAGGGACTCATGGAACACCATGAACTCAGACGTAACCTTTGGAAGCCCATGGAAGGACGAAAACTGACTTTAGTTCCTTACAAACGATGGATGGAATACCATCGTTGGCAAGAACAACGTACCCCCCATTTACCACCCAATCCTGATTTGAACGAGATGTCCCAATTGCAACACGAATTGCAATCCTTGATCCATCGCCACGATTTGTCCGAAACCGAAAAATCGCAAAAGTACGGTCAACTTCTGCAACGACTACAACTCTTTCATCGAAAAGCTGTGGAACAAACAGCTCTACCCACACTGTCCGATTTGAAGGCACTAATGAATAATCCGTCGCCCTTACCCTCTACAGTAGCCAAAACAGACGTCACCCCACCATTACCCAAGGAAGAAAAAGAACCCCATGATCTCTTTCAAACACCCACTGCTACTCCCATTCCGAGTAAGATTGGCGCTTCCTTATTGACCCATTCTCCCACGCCCCAACGAGAAGAACTCAAAACTTGGGTTAAAAAGATGATGGCTACTCCTGCTTCAACAGAAGTGAAAAAGAAAGAAAGGAAACCAGAGGTGAGAAAAGAAAAGAAGACCAAAGCTATCTCATTATTTTCGCCACCACCACCACCACCACCACCAGTACCCTCGACGTCAACTCCTGTGGCACATCGGACACGTAAAACCGTTTCCAAACAGCCCCCATTTCGTCCCACCCAAAGCAATATCCTCGAAGAGTGGGTCACTTATTAACCTAAACCATGGAGAAGGTCTTAGCCAGCATTTACTACGATCCAGCTCACCCTGCAGGTTACGGAGGCATTCAGAAATTGTATCGTGCTGCCAAAACTCGCCTGAAAAAGCTCCGTTTACCTGCAGTACAACGATGGTTACAAGAACAAGCGACGTACACTTTACACAAACCCATTCGACGAAAATTTCACAGAAGTCGCACTCAAGTGGAAGGCATCGATCATCAATGGCAAGCCGATTTAGCTGATGTCTCTCATTTAGCCACCTACAATCGTGGCTACAAATATTTGTTTTGTGTCATCGATGTCTTTTCTAAATTTGCCTGGGTCGTACCATTGACATCCAAATCGAGCGGAGAGTTAGTACGAGCTTTGCAACTGGTGTTGAAACAAAGTGGTCGTCACCCTCTTCGATGGCAAACCGACAAAGGTACCGAATTTCTGAACCAAGCTTTCCAACGAGAATTAAAAAAACGTGACTTTCATTTTTTCACCACCGAAAATCCTGAAACCAAAGCCAGTATCGTGGAACGTTTTCAACGTACCTTGAAAGAACGCATGTGGAAATATTTTACGCATCAACACACTCTCAAGTACATTGACGTCTTACCGCACTTAGTCCAAGCCTACAATCAATCTTACCATAGAAGCATTGGACGTTCCCCACAAGAGGTGACACCTGACAACGAAGTAACTGTTTTTGAGCGTCTGTTTGGTACGTCCCGAACGAGGGCTGTCCCCATCAAAGGTAGAGAAGTGTTAACCCCGGGAGATTGGGTACGCATTGGTAAAACCAAACGCACTTTCGACAAAGGTTACTTACCCAATCGGACCACCGAATTGTTTCGTGTTACTGAACGAGTGCGTGGCCGTCATCCTGAAGTCTATAAATTGGAAGACATGAACGGAGAAGTATTAAAAGGAACGTTTTACTTGCCTGAGTTACAACGTGTCACCAAAAAAGAAGACGACGTGTACGACATTGAAAGCATTCTCGAACGAAGAACTCATAAAGTAGGAAAACGACGCGTCAAAGAAGTCAAAGTACGTTGGAAAGGATATCCTCCTAGTTTTGATTCTTGGATTGACGCTGCCCAAGTCATCGACTATAAAAAGAAGTGACCATCATGCCCTTCAATACAGCTTCAGCAACCACAGTGACTACTCCTTCACCCACGTCATCTCTGCAAGATTTACAAAAGCAACCCTTGTGGGTGTGGTGTGGAGAACGTGTTCCTAAAACCCAAATCGTCTTTTTCTGTCAAATCTTTGTGGTGTATTGTGTCATCGGTGCAGCCATTGCTAATTTGAGTTTGCAACAAGGAGACAAACAATTGTGGACCATTTTACTCAGCAGTTGCATCGGATATCTTCTTCCCAATCCTTCCCTGAAATACTCTTACAACGGGAACAACAATAACACTATTGGGAGCCTTGCGTCCAACGTTAGTCATTCTCCTGACAGTCACCCTTCCAATCACAATCCTCTTTTAGACACTCCTTTAACCTCGAGTGACTCCTCGGACAGAACAACATTGGAATTATGAACAACACTATTAACCAATTTTACTTAACGTTACCCAGTGAGAGTTCCATGGAGGTGTTTCCTAACAACACGTTGTGCTGTTACACGGCTAAATTACCTCAAACCATGCATTTGGATCAAGATGATCATTGGGAAGTAGCTTTAGTGGAAATAATACACCCGACACAAATCAAAAACATCGTCGAAAATCAAAACACTTTTACAGGTGAAGTGTATGACGAGCAATTGCAAAAAGCCTTAGACGCACGAGGTAAAGGTGGCGAAAAGAAATCAGATGGACCCAAAACTAATTTCCTGTCCACTCATAAGTTCGTCATTCCTCCAGGTTATTATTTTAGTGGTCAACATTTAGTGAATACGATTGTAACCAGGTTCAATGTTGTGTTTGGTAAAGCCATGGAGTCCTTCGCAAACTAAAAAAACCCAAAAAGTGTGACCATTGAGTACTATTCAGTGTCTCGTCGACTCATGATGACATTTTCAGAGGAGAAAATGATGGCCATTACTTTTTGTCCTGAATTGTTTGATATTTTAGGTGGAGACGTCGAGATGCTTAAGAACAAAAAGCAAATACCAGGCATAACCAGTAACTCGGATTTTGCAAAATATTTTCGATTCCCTATTGAATTGAACCAAGGTCTCAACTTGATGTTTGTGTACTCCGATGTGGCAGAGTACAACGTGGTAGGACACACCTCTGCACCGTTACTGTGTGTCATTCCTTTCAAAGTGGATTCTGACACTACCTATAAAGAGGAAGGTGGAAATACCAATCACGTTCACCGTGAATTTGTACATCCTCATTATTTACCCGTCAGTAAGTCGTATTTCGACAGTGTCAACATTTCTATAAAAGGAGAACTAGGACAAAATATTCCATTTACCAAAGGGAAAGTCACAGTGAAACTCCATTTTCAAAAACGATTCTCGAACAACTGAAAAAGTGATGTATCCTGTGTACCGAGGAGTCACTCGACAACGAGGACATGGCTTAGGAGATATGTTTAAATCAGCCTTTCGTTCCGTGGTCCCTGTTTTGAAACCGATGGTGACACGAGGATTGCACGCCTTAAAAGATGCCGCATTGACTCACGGCAAAGATTTTCTTCACAATGTTCTCATTGACAAACAAAACCCCAAAGAAGCTTTTTTGAGAGCAGGCAAAAATGTCTTACTTCAAACGGGTAAAGAGATTTTGGGTCGACGAGAAAGTCCTATAAATGCCCTGAACGGTACCGAGTCTGACATTCCTGCTTCCCTGACGACACAGCAAGGACAAGGCAGAAAGCGACGACGAAGGCACAATTTCAAAAGTCTCCGTACCTCTAAAGTGAGAAAGACGAAGAAAAAAAGAACCGCTCGAGACTTAGACATTTTTGATTATTAAAAGTGAAGCAAAAAACATAAAGAAAAAATGATGCACTAAGAATCTTGTGCCTGTTCCAAGTCGGAACTAGATCTCTTTGCCATGCCACCCACCATGACGACCATGCAAGAAGCCCAATGGGTCGAATTTCATCCCGTCTCCTCTTTGACGGATTCAGCTCCCATCGAGTTTGAAATCAAAGGACAACCCGAAGATTACATCGATCTCAACAACAGTTACTTGTATTTGAAAGTGAAAGTGATTAAAACGAACAACACCGATCTAGCAGACGATGCCCGAGTAGCTCCCGTCAACAATTTCATGCATTCTTTGTTCAGAGAAGTGGATTTGTACATGAATAACAAACTGATCAGCAGTAGCACGGATACTTACCCTTACCGAGCGTACCTCGAAAATCTCTTGACGTACGGAAAAGAAGCCAAGAACACTCATTTAGATGCTTGTGTGGTATGGAAACCTGACACCGCAGATAAGTTTAACGACACAGTCTTGTCCGTAGCAGCAGCAGCTGCTGAGGGCGGCAATCCTGCCATTCCTGCCGATCCTCACAATGTGGGTTTTAACGAGCGTCGAAAGAAAATTCTGCGAGGACGTAGTTTAGAACTGTTCGATCGTTTGCATTTGGACATGTGGTTTCAAGAGAAGTATTTGCTGAACGGAGTAGATATTCGCTTGAGACTGAATCGTAGCAGTGCAGCTTTCCATTTGATGGCTCATGTCAACGAATACAAAACCATCATCCAAGAAGCCAGGTTATACGTGCGTCGTGTGGAAGTGTTACCTAAAGTGGGAAATGATATCAGTCACACTTTGAGCAGAACGACAGCCAAGTATCCGATACGACGCGTGGAAGTCAAAACTTTCACCATTGCCAGGGACCTAAGATCCAAGATCGAACATCATCTGTTCCAAGGACAGTTGCCCAAACGTTTATTCCTTGGTATCGTCAGCAATGCAGCCTTCAACGGTGCCTACACTGAAAATCCTTTCCAGTTTAAGCACTACAGAGTATCCAAAATCGAAGTCAGTCGCGATGGCAAAACTTTGTGTACCAGACCCTTCGAACCCGACTTTAGCGACCTGAAGAATTACTTGAGGTCGTACTTGTCGCTGTACGAAGCCACAGGAGAATTAGGAACCAACACCAGTCACGGTATTTCCTACGACGACTATGCAAGAGGTTACACTTTGTGGGCTTTTGATTTCACTCCAGACCAAGGCAGCGACGATGGACATTTCCACCCTATAAAATCTGGGCAGATACGTGTGGAACTTCAGTTTGCAGAGACTCTTCCCGAAACGGTAAATGTCATTCTGTATTCTGAATTCGATAATACCATAGAAATCAACAGTTTGAGAGAAGTCATTCTAGACTATTAGACACTATGGAAAACCCTTGTACTTCTTTGAATAGTGGAGAATCCATGGAATGGGAGGTTACAGAGAAAGCAAACCCTCAAGACCAAAAAGAAGAATTAGTGATCATGCAATCCAGATGGCCAGAACAGGAACAACAGTTAGTGGCTTGTTTTGCACAACACTTGGAAGATAAAATGAGGGACATGATTAAAAAAGATTGTTATGGATGTCAAATCGATCATCCCAGTCAAATTCAACACGATAAATGTATGATGATAAGTCAAGAAGAAAAATTGGACGATTATCTGAACGAAGCTTGGAGTCTCATCTCCGAAGAAGACGTGTTACTTCAGTGGTATAAAGACTTGTGTGCTCATTCCTCTCCTCCATTGTTTGCTCGAGAAATCGATCGCATCGAAGCTCTCTTGGCCCAGAGTAAAGAGACGAAGCAAACCATCAGTTACTTGTCAGACCGTTTCAAACAAAAAGTCTGGATTGAATTGATGACTTATCATCACCTGTGAAGAAAGGAGAGAAAAAAAACAAGGCTACACAACAAAAAAAATGGATACCTGGGAACTTTATTATCTTTTGAACCGTAGTTCGTACACTGCTTCTTGGAATCCTGTGGTGTGTGCTAAAGATGAACTACCTCATCGCAAACCTCAAGAGAATCAAGCTTATGTCATCAACACAGATGACAGTCATCTTCCAGGAACTCACTGGGTAGCTGTCTACTTTCCTCAAGAGGGTTGTGCGGAGTATTTTGATTCGTATGGATTGCCTCCTTTCGAAGATGATATCATTGACTTTATGAGAAGAAATGCCCAGACGACACGATTCAATAATGTGAAATTACAAAGCACAGATTCTATGGTGTGTGGACAATATTGTATCTATTATCTGCATCATCGCAGTCTTGGATATTCTTTAGAACATTTAGTGACTTATTTCGATCGTCATTCGTCTCGAAACGATGACAAAGTAGATCGATGGTTTTGTGACCATTATGGCTATCTGTTGTCTTTAGCTAGGAAACGTAGTGTACATCAATGGTCCAATGATTTCCATAGGTGGAAATATCAATTTAATTCACAACGTTGTCAACCACGTCAAAAGAGATTGTATTAGTGTTATGGAAGAAAAACATGTTTGTTATTTGAAAAAAATGTTGTGTTTTGAAAATAATGTTTGTTAGTTGAAAAAATTGTGTTTGTTAGTTGAAATAGTGTTTGTTATTTGAATAAAAATGTGTTTTGAAAACCAATGCGTCTGTCGTTTGTTTTACATTTGTATTGATATAAATGCTCTTTGACTTTTCTTTCTATCCCTCACATCAAACTATCCCAACGTTTAAAAACCCTAAACCGTGGAGGGGTGTTTTCCATCACGTCCGCGCTTGAACCATATAAAGCAGGGGTAGTCTCCAGTCTGGCCATCCATTGTTTGACTCATCCTCCTACGAATAGTACTCAAGACTAGCTAAGCTGAACGAAGCTTACGTCACTCTGCATCGTATCAGACACAATCTGATGCCAAAGCCTGAAAAGATTGAGAATGTGAGAATGCTACAAGAAACGGAAGACCTTATAGAAGAACTCTTCAGAGAGGAAATTCAAAAAGAGAAAGAAGAATGGACTGAGAAGTATCGACTTCAAAAGCAGCAGAGAGAGCAGAGAGAACAGCAGCAGCAGCAGCAACAGCAACAACAGCAGCAGGAACCAGACAGAAGTTTTGTCGACTGTCGTGTGGACACGAAAGAGTTCTCTTTCTCTTTCCGAAGAAGCAGACCCTATCGTGTAGCCAAACGAGGACGCAATCTTAGACGATAAAAGATTGCCATCCTTCCTCGTACACACACACACACACACAAACAGCCCTTTTCAGGGCTACCCAATATTCTCGAAAAGAATTAATCATTCAATTTGCTCATGGTATGTGAGGAAGTTAGAAAAAAATAGAAGTGAGTCTATAATCACTATCTCATTTTACTTTTGTTTTGAAGTGCGTCTATAAGCACAACGTATTTTTTTTTTCAAAATAACTTGTTCAATGTATAATTAATATGAGTAAAGTATAAAAGTGAGGGGTATTTTCCATCACGTCCGCGTGTTTTTTGGTAATGATAGGGATAATGTAAGTTTTTTGGATCTAGGGGTGTTTTCAAACACGTCCGCGTGTTTTGGTAATGATAGGGATAATGTAAGTTTTTTGCATTATCACATTTTTTCATTCAGGCAGTGGACACCGAGCTGACAAGACCGGGACAGCGGCTATCCAGAGTGAGCATGGCAACAGTGAGATAAATTCTACCCAGTAGGAGTGCTAAAAGAAAACGCACCCATAGGAGTAGAAAGAAGCAGTAGCGTATGAGTTAATCTCCGCTACTTAAAATAAGACTTCACCACTGGATAAATAGGACCAGCCACCAGAAGTTAGACTGCTGTTATCGTTCTCTACATGCTGACCAAGAAATGGCGCCACGTAGTAAAACCAAGATGGCCGCCCAAGCACGAGGCACAACGAGGCGTCACTATTGCTTGGGCGAAAATGGAGGAACAACACGTGGAGCAGAACAACATTTCCCAAAACCACTAACTCAGCATAGTAGAAGATACAAACAGGCAGGAGGGAAACAGGAGGATACAGATGTACGCGCTGTGACTTCCACCTTCTGCACCCCGGGTCGACGACAGCGGAGCAAGAAGTCAAGAGTTACATTGCCATTTCACTGTACTGAATAATAGGGGACTCATTTGGTTTAGAGTTCCCCTCTTTGACTAACTATCTGGCCCTGAAAAGACTAAATTTGACCTTTTGGCTTTGCCTTCAATAAATTCATAACCAAAATCCCCTACCATTGACTACACTTTTATGTGTCGCTTAGGCACTTTAATTTAAATACAATAGGGACTTACACATGTACACTTAGTACTAGTCCCTATTTTTTATAGGATGATAATTAATATTTTGCAACTCAGATATTTGGTTAATTGCACAGGTGGCTTACACATTATTGGTTGTTAGGTTGTCCATTAGTATAACTGGACTGAATTTGACTAATAATAGCGTGCTTGGCTCTTCGCACCACTGCTTCCTGCTGCAGTAATATATCGTGCATTCACGACCTTACTATGCAGACAAAAGCGATATGAGTAAACTATTTTACTCTCGCTTCGCTTCACTGCTATTGCAGAATGGTTAGGCACTCATAATACATGATGGATTGGGTGGGTGTGTGTAGGTTCTATTCCTACCCACCCTACGGCCTTACATTCACCCAGAGGCAGTTCAAATAACTGTCCCGTGGTGACGGCCAAACTAACTAAGTGCTTCTATTATAAGCACATAAACGCCTGCAGGGTGCGCGGCACCATTCCCACCCTCAGGATAAATTAAATAACTCCCCATTGGGAGATAAAACAGTGACAAGAGCCTTCGGGACGAATCACTATAAACCCATCATACTAACTAAGTTTTTTGGATCTAGGGGGTGTTTTCCATCACGTCCGCGCTTGAACTATATATAAAGAAGCACTCGTCAGTCTGGCTACCCATCGTTGGCGCATCAAAGAAGATGAGCAGAGTTCAAAAGTTAAGAGAGCTTCAAATGCATCTGGAGAATGCTAGACGTCTCCTGGACGAGCTGGCAATGGAGGCCGAAGAAGAAGAGACCAGAATTAAAGAAGAGGAGGAGAGGAAAAAGAAAGAAGAGGAGAAGGAAATGAAAATGTCAATTTTACCTCACCGCATGATGAGGCAAACTAGTCAAGTTAAGCCTATGGTGAGGACACCTTCACCAGAACCAGTTCGTCCACTACAGGCACAGCCCCCACCGCAACAACCACAGTCTCAGCCGCAACAATCACAGCCTCATCCACGGTTGCGGAATAGAGGAAGAAATGAAGAGACTTTCACTATCCCTCAAACAGAAGATTGGGATAGTGAAGCCACTCATTCTCCCTTTGTGCTCCCAATCACAAGAGTGAATTGGGAGAATGATTGGAGTAGAAGATGTGTGTGTGGGGCTAGACCTGGGAGATGCCAGCATTAACCAGGTGCATTTTGAAGTTTAAAAACAGCCATTCTCAGGGCTACCCAAATGTCTAGAAAAGAAATACTATGTCAATTGCCAATGGGTATGAGAGAGGAGTAGTGTGATTATAAACACTGACTCTATTTAGATAGTATATGGTGTGATTTTGGATAGTATATGATATGGTGTGTTTTTGGCTGCTTCCCCGTGTGTGGATAGTATAGGGTGTGATTTTGGATAGTAAATAATAGGGTTTGTTTTGGCTGCTTCCCCGTGTGTGTGGATAGTATATAGTGTGATTTGGGATAGTAAATGATATGGTGTGTTTTGGCTGCTTCCCCGTGTGTGTGGATAGTATATAGTGTGATTTGGGATAGTAAATGATATGGTTTGTGGATAGTATATAATATGAAAAGTTAATGTAGGGGGTGTTTACTTTCACGTCCGTGCTTAAGATATATATAAGCAATCGTCAGTCCTTGGAGCCATTAGATCATTTCATCACACATTCAGGCGAAGACTGCAGACCGAGTAGGACGGCTTTTCTGGAGCAGGCGATCTGATGACGTAACGGCGGATTGCGAGAGCATGTTTCCCGGGCTTCACAGCTAAGGACGAACTGAAGCGTTATCACATCACTACTACAGAGAGAAACATCAACATGTACAGCGGTGGACGATGCAGTGGAAACATTTTGGATATTTTATAAGTCCCTTTAACAAGTGGCAGAGATTAAAGATATGCAGAAACTGAATCGCCTACTTAAACTACGTGAAGAAGAAAAATGGCGGACTTTGAAGTTGGATTGCTCCTGCATCAAGTTGCTGGAACCATATTACAACCAGCCATGGGAATTTAAGTAATATGGCGGACCTGAGGCGCGCTGACTGATGATGTCAAAATATCGAGTATCCCGCAGGTTGCCGTAGGATGATATCATCAAGTCAGCGAAACTCTACCTCAGATAGCCAACATGTTGATGGAAATACAGCTGTCTACGGAAAAGTCGTCACCATCGGATTACTCGGATAAAGCAGTACAACGAAAAGATATATGCCATTTATCTTTTCATTCGCCTGAATAATAGGGGACTCATTTGGTTACGAGTACCCCTCTTTGAACAACTATTCCGTGGCCCTAAAAATCTAATATGACTTATATTGGTACCTCCAGCAAAATTCATAACTTAAACAAACTACCATTGACTATACTATTATATGTCGCTTAGACATTTTAATTTTTCAAAATTGTTAGGGACTTATTATATGTACGCTTATGTACTAGTTTTATTTGAATGATAGGACTTTAAATAATAATTCTTCAACTTATATATTTGAATAATTGCACAGGTGGCTAACACAATATTGGATGTTAATTTGTCCATTAGTACAACTGGACTGAATTTGACCTTTAGTATGACCTTGGTTTTTCAGGTGTGGGCTGCGTCCTTTGCTGTGCTGTCTTGCTGTTGGCGTGCTCTGGTGTGTGCTGCTGTGTCAACGCCCTCCTGGACCTGGGCCTTTTCCGCCTTTGCCTTTTCCGACTCACCAAATTACTAGCGAAATGAGGAAACATTTCCCCTCGCTACCTTACAAGCTCGATTGGATGATAGGGGTGGGTGTGTGTAGGTACTATTCCTACCCACCCCCAATATAGGCTTTCATTTCCCCTGATAGTTACTTTTTAGTAATTCAGGGGAACGCCTTAATTTATAGTGCATTTAAGCACTTTAAGGGAGGGAGTAACATCCCTCTCACCTAAATGGCTACCGATATGGTAGCTATAAAAGTTGCCCATATGCCCCTAGAGGGCGGTGGCAACTCAAAAACACCCAGTAAGCAAGCCTTGGAGCCATTCAATTTTGAACACATCAAGATGAATTTTGAATTGTTTATCCAACTCCGAGACAGCTGGTTTGGGATCCTTGATGCAGAATATGAAGTGGAAAGACTTGAGGAAGAATTTCAAAGTAACCATGGCTTTGTAAGCCAACTGAAATTAGCAAGAGATCTATTAGAAGGTATGTTAGATGAGGAAGACCAGAAATTAAGAAGACGTATTAAAAGAAAATATATAAGAATAGGGGATTTGAAGCAGGCACTTGATCATGTCATCAAAGTAAGGTGCTTTCTAGAAGAAACATTACATCTGATAGAGTGGGAATATGTGCAGTGGGGTCTAGACAGGCTAAAGAAAGCAGAAGCAATGATGAGAATGGTGATGGAAGAACAGGTGATCCAGATTAAAGAAAACTGGTCTAAGGAGAGAAAGGAAAAAAAGAACAAAAAGAAGAAAGAGGACTTTGATCTACTCAATCTAAGATGGATGAGAGTTCAGGAAAAGTTTCGAGCTATGGGACATCCTGACTGGATTCCCGAGGACGAAAAGAAGAAGAAAACGGGAATCATTGGTAAACTTAAAAGGTGGTGGAACAACGACAGAAAATAAAAGAAGAAGAAGTATCCAAAGGCCCTTTTCAGGGCCACTCATAAGTCTCGAAAAGATATTAGCTTTCATTGCCACCCTTTTTTCCCTTGTTATATTTCCCATGTTATATTTCCCTTGAGGCTATATAGACCCACTATGTTCAATTTCCCTTGAGGCTAGATAGACCCACCATGTTCAATTTCCCTTGAGGCTACCCACCATGTTAAATTTCCCTTGAGGCTATAGTGCCCCAAGCTGTTTTGAGGCTAGATGTGCCCAAGCCCTTTTTGACTGGATTTTCCATTGAGGCTATAAATCTTGAGGCTAGATGTGCCCAAGCCCTTTTTAACTGGATTTTCCATTGAGGCTGCGGTGCCCCCATACACTACTCATGACAACTGGTTCTTGAAAAGATCGTCGCTTAACAAACTCCAAACAAGTTGAAGGTTAGTGTGGATTTTAGGTTCCAATCTATTTCCGTTATATAAACAAACTGGGACCGTTTTAAGATTTGTATTTAAATGTGCTTTTTACAAGAGTTTTCGCCAAGATAGAAGATTCAATTCCCAACTGATTTAAAGTAAAACAGTCTATGTCATCGATTTGTCATAGCGAGGAATATGATGTGCTTTGTTCTTTTACGAACCCGTGTAATGCGTACATGCTGAACACTAGGTAGACCCAAATCCCGCATGTATTCTGAAACACGCGACGATATTTAAAAGACGTTCTTTTTGTCGTGCCTTGTTAAAAGCTTTTACCATTTCGTCTCCTGCAAACTTGTAGCATCTGGTGTTGACTGTTTCGCCCCACAAACAATTTTCCTGCTTCAGCTTTTACCTTTGTATTTTCAATTTTTTTTCTTCATAATGAGTGCGTTTATCCCAAGTCATATCCACGCTTTATAAAGGTCAAATAAAAGTTCCCGGTCATATAAAGGTAAAATATAACATTCCCACCTTATAAAAGTAAAATATAACATCTCGGCCTTATAGGCCTGTTCAATAAAGGTTGTTATCTCCCTTGTGCGAGCTATCGTTCTTTGTTAAATATATTTCCGGTGAGCAAAAAATAAACAACAACACCCCCCGCCCAATACATGACCATATCCGGCCCTGTGATTCTGAGCTTCTGTTCTGACTCTTAATAAAAATAAGTTTTATCAGCAGGAAAGGAATTTAAATTTCAGTACACTATTGAATTCAACAAAAAGTTCATCATTATGTCATATCTATCTATCTATCTATCTATCTATCTATCTATCTATATATCTATCTATCTATCTATCTATCTATCTATCTATCTATCTATCTATCTATCTATCTATCTATCTATCTATATATATATATATATATATATATATATATATATATATATATTATTTCCCCATGTGTTGTCACGGTAGATACATATATATTCATACACATACATAGATGCATATATATATATATATATATATATATATATATATATATATATATATATATATATATATATATATATTATTTCCCCATGTGTTGTCACGGTAGATACATATATATTCATACACATACATAGATGCATATATATATATATATATATATATATATATATATATATATATATATATATATATATATATATATATATATATATATATATATATATATATATATATATATATACATACATATATATATATATATATATATTTATATATATATATATACATACATATATATATATATATATATATATATATATATATATATATATATATATATATATACATATATATACATATATTTACATATATATACATATATATATATACATATACATATATATATATATATATATATATATATATATATATATATATATATGCATCAATGTATGTATATGAATATATATGTATCTACCGTGACAACACATGGGGAAATAATATAATATTCCCGTCCTATTAAGATAAATAAAACATCCCCGCTTTTTTAAGGTAATTATAAAATCCCCGTCGTATGAAGGTAACAATAATATCCCGCTCTTAGAAAGATGAAATAAAATCTTGTAACCAATTATGTTATGTTGAAAGGGATCTAGGTAGCTTATTTTAGTTTAGTATATCTCATTCGTGAATTAAAATAACATATTGTAATGTCATGCCCGTTGCAAAAAGTTTTAAAGATGGGAAACTGGCATTTTAAAAAAAATGCAAATAAGTTGAGAATAATTACTCCAAAAATGTATCCATTTACTCGCATTGAGAAATACCTTCCCAGCTTAGAGGCCCCATAATCGATTTATAATCAGTAAATCTAATGAACCTATAAAGGGAGACATTAGTACAAATATCACAAACCCTAGGTTATTACAATAAAATAACAGTAGGTGCTTTGTTTTGGTATGGTTTTATTTTGTTTGGTTTATTTTGTCTTGTGTCTTGTTTGCTAGTTACCTGTTTATTCTTGATTTGTGTGTGTGTGTGTTGTGTGTGTGGAGTATGGTATAACAGTCTATTGTACATTATGAAATCTGCCAAAAATTGTCCATTTACTCGCACTGAGAAATATCTTCTCAACACAGTGCCCATAATCAATTTATAATCAATCAACCGAACTGCATCTTTAATGAAGAGTAAAATAACAAAATTATAACATATACTGATATTGGCAAAGTTGAACCCGGATTTAAATTTTACCTTCGTGGAGCAAGTTAACAGCCAGTAAACAGACTAATATTCTGTTCTTCATTTTGGAATCTCTCTAGGATCAGAATTAATCACGTCTTGTTGATTCAAACACCTGAAATACCCAACAACAGACTATTGTTATAACTATAATTATTCGAATGTCAATGCCCAAGCATACGAAAAATGAACTTAATTAAAATCCTCTTAGGCAGTTCTCAAGGTCACACGGAGTAAAATATTACCCAAAATAAATGTTCATCTGACTGAAAAACAATATAGCCAGCATATGATATTCAATTTATATCTAAAAGAAAGAATCATATATTAATAGTCATTAATGTATAAATATGTATGGTATATGGTTATGTCAAAAGCATCTGAATAATACAACAATTAATTATATTTAAAAACGTTTATAAAATGATATAAGACATATGATAAAATGATATAAGACATATGAATATATGTGTGCCAGCAAATTTAAAGCTGAAATTCTATGAAGATTTTTAAATACTTTAAGAGTTAATGAAAGATGTATGTATGTATGTATGTATGTATGTATGTATGTATGTATGTATGTATGTATGTATGTATGTATGTATGTATGTATGTATGTATGTATGTATGTATGTATGTATGTATGTACACGGTTGCGTTTATACAGCATATCAACACAATACTGATTCAATGGTACTAACTAAGATCCATGTTCGAAAATAAAAGAAAACTGCACAAAATCTTTAGGAACATAATCATTTTGAAATAAATATAAACATGTAGTACAAGAATATAAAATATAATGTTAAACATTTCACAATTCGGTAAAATGTATATGAATAAAAGCTAAGATAACATATGTAAATTCCTTTACGAAAACTAGGTCAATTTCTTGATGTAAATACATGCACTCAAAATATGTAAGACTTGTTTTGTTACTATATAATCATATATTTGTTTCGTAGAGTTTACATCAAAATGCTACTGTCTTACAAGATGAGAGTCGACACACTCGAAAAGAATGTTTTCCATTGTCAGTGCATTTTCGCAAGCTACGGTTTCGATGTGTTCACCATCTCTACACCTAGGCGGATAAATCAGACAATTTTCAATGCTTCTGGTTTGTAAATTTCATTTTATGAGGCGGTCGCCGTATCCAATCAAAATCAAGTTCTTCACATTTGAATATTGTTCCCTAATGATAGAATGGACTGATAAATGAGCAATTTTCCACTGCCGCTCTCAGGCTGTACAAATACATCCTTTCCTTCAAATATATTATAATGGCTTCTCTCCACTTCATAGTCATACTTACAAAGTATTTTTTTGAAGCCAGTTTTCTCCACCATTTTCGACCGATGTACAAAGAAACAATGCACCGCTATTACACGCTATTATTTAGCATTTCATACTACGGGAGACAACTCATGAAATCCAGTAGATGTCGCTATGCCAAAACACTAAAATATATGATCAATCCGTTAAGGGGTAGATAGGGATAACATATCGGAACCTTGGCTATAGAAGATGTAACGGGATACTGATATGGTATGCATTGTGGTCGAGAGTCATCCTCACACTTCTGATCGAGACATTTGCGACAAATCACCATCGCAGAAAATTGTGCCCCAGTTTTTTATTCACTGAGGAAACGTCGAGCACAGGTTGAGGAGCAGATGATGTGAACGTCAAATATGACAATGAAATTAAGTTTTGATTAAAACTACCAAAAACGAATACTTCTTGGAGAAGTATCTAATTCAAAACAACTTCTAAGTTCCCAAAGATGTCATTCGATACTTTAGGAGGCTGATCGTTGTATCCAAAGTACCAAATCAAAGCTTTTCTGTTGAGAGTACGATACAGTGCACAACATTAAAGAAATACTATTTATATGCAACCCTTCGGGGGGACAGTTCATTTTGTATGGAACATTATCAGTGCTAAAAAAAAATCCGATAGCTCGATGACCGAGGCACCTCTAATTTCAGGTCGGGCCCTTCCTGTATTCTAAATGAGGTGCCCGACGGTTTTGTCGAAAACAAACAAATATAATATGCCTGAGAAACATGTGATGGCGCTGGTAAAGTGTAGACACTTATTAACAAGATATAGATATAGTTGAGATAACACGGCGTGCCATGCTACATCAATATTTATTTTACCCCTAAAACACCTGAAAATCGAGGAACACAAACACCAACAACAAAACCACTTCAGTATATTATCATTACATGTAGCATGAGTGAACAGTAAACAGCTATTGTTACGTATATTTAATATGTCATTTATATTTATTTTTATTGTTTGTTTGTTAGATTCAAATTTGGCATTTTAAGTTAAGATTCGTTCATTGGGGGGGGGGGGGGGTTGACCTGTACTTTACAAAATAAACACCAGGTGTTGACCTCATTTCTGAACTGGCTTCAGAGTTGTAAACAAGCTTTTAAAATGATTGGTTGGTTCCAAGGACATTATGGAGCTTTGTATAAACATCTTTCTACAACGTGAGTTTTTGAACGTAAATTTGTTCTGAAAGGTTCTAGAAGATCACGTGACCCCTTTCTTGTTTACGTAAAAAGAGCTATATAAATTATGTTTTGGAGCGAGCTATTCAGTAGAAGTTGGACTTTTAGAATATTAAATTGTGTCGTTTTGAGTTATTTTAAATTACCTTGTACTGGAAATTGTGTCAATTTGTTTAGATCAAGAGGAATTATTTTGTTATTTATCTGGAAAAGAATTGTACTCATAGAATTTTATTTACAAGAACTGACTTCATCAAGTGACATCGTCTTCCATATTGGATACTTCGCTGGAATTCAAACTTAGAATTATCTGGACATTTTAGTACCAGGACTTTTGCAATTTCTCTAGTGGATAATATTTTGAATTATTTTTGGATTAATTTTGGAATTGATTCTTAAAACCGAAAGTTTATTTTTCTTTTCTGAAAAAATATTTGTACTCAATAAATTGTTTATTAAGTTTTACAAGCTTGTTATTTTCACTCTTTCTATGTTACTGTTTATTCGAGGCTAAGCACGTAACAATATTAATAGTAGTAGTAGTAGTACTAATAGTACTAATATTAGTAGTAGTAGCAGCATTTTAACACCTCTCATACTCCAATTCGATTTGAGAACACCTAATTTTGGTATTACCTGCAACACTTCTATCATCAAGATGCTTTCTCTTCCATTTCACAGACAATATTTTACCAGGCATGTAGGTTTTGGTAATCAGAGTCTTATGTATACGTAATTTAACTGTTTGTCTGTTAGTTATACAATTTGTTTTTAAAATATTACATTACATGCTATTGTAATTGAATATTGTCTACTGGATTTAATATTGTCCAGAATAGATTTCCGTTTCGTTTGATCTGACTGATTTTATTTATTTTACTGTTATTTTGATGTAAACAGCTTATAATATAATCATTGTATCTAGTTGCTGACCTTGTCACTGAGTCCGTGACAGTTTTAGTACACAACCTTTTTTATTATTTTTTATTACCCGTCTCAGGGTAAACATCACTGAATCAAGGTCACAGCTAGACTACGTGACATTAAGCATGTGTCAATTGATAAACAAACTTCTATTTTTTTTCCCAGAAGGATGGACTATTGACCCCCATCCGAGAGTTTGTTTTTCAAGATAGTGAACAGTATGAATAAAACAAATTCATTTCCATTTTCATGACTGCATTGATACAATTAATAGTACAAAGTATGTCACCAAATTTGACCTTCTGAATGGATTTTGGCAAATTCCACTAACAGAAAGGTCAAAGGCAATTTCGGCATTCGTGACTCTAGATAGACTTTATAAATATAAAGTATTACTATGTTGTTCTTAAAATTTATTAAGCAGGATTACGTCTGGTTTAGATATTTCTGATGCTTATATCAATGATATCTACAACGACACCTAGAAATATCATTTAGCGGCTATTCGGAAATTCTTTGACATTTTCACAGATGCAAGCTTCACAATTACTTTCTCCTAAAATGAGTTTTGCTGTGTCTGTGTAACATTTCTAGGACATATCGTGGGACATGGATAAGTTAAACCGATATATGCTAAGGTCAAAGGTATCTCTGAATATTCTGTATCCATCAGTAAAAAGCAACTCATGTTATTTAAGTATGGCTGGATACTATCAGAACTTTTGTTCAAACTTTTTCATAAGTGCTGAACCCTGACAAATTTATTGAGCAAGAAAACCATGTTTCATTGGACTGAAAAATGTCAGGAGGCTTTTGATAAGTTAAAGTTCATACTTATAGGTGCAACATTTCTTACTGTTTCAAATTTTAATTAATCATTTAAATTATATATATATATATATATATATATATATATATATATATATATATATATATATATATATATATATATATATATATATATATATATATATATATATATATATATATATATATATATATATATCTACTAGTGATGCTGGTGTTGGGGCAGTATTGATCCAAGAAGATAAAAATGGTGTTTATCATCCTGTGTGCTATATTTCTAAGAAATTAAATAAGCACCAGACAAATTATTCTTTAATCGATAAGAAATGTTTGGCTTTATATTTATATACGTTTAAGTTTACATTAGGTCAGCTCCTTCTCTGATTATTGTCTTTAGTGATCACAGCCGCCTCTCTTTCATTGGCAAGATGATAAAACAAAAAGCAGATATTACTACGGTATTGTTTTTGCAGGAATATAACATTGACATCATGAACTTCAAGAGAAAGTACAATTTAATAGCAGATGTACATTCCCATGCATATAAATGTATTATTTCATGTATATTTTTTATCCTCCATAAGATCTTTTATGATATTGTTTTAAACAAACCAAATGTATATAATTGACTGATGGTTAAAAAGTAAGCTTTATTATATAAATATTTATTTCTTTATGGGATAAAGTGTCATGTATATGTAATCTAATTATTTGTTTGTTAGTTATACACATTTTGTAAATTCCACTGCATGCTATTATAATGTAATATTGCCATCTGGATTTAAAAATGTCCAGAATATAGTTCAGTACTGTTTTTCTCTTTTTGTATTGTAAACATTTATTAATAAAAACATTATTTCTAGCTATTGACCTTGTTTTGAGTCCGTGACATTTTTAGTAAATCACGTTTTTATTCTTTTTTCCTTCTCAAAGTAAGAATACTTAAATTAGGTGATGGTGACATCAAACAATTGTCAATTGATAAAACAAATTCTATTTTTTCATGAAGGATAAACTTTTGATTTCCATCTGGGTATTTGTTTTGCGTTTTAATTAGTCCGGAAAGATGGCCGCCATCGCTTGACTGCTTGAAAGTGGGCTCTTCCGATTTTGTACTATATTTGTGATATTTGTGCTTGTTTTCTGTCATCGTCTACATTGCTGTGTTTCATCATGCATTGGCTGTTCCGTTCGTGTGTGTTGGTTCATCTCCTTGTGTTGGAAGCGAGAGCAATTGGATTTTTTCTCAGCTGTTTTGTCCCGCTGTTGAGACTTAATTTGTTTTTGAATAAACCGCCGTCACGTGACCGCTTACACTACGACGAATCCTCATTAATTCGATTAAAGGACCACACCTTGGTTCTAGATACTATATTGTGCTCAAGACTGATCGAACTGGGAATTCATTTATCATTTCTTAAATGTAAACGGGAGCGAAAAAAGAAACGTTCTTTCAAAGCCGGCCGGCGTAGAACAGGAAGAAGAATTCCAGCTATCTCCATTTCGCCCGTAACCGATAAACAACTTAAAAATTCTGCCGTTAATTTTAATAACCTGGATCAAATTCCTCTTAAATCGTCAACCGTTGTGTCAACTGTCCCAGGGATACCACTACGTATTGCATTATACAACGCTCAATCAGTAGATCACCGGATAACGTCTCTCAACGTCACTACAAAAAAACAAAAACAAAAACCATCAAATTCGAAAACATAAAAACATGCTGAAAACATATAAGATACAAAACATTATTAGGTCTCTAAGTTTGTTCCTGTAGTCGAAAAAAAAGAGTTTTAAGAGCACTCTTAAAACGGACCACTGTGTCCTTGTATCTAATTTCAATGGGCAATTCGTTCAACATCGGCGGCCCCTGGTATGCAAACAAACGTTGTCCATATGACTTCGTTTTCATTTTGGGAATAATGAGTATACGATTGTCAGAAGAGGAGCGTACGGATCTTGCTGGTGTATACACATGGGTGAGAGGTAATAAGTATGTTGGACTGGAGTATGTCAGTGAAACGTAGCACAGAACACATTTTGTGTTTGATTCTGGATCGAATGGATAGCCAGTGTAGCGTACTGAGCAGTGATGAGGTGTGCTCTGATCGATGTACTCTAAAGATGATCCGAGCAGCTGTGGTTTGAACTTTTCGAGGTTTCTGGAGTATATATTATGACGAACCGGAGAGAATTGAGTTACTATATATATATATATATATATATATATATATATATATATATATATATATATATATATATATATATACACACACACGCGTGTATGTCAGGGCCTTCCCTTTTGCGCGACTATGCGGAATGAAAGAACTGTTCCATATTGTAGTGTCAACATAAACAGAGATATGTACTACTTCTGGTCTACGTCCCCAAAAGCTATATGTATTATCTCTACACTTCTTAAAGAAGGCATGGGGATGGAATGAACCTGTCAGTCAAGACGCGTGTGACTAATCTTATATAATTCTTACTACACCATTCTAGATAAAGGTCTTAATCTTTTGGAATATTACTGGGATTTAATATCATTTAAAAATAAAACATTTAAAGTAAATGTCTGTGAAATTGACAAAGTTGAAATAAGAAATGCAAAACACAATACAAAGACGAACAGAACAATGCAATAATAGTACATGTTGTCTGAGACTAATGTACAGGCATACAGTCCATTGCGATCGACATCATTAGGTGTGAAGAGGATCTATACGTATTAGGCCTTATTGTCATTGCCTAGTAATAAATGAATACCTTTTGTGGGTAAAGACAACAAAGTTCAGAGTGTCACGGGTCCTGAGACTAAGTCGGATGACAAATTTACACAATGGAGAGGAACATTAACAAAACCGCATTTTCTGCCTGGAATGATAACACTCTCATTGGAAGAAGGTTAAGTAAGGGATTTCTTTTTTGCTGATGACTGCACCATCAATGCTGACTCAGAAGCCGACCTGCAATCCAGCGTTGACAAGTGCTCCAGCTCATACACAATCTTTGATCTTAGTCCTCCATCAGCCGGCCCCTGGAAAGCCATATGTTGAGCCTAACATCATCCTCAACGGCCAAAAAACACAATGTAATGAACCGCTTAACCTACCTTGATTTCACGCTGTCACAGAGCTCCACTATTGACGATGATGTGAACCGTCGAATTACCAGAGCCAGCGCAACTTTCGGCAGATTGTATGCCAACGTCTGGAACAGTATCCAGACCAAGCTAAAGGTCTACAGGGCAGTTGTGCTCCCCAAAATAATTTAAGAATTCTAAACGTGGACGGGGAACCAAAGGCACGACAAGAAGCTGAACCACTTTCACACCACAAGTCCCAAGAAAATCTTCAACATCAAGTTGCAGGACAAGGTTCCAGACACTGAGGTATTCACTCAAGCAAGTCTTTCCAGCATCCACACCATCCTCAGCAGTGCCAGCTACGCCTGGCGGGGCATGTTGTACGCATTCCAGACCACCACTGCAATGAGACTCTTCAATAGCCAGCTACAGCAATGTCAGAGATCCAATGGAGGTCAGAAGAAACGCGACAACCCGAACTCTGCATTGAAAGCGTTCAACATAAATCCTAATCCTGGGACAAGCAGCAAGTGATCAAGTCACTTGGCGTTCCTCTGTGCACAAAGGCGCTAACTACATTGTGCGAATCGAGCATGACAGCAGCTGTAGAGCTCAAGAGGTAAGCCAGAAAAACACGTGCCTTCAACCATTCTGGAGATATCCCAGTCATCCCTTGTTCCTTATGCAAACAAACATTCCGTGCCAGGGTTGGAATCATTAGCCACCTGAGCACGCACAGAACAGAACCAGCTCCTCCAACGCTCGTATGGCTAGAGGTCCTCGTCGAATTGATGGACGAGCAATAACATGTATGTATGTATGTATGTATGTATGTATGTATGTATGTATGTATGTATGTATGTATGTATGTATGTATGTATGTATGTATGTATGTATGTATGAACACAAATTTAGATACATATTGGTACGCTGATACAAAGAGTTTGAAAACAACAATGACGACGACAAGCTTTACGGATATATATCCTAAGCTATTAAACCTTTGCCCGAGAAAGGTCCAGCCTGTTCCACACTTAAACAAGTATAGTCCAAACTTCCATTAGGAATAGATAATCCAAGTAATTAATAATGTTGACGTATTATTCCATGTGAATAAAACTTTCCTGTATATTTAAATGATTTATTCAGATCACTGTCTACTCGTTACTGCGAATTGTTTTGCAGTATGGCTCATTGCTCTGATTTCAGAGCCAAAAATCACGTTTTATTGTTGTTATTGTTGTTATTGGGTTTAACGTCATTTTTCAGCACAATATAGGCCATGCATGGCGGCCAGTATTAATGGTGGAGAAACACCCCGGAAAGAACCACAGACCCACGAGAAGCTACAGGCAAGCTTTCTCACATACTCACATTGCCTGAGCCCGAGATTGGAACCCACGCAGAGATAGGTGAGATGGCAGTGATCCGTAACGGAGAGCGCTTTAGACCACTCGGCCACTTGGGGTCCCTTACGTTTTATTGTCAAATCGTTTAAGCTTGAACATGTAATAAATAGCAAGGGCATGTGAAGTAGAAATATAATGGACACATGTTAGGTTATACTTGATCGATTACAAAAATGCACCAATAGCATTTCTTTTACTAATGAATGTGTATGATATTGAAAAATAAACATGTATTGTTGCAGTGTAAGTGAACATTGCTCCCATGTAGTAGGGCTAATTTAGTCCCTACAGGGTTTCAAACTACATAACTTCACCACTGTTTCTGTATAAAACGACTATATCCAACCTTCCCATATATCTCTCATCTGCATTGCATGATCTCCATGCACATAGAAGCACCATTTTGTAAACATATACAAAAAATCATGAAAGTCTGTAATGCAGCTGTATTTTTTCACCACACGTTTGTTTGTGGGTAAAACATGGTGGATGTTACCGTAGCACCGGACGCTCTTATCCGATTGGTCAACAGCTGTGGATTTGATTGACAGGTCGGATCTATGCATACTCCCGTTACTTTTAATACCCACACAAAAATCATCAGCATGTACGGACAAAAGTTCCAGTTGATATAATTACCGGTTATAGAAAAATGACAGCACTTATTGTTCTGTGCCTGTATGAACACACATTTTAAATTAATTACCTATATGGTTTATATATGTAATGAAATTTGAGTACGTAACAAGGGAGTGGAGGTAAAATCGATAATTTATCATTGCATTTCCGTTTACTGGGATTTCAGTTAAGTCAAAAGTCAAGCTAATTTCAATCTTGAAAGGGATAAATAGTGTTCCGTCCGAAATTTGAAGACTAAAATGTAAATACTTTACAACACACTTGTATTCAACGCCATGGTCTGTATACCCTACAAGAATATGTTCTATGTCGCAAGAAAAGACGCATGTGTGTGTGTGTGTGTGTGTGTGTGTGTGTGTGTGTGTGTAGATAGATAGATAGATAGATAGATAGATAGATAGATAGATAGATAGATAGATAGATAGATAGATAGATAGATTTTGTTTTACTTCAAATTGTATTTACCATAATTTGGAGCTATACTGGTTTAGAAAAACAAGCGTTTGTGCATTATTTCAGAACGCTGTCTCTAATGTACTTTACAAAATCGACTTGAATATAAAAGTGAGACACTTTTAATAGAGGAACATACAAGCTTACTGATACGATAATATCGTAGTCACCATTCAAACACAGCCTACTCAAAATGTATGTAATGTATATCGGTAGTATTAAGGAAACTGTATATATAAAACTGTCATTGCCAGAAGGGTCACACACACACACACACACACACACACACATATATATAAACAGATAACTTTGTGTCAGTAATGAACCATTTCAAACGTTCTGTCCGTTACTTTGAATCTTGAATGGACATGCTAACTTTTCCAGTTTAAACTTAATGAAACTTGAAATGGAATTCTTATGTTTACACGCTAACATTTGATTCAATATAATTGTATTCAGATCAAGGCGGAATAAAAGGGGTTCAATTCGTTATTAACGTTCACGTTGATATGGTAAAATCTTAAAATTGGTACAGGTAAGATCGACATGAGTTGACAGTACACACATTAGGCCATGTATGCCTCATTAAATAAGCCAGGTAAAATTGGGGGTTGGAGGCATTAGTCTGGATGAAACGTGCTGAAGACTGCACTGATACCTAATAATACGAAAAATATACTGACATAATTACCTCCCTTTGTTTATGCCGCCATCTACACTTACTTATACTTTCCAGAGCAATGGCCATATTATAGCGGGAGGTGACGATTTCATGAACGTTGGTGAAATAACGAAAGGTTTTGAAGTATTAAAGAAACTTCGACGACGATATTACACATTACATTTAGAAACTGAATATATATATTACAGGTTGTACGATGCGAATTCCATCTTGACTACACTTTCTCACTTTATTGGAGTGTTTATGCACGAGTGGGTACGGTACAACATATTTCGTGTTCACTCATTAGGAATTGAACAAGCACGTGGCAAAGAAAGCAATCATCTTATTGTTACAAGGATATACTTATGAAAGCGCTAGGCACATACACAGAGAGAGAGAGAGAGAGAGAGAGAGAGAGAGAGAGAGAGAGAGAGAGAGAGAGAGAGAGAGCACCTATCATTCCGCCCTTGTTACAAATTGAGTCCAACAAAGAACTGAACAAGAAAAGTTGTTAATGTTGGTATATATAGGTTTTAACGCAAGGTTTCAGCACAGGATAGACAATACATGGAAGCCGGTATTAATGGTGGAGGAAGAACCCGAGAAATTCCGGGAAAGAACTACTCACCCGCGAGAAACTACCGGCAAACTTTCGCACATCCCCACAGTGCATGTGAGGTAACTTCTAAGTTGTTAGCCATCAAAGATGACTAGTCTGTCACCTTTGGACACACACACAATAAGATTACTTTAATCATATTTCATGTCGTTTGCTTTTAGAGCGGGTTGGGATAGAACATAGACAAGTGATAGTCTAAACGTATGCACCGCTCCGGTGATTAAGTGGTGATAGCGTCCACTTCGAATGAGAGATGGTCGTGGGATCGAATACCGGCCGAATCATGCCAAATACTTACAAACCATGTACTAACAGCTGCTTCGCTAGGCTCTCAGTGGTAGGACTGGTAGGCCTGGTTTCATTATAATGTGACTGGGTGGGATATCATGCTACATGGCTGTGGCAGGATACCCCAGTGCTAGACATCACTATAAATTGCCACACTACATACATCTTAGCGATATAATTGAAAAATTGTTAAAATTACGTTAGAAATCCAAATCACACACACAGGCACACACACAGACACATAAACACACACATTCGCACACAGACACGCATACAAACACACAAAACGTATCATTGATCCTGTCCTTTGTCGAGATGAGATGGATATTAAGTTGGATGAAAACGGAAATACAATCATAAAGCTATTAGGATCATTTTCAATAAAATGTGATGTATGTCAAACGGATTTGTATGGAATATCATATTTATCTTCAAGTTGAACATCCTTTGTTGAAGCGCATCAAAATGTTGAAACAAACATACAGGTACTTTACCAATATTGTAAATGTTGATACAAACATTTCAGAGTTCTTTTTCCAATACTGTAGCTGTTGATACAAACGTTCGAGTAGTCTTTCCAATACTGACAATGCATTAGTTACAAAAATATGTTTCAAAAATTGCCATCCTTGTATATTTATATACGTGAACTTTACGCTATTATTGACGCCAGTTGATTACACCTCCTGGAGAAAAACTGAAAATGTTACAAACTTGCCTTTCTTTCTTATCAGCAAAAAGGGCGAATCCTACAACCCTTTAAAAGTGTTACTTTTTACTTCTCAAAATAATAAGGCTTCTTACGAAAATGAAGAAGAAAAAGAAAAAAACACAAACGCCAAACCTTGACCGAGATTTCTCTAATTGGGTTACTTTAATTTGTACCCACCCACCCACATTTTCTCGTTCACCCCATCTGCTGCAGAAAATTAAATCACTATTATATTAGACTAGCTGCTCAGAAAAATATCGTATTAAGATCTACACGATATCGTGATTTAGAATCATGTAAATGGTATCGTTATAAATCCGTGTGGGGTAGATTGCGCATGTGAAAAGAAGGTTTTAAATTTGGTTATATCCATGTCTCCACTACATCAAGTCTGATGCATATTGAGCCCATTAATAACAACTAAGATATTACTTTTATCTGTGATCGCTTAAGAACATAATCACGTCTGTGTTTTTATGTTTGCCTCGACAAAATATTCTAGCTTGATTTGATTATTTGCCCAGCATTACATCATCGTCTACTACTAAAATATTAATCATTCCATCAAGTTCGTTTACGGAAGAAGCTTCATCAATGTCTGTTATAAAGTTAATAACATCGCTGCCGTCCGCATCCAACAATTTTCATTAAAATCCTTAAGTACGTCGTAGCATCGTTGATCTTCTATAGATGGTGCAAATAAATACAATTTATCCCATTTGAGACATCTCACTATTAGACTGAGCAGCAATTGCGTCACACCAGACCCAGATAGATCTATAATAATAGCTCAGACAGAATTTGGTATCGCTGGATGATGTTTCACTGGTTCTTGATTTCGTGTCGATGAGAAATCAATAACGTTCATGTTATACAAATATAATAAATAATATGGATCTATATTGTGTTCGATGTTGAACATCCCTACAAATGGATTGACAACCACAATCACAAAAAATAAAAAGCGCCATCTTACAGGTAAATGTGTGCGATATGGTACAATAAGATATACATTTATTTCTACAAGTAATGTTACTGTCGGTGGTGATATTTCTTCTTCATTAGAACATTTACCAGGTATTCCAGGGACTAAAGATCTAAGAGAGAAACATCATCCAGGATATAATAGTTTGGTCCTGGAACCAGATGTTATACTCGACTAGATAGCTAAAATCAATCCAGACCTGGTGAATATCTAATAAATGAAATTGATCGAGCATGTCTTATTCATGATGTAGCTTATAAAAGTAAAGATTTACCACGACGACTTATTGCAGATGTGAACTTGATTTATTCGTTAAATTTTATATTAAAGTTTGTTTTTTTTTTAAAGAGAATTGATTGGTAAGATCTGCGATGAAAGGTAAATTATTATTCGTAACCGGTAATTAATCAAAAAATGGAGTCAATTAATTATTTTGTTGTTGTTGTTGGTGTAGGGTTTAACGCCATTTTTAAGCACACGATAGGCTATACATGGCGGCCAGTATTGTTGGTGGAGTACGAACCCGGGAAAACCCCCCGAAAAAACCACCGACCCTCGAGAAGCTACTGGCAAGCTTTCTCACATAACTACATTAGCCGAATCTATGACTCGAACTCACGCAGACAGAGGTGAGATGGCAGAGATCCGTAACGGAGAGCGCTTTAGACCACTCGGCCACTCGGGGCCCCCCAATTAATTATAGTCCAAGAGAATATCGTTACTTTGAATCTAATAAAATCTGACCCAATTTTCATCTAGAGTAAACGCTGATATCAATATTAATAATTTATATAATCAAGAACAAAATTAATTGAAAAATATGGGGAAAAAATGATACAAGGAAACCATTGACGCTACCACATTCAACAACAAAATTATAAAACTAATGATGATGACATTTTGTGTAGATATTTATTTACGTCATTCAATGGACTTGGTCATGTTCTCCTTTCTGAGATACATTTTCCATGAAATAAGTTCTGCTAAATATTTTATACAAAATCTATATGTAAAATGATGGAACATAATATAATTAACAACAAATATAATTTTCAATGCTTATGATGTCTTTCAAAACTACCCATTAGCCTTTCAAAAAATTTCGTTGCTTCGCCACCTGTCTGACTTGTCTTTTAATAATTTGTCTGGCACAACAGCATCAACGTACTTAACGAAACGTATGTGCCGTATGTATACTTCATTACTAGAATCGTTAGTTCGTGTTATTACCATTTGTAGAGTGATTCCTTTGTAGTGTACGATTCGTTTGTAGTGTTTGATCTACATGCATATTTTAAGATATGATCAATGCTTATGTAAATAATTAATAGTGTAATTGGCTATTTGGTTAATTCGTAGTAACTTGTTGCGTTTATTCATGCGATATTCTAGATTTGTAAATGTTGAATTGAATTATAATTTTGTATAATGTGTAAGTATACATCAGCGCATGGATATGTGGATATCTGTGTACACTATGTAGAGGTGTAATGTACGTACATGCGTCTGATTATATGATATTGTTCTGCATAAAATTGAGTATCTATATATACTGATGTGATGGAATCTACTGATATATGCATGATAAGCAGTTGATGCTGTGTATACCATACCAGGAAGTAAGGGTATTTCGATGTGCCCGAATGCGTGATCAAAGAAGGTAATGACTTAACTGATGATATATTGTTGTTTAGTGTGAGTTTAGATAGCTCAGCGAATTTGCTATTGTCATTGTGTGTTCATACTGGACGATTTTAGTGAAAAGAGGGGCTGTAGGAGACAGAGAAGGGAAATAAAATAGTACAGTTGGTCCCGAGTCTCTGGGAGACAAGGAAAGGAGAGAACGGAGTTAGACGTTTGACGTACTGAAGGGGAACTGGAATACCAATCAAGGAAAAAGAATAATACAGATGAGTAGGAACACAGGGCAGGAGGACATCTATCACACTAAGTCAGATGATGACAAAAACCGTGACTTGGTCGAGTAAAAGACGAGTGATAGGGTTTTCAATATTGATTTTTATTTGAGAAATGACTATATGTTATTGAATGTTATTGTAAACAAAGAACATGGTTAATATATTTTTCTTTACAACACGGCAGCAAATGTATGAAACAGTTCTTAACTGCGCCAAACAGGCGCCCCGAGTGACCGATTGGTCTAAAGCGCTCACCGTTACGAATCACTGCCATCTCACCTATGTCTGCATGGGTTCGAGTCTCATGTGCGGTCAATGTGGGTATGTGAAAAAGCTTGCCAATAGCTTCTCCTGGGTCGGTGGTTCTTTTTTTCTTGGGGGTGGGGGTGGGGTGGGGGTAGGGCTGGTTCTCTTTCTATAATTAATACTGGCCAGCATGTATAGCCTATCTTGCGCTGAAAATGGCGTTAAACCCTATAACAACAACAATCTGCAACAAACAAAGTTGACGTTGATCACCACTGCAGTACCCATGTACCAATTGTAGCTGCAACGATTACAGCTGAAACTTCAAATGGAATTTAGTTTGATCACTCTATACTATAAAGAACTACAGCATCTATTCTTTTCGCCGATCACTATTTCCAGTCATCTATATTTTGTTCTCAAACTAATCCAGGACATTTTTTTTCGAATTTTGAATAAATAGGTTTTACGTCTCTTAGTATATAAGTATTTCATCTATGATACAAAGAGATGCAAATATACATACGATAGTGAACACATTTGATGCAAATCATGCTGAAAAGTGCATGTTGTTTTGTTTCTTGAGCCAGTCAAACGTGTGCGTGTAGATTTTACTTTCGCTGACCTCAGGAAGCTGAAGGTAAAACTGATATAACTCTGCGTGCTTTGAGTCACTGCACCATAGGATACGAACTAACAAATTTCGACCTAATCCATCAGTACGATATAACTAAGGTTATACACAAAATACGTTAGGCTTAACCGATTTGTACGATGTATCGTAAACTACTTATAAGAGATAACAGGTTTAACCCACTTTGTACTATGTACCTAATGCTATGTACAATAGAGTGTCGGACAAACCCAATTTGCCCGAACCATCGGATGATGAATAATAAATCCTGAACATGAAAGATTCATTTCTGCGTTTCTGAGTCAATACAGGTCAATACTGATTCAATGTGTGCAAATCTGGGAATAGGACGCGAGCGGGATATTTGGGCTCTACCTGAAACGGCCATCCAAAAGAAGGTAGCAACCAAATCGATAATGAGTAATGTTTAGTGATGACAAAGATTCAAATGTCCAAATAATACGTTGGAAATGGACGCGGCTGTATTGCGTGATTGAAGTATCGTATATTTTCAGTAATTAGCTATTGTTCTGTATGAACGTACATTTATCGAATTAACAGTGCATCACAGATGTGGATCATTCGATAACATCAATATTGCCACATTGATTCTCGCACTGACCATATAAATGATGAATACGATTCACTGGCCTGTCTTTATATAGGGTGAATTTACATTGATAATTCTCTACGTGTGGGAAACGCATAGTCAACATGAATCATTTCATTAGCACGTGAAAATGCAAGGTCGATACTATTTAGACATTGTTGGGGTTATTTCAGTGCTGAAGTGGAAATCAACAACAATTCCACCGCGAACAAAATTTTAATTTCTTCAATTATATTGACCTGCCAACATTAGATCTTACTTTAAAACCCCAGACTTATTTATATTCATCAAAGAGCGCACTCATCCGCCAGCAGTTCATAAACAAAAATGAGAACACCAAGCAGGGGCAATATCAAGTTGGTGTTAGACAAACCAAAAGGCGTGTCAGAAATCGCCCGAAACCACATTTTGGTGTAATTTATTATAGATACCTTTAAATTGCGAGTATTCATATTATTTTAAACATAGTGCATCCACCTTTTTGGGAAGGTCTTTATATACAGGCCGGAGAAATAAGTTAGGAAACAGTAATGCTAAAGCACGTGGACATTTATGACGAGGTCAAACGTTAGGTTTCTTCCAGTGCAAACCGGATTTATTGTCGACCGCAGTGATGTGGTAATGAAAGCTCCGCGTTCAAAACAATATCGTTGTATCATGTTATGAATAAACACGACAGACTTTTTTCTTGACCCAGTTTAGTACCTAAGAAATAATCCATAGCGTATCAACACTTTTTTCGTGACCCAGTGTAGTACCTAAGCACCACTGAAATAATTCATAGCAATCAACACTTTTCATCTAAATGTCTTTGATGTCATTTATAGTGATGGGTTTCTAAAGTCAAACTTTAATAAAATTGTATTAAAAGTTACTAGTATTAAGCATATATATACCTTGTAGAATTCTAGTAGGGGCATATTGGTGATATTTCAAAAATGTTTGTCTATCTTTATCTAAGCTATACAATTCGAAGGTGGAGGGTGGGGGACTCGTATCTTACAGTTTCGGATGTGGTCTGATTTAGGTGGAAGAAAGCTCTAAAGCTAACTGAAAAATGAACATGTAGGTACTAAAGTTAACAATACTAAAGACTTAAAAAACAGTTTGTGGGAAGGACAATGCTGAATAGTTGTATTTTCTGAAATGCGTTGACATGTTATTGTCGCCAAGACTGTATTGTCCTGTTTGAATCAATGTTGTATTCCTTGCGATAGTTACCAGGTGCGTACATGATTAGAGCTCATTCAGTAAAATATTCGGCTCAGTATTATAACGTATAACTCTAAACTTTCAATATTGGGGATAAATCATAAGACACCTGCCCTATGGTATGTCTCAGCAGCAGAGGGGGCGAACAGACGAACGTTGCAGAGGCATCGATTCGGCAAACTGAGGCTTTCTCGTAAATGCCTAATAGAAGCATCCATTCGACTAACTAAGGCTTCCTCGAAAATCATAAAAAGACGCTATGGTTGTTGTCGCGCCCCCTCTGCTGCTATGGTTAACAATTTTGCGATTTAGGATTTCACAAACAGATTAATTTGTAAGACTTCGCCTCCAAAATCAATTAGATTATTGGATTGGTCAGTGAGTCTGAAATTAATTCTCGTTAACGAATTATTATGATATCGCATATAGACTGGATTAGTTGTATCCTCAATAATTAGAAATCCTGTAGGAGCTGTTGGTGCAAATGAATATAAAATATATCCCTGCTGAGCTTGATTTGATCGCTAGATATTTATTTGATAGCTTCCTTCGATAATATCACATACTAAATTCAATGCAATCAACGAGGATATATTGACATTTTGAGGTCGATATGTCTACCTCCTCCGTCTGGGTCATTATTATATGTCAGGATAATTGTTTGTTGTGGTGCTGTTTTGTTCCATGCGTCGTGTATTCTCTTGAAACCAACGTCAATGGCATCATTGAAAGATTTTTTTAGTTCTGAGATGTTATATCCGTTTAGTTTGAATGTGTAAATATCTTCTACGCGTATATTATATACTGTCGCAAACTCTGTTCTCGTTTTACGATTAATGTCACCTAAGACCACTTGAATGATTTGCAAATGAAATGTTTCCATGTCATTGATGATTTTGATACATGTTTCTACGACGCTGATAAATTCATCTCGGGTGAGAGTACCGGATTTAAGAGATATTAACAACAGCGAAAAATCATTATTCATCGCTGTGAAATTTTCAGTGATTTTATCCTGTCGAGTTGCGTAATATCTTCTCTTAACGCGGTCGTCTATCATTCCAGTGAAAAAATTCAACCTGGTGTATTCGTTATAGCTTTTTACTGGATTATTTGGTTTTATCTTGTCGATAATATAATCTAAGTTTTGTAGTTCAGGATTAACTAGTTCCTGTCGAGGTGGGATTTCAGGCCATCCCAGTATTGTTCTCATAGAACTCTGATAGATATATACGACATAACTGGGCGAGTTTATCTCGATCGCAGATGATAGTGTCGGCTCGTGAACCGTTATAACTATTTTCGATTCTGTTCCAGTAATTGATTTTATTCTGCGTTGTAATTCAGCATTGAATTGTTCAATTTGGTATGACCCAGATGGCAGCGAAACAAAGTTCCAGTCTGGGGTTCCATCGGGTTTATTCTTATTCGCAAACACCAAGGAATTATTCGGAATTATGCTATCGACCTAATATTAGGCCAACTATGGTATACTCGTAATTTTCCTAACGCTATCTCCTTCACGGGAATCGGAATGGGGATTTTCACACTGAATTCAGGATTTGTTGAGGTTATTGAGATCATGCTGGTCTTCACCGGTGTGGTATTTCCGTTATTTGTTGAATCGGTTCGGTGTTTTTTACTATTAGTTGAAGTAGTTCTTGCGGTGTTGTCATTGTTATTATTATTGTCTCGCTCTAATTCCAGCATAGTTGACTCGTACAACTGGACCATTCTCGAAAACTCATCCTCGGTTATTGTCGTGTCGTCGGACGACGACGTTGTCAACTTAGATAATTGCGAGTACGCGTGAGATACCGCAGCATATCTAACAGTGTAATCGTGCAGTTTTTGTTGAGACCACGATGATATTATTTTTGCTATCGCGATAGCTCTTCCTGCGTTTGTTGGCAACACAGATAAACAAACCGGAATAACAGCCGGAGCGGTCATTGTAACTGATGATATAGCAATACCAACGCCGGTAATTAAGCCAGACATCGAGTATACAGCTACATCGATGGCAATGATTCTTTGCCGGTAATTTTTGTTTTTGTTCGGTACTCCTCAGAAAGAGTTTTGAGTTTTGTTGAAAACTCTTCGCCGGTGTTATATCGATATTGATTCGATGAAATCATCGGTGATGCCATGTTATTTTTAATTCACCGGTGAATTCAATTTAGTTGTTTAATTAAATCCGCTACGAATTCCACATACCATGTTACTGAAACCCTAGCCAGATTATAATCATTCGTTGTTATTGTGAACTGTTCAGTTGCATCCTTGTCGATGATCGTTGATATCGTATTGTTGACCCCAGATGACCTCGTTGATGAAATATTAAAGTGAGTCGGCGTCACTAGTGTTAATCGATAAATACCCTTGACGGTTGCAGTGATACTAAGTATATTGTTTGTAGGAGTCCACGCAAATGATCCATGTTGAATCGTGTATACTACGTTGTTGGTTTTCTCATGAGGAATATTTGTATTTTCAATGATTGCTATCATCCTCGTTGCATCATTTTTGAAAGCCTCGATGAAGTTTTTCATCTCATCGATGGATTTTTTAATATCCGGGAGTATTATGTCAAGTTTATCGAATGTGGTTTCAAGAAATTTATCTATGATGTTTTTACGAACGATTGAAAACTGTTCTTCATATTTGGATTGAAGTGTCGCAAATTCTATAGTTGTTTTTATCTCCGCGAGTTTCGGTGTGGTCACTGGTGGATTTCCAAGGAAATCTAATAGAGGTTTGTCAATATTGCCAATTATATATTTTTGTAATTCAGAAAACTGATCGAATTTAGTTATATGGTCGTCATATTCATCACGTAGTTCTTTTTAATAATTCTATCGTTGATGAATAATTGTTATTGAGAGTTAATATTTTATCTGTGATTGTTGATATGAAGACACCCGGTTTGAGTTTACCCTGATTGAAAAACAACGCGATAGTATATTCTACTGCGTTCCGTTGTTTAACTAAAATATCATCAAGGGAAACATTACTCGTTGAGGTGGTTTTCTAGATGTTCAAATAGCGTCAAGGACATTTAATTCTTCGTTGCCGCATATTGGTGGGACATTCATTTTGTTGTGTTCGTAGCGTTGAGTACCAACGAGGGTTTTTTAAGTGGTTTATATAACGCATGAATTCTTTTAGGTGGCGCTAATCCATATGAATCGAAATAAACGATTACACGTGGATCAATCGCGTATGCAACCTAATGGGTTCCTGGTTCGGTGCTGTTATCGAGATTAATGATACCAGTTTCAACGCTGTTTGGTTGTGCCGGCAACTGATCTTTCATAAAGACGCCTCTGAAGCTTTTAATAGCAGTTTTTTTTTAGCAGCATCGAGTAAATCAAAATTGGACATGGGAATCGAAGATTCCAAAACCGAAGGTTCTCGAACTAGTAAACCGTTCCTGGTATTCTCAGGCCGC
Source organism: Unio delphinus (assembly GCA_029339505.1). Lineage (NCBI taxonomy): Eukaryota > Metazoa > Mollusca > Bivalvia > Unionida > Unionidae > Unio > Unio delphinus. The sequence goes on from JAQISU010000101.1 coordinate 1,904,110, forward strand.
TTCCCTTGTACCACGTGTGCGGAGTTCCCGGTTGTCTTAGACCCTTTCCCTTTTTTGATACCCCCGCTAGGTAGCTTTCTTTAGTGCCATTCCTGTCGCGGTACCAACGGCTCCTAAAGCTGCCGCTTTAGCCACCTCTGGGGCCGCCGCCGCAATCAACACTGGAATCGCGGCTAACAGCAGTAATATACCGCCGGTTTTTATCATGTTTTTGATCGTAGCCGCAGAGGGTGTGATCTGAACACCTTTGTTATCTTTGAAAGCATCATTAAAGTGTTTTATCTGACGAGTTGTCAATGACAATTTATTCTGACCACTAGACATCTGATTGTGTTTTAGCGTTATCGTGGTTCCATATTTCTTAGCTGATTCCGATTGCAATTTTTTAATTTGACCGGGAGTCAATGTAACACTAATATGACTTTATGACATTATATAATAGCAGATTGATCTAATTGTTACATATTTTTCACTGGTGCATTGATTAGTCTCATTCTTGCACCAACACCTTCGAGTAGCATTGATTTGTCGCTGAGAATGACAGCAACCGCTCTGTATTTGACAATAGCACCACGGGTTACAGTAGCTCTAAAGTGTATATCAACGACAGATTTTCTTGTTAAATCAAGATGTTCCAACGAAAAGTAATAGATCGGATAGAGGCTCTTAAAATCATATTGTGATATTTGGAGACCGGTATCAACATTCTGATCGCACCCCATAAATGATAGCATACGATGATACACGCGTGCAATATGATTTTGATCGTAATTAAGTTGTATATCCTCGGATGGTTCCTGCTGACCGTTTATTCTCAGCGAGACATCGGTAACTCCTAATTGATCAAATATCATATGGCTACGTGTTTGATCACCAACTCTCGCCGTATCCTGCAACGCAATACATATATGACGTGGAACTGAAACACCTTGTTGTGATGCCAGGTTCCATGTGAATATACCATTAACAGTTGATTCCTTAGTATCTGTTGTTGTTGTCAGCCAGCTTAGCAATGATTTTCCTCCATGATCCATAAATGATAGTAATCGCTCTTCTGCTGTGATTGATGGAGTCATTACTGGCATCCACAGTGATAGTTTTGTTAAAATGACTTTACCGGCATCATCATTTACATGTGCTGGATCGGGATTCGCCGGAATTCTCCAAATGTCATTATTATCATCAGTCTTTCGCACGAGTACTACCGTATGCTTCGCTCCATAGATAACTTTTCAGACATTTCTGCAGAATCCAAATACATGTTGCAGTGGAATCGCGCATGAAAATGATCTACGCGCTCCTTGCAACATTGACATACGTGTTGCGGCTCCTAGGTTGTATTTGGGATCATTGTTTATAATCATATCCTCGATACCATCAACATTAACAGGAGGATCAGCACGATTCTCTGGTTGTCTTATAATAAATGGATATTTTCCAGCCTCATCCCTACCATCCTTTGCAAACATCATAGAAGTACCTGCCGATCTTTTATAATCATCGAAATATCCTGCTAGCCTTATTATTGTTGTGTCCACATCAATATCACGTTCTATCGACTCGATCTCTCTTCCATCAATGAGATATCTTGCACTCTCGAATAGCGCCATAATTATTATTAACAAAACCGACTTGGGTACCATCTGGATACGGTGTATCATTTGTTCGTATAAGTTCTCCTTCTACTTCGATAAACGCTTCATGCGGTAGAAAGTATTTACTGGTATCACGGACTTGAAGTTCAATTCTTGATCGACTATCTGGTTGATAAGAATAAAATTTATAAGAATAAAATTGATAATCGCGTACAGAATCAGTCTTGCGCACTGGGGCGTCCATATCAAACGCTGGATCAGGTGACCTTTTGAACATTTTATTATATATCTTTCGATCTAAATCGTGGTCGTTGACAAACCCGTTGTAGTTTTAAGCCACTTCAGCTATCATATTTGCGATATCGTTTTGATTGCTGGCAGTCAATGATGATGTCACTAACGATGCTAATTTTTGATCTACTGCGTTATTTATTATTTTACTAACACTTGCAGGCATGTCTTTTGTAGATGGTAATGGTGCCAATGACGAAGTTGCTGGATGTTTCCTGCGCCGTGCAACTAATGGTACTAGTTTATCCTTTGCAGCGGAAAATTCCCTCCCGGCAACATCTCCAACAGCACTAATACCCTTATCACGAATAACATCAATGGCTTTGACTGATAATTGTTTTGCTAGCGGCGCTACTTTTGGAGTCATTCTTGCAGATAACCCTGCAATTGTATCACCGAGACCATCACCATAGTACGCGCTATAAAAAGGCAATCGTGAATTTACTACATAAACGCTGGTTGGTTTATCATGGTTGTAGTGTATGATCATCTTATTTAAATGATATTTATCTAATCGAATGACGAAGTCATCAAATTAGTCACCGTGATAATCCGTAGGATTTTCAACTAACTCATCAATGAAATCTCGATATATTTCAATGTCCATGATGCCACTTTGAAATAACCGCCTACATATATCAGCTGCTTCATTAATTATTTCCTGTGAGTTATTTCCAGCTCGTTTACCTCCGATGAGTACCTCTAATCGTGCTATATCACTGAGAATATTACCAGGACAACTAACTAGACCACTACCTGACACCCCACTTGGACCACTCAGAAAATCCTTTCCCGCTGTTTTTTTAGTGATACCAGCTGCACCCTGTGCATCATCACCCCCAGCGGGTTCATCATCATCATCATCATCATCATCATCCAGTTGAGTGTCTTCTTGTCTTTTCCTTCTTCGTGTTGGTGTTTAAGTTTTCTTTCTTCTTGTTGTTCTTGTTTTTTATAATAATTAAATTCTCTTTTGAAATTTTGATAATCCCTCCTCCTCCTATCTAAAAATTCTATCCCCTATTTATTCTATACAACTCATCAAGCCATTCATTAAGCGATATTGTATCATTTTTATACTCGTCCTCTAAATACTTCTCTTTTGAATTATAGCTGTTAACAATAAAATCGCTTAAAACGTGATACTCTTTTTCTTGTATTAGTGTCTTAGCCCCCTCGGTAAGTTTATACTCTAAAGAAACTTTCGTTTTTGGACCAGGAGGGATTTTTGTTAACAACTCTGATGTTTTTTCAGTTTCCGTTGCTATTTTTTCAAGTACATTAATCAGAGATATTTTTTTTCTTGGTGGTCTCCCCTCCTTAGGGACATCCCCCCACATAGCTCGCTCAGTGGCTGATATTACCCCTTTGGTTGCCGTGGTTATTGGTCTAAACAAATCTTCAGTTCGGCTAAAAAATCGGTCTGTAAACTTTGTCTGGCTTGTAGCTTACTTCTGATCGAGTCGCTTATTGGTATATATTTTTTATAGTGGCCAGTCTTTCTCTCGCTAATCTAGTCGTTAATGCTTCGTTTACCATTATTAAAACAGTAGAGCGATTTCCAATTTATGTACGATGCAGTGAGAAATCGACCATTTGACCCAACTCAGGCAGGCAAAAGTCGATAATATCAGTGAAATATTTCCTTCCTATAGTACACGTTCATTGATAAAACTCAGTATAGGATTTCAAGACCGCTATTGACTAAAATCGCTTTTACAAATGAACGCACATACCTGTCCATTTTTATACTCGTAACATCTGTTCGACAGGTATTTATACATATCAATATAGTGCTTGCATTGATTGTATACCTGTTCAACAGATGCATTATAGCATTGTATACATGCTCAGTAGGCTCATTTCTGTATGAGGACAAAGTCGGGATGTAGGGCAAAATGGCGATGTAGAAAGCTTTTCAGTGATTTTCAGTGGGAATTTTTTACTCGGCCGAGGGAGGGTTTTCGATTTGACTGATCAGCGATCATATACTCCTGATTTTTGAATTGACGTCCCGTTTCAATTCGTATTGTTGCCCCGATTGTTTTCCGATCCTTTCTACAACAGTGAATAACGGGACAAACTTACTGACGTCGTTACAGAATACAAGGGATTCACGAATGGAATTCTGGATTCGTTTAATGAAGGCGTATGTTTTCGGTAACATGTATTTGTTTTATATAGCGCTGTATTCAATATCTTCAAAGTCCGAAGTAATTTGAGCACAGTTTAAACTATTTAATAATTGAAATCCTTGACTTTTCAAATTTGAAATTTCAGTTATGATCTCATTAATATCTTTAGAATTCATATTATACATAATAAAAATATATTTTTAATATATAATATGATATATTTTTCAAAACAATTGAGGGTCATAACACCACACCGTTGACTTCATTCATTGTATATAATCCATTCATTGTCGTATATATGTATATATGTAAATGTGACATCATTGGCCAAGCATATCTTCATGGGGGTCTAATCCGCTATTTGGCGAGTTAGACCCCCTCTTAGGGGGTTATGCTTTGTGATATACTCTGGGCCCGATTAGATGTAAATTACACCTAAAAGGGACCCTACGAGATGTATTGTCTTTTATATTACCTCTGGTCTTCTCCGATGAAAACACACCTGAGTAGTACCAAATGGGGTATTTCATATATATCTCTAGGCGTGCTAAGATGTGAATAACACCTTACCATGGACAGAGTTGAATAAAAAAAACGGATCAAAATTGACCCCAATTTTTTTAAAAATATATCAATATCATATATTAGAAACATTTTTATTATGTATAATATGTATTCTGAAGATATCAATGAGATCATAACTGAAATTTCAAATTTGAAAAGTCAAGGGTTCAATCATCAAATAGTTTAAACTGTGATCAAATTACTTGGAGTTTGAGGACATTAAATACAGCTCTATGAATAGCAAATACGTGTTACTGAAAAGATACGCCTTCATTACACGAATCTAGAATTCTATTCGTGAAGGGTTATATAGGACGGCACAGGACAATACAACTACATAACTGAAAAAACCATACTTTCATAAGCCGTATACATACCCGTACGAGTTATCACCCTTGGTTATATACACATAGTTCAAAATATGATTCATACGTAAACGAATTTAATTTTTTCCAGTCTTTTTAGAAAAAGCAGATCGGGTTATTCCCACTGCAACATATCGTATTGAGGCTCTACACATATCAAAATACCTACTGGCTTCATTCATTGATTGGAATACCATTTCCTCGTTATTTTCTGTATTAAATGATTTTATGGGTCACCTTGTAACTGTTATAGAAATACCAGTTCTTCCTCGTTTGGAATTCTCCCTCTTAGAAATAGCCTGCAGATTCGATAAAGAATTATTCTGAGGATTGGAATCAATATGATCGATAACAAGACCATCTTCGATCAATCCATGGAAACACTCTTATGCGATTCTATGATTAAGATAACATTTCCCTCCAGCAGTAAACACCAAATACCATATATTATTCACAGCACCGACTGGGTTCTTCAGTCTTCGGTGTCTGACAATACCATCTGGGGATGCCTCATAGTTGGTGATCACGGGATGCAGTCGGAATTCTCGGTTTATTTATATCCTATAATAATATTTGTCTAATTTATTATTTGCCTAAATTCTAACTTGAGAATCTCCCAATATAATCTTTATGAGTTCTTATAAATTTGTCATTGACGCTGACACAGTCAGGGGTTTAGTCAATGATGGAGTTTTTGATTTGTTTATCATAATAGCGCTTCAACTCTCTGTATCTCTTACCGCCACAACCGAGACATAACTGCAATTTTCCTCTCACCCCTACCCCACATCGTAGGCAAGGTAAGGGCCCATAACTCCCCCGGCGAAAACTTTGCATATGATACCCACAGAACTTCTTTTTGCATGATTTATTACACGGGGTTACTGATCCAATCATGAGCCATTTGCAATGATTCATTATATAATAAATTCTCTATTTAAATACTTGTTTAAATTATGGAATGGAGGAGTTCCAGAGATTATCGAAAATTAAGCCTTGAAAAATGTTAAATTCAATCTCGATAGAGTCTCCGTAGCACCAAAGGGTCTAATAAGTGATAGAACCATGTTGGGTAAAATCCGTGATTGTTTTAATGAATTCAAGCGCGATGGAGCATCTCAATGTTGGTCAACATTTCGGATTGATGGTAGTGTTGATGCTACCATGATTGATGAAAAAGCAGCAGTGATAATCTCACATCTTGGGCGAAAAAAGTATTTTTTAGAGTGAAATTCATTATCCGTTCAGAAACAGGAGATTGGATTATCAGAGATAAATTTGACCCCATCTTGAAAGATAAAAGAACCGTCACTGTGAGTCATGATTCCAAACCAGGGAATTCTGACTGGAATTGACAAACAATACTACGAGGGATCTTATCTTGTAACAGCAGTTGTTTATGGAATATATCTGATAAATAATAAACCAAGTATTGAAAAATTAAAACCAATGAAATTGTCGTCGCTGACTTTGTAAGCTAGAATGAATTGTGTAGCAGAACGAATAATAGAACACTTCACAAATGCGTTGCGTGGAAATAAATTGACTGATCTAAGACGAAAAATAATAAACGAATGGGAACTAACAGTGAAGTAGCGCGGAGCAACTATTCAAAATGTGGCAGAGTTAGAACGAATACTAAAATTCCCAATATCAATAATGACGATAACAGGAGAGGTATTATCTGAACCGAAATATAAATCAAGAGGAACCCCAATCAAAATTATTGATCATAACGAACACGCATGGACACCTGCGATAACAATGTTTCCGCGAGATAGAACAATAAAATATATATCCGCGGAGTGTTTCTCTGAGGAGGAATTATTTGATTTTATTTACCAGTTAAGTAAAAACGATCCCGTGTCAGTGTGGTTACTTCATAGTTTTGAACACGAGGAGGGCAAATTCGACCAATTTGTAAGACCCAATGGAGAATTATACCGCACTGAAGCCCTCCATGACACGATAAAAAAACTAGCTAGTAGTTTTTCAACAGAACACGACAAACAATTACTAACAAATTGTTTTACAATTCCGTCGATTGCAGCTCACTTCACGAGAAAGAGAAACATGTGGGAACCAACAAAAGCTGAATTTCTATCAGATATCAAATCAAGTTGTGTGGAATATAACCATGTGGATTATGGAATACAAAATATGACCCCGAAAGTATTATTTCTCTTGATATGGTTGCGTGTTATCCAGGGAGTTTTCTCGGGTACGAAGAATGCGCTGAACACTTCAAGCGATTTGGACATCCCACACATGAAATGACCCGTGTTGCGATTAATGGACCACTACCTGATTTTAATTTAACTGGATTCGCTCGTGTGGTATCATTTGAATTGGCTACAGGACTTCATCCGCGTTGTTATGTTTGGATTGGTAGACACACATCTGAAAAACACTGGATGCCAATAGTGCTATTACGGTATATGATTGATTCTAAAATGCTGATATCGTTGATTATCAATGAAGTGATTATATCATATCACGCGCAGACTGAGGTTTGGTTACCATAACCTAGTCTAGATAGTATAATCAACGAAAACAGAAAACAATTCCCTGATCTCGACGAAGAAGATATCTTGAAATGGTCCAAACAGCTATTTGAAGTTAGAAACAAAGACGCAAAAGAACTCAGTAGAAGAATAATTGGTAAATTCACTCAGGGCGGAAAATACGAAAATACAAGATATTCTTCACGGCTGATTATGGATAGCGTCGAATACGATTTTATAATCGCGGATGTAACATCTAAAGGTATATACGTCAATCGTAAAGACGCTTTCCTGTCCGATGGAACCAAATTGGGTACAATTGTTACTTACAACGATGGAAAAAGTCTTCAGTAAACACATTTGAGGGCATCTATGCTGGCTTATGCTCTATTAATTTATTTTCGATGATAAATAGATTTCCTGACACTGCAGTTGGAGTCGCCACTGATTCACTTAAATAGACATGAAACACAGCAGCGCAGTGGCCGAATTCACTAATTCTGACGAGAGTTGGGGATCAAGAAGAATTAAGCGGGAAATACTGCGTGATTATTCCAAATCAGCAGATGTTACGATTGAAGATAAATATTTAAAAAATAATCAGATATCAGAACTATCTAATGCACCACAGATATCGATCCAATATGCAGGCATAAAACCGTTTACTTAAACGGTTGTGGTGGGTCAGGAAAGACGACCCGTGCGATTGAATTATTTCGTGGGAAATCAAACATGATTGTGCTAACACCAACTCATAGACTTTCCAGAGAGATGAAACAACGAGGAATTCATGCCTGTACTTATCACAGTTTCTTTCGATGGAAAGGCGATGAATGGACCTTGATCGAATGGGCGAGAAATATATTCATGAAGTCATTATTTGGGACGAGATATGCACGGTGTCGATAGATGTATTACAAAAGTTTCTCGAGTGGTAATTACTATCGAATACAAAAGTAATAATATACGGCGACCATGGCCATCCACCACCATTTGTAGGTCTATCCACACATGATTGGCTGAAGAATCATGTAGACTACTACGAAGAAATTAATATTGATCATAGAGTACTTGATGAACAATTACGCGAGTTCAAAGAACTAATCAGATTACAACCGGATAAAATCCAATGTGAGATAGCGCGTGAAATAATTTCGGAAACACCATTAAAAGATTTTTGGAAAACGTGGAGACCAAACGATTTGATAGTGGCAAGTAGGAAAATAGTCAGAGACACACATCAGATGAAATTATTTGAATTACATAAAGAAAAATTTGCAACACTTCCAACACCGCTCAGTTATAGACCCAAGGATACACGGCGAAAGAATATTGAAGTTAATATTCCAGGACAAAGTGAAAAGCAGATTCTAGTGTTAAATGATATTGTGTTAGTTGATATCAATGTCGTCGAAGATGCATTGCGAGCTGATAAATCCACATGGACGCTAGGTTACGCAGCAACAATACATTCTTCACAGGGATTGACTATATCAGATACGATTGTTTGGATTATAGATAATCACATCGAATGGTCGAATTTAGTCTATCTTGCGGTGTCCAGAGTATGAAGAATAAATCAACCTCGAAGGGTTGTTTTAGATGCTAATGACACTACAATAAATGATATTGTCAGCGATTATATAATCAAAAAAACTATCTGGTTATAAACAACAGGATAAAGAATATAATACAGAATTTGACATTGATGCCGAATTAATAATTACACTGAAAAAACAACAGAATATTCACTGCGCGAGTTGCAATTGTATAATGAATTGGTGTTGGTCGGATAAAGACTCCCGACAATTTACCGTAGACAGAAAAAATACCAGCGTAGGTCATACCAGAGATAATGTGATGCTGACTTGTCTTGAATACAACGGACGAAGAGGTGCTATTTAAGACCACGCGGCGGTAATTGAGTATCCTCGAGTATCACTTGTAGTTGTTCACGAGTAAATCCTCGCTGAGGAGCAGTTGAATCCAGTCTATAGATTGCTGGTCTACCCGTAGATCGTGTTATACTAGATATTTTATGCGCGGTGACAATCCAAATAGGATCAGTAACCCTTTTTTGACACCTTCGAGCTCTCCTGGTTCATGTAAATATCTTACAGTGACATTGCCGAGGATTGGTTGTTTTGAAAAATCTTTTTGCGGTTGTACGAGTATGTACTTTTTTAATAGCGTTGTTAGGTTTCATGTTGATTGCTCTAGTAATCTCATTATTCAGCGCGGTAATTACGCCTGGTCACCTCTTGACCCATTCACGCGATCGTTTATCCTGAATAAATTCCTTCGCGTATTGATATCTAAATAACCGCTCAGCAAGCGTCCGATTAAATCGTTCAACAATTGCCTAATCGCGATGTAGTGCAGTACGCGGTATTATCATTCTTCATTATTGATAGAACCGCACCCTGAAATTCCTTGCCAGGATCAACTTGTAATAGATTTGGCCAGCGCAGAGGACCCCTCCGATCAATCCTTTCAAACGCAGAAGCCACCTCAGTTGATGATTTTGTTTTTAATGGCTCTGCTTGCTTGTACCGACTCACAATATCAACTACAGTGAACGCGTACTTGTAGAAACCATCATGCGGCAGAAATAGTATATCAGCCTGATGAACCTCATTAGGAACGGTCACATCAAAATGCGAGTTGTTAATTTGTTTAGGCGTCGGTAGATAAATTTGCCATATCGCCTGTTTGGATAACCAATCCGCTGCAGTGGTATTTTTCACCTTTGCTGCGCTAGCAAGTTTACCGATTGCTGCATTACCCCTCCAGTACCCTTTCGGAGAATAATAAATAGATTCCATGTTGTTATTAATTACCCACACCTAACACCAATTTACCTTTCATTGCTGATTTTACTAACCATGAAGCCAACTTTTCTTTGAAGAATTTATCAGTGATAGAATTCAACGCATGAATTAAATTTACATCTGCGAGATGTCTGTGTTGCAGATTATTGCTTTTATAAGCAGCATCATGAGCATGACACGCCTTATCAATGGCGTTTATTGGATATTCACCCGGTCGGGGTTGGTTTTGATCATCAAGTCGGATATCGAGTCTAGTTCCAGGTCTACAATAACTATACCCCGGAAGATGTTTTTCTACTTTGCCCATGGTGTCCCTGGAAGTATTACTAACTTGGCTGCAATATCACCTCCTCGTTTTTTTTTAAATTATCTGCAGATTTCATTGAAACAAATCTAAATTTTTTGTACTACATTGTACACACGTACCAGAAAGTTCCGATCTGTTATTGCTAGTTGTAATTGTCGTCATCTGTGCCAATACGTTTTTTACACTTCAAACAATATAGATCCATAATATATTTATAATAACATGAATTTAATTGATTTTTCGGCGACAAAAACAGGAGAATCAGTTAAGTATCATGCAGCGCTACCAAATTCTATTCGTATGATTATAATCGGACCATCTGGAAGTGGCAAGACACAACTGCTACTTAATTTAATAACGAGATGGATGAAATGGGATAAGTTGTATTTGATTGCTCCGAGCGTAGATGATCAGCAATGTTACGAGGTGTTAAAGGATTACAACGAAAAAGTGACAGAAATGACCGGCGAGGATATTATTGAGTTTATAACCGATATCGAGGAAGCACCGAGCATTGATGATATTAATGGAAGTATTAACAATTTGGTCGTGTACGACGATGTGATGTTAGATAATCAAAAGAATCCTGCAAGGATATTTTCCAGAGGTAGACATAAAAACACCGACGTGATATATGTCACTCAACGATACACTCAAATACCAAAAGTGATCAGAGATAACTGCAATATTCTTGCGGTTTTCAACGGAGTTGATACACATACGCTACGAAATATTTGGCAAACTTGGTGCGGAGGTGATATGGATTATAATCTCTTTAGAAATTTCTTTAGTCGCGCTCAGTCAATCCCACATGGATTTGTAACGATAAATTTGCATGACCCGAGATCAAGATATCGTATCGGACTTGATCAAATATTTGGTTAATCCATAGCAGCAGAGGGGACGCGACAACAACCATGGCGTCTATTTTTACGATTTTCTAGGAAGCCTCAGTTTGCCGAATCGACGCCTCTACAACGTTGGTCTGTTCGCCCCCTCTGCTGCTGTCCCAGTTCTCTCCATTAGCATGTAAAGACGGCAAACGATCACTTTGTCTCCATCAGAACGAGTAACTTGTTTATATGTCTGTCTGTTTCAGTTAGTACCACTGTTTCTAAACTTAAGGACTATGTTTATGATGACTGGCCAGTGCTAATCTTTAAGTGTGCGAATAGCACATGGTTTGAATGAGATAAAATACAGTTTATTAATAAAATATCATAGACTCGTAGTATAATTGCGTATTTTCTTTAGCTCCACGATTCTTTAGAATTTTCTCTGACACACAGCGTGAGATGAGGCCTATTTATATGCATTTTGAGAGTTGCCTGTTACAAATAAAAATCAATGTTGGTGTTTACAAATATTTTAAACATGATGTAAACTGTGAGTTTTAGAAGAAGAAACTTTTGTCACAACGCGAAAAATCTGTTTTTTAATGTAACATGTTATAATATAGCATTTGTATCATTCCCCGTTTTGGTTTTGACCCTACCCACATCACACCCCAAGCACACTCACACACACACACACACACACACACACACACACACACACACGCCGATTTCAATAACAACGCTTTCTAAAATGATGAAATGCACAGCCTGGCGTTTCATGTTTTACGGTATTTTCGAACACGATGCCATATTACGCACATTATGGTCAAGTCTATTTCTTCAGACAACTGAGACGTACGTCATCCTATTCGGCAACTGCCGGATAATTACATAAAATAACATAAGGATGAGAGTGAAGAGTTATATTCCTTTGTACACATGTAAATTACATTGCTTGTAAATCTACGAGAACAGCAAATTTGTTGTATTCATTCGTTGCTTGGTTAAACATTGTAAATATCGGAAGAAGGCAGTATTTTCCATCGATGTACATATATGTGTAGTTCTATCCACACTTTGACTGAAAATGGACTTGTTCTTGTTTCTTCCAATGTTGCAAATCCCGACTCAGATTTCGCTAGCATAAACTGGCCGACTATTTCTTGCAATGTTGTTACTTGTTACGAAAGAGTATTTATAGTGCGTTGGGTGAAAATTTCCATGTCATGATTCAAAACAGGTTAACATGTTCCGTGATATTGTTAAAACAGAATTTAGTCAGCTCAAATCGAAATTGTAATATTGTAACAGCTTATTCCGTCATGTAGTGTACTTTATGATTTTTAGTTATTTTTAATTTCATAATCGTTTATTTTAATTCGTTTCACAAAACAGACTGGATCTACATTAATCAGTGTGTTAGTGTTTTGCAAACTGACAGTTTCTTGTAAAGTTTCAGACTAAGAGAGATATTATAAATTGTGTTTGTATGTGCGTGTGTCTGTATGTTAATAATGTATGGATGCGTTTGTAAAACAGAGAAAATGACTTTAAGATGGATAAGACTGTTGCAATCGTAGTATGATAAATGATATATAGAAAGAATTCAAAATGGAGACGACTGCTACATCAAAGTATGATGAGAAATATAGCATACTTTTAATATAGCTCGATACATTGGTCGTGTCGATGCTATTTATACATTTTACCTTGAAAGACAAAGATTATTTCTCCTAAAGAGACCTTCCAACTCGTATGGGATGAAAATCGTGTTCTGTCCAAAATAAATTCAAACTGTTTTTACCTTTAAACGTATCTATTTGTAAACCTACATTATGATTCTTACAGATAAATAATAGTGTTGGCATATTATGTCAGGTAAATAAACTTTTCTGGTATATTACAAGTAATTTACTCACCCTTATTTGCCTTAGACGACACTATACTCCTTGCCTTGAATATTTCACTGTATGATATCTTGTTCCTCGTTTATACAAAAGAAAATCAATACGCAGTTGTACTGTTAATATTACGTGTCTGTTTCTCAACTCTGTAAAATTTATACAGGTAAGCAAATACTAAAGATCTATAGAATATATATAAATAAAATGAACACTAATATAGCGAACAGACCGAAATATTTCAGACAAAATCAGCAATATGAGTAGTAATGTGGGGCACCCTAGCGTCAAGGGAAAATCTAGTCAAACAGGGCTTGGGCACGTCTGGCGTCAATATTTCTAACGTCAAAGGGGAAATCCAGTCGAAAAGGGCTTGGGCACGTCTGGCGTCAAGGCATGGTGGGCACGTCTAGCGTCAAGGGGAATTTAACATGGGAACTATATTGGCCTATCTAGCGTCAATGGCAATTTAACATGGCGGACCTATCTAGCGACAAGGGAAATTGAACTTGGTGGCCCTATCTAGACACAAGAGAAATTTAACATGGGAACTATTTGGACCTATCTAGCGACAAGGGGAATTTAACATGGGATTTATTTGGGCCTATCTAGAGACAAGGGCAATTGAACATGGGACATATTATTTGTATTTCGGACTGTCTAGCGACAAGAGAAATAGAGGCAAAGAAAGCTAATATATTTTCGAGGTATATGAGTGGCCCTGAAAAACCACACAATCTCCTATCAAAACAGACGGGAAGGAAAATAAAATCACACAATCTCCTATACACACAAGGAAAGGAAACCAAAAAAAGGATAATTAAGAACACCATACATTCTATGTGAAATATGTCCATTGTTTTCATTCATTCATCAATTTAGTAAAATGGTAGTGTGACATTTATTGTCGACGGACTTCTTAACATATCTCAAATTTAAGGTATGTCCTGTGTTTTTCAGCACACGCTACAAACAATGTTGCCAAGTTTTAACAAATCTAAGTCGAAGGGGGAAAAAAGCAGCACCAAAATGTGCATTGTTCTATCGACAGTCTAAGCTGTGTATTTTGATCTGAAATTCAAAGTTAACCATAGGCAGGGTCATAAAGTGCAATGTCATTCGCGTCAATCATTGTTACATTGTTACAATTCTTCCAAACGTGTTTTTTGGTTCTGGTATTTTTTTTATTCAAAGTTAGCCATAAGAAGGGTTATACAGTGCAAGATCACTCGCGTCATGAATGAAATAGTTTTGTATTTGTTTCCTTTCTAAAAACAACGGTAGATCTCATGCTTAAAACAAATTCCGTGACACATTGCAGTGCAAAAGTAAAGATAAAGTTCCGATACCTGAATTGTACAAGATTGTCAACTCCAGATTTTATTTCATCCAACGATGTACCGATTGACTATTTGGAAGGATGTAGCGTTTGAAAAACAAATTTCACGACAAACGAAAATTATTGTGCCTACTGATTAAAATTTTGGAGAGGTATCTTCAAACGGGAAGACTATGTTATACCTACTTTTAAAAAGAATCAGGACACTTACGCTTGTTTTTGTGGTATATTTTGCCTTAGCAAATTTCAAAGAAACACACATTTCACTTAGAAAATCAAATCCAAAGAAAGGTCAACGATTTTAAAATATCACCAGAGTGAACCGATGACAAATACGACTAAAACGTTCTCATAAAATAGTTAATCTAAATACGCTGTGATGTATCTGACTATAAAATTGATATAATTTTTCTGTGATCGCCCAGGGTACGATTGTTCTTGCTTTAGTTTGACTTCTTTTTTATATAAATAATCTAGCGGTGAAACACAACTTATCTCGAAACTAGGTGAAGAGCTCCTGAAGTCAATTCGAAGTGAACGCGGTAAGAAAATTAATCTAGCCAATTAAATTGTTTATGATGAGTGCTGCAATGTTTTGTACGAAGGGGGTATGGCAAAATAATAAATACGCTCTCAAGTTGTTCCCATTGCAGTGCAGACTGGAATGCGAACTTAAATCCCTCCGTTGCTTATTGTAACATTTTTTCTTACCACATCAACTACTGAATGGTTACAGTACTCGTACCATTTCTTTTTACCACATCAGCTACTGAACGGTCAGAGTACTGGATCGCATTTTGAAACTGACAATTTATTTGTGTCTCATTTAAACATTTTAACATACACACTCACATCGGTATAGTCAGGAGTGGTGCAGTATTAAGTGGCATGGTTTTTTGTTTCTTTTTTTTCTTTTCGTTTCAAACTTGTGAATCTGGGATTTGTACGAATTAACGAAGCAAGTTCAGTGAACCTCAAGGATAAAAACCCAAGTTGTCTGTCTATTGATGTGAATATTTATTTACATCAAGAACAATATGACCTGCGAAACACAAAGATATACGGAAAGCATGATTAGAATGAACACAACAACACCTAACTAGTAACAAAGAGATGTTTTCTTTTCACGTTCGCGTAACTTAGAGTTTCAATCCTATTTCAAGACAAACTTGGTAATCTTTCTCGAGCGTGAAATTAAAATACTGAAAAAATCTAAGCGCTTTGCTATAGACTATAGTATATATAATTTCAGCAACAAACTAAACAACATAAATATCGTTACGACAATAGAAAGCCCGAAATCGTCTATTAAAAAAAGAAAAGCGTTTAAAAATTAATTAAAGATTAACGATGGATAAAACAATATAATCGAATTTAAGAAAGGCAATGACATTTGTATATAGGCCTCTCACTTTGATACTGTATGCGGATGTAATCTGCCATTTATTAACAGCTTGAAAAAAAGGTATACGCAAAGAGAAACCTCAATTCAAACTGACGTTTTCAGATTTATTTCTTCTTTTTATTTTTTGGGAACACACCTAAACACTATTCAAGGGTGGAACAGGGAAAATCGACATATCAAAACAAGCCATACAATTTACTATCCACACACGGGAAGCAGTCAAAACAAACCACATAATCTACTATCCAAAATCACACAATCTACCATCCACACACGGGTAAGCAGCCAAAACTAACCACATAATCTATAATATCATATCATAGAATCTTCCATCCACACACCGGTAAGCATCCAAAACAAACCACTTAATCTGCCATCCAAAATCACACAATCTACCAACCACACACGGGAAGCAGCCAAAACAAACCACATAATTTACTATCTATTACTATACTATACAATCTACCATCCACAAATGGGGAAGCACCCAAAATAAAACATACAATTTACTATCCACACACGGGAAGCAGCCAAAATAAAACATACCATTAACTACCCACACACGGGAAGCAGCCACAACAAACAACATAATCTACTATCCAATATCACACTATTTATCAATAACACACGAGAAGCTGCCAAAACAAATCACATAATCTACTATCCAATATCATACAACCTACCATCCGTAAACGGGGAAGCAACCAAAATAAAACATACAATTTACTATCCACACGAGAAGCAGCCCAAATAAAACATACAAATTACTATCCACACACGGGAAGCAGCCAAAACAAACCACATAATCTACTATCCAATATCATGCAATCTACCATCCACAAACGGGGATGCAGCCAAAATAAAACATACAATTTACTATCCACACACGGGAATCAGCCAAAACAAACCACATAATCTACAATCCAATATCATACCATCATCCATCCACACACCGATAAGCAGCCAAAACAATCCACATAATCTACTATCCAAAATCACACAATCTACCATCCGCATACACGGGGAAGGAGCCAAAACATGCCACATAATCTACTATCCAAA
The DNA here is from genome assembly GCA_029339505.1 of Unio delphinus. Classification (NCBI taxonomy): domain Eukaryota; kingdom Metazoa; phylum Mollusca; class Bivalvia; order Unionida; family Unionidae; genus Unio; species Unio delphinus. The sequence goes on from JAQISU010000101.1 coordinate 1,921,245, forward strand.
ATCACACCATCTACCATCCACACACGGGAAGCAGCCAAAAACAAACCGCATAATTTACTATCCAATATCACACCATGTTCTATCCATACACACGGGGAAACAGCCAAAACAAAACATACAATTTACTATCCCCACTCGGGGAAGCAGCCAAAAAAACAATATAATCTACTATCCAAATTTACACAATCTACCATCCACACACACGGGCAAATGCCAAAACAAAACGTACAATTTACTATCCACACACGGTGAAGCAGTGGCAGCAAAACTGTTTAGTGTTGGAAACGTTTGGATAGTTTGATGTGAGGGATAGAAAGAAGTCAAAGAGCATCTATATTTAAAAAAATGTAAAACAAACGACAGACGCATCGGTTTCAAAAGACGTTTTTTATTAAAATAACAAACAACTAACAAAACACAATTTTTATCAACTAACAAACGGTTCAAAAGGTAATAAAATCCCAAATATCCATATTTTGTGTGGCCTTTTTTTCGTCACAGGTGATGATAAGTCCTCAACTCGATCCAGACTTTTTGCTTGAAAAGGTCTGTCAAGAGAGCTTCGATGTGATCAATTTCTCGAGCAAACAATGGAGGAGAGGAATAATCACGCAAGTCTTTATACTACTGAAGTAACACGGTTTCTTCTGAGATGAGACTCCAAGCTTCGTTCAGATAATCGTCCAATTTTCTTCTTTATTCATCATCATACATTTATCGTGTTGAATTTGACTGGGATGATCCTTCTGACATCCATAACCATCTTTCTTAATCATGTCCCTCATTTTATCTTCCAAGTTTTTGGAGAAACAGGTGGCTAAATAGTGTTCTTGTTCTGACCATCTGGACTGCGTTTTTACTACTTCTTCCTTTTGGTCTTGGGGATTTGCTTTCTCTGTAACTTCCCATTCTATTTCCATTCATTATCCACTGTTCAAAGAGGGACAACGGGCTTCCATAGTTTATAATAGTCTAGAAGGACTTCTCTCAAACTGTTGATTTATATGGTATTATCAAATTCAGCATACAGAATGACATTCACCGTCTCTTCAAGAGCCTCTGCAAACTGAAGTTTCACACGCAGTTGCCCAAGGGTGGAAATGTCCCTCGTTGCTGCCTTGGTCTGGAGTGAAATCAAACGCCCACAAAGTGTAACCTCCTGCATAGTCGTCGTAGGAAATACCATGACTGGTGTTGGTTCCTAACTGTCCTGTGGATTTGTACAGCGACAAGTACGATCTCAAGTAATTCTTCTGGGCAAAGTCGGGTTCGAAGGGTCGGGTACACAAAGTTTTGCCATCGCGACTGACTTCAATTTTGTATACTTTGCAGTGCTTAAACTGAAAAGGATTTTGATCGTGGGTACCGTTGAGGACTGCATTGCTGACGATACCAATGCATAAATGTTTGGGTAACTGTCTTTGGAACAGATGATCTTCGATCTTAGACCGGAGTCCAGTGGCAATAGTGAAAGTTTTTACTTCCACGCGTCGTATCGGATACTTGGCTGTCGTTCTGCTCAAAGTGTGACTGATATCATTTCCCACTTTAGGTAACACTTCCACACGACGCACGTATAACCTGGCTTCTTGGATAATGGTTTTGTATTCGTTTGCATGAGCCATCAAATGGAAAGCAGTACTGCTATGATTCAGTCTCAAGCGAATATCCACACCGTTCAGCAAACACTTCTCTTGAAACCACATGTCCAAATGCAAACGATCGAACAGTTCTAAACTGCGTCCTTGCAGAATTTTCTTTCGACGCTCGTTAAACCCTACATTGTGAGGATCGTCATCTACGGTCAAGGCTGTGTCGTTAAACTAATTATCATCTGCTGTGTCAGGTTTCCATACCACGCAAGCATCTAAATGAGTGCTCTTGGCTTTTTTCTGTACGTCAAGTGATTTTCGAGGTATGCTCGGTAAGGGTAAGTTTCCATGCTACTGCTCACCAGTTTGTTATTCATGTACAAATCCACATCGCTGAACAAGGACTGCATGAAATTGTTGACGGGAGCTGCTCAGGCATCGGATCCTGGAACGGAGTTGTCCGTTTTAATCACTTTCAGTTTCAAATACAAGTAACTGCTGTTCAGATCGATGTAATCTTCGGGTTGCCATTTGATTTCAAACTCGATGTGAGCTGAATCCGCCAAAGAGGAGACGGGATGAAATTCAACCCATTGGGTTTCTTGCATGGTCATCATAGTGGGTGGCATGGCAAAGAGATCCAGTTCCGAACTGGAACAGGCACAATAATCTTGGTGCATCATTTGTTCTCAGTCTCTATTTTTTGCTTTTAATAATCAAAAATGTTTAAGTCTCGAACGGTTCTCTTTTTCTTAGTCTTTCTAACGCTAGAGGTATGGAGACTGTTCTCGTAGTCGCTTTCTGTCTTGTCCTTGCTGTGTCCTCAGGGAAGCAGGAATGCCATACTCGGTATTTATAGGACTTTCTCGTTGACCCAAAATTTCTTTACCCATTTGAAGCAAAACATTTTTGCCTGCTCTCAAGAAAGTTTCTTTGGGGTTTTGTTTGTCAATGAGAATATTTTGAAGAAATTCTTTGCCGTGAGTCAATGCAACATCTTTTAAGGCGTGCAATCCTCGTGTCACCATCGGTTTCAAAACAGAGACCACGGAACGAAAGGCTGATTTAAACGTATCTCCAAAACCATGGCTTCGTTGTCAAGTGACTCCTCGGTACACATGATACATCAATTTTCAGTTGTTAGTGAATCGATTTTGAAAATGGAGTTTCACTGTGACTTTCCTTTTGGTAAATGGAATATTTTGTCCTAGATCTCCTTTTATAGTAATGCTCACACTGTCAAAATACGGTTTACTGACAGGCAAATAATGAGGATGTACAAATTCGCGGTGAACATCATAGGTATTTCAACCTTCCTCGTCAGCGATTATGGCAGAATCCACTTTGAAAGGAATGACACGCGGTAACGGCACAGAGGTGTCTCCCACGACGTTGTATTCCACCGCATCGGAGTATACAAACATCAAGTTGAGTCCTTCGTTCATTTCTACAGGGAATCGAAAATATTTCGCAAAATCCACGTAACTGGTTATGGCTGGTATATCTTTCTTCTTGACCAACCTAAAGTATCCACCCAAAATATCATACAATTCAGGACAAAAGGCAATGGCCATTATGTTATCCTCTTAAAAATGTATTATTAGTCTACGAGCCACTTTATGGTACTCAAAGGAAACACTTTTTTGGGTTTCTCCATGGCTTAACCAAACAAAGTATTGTACCTGGTTACAATCGTATTTACTTAATGTTGACCACTAAAATAATAACCTACATGAATGGTTAACAGATAGGTGGACCGTTTAGTTTTGGGGTCCTTTGTTTTCATCGGGTCACTGACAGTGATGCGTTCGTCTAAGATTTGTTGCAATCGCTCGTCATACACTTCTACTGAAAAACTGTTTTGATTTTGGACGATGTTTTTGATTTGTGTAGGGTGTATAATTTCCACTAAGGCACTTCCCAATGAGCATCTTGATCCAAATGAATGACTTGTGGTAATTTAGCCGTGTAACAGCATAACGTGTTGTTAGGAAACACCTCCATGGAACTGTCACTCGGTAACGTTAAGTATAATTGGTTACTATTGTTGTTCATAATTCCAACGTTTTCCTGTCCGAGAGGTCACTCGAGGTTAAAGGAGTGTCTAAAAGAGGATTGTGATTGACTGGGTGACTGTTAGGAGAATGACTGACGTTGGACGCAAGACTCCCAATATTGTTACTGTTGTTCCCGTTCTAAGAGTATTTCAAGGAAGGATTGGGAAGAAGATAGCCGATGCAACTGCTGAGTAAAATGATCCACAATTGTTTGTCTCCTTGTTGCAAACTTAACTTAGCAATGGCTGCACCGATGACACAATACACCACAAAGATTTGACAGATAAAGATGATTTGGGTTTTAGGGACACGTTCTTTACACCACACCCACAAGGGTTGCTTTTGTAAATCTTGCATAGAAGAACTGGCTGAAGAAGTAGTCACTGAGGTATCTGAAGCTATATTGAAGGGCATGCTGGTCACTTCGTTTTATAGTCGATGACTTGCGAAGCGTCAATCCAAGAATTAAAACTGGGAGGATATCTTGACTTCTTTGACACGCCTTTTACCTACTTTACGGGTTCTTCGTTCGAGAATGCTTTCAATGTCGTACACGTCGTCTTCTTTTTGGTGGCACGTTGCAACTCAGGCAAGTAAAACGTTCCTGTTAATACTTCTCCGTTCATGTCTTCCAATTTATAGACGGTAGGATGACGATCATTGGGGTGATCTTTGGGAGCAATGGGATCCCATTTTAAAAGGGAACGAATGACGACACCTCATAGAGAACCGCTACCTCCAGGTTTCAAAATGATTTGCTTTTAGGTTTGAGTGTCGATGCAAGGATCAGCCAGTTGCGTCAAGGCTACTTTGTTTCTGTCCAAAAGCGTTTGGTTTGATGTGGAATGCGAATGATGACTTGCAGTATTTGACGTGCTGTCACCGTAAACCATCGTAAGACTTCTTTGAGACTGGCTTCAAAGACGTGAGCACGTATTTATACATTTGTTTCGCGACTGATACCGTACAAGGCCCGAATCAATTTGATGGAAAAATGAGACTGAAGGGACGTCATGTTGACGATCTATGAGACAAGGTCAAGGTGACCGAGGTTTTTATAGATTTTTTTAGTTGTTGTTAGTGTTATGTCGACACGTTATGACGAGGACGTGTACACGACAGGTCCTCCGTCTTGACACCAGTCATGAAACGAATTGGTACGAAATCGCAAATAATCGGGAGTGGTGGGTTCTAAATCTACGAGTAAATATGCGTGTGGAGTTTGAGTGGCATCATCGTACGCATGAGTCAGCCAAGGTGTTCCTAAATGTTTGGCTAAGACTTGCACTTGCGATTTATCTCTAGGAATTTTAAACAAGACCACGTAATGAGCATTGAGACTAATGGTACGATGGGCTTTACTTTGTTGAAAAAAATTTTGTGTAATGTAAATGTCACTGGCATTACGAAGATGCCCTTTACGCGAAAAGATTCCCAACTAGCATGATCTAAGTGTTCGTCAATAACTTTGAATGTCAAGGAGGAAGGAGTAGAAATAACTGAGGTAGCCATTGTAGTGTAGGGTATGACACTATTGACACAAAAACAGGCAAGACAAGATGTTTTTATACTTTTTTTCAGGACACGTTTATTTCAATTAATGAGCAGCGGGGGGGGGGGGGGGGGGAATCAGACATTTGTCCGAGACATCATTTGATCTAAATCTAACAAACGTCTCGAGAGAATTAATTCGAATCCTTCTCTTTCAACCAAAAAAAAAAAGATTACTTGCTCGAAACATAAGTTTTTCGCAAATCATACTCCAAGACCTTTTTCATCGTTTAGTCAAAATACGGTCTCGTCGTGATGTCATCATCCCCCCCCCCCCCCTCCCGCTGCTATGGGTTAAGAATTTATTTCAACCAAATATTTGATCGAGTCCGATACGATATCGTGTTCGAGGATCATGTAAATTTATTGTTATAAATCCATGTGGGGTTGACTGGGCTTTATTAAAGAAATTTTTCAATTGATTGAAGTCCATATCAGAACACCATGTCTGCCAAATATTTCGTAGCGTATGTGTATCAACGCCGTTGAATACAGCAAGAATATTACAGTTATCTCTGTTACCTTTTGAATCTAATTTTTAGCTTTGAGTGACATATATCACGTCGGTGTTTTTGTGCCTGCCTCGGGAAAATATTCTAGCTGGGGTTTTTTGATTGTCTAACATCACAACGTCGTATACGACTAAATTGTTAATGCTCCCATCAAGGTCATCCACGGATGGTGCCTCGTCAATATCGGTTATAAATTCAATAATGCCCTTGCCGTTGATTTTCATTGCTCTCTCGTTAGCATCCTTTAACACTTCATAGCATCGTTGATCGTCTACAATCGTGGCGACCAAATACAACTTATTCCACTTCATCCATCTCACTATTAAATTGAGCAACAATTGCGTCTTGCCGGATCCAGATGGCCCGATTATAATTGCGCGGATAGAGTTTGGTAGCGCTGCATGATGCTTAACTGGTTCTCTTGTTTTAGTCGCTGAAAAATCAATTATATTCATATCTCTATACATAAATTATGGATCTATATTGTGTGAAGTGTAAAACGCGTACTAACACAAATGATGTGACGACGATTACAACTAAAAATAACAGATCTGCACTAACTGGTAGATGTGCAACATGTGGTATAAAAAGTTTAGATTTGTTTCTACAAAATCAAAGATTTTACAATCCAGAGATGTTTTTAAAAAAAACGAGGAGGTGATATCACAGCCAAATTGGCAAAGCTCCCTGGAACCCCATGGGCAAAGTACCCCGGAGAAAAGCACCTTCCAGGATATAGCTATTGTGGCCCCGGAACACGATTAGATATCAGACTTGATGATCAAAATCAGCCCCGACCAGGCGAGTATCCGATAAACGCTATTGATAAGGCGTGTCATGCTCATGATGTTGCATATAAAAGCAGCAATCTGCAAAACAGGCATCTCGCGGATGTGAAATTAATTCATGCGTTAAAAGCTATTCCTGATAAATCTTTCAAAGAAAAACTTGCTTCGTGGTTGGTAAAATCAGCTATGAAAGGCAAATTGATGATGGGTGCTAATAATTAATAATATGGAATCTATTTTTTATTCTCCGAGGGGATACTGGAGGGGTAACGCTGCAATCAATAAACTCGCCAACGCCGCAAAAGTGAAAAGGCCACTGCGGCTAATTGGTTATCCAAACAGACAATATGGCAAATTTATCTACCGCGTCCTAAATAAATCAATTCCTCGTATTTTGATGTTACCGGATGAAGTTCATCAAGCTGATTTATTGTTTTTACCACATGACAACGCTTACAAAAACGCGCTAACCGTAGTTGACGTTGCGAGTCGATACAAACAAGCAGAACCGCTAAAAACAAAATCATCACCTGAAGTTGCTTCTGCATTTAAAAAGATTTATCGACGAGGCCCTCTACGCTGGCCCAATCTATTACAAGTCGATCCTGGCAAGGAATTTTAAGGCGCTGTTTTATCAGCGATGAAACATCACAATGTCACCATCAGACGGGGGCATACTGCGTTACATCGCGATCAGGCAATTGTAGAACGATTTAATCGGACTCTTGCTGAGCGGTTATTTGGATATCAATACGCAAAAGAATTCATCCAAGAAAAGCGATCCCGTGAATGGGTCAAAAGGTTACCAGGGGTAGTTGCAACGCTAAATAACGAGATTACCAGTATATACCATATATATAAAAAAGTATATACCACAACCACAGCGGGATAGCGTTTCTCAGCCAATTCTCAGCAATGTCACCGTGAGATATTTATATGAACCAGGAGAACTCGAAGGTGGTAAAAAAAGAGCTACTGATCCTATTTGGAGCGTCACTACGCATAGCATATCTACTATAACACGATCAACTGGTAGACCTCCAATCTATAAATTGGATTCAACTGCCCCTCAGCGGGGTTTTACACGCGAACAATTACAAGTTATTCCTGACGATACTCAATTGCCACCGCGCGGCCTTAACTAGCGCCGTTGCGTCTGTTGCACTCAAGACAAGTCAACATTACATTGTTTCTGACATGACCGAGACTGTTATTTTTTCTGTCTACGGTAAATTCGCGAGGATCTTTATCCGAATACTGCCAACGCATTATACAATTGCAACTCGCGCAGTTATTATTCTGTTGTTGCTTCAGCGTAATTATTAATTCAGCATCAATATCAAATTCTCGTTGTTTTTTTTTTTGTCTTGGAGTTTGTAACCGGAGAGTTTTTTTATTAATGATGCTAACATCAATATCATCCATTGTGGTGTCGTCATCGAAAACAATTCTTCGAAGTTGATTTATTCGCCGTACTCTAGACACTGCAAGATAGACTAAATTTGACCACTCAATGCGATTATCGACTATCCAAACAATTGTATCCGCGATGGTTAATCCCTGCGAGGAATGTATTGTTGTTACGTAACCCAGTGTCCATGGCGATTTATTAGCACGCAATGCATCTTCGACAACACTGATATCAACCAGCACAATATCTTTTTTTTTTTTTTTTTTTTTTTTTTTCTTTTTTTTTCCTTTTTTTTTATTGAACACAAGGTATCAGGATTTTACATATTCCCCTACATCACCACCTGACCTGGCGTATGGGGCATGATCTTAAATTCTTTTGTGTCCTGATCTCTACATGTGTTCCCTACACAACACACACACACATACACACACAGACACTTACTTACAATCACAATTATTGTACACAAAGTCATACTCGCATACAAACCCCAAGATGCATGAAATTGCATTTAAAAATAATAATAATAATAATAATAGTAGTAATAATAATAATAATAATAATAATAATAATAATAATAATAATAATAACAATAAATATGTAAATTTTAAAAGTAAAAATAGTAATAATAATAATAATAATTCATGTACCAAAAGTTGATAATAGGGTCCACTTTCTTTTAAACTCGTCACTGCTGTTATTCACTTTGGCGACATATTTTTCCAGCGTTTTATATGATAAAACACAATTTTTATAATAGGCAAGATTTGGGCTTTTTGATGCACAACGTGATCTGTATATAACATATTTTGCAAGCAAAATTAGGAAGTTAATAAGATCGTCAAAGTTGTTATTTCCTATAAAGACATCTTTTCGTGTAATTCGAAAATTTGGGTCATAAGTTTGTATCCATTCTACCAACAGTTTCCAAAAGTTTTCAGTAATTAAACAGTCATAAAATAAGTGCTCAATTTCTTCTATTCCCTCATTACAAAAGGTACATTTATCATTATCACTTAAATTAATCTTTTTTAGAAACTGGTTTGTGGTAATATTTCTGTGGAGAAATCTAAAGTTAAAGCTAATCAGTTTTGTGTCTTTTGTACAAAATCTAGCCGAAACAAAAGAGTTGGTCCATTCATTTGTACCAATCGCACACTCTAGCTGTCTGGACCAAGTTTCCTGTTTACCATTTGGCTTTATTATTTTGGTTCTTATCAGGTCTTTATAGATAAATTTATTCTTTGCTCTTACCCTAAGGAGAGATGTTTTGTCCAAAGCTACAAGAGAACTATTTCCACTTTCATAGAAAGTTTTAATTTTCTTTTTCCACATCACAGAGATCTTTGAAATAAGAGCAAAGTACTGTATGAAATTATTTGTTTTTGTTTTTTGTTTTATTTCATCAAAACTTAATAGAGACCCTTGTGCATCAAAAAGATGTTTAATAATTATAATACCATTTGTTCTCCACCTTGTGTATGATTTAAAATTATCTACAGTCACTAAATTAAGAATATCTTGAGACAAGTATCCATTGACAGTAGATGGTTCATTTTTCCATTGAGATAACGCATAAATAACATCACGCCAAAAAATATTTTTAATTAATTTAGAGATTACTTTTAGTTTAGTTTTTCCTAATGAAAGTAACAGCATACCTCCAAATTTTCCAAATATTTGTTCAGAAACCAGTTTTTGCCATAAGCCATTTTCGTTTATTAAGAGGCGCCTAATCCAGGTAAGTTTTATATAACACACAAATGAGTGCAAGTGAATCATATTTAACCCCCCTTCCTCAAAAGAAGCAATAAGTGTGTCTCGTTTAACTCTCTCAGTTTTACTGCCCCAAATAAACTGGAAAAATAATGTATTCAGTTCCTTTTCTATATAGGGTGGAGGATTTGGCAAAGCTGCAAAAAGATGAATGAATTTAGGCAAAAGCAAGGACTTTATCAAAGTAATTTTTCCAATAATGGATAAATTTCTTCTACTCCACCAGCCAAGCAGTTTCTTAACTTCCTTTAACTTCATCGAATAATTAAGCTCTACCATATCCTCCAAGTTCAAAGAGAAATATACTCCCAGCAATCTAAAATTAGACATTGACCAGTTAATATCAATTTCTGGACATATTTTTTCATTAGAATATTTTTTGTTTCCAATCCAAATTGCTTTCGATTTCAAAACATTGCAGTGCAGACCTGACACCAAAGCAAAATCATTTAAAATCTGCATGGTTGTCCTCAAGGACAACTGAGAACCATCTAATAATAGAAAAGCATCATCAGCGTACTGCCCTATTTTAAACTCCATTTCATTATAAAAAATGCCTGTAACATCTGTGTTTTTCTTTAGTTCTGTTGCAAGAAGTTCAATTCCTATTATGAAAAAAATAGGGTGATAAGGGGTCTCCCTGGCGACAACCTCTCTCCAAATTAAAGAATGGGGATAAATGTCCATTATTAATAACACAACTTTTTGATTTATTGCAAAATAGCCTTAACCAGTGACAAATTGATTCTCCAAAGTTAAAAGACTTCAGAGCAGCTTCTAGAAAGTCCCATTCAACTGAGTCAAACGCTTTTTCAAAGTCTATCAATAGGAGAAGAACAAATTCATTTTTTTCCTCAAGGTATTGCATCAGGTCATACAACAATCTTGTATTTTCACCAATGAATCTCCCTTACATAAAACCCTTTTGGGTGTCACTGATGATAAACGGGAGTACTTTTTTGACCCTATTAGCAATTGACGCTGAAGCAATCTTGTAATCCACATTAAGTAGAGAGATTGGTCTCCAATTTTTTATAAATTTCCTGTCTTTATCTTCTTTTGGAATGCACGTTATGATCCCCTGAGACTGAAATTCTGAAAAATGATTCATATCATATCCAGTATTTAGAGACCTAAAGAGAAAACCGCCTAGGTCTTCCCAAAAGAATTTGTAAAATTCTACCGTAAATCCATCAGAACCAGGGCTAGTTTCATTTTTCATATTTTTTAGTGCTAAACCACATTCCTCAAACGTTAACTTACCTTCACATGAACTTCTTTCAAAATCTGAGAGTTTTTTATCATATTTAAAAAAGTGGTTAAGCGTTTGAAAGTTACATTTGTTTTTACTTTGGTATAATTTTTCATAAAAGTCTTTCTGTTGATTTAATATTTCTTTTGAATCTGTTACCCTTGTTCCATCTTCCTTAGTTAACTCTTTTATTGTTTTGTTTGTGTAATTTCTCTTTTCGAGATTAAGAAAATATTTAGAATTTTTTCACCAGATTCATACCATCGTGCCTTAGATCTTAACATTATACCTTCCACCTCTTTTTTCCTCATTTCTTCTAACTCCGCTTGTTTTTTGTTCAATTCTTTCGTCGTAGTGGGGTTATTATTTTGATTCACTAAAGCATGTAAGGTATTTATTTCAGCTTCCATTTTCCTGAGATTTTGTTTTTCCTGTTTTGCTTTAGCTTGTGAATACATAATAGATTCTGATCTTATTATCATTTTAAGGATTTCAAAAAACAATTGATCATTACATGTTAGTTTCACCTGAAGTGGGTTTTTCTTATCACCTTCACAATAATATTCTTCTACTGTGCTAGTTATACATTTTTTTACCAATTTAATATATTCATTTTGCTTTAATAGCTTTGAATTGAATTTCCAGTATCCAGGACCTCTCGGTGCTGCAGATATAGACAATTTGAGTGTTATTGCTGAATGATCTGTTTTATAGCCAGGAATAATAGAGGCGTCTATACAATTTGAAAACATGTCCTCAGAGATTAAAAAATAGTCCAGTCTACTCTGTTTCACAGGGCTTGCCTGATGCCAAGTAAATACTCTACTGTCAGGATTGACTGTTCTCCAAGGATCCAGTAAATCTAGTTGATTCTTGATGTCCTGGACTGCTGCTCGGGCCATGGAGTGTTTATCATGCAAGATATTATAAGAGTCAAGCTCCATGTCCTGAACAACATTCCAGTCACCACAAATAATAACAGAGGAATTTTCAAAATTTATAATATCCTCTTTCAAAGTTTTAAAAAACTCAGCATTATCATCATTATGACCATATAGATTCACTAGTGTGAATCTCTGTCCATTAACTAATAAATCTAAGAGAATGTATCTGCCCTGACAATCACATCTGTTTCTAAGAATAAGAAATTCAAAATTATTTCTAAACAGGATAGCAACACCAGCACTACTGCTAGATTTATGGCTAAAAACACACTTATATCCCCATTCAGCCTCCCAATACTTCTCAGTCTCAACTGTACTATGTGTCTCTTGTAAACATATAATAGATGCTTTTTTTGTTTGACCCAGCAGAAAATATCTCTTCTTTTGAGATCAGAACTATGTAGACCCCTAACGTTCATTGACAAAATTTTAATTTGATTATCCATTGTTAAATCTTGTGTTAAGTCAAACTTTCACAGGGCTTATATAGACATGCATCACAAAACCATTATCATGAAAAATGCTCACATACACCTTGGGACACACTCTCACACACATAACCACATAATGCTTAAAAAATCGATAAGTGTAGTACAGTGTCATGCACCATTGGGTACATATATAATGTTTCCCAATATAGTGATACATGAACTCTGTTCTACGCTGGAGTGTTGGTATAATTAGTAAATATAAATATCAATACAGTATGATTGAGAAATAATACTTTTTGTCCATCGATTCAAGATTGAAATACAATGTGCATATTTCAAAATTTTAGATACAAGATTATAAGAACATTCTTACCTTTTACAGGTTTTGTCCTTTTCCGAAAATCACTTTTCTAATTTAAATATATATAATTAAAATTAAAACTGTGCATATCCAATTTTGGAACAAAGTTCTATACCTCCAAATGTATCCAAAATCAATATGGAGAAAAATCATTTTGTTTATAAATTGCGATTTAGTGTTTCACTAATGTCGTCAAAAAGGTCAAATTTGTACCTTTTTCCCTCTTTTGTTTTTGCATACACACCGCAATTAAAGTACCAGGCAGATTCAATTTTTGGATGGGAAGTTAATCTATTTATGAGACCCATATTTTGTCTAGTAACATCTTCTACTATTCTTACATTACATTTGTTCTTGAAATCCCTTTTCCTCTTGGCGATGTTAACTTTGGATTCTGCATTCCAAAATTTCACAATTAATGGTTTAGGGACACCATTCTTCCCAGGGATCCGATGTATTGCGAGAATATCTCTCTCATCTACCTCATGACCTGTTACATTCTTCACCATCTCTGCAAACTTTGCTCTGACATTTCCATTTTGTGATTCAGGCAAGTTGAAAATTTTTATGTTATTTTTCCTTGAGTATTGCTCATTGTGGTTTGCAATCTTCATGGCTTCTTTGGAACAATCTGTATTACTTTTCATTTCTTCTTTTAGTTTTTCACATTCTTTCTTAGAATCAACTAATTCTTCTCTTAACTGATTATTTTCGAAGTTCATTGATTCTATTTTTTCCTCTAACTCTTTTGTTTTGTTAACAATTTGTTTGTCCACTTCCTTCATCAGTTCGATTTTCAGTTTCTCAAACAGCTTGGATACTATGTCGGACACTAATCCACCTAATTCCTCTCTGGTCACTAATAAATTAATACTAGTTTTTATTTCGAGTAGATCCCTCTGGATTAATTCAACACAACTCACCTCTTCATTAGTAACAGTCGAATCCCCTGACTGAGAGCTTGTAGTTGACCTTGTTTGAGGTTTACTGGATTCCTTCTTAGCACTCTGAAAACTACTATTCAAGGTAGACTGAACAGTTTTCTTTGAATTGCTCATTTTGTCAGTTAAGAGAGTTCAGCTCACTTATTGTATTCTAAACTGCCTCAATGAAATTGTGAGCAAGTATTGTAAATTGTGCAGATTAATGTTTTTGAGGGTCTTCTCAAAAGGTGTAAATCAACACCAGGTTACACAAACCATAGATAAGAGACCCATTTAAAACAAAAAAAAAAAAAAAAAACTTTCACAAAACTACAAATTCTGCAAAAAACACATAATCCACAGATGAAATGGAACTATAGATTGAAGATAAAAAACTTCACATAGATGCTCGACTAAAGATGAATCTCTACATCACACTGCAAACTGTAAATATCACCAACATTTTTGGGAAAGATTTTCTTAGCTACTTTCACTGGCGGCCATCTTGCCGGATCTAGCACAATATCATTTAATACTAGTGTTTGTCTTTCCCATTGTCCTGGAATTTCAACTTCAATATTCTGTCGCCGTGTGTCAGCGGGTCTATAACATAATGGAACTTTTATCAGGGGATATTTTTCTTTGTGAAGCTCAAACAACTTTTTCTGAAGTGTGTCTCTGACTATTTTTTTGCTAGCAACTACAAAATCGTTTGGTCTCCATGTGTTATAAAATTCCTCCATTGGAGTTTCAGAAATTATTTCCCTGATTATTTCACATTGGATTCTGTCGGGTTTCAGCTTAATTAATTTTTTAACCTCACTTAATTGTTCGTCAAGTGCCTATAATTGCTATCAATTTCTTCGTAATAGTCCACGAATTCTTACAGCCACTTATGTGGACCCGCGCCGACAAATGGTGGTGGCTGTCCATGATCTCCGCACATTATCACCGCTGTATTCTTTTGCAGCAACCAATCAAGAAACATTTTTAATACATCTACTGAAACCGTACATATCTCATCCCAAATTATAACCTCGGGGATGAATTTATCTCCCATTCGTTCGGGTTTCCATTCGCCGTCACTGTTTCTGAAAAAACTATGATACGTACACGTGGAAACTCCTCGTTGTTTTAACTTTCTGTCTAATCTATGTGTTGGCGTCAGCACAATCATGTTTACGCGTCCTCGATATAATTCAATCGCCCGAGTCGTCTTTCCTGACCCACCACAGCCGTTTAAATAAACTGTTTTATATCTACAAATTGGATCTGATATCGATGGTGCATTAGAACGCTCTGATAAATTATCACCGCGTAAGTAATTACTTTTACTTTCAACGTCTGCTGATTCAGAATACTCGCGCAGCATTTCTTTTTTAATTCTCCATGATCCCTAACTTTCATCCGAATTAGTGAATTCAGCAACTGCGCAACTGTACTTGCTGTTAATGTAAAATGAATCAACGGCAACTCTAACCGCAGTGTCAGGAAATCTATTTATCATTGAAAATAAATTAATACAAGCATAACCCAGCATCGACGACCTCAAATGTGTATACGGGGATCTGTAACCGTCGCTATAAGTAACGACTGTACCCAATTTTGTTCCATCGGAAAAAAAGCATCTTTACGATCCACATATATGTTTTGGATACTGCATCCGCGATTACAAAGTCATATTCGGTGTTATCCATAATCAGCCGTGAACAATATCGTCTATAGTCGTATTTTTTTCCTCCCTGAGTGAATTTTCCGATTATTCTTCTGCCGAGATCTTTTGCTTCGATGTTTCGTTGATTAAATATCCGTTTGGACCACTCAATGATATATTCTTCGCCGGCATCAATATGTTTTCTGGATTCCTCAATTATACTATCAAGACGTTCCGGTGTTGGTAACCAGACGTTGGTTTGTTTCCGATATGATATAATTGCTTCACTGACCGTCAGTGAAATTAACATTTTTGTATCAATCATGAATTGTAATAGCGCTATTGGCAGCCACTTCTTTTCAGACATGTGTCTACCAATCCAAATATAACAACAGCGATGAAGTCCTGCTGCAAATTCAAATGATACTACACGAGCGAATCCAGTTAAATCAAAATCAGGCAGCGGCCCGTTAATTGCAACACGAGTCATTTCATGTACGGGGTGTCCAAATCGTTTAAAATACTCAGTACACACTCCATAACCAAGAAAACTCGCTGGATAAGAAGCAACCATATCAACTGAAATGATATTATCATGGTCGTATCTGTTATTCCATAAACCGCCATGATTAAATTCTAAACAACTAGCCTCAATGTTTGGCAAGAATTCTACGCGTGTTGGTTTCCATGCGTTTTTGATTCTCGCAAAATGAGCTGCAACCGACGGGATTGTAAGACAGTTTGTCAATAATTGTTCGTCGTTGATGATTTCATCGGTGGCTTCGCCACACGCCGTTAAAAACCCACTAGCTGTTTTTTTCATTTTGTTGTGAAATGCTTCAGTGCGGTATAATTCACCGTTTGGTCTTACAAACTGATCAAACGTATCCGGGTCGTTTTCAGTGCTGCGAAGTAACCACACCGACACGGGGTCGTTTTTACTCAAATGCGCAATATCATCGAATAGTTTCTTTTCAGCGATAAAAGCGTCCCTGGAAAATTCTTCTCGTAAGAATTCGTCGGGTATATACTTTATTGTTCTGTTTCGTGGAAATATTGTGACCGCGGACGTCCATGCGTGTTCGTTATGATCAATAATTTTAATTGAGGCTCCCATTGATCTATATTTTGATTCGTATAAAACTTCTCCGGTTATCGTCATAAAGGTTATTGGAAATCTCAGCGACGTTTTTAATTTTGCTATATCGCTAATAGTTGCTCCGCGGTTTTTCACCGTTAACTCCCATTTAGCTATTTTGCTACGCCGTAGATCGGTACGTTTGTTCCCTCGGGATGCATTTGTAAAATGTTCTGTTATTCGTGCTGCTACACAATTGAGTGGCAAAGCCACTGACGACGAAGTCGCCTGCGACGACTGTTTCATTGGTTTAACTTTTCTTATATCAGGTTTTTCATTTAACGGATATATCCCATACACAACTGCTGTTTCAGGATACGCTCGTTCATAGTATGGTTTGTCAATTCCAGTTAACAGAACCGGCTTAGAATCACGGCTAACAACGACTGTTTTCTTGTCTTTGAGAATCGGTTCAAATTTGTCTCGTATAATCCAACCGCCTGATTCTACACGGATAATGAATTTCACTCTAAAAAAGTACTTTTTGTTGCCAAGTTGTGATAACATCATGGCTGCGTTTTCATCGTTCATGGTGGCATCAACAACACCATCAATTCAAAATGTTGACCAGCTATGAGATGCGCCGTCGTGCTCGAATTCATTAATACAATCGCGTATTTTATTTATCAGGGCTCCATCAAGAATTTTATTCTTTGGTGTATCAGAAACTCTATCGAGATTGAATTGAGCATTTTTCCAAGGCGTAATTTTCAATAATCTCTCAAACTCCTTATCAGAAACTCTATCGAGATCGAATCTAGCATTTTTCCAAGGCGTAATTTTCGATAATCTCTTGAACTTCTTCATGCTATCGTCTATTAGACGTTTTGGTTTAACAGATACTCTATCGAGATTAAATCTAGGATTAATTTTCGATAATGTCTTGAATTCCTTCATGCTATCGTCTATTAGACGTTTTGGTTTAACAGATACTCTATCGAGATTGAATCTTGGATTAATTTTCGATAATCTCTTGAACTCCTTCATGCTATCGTCTATTAGACGTTTTGGTTTAACAGATACTCTATCGAGATTGAATTTGATATTTTTGTAGGGATTAATTGCTGATAATCTCTCATACTCCTCCATGTTATAATTAAAACAAGTATTTAAATAGAAAAATATAGTATAATGAATCACTGCAAGTCGCTAATGATTGGATCAACAACCCCGTGTAACAAATCATGCAGAAGCGAATTCTGTGGGTATCATTTACAAAGCGTTCGGCGAGGAAGTTTTGGCCCCCTTTCCGTGCCTCCGATGTGGATTGGGGGTAAGGGGAAAATCGCAGTTGTGTCTCAGTTGTTACGGCAAACGTTACAGAGAACTAAAACGCTACTATGACAAACGAATAAACAATTCAGTCATTGATCCTACTGATGACTCCGTAAGCGACAAAATCATAAAAACCCCTCAAGACTACATTGATAGACTTATAATTAAAGCAAATAATAAATTAGACAAGTAGTATTATTATACAAATGAGCCAAGATTTCAGACCTCACCCAGTGCTTGTTAATTATGAAGCATCCCGTGATGGTGTTGTTAGGCATCGCAGACTAAAGAAACCGGTTGGACGGGTAAATAATATGGGATACTTGATGTTTACAGCCGGGAAGAAGACATATCTTAAACACAGAATAATCTATGAAGCATTTTACGGATTAATCGAAGACGGATTTGTGATTGATCACGTTGATGGATTACCTCAAAATAACAAATTGGATAACTTACGAGTTGTTACCCAGCGTCAGAATACAAAATTAGGTGGAACCGTCAAACACGCAAAAAAGGCAAAACATGTCAAATCATTTGATACAGAAACCAACGAAGAAAAAATATTTCAGTCAATAAATGAAGCCAGTACATATTTCGATATTTGTAGTCCTTCAATACGATTTGTTGCAGAAAATATAACTAAATTAGCTCTGTCAAAGAAAATTGGCCATAAAATAAAATTCGTATACATCTGAAACGATTCAAGGGAAATAAATCCTTTAAGGATACTTAATTAAGTTAATAAAGTAACCTCTGTGTCTCTCTGACGTCATAGGGCGCCAGCGAGATTGCCAAATAAGTGTTACTTTTTTAAATTAAAGATAAAATGTATTATATAAATAATGGATATCAAAGATATAAATGCTATAATTGCTGAAATTTCAAATTTGAAAGATCGAGGAATAGTATTATCTAAAGATCTCGACTGCGACAGGATTACCTCGGAATATGAAGACATTGAGTATCAGTTTAGTAAGGGTCGTTATGTTTTACCTAAGATGAACAGGCTCGTGAAAGGAATTCAAAAGTCCATCAATGCTTGTTTGTACGGTAACGACATTAGTGTATTTATAACGCTATTTAGCACCGTTGAAGCAATACGACAAAAACTCGGCCAAGAGTATCAAAAACGAGCTGAAATTAGTTCTAAGGTTCGTGATCTTAGAAAAATGTTAAACGAGGAAAAACCAGTATCTTAACCACGTGAGCGTTACTATAAAAAAAGGCTTTCAGTAAATTTTCAGTAAAAAATTTTTTTTAGCGTTTTTTGTAACACACATGGGATTTTCTCCTGAAAGGATACTCAGCAGTTTGGGCTTGCTCATGCAGTTATGTGCGTACTGGATGATCTGGCTGTGGTAGCAAGTAATCACCGCGACGCCTCCATTTTCACGTAGTTGTTGTTGTTGCCGCGTCGTTAACAAAAATCGTTCATCGCCGTTCTCAGATATTACAATTTTGAAACCCCCAGCGATGTTATTTCTGAAACACTCGCGGATAGCGTCGTACAGTTTAACCCTGTCGGAGATGGATACGTTAGTTTGATGGTATATTATTTAATAACTCAGCTTTTAATTGTGATAGTTTCATATTTGAAAACTCAGTTCACAAACAATATATGATAGGTGAATCGCTTACAACTAAATTAGCCCGAGAGCGGCTAGCAGCAATTAAAAAGTTTATACCGGTTCGAGACAGACTTCGCGATAAACTTCAACAACGACAACAAGCGCAGACTGACTTTTCTGTGTCAAGTGAACAACTCTTTACTCCGATAACAAGTGCGACCAAAGATGTGAAAAAGTTAACTGAAGCAGCGATATACCGAGATATTTCTGAAAAAGAACGAGCAAAGAAGGTGCCACTGCTTGATACACTTGAAAAGATAGCAGCAGAGACCGAACAAACGCGCGTAGGGATACAACAGCTATCCAGTGATATAAAAACTCGACACGAGTACGAACGATTAGCTGATATTGATGATTCTGCGCCTGAACCACAACCTGTTGATGTCACCCCAAGAGGTATTTCCTTTATAGACAAACTCACCGAAGGAGCTATAAAGGAAATCAAACGACCTCAATTAATAAAAATCGAAGACTATAAGATTTTTGGTGATTTCGCCGCCCAAAGCTTTCATTCTAGAAAAGACTTTTTAAAAGACGAGTATAAAAACAGTAAAATAAGCCGAGATGAATGGGTTAATTGGTTGTATAAAACGAATAAGGGGATTACTGGTAATTTGAAAAAGGATACAATTGAGTATAGATCTTTTAAAGTAGGAGTTGATAGTTATCGTATACAAAAACAACAAGAACGAGAAAAACAAAGTCGAGGCCGACAAAAGCAATTATTTGATGATAGTCAGGGCGCAACTGGTACAACTGAGAAAACAAGCGGAAAAGGATATTCGATTAAAAATCCAAAGGATTTCAACGCAACCGTGACATGTTCTGGTAACATCCTCAGTGATATATCACGGTTGGAAGTTCTCATCGGAGGGAAACGAGCCGGAAACAACTTCGTCGAGATAATTAATGAAGCAGCTGATATCTGTAGACGATTATTTGCCGGCGGTATCATGGGCATTGATGTATATCGAGAACTCATTGCTGAATTAGTTGAAAATCACAGAGACGCCCATGTTTATGATGAAAATCCTATGGATCTTAGCGATTGATCACTAATTGAAAAACTACTAGTTTTATAGAAAGATGATCATACACTACAACCATGTAAGCGTCTACGTGGTGAACTCACGATTACCTGTTTATAGAGCATATTACGGAGATGGTTTCGGCAATACCATTGCGGGGTTATTTACAAGAATGGCTCCCAAGGTGGCGCCGTTAGCTAAACAATTATCAATGAAGGCCATTGATATTATTCGTGATAAGGGAACCAGCAAAATCGGAGATTTCGTTGGAAATCTTACCGGAAAGGCATTTTCTGCCGCGAAAGATAAAATAACATCATTGGTGCGAGGACGAAAAAAGCAACCAGTTGTACTGCCATCTACAACAGTGATGCCTGCAAGTGTCAGCAAAGCAATAAATAGCGCAGTGGAAGAAAAATTAGCGTCGTTGACTGCTTCGGTGACTCCGTCATCCGTGGCTGCGCCGCTGGCGAACAGTAACCAAGATGATATTGCATACATGATAGCAGGAAGTGGTTTGAAACGAAAACAAAAACGACGATGATTACAAAGAATTTCACAATTGAAAATACTAGTATGTTAATATAATGTTTAAACGAACAGCTGATCACGCGTTATATATGGAAGCCCCAGTATCCAAGGACAATTCCGTCCGCGATTATCAATTTTATTCCTATCAGGCAATATAAGCAGATATTCGATCGCGAATTAAACTTCAAGTCCATGATACCAGCAAATACTTTCTACCCGCTGAAGCGTTTATCGAAGTAGAAGGACAACTTGTACGACTTACTGATACTCCTGCTGTACCCGCACCGTATCCAGATGGTAC
This sequence comes from Unio delphinus, assembly GCA_029339505.1. Lineage (NCBI taxonomy): Eukaryota > Metazoa > Mollusca > Bivalvia > Unionida > Unionidae > Unio > Unio delphinus. The sequence goes on from JAQISU010000101.1 coordinate 1,942,401, forward strand.
CAAAGTCGGCTTAGTCAATAATGGTATCATGGCGCTATTTCAATCCGCGAGATATCTCATTGACGGAAAAGAGATTGAGTCTATAGAACGTGATGTTGATGTGGCTACAACAATAATCGTGTTAGCAAGATACTCCGATGATTATACAAGATCAGCAGGTCCGTCTATGATGTTTGCAAAAGATAATAAAAACACTGCTGGACACACTCAATTTATTGTACGACGACCAAATGATCGTGCTGGTCCTCCCGCCCCTGCTGGTATCGAGGATATGATTATAAATACTGATACCCAGTACAATCTAGGAGCTGCAACACGAATAGCAATGTTGGCAGGACAACGTAGATCGTTTTCATGTGCGATTCCGTTGCATCATATATTTGGATTCTGAAGAAATGTACGAAAAGTTATTTACGGAGCGAAGCATACAGTAGTACTCGTGCGAAATGGTAGTGACAATGATGCATTCTGGAGAATTTCAGCGGATCCTGCAAATCCAGATGCTGACGCTGGTAAAGTCATTTTAATTAAATTGGTCTTGTGGATGCCAGTAATGATCCCATCAATTACCACAGAACAGCGACTACTATCATTTATTGATGCGGGTGGCAAATCATTGCTAAGTTGGCTAACAACAACAACAGATGTTAAGCAATCAAATATCAATGGTACATTTACATGGAACTTGGCATCACAACAAGGCGTTTCAGCTCCACGTCATATATTTATCACGTTGCAGGATATAACAAGAGTGGAATCAGAATCGCACAGTCATATGATATTTGATCAATTAGGAGTTACTGAGGTCTCGTTGAGAATAAATGGCAAGCAGGAACCATCCGAAGACATACAGCTTAATTTCGGTCAAAACCATATTGCGCGCGTGTACCATCGTATGCTGTCATATATGGGCCGTGATCAAAATGTTGATACTGGTTTGCAAATATCGCAACATGATTTTAAGAACTTGTATCCGATCTACTACTTTTCGCTGGAACATCTTGATTTAACAAGGCAATCCGTCGTTGATATACACTTCAGAGCCAATGTCCTTCGTGGCGCTATTGCTAATTATAGAGCGGTTGCTGTCATTCTCAGCGACAAATCAATGCTACTTGAAGGTGTTGGTGGACGAATGAGAATCGTTGATGCACCAGTGGAAAATATGTAAATGAAACTTGAAGAGTTTCCAATTAGATCAATTGAAAGTATCAATGTGTTTTACAATAAAATGACATATAGTGTTGTTAGTGTCAAGCTGATTGATGGTCAGGTCAAGAAATTGCGATCAAACTCCGCTAAAGAATGTGGAACCACAATAACGTTAGAACCAGCGCAGATGTCCGGCGGTACACATAAAATATCACTGACGGATCGTCAAATAAAACATTTCAATGATGCGCTAAAGAATAAGAGAGTTGTTCAAATTGTATTTTCAAAGGCTGCAGTCGCCAACATGATAAAATCAGGTGGTATATTTCCATTGTTAGCTGCAATACCAGCATTGATTGCAGCGGCTGCCCAAGCGGTGGAGAAAGCGGCGGCGTTGGGAGCCGTTGGGACCGCGGCAGGGATGGCGTTAAAAAAAGGCAACTGGGAAAGGATATAAAAAAAGGAAAGGGTCTAAGACTACCAGGAACCCCGTATTCATGGTACAGCGGGAGATCCGTTCACGGATCCGGCCTGAGAATACCAGGAACGGTTTATTAGTTGAAAGCCCAATTCTCCCTATGTCCAATTTTGATATAATTGATGCTGCTAAAAAACTAGCGATAAAAAACTTCAGAGGGTTTTTTATGAGAGATCAATTACCGAGAAAACCTAAACGCGTTGAAACCGGTATCATCAATCTTGATAACAGTAACGGATCGGGAACTCACTGGGTTGCATACGCGATTGATCAACGTGGAATTGTCTATTTTGATTCATGTGGGCTAGCCCCACCGAACGAATTTATGCGGTATATAAATTCTTCGATGAAACTCAAAGAGTTTCCGATTTTTTATTCCACGCTGCCAACACAACAATTAAATGATCCACCGATATGCGGTCGTGAAGTATTAAATGTCCTCGAGGAGATTTCATCGTCACAGAAACCACCTCATCTGGTTGTAAATAAATACACGAGTGGGAAATTACAAGGTAATTTTAGAGAATCAATAAATTGAAAATACTAGAGTCTTTACAATAATGATTGATATTTGGGGACGATCTCTGTCAATGTCGAAACCAACCATGAAAACATCCGCTGGTTCTATCGAGGATGTAAAAAAAAATAATTGAAGATGAAATCGCTGAGACGTTAAATTTAGCAAGTGTTGACCCGAACGAAATAGTTGTATTTCAAGATCTCCAGGGTAAATTGAAAACCAGTAATATATCCGTGAATGACATTTTGATACGGCTGCGCGACGCCGCTGAAAACTCTATTGCGCTGTATTCCAACGGTGGACAACTTAAACCAGGCGCACTTGTGTCTACGATCACCGACAGGATTACCGCCCACGACAGCATGATTGCCACCCACGACAACAAGATTGCCGCCCACAGCCGTGATCTGGAGGATTATATACGAGGTTATAATAATTTTCTCAAAAATGTCGTACATAAATTCTTTGGAACCCCACTTGTGGTTGGCATGACTCTCGCTGAAATTAAAAACTTTCTATCTTTATTCTTTTTTAACAAGGAAGCGGGAAGGATGATGGATGAAAATGAAATCAAGGCAAATTATCTCGATATTTACAATGATATTTTTAAACTAATAGAAAATTTTGAAAAGGTACAAAAACCCACTAACGAATCGTTGGTAACTTTTTTGGAACCCCGCTTGTGGCAGGCATGACTTTCGCTGAAATTAGCGAGTTTATTGGCAAGCATACTCACAATGCCTACGTCGCTAATAGTTTCTCTGGTGTCCCAGCTACATCTACGATGACTCTCAAAGATATTAATATGTTTATGGTGAGACAAACAACACTTAATACCATCGTGGATAATTTTTTGGGGAGAACACCTGTGTCTGAAACCACATCTCTGACAGGCCCGACCCTCGCTGAAGTTAAAAAAGCTATTGACGAACAAAAACGCACCAATGAAATTGTTAATACGTTCTTTGAGGGTTCTAAAAGTTACAATATCACGACGACATATTCTGAACTCGACGGGAATTATAAATCCCAAAAAGGTCTTGGACTTAACCTCCTTTTGATTTCATTTTTTAAACGCCGCGATGGAACGATGATGAAATATACCGAAATCAATAAAACCTATCTCGACGTTTACGACGATATTCTTAAACTAAAAGTAGACTTTGAAAGGGTACAAAACCTCACCAGCGACGTTGTCGATAAGTTTTTTGGAACCCCATTTGTGGCAGTCATGACTCTCGCTGAAATTAAAGCGGCTATCGATGAAAGTAAAACAACAGTTAATGCCGTCAAAGATGATTTTCCAAAAATGATCGAACGACTCGATAAGGTAAAAATTCCACACCGCGTAAAAACCGTTGATAACATCGCATACACAGTTGCCAGTGGGACCTTTGATTGGATCCAAGGAAATGAAAATAGTTTATATTTTCACAGCAAATATGGTAGTATACCGGGTTGTTATCGATTTACAATAATACATCGCCGTAAATTTGATTTGAGAGTCGGTCCGGGACCATTATATATAACAGGTGTTAACACAGTAACATATATAAACGATATGATACTCGAAGCGCCCGACTGAATAAGATCCCCTATTAGAATTGATATAACTACATCCGACGGGCCAGCGGCAGGGGTTAGGGAGTCGCTACCCTGGACGCTAGAATTTGTATCCGGTATTCTCCCCATCGACCATAAATCCAGGTACACAATCGAATAATTGAAAACACAAGCGGGTTTTAAATAGTAATGACATCGGCGAAATCAATTGAACCGATAATAGTCCCAGAGGTATCACAATCGCATCGATATCGATATGAAACCGTGAAAGAATTTTCCGCGAATTTGAAATTACTTTCTGAGCGCTATCGTGAAAAAATGAAAAAATACCGACGCAGCGTAGCAATCATCGACATCACCGTGTACTCGGTATCCGGTGTGATGGCCAGCGCCGGGGTTATTTTGTCGACGGTGACCATGATGGCTCCGATTGCAGTTCCAATCGCTATCTCCGCGGCAACAACAATTGCGGCAGTCGCCACCGCGATAACTAAAAAATTATCATCGTGTTCTCAGAAAAAACTCAGTGATTATACAGCTCGGTACCGGGTGGTATTTGACGCATACTCGAAATTATCCGAGTTGATCTCGCTGTCGATAGATAATTCGTTCATATCCGATGTTGAATTTTCCACGATGACCCAGTTGTATAACTCCGCGATGTTGAAATTGGAAATTGAAGACAGCGTTAAAAATAATGTCACTCGAACTGCTTCAACGAATCGCTGAGAATACCCCTCCGATACGAACAAGCATGATATCAATAACATCAACAAACCTTGAATTTAGTGTGAACTTCCCTTCTCCGATTCCAGTGCGCGAGATCGCGCTGGCAAAATTACGAGTATATCATAGCTGGCCTAATATCAGATCTGTTGCATTTGGCGGTCAGCAACCCAATAACGCACTGGTGTTCTCTTATAAGAATAAACCCGATGGCACTCCAGCGTGGGAAACTGTTTCGTTACCAACCGGATCGTACCAAATTGAGCAAATCGATGCTGAAATTCAGCGTAGAATAAAATCAATCACTGGAAAAGAATCAAAAATAGCTATTAAACTTCATGAACCGACGCTCTCGTCGTCAATCGAAATAAGCACAGAGGGATACATTGTAGATATCTATAACAGCTCGTTAAGAACGATGCTAGGATGGCCTGAAAAACCACCGGAGAAATCCGCCACCGACTTAACCACAGACGTACAATCATATCATGAAATCAATCCCAGTTATCGAGATAATTTATCTGATATAAGAAAAGGAAAAATCGCCGATAGATTTATATTTACCAACAAAGACACATTGCAATGGGATTTTATCATTAAAAGAACAGCCGACTCATCTGTTACTATTTCATTTACGCTAACTGACGTCCGTGGTTATTTTAATGAAATTAAACAATTATATGAAACATAACTAGAACAACTACGGAAAACATAATCGCGAAAACACGTTGAAATAATAAATCAACTTATATCTGACATGGAATATATCTATGAACTAATTATTCAAACAATAATTAATGACAACAGCGACAGTAAACAACGATTCCTAACCGATTACAATATCACAGAAGACAATCTGCGTAATTTCAAGTTTCCCAGATACAACGTTGATGAACTAACAAGAATTGTTAGAACCGATATCAAGGCGCTACAAAAACCAGATTCAACTGTCCTCCTCAGGTATAATAATGATCTAGATGGTGGCGGTAGGCATATTGCCCCGCATAATGTGAATATTTCAACGGTGATTGCGCTCAATTTAACATGTGATGCAATTGAAGGAAGCTATCAAATTAATCTAGAGCAATCAAATCAAGCTCAGCAGGGATATATTCTTTATTCGTTTGCACCAACAGCTCCTCCGGGATTCCTAATTATTGAAAACCCAATTAATCCTGTCTATATGCGATGCCATAATAATTCGTTAACGAGAATTAATTTCCGACTCACCGACCAGTCAAACAATTTAATTGATCTACAAGATGAGGTGTTAGCAATTAGTTTGTTTGTGAAATCATAAATGATTTTCGTCCTTAAGGACTCGATCAAATATTTGGTTGAAATAAATTATTAACCCATAGCAGCAGGGGGGGGGGGGTGATGACATCACGACGAGACCGTATTTTAACTAAACGATGAAAAAGGTCTTGGAGTATGATTTGCGAAAAACTTGTGTCGAGCAAGTAATCTGTTTTTTTTTTTTGGTTGAAAAAGAAGGATTCGAATTAATTCTCTCGAGTTGTTTGTTAGATTTAGAGCAAATGATGTCTCGGACAAATGTCTGATTCCCCCCCCCCCCTGCTGCCTAATGTTTAAATTGGAACAACACGAAAGACTACAATACATAACAGCCAAATAGATAAGTACAGGAATAAAATACACATGGTGACGATCAAAGTGGTCTATAAATAAGTCTCTGTACAACATTGTTTGGGTAACCAAGATGTCCTAGAAGTAGTGTATAACGTTCTTATAGTCTCTACATGGGATACAGTCACATAGGTGTCCTCTCGGAATGGTCTTTTTTGGGGAATGTCCATGACAGTCCTGTCTTGAAAACAGTGATTGTCCTGGGTGACAGATTCTTCTTCATCTAGCTCTGTCGCTAACACAGGTTTAAAAGTGACTTTTTTTCACTCGTCGATGAATTTTACGATCACAACGCTTGAGCATAATGGGGTGCTTATTTTGTCCAAGCCTCAAAACTCCAACTTTTCCAGTCACGTACATCTGTCCAATGATGGTGTAAATCACAAGCTACACGCACATCCTCGTACACCACTTCCGTAAGTAAAAGTTGACGAATCTTTTTTTCCTGTAGAGGTTGAGACTATCCAGATGAAAGCGTAAGACTTTTAACAGAATGAGTCTCTCGTGGACAGTTAAAGGAGTCAACATACTGTCTTTGTAGGTATTGTTCGTAAAGGGTCCACAAGGAATCTACAGGTACACGAAATCCCAGAAAGCAAGTCCCTAAAATACACACTACACGACCCCAATTGATGGGACACAGTTCTTGTAATAAGTGTTCGTAATCCTTCACCGTTTGAATGTTCTCATTGATATCCTTAAACGGAATCTGTTTTATCACAAGCGATAAAGGTTGTGGCATGGTAGTTTTATTTTATACTTCTTTTTTGTCGAAGACCATAAGTGTATATTTGATTTTTTCTTCTTGTCTGCAAAAAGTCAAATGACTGCATTTTAAAGACGATGACCCCTATATATTCATGTCCGATCCGTGTATATATAAAGGGTCAGTGTCTTACCTTTCAGTATTCATTTTACTCTCACATTGACCAGAACGATGGAAGAGTATACACAAGATAAACTTCTGATCAGAGCTTTGCGTGGTGGCATACGAACGTTTTCTTCAGACAATCCAACGGACTACTTCTCCCTCCTTTCGAGATAAAAGTCCAGATACTTGCTATATCTGTAAGAAGAAAGGACATTGGGCTACATAATGTTCAGATCATGAAAAACACAAAACAGGTGTTAGAAGAGACAAAACTCAAGATACCTTTTATCATTGTAAAAAGAAAGAATATTGGTCTCCAAACTGTCCTAAGAAACAACAAGAGCAGGAGGAGAAGGGGGAGAGGAATTATGAACAAGAGGAGGAAGAGGTACCCTCCCCCAAGGAAGAACCTCGACACGTTCACAAAGACAAGAAAAGAAGACGAAACGAAAGTGAGGAAGAAGAAGAAGGAAAATAAAAACCTGTGACAGTAAAGAAATTAAGGAAACAGAAAGAGTGAACAGAAGAAACCTATGAACTTTTTAAAGTGGTATTGTGTTATGTTATGTTGCGATATTGGATTGTAACGTTTGTACCAGAATACACCAGACAAAAATAAATGTAACTGTCTCTTGGTTTTGATTTTATAGAATAAGAACCTACACTCACACATTCATTCACTCACACGTACATCATGGGTTTAAAACAAAAAAAGGATTTTTGAGTTTTCATTGAATTAGGCAATTGAAATAGTATTTCTTTTCGAAAGATTTGAGTGGCCATTAAAACGACCGTTGGGGTTTTGTTTGTTAAAAACAAAACAAACTCAGAAACAGGACGAAACCATCTTTAACTGTCTTAAACCTTTGCCACGGCCAGGGCATACTTCTGGACTGGTGGTTCCTGTCAATGATTTGGTACAAATCACTAACGGTGGTATTGCAGACGTAGTCACAGTTAGATTGGGTTGTTTAGCTCGAGAAGGTCTTTTTCTCTTCGGTCGTGATAAAGAAGTATGATATATTTGTTTCAGACTTCTTAACTCTGCTAAAATATCTAAAAGTACCGTCGTGACCGTTTTGATTGTCACTATTCTTTTTCTGCCCTTGGTCTTCTTTCTTCTCTGTTGCTGCTACTGTTTCTTCCTGGTGTTTCCTTCTTGCTTCTTCTTCTTCTTCTTCTTCTTCTTCTTCTTCTTCTTCTTCTTCTTCTTCTTCTTCTTCTTCTTCTTCTTCTTCCCGCTGTTGAAGGAGAAAAGCTTGTTCTTCTACTTTCTGTTGCTGTAAAAATCGCTCCAATTCTTCTTTTTGTCTTTGCTTAAAATCACCGACGTATAAAAAAGAAGAAGCAAAAGGTAACGAAGGTTCCGGAACAAATTCTTGTAAAGTTAGAAACTCCACAATATCCCAGTTAAAATCAACTTCTTCTGGATGTAGATTTGTCATGACTTTGGTAGTCACTGCTGTACCACTACTTGCTGTCTCCACTACTGGTTCACCCCAATTCATTGTCTTCCTAGCTTCCGACATGATTGACAACTCTGTTGCATCGATTGATTGCGCAGACGCTCGTACATCTATATAGGGAATGTGACGTCACAGACTGCTCTCTTCCGATTGGACGACTGTGACAGACTTTTGTAACGCGTGTTTGGATTGATGAATAAACTCATTCCGTTTAGATCCGCTCTTACTCTATAAATAACCGCAGTACACGGCATTCGTTTCACCTGTTCTCATCACAAGATGTGGACATAGAATCCTCTACCTTTGTTTCAACCATGCTATTTCGTACTGACTTACAGATGTATGTCAGATCATCATGGACTATCACTCATATGACTGATAGAGCCCTTTGGAAAAGAAGAATATATGTGGAGAGGCAAGGTTGTTTAAAGAGAGTTATCCTCTATGGTCCAACAGTGAGGAGAAGTTTAAGGAAGAGAATAAGATCCATGAGATGTCCTCTGTGTTAATAATATAATGTTAACATCACACATAACGGCCCTTTTCAGGGCCACTCATATACCTCGAAAAGATATTAGCTTTCTTTGCCCCTATTTCTCTTGTTGCTAGACAGTCCCAAATACAAATAATATTCCCATGTTAAATTTCCCTTGAGGCTATATAGTCCCACTATGTTCAATTTCCCTTGTCGCTAGACAGTCCCAAATAAAAATAATATTCCCCATGTTAAATTTCCCTTGAGGCTATATAGTCCCACTATGTTAAATTTCCCTTGTCGCTATACAGTCCACTATGTTCAATTACCCTTGTCGCTATACAGACCCACTATGTTCAATTTCCCTTGCCGCTATACAGTCCCACTATGTTCAATTTCCCTTGCCGCTATACAGTCCCACTATGTTCAATTACCCTTGACGCTATACAGTCCACTATGTTCAATTACCCGTGTCGCTATACAGTCCACTATGTTAAATTTCCCTTGTCGCTATACAGTCCCACTATGTTAAATTTCCCTTGTCGCTATACAGTCCACTATGTTCAATTTCCCTTGCCGCTATACAAACCCACTATGTTCAATTTCCCTTGCCGCTATACAGTCCCACTATGTTAAATTTCCCTTGTCACTATACAGTCCCACTATGTTAAGTTTCCCTTGTCGCTATACAGTCCACTATGTTCAATTACCCATGTCGCTATACAGTCCCACTATGTTAAATTTCCCTTGCCGCTATACAGTCCCACTATGTTAAATTTCCCTTGTCGCTATACAGTCCCACCTTGTCGCTATATCGTCCCACGACCTTTATGACTGGGATTTCCATTGTCGCTATAAATCTTGTCGCTATATTGTCCCAAGCCCTTTTTGACTGGATTTCCCATTGTCGCTATATCGTCCCATATTACTACTCACAGTGCAAATTTGTATATCTACCTGTAACAGAGATAACAAATTTCACATATTTTTGTGATTGCATGAACATACAAGTGTAAAATCGGTTACACAGAAATCACATCTGTTTTCAAAGGTAGCTATTGACTCTATGATATCATGTAATTTCCAAGCATTTTGGCTCTCAATAAGAAAAATAGTCAAACGAATTTCAGTTGTGTCAGTCAAGGTTCGTGGTGGGTTCACTTGGCATTATTTTGGTTATAACTTCTACTTATTGTGTTAATAACTTAAAACGATATGATATATTTTGCATGTAAAGGGTCTCTACCGAGCAAATCAAGCACTTGCGTGATATTGGCTGGAAGTCCTTTGTTTTTCTCTATTTCCAAGGAGGACTTTAATACAACAGTCTTTGTCAACTCGAAGTCCCCACAATATGCTGACTTTTTTACTTAACAAGGATTCGGAGTTAGCCTTGTTTACGGTTAGACTGTGATTTTCCGTTGAGAAGTCTTCAGATTACATTACATAAATGTATATAAATTTGGACTTAATAAATAAATATTACATAAATTTATATAACATGGGACTTAATAAAAAAATATTACATAAATTTATATAAATTGGGACTTAATAAAAAATATTACTTATATTTATATAACAAGGGATTTAGTAAGAAAAATATTACATAAATTTATATAACATGGGACTTAATAAAAAAATATTACATAAATGTATATAAATTGGAACTTAATAAATAAATATTACATACATTTATATAACACGGGACTTAATAAACAAATATTACATAAATTTATATAGCATGTGACAATAAATATTAAATAAATTTACATAACATGGGACTTAATAAATAAATATTACATAAATTTATATAACACGGGACTTAATAAATAAATATTACATAAATTTATATAACATGGGACTTAAATTCAGAGAAATTAAAATGTCTTTAAACTTTAAGTTTTGGTATTTTCAATTATTGCTGTTTTTGATTATATTTTCTTTAGCATAACCACCATGGTGTTGAATTAAATATGTTTAATTGCTATCAAAAAAAAAAAAAGGTTTCGGAGGAAAGTTGCTTAAAGTTCTAGTATCCATTTACAAAAGTTAAGTTCATCGGTACAGATAAAATGACAATGTTATGAACCTGTCACTCGTAATATTGATGCCAGACAACGTTGTGTGTAAAGCCTTTTCTGTTAAGTTCATTTAAACATGTGCTAGCATTAACTTATACAAGACATATCGGATATTATTGCCTTGTTATACGCTGATGACGTAGAAAAACATACCTATACTGTCAGCTTCGTACACATACGAATTTATGTTGTTGATACATTCATTTGCAATTATAGTAGGAACTGCGTTAATTTAGATACAACAACATCTATTATATTATTTTATGATAAAGGAAAAGCGGCACATAATGGCTAATAATTCTAAATGATTGTTCAGTTTTATATAAGCAATTATTTATCTATCCAAATATTAAGTGCCAGACTAGTATTCCGTCGATAATTTAAAGGTCAAATGAAACGATTTTTTATGAGTTATACGATTTATTTAAAATGTTGTACAGTTTTGTGTTTAAAATCATTATTAACGTTTCCCGATTTAAAAATATGATCATACCCCATTTAAATCGATCAAAATGATTGGGTACATATTTCCCGCCATAATATTTACATCGCTTACTTCCCTTAGCTGATGACGTCACTTGTGCCAAACCAGCTTTGTTTACAAGCAAGTTTACCTGTGTGAATCGATAAGCAGTGAAATGGTGTATTGTGTCGCTTTTAAATGTAAAACTGGGTCCGGTCAAGGGGTAGGATTATTTGAATTTCCGAAAGACGTAAAGCGGAGAAAAGTTTGGATTTCCCGAATAAAAAGGAAAGATTTTAGTCCATCTAGAACTTCGAGGCTTTGCGCAAAGCACTTTACCAACGACCAGTTTGTTGTTGATCCTTCATTAGCAATGATAATCGGTTACAAATTGAAAAAACTACAGCTAAAACGAGATGCAATACCATCAATTTTCGATTTTGAATCGGAAAAACAAGGATGTGAAAACGCGGATTCACTCAAAAGAAAACAACGACAATCGGGTGCAGTAGCAAAAAGAAAAAGAATTGAAGTAAGTAATTTTTTTTTCCTTTCTTAAATTTATAATTGAATTGTTTTACTAATCATTATTTTTTTAAAAAAATTAAACTGATTTCCAACATTAATAAACTAGATCTCTCGAATTTCACTCAAGAACAATGGTTTTGTATGCATGAGATAAGCACAGCAGGAGAGTCTGGACTATGTCAAAAGATATAATCACTAATACAGTAAACAACTGCTCATTCGTTATGATTAGCATGAATAATTGCTATCCACACAATTAACAATTTCAGTAATACAAAGATTTTTTTAATAAATTCCTTTATAATTTATTTATTTTGTTGCTAAATAAAGATGTTAAATTATTTTATTTTATTTGTTAAAAATTTTTTGCAGACACTTGCACAAGTATTGAAGGATTCATCTGATAGTGATGAGAATGACAATACATGTAACATTAATGAAGGCAAGGAGACACCACATGAATCTGATACTGAGCAGGATCAAAATGATTGCCATGCCCCTGGTTTGCAACTAACAGCAAGATATAATGCCTCATGTCAAACAAGAACCACTGTAACTTCATGAATAAAATATATAATTACTGATTATAATGTTATATTTTATATATATAAATTGTTTGTTATATTTTTAATGCAAACACTATTTTAAGTAAATAAATCTGTGTACTAGTAAACTAAAAGAGAGTAATTAGACATCATTGTACATTTCATTTCTCATTGTTTTTTCTATTTGGGAAATTAACAATTTTATCATCAATGTTTTATAGGCCAGTAAAAACTCCAGCTGCCAGGCAGAACCATGCATGGTAACAATAGGAACCCAAACTGATGATAGATGGGAAACAAAAAGAAGCTACAGAAGTCCATCAATGGAATTCATCACAAGTCAAAATCAAAATCTAGATGATGACACTTCACAAGATCCAGATTGGTGTGCATCAGATCAGGAGGAAAGTATTGATAGTATACATGTAGACAATGATATCCCTCCAAACAAGGAAAGAAAGTTTGTAGTATTTGAGCGAAACCTAGATCAGCTTCTTAACAGAAAATGTAGCTATTGTGGGACAATGGAAGTTATAATGAAAACAGTTGTCGGAACAGCTTTAATTGTAGACATGTGCTGTACATGTGAAGGGCGTTACAGATGGTATAGTCAGCCTATGTCAGGAACTATGCCTTTAGGCAATTTGATTTTATCTGGAGCAATCATGTTTGCAGGAGCAAGTCCAACGACTGTACTGAATGTGTTTACGCATTCAAAAATTCAGTGCTTTTCACAGAGAACATATATGTCTATACAAAATGCATATATTGTTCCCATTGTATCATCAGTTTGGCAGTTAAGTCAGTCCTACATGTTGGATGAAATTAAAAACAGAGGGAGTGTAATTAAACTTGGCGGAGATGCACGCTGCTGTTCTCCAGGACACACAGCAAAATATGGTTCTTACAGCATCATGAACCTTGAAAGTGGGAAAATATTGGATCTTCAACTTGTTCAGGTAAATTTCCTTTCAATATATATATATATATATATATACCTTTTGTGCATGGAATATAGTTAATTGCTAATGCATGTACGTTCAGTCTTCACAATAATGTAAGGTACAACTAGTAACCAAAATACTAAAACTATGTTTATTTTATTTTCCACAAGTTGCATTGACCATTTGAAAATACAATAATTTTACATCCATCTTTTTTCCAGAGCAATAAAGTGAACAGTTCATATGCTATGGAGTTGGAAGGTCTGAAAAGATGCCTAGCTTTCCTGTCTTCAGAAGATGTGACTGTGTCACATTTAATAACAGACAGACACAGTCAAGTAAAAAAATACTTGAAAGACAAGCATCCAGAGATTATGCATATGTTTGATGTTTGGCATGTGGCAAAAGGTATTATACAGTTCAAAATTAAAAATTTGCAATTTTAAAACTGTTTATTACTGGGACTTGAATAATTGACACCAGAAATATTGATTCAAGACTTGATGAACATGTAAGTGATGAACATGAACATTAAACATATTAAGTTGCTCAATATTGCATTTGAATGTAAAAACTATGAAATATTAAAAATAATATTTATTTGACCATATTAAAATGAAAATATTTTTTCAAAACAGGTGTGTACAAAAAATTAGAGGCAGCTGGAAAAAGAAAAGGGTGTGATGTCGTGGGTAGATGGGCAAGGTCGATAAGCAACCACATGTATTGGTGTGCTGCTAGCAGCTTTGGTGATGGAGAAGTTCTTCAGCAGAAATGGTTCTCCATCCTTAATCATGTTGCCAACATTCATAGAGGTCATGGAGACAAATTTCTGCAATGTGAACACGAACAACTTGACAACAGAGAATGGATTAAATATGGTATGAACAGTTATCAACAGTTAGTAATAAGAACCAGTAACAGTTGTTAAATTTAGTGAATACATGTAATCATTTGCAATAAATTATTTTTTTGCATTTAATAAGTACTCAATAATCTAAATTGTAACAAAAAAATTACACAGAACAGAAACATCTGTTTCATTTATCTTTTCAGGTAGTAAAGCCCATAAAGAGCTTGAAAAGGTGGTCAAGGGTAGACTCTTGGCAACAGACATAAAGAAGCTGTCTCCAGCTGAACAGACTTCAAGTCTAGAGTCCTTTCACAGAGTGATTTGCTTTTTTGCACCAAAATCATTGCACTTTTTCCATGCCCAGATGGAAGCAAGGTAATTATACTGCCAAAATTAATACACTGATGTAACCACAAATTGGTTTTACTGATATAGTAAAAGAAAAAAAACCCAATTGTATGTCATAAGTCATACATACCCAGTATACTGTTCATTTCAACAAGTCATAATTTTCAAAAAGTAGTTTTAATCGTTCAACATTTCAATAACTTCAAATTATCTTTTTTTTGCAGGCTTTATCTTGCCGCATTGCATTTCAATGAGAATGTAAATAGAGGTCAGGCGGTGACATTAGATGGCAGTCTCCAGTATCGAGTGTCCTTCCCAAAAGGGCGTAAGGGAGAAGGAGTTGCAAAAGAAATTAAAACCGGACAAACATACAGTAAGTTATTTGTTTGATTTTTAACAAAAATTATAGCATTCAGATCTAACCATCTATTCTTCTTGTTTCAAGTAATGAACAGTTTGATTTTGATTGTTTGCAGGCTATATTGATGACTTGTTTGATGAACTTCTGGTCAGACGGGAAATGTACACCAGCTATTCAGAAGCCTTTGATGCCACACAAAGAGAAGACAAAGTTAGACCAGCCCCTCTGGCACAGGCATTGCCAAGACAGTCAAAAATTGAAATAGTCGATAGACATATTTCAAGATTCAATTTAAACTAGAATTAAAATTATTTGTGTTCAGTTTTGTCTCTTTAAGAATTTAGTTAGGATATTTAAATCCACAATATTGAATACTTCTTCCTGACAATTTGAGCAATAAATCCATTGCACAAATCTTCTATAAGCTATAGTTTGTAAAAAAAAATATTCTTAAAATCATTGAAGAGGTATTAAAATTGAATGTGGCACATAGATGTACAGATGAATAATCATTTATACATGTATATATATTTATTTAAAATTGATTTGATTTCATTTTTATTGCTGCTGTCATGTTCATCATCTATTACTACATTTATTTTGCATTACTATTAAAACCTCTTTAAACAGCTGTTGTTTTGTGTTTTATTTCTACAAATTAAGAAAACTATACATAAAAGGGTAAAACTTGATTTGGGGGGAAAAAAGAGACCGGGTGTTTAGTGTTTACTAGAAGGTGCAAACAAACTATTTAAGATGTTTCCAAAACATGTTCATTCAAATAGTTTGTTTGGAAACCAACATGCTCTGTTATGCAGGAAATGCCTGCTTCTTCCATTTTTACATCCACTATATTCGTGTCTTTGCAACACTTTGACTCACTTCTTGTCTGCATTGTCATGTAGTGTTGACAAGAACACCTGCAACAATTAAAAGAATATACTAAAGTAGTGTGCTAAATCAGTTTAATCTCATTAAAAAATCTACTTTTTCCAAGATCTACATATAAACTGTAAAATGCACTAACAAATTGATCAACATTATATTTGTGGTGGCAATACGGATGAACTTTTAAAGTTAAATTTTTTCAAGCAGATGAGAATAAAAATATGCACATTATATACAATGTAAGGTCATTAGACACATGCAGGGAAATTGTATGAAAACAAAATATCACCCCCCACCCCACCCCACTTTTTTTTTAAAACTCTTTTTGAAACGAGCAAAACAGTAACCGAATACTTTAAAAACCCGATTGCAATTTGTTCCTAATATAAGTATTTGTTAGAAATCTTACCAAAGATTCACTTCATCAACCTCTTCGTCAAGTAAGGAGTCTTCATTCTCTTCGGTCGAAAGGTGACTGTCGTCCGAGTCAGACTCGGAGCTTGCGTCTCTGTTTGAAACATTTTGTACCGAAGATAATCTTGGTTCAAACATATATGGTGTTATTGACGGTTTCGTCGAAGTCAAGTCTGGCATTTCTTCACAATCTGTCGAACTTTCATCAGAAACATAATCCATTTTGTTATCTTGCTACCCACGCCGTATATTGTTTACAATTGTATGGCACGTATGACGTCAGCGGAAGAGGTAATTCAGGGGAAGTAAGCCAGGTCACATTTGCGCACCGTTCGACTTTTGATGACCGGGTACGTGCACCCGACATTGATTTAATTAATTTCATTAGGTTTTTTTTACTTCCAAAATAATAATCAATCATTTTACGTATTAAATTTGAAGATCGAAAATCGCTTCATTTGACCTTTAACTTAAGAGAAAGACATCAAATGTAACATAACATCTATCTCGTGATGGCATCAAATGTAACATAACATCTATCTCGTGTTATTCCTATATAATCTTATTACATTTTTAGAGTATGGCTGCTGGATAGTTTCGTTTTCTATTCGCTGCGTGTTAATCGTATTGTATATTGAAATATTGTTATATGGATGACATAGTAAGGGCTATATTGTTTCTACCTACCTACCTGCCTGCCTACCTACCTACCTAACTGTATGCCTGACTGCCCATATAGAGGTTTTTTTCCAGTACACTAACCACTACTGGAAACTGCTAAACGCAAACACCTTTCATACAGAAACGCGGCTGAAACCTAATGAATGAATCTTAAATGGTAGGCCGAGAGGCTGGGAATATGTCTTATACAAATTGTAAGAAAACAAAGATATTTTGTTGCAAAAGAATTATTAAAAGAAATTACGACAGAGAACAGTTCATAGAGCTTTAAAAGGCTGCAGAACTTAATATTTCCACGTTCTTTACGTTTATAAAAAGAAAAGGCTAGATTACTCTTATGAAATCGAATCGAACGGAACAATTGTACACGACCAAGACTCTATTAAGGAAATTATGGGCAAATCATTTGTTAAAGTTGTCACTACCTGACAATACTTATCTTTACCATGAGACTCATAACAGATAGGCTTAGCAGAGGTTACAAAATATAGCATAGGAACCCATTCCCACTTCAGTAAAGTTATTGAAAAAATTCCCACTAGAGACGAAATCATCATTGTAATTAGTTCACTCAATAATGATAAAGCATGTGGTCACGACGGATGCTGAGCATTTAAGTTTTGCATACTTTCCAAACAGTGTACAGCTACTTATATTCACAACAGTGTACGAGGCCAAGAAGAAGTATCCGCGACACTTTAAACAAGGATTGGTAATGCCAATCTTTAAAGGCGGAAGATAGAACACATTATATATGAATTCTTTTAGTCAAAAGTAAGAAGTATGCTGGCATACCTCTAACACAGAACGTAAAACCAAAGAAAGCAAAAAAAAAAACATGCATTAAAGCCTAAGATATGTGAAACTCTTCATATTTTATAGGTATCAGAAATGGCAGAATCAATCCATATATTTTAAAGGTATCAGAAATGGCAGAATCAATCCATTAACAAGTCTAAATATTTGGAAAAGAATTCTTCTAGCTACGGTCCGATATGGATGCAAACTAATGTCAGGGAACACAAATTCCAATCTAGAAGAACTTGAGTTGTATTAGAGATATGCAGCAAGAAGCATTTCAATAAATACTGGCCTATTGATGCTTTTCAAAATCATGAAGAAACTACATGGAGAGCAAAAATGGAATTAATGGAGGAATTATTTCACAACCATTCAATTGGATTTAAAACCAAATAGTATACTGTTTCGTAGACACAAATTTCCATCGATGGTATGGCCTCTCACTAAAATAATGAAACTATATAATAATAATAATAATAATAATAATAATAATAATAATAATAATAATAATAATAATAATGAGGACTTTGTATAGTGCCTAATCTTTAGAAGCTCTAAGTACTTTACAACATCTATAATGATATGACTACACTACAGAAAAACAAAAAATCATGTATGTTGGCAAAGTTATGATCTGTTAACTGTGGACCGACGACAGACGAAACAATATGTCATGCCTGTTGGTAAAGATATATGTAAACTGTGAGAAAGAGATTGACGACAGATGAAACTATATATCATGACTTAATAAAGATATGATATTATACTGTGGGAAAGAGAATGACGACAGACATTTTGTTTAGATTGTCAAATGCTACTAGCAGAACGCAATGTTTTGTTTGAGAGAGTGATTGACACTTCAGTTTTGTTTGAGAGAGTGATTGACACTTCAGAGGTGAGAGACGGGGTTACCTTATTCAATCCGGAAGGCAATATATTGCTGGAGATACTTCTTGGAAGCAGAGTACGCGCACGTCTATATATACTATGTAGGAATCCTGACTGGGACAGCCACTAGAGGGAAGCTCTTTGTGTATTTAGCTGTCAGGGCGGGATTGTCATTATATTCATTTAGTTTGAGTCAAAGAGTTGGGTGAGTTGTACGTGTTCTAATCAACTCTTTTGAACTAATATTCAGTTTCACGTTAAATGTTGTATGATACGTTTGCGTTATTTTATCGTACTTGTACTTTAATTCATCAAGAGTGTATGACTTATGTTATTTGGTAGCGAGAGATGATATGACTCGGATTATTAGCAGGGATATGAACACATGTGCATACTCCTGTTGATACATTATCTGGTCGCTAATGTTGAAGACGTATTATGCATGTAGTTTTAGTATATCTCATTTCTGTTTTAATGGCACGCCATTCATACGTCACAGTTGTAAATGAGGAATATTGCAGGCGTGTTATATTAATCCATTTATAACCATCAGATATTTTTACACTTAAAGCATATTATTTGGAAAGTTGTTTCTTTTCATATCTGGTACACTAGGTGTGGGTAACTTGATGAGTGAATAAATATGGAGATATCTGGTACATCATTATGACGTTAGACCGCCAGGAAAGTGTCCACGTGTAGGTGCATGAAAGTCTGGAGGGTTGATGTGACCGAGCCGGAAAGCAGGTCGATGACGTACCCATCGTTATGTAAATATTCGATACGCATATTATGTCGTTGTAGTGTTTCTGTATAGTGCTTGACTTTAAAAACGTTGTAGTAGATTTAACTACTCGAGTTTAGTACAGTAATGTTTGATTACATGAGTTTAATACGGTAGTGCTTGAATACATGAGTTTAGTACCGTAGTGTTTAACTACATGAGTTTAATACAGTAGCGCTCGACTACATGAGTTTACTACAGTAGTGTTTGACTACATGAATTTTGTACAGTAGCTTTTGAGTCCAATTATTTATTTGTTTTATATAATGTTTTATTTTAATAATTTGGATCCATATTATGTATCTTTGTATTTATGTTGATGTCATGTTTCCTGCTCATTATTGTGAGAGATTAATACATTTTCATTGTCACTCGCATATGTATTCTTTATTTCTTGAAACCCAGTCAAGTCTCAAAGGGTGTCAACTCGATTACGTTACACCGTTGTTGTGTTTCGTCTGATCCATTGTTGTGTTTCGTCTGATCCGTTGCTGTGTTTCGTCTGATCCATTGTTGTATGTCGTCTGGTCCATTGTTGTGTTCGTATAGTGTACTGTAAGTCCTTTAATGACAAGCTATGTTCCTAACTTTTCTGTATTTACAACTAACAATTAACTGAATGAAATCTCTTCTGAAGAGGAAAGAAGGTCAGTCAGTCAGTCAGAAAGACACACACACACACCTACCTAGCTAGCAGCAGAGAGGGTGAACAGACCAACTTTTACAGGCGTCGATTTAGCAAACTGAGGCTTTCTCGAAAATGCTTAATATAAGCCTCCATTCATCAAAATAAAATTAAAAAAAAAAACGACGCCATTTTTGTTGTCACCATCCCCTTTGCTGCTTGGAACTTTCAGTTCTGAGTTAACGATGCTTGGAAAATTCGTGGAGTTTTCGGGTAAAAAAAAAGACGCCATTTAGTTGACGTTCACCTCCTCGGCTGCTAATGCGCTAACTAAATATTTGATCAAGTCCGATACGATATCTTGTCCGAGGGTCTGATAAATTTATCGTCACAAATCCGTGTGGGATTGTCTGAGCGTGGCTAAAGAAATTTCTAAATCGATTATGATCCATATCACCACCGCACCAAGTTTGCCAAATATTTCTAAGAGTATGAGTATCAACTCCGTTAAATACACACAGCATATTGCAGTTATCTCTGATCACTTTTGGTATTTGAGTGTAACGTTGAGTGATATATATCACATCGGTGTTTTTGTGACGCCCCCGGGAAAATATTCTAGCAGGATTCTTTTGATTATCTAACATGATATCATCATATACGACTAAATTGTTAATACTTCCATCAATATCATCAATACTAGGTGCCTCTTCGATATCGGTTATAAACTCAATAACACCATCACCGTTAATTTCTTGCGCGGCATCATTAAAATCCTTTAATACTTCATAACATCGTTGATCGTCTACACTCGGAGCAATCATGTACAATTTATCCCACTTCATCCATCTCGTTATCAAATTAAGTAGCAATTGTGTTTTACCACTTCCAGATGGTCCGATGATAATCGCGCGAATAGAATTTGGTAACATTGCATGGTGTCTAATAGGTTCCCGTCGTCGAGTAGCTGAATAATCAATTACATTCATAACTGTTATATATAAATTATGGATCTATATTGTGTGAAGTGTAGGACGCGTACTGGCACAAATGACTTGACGACGATTACAACGAAAAATAATCGATCAGCGCTTTCTGGTAAATGCGTACAATGTAGTACGAAAAAATTTAGATTTACTTCCATGAAACCTTTAAAAAAAAACGAGGAGGTGATATTGCAGCCAAATTGACAAAACTCCCAGGAACACCGTGGGCAAAGTATCCAGGAGAAAAGCACCTTCCAGGATATAGCTACTGTGGACCGGGAACACGATTAGATATCAGACTTGATGATCAAAATTTACCCCGACCCGGCGAGTATCCAATAAACGCTATTGATAAGGCGTGTCATGCTCATGATGTCGCTTATAAAAGCAGCAATCTTCAACACAGACATCTCGCAGATGTAAAATTAATTCATGCGTTAAATGCTATTCCTGATAAATCCTTCAAAGAAAAATTGGCTTCGTGGTTGGTAAAATCTGCTATGAAGGGTAAATTGATGTTAGGTGCTGGTAATTGAAAATGCTAGCATTTTAATATGGAATCTATTTATTATTCTCCGAGAGGATACTGGAGAGGTTACGCAGCAATCAATAAACTAGCTAGTGCATCAAAGGTGAAAAAAACTACAGCGGCAAACTGGTTATCTAAACAAGCAATATGGCAAATTTATCTACCAGCGCCTAAACAAATTAACTATTCGCATTTTGATGTTACAACACCTAATGAAGTTCATCAAGCTGATATACTATTTCTGCCGCATGACAACGGTTACAAATACGCGTTAACGTTAGTTGATATTGCAAGTCGATACAAAGAAGCAGAACCGTTAAAAACAAAATCATCTACTGAAGTAGCTTCTGCATTTGAAAAAATTTATCGACGAGGTCCTCTGCGCTGGCCAAATCTGTTACAAGTTGATCCTGGCAAGGAATTTCAAGGTGTTGTTACATCTACGATGAAACATCATAATGTCGCCATCAGACGAGGACACACTGCGCTACATCGCGATCAGGCAATTGTTGAACGGTTTAATAAAACCCTTGCTGAGCGGTTATTCGGATATCAATACGCGAAAGAATTCATTCAAGAAAAGCGATCCCGTGAATGGGTCAAGAGATTACCAGCTGTGATTACCGCAATCAATAATGAGATTACTAGAACAATTAATATGAAACCTGTCAACGCGATTAAGAAAGCGTCTATCAAAATGGAAATCCAAGGAATTTCACAAAAAGATTTCAAAGAACCAATTCTTGGTAGTAATGTCATTGTAAGGTACTTATACGAACCAGGAGAGCTTGAGGGTGGTAAAAAAAGAGCTACTGATCCTATTTGGAGCGTCACTACGCATAAAATATCCGGCATAACACGATCAACTGGTAGACCTCCAGTCTATAAACTGGATTCAACTGCTCCTCAGCGAGGATTTACTCGACAACAGTTACAAGTGATTCCCGAGGATACTCAATTACCACCGCGTGGTCTTAATTAGCACCCAGGGTGCTGGCACCTCTGCGTCTGTTGCACTCAAGACAAGTCAACCTCACATTGTTTCTGACATGACCGAGATTGTTATCTTTTCTATCTACGGTGAATTGGCGAGGATCTTTATCCGACCAATTCCAACTCATTATACAATTACAACTCGCGCAGTGATTGTTCTGTTGTTGCTTTAGTGTCTTAATTAATTCAGCATCAATGTCAAATTCTCTTTTATTTTTTTTATCCTGTTGTTTATAACCAGAGAGTTTTTTTCTGATTATATTATCATCGGTGTGTATATTACTTATTGTATTGTCATTATCATTAACCACAATTCTTCGAAGTTGGTTTATTCGCCGTACTCTGGATACTGCGACATAAACTAAATTTGACCACTCAATATGATTATCTACTATCCAAAGAGTTGTATCGGATATAGTCAATCCCTGTGAAGAGTGTATTGTTGCTGCATAACCTAACGTCCATGGGGATTTATCAGCACCTAATGCATCTTTAACGACGCTGATATCAACCAACACAATATCATTTAATACTAAATTCTGCTTTTGTTGTTGTACAGGAATGTCAACGTCGATATTCTGCTTTCGTGTATCCTTAGGTCTATAACAGAGTGGTACTGGAAGTGTTGCAAATTTTTCTTTATGTAGCGCAAACAACTTCATCTGAAGTGCGTCTCTGACTATTTTTCTACTCGCGATTATTAAATCATTTGGCTTCCACATTTCCCAAAAATCATTCATGGGAGTTTCAGAGATTATTTCACGCGCTATTTCACATTGGATTTTATCCGGTTGTAATCTAATTAGCGCTTTGAATTCTCGTAATTGTTCATCAAGTGATCTATGGTCGGTATTAATCTCTTCATAATAATCTACAAATCCTTTTAACCATTCATGTGGAGATCCACCAACAAATGGCTGCGGTTGGCCGTGATCCCCGCACATGACGACTTTTGTATTTTTCAATAACAACCATTCAAGAAATATCTGTAATACTGTCAATGATACCGTGCATATTTCATCCCAGATTATTATTTCAGGAATAAATTTATCGCCCATTCGATCAGGAGTCCATGTATCGCCTTTCCATCGAAAGAAGCTGTGATAAGTACAGGCTTTTACCCCCCGCGCTATCATCTCTCTGGCGAGTCTGTGAGTTGGTGTTAACACAACCATGGTTGACCGACGAAATAATTCGATTGCACGAGTTGTCTTTCCTGATCCACCACAGCCGTTTAAATAAACTGTCTTGTATCTACAAATCGGATCTGATACGGGCGGTGCAGTAGAAAATTCTGATTGAATCTCTGAGATATTATGGTCACTTTTCAAGTATTTATCATCCATAGCAACGTCTGCGGATTTACAATACTCATGTAATGTTTCTTTTTTAAACCTCCAATTTCCCCACGCTTCCTTAGGATCTGTGAATTTAGCTACATCTGATTTGTATTTTTCATGGATATACATCGAATCAGTAGCTACTCTAACCGTGGTATTAGGAAATCTATTTATCATCGAGAATAGATTAATACAAGAATAGGCTAGCATAGAACTTCTCAAATGTGTGTACTGACAACTATATCCATCACAGTAGGTAATAACCGTACCTAATTTCTCACCATTGGATCGAAAAGCATCCCTACGGGTTACAAATTTTCCTTTTTTTATTAAATCGGTTATGATAAAATCGTATTCTTCATTGTCTAAGATCAATCTCGAAGAATATTTTGCATTGTCAAATCTTCCACCTTGAGTGAATTTACCGATTATTCTTCGTCCGAGTTCTTTAGCCTCTCTATTCCTACCTTCGAATAACCTCTTAGACCAATCTATGATTTGTTCCTCGCTGAAATTCTTCGAATTTCCATCTAGAAATTGTTTTCGTTGTTCGTTAATTATTTTTTCTAGATCGGGTTTTGGTAACCAAACATCTTTCTGCGCGTTATAACAAATAATCGCTTCACTGACAATTAATGATGTTAACATACCACAATCGATCATATATCGCAATAGCACAATTGGCATCCACGCTTTTTCATACATATGTCTACCAAGCCAAAGATAACTACACGGATGTAACCCTGTAGCTAATTCGAATGATATCACACGAGCGAACCCGGTTAAATCAAAATTAGAACTGCTAGCAGTTCCAGGCAATGGACCATTAATCGCAACACGAGTCATTTCATGTGTGGGATGTCCAAATCGTTTAAAATATTCAGAGCATTCTCCATATCCGAGAAAACTTCCAGGATAACACGCGGATATATCAATTGAAATCATACCATCACGTGAGTATTTCGTATTCCACAATCCTCCATGACCCAATTCGACGCAACTCAACTTCACATCCTCCAGAAAATCACTTCGTGTTGGACGCCATGAGTTTTTTTCTCGTGCGAAGTGAGCTACCACTGATGGAATAGTAAAACTATCCGTAAGTAGTTTTTCATTAGAAAATTCTTTAGAATTTTCAGGTGAAAATTCATTAGCGATTTTTCTCATTCTAGTATCTAATTCTTCAGTTCGTTATAATTCACCATTTGGTTTTACAAACTGATCAAATCCTATTTCCGGATCCTCATTACTCCTGAGTAACCACATTGACACAGGGTCGTCTTTGGTTAATGTGTGAATAGCATCAAATAATTTCTCTTCATAGAAACCATCCCTAGAAAATTCTTTAGGGATATATCGAACAGTTCTTTCTCGTGGAAATATATTTACCGCGGGTGTCCACGCGTGTTTGTTATGATCAATAATTTCAATTGGAGCTCCTCGCGATTGATATTTCGGTTCGTATAATACTTCTCCGGTTATCGTCGCTACCGATATTGGAAATTTTAATAATGCTTCTAATTTAGCTATATCGGAAATCCTTGCTCCATGTTGATTCACTGTTAGTTCCCATTCGGTTATTTTTTTTCTTCGTAGATCAGTTAATTTGTTTCCCCGGGATGCATTTTTGAAGTGTTCTATTAACCGTGTTGCTACACAATTAAGTGGCAAAGCCACTGATGATGAAAACATTGGAGCTAGTTTTGTAATACTTGGGTTATCATTTAGCTGATATATTCCGTAAACAACTGCTGTTACAGGGTAAGATTTCTCATAGTATGGTTTGTCAATTCCAGTTAGAATTCCTGGTTTGGAATCTCTACTCACAATTACAAATTTTTTATCCTTAAGGATTGGGTCAAATTTATCTCTGATAATCCATTCACCTTCCTCTTCGATAATGAATTTTATTCTAAAAAAATACTTCAGTAGAGATTTCCCGCCCCTTGGCGAGCCAAGGTGTGAAAGTATCACAGCTGCTCTTATATCATTCATAGTAGCATCAATTATGGGTATATTGACATCTACATCAATAATTCGAAATGTCGACCACGTATGAGATGCTCCATCACGCTTAAACTCATTAAAACAGTCGCTGATTTTACTCAATAGTGGTTTATCATCTACTAGACTTTTAGGTATATCAGAGATTCTATCGAGATTAAATCTAACATTTTTCCAAGGCTTAATTTTCGATAATCTCTTGAACTCCTTCATATTATAATTAAAACAAGTATTTAAATAAGAAAATTTTATATAATGAATCATTGCAAATGGCTTATGATTGGATCAAAGACTCCATGTAACAAATCATGTAGAAATGAATTCTGTGGGTATCATATGCAGAGTGTAAGAAACGGTTCGGAGGGACCTCTACCATGCTTGCATTGTGGGGTAGGTGTAAGAGGCAAGTCGCAGTTATGCATTAATTGCGGGGGTAAGCGTTATAGAGAGTTAAAACGTTATTATGACAAGCGAAGAATCAAAAATCCTGACGACGTCAATGGCAAAATCATAAAAACTACGGCTGATTATATAAAAAGATTTTCCAATGTTATAATTCAGCCAATTAACGAATTAGACAAATAGATATATTATATATAAATGAGCCAAGAATTTCAAAGACATCCTGTTATTAAAAATTACGAAGCTTCTAGTGATGGTGTTGTTAGACACAGTAAAAATAAGAAATCTGTTGGGCGGGATAATGGTATGGGTTATTTGATATTTAAAGCTGGAGGGAAAATGTATCTCAATCACCGTTTCGTTTATGAAGTGTATAATGGATTAATCAAGGATGGCCTTGTTATTGATCATATTGATGGTATTAGGACACATAATTCTTTGAATAATTTACGAGCTGTTACACAAAGTGAGAATACTGCATTTGGAAATACTGGTACTTGTAAATCAATTGGGAAGAGACCAGTAAGATCGTTTAATACTGACAAGGGGGAGATGGTATTTCAATCAATGTCAGAAGCTGGTAAGTATTTCAATATTCACACCTCCTCGGTACAAAAAGTAGCAGAGGGAATTTATAAGACCGCTTTTTCAAAGCGTTTTAAAAACAAAATTCAGTTTTCTTATGTAGGGAGATAACTCCGTTAGGTATAACGCGTGTGAAATCCGTAGGATTTCCACCAATGACAGAGTTACGGATCTTAAACACGGAAATACTAGCGTTGGAAAATCTTCGATTTTTGATTGGCTGTTATAATTAAATAAATCCGAACAAAACACAATCAATTTTGTCTTTTTTCAAGTATTAACAGAACTGTTTTATAGACACGTCGTATTTAAACATTTTTTTTAATGTCTGTTTCAAGTATTATGCGTGTTTTCAACATTGTCAGTGATCGCTAATAAACAAACAAACAATTACAATCACTACACCTCTTTTATATCACCTCGTCGTAATGAGTGTATATATACAAATTCGTTCTTATTATAATTGGGCATTTAGCCGAAATTCAAGTGTAAACAAAACCACACCGTCACACGTGGTATGAACGTTATTATTGACATTCAAAACCAAAGTTTCGATTTTGCGGTTTTGTTTACACTTGAATGTAGAATAGCCCGCGTCATCCATTGTCATTGAAATCAATTCATTCATTGTGTCACCTATAATCTATTGTTGTACCGTCCTATGTGTATAACCGCCTACCACACTAGATCAGGGGTTATTGTACCGTCGTCATTGTCATTGAAATCAATTCATTCATTGTTCACCTATAATCTATTGTTATATGTTTGTCGGTTGTAACCGTTGAGCGCGCTGCTTGATGTATAAAACACCAAGGGGGTTCAAAACGGTGAATGTGCCGTCGTCATTCATTATATATAATCATAATCACCTATAATCGCATTAAGCTTCTGGGTATACTAAGATGATCAACACCTTAGTGTATCCAGAATTCATTTTGAAAATACTTTGTATTTGAAATACTTTGCATTTAAACAAATATATTTTTATATATATATGAATATTGAAAATCTCAAATTGATTATTATTGAAATCAACAAGTTGAAGGATGAAAATGTAAAATTATGTTCAGGTTTGGATTGTGATCAAATTATGACCAATTTCGAGGAAATACAATTTGCAGAACAGACCGGAAAATATGTCCTATCTAAAAAATATTTTTTAATTAAGAATATCCAAAAGCTTATACGTGAGAGCTTAGTAAATACTGAAGATGTTAATGTCTTCGTACCATTATGTAGCATCGTTGAACGTGTTCGAAAGCAATTAGGATTAGAATATGAACAAAAGAGACTTATTAATTGTAAAGTGAGACAATTAAAAACATTAATGGAAAACTCTGAAGGTGATGAGCCCACGCGTAGAGAGCCTCCTTTGTTTGTATAACCGATACGGTATGAGGAAGTAAAATTATGTGTGTAACAACAAGGAAGTATTAAAATGATTTGCATTTTTAGGTTAGTGATTTCTTTCGAAATGATTTGCATTTCTAAAATGCTTTGCATTTGAAAATCCAAAGGATTTTTATTTGACAATTAGTGATACTCTTTCAATAATGGTAGGAGAATCATTAACAACGAGATTAGCTAGAGAAAGACTTGAAGCTCTTAAGAAAATATTACCCCTTCGTGATAGAATCCGCGAAAAACTTCAACAACGGCAATTATTTCAGACTGACTTCACAGAGGATACAGAACAACTCTTCAAACCTATTGTTAGTGCAACTGAGGGTGTGAAAACAGCAACTGAACGGGCGATATACGGAGATGTCCCTAAAGAAGGTCCTAGAACAGAGAAGCCTCTTCTCCCTGTGTTGGAGAAAATAGCAAAACGAACTAAACAAACGAAACAAGCTGTACAAATACTTCCAGGTGAAATCGCAGGGGAGATGGAACTACAACGACAGCAAGAACGAGAAGAACGAGAAGAACTACAACGACAGCAAGAACGAGAAGAACTACAACGACAGCAAGAACGAGAAGAACTACAACGACAGCAAGAACGAGAAGAAGAGGAAGAAGAAGAACAAGAAGGCGCAGTTTCCACGAAGAGTCGTGTTTCCTTTATAGACAAATTCAAACCTGAGATTGTATCACATATACAAGAATTTCAATTTGAAAAACCCAGCGATTATACCGCCTTTGGTGAGTTTGCTGTCAAGAGTTATATTATAAAAGGGGAAATTCTCAAAGACGAGTATAAGGATAGTAAAATACCAAAAGATTAATGGTATGATTGGTTGTATAAAACGAAGAAGAATATTAGGAATCTTAGTGAGAAGAGGAAAGAAGAACAGTCGTATATAGAATTTCAGAATGGAATTAAGGAAGGAGTAAAAAAAGCTAAATCAGACCCTAAATTTCTTAGATTACCAAAACAATCAAAACCCGGTTCAGAAATAAAAACACAAGGTGCAACTGGTACAACTAAAAAAACAGGCAGTGGTTTAGTTGGAAACTCTAATGTAACATGTCCCGGCAATATTCTCGGTGATATAGCACGATTAGAAATACTTGTAGGAGGAAAACGAGCCGGAAATAACTCACCAGAAATAATCAATGAAGCTGCTGATATCTGTAGGCGATTATTTCAAGGTGGTATCATGGATATTGCAACATATAGAGATTTCATTGAAGAGTTAGCCGAAAATCCTGCGGATTTTTACGGTTATCATAGCGATTAGATAAATATCAATGTGGAAATGCTTTAGTATTTGGAAACACTAGCATTTGGAAATGCTAAAGCATTTGGAAAAACACTAGTGTTTTTGTATATAGAAGAATGATCATACACTACAACCATGATAAACCAACTAACGTCTACGTGGTAAACTCACGATTACCAAAATACCGAGTATACTATGGAGATGGTCTCGGTAATACTATAATGGGATTATTTTCAAGAATGGCTCCAAAAGTGGCTCCATTTGCAAAACAGGCAGCAATGAAAGCAATTGATGTTATCCGAGATAAGGGTATTAACACTGTTGGTGATCTTGCTAGTAAGGCATTTTCAGCCGCTCGGGATAAACTAACAGCGCTAGTTCGACGACGAAATTCTTCGAATTTCCAATCAAAACCTGGAAATGCTAGCATTTCTAGAATGACTTCACTGCCATCTACTGCAGTAATGCCTACACAGGTTAGTAAAATAATAAATAACGCCGTGGATAAAAAACTACAGTCGTTAATGACTAACGCCCAGGATAATATAACAGCAAATATGATAGCCGGAAGTGGGCTTCCGGGAAGTGGCTTTAAGAAATTTCGCCGGAAACGTTAGAAATATTTATTTGAACAGGATTTCCAATTATGATAGTTATTGTAGAAATGCTAGCATTAGAAATATTTGTGTCAGAATCACTTGTGATTCTATTTATTTGAATAGGATGCTCAGTTGTTATGGTTATTGTAGAAATGCTAGCATTAGAAATATTTGTGTCAGAATCACTTGTATCAGAATCACTTGTGATTCTACTTACGTTATCTTCATTATCAGATATTTTCATCATCATTATTAAAATACACCCAACTAAATAATTAGTTTATAAAAATTATTTTTATATTATAAAATATTTATAATTTGCTAATTTTGTTAGATTTTTTACTTTTTTTACTCATTTTTCTAGTGTTTTTACTCATTTTTCTAGTGTTTTTATGCAATTCATCGACAAAATTTCATGAAAAGCGAGGATGAAAACCCCAGGAATTCATTTAGAGAAAATCGATTTTGATCAGATTTTTTATCATGTGAGGCTAAAATATGTTGTTTCATGGAATTTTCGATGTTTTTTTTATTGATTTTGTATTGTTTTTTGGCTAATCCGTCGACATAATTTCATAAAAATCGATTTTCTCTAAATGAATTCCTGGGGTTTTCATATGAAACTATTTTAAAATAATTTCAAAATTCTTTCAGAATTTTTGATTTAGACCATCGGATATATAATAAAAATGTTCAAACAAAACCCTGATGTTGCATTTGACATGGAAGCCCCAGTGCTTAAAGATACTTCTGTACGTGATTATCAATTTTTTGCTTATCACGCAGTACAACCTAATCTTCGAGGAAGAATTGAACTTCAAGTTCATGATACCAGTAAATACTTTTTACCCGCTGAAGCCTTTATTGAAGTCGAAGGTGAACTTGTAACAGATGTTGTAGCTAATACACCATATGCAGATAATATCCAAGTTGGTTTTGTCAATAATGGTATCATGGCATTATTTGAAAGTGCTAGATATCTCATTGATGGAAAATAAATCGAATCTATTGAACGTGAAGTTGATGTAGCAACAACAATACTAGGGCTAGCAAGATACTCTGACGATTATACAAGATCGGCCGGTCCATCTATGATGTTTGCAAAGGATATTACTGATAATGCTAGTGGTACTCAGTATCT
The DNA here is from genome assembly GCA_029339505.1 of Unio delphinus. Classification (NCBI taxonomy): domain Eukaryota; kingdom Metazoa; phylum Mollusca; class Bivalvia; order Unionida; family Unionidae; genus Unio; species Unio delphinus. The sequence goes on from JAQISU010000101.1 coordinate 1,973,748, forward strand.
AGTAAGACGCCCACAGAATCGTGCTGATCCTGCTGTTGATTTTGAGGTTACTATAGGTGGTGTTGCTTTTGGTATTGAAGATATGATTATAAATACTCTTCCTAATTACAATCTAGGATTTGCAACACGAGCAGCAACGTTACAAGGAGATCGTCGACGATTTTCATGTGCGATTCCGCTCCATCATATATTTGGATTTTGTAGAAACGTCAGAAAAGTTATTTATGGAGTAAAGCATACTGTAGCACTAGTGAGAAAGGGTGATGATAATAATGCAATCTGGCGTATTGGCGGTGCTGCGGGTAAAGTAATTTTATCAAAACTATCACTGTGGATGCCAGTGTTGACTCCATCATTGTCAGTAGAACCGCGGTTGCTATCATTTATGGATCAAGGGGGAAAGAGATTATTAAGCTGGTTGACAACGTCCACAGATACCATGGATTCTAATATTGATGGTACACTTACATGGCATTTGGCAGCACGACAGGGTGTTTCAGCTCCACGGCATATTTTTATTGCTCTACAGGATAAAGCGCGATTGGATAATCAAACACGTTCTCATATGATATTTGATCAAATCGGATGTAATGAAGTTTCACTAAAAATAAACGGACAACAAGAACCATCAGAGGATATACAACTTAACTATGAAAATAACCACATTGCACGAGTTTATCATCGATTGCTATCATTTATGGGACGTGATCAAAATGTAGATACTGGTCTACAAATATCACAATTGGATTTTAAAAGTCTGTATCCGATTTATTACTTTTCGTTGGAACATCTTGACTTGATGAAACAGTCCGTAGTTGATATACACTTCCGAGCTCGTGTAACCCGTCCTGCTGGTATTGTTAATTATAGAGCGGTTGCTGTTATTCTTAGTGATAAATCAATGATACTTGAAGGTGTTGGTGGACGAATGAGATTGGTAGATGCACCAGTTGAAAATCTATAATTGAATTTAGAAATACTTGCATTTCCGATTTAGAATCAATCTATTTTGTATAATGTCGTATAGTAATATCAATGTTACGTTGACACCTGGTCAGCTAAAAAAATTACAATCCAAATCAGCTAAGCAATGTGGAACCACAATAACGCTGAAATTTAATCAAATGAATGGCGGAGGGAATAAACTATCGCTGACAAAAACTCAGGTTAATCACTTCAATAAAGCGTTTAAAGAAAAAAAAGGAACTCAAATTACTTTTTCTAAAGCTGCTATCGCCAATATGGAAAAGACTGGTGGTATATTCCCGTTGTTAGGGTTGATTCCAGGGTTGATTGCCGCAGCAGCCCCAGCGGTAGCGAAGGCAGCAGCATTAGGAGCTATTGGTACCGCAGCAGGAATGGCATTGAAAAAGGCAACTGGAAAAGGGTATAAAAAAAAAGGAAAGGGTCTAAGACTACCAGGAACCCCGAGTTCATGGTACAGCGGAAAGGGTCTTCGAATTCCAGGAACGATATAGTTCCTATGTCCAATTTTGATTTAATTGATACCGCTAAAAAATTAAAAATAAAAAATTTCAGAGGGGTTTTTATGAGAGATCAGTTACCGGCACAACCAAATGATGTTGAAACCGGTATTATTAATTTAGATAACAGCTCCGGACCTGGAACTCACTGGGTTGCATACGCGATTGATCCACGTGGGATTATTTATTTTGACTCATATGGATTAGCGCCGCCGAAAGAATTTATGCGTTATATAAAAGATTTTCCAATGAAGACTTGGTATTCTACGTTACCAACACAAACAATGCTTGATCCACCAATATGTGGTAATGAAGTATTAAACGTACTTGATGCTATATCCAAAAGATTTTCGAAACCACCTCATATAGTAGTAAATGAGTATACTAGCGGCAAATCTCTTTAAAAAATTCTGAAAGAATTTTAGATTAAAAATCTTTAGATTGAAAATCTATCGGATTTAAACGATGAAAATATTTCTATAATAATGATTGATATTTGGGGACGATCTTTATCATCGCTGAAGAAACCTGATAGTGGAGTTGAAACCGTTGATAACAAGGATATTAAAAAACTAATCGAAGATGAAATAGCTGAAATATTAAACCTAGCAAATGTTGATCCTGGTGAAATAGTTGTATTTCAAGATCGTCAGGGTAAATTGAAAAGTAGTAATATCTCTCTTAATGATATTTTGGTTAAACAACGAGACGCAGCAGAGGATACTATCGCGTTATTTTCTGATGGGGGTAAACTCAAACCAGGTGTACTTGTTTCAACGATTACGGATAAATTAGCAACATACGATAACACGGTGAATTCATTAAAATCGCTTAATGATAAGTATGACGATCATATAGTTGCATTTGATCAGTTTACTGCATTACAAAGAAATATAGTTGACAAAATTGACAAACCCATACTAGAATTTTTTGGAAATCCACCAGTGACCACACCAAAACTCACCACAATAAAAGATTCTATATTGGAACTAGCAACTCTTCAATCCGAATATGAAAAACACACGAAACTATTTATGACGTTTCGTAAAAACCTCATGGACAAGTTTATTGGGAGCCCATTTGATAAAATTGAAATAACACTTCCCGATATTAAAAAATCCATCGATGAACTTAAAACATTCAACAACGCAATAAGGGATGATGCAATGAGAATGATAAGCGTTGTTGAAAAAGTAAAAATTCCTCATAATAAATCTATCGTCAACAACGTAGTATACACGATTCAATACGGATCATTTATGTGGACTCCCACAAACAATATTTTAACCGTAACCGCAGCAGTCAAGGGTATTTATCGATTAATAATAGTATCACCGACTCAGTTTGAAATATCATCAAGTAGTTCATCTGGAGTCAATAATACGATATCAACGATCATCGACAAGGATACAACTGAACAATTCACGATAACAAATACAGATGGAAATCTAGCCAAGGTTTCAGTAACGTGGTACGTAGAATTCGTAGTGGATTTAAGTAAACAATTAAATTGATTTAAAAATTCTTTCAGAATTTCGTAATTGAAAATGCTAACACTTTTAAAATAAAATGACTCCATCATCGAATCAGTATCGCTATGATCAAGTCAAAGAGTTTCAAACTAAACTCAGTTCTCTCTGTGAAGAATATCAAATAAAAATCAAAAAATACAAACGAAGAATAACCACAGTTGATATCACCGTGTACTCGGTGTCAGGAGTAATCACTGCTGCTGGAATAATACTATCTTCGGTTACAATGATTGCTCCGGTCGTAGTTCCAATCGCTATTTCCGCAGTGGCTACAATTGCTGGTATATTAACTGGGATCACAAAAAAACTATCATCGTGTAGCCAGAGTAAACTACATGATTATTTAATTAAATATCATATTGCATCTGCCGGTTACTCGCAATTATCCTCGTTGATATCATCGTCGTTGGATGACACAACAATATCAGATAGCGAATTTTCAACTATGGCTCAATTGTATAAATCAACAATGCTGAAATTAGAGCAGAATAATAATAATAATGTTGTCGCAAGAACTACTTCAACAAATAGTAACAAATACAACACCAGTGAAAACAAGCACGATATCAATAACCTCAACACGTCCCGAATTTAGTGTTAATTTTCCAATTCCTGTTCCCGTGAGCGAGATCGCACTAGCAAAACTACGAGTGTATCATAGCTGGCCTAATATTAGATCGGTAGCATTTGGTGGTCAACAACCGAATAATTCCTTGGTATTTGCAAACAAGAATCGTGAAGACGGAACCCCAGATTGGCAGGTTGTTTCTATACCAACAGGATCATACCAAATCGAACAGATCAATGCTGAATTTCAACGCAGAATAAAATCTCTCACCGGAAAAGAATCAAAAATCGCTATAACAGTTCACGAACCAACATTATCATCCGCTATCGAGATAAATACAGAAGGATACGTTGTAGATATTTATCAGAGTTCTATAAGATCAGTGTTAGGATGGCCTGAATTACCACCGGATAACTCGCGAGAAAATTCGAAGGATTTTCCACCCGAACCTAAGAAATCCGATTATATCACCAACAAAATAAAACCCGTCAATGAAGTCAAAAGTTATCAAGATTATGCTCCTAATAAATTCTTGAATAAAGAAATTTTTGAATCAATTTATGTTCCTCTCATTAACGGAAATTTCACAGCAATGAATAATGATTTTTCACTACTGCTAATATCTATTAAATCCGGCTCTCTCACCAAGGATGAATTTATCAGCATCGTAGAAACGGGTAATAAAATCATCGACGATATGAAAATATTTCACTCGAAAATTATTCAAGAAGTATTAAATGAAGAGATCTTACATGATAAGTTTGCGGATCTATACAATATTAATAAAACGGAGATTAAAGATTTTAAAATCCCTGGATATAACCCGGATAAACTAAAGAAACAACTTGACGATGCTATTAATATTGGGTTCAAAAGAATCCACGATAATTGGAAAAAATTGAAGAATCCTACAGCAAATATTCTGAAATATAATAATGATCCAGAAGGCGGCGGTAGACATATTGCTCCGAACAATGTGAATATTTCAACGGTGATTGCGCTCAATTTAGTATGTGACGTTATCGAAGGAAATTATCAAATAAATCTCGAACAATCAAATCAAGCTCAGCAAGGATATATTTTATACTCATTTGCACCAACGGCTCCTCCAGGATTTCTAATTATTGAAGACCCAACTAATCTAGTCTATATGCGATGTCATAATAATTTGTTAACGAGAATTAATTTCAAACTCACTGACCAATCTAATAATCTGATTGATTTACGAGGTGAGGTTTTACAAATTAGTTTGTTTGTGAAATCTTAAGGACTTGATCAAATATTTAGTTAGCGCATTAGCAGCCGAGGAGGTGAACGTCAACTAAATGGCGTCTTTTTTTTTACCCGAAAACTCCACGAATTTTCCAAGCATCGTTAACTCAGAACTGAAAGTTCCAAGCAGCAAAGGGGATGGTGACAACAAAAATGGCGTCGTTTTTTTTTTTAATTTTATTTTGATGAATGGAGGCTTATATTAAGCATTTTCGAGAAAGCCTCAGTTTGCTAAATCGACGCCTGTAAAAGTTGGTCTGTTCACCCTCTCTGCTGCTTAGCTACCTACCTACCCAGCTACCTACCTACCTATCTACCTGCCTGCCTGCCTGCCTACCTACCTACCTACCTACCTACCTACCTACCTACCTACCTACCTACCTACATACATACATACATACATACATACATACATACATACATACATACATACATACATACATACATACATACATATGATTCGGTCTTTTTATATTTTTTCAGACTAGATACGGAACATTTGAACCGCCAGCAGTTCCACACCAATGTATTTAAGAAGTGGGAGCCATATTGTGCCAAGGGATGTTGAGTCCCCCAATTTCCAAGAGATTATTATAGGATTGTATGTAGTTATATATTTCATCTTGTACATGCGTTAGTTTAAGATGTATGTCTCTTGTTTACGTTCTCGGCTCAATTGGGTGTTTCATTATCTTGTGAGATGTATAATCCGTATTTCTATTGACATGATGTAATCTTGGCTAAAGAGGAAATTAAGTCACTTAGTCAAACATAGATACAAGCACGCACGCACACGCACGCACACACACACACACACACACACACACAGAAGCATACAAAATATATACTTGCATAAATGTGTCATGTAGAAAGAAATACTTACATGGCAACACTTGTAAACCTTTTCCATTTCCTTTCCTTTACTATACTAAGTTAATGTAAAGCACATAAAATATAAAAGTACTTTACATTTATATGTATTATCTTTACCAAGTAATTGTTAAAGAGCAGTGCCATGCTAAGCCAAATGCTAGTTAGTATTTGTATGAAAGCAGCTATTAAGGCTTTTCGTTGTGTTAGTATGTTTGCTGATACAGTAATACTGTTGTATTGTTGTCACTTTTATGTTGTATTGCACGTCCTCGTATTATCTTGAATTTGATTAATCTGATGTAATCTCTGTTGAAGAGGAAATAAAGTCAGTCAGTCTCTCTCTCTCTCTCTCTCTCTCTCTCTCTCTCTCTCTCTCTCTCTCTCTCTCTCTCTCTCTCTCTCTCTCTCTCTCTCTCATACATACATACATACATACATACATACATACATACATGCATATATACATACAGATGGATGGATATAATGACAAAATGAAGACTAGTTTTCGCCTTCTATTTATATCTATTCTAGGTAAATCAATCAGTAAAAGGTTTTATTTCAGGTTATATAAAAGGCTTTCATGCTGTTCGGACCAACTTATAACTTCAGTTTCTATACTGAAACTCTTCTTTATAAAGTGTGTAATACATTACTAAAATACTAATATTTAGAGTGTCTAATACATTACTAAAATACTAATATGTAGAATATGTATCTTCCACTTTTTAATGTCCCAAATCCATTTATTATCAGCATCAAGGAGCCAGAGGGGACCTAATCAATTTCAATGTATACACAATAGACAAAGCAAATTTTATCACCCTTTCCACTCAATTAGATATGATATGGCCGTTCTGCATATCTCCCTGCGGGTTTTATTTACAAGATAGGTCAGATACTGCTGTATTTCATGAGTTGATGTTGGCAAAAGTATAAAATTATACTGTGGTCGGTACATCAACATGTCTTGAAAGTTGGACAAATTCCTTAGTCTTAAATTCAATACTTTTTTATTTGTGCTTTTTTTAAATGATGATATGCATTCACTCATCTATCTATCTATCTATCTATCTATCTATCTATCTATCTATCTATCTATCTATCTATCTATCTATCGATCTCTCTTATACATACATACATACATACATACATACATACATACATACATACATACATACATACATACATACATACATACATACATACATACATACATACATACATGTGAGAAAAATATAATTTCCAGTTCATTAATGCTGCTTTCAGTGACTAAATAGTGTCACTGTAAAGTCTGTTGAAGCAGAGCTTTTATTGGAAAGACAACGGCGAACATAAATATCTACACATAACTATCAACACGTTGAGTTTATTTCATTTCAGACACGTCTATTATTATTTCCTTTCGTAATACTTATCATCACATTCATCTATGTAATCATTAAAAACAAAGCTGTCGACCGAATGAAGAAAGATATACCAGAAACAACAGCAAACTATTTGAGCCAATTGGAGTTGTTTTTGTTGTCATTGCATGTATCAGGGGAGATAACTAGCACAACATACTTATATTCTTGTTAGAGTTATATATCCCAATCTATCGATGCATTGAAATCATTGCTGAAATTGTTTAAAATGGGTCCCTTATAAATTATGGTTATATGAAATTAATATTTAGTATTCTTCCATAAAGTCATATCTAACTGATTTAGGAATGTATAATAAATAAAATAAGAATTCCATAAAGTCATTTCTAACTGATTTAGGAATGTATAATAAATAAAATAAGAATTCCATAAAGTCATATCTAACTGATTTAGGAATGTATAATAAATAAAATAAGAATTCCATAAAGTCATTTCTAACTGATTTAGGAATGTATAATAAATAAAATAAGAATTCCATAAAGTCATTTCTAACTGATTTAGAAATGTACAATAAATAAAATAAGAATTCCATAAAGTCATTCCTAACTGATTTAGAAATGTACAATAAATAAAATAAGAATTCCATAAAGTCATTTCTAACTGATTTAGGAATGTACAATAAATAAAATAAGAATTCCATAAAGTCATTTCTAACTGATTTAGGAATGTACAATAAATAAAAAAAGAATTCCATAAAGTCATTCCTAACTGATTTAGAAATGTACAATAAATAAAATAAGAATTCCATAAAGTCATTTCTAACTGATTTAGAAATGTACAATAAATAAAATAAGAATTCCATAAAGTCATTTCTAACTGATTTAGGAATGTATAATAAATAAAAAAAGAATTCCATAAAGTCATTTCTAACTGATTTAGGAATGTACAATAAATAAAATAAGAATTCCATAAAGTCATTCCTAACTGATTTAGGAATGTACAATAAATAAAATAAGAATTCCATAAAGTCATTTCAAACTGATTTAGAAATGTACAATAAATAAAATAAGAATTCCATAAAGTCATTTCTAACTGATTTAGAAATGTACAATAAATAAAATAAGAATTCCATAAAGTCATTTCTAACTGATTTAGGAATGTATAATAAATAAAAAAAGAATTCCATAAAGTCATTCCTAACTGATTTAGGAATGTACAATAAATAAAATAAGAATTCCATAAAGTCATTTCTAACTGATTTAGGAATGTACAATAAATAAAATAAGAATTCCATAATGTCATTTCTAACTGATTTAGGAATGTACAATAAATAAAATAAGAATTCCATAAAGTCATTTCTAACTGATTTAGGAATGTACAATAAATAAAAAAAGAATTCCATAAAGTCATTCCTAACTGATTTAGGAATGTACAATAAATAAAATAAGAATTCCATAAAGTCATTTCTAACTGATTTAGGAATGTATTCCATAAAGTCATTTCTAACTGATTTAGGAATGTACAATAAATAAAATAAGAATTCCATAAAGTCATTTCTAACTGATTTAGGAATGTATAATAAATAAAATAAGAATTCCATAATGTCATTTCTAACTGATTTAGGAATGTACAATAAATAAAATAAGAATTCCATAAAGTCATTTCTAACTGATTTAGGAATGTACAATAAATAAAAAAAGAATTCCATAAAGTCATTCCTAACTGATTTAGGAATGTACAATAAATAAAATAAGAATTCCATAAAGTCATTTCTAACTGATTTAGGAATGTATTCCATAAAGTCATTTCTAACTGATTTAGGAATGTACAATAAATAAAATAAGAATTCCATAAAGTCATTTCTAACTGATTTAGGAATGTATAATAAATAAAATAAGAATTCCATAAAGTCATTTCTAACTGATTTAGGAATGTACAATAAATAAAATAATAATTCCATAAAGTCATTCCTAACTGATTTAGGAATGTACAATAAATAAAATAAGAATTCCATAAAGTCATTCCTAACTGATTTAGGAATGTATAATAAATAAAATAAGAATTCCATAAAGTCATTTCTAACTGATTTAGGAATGTATAATAAATAAAATAAGAATTCCATAAAGTCATTTCTAACTGATTTAGGAATGTACAATAAATAAAATAAGAATTCCATAAAGTCATTCCTAACTGATTTAGGAATGTATAATAAATAAAATAAGAATTCCATAAAGTCATTTCTAACTGATTTAGGAATGTACAATAAATAAAATAAGAATTCCATAATGTCATTTCTAACTGATTTAGGAATGTATAATAAATAAAATAAGAATTCCATAAAGTCATTTCTAAATGATTTAGGAATGTACAATAAATAAAATAAGAATTCCATAATGTCATTTCTAACTGATTTAGGAATGTACAATAAATAAAATAAGAATTCCATAAAGTCATTTCTAAATGATTTAGGAATGTACAATAAATAAAATAAGAATTCCATAATGTCATTTCTAACTGATTTAGGAATGTACAATAAATAAAATAAGAATTCCATAAAGTCATTTCTAACTGATTTAGGAATGTATAATAAATAAAATAAGAATTCCATAAAGTCATTTCTAACTGATTTAGGAATGTATAATAAATAAAATAAGAATTCCATAAAGTCATTTCTAACTGATTTAGGAATGTACAATAAATAAAATAAGAATTCCATAATGTCATTTCTAACTGATTTAGGAATGTATAATAAATAAAATAAGAATTCCATAATGTCATTTCTAACTGATTTAGGAATGTATAATAAATAAAATAAGAATTCCATAAAGTCATTCCTAACTGATTTAGGAATGTATAATAAATAAAATAAGAATTCCATAATGTCATTTCTAACTGATTTAGGAATGTATAATAAATAAAATAAGAATTCCATAAAGTCATTTCTAACTGATTTAGGAATGTACAATAAATAAAATAAGAATTCCATAAAGTCATTCCTAACTGATTTAGGAATGTATAATAAATAAAATAAGAATTCCATAAAGTCATTTCTAACTGATTTAGGAATGTACAATAAATAAAATAAGAATTCCATAATGTCATTTCTAACTGATTTAGGAATGTATAATAAATAAAATAAGAATTCCATAATGTCATTTCTAACTGATTTAGGAATGTATAATAAATAAAATAAGAATTCCATAAAGTCATTCCTAACTGATTTAGGAATGTATAATAAATAAAATAAGAATTCCATAAAGTCATTTCTAACTGATTTAGGAATGTACAATAAATAAAATAAGAATTCCATAATGTCATTTCTAACTGATTTAGGAATGTATAATAAATAAAATAAGAATTCCATAAAGTCATTTCTAACTGATTTAGGAATGTACAATAAATAAAATAAGAATTCCATAAAGACCATTTAGCCTCAACTGGGTCATAGTCGACCGCAAATGATTATTTATAATTGCAAGTTTGCTGAATTATCTTTCCCCTTGTGCCACAGAGACAGGAAGACAACACAATATCCTCAACATAGTTCTGGATATATGCCTTCAAGTCCAAGCTCAAACATCGAGTTTAGTAAATCAAAACAACTGTTACCACAATCTTTGAAAGTTGCATCATACACATTTTTTATGTGAAGCAACTCTCCTTTCAAGTCAGCAGTCAAATCACTTGGGTATTTGGCAATCAAAATTCCGCAGGACTCGGATATTTCGTCTTAAAATCTAAAACTGGGTGAAAAAGTTCGCATATATTGGCTAAAGTTGCGAAACGCCGGGATAGTTCTCTAATTACAGAATCCATAACAGAGTAGAATGTGCCGTTCCTAAATGTCTCCTCCGGAACTTGTTCTTGATCATGATCATCAGACGCATGCGAATCAGCTATATAGCGTCTTGGTCGTTTGCGACGCCTTGAAGTCTTGAATTAAGCCGGAATTGCCATTTCATTTGCCACGTGCTTTGCTTCAGATAAAATTGCTTGCTACTGCTCTCTAAGACTTGTCATTTCATTGCCCAGATCTTCGATATTTCGTGCTGCAATTTCCAACAATATTGACCGTGACTGCAAGATCACACTTCTTGGATTGATGAATTGCAAAACCTTCAACCAAAATGTAGACATAAAAATTGCAACAAATGAAGAAAAATACGTTTTCAGACATCGTGCTTCTGATCGAATTTCATGTGTATATTTTTGTGATATTATCACTTCATCTAAAGCTTGCAGAGCGCTGGGCAACTTTCGAGCAATAGGCCGCACTGCGTCAACCCTTGCGATCCAGCGTGTGTCACTTAATCTGTGTAACGAGCAACCTGTCTTTTGCAGCAAAATTTCCCATTTTTCTGGGCATGAACTGAAAAAAACGTAGATACGGTTGACGCATCCAAAGAAAGTAATATCATCTTTGCAACACGAAGCGGCGTTTACGCCGACAAGATTCAAAGTGTGCGCCGCACACGGAGATAAGAGGGCAGTCTCGTTTTGCTGTAAGATGCGTGCCTGAACACCTTTCACCAATCCGGACATATTGGCGCCGTTGTCATATCCTTGACCTCTGCAGTCCCCAAGATCAATTCCATGTTTTTTCAATCTTGACAACATCATGTCGGCAATTTCTTCTCCCGTTTTCTTCTTACAGTCGACAAACTCGACAAATCTCTCGTGGATGGTCCATGTCCGATCTGTATCCTTGTGAACGTATCTCAAGACGAGAACATTATGTTCGGTATCGGAGACATCTGGTGTAGAATCACATATCAGTGAATAATATATAGCTTCTCTTCTCTCAGATAAAATCCTATCCAGTACATGTACATGTACTGGATAGGATTTTATCTGAGAGAAGAGCTATGAATTCATTTTGAATTCTCCAAGACAGATAATTGACTCAGAACTTCCTTCCACTTTCCTGGTTCTTTCGTACGTATTGTAAATGCTCGCGTAAAATGAAGTCATATTTTGCTAACAACTCCAGGATGCCCAAAAAGTGTCCGTTGTGCGGATTTCCAATTTCTTCTGATTCTCCACGAAACGGAAGGTTTCTGGAAACTAGATACAGCACTACATCAAGAAGGCGTCGTAAGAGGGCCCTGAATCTGTCTATTTCGTTGCAGATCTGTTCTTCAAGATTTTTGTCAATGCCAAAACCTTTAATTGCTTTTCCCAGTTGTCGCCACTTAAGATAGCACTCTTTGTGTTGGATACTGCGTGCGCTTATGACTCGCCAATTTGTTGTACAACTCCCTCCATCTGTTCTTCTTCGGATCAAAGCCCTCTTTTTTCGCTAACTGACTAACTGAAAACTTTTCTGAAATAGCAGGCATAAAAAGCAGGCATGTCACACAATGCAATCTAACGGAAGGCCTTTCATCATCTCCTCCAGTTCATCTTCACTTTTTAAATTGTTCATTACAGACACAATACACTGCCTATCGTAATCTCGTAAAGTTTCTGGCCAGTTTCCAGGATCTTTACAATCGAATGAAGACGAATATGTATGATTTTCCGTCTCCTAGTACAGAGTCTGCTCACTGTCAGCATCACTGATGTGCGGTTCTGAGTCTGCCTGTTCACGCCCCTGATCTGTATCCGGGTTAGTTTCTTCTTCATTTGATGTGCCATCAATCCCTTTATCATGTCCGTCTGGACTACTGGATAACACAGATACTTGCGATGTACCACCTTTATTGTCCGGGCTGGTATTATCGTTTTCAATATTGGCACTACCACTGGAATTGTCATTGTTCGACGACACATGCTTTTCAAAATACCTGAGAAGTAAGTTTTTGTCCTTTAATTCTTCATCTTTTTTCTTCGGCTTTTTTTTTCCTTTCGCTTTTGGCACCCAGATTTATGTTGGTAGGGCATACTGTACTTTTTAAGATCTGGATCCTATATGTAAAATAACGATAGGCGATGGTGGTATTAGAAATATATTGTAAACAAAACACTGTTCACATAATAATGAAATAATGCCAAATTATAAGCTTTTGTAAAGTCTAACTCTAATTGTGCACGGAACAGTAGGCCCTAACTCTTAATACTCACACGACTGCGAGTGCGACTGTCCAGCATTGAATGAATAACTTCCGCGATTCGCGAAGGCAAAAGGTGGAGACTAAACATAAACATTGCCGCACCGCCACCGGCACTCATTCCGACTTGCGTATGTTATCTTGATGACTGACACGGGACAGCCTTTATGAGAATGCCGCTGAAGCTCTCGGTCTTGCATTTTCCCACGGTTCGACGGATGACGGAAATGGAGTTCAAACTCAAAGCAGCTAGATCCGAGATCGTACCCACCGGCGACCGCTGTAAGACGTCGACGCGCCCCTTCTTGATAATAAAGGACCTTTCGAGAAAAAAAAACTCGAAAAAGGGCGGACCCCTATCTAGCTCGGGCCCCTGACAAATGCCATGGTTGCCCCCCTCCTTTCCCCCCCCCCCCAGGTGCGGGCCTGGCAGGCACAACGACATCTTTCAAGAGTGGTCTTAAAACTCACCTTTTACGACTGCAAGAACAAACTTAAAATGCTAATAATGTTTCCTACCTTACATATATTCAGCATCTTTAATCTTTTCTAATTTCATGGTGTTTTTCTTGTAGTCATATCATTATAGATGTTGTAAAGCGCTTAGAGCTTCTAAAGATTAGGCGCTGTCCAAATTTCTCATTATTATAATTATTATTATTATTATTATTATTATTATCATTATTATTATTATTATTATTATTATATAACTTTCTTTTATAAATTTAATAAAATGCCTATTGTTAAAATAACAGGAATAATACGGAATCTGCACGTATGTATGTATGTATGTTAAACATATAATTTATTTCCCTAAAATACAAAGTGAAAAAAATAAAAATAACTAACAGTATGGTGAACGAAATCTGAAAGCCTACATTGCTTGATCAAGTGCAACAGTATCGAGTAATCCGAATGAGTCTCTGCTATATTCAAATGATTGTCACTAATGTATAGATATAGCAAGAGTACAGAAAAGCCAATATGATATTGCTCCAAAATGTCTTTAAATGAATTCACATTATTCTAGTAAAAGCTATTAATGCAAATAGTCTTACCTGAATGCTAGAAATCCAATTAGTCTTAATTGAGTGTAAGAGCGCTGTAATTACATTTGATAGTTAAATTAAATAATTGAATCAGTCCTTTTAATATATCTCTTCTGAAATTAGCAATAATAAAAAGAATGCCTTTTTCCACGTAATAATTTTCTTACATAGATTTCAAGGTCGTAATACAATTGAGAGACTCATCGTTCTTCCAGAAAGATTTGAACATAATTACATGAATTACACTAACTAATCCAAAAGTAGGTCAATTATGACTTTTCAAATACCCATGATCTCCACTTACATTACCTAATATTTATGCAAATCAATAATCGTGAATGATAATACACATAATATAGATATACATAACAGTATAGATGTATGTTATCAAATATATTGCAATCAATAACCTTTGGAATTACGTGGATCTATGTTTAAAGTGAAGCAGCGAAGATTGTTTATTTTAAGACAGAAATATTAACATGATAACAAAGCACACAAATACATATATATTGAGGCGAAGTCTGACGAGATCTATACGTTATGTTAATGATTTTAAAAATACAAATCCTAAAAATGGACATGTACCCATGTCAAACTTTAACAACAGTCAAATATGGAATTACTCCAGATTGTAGATTATTAAGAAAAAAAGCAACAAACTGTAATTTTTAGCAAATCACTTTATGAATACCAACTCAGTCAGGAACGTAATTTCTGCAGAAACATAACGAGACGTAAGAATCGACTGGCGTTGATAATAAATAATATATCCTCGTCAACCTAAAGAAATAAATTAGTTACTAATCTGAACTTGAAATTTATTTGTTTATGTAGTTTTCTTTCGGTTATGTTTGATGAGGGAAGGTTGATGGCAGTGTACAATGAAAACTAAACGCGCAACTAATTTATGCGTAAGTCCCTTACGGAATTGACATTACGCCGTACGTTTACATATGTCAATATGGCCGCTTATAGGAAGAGCAATGCTAAAATGTCCATGGGTTGACGATGATGGTGCCATAGTAACATCTAATGCAACGTATGGGCATACATATGCTTTTAAAAACCTAAGGGTGTATTGGCTATTATATTAAATATAATTTTAACACGTTAATTATTAAAAGCCGTTTACTTTCGAAATAGGTTATGCCCCCACCCCGTGTGACAAGTAATTTTATCTTGTTGACATGTTTAGGTCGTTTCCATACTGCAAGGTTTTTGATTAGATTAACATTTACGGATTCTGTGCAACAAACACGTCACCGTTTTATATACTATCCATCACGTTGTCTTTAATATACTATCCATCACATCATTGCATTATACTGTATCCAAAACCTTCAAATTATATACCATTCAACAAATCACGTTCTGATAGATCATCCATCACCTACTATTTGATATACAATTCAAATAATACATTTATTATTATCACCTACATTTGAACCTCTATTTAACACACACCCGACTATTCCACAAAAAGGATAGGATATTTTACACAGACTATTTCAATACATACAAAAACACTATATATATTTATAAAGATCAAAATCCTCCAATTTTGACATAATTTCAACTATCAGGTTAGATTAAATATTTCTCCTGGTCCAAATTCCAAAATAAAATAAAAAATCCTTGAAAATTTTCCTGCGACATGGTAATCACCAACACATGACATGTGCGTAGTTCTGAACAAGATGATATGTACAGACTCGTACGGTTTGAACATCTTTCCCAAAAATAACGCATCCGTAACAATATTACAGCCATTCAAATATGGATGGTGCATATATCAAGAGTCACACACTCGCTTCTGTCCTCCTTAATGCAACACAAAGAGCCAGATCCAAACATATAGTATTGCATCAATCATTGTTTCATTATTGCATCAATCATTGTTTCATTATTGCATCAATCATCGTTTAATCTATATGTTCCATTTACAGCCCAAGATGAGATCGTTATCAGTGCCAAGCAAAACAATGTTTATGTATGGGTCGTCAACATTTGCAATAAGTTACTCCTTGTAATTTTAAGCATCTCGTTCCTTAAAGCATGTTTATCGCCCACCTTGTATCGAAATAATTTGCAACGTCTAAACTGAACATTGTCTATGTGGTTGTCTTTGGAACAAACCTAAATCATGAATAAAGTTATCATGATGTATATACACTAAATTCACACATTCATCAATGCAAGAACATATATACCGACTACAAATGCCATTAAATTGTTTTTTAAAAATTAAGGTTCTCTTCTACTTTTAAGTTATTGAGAAAGATATTATTCCAGTATCAGGTACAAGTCCCATCGACATATAGGGATTATAACTAGCAATGATTTGTGTCCAATCTTAAGGAAGCATATGGGGGAGGGCTGTTAATAATAATGTTTTCTGACCAATATCTGTAAAAGACAATAGTTGAATTTCTAGTAATATTTTGTGCTATCTATACTGTTGACAAAATCAGTAGCAATTCATATGTAATTCTTGTTAACATCGAGGCATTTTTGGTTCCACTACCGTGATAATAGTCATTCAGCTTATTTTGGTATGCAACATTTGCAAATTATTAGACCAGATAATCCAAGTGAAATAAAATTTCTTTGTACTATTTAACATAAACCTGAAGTCACAACTTTCATTCAATTTTTTACATAAATCAACATCATACAAAGTATCATGTGCAACAGCTAAAGCTACGATTAATTAGCTCATCATACCAAAACAACCTTTGCATTCGTATGCATCTTCGCCCAGGAAGATGTTGCATGTATCTGAAACAAAACAGGTTATGTCTAATCCTAAATCTTGCCCTCTGCGTTCTTGAACTCGTTTCTGCGGCCTGTAGATGTTAGGTCATCTATTATCCCAATATCTTAAAAAATACACTTTGATAAAATTCCTTAAAAGTTTAGTATCTCGTTTTTACAATAATTTAATTACAAACAAGACACTTCATTTCATCCTATTTACTTTGATTATTAATTACCCGATCTGACACACCTTTCATTAACAAAATAGATGGCTTTCCTATTCCAAACCAATAAATTTTCAAACTGTCTTGAATGGAGACCAAACTGGCGTATTGTTCTTGCTAATAGCATGTTGTATTGATACCAAAAGGTATCTCAATTATTTAAGGACTCATGTGACGCCTGGACCCTGGCAGCAGAATTACAACGAAGAATACAGGCACTTGAAATGAGAAGCATCAGAACCATGATTTGCATCTCTTCCATGGACCACATCACAAATGAAGAAGTGCGTAACACCATCATGCACAAAGTAGGCCATTATGAAGACGTCCTCCCCAGTCAAAACGAGAAAGCTGAAATCGTATGGCCATGCTCTAGAGCAAACAGTATTTCCAGTACAGTACTGTAGAGCAGCGTCCATGGTGGCAGAAGTAGAGGTAGACTGAGACAAAAGTGGACTGACCACATCACAGAATGGACCAGGAAAACATTTGCCGAGCCACAGGCATTGGTACATGATTGAGACAAGTGGAGTGAACTGGTCAGATGTTCAGCAGCACAGTGTCTCAACGACCACACTAGGTCAAGAGACTGATGATGATGATTATGCCTGATACCAAGGTGACATTACTGCCATAGCATGGTACATATATGATATAAAGGTTTTGATCTCTTCTTCATAAACCTGTGTATGTAGAGGATCGGACAAATGAAGAGCATTAGTGATCAGAAAACGTGACAAGCTCTCTTATAAAAGACATGTTTACACAATAATATGCAGAGTCTTTCCTTACCACAAAACCATACAATAAAGCATTACAAAGAGTATGTTCTAATCCAAACCATTTGATTCTGATCCATAATGTACCAATCCGCATTATAGCAGTGGAAAATATTCTTATTTCTCAACGTCAGACCCAAACATGTGCACATATATCCGGATCGGAAATATTCCAAAAACTGCGATGTCCCTGTAATACCTGTTTTTCGACCATTTCTGAAAATTGATGCGAGCTGTACACTATCTGCAAAAAAGTTAAAGACCTCAATTAACATCCTATATATATATATGTCATAACAATTTATCAAACGAACATCAATGAAGTGTTGAAATCCTTAGCTATTAACCTTGTACCTGCAAATACATGTTAGGTCGTGCTGAAACTTTTGCAGCAACGATCAACGTCCAGCAAAACAATACGCACCGTAATAACGGTTTGAGAGGAAACTACAAAATGTATAATAATGACTGCAGAACTTCCTACGTGACCTGTATTTTAGCAAGTATTTCCTTAACTTTGTCCCTAACGTCCTTCAATTTCTACAGATTCACTTTACTACCATCGTAACACAATCGATTCAAAGACCGATAGTAGACCATACAGTTAAGACAACTGTAACCGGCATTCCCAAGGGAGTCAAAGCTGTTTTCATGTCTAACTTATCATAAACATTATATGTTGTGTCTGTGAAAAGAAAATGATCTAAATATTGTTTCACATTACCAAAAGTAATAAATATCAGCACCATATCTTCTGAAATATTGTACTAATAACGGGACATCCTGTGGGTAAATTCTTGTCGTCAAAAATAGCCATATGAAATAGCACCTGACTGACAATCACTTAACAGTTGTCATACATGTCACAACTATTTGAACCATCGTATAGACAAGAATATTGTATCAAAAAGGGCATGGGTAACTGATCATCCCGTAGGCCAATAAATTGTCACAATAAAATTATTAGAATTGAAATCTGAAAGGAATGTGATTAACATTTTCAGTGACAACTGCCAAGAATGATAGTTTGAATTGAAATCTGTCTAAAATATTTGACATGCAGTCCGGATAGTATTGAAATTCGAGATTAATTTTATTGGCAACAATGCGGGCATTTTCTTCAATTGATTTCATATTTGTTTGCGGTTTTTATATATTAAACAATTATATTGAACTGGAAAGCCAAACTAGAAACATTGCAACCGTGCGCTGATCTTAGGAACAATTAAATTCTTCCAACGGTGACTGGAGACCTACCAGGATCATTATTAGTTCGTGTTTACTTACAATTGATCCTTCGGCCTCGCCTGTTATAATGTATACCCATCTAAAGCTCCGTGGAGACTGCAAACTTCCCTTGGCCTTACCACGACATAATCCACGTGACATTATTTATTCCGGGTATCACATGCTCGTTTGTACGATTATCATTGGAACATACTATGCAACGCATTTCGCAAGAATATTTGAATTTGCAAGGACATCAGCGAAGATAGCCGTTATTAAAATCTTTGTGGATCTAAAACATTTTAACTTCTCATTGAATACAAATATTGCACCACCCTTGGGTTTGTAACCAATAGTAAAGTCATAATGCACAGCGATAGGCTGTACACGCTATTTTTTATGACTGCAATGTTAAGCTCTGTAGCACGCAAAACATATCAGTGTAAATATTTCACTAATATCTGGTCCCTCTTACTCCTTAGTCTCTATAATATTTGAGATATAATGTTGTAGCTGAACACTTTACCAGATAGTTTTTGCAAAGAAACCAGCATAAAAATAAAATTGGCATCACCCCAATGCAGAGATGACTACACTTTATCCTTGAAGTTGTGGTTTGGTTTAAACCCGTTCAACGTGACTCAATCACTTTAAACATCAAGAGAGTGTGATGGACATATTCGCCTAAATGTTTTGTTTCAGCGCAAAATGTCATTCCCACGCCTAATGATGTTTATATCAGCGTCGTTATTAATTTGTGGTCATGTTATAACTCGCTGCGTACCGCTTGAATAGCAAAAATAATATTTCAATTTTGGCACTGCCACCACCAACCGCCACATCCCAAACCTACCACACCTAATTAAATTAAATTATATTGCCCACTAGAAGAAGATTAGAGGTTCATTTCCACTTTTTGGGATCGTTTATTTAACTTCATTCTCTTCCTCCCTCGCTCAGCCAACTTATGTATGTGACAGAGCTTGGCAGTTGCTACACGTAGGTCGAGGATTCTTCCCGAGTATTTTTTCGGGTTTCGTCACCAAATATACTTGCCGCCATGTATATCTTGTCATGTTCTTAGAAAGCCACTAAACAAACAAACATATTCTTTAATACTAGAGCCACCTTCTCACCCACTCAAGGGCAAATTTACTATGATGCGCCCGAATACTAATTGAAGCAAGAGGAAACTATGTTGAGTAGAAACGTTTGATCTTGTTCAGTAACCAAATAAAATGTAATTATCTTCCTGCTATAACTATACACAAGAGTGTAACCCCCATGAGCCCTATAAATGAAATTCTCGTGAGGCCCCTCGGTCAGAGCAACACATCTGCTGCTGGACATATTGATATACAGGGGCGACAATGCTTGCACACCGATAAATATATACAAAGAAATATTGATGATGTGTTATACGTCAGTAAATCATAGTAGCATCTCTTGTATAAAACGTAACATCATAATTTTGCGTATCTTCAATTCTCAAGGAAGATTGTTGACTTAAGCATGAATTGAGTATTCTGACGTGCATATTATGTTCAAAGCAGAATGAAGCATTTCTTGTCTTTTACAAGAGACGGTCAAATAAACAAGAGTTGAAATTATTGTTAGTGTAAGAGCTAGTCAATAATTACCGTTGTGATACCATGTATAAGGATATTTCTATGTACGGGCTTTGCTTTTGACACTAATTAGTATAAAAAGGATGCGTAAGACATGTTTTCATCAGTGCCATAAGATAATGTATTAGTTCTTGTGTTTAGTTGTTAAGTTTTCTCTGTGGCCATGCTCTTGATTGAGACGTTACATGATTGAATCATACCCGCGAAAATAATATGTATCTGTATAATTGATGAAACGTCGAGTTTAGGGTGGTTGTTGATCACAATGACGTCAAATCTGACGATGTACTTTGCTGTCAATAATGATAATGACATACGCATATATATTTTAACGTAATCTGATTATAAACAACAGTTGAGTCTACAATTCTGCAGTTCAGCTATCAAGGGGCACATCTGTAGTAGCAAGGTCAAAAGCGCTGTAATTGACACTGACCAAACACGTATGCTGCCTACGAAATTAGTGTGCAACAGTTAAAAACCAGCTACATGCTTATAAACTACTGTTCTACATGCACGACTCGTGCGGCGTGTGTTGTTTTTTTCTCTGAGAATACCACTCCAGTCCGAGATTGTAAATGAATCGATGGACTATGGCGGGTCAGTTGCACAATGTTTCCACCCAACCCCGATGCATTGAAATGATTCCTAGCAAGTGTTACCATTTTGTTGGTTATACAATATCGTTTTGTGTGTAACGGTGACAGTCGTATGTCGATTCGTCTCATTGTGTTCTAACCCAATCGAACGTAAAGTTTCATTGCTCAGCGCTACTATGATCGAGCGATGTCTTGTCACCCACTCAGCATCCTTGTATATATTATCATCTATGACAGCCAACGCGTAATTGAATGTGCGCGAACGTACCCGATCATGTTGGATACACAATATATGTGCCTAATGACCTTCATTGGGTGTCCTCACATGAAAGAATCAGCGGGAAAGCATTCTTGGTGAGGTCAAGTAACTTTGTGACAAACCTTGTTTTAGCCTCGATGCCCGAACAACCTTGTGGGTGATTTGTGTCACGCTCATTAACTTGTAATTGGCATCCGCGCCATTACAATAACTATGAGATTTGTAGTATATTGCAGCCAGTGTAGCATTTTTTGTGTTCGCTATTTTTACCTCTAAGGAGTGGACTGTGTCCACTGAGCTCAGTCTTAAACATAGTAGTTAATATCATGATCCGTTTGGCGATTCCTTCTCCGATAGTCATAGTTGAGATGCCCATATGCAACGTTAACATGTACTGATATAACTTGATGCATTTTTAACGAGGTCGTGCTGTTTGCATGCAGCATCAACGCGGATTATAAGTTCTTTGCGGGCTTAGCTCATTAGTTAAAATCAGGTCTTTTACTAAAACCATTTCCCAGGCCAGTAAATTATAACTAGGTACCAGCAGTTATTTCACCAATGACGTTTTCTTAGACCTGAGTTTGCGTCCAAAGCAATAGGTTCCCAAAAACGTAAACAAGTTTTTCCTCGAACTGGACCAAAGTTCAGCGATCAGCTGAACCATTATTTGTTCTTTGATTTGATGTACCGGTTTTCATGCATTATTGAGTTATCCTTGAGTTATACCGCAAGTGAAATTTAGTATATCATGACAAAAGAGGAAGTATTACATCGCATTGATATGTTACCAAACTCCGCTCGTGTGTTGATTAATGACCCATCAGGATCTGGGAAACCCCAATTGTTGTTGAATTTGATCATTAGAAGATTAACGTGGAATCGTATGTATGTGACTTCGCGGTCAACGGACGATCAACAGTGTTAGCATGTATTCACATATTTTAAGGAATCGCTAGGGACGTCAAAGACGTTGTCATTGCCTATAATCGAATTCTTTCCCACAGTCGATGAAGATCCATCCATTATCGTACTTGACTAAGATCATAAAAATATTGGTGTGTACGAAGATGTAACACTAAGATGATATTTGTTCTGAGGCAACGCAAAAACAGCCGTATTCGTTATAACACAATGATATGTACACGTGTTTAAATTAATTCGGGACAGCTGCAAAATGTGAATGATATTTCGTTATGTTGGCTTTGCAAACATTCATTAGATTGCATGAACTGCCGAGATCAAATTCGGAATATGTTCGACAAGTATAGCTTCATAACTGTTGATATGACTGGTGGACTGCGCTAATATCTCGCGGGCTTACATGATGATGTGTTAGGCAATTTAACAACAAAGAGATGTATAACATTTCAAAAACAGATGAAACAGCTAGCGATGACATAGCGGAGAATGCTGACCAAAGTCACAAATGGAACATTTTAGAAGTTATAGATATGTCGTTAAAGCGTCAGATGTATGTTAAAGTTCATATATCCTGTACTGGATGACATCACATTTGCACCGTATATCACATCCACATGCACAACTGTGGAGGACATAAAGAACGAAAAAACAAATCTCGCGGTCACGGTGGAAACGGAGGATGGCCGAGTCTTTTTATCAGGACAGACCATGCCATGTAAGGTTTTCCAAAGGCGATTGCTGAATTCCCTAACCGACCACATATTCAAAACAAAGCGTAGTCCATGGAAAATCATCGTCATCATCATCAGTCTCTTGACCTAGTATGGTCATTGAGGCACTGTGCGGATGAACATCTGATTAGTTTGCTCCACTTGTCTCGATCATATGCCAATGCCTGTGTCTCCGCAAACTTTTCCTGGTCCATTCTGTGATGTTGTCAGTCCACTTTTGTCTCTGTCTACCTCTCCTTCTACCACCTGGAACACTACCATGCAGTACTGTTGTGGATAGACTGTTGGCTCTAGTGACATGGCCATACCATTTTAGCTTTCTCTTTTTGACAGTGGTGAGAGGTCTTCATAATGGCCTACCTTGTACCTGATGTTGTTACGCACTTCTTCATTTGATAAGGTCCATGTAAGAGATGCCAAGGATGGCTCTGTAGCATTTCATTTCAGTGCCTGAATTCGTCGTTGTAATTCTGTTGTCAGGGTCCAGTGCTTACATGAATACAAAAAGACTGAGACAACTAGTGCTCTTTATAGTCTGATTTTAGGTTTCAGACAGATATTCTTGTCTCTCAAGATGGACCTTAGCTTTGACATAGCTGTCGTTGTTTGTGCTGCTCGTGATGACATTTCTGCTTTTGATCCCTCTTCCGTGATTATGAAACCAAGATATATAAATTGGCCCACTGTTTTCAGTTCCTGTCCTCTGACTTTAATATTGGTTGAGATTTTTTTGTCACTATTTGTCATCCGCTTTGTCATCTCGCCACTTTTCTCCATGTCAAATCTAGAAGATGTTTCATCCAGGCTCTTCACTAAGGTGGCTAGCTCATCTGCACTGCCTGCCAGCCCACCAATGTCGTCTGCAAAGCGGAAGTTGGTAATGTTACGCCCTCCAATGCTGACTGTCACACAGTGGTTTTCCAGGGCTTTGCTCATGATGCGCTCTAAGTAGATGTTGAAAAGCGTGGGTGACAGAAAACAGCCTTGCCGTACTCCAACTGTTGTCTTGAACCAGTCCTCCATATAACCTTGAGTAGTTACTGCACTGGTAGCCTTGGCGTACAGCTGCTTGATGGTATTGGTCAACGTTTGACCCATGTTTTGCATGAAAAATGAAGATCAGCAAATGTGACAGCACACCACGGCATGTACTTATAGGATTTCGAAAGGTGAACAGACTGTAATCTCAACTGGTAAATGGAATTTTGTTTTCAAAACTGGCATTGACTGAGGTCTTTTAACGGTAAATTTCATCAAAAACCCACCAAAATCATTTTTCGTAACTTTAATAACAACCAGGTAACTCATGTACGTCATATTCTGTTGAAAACCAACACCGATGTCTAGACACATTCCCTGTACGAATTCATTCATTTGTATCTATTTTTTATTATTCTAGCGAGCAGTTGTAGACATTTGCTTCAACGTACATGTAAAGGAGATGCAGGAAACCCCTAGCATAGATGTATAATGTGATCTGTTGTGGGGCTTACACCACCAGAAGATCGTTGACACGCCTGTGGAAAATGCATAGATGTTTCTCAAATTCGTTTTGATGTAATTAAATAGCATACTTAAAAATAATGTCCTATTACAAAGTTAAGTTGGTCTTAGCCCAAGGCAGCCTGTGAAACATCGCTTATTGCAGAGAGCTATAAGAAACGATTGCTAAGTGACATCAAGGCTTTCTCCAAAAAAACGCAACTGTAATTGTCCCTGTGTGGCAAACACCAAATCAACTTAACCGACTTAATGCGCCCAAGAACAGTAAAAAATAAAATTAAAATTAACCAAGTAAGTTACAGTGTGTCTCCATTTTTTAGATAGAACATTTTCAAAACAATTTATACAAGACCCAAAACATGCATGATATTTTAAAGTCAGCTTCAACATTCTTCGTATCTGCGGAAATCATTTACGGTTCTGTATCTGCATTAAAACACAACATGGTGGAAATACAAGTTATCCCACTATGTTCTTGATTCTTACATTCATCCATGATTTAAAGTAGTCATCGTGTTTTTAATAATTAAAACATATATATAAATGAACAAAGAAATACATTCAGTATATCTTTTAAAACAAACCAATAAAGTGCCTCTTACATGGCGCAAAATTTTATTATTTCCACAGACTATCATCTTTTATTCCATATAATTGGCCTTAACATGCAAGCAGCGAAGAATCCAATCCGGCAGCGTATTGTATGCAAATGACTTCATTCACCTATGTTCCCAGCTGTGTACTCTTTATACACAGTCACACATAGTCAACACGGTACATTTGCTGGTATTATAGTACCCTATATAAACGGTAAGCATAATATAGTTGTTGGTATTATATGACTCGAATACACAGTAAGCAAAGCCCATTTAGATAGTTGTATGGTACCCTATATGCACACATATATATGGTACGGAAGGCAAATTAGATCGTTCTGTAATAAATTTGGAGCATGCGCTTTTGATAGCGCCCCGTTTTTGAGCAATTCTTAGATTTATTTGTGTGATTATTCGGATTCCACGCCATGGAAATATTCCTAGCCGGAAATAATTAGCCAATTATTAGGAGCAAACGTCACGGAGCCGAGTGTTAGTGACTTTGAACCATGCCATGGTTCGCTAGTGGTGAATTTAGGTCCAAATCGAATGACTGTCCCTTTAGTAACATAGTCCATATTAAAATCTAGTGGTGTATAATAGTGTTGTGGTTGAGATGGCAGTATTTACGGTAGGATACCAGTAAATTACGCAATGGAATCAATAAGTTGGGACTTGGTAGATACCGTTTATTTGTCCATAGTGGAAAATAGGCGTAATTATATAAGCGTGATACACCGGTAAAAGTGTGTATTGACTGGTCTAGGATGGCGCAGTTAAATAGTTTCCAGTGAGAAAGGAGATACTAGGGTATTTTCTATGGCATAACCGGCTGGCGGTACGGAAATCTGATAATAATGAAGAAAAACAATGCAAAGGTGCAGTTAATGGACTTTTGGCAAGTTGTTTTATCTGTGGTCTCGAATTGAGTAGAGCAAAATTTAGCATATAAAAGAAGACACGTCTTACCTTCCGATTTCCAACTCAAATTGTATGAAAGTCTTTGGAAATTTGGGGAAAACATATGACTTTCAGCGGGATTCGCGTCAGGATTTGACACCGCTCGTCCAAGTGAATATCCCTGTGCGTGTAACAGTATTATGGTAACCTATATACACAAATGTAAAATTTACCCAAAGCATATTGGATGGTATAATGCTACTTTTATATACACAGTTATTCACAGTAAATTATGTTTAGGTGTCGGTAGGTATCATGAGATTGTGTATACATACAGTTATTTACATAAAACAAGGTATAGTTTATGCTATCATAGGACTGTGTATACAGTTAAAACAAGGTATAGTTTCTGGTATCATATCTGTGTATACAGTTATTTACATAAAACAAGGTTTAGTTTCTGGTATCATAGGACTGTGTATACAGTTATTTACATAAAACAAGGTATAGTTTCTGGTATCATAGGACTGTGTATATAGTTATTTACATAAAACAAGGTATAGTTTCTGGTATCATAGGACTGTGTATACAGTTATTTACATAAAACAAGGTATAGTTTCTGCTATCATAGGACTGTGTATACAGTTATTTACATAAAACAAGGTATAGTTTATGCTATCACAGGACTGTGTATACAGTTATTTACATAAAACAAGGTATAGTTTATGCTATCATAGGACTGTGTATACAGTTATTTACATAAAACAAGGTATAGTTTATGCTATCATAGGACTGTGTATACAGTTATTTACATAAAACAAGGTATAGTTTCTGGTATCATAGGACTGTGTATACAGTTATTTACATAAAACAAGGTATAGTTTATGGTATCATAGGACTGTGTTTACAGTTATTTACATAAAACAAGGTATAGTTTCTGGTATCATAGGACTGTGTATACAGTCATTTACATAAAACAAGGTATAGTTTCTGGTATCATAGGACTGTGTATATAGTTATTTACATAAAACAAGGTATAGTTTATGGTATCATAGTACTGTGTATACAGTTATTTACAGAAAACAAGGTATAGTTTATGCTATCATAGGACTGTGCATACAGTCATTTACATAAAACAAGGTATAGTTTCTGGTATCATAGGACTGTGTATACAGTCATTTACATAAAACAAGGTATAGTTTCTGGTATCATAGGACTGAGTATACAGTCATTTACATAAAACAAGGTATAGTTTCTGGTATCATAGGACTGTGTATACAGTCATTTACATAAAACAAGGTATAGTTTCTGGTATCATAGGACTGTGTATACAGTTATTTACATAAAACAAGGTATAGTTTCCGGTATCATAGGACTGTATATACAAATATTTACATAAAACAAGGTATAGTTTCTGGTATCATAGGACTGTGTATACAGTCATTTACATAAAACAAGGTATAGTTTCTGGTATAATAGGACTGTGTATACAGTTATTTGCATAAAACAAGGTATAGTTTCTGGTATCATAGGACTGTGAATACAGTTATTTGCATAAAACAAGGTATAGTTTCTGGTATCATAGGACTGTAGTTTCTGGTATCATAGGACGGTGTATACAGTTATTTACATAAAACAAGGTATAGTTTCTGGTATCATAGGACTGTGTATACAGTTATTTACATAAAACAAGGTATAGTTTATGCTATCATAGGACTGTGTATACAGTTATTTACATAAAACAAAGTATAGTTTATGCTATCATAGGACTGTGTTTACAGTTATTTACCTAAAACAAGGTATAGTTTCTGGTATCATAGGACTGTGTATACAGTTATTTACATAAAACAAGGTATAGTTTCTGGTATCATAGGACTGTGTATACAGTTATTTAAATAAAACAAGGTATAGTTTCTCGTATCATAGGACTGTGTATACAGTTATTTACATAAAACAAGGTATAGTTTCTGGTATCATAGGACTGTGTATACAGTTATTTACATAAAACAAGGTATAGTTTATGCTATCATAGGACTGTGTATACAGTCATTTACATAAAACAAGGTATAGTTTCTGGTATCATAGGACTGTGTATACAGTTATTTACATAAAGCAAGGTATAGTTTCTGGTATCATAGGACTGTGTATACAGTTATTTACATAAAACAAGGTATAGTTTATGCTATCATAGGACTGTGTATACAGTCATTTACATAAAACAAGGTATAGTTTCTGGCATCATTGGACTGTGTATACAGTTATTTACATAAAACAAGGTATAGTTTCTGGTATCATAGGACTGTGTATACAGTTATTTACATAAAACAAGGTATAGTTTCTGGTATCATAGGACTGTGTATACAGTTATTTACATAAAACAAGGTATAGTTTATGCTATCATAGGACTGTGTATACAGTTATTTACATAAAACAAGGTATAGTTTCTGGTATCATAGGACTGTTTATACAGTCATTTACATAAAACAAGGTATAGTTTCTGGTATCATAGGACTGTGTATACAGTCATTTACATAAAACAAGGTATAGTTTCTGGTATCATAGGACTGTGTATACAGTCATTTACATAAAACAAGGTATAGTTTATGCTATCATAGGACTGTGTATACAGTCATTTACATAAAACAAGGTATAGTTTCTGTTATCATAGGACTGTGTATACAGTCATTTACATAAAACAAGGTATAGTTTCTGGTATCATAGGACTGTGTATACAGTTATTTACATAAAACAAGGTATAGTTTCTGGTATCATAGGACTGTGTATACAGTTATTTACATAAAACAAGGTATAGTTTCTGGTATCATAGGACTGTGTATACAGTTATTTACATAAAACAAGGTATAGTTTCTGGTATCATAGGACTGTGTATACAGTTATTTACATAAAACAAGGTATAGTTTCTGGTATAATAGGACTGTCTATACAGTCATTTACATAAAACAAGGTATAGTTTCTGGTATCATAGGACTGTGTATACAGTCATTTGCATAAAACAAGGTATAATTTCTGGTATCATAGGACTGTGTATACAGTCACTTACATAAGACAAGGTATAGTTTCTGGTATCACAGGACTGTGTATACAGTCATTTACATAAAACAAGGTATAGTTTCTGGTATCATAGGACTGTGTATACAGTCATTTACATAAAACAAGGTATAGTTTATGCTATCATAGGACTGTGTATACAGTTATTTACATAAAACAAGGTATAGTTTCTGGTATCATAGGACTGTGTATACAGTTATTTACATAAAACAAGGTATAGTTTCTGGTATCATAGGACTGTGTATACAGTTATTTACATAAAACAAGGTATAGTTTCTGGTATCATAGGACTGTATATACAGTTATTTACATAAAACAAGGTATAGTTTCTGGTATCATAGGACTGTGTATACAGTTATTTACATAAAACAAGGTATAGTTTCTGCTATCATAGGACTGTGTATACAGTCATTTACATAAAACAAGGTATAGTTTATGCTATCATAGGACTGTGTATACAGTTATTTACATAAAACAAGGTATAGTTTCTGGTATCATAGGACTGTGTATACAGTCATTTACATAAAACAAGGAATAGTTTCTGGCATCATAGGACTGTGTATACAGTTATTTACATAAAACAAGGTATAGTTTCTGGTATCATAGGACTGTTTATACAGTCATTTACATAAAACAAGGTATAGTTTCTGGTATCATAGGACTGTGTATACAGTCATTTACATAAAACAAGGTATAGTTTCTGGTATCATAGGACTGTGTATACAGTTATTTACATTAAACAAGGTATAGTTTCTGGAATAATAGGACTGTGTATACAGTAATTTACATAAAACAAGGTATAGTTTCTGGTATCATTGGACTGTGTATACAGTCATTTACATAAAACAAGGTATAGTTTCTGGTATCATAGGACTGTGTATACAGTCATTTACATAAAACAAGGTATAGTTTCTGGTATCATAGGACTGTGTATACAGTCATTTACATAAAACAAGGTATAGATTATGCTATCATAGGACTGTGTATACAGTTATTTATATAAAACAAGGTATAGTTTCTGGTATCATAGGACTGTGTATACAGTTATTTACATAAAACAAGGTATAGTTTCTGGTATCATAGGACTGTGTATACAGTTATTTACATAAAACAAGGTATAGTTTATGCTATCATAGGACTGTGTATACAGTTATTTACATAAAACAAGGTATAGTTTATGCTATCATAGGACTGTGTATACAGTCATTTACATAAAACAAGGTATAGTTTATGCTATCATATTACTGTGTATACAGTTATTTACATAAAACAAGGTATAGTTTCTGGTAGCATAGGACTGTGTATACAGTCATTTACATAAAACAAGGTATAGTTTCTGGTATCATAGGACTGTGTATACAGTCATTTACATAAAACAAGGTATAGTTTCTGGTATCATAGGGCTGTGTATACAGTCATTTACATAAAACAAGGTATAGTTTCTGGTATCATAGGACTGTGTATACAGTCATTTACATAAAACAAGGTATAGTTTCTGGTATCATAGGACTGTGTATACAGTCATTTACATAAAACAAGGTATAGTTTCTGGTATCATAGGACTGTGTATACAGTCATTTACATAAAACAAGGTATAGTTTCTGGTATCATAGGACTGTGTATACAGTCATTTACATAAAACAAGGTATAGTTTCTGGTATCATAGGACTGTGCATACAGTTATTTACATAAAACAAGGTATAGTTTCTGGTATCATAGGACTGTGTATACAGTTATTTACATAAAACAAGGTATAATTTCTGGTATCATAGGACTGTGTATACAGTTATTTACATAAAACAAGGTATAGTTTCTGGTATAATAGGACTGTGTATACAGTCATTTACATAAAACAAGGTATAGTTTCTGGTATCATAGGACTGTGTATACAGTCATTTACATAAAACAAGGTATAGTTTCTGGTATCATAGGACTGTGTATACAGTCATTTACATAAAACAAGGTATAGATTATGCTATCATAGGACTGTGTATACAGTTATTTATATAAAACAAGGTATAGTTTCTGGTATCATAGGACTGTGTATACAGTTATTTACATAAAACCAGGTATAGTTTCTGGTATCATAGGACTGTGTATACAGTTATTTACATAAAACTAGGTATAGTTTATGCTATCATAGGACTGTGTATACAGTCATTTACATAAAACAAGGTATAGTTTATGCTATCATAGGACTGTGTATACAGTTATTTACATAAAACAAGGTATAGTTTCTGGTATCATAGGACTGTGTATACATTTATTTACATAAAACAAGGTATAGTTTCTGGTATCATAGGACTGTATATACAGTCATTTACATAAAACGAGGTATAGTTTCTGGTATCATAGGACTGTGTATACAGTCATTTACATAAAACAAGGTACAGTTTCTGGTATCATAGGACTGTGTATACAGTCATTTACATAAAACAAGGTATAGTTTATGCTATCATAGGACTGTGTATACAGTTATTTACATAAAACAAGGTATAGTTTCTGGTATCATAGGACTGTGTATACAGTTATTTACAGAAAACAAGGTATAGTTTATGCTATCATAGGACTGTGCATACAGTCATTTACATAAAACAAGGTATAGTTTCTGCTATCATAGGACTGTGTATACAGTCATTTACATAAAACAAGGTATAGTTTCTGGTATCATAGGACTGTGTATACAGTCATTTACATCAAACAAAGTATAGTTTCTGGTATCATAGGACTGTGTATACAGTCATTTACATGAAACAAGGTATAGTTTCTGGTATCATAGGACTCTGTATACAGTCATTTACATTAAATAAGGTATAGTTTCTGGTATCATAGGACTGTGTATACAGTTATTTACATAAAACAAGGTATAGTTTCCGGTATCATAGGACTGTATATACAGTTATTTACATAAAACAAGGTATAGTTTCTGGTATCATAGGACTGTGTATACAGTCATTTAAATAAAACAAGGTATAATTTCTGGTTTAATAGGACTGTGTTTACAGTTATTTGCATAAAACAAGGTATAGTTTCTGGTATCATAGGACTGTGTATAAAGTTATTTGCATAAAACAAGGTATAGTTTTTGGTATCATACGACTGTAGTTTCTGGTATCATAGGACTGTGTATACAGTTATTTACATAAAACAAGGTATAGTTTCTGGTATCATAGGACTGTGTATACAGTTATTTACATAAAACAAGGTATAGTTTCTGGTATCATAGGACTGTACATACAGTTATTTACATAAAACAAGGTATAGTTTCTGGTATCATAGGACTGTGTATACAGTTATTTACATAAAACAAGGTATAGTTTATGCTATCATAGGACTGTGTATACAGTCATTTGCATAAAATAAGGTATATTTTATGCTATCATAGGACTGTGTATACAGTCATTTACATAAAACAAGGTATTGTTTATGCTATCAAAGGACTGTGTATACAGTCATTTACATAAAACAAGGTATAGTTTCTGGTATCATAGGACTGTGTATGCAGTCATTTACATAAAACAAGGTATAGTTTCTGGTATCATAGGACTGTGTATGCAGTTATTTACATAAAACAAGGTATAGTTTATGCTATCATAGGACTGTGTATACAGTTATTTACATAAAACAAGGTATAGTTTCTGGTATCATAGGACTGTGTATACAGTTGTTTACATAAAACAAGGTATAGTTTATGCTATCATAGGACTGTGTATACAGTTATTTACGTAAAACAAGGTATAGTTTATGCTATCATAGGACTGTGTAGACAGTTATTTACATAAAACAAGGTATAGTTTATGCTATCATAAGACTGTGTATACAGTTATTTACATAAAACAAGGTATAGTTTATGCTATCATAGGACTGTGTATACAGTTATTTACATAAAACAAGGTATAGTTTCTGGTATCATAGGACTGTGTATACAGTTATTTACATAAAACAAGGTATAGTTTATGCTATCATAGGACTGTATATACAGTCATTTACATAAAACAAGGTATAGTTTCTGGTATCATAGGACTGTGTATACAGTCATTTACATAAAACAAGGTATAGTTTATGCTATCATATGACTGTGTATACAGTTATTTACATAAAACAAGGTATAGTTTCTGGTATCATAGGACTGTGTATACAGTCATTTACATAAAACAAGGTATAGTTTCTGGTATCATAGGACTGTGTATACAGTTATTTACATAAAACAAGGTATAGTTTATGCTATCATAGGACTGTGTATACAGTTATTTACATAAAACAAGGTATAGTTTCTGGTATCATAGGACTGTGTATACAGTTATTTACATAAAACAAGGTATAGTTTCTGGCATCATAGGACTGTGTATACAGTTATTTACATAAAACAAGGTATAGTTTCTGGTATAATAGGACTGTCTATACAGTCATTTACATAAAACAAGGTATAGTTTCTGGTATCATAGGACTGTGTATACAGTTATTTACATAAAACAAGGTATAGTTTATGCTATCATAGGACTGTGTATACAGTTATTTACATAAAACAAGGTATAGTTTCTGGTATCATAGGACTGTGTATACAGTTATTTACATAAAACAAGGTATAGTTTATGCTATCATAGGACTGTATATACAGTCATTTACATAAAACAAGGTATAGTTTCTGGTATCATAGGACTGTGTATACAGTCATTTACATAAAACAAGGTATAGTTTATGCTATCATATGACTGTGTATACAGTTATTTACATAAAACAAGGTATAGTTTCTGGTATCATAGGACTGTGTATACAGTCATTTACATAAAACAAGGTATAGTTTCTGGTATCATAGGACTGTGTATACAGTTATTTACATAAAACAAGGTATAGTTTATGCTATCATAGGACTGTGTATACAGTTATTTACATAAAACAAGGTATAGTTTCTGGTATCATAGGACTGTGTATACAGTTATTTACATAAAACAAGGTATAGTTTCTGGCATCATAGGACTGTGTATACAGTTATTTACATAAAACAAGGTATAGTTTCTGGTATAATAGGACTGTCTATACAGTCATTTACATAAAACAAGGTATAGTTTCTGGTATGATAGGACTGTGTATACAGTCATTTACATAAAACAAGGTATAATTTCTGGTATCATAGGACTGTGTATACAGTCACTTACATAAGACAAGGTATAGTCTCTGGTATCATAGGACTGTGTATACAGTCATTTACATAAAACAAGGTATAGTTTCTGGTATCATAGGACTGTGTATACAGTCATTTACATAAAACACGGTATAGTTTATGCTATCATAGGACTTTGTATACAGTCATTTACATAAAACAAGGTATAGTTTCTGGTATCATAGGACTGTGTATACAGTTATTTACATAAAACAAGGTATAGTTTCTGGTATCATAGGACTGTGTATACAGTTATTTACATAAAACAAGGTATAGTTTCTGGTATCATAGGACTGTATATACAGTTATTTACATAAAACAAGGTATAGTTTCTGGTATCATAGGACTGTGTATACAGTTATTTAAATAAAACAAGGTATAGTTTCTGGTATCATAGGACTGTGTATACAGTTATTTACATAAAACTAGGTATAGTTTATGCTATCATAGGACTGTGTATACAGTCATTTACATAAAACAAGGTATAGTTTATGCTATCATAGGACTGTGTATACAGTTATTTACATAAAACAAGGTATAGTTTCTGGTATCATAGGACTGTGTATACATTAATTTACATAAAACAAGGTATAGTTTCTGGTATCATAGGACTGTATATACAGTCATTTACATAAAACAGGGTATAGTTTCTGGTATCATAGGACTGTGTATACAGTCATTTACATAAAACAAGGTATAGTTTCTGGTATCATAGGACTGTGTATACAGTCATTTACATAAAACAAGGTATAGTTTATGCTATCATAGGACTGTGTATACAGTTATTTACATAAAACAAGGTGTAGTTTCTGGTATCATAGGACTGTGTATACAGTTATTTACATAAAACAAGGTATAGTTTCTGGTATCATAGGACTGTGTATACAGTTATTTACATAAAACAAGGTATAGTTTATGCTATCATGGGACTGTATATACAGTCATTTACATAAAACAAGGTATAGTTTATGCTCTCATAGGACTGTGTATACAGTCATTTACATAAAACAACGTATAGTTTATGCTATCATATGACTGTGTATACAGTTATTTACATAAAACAAGGTATAGTTTCTGGTATCATAGGACTGTGTATACAGTTATTTACATAAAACAAGGTATAGTTTCTGGTATCATAGGACTGTGCATACAGTTATTTACATAAAACAAGGTATAGTTTCTGGTATCATAGGACTGTGTATACAGTTATTTACATAAAACAAGGTATAGTTTATGCTCTCATAGGACTGTGTATACAGTCATTTACATAAAACAAGGTATAGTTTATGCTATCATAGGACTGTGTATACAGTCATTTACATAAACAAGGTATTGTTTATGCTATCATAGGACTGTGTATACAGCCATTTACATAAAACAAGGTATAGTTTCTGGTATCATAGGACTGTGTATGCAGTCATTTACATAAAACAAGGTATAGTTTCTGGTATCATAGGACTGTGTATGCAGTTATTTACATAAAACAAGGTATAGTTTATGCTATCATAGGACTGTGTATACAGTTATTTACATAAAACAAGGTATAGTTTCTGGTATCATAGGACTGTGTATACAGTTGTTTACATAAAACAAGGTATAGTTTATGCTATCATAGGACTGTGTATACAGTTATTTACGTAAAACAAGGTATAGTTTATGCTATCATAGGACTGTGTATACAGTTATTTACATAAAACAAGGTATAGTTTATGCTATCATAGGACTGTATATACAGTCATTTACATAAAACAAGGTATAGTTTCTGGTATCATAGGACTGTGTATACAGTCATTTACATAAAACAAGGTATAGTTTATGCTATCATATGACTGTGTATACAGTTATTTACATAAAACAAGGTATAGTTTCTGGTATCATAGGACTGTGTATACAGTCATTTACATAAAACAAGGTATAGTTTCTGGTATCATAGGACTGTGTATACATTTATTTACATAAAACAAGGTATAGTTTCTGGTATCATAGGACTGTGTATACAGTTATTTACATAAAACAAGGTATAGTTTCTGGTATCATAGGACTGTATATACAGTCATTTACATAAAACAAGGTATAGTTTCTGGTATCATAGGGCTGTATATACAGTCATTTACATAAAACAAGGTATAGTTTCTGGTATCATAGTACTGTGTATACAGTCATTTACATAAAACAAGGTATAGTTTCTGGTATCATAGGACTGTGTATACAGTCATTTACATAAAACAAGGTATAGTTTCTGGTATCATAGGACTGTGTATACAGTCATTTACATAAAACAAGGTATAGTTTCTGGTATCATAGGACTGTGTATACAGTCATTTACATAAAACAAGGTATTGTTTCTGGTATCATAGGACTTTGCATACAGTTATTTACATAAAACAAGGTATAGTTTATGCTATCATAGGACTGTGTATACAGTTATTTACATAAAACAAGGTATAGTTTCTGGTATCATAGTACTGTGTATACAGTTATTTACATAAAACAAGGTATAGTTTCTGGTATAATAGGACTGTGTATACAGTCATTTACATAAAACAAGGTATAGTTTCTGGTATCATAGGACTGTGTATACAGTCATTTACATAAAACAAGGTATAGTTTCTGGTATCATAGGACTGTGTATACAGTCATTTACATAAAACAAGGTATAGATTATGCTATCAGAGGACTGTGTATACAGTTATTTATATAAAACAAGGTATAGTTTCTGGTATCATAGGACTGTGTATACAGTTATTTACATAAAACAAGGTATAGTTTCTGGTATCATAGGACTGTGTATACAGTTATTTACATAAAACTAGGTATAGTTTATGCTATCATAGGACTGTGTATACAGTCATTTACATAAAACAAGGTATAGTTTATGCTATCATAGGACTGTGTATACAGTTATTTACATAAAACAAGGTATAGTTTCTGGTATCATAGGACTGTGTATACATTTATTTACATAAAACAAGGTATAGTTTCTTGTATCATAGGACTGTATATACAGTCATTTACATAAAACAAGGTATAGTTTCTGGTATCATAGGACTGTGTATACAGTCATTTACATAAAACAAGGTATAGTTTCTGGTATCATAGGACTGTGTATACAGTCATTTACATAAAACAAGGTATAGTTTATGCTATCATAGGACTGTGTATACAGTTATTTACATAAAACAAGGTATAGTTTCTGGTATCATAGGACTGTGTATACAGTTATTTACATAAAACAAGGTATAGTTTCTGGTATCATAGGACTGTGTATACAGTTATTTACATAAAACAAGGTATAGCTTATGCTATCATGGGACTGTATATACAGTCATTTACATAAAACAAGGTATAGTTTATGCTCTCATAGGACTGTGTATACACTCATTTACATAAAACAACGTATAGTTTATGCTATCATAGGACTGTGTATACAGTTATTTACATAAAACAAGGTATAGTTTCTGGTATCATAGGACTGTGTATACAGTTATTTACATAAAACAAGGTATAGTTTCTGGTATCATAGGACTGTGCATACAGTTATTTACATAAAACAAGGTATAGTTTCTGGTATCATAGGACTGTGTATACAGTTATTTACATAAAACAAGGTATAGTTTATGCTATCATAGGACTGTGTTTACAGTCATTTACATAAAACAAGGTATAGTTTATGCTATCATAGGACTGTGTATACAGTCATTTACATAAAACAAGGTATTGTTTATGCTATCATAGGACTGTGTATACAGTCATTTACATAAAACAAGGTATAGTTTCTGGTATCATAGGACTGTGTATGCAGTCATTTACATAAAACAAGGTATAGTTTCTGGTATCATAGGACTGTGTATGCAGTTATTTACATAAAACAAGGTATAGTTTATGCTATCATAGGACTGTGTATACAGTTATTTACATAAAACAAGGTATAGTTTCTGGTATCATAGGACTGTGTATACAGTTGTTTACATAAAACAAGGTATAGTTTATGCTATCATAGGACTGTGTATACAGTTATTTACGTAAAACAAGGTATAGTTTATGCTATCATAGGACTGTGTATACAGTTATTTACATAAAACAAGGTATAGTTTATGCTATCATAGGACTGTATATACAGTCATTTACATAAAACAAGGTATAGTTTCTGGTATCATAGGACTGTGTATACAGTCATTTACATAAAACAAGGTATAGTTTATGCTATCATATGACTGTGTATACAGTTATTTACATAAAACAAGGTATAGTTTCTGGTATCATAGGACTGTGTATACAGTCATTTACATAAAACAAGGTATAGTTTCTGGTATCATAGGACTGTGTATACAGTTATTTACATAAAACAAGGTATAGTTTATGCTATCATAGGACTGTGTATACAGTTATTTACATAAAACAAGGTATAGTTTCTGGTATCATAGGACTGTGTATACAGTTATTTACATAAAACAAGGTATAGTTTCTGGTATCATAGGACTGTGTATACAGTTATTTACATAAAACAAGGTATAATTTCTGGTCTCATAGGACTGTGTATACAGTTATTTACATAAAACAAGGTATAGTTTATGCTATCATAGGACTGTGTATACAGTTATTTACATAAAACAAGGTATAGTTTCTGGTATCATAGGACTGTGTATACAGTTATTTACATAAAACAAGGTATAGTTTCTGGTATCATAGGACTGTGCATACAGTTATTTACATAAAACAAGGTATAGTTTCTGGTATCATAGGACTGTGTATACAGTCATTTACATAAAACAAGGTATAGTTTATGCTATCATAGGACTGTGTATACAGTCATTTACATAAAACAAGGTATTGTTTATGCTATCATAGGACTGTGTATACAGTCATTTACATAAAACAAGGTATAGTTTATGCTATCATAGGACTGTATATACAGTCATTTACATAAAACAATTTATAGTTTCTGGTATCATAGGACTGTGTATACAGTCATTTACATAAAACAAGGTATAGTTTATGCTATCATATGACTGTGTATACAGTTATTTACATAAAACAAGGTATAGTTTCTGGTATCATAGGACTGTGTAAACAGTCATTTACATAAAACAAGGTATAGTTTCTGGTATCATAGGACTGTGTATACAGTTATTTACATAAAACAAGTTATAGTTTATGCTATCATAGGACTGTGTATACAGTTATTTACATAAAACAAGGTATAGTTTCTGGTATCATAGGACTGTGTATACAGTTATTTACATAAAACAAGGTATAGTTTCTGGTATCATAGGACTGTGTATACAGTTATTTACATAAAACAAGGTATAATTTCTGGTATCATAGGACTGTGTATACAGTTATTTACATAAAACAAGGTATAGTTTATGCTATCATAGGACTGTGTATACAGTTATTTACATAAAACAAGGTATAGTTTCTGGTATCATAGGACTGTGTATACAGTTATTTACATAAAACAAGGTATAGTTTATGCTATCATAGGACTGTGTATACAGTTATTTACATAAAACAAGGTATAGTTTCTGGTATCATAGGACTGTGTATACAGTCATTTACATAAAACAAGGTATAGTTTCTGGTATCATAGGACTGTGTATACAGTTATTTACATAAAACAAGGTATGGTTTATACTTTCATAGGACTGTGTATACAGTTATTTACATAAAACAAGGTATAGTTTATGCTATCATAGGACTGTGTATACAGTTATTTACATAAATCAAGGTATAGTTTATGCTATCATAGGACTGTGTATACAGTTATTTACATAAAACAAGGTATAGTTTATTCTATCATAGGACTGTGTATACAGTTATTTACATAAAACAAGGTATAGTTTCTGGTATCATAGGACTGTGTATACAGTTATTTACATAAAACAAGGTATAGTTTCTGGTATCATAGGACTGTGTATACAGTTATTTACATAAAACAAGGTATTGTTTCTGGTATCATAGGACTGTGTATACAGTTATTTACATAAAACAAGGTATAGTTTATGCTATCATAGGACTTTGTATACAGTTATTTACATAAAACAAGGTATAGTTTATTCTATCATAGGACTGTGTATACAGTTATTTACATAAAACAAGGTATAGTTTCTGGCATCATTGGACTGTGTATACAGTTATTTACATAAAACAAGGTATAGTTTCTGGTATCATAGGACTGTGTATACAGTTATTTACATAAAACAAGGTATAGTTTCTGGTATCATAGGACTGTGTATACAGTTATTTACATAAAACAAGGTATAGTTTCTGGTATCATAGGACTGTTTATACAGTCATTTACATAAAACAAGGTATAGTTTCTGGTATCATAGGACTGTGTATACAGTCAAATTACATAAAACAAGGTATAGTTTATGCTATCATAGGACTGTCTATACAGTCATTTACATAAAACAAGGTATAGTTTCTGGTATCATAGGACTGTGTATACAGTTATTTACATAAAACAAGGTATAGTTTCTGGTATCATAGGACTGTGTATACAGTTATTTACATAAAACAAGGTTTAGTTTCTGGTATCATAGGACTGTTTATAGTCATTTACATAAAACAAGGTATAGTTTCTGGTATCATAAGACTGTGTATACAGTCAAATTACATAAAACAAGGTATAGTTTATGCTATCATAGGACTGTCTATACAGTCATTTACATAAAACAAGGTATAGTTTCTGGTATCATAGGACTGTGTATACAGTCATTTACATAAAACAAGGTATAATTTCTGGTATCATAGGACTGTGTATACAGTCACTTACATAAGACAAGGTATAGTTTCTGGTATCATAGGACTGTGTATACAGTCATTTACATAAAGCAAGGTATAGTTTCTGGTATCATAGGACTGTGTATACAGTCATTTACATAAAACAAGGTATAGTTTATGCTATCATAGGACTGTGTATACAGTCATTTACATAAAACAAGGTATAGTTTCTGGTATAATAAGACTGTGTATACAGTCATTTACATAAAACAAGGTATAGTTTCTGGTATCATAGGACTGTGTATACAGTTATTTACATAAAACAAGGTATAGTTTCTGGTATCATAGGACTGTATATACAGTTATTTACATAAAACAAGGTATAGTTTCTGGTATCATAGGACTGTGTATACAGTTATTTACATAAAACAAGGTATAGTTTCTGCTATCATAGGACTGTGTATACAGTCATTTACATAAAACAAGGTATAGTTTATGCTATCATAGGACTGTGTATACAGTTATTTACATAAAACAAGGTATAGTTTCTGGTATCAAAGGACTGTGTATACAGTCATTTACATAAAACAAGGAATAGTTTCTGGTATCATAGGACTGTGTATACAGTCATTTACATAAAACAAGGTATAGTTTCTGGTATCATAGGACTGTGTATACAGTCATTTACATAAAACAAGGTATAGTTTCTGGTATCATAGGACTGTGTATACAGTCATTTACATAAAACAAGGTATAGTTTCTGGTATCATAGGACTGTGTAAACAGTAATTTACATAAAACAAGGTATAGTTTCTGGTATCATAGGACTGTGTATACAGTTATTTACATAAAACAAGGTATAGTTTCTGGTATCATAGGACTGTTTATACAGTTATTTACATAAAACAAGGTATAGTTTCTGGTATCATAGTACTGTGTATACAGTTATTTACATAAAACAAGGTATAGTTTCTGGAATAATAGGACTGTGTATACAGTAATTTACATAAAACAAGGTATAGTTTCTGGTATCATAAGACTGTGTATACAGTCATTTACATAAAACAAGGTATAATTTCTGGTATCATAGGACTGTGTATACAGTCATTTACATAAAACAAGGTATAGTTTCTGGTATCATAGGACTGTGTATACAGTCATTTACATAAAACAAGGTATAGTTTCTGGTATCATAGGACTGTGTATACAGTCATTTACATAAAACAAGGTATAGATTATGCTATCATAGGACTGTGTATATAGTTATTTATATAAAACAAGGTATAGTTTCTGGTATCATAGGACTGTGTATACAGTTATTTACATAAAACAAGGTATAGTTTCT
The DNA here is from genome assembly GCA_029339505.1 of Unio delphinus. Taxonomy (NCBI): domain Eukaryota; kingdom Metazoa; phylum Mollusca; class Bivalvia; order Unionida; family Unionidae; genus Unio; species Unio delphinus. Next base: position 2,016,371 of record JAQISU010000101.1, read on the forward strand.
GGTATCATTGGACTGTGTATACAGTTATTTACATAAAACAAGGTATAGTTTCTGGTATCATAGGACTGTGTATACAGTTATTTACATAAAACAAGGTATAGTTTATGCTATCATAGGACTGTGTATACAGTCATTTACATAAAACAAGGTATAGTTTATGCTATCATAGGACTGTGTATACAGTTATTTACATAAAACAAGGTATAGTTTCTGGTATCATAGGACTGTGTATACAGTCATTTACATAAAACAAGGAATAGTTTCTGGTATCATAGGACTGTGTATACAGTCATTTACATAAAGCAAGGTATAGTTTCTGGTATCATAGGACTGTGTATACAGTCATTTACATAAAACAAGGTATAGATTCTGGTATCATAGGACTGTGTATACATTTATTTACATAAAACAAGGTATAGTTTCTGGTATCATAGGACTGTATATACAGTCATTTACATAAAACAAGGTATAGATTATGCTATCATAGGACTGTGTATATAGTTATTTATATAAAACAAGGTATAGTTTCTGGTATCATAGGACTGTATATACAGTTATTTACATAAAACAAGGTATAGTTTCTGGTATCATAGGACTGTATATACAGTCATTTACATAAAACAAGGTATAGTTTCTGGTATCATAGGACTGTGTATACAGTCATTTACATAAAACAAGGTATAGTTTATGCTAACATAGGACTGTGTATACAGTTATTTACATAAAACAAGTTATAGTTTCTGGTATCATAGGACTGTGTATACAGTCATTTACATAAAACAAGGTATAGTTTCTGGTATCATAGGACTGTTTATACAGTCATTTACATAAGACAAGGTATAGTTTCTGGTATCATAGGACTGTGTATACAGTCATTTACATAAAACAAGGTATAGTTTCTGGTATCATAGGACTGTGTATGCAGTCATTTACATAAAACAAGGTATAGTTTCTGGTATCATAGGACTGTGTATACAGTCATTTACATAAAACAAGGTATAGTTTCTGGTATCATAGGACTGTGTATACAGTCATTTACATAAAACAAGGTATAGTTTCTGGTATCATAGGACTGTGTAAACAGTAATTTACATAAAACAAGGTATAGTTTCTGGTATCATAGGACTGTGTATACAGTTATTTACATAAAACAAGGTATAGTTTCTGGTATCATAGGACTGTGTATACAGTTATTTACATAAAACAAGGTATAGTTTCTGGAATAATAGGACTGTGTATACAGTAATTTACATAAAACAAGGTATAGTTTCTGGTATCATAAGACTGTGTATACAGTCATTTACATAAAACAAGGTATAATTTCTGGTATCATAGGACTGTGTATACAGTCATTTACATAAAACAAGGTATAGTTTCTGGTATCATAGGACTGTGTATACAGTCATTTACATAAAACAAGGTATAGTTTCTGGTATCATAGGACTGTGTATACAGTCATTTACATAAAACAAGGTATAGATTATGCTATCATAGGACTGTGTATATAGTTATTTATATAAAACAAGGTATAGTTTCTGGTATCATAGGACTGTGTATACAGTTATTTACATAAAACAAGGTATAGTTTCTGGTATCATAGGACTGTTTATACAGTCATTTACATAAAACAAGGTATAGTTTCTGGTATCATAGGACTGTGTATACAGTCAAATTACATAAAACAAGGTATAGTTTATGCTATCATAGGACTGTCTATACAGTCATTTACATAAAACAAGGTATAGTTTCTGGTATCATAGGACTGTGTATACAGTCATTTACATAAAACAAGGTATAGTTTCTGGTATCATAGGACTGTGTATACAGTTATTTACATAAAACAAGGTATAGTTTCTGGTATCATAGGACTGTGTATACAGTTATTTACATAAAACAAGGTTTAGTTTCTGGTATCATAGGACTGTTTATAGTCATTTACATAAAACAAGGTATAGTTTCTGGTATCATAAGACTGTGTATACAGTCAAATTACATAAAACAAGGTATAGTTTATGCTATCATAGGACTGTCTATACAGTCATTTACATAAAACAAGGTATAGTTTCTGGTATCATAGGACTGTGTATATAGTCATTTACATAAAACAAGGTATAATTTCTGGTATCATAGGACTGTGTATACAGTCACTTACATAAGACAAGGTATAGTTTCTGGTATCATAGGACTGTGTATACAGTCATTTACATAAAGCAAGGTATAGTTTCTGGTATCATACGACTGTGTATACAGTCATTTACATAAAACAAGGTATAGTTTATGCTATCATAGGACTGTGTATACAGTCATTTACATAAAACAAGGTATAGTTTCTGGTATAATAAGACTGTGTATACAGTCATTTACATAAAACAAGGTATAGTTTCTGGTATCATAGGACTGTGTATACAGTTATTTACATAAAACAAGGTATAGTTTCTGGTATCATAGGACTGTATATACAGTTTTTTACATAAAACAAGGTATAGTTTCTGGTATCATAGGACTGTGTATACAGTTATTTACATAAAACAAGGTATAGTTTCTGCTATCATAGGACTGTGTATACAGTCATTTACATAAAACAAGGTATAGTTTATGCTATCATAGGACTGTGTATACAGTTATTTACATAAAACAAGGTATAGTTTCTGGTATCAAAGGACTGTGTATACAGTCATTTACATAAAACAAGGAATAGTTTCTGGTATCATAGGACTGTGTATACAGTCATTTACATAAAACAAGGTATAGTTTCTGGTATCATAGGACTGTGTATACAGTCATTTACATAAAACAAGGTATAGTTTCTGGTATCATAGGACTGTGTATACAGTCATTTACATAAAACAAGGTATAGTTTCTGGTATCATAGGACTGTGTAAACAGTAATTTACATAAAACAAGGTATAGTTTCTGGTATCATAGGACTGTGTATACAGTTATTTACATAAAACAAGGTATAGTTTCTGGTATCATAGGACTGTTTATACAGTTATTTACATAAAACAAGGTATAGTTTCTGGTATCATAGTACTGTGTATACAGTTATTTACATAAAACAAGGTATAGTTTCTGGAATAATAGGACTGTGTATACAGTAATTTACATAAAACAAGGTATAGTTTCTGGTATCATAAGACTGTGTATACAGTCATTTACATAAAACAAGGTATAATTTCTGGTATCATAGGACTGTGTATACAGTCATTTACATAAAACAAGGTATAGTTTCTGGTATCATAGGACTGTGTATACAGTCATTTACATAAAACAAGGTATAGTTTCTGGTATCATAGGACTGTGTATACAGTCATTTACATAAAACAAGGTATAGATTATGCTATCATAGGACTGTGTATATAGTTATTTATATAAAACAAGGTATAGTTTCTGGTATCATAGGACTGTGTATACAGTTATTTACATAAAACAAGGTATAGTTTCTGGTATCATTGGACTGTGTATACAGTTATTTACATAAAACAAGGTATAGTTTCTGGTATCATAGGACTGTGTATACAGTTATTTACATAAAACAAGGTATAGTTTATGCTATCATAGGACTGTGTATACAGTCATTTACATAAAACAAGGTATAGTTTATGCTATCATAGGACTGTGTATACAGTTATTTACATAAAACAAGGTATAGTTTCTGGTATCATAGGACTGTGTATACAGTCATTTACATAAAACAAGGAATAGTTTCTGGTATCATAGGACTGTGTATACAGTCATTTACATAAAGCAAGGTATAGTTTCTGGTATCATAGGACTGTGTATACAGTCATTTACATAAAACAAGGTATAGATTCTGGTATCATAGGACTGTGTATACATTTATTTACATAAAACAAGGTATAGTTTCTGGTATCATAGGACTGTATATACAGTCATTTACATAAAACAAGGTATAGATTATGCTATCATAGGACTGTGTATATAGTTATTTATATAAAACAAGGTATAGTTTCTGGTATCATAGGACTGTATATACAGTTATTTACATAAAACAAGGTATAGTTTCTGCTATCATAGGACTGTATATACAGTCATTTACATAAAACAAGGTATAGTTTCTGGTATCATAGGACTGTGTATACAGTCATTTACATAAAACAAGGTATAGTTTATGCTAACATAGGACTGTGTATACAGTTATTTACATAAAACAAGTTATAGTTTCTGGTATCATAGGACTGTGTATACAGTCATTTACATAAAACAAGGTATAGTTTCTGGTATCATAGGACTGTTTATACAGTCATTTACATAAGACAAGGTATAGTTTATGGTATCATAGGACTGTGTATACAGTCATTTACATAAAACAAGGTATAGTTTCTGGTATCATAGGACTGTGTATGCAGTCATTTACATAAAACAAGGTATAGTTTCTGGTATCATAGGACTGTGTATACAGTCATTTACATAAAACAAGGTATAGTTTCTGGTATCATAGGACTGTGTATACAGTCATTTACATAAAACAAGGTATAGTTTCTGGTATCATAGGACTGTGTAAACAGTAATTTACATAAAACAAGGTATAGTTTCTGGTATCATAGGACTGTGTATACAGTTATTTACATAAAACAAGGTATAGTTTCTGGTATCATAGGACTGTGTATACAGTTATTTACATAAAACAAGGTATAGTTTCTGGAATAATAGGACTGTGTATACAGTAATTTACATAAAACAAGGTATAGTTTCTGGTATCATAAGACTGTGTATACAGTCATTTACATAAAACAAGGTATAATTTCTGGTATCATAGGACTGTGTATACAGTCATTTACATAAAACAAGGTATAGTTTCTGGTATCATAGGACTGTGTATACAGTCATTTACATAAAACAAGGTATAGTTTCTGGTATCATAGGACTGTGTATACAGTCATTTACATAAAACAAGGTATAGATTATGCTATCATAGGACTGTGTATATAGTTATTTATATAAAACAAGGTATAGTTTCTGGTATCATAGGACTGTGTATACAGTTATTTACATAAAACAAGGTATAGTTTCTGGTATCATAGGACTGTGTATACAGTTATTTACATAAAATAAGGTATAGTTTCTGGTATCATAGGACTGTGTATACAGTTATTTACATAAAACAAGGTATAGTTTATGCTATCATAGGACTGTGTATACAGTCATTTACATAAAACAAGGTATAGTTTATGCTATCATAGGACTGTGTATACAGTTATTTACATAAAACAAGGTATAGTTTCTGGTATCATAGGACTGTGTATACAGTCATTTACATAAAACAAGGAATAGTTTCTGGTATCATAGGACTGTGTATACAGTCATTTACATAAAGCAAGGTATAGTTTCTGGTATCATAGGACTGTGTATACAGTCATTTACATAAAACAAGGTATAGTTTCTGGTATCATAGGACTGTGTATACAGTCATTTACATAAAACAAGGTATAGTTTCTGGTATCATAGGACTGTATATACAGTCATTTACATAAAACAAGGTATAGTTTCTGGTATCATAGGACTGTGTATATAGTTATTTACATAAAACAAGGTATAGTTTCTGGTATCATAGGACTGTGTATACAGTTATTTACATAAAACAAGGTATAGTTTCTGCTATCATAGGACTGTGTATACAGTTATTTACATAAAACAAGGTATAGTTTATGCTATCATAGGACTGTGTATACAGTTATTTACATAAAACAAGGTATAGTTTATGCTATCATAGTACTGTGTATACAGTTATTTACAGAAAACAAGGTATAGTTTATGCTATCATAGGACTGTTCATACAGTCATTTACATAAAACAAGGTATAGTTTCTGCTATCATAGGACTGTGTATACAGTCATTTACATAAAACAAGGTATAGTTTCTGGTATCATAGGACTGTGTATACAGTCATTTACATCAAACAAGGTATAGTTTCTGGTATCATAGGACTGTGTATACAGTCATTTACATAAAACAAGGTATAGTTTCTGGTATCATAGGACTGTGTATACAGTCATTTACATAAAATAAGGTATAGTTTCTGGTATCATAGGACTGTGTATACAGTTATTTACATAAAACAAGGTATAGTTTCCGGTATCATAGGACTGTATATACAGTTATTTACATAAAACAAGGTATAGTTTCTGGTATCATAGGACTGTGTATACAGTTATTTACATAAAACAAGGTATAGTTTCTGCTATCATAGGACTGTGTATACAGTTATTTACATAAAACAAGGTATAGTTTATGCTATCATAGTACTGTGTATACAGTTATTTACAGAAAACAAGGTATAGTTTATGCTATCATAGGACTGTGCATACAGTCATTTACATAAAACAAGGTATAGTTCCTGCTATCATAGGACTGTGTATACAGTCATTTACATCAAACAAGGTATAGTTTCTGGTATCATAGGACTGTGTATACAGTCATTTACATCAAACAAGGTATAGTTTCTGGTATCATAGGACTGTGTATACAGTCATTTACATAAAACAAGGTATAGTTTCTGGTATCATAGGACTGTGTATACAGTCATTTACATAAAATAAGGTATAGTTTCCGGTATCATAGGACTGTGTATACAGTTATTTACATAAAACAAGGTATAGTTTCCGGTATCATAGGACTGTGTATACAGTTATTTACATAAAACAAGGTATAGTTTCTGGTATCATAGGACTGTGTATACAGTCATTTAAATAAAACAAGGTATAGTTTCTGGTATTATAGGACTGTGTATACAGTTATTTACATAAAACAAGGTATAGTTTCCGGTATCATAGGACTGTATATACAGTTATTTACATAAAACAAGGTATAGTTTCTGGTATCATAGGACTGTATATACAGTCATTTACATAAAACAAGGTATAGTTTCTGGTATCATAGGACTGTGTATACAGTCATTTACATAAAACAAGGTATAGTTTATGCTAACATAGGACTGTGTATACAGTTATTTACATAAAACAAGTTATAGTTTCTGGTATCATAGGACTGTGTATACAGTCATTTACATAAAACAAGGTATAGTTTCTGGTATCATAGGACTGTGTATACAGTCATTTACATAAAACAAGGTATAGTTTCTGGTATCATAGGACTGTGTATGCAGTCATTTACATAAAACAAGGTATAGTTTCTGGTATCATAGGACTGTGTATACAGTCATTTACATAAAACAAGGTATAGTTTCTGGTATCATAGGACTGTGTATACAGTCATTTACATAAAACAAGGTATAGTTTCTGGTATCATAGGACTGTGTATACAGTCATTTACATAAAACAAGGTATAGTTTCTGGTATCATAGGACTGTGTAAACAGTAATTTACATAAAACAAGGTATAGTTTCTGGTATCATAGGACTGTGTATACAGTTATTTACATAAAACAAGGTATAGTTTCTGGTATCATAGGACTGTGTATACAGTTATTTACATAAAACAAGGTATAGTTTCTGGAATAATAGGACTGTGTATACAGTAATTTACATAAAACAAGGTATAGTTTCTGGTATCATAAGACTGTGTATACAGTCATTTACATAAAACAAGGTATAATTTCTGGTATCATAGGACTGTGTATACAGTCATTTACATAAAACAAGGTATAGTTTCTGGTATCATAGGACTGTGTATACAGTCATTTACATAAAACAAGGTATAGTTTCTGGTATCATAGGACTGTGTATACAGTCATTTACATAAAACAAGGTATAGATTATGCTATCATAGGACTGTGTATATAGTTATTTATATAAAACAAGGTATAGTTTCTGGTATCATAGGACTGTGTATACAGTTATTTACATAAAACAAGGTATAGTTTCTGGTATCATAGGACTGTGTATACAGTTATTTACATAAAATAAGGTATAGTTTCTGGTATCATAGGACTGTGTATACAGTTATTTACATAAAACAAGGTATAGTTTATGCTATCATAGGACTGTGTATACAGTCATTTACATAAAACAAGGTATAGTTTATGCTATCATAGGACTGTGTATACAGTTATTTACATAAAACAAGGTATAGTTTCTGGTATCATAGGACTGTGTATACAGTCATTTACATAAAACAAGGAATAGTTTCTGGTATCATAGGACTGTGTATACAGTCATTTACATAAAGCAAGGTATAGTTTCTGGTATCATAGGACTGTGTATACAGTCATTTACATAAAACAAGGTATAGTTTCTGGTATCATAGGACTGTGTATACAGTCATTTACATAAAACAAGGTATAGTTTCTGGTATCATAGGACTGTATATACAGTCATTTACATAAAACAAGGTATAGTTTCTGGTATCATAGGACTGTGTATATAGTTATTTACATAAAACAAGGTATAGTTTCTGGTATCATAGGACTGTGTATACAGTTATTTACATAAAACAAGGTATAGTTTCTGCTATCATAGGACTGTGTATACAGTTATTTACATAAAACAAGGTATAGTTTATGCTATCATAGGACTGTGTATACAGTTATTTACATAAAACAAGGTATAGTTTATGCTATCATAGTACTGTGTATACAGTTATTTACAGAAAACAAGGTATAGTTTATGCTATCATAGGACTGTTCATACAGTCATTTACATAAAACAAGGTATAGTTTCTGCTATCATAGGACTGTGTATACAGTCATTTACATAAAACAAGGTATAGTTTCTGGTATCATAGGACTGTGTATACAGTCATTTACATCAAACAAGGTATAGTTTCTGGTATCATAGGACTGTGTATACAGTCATTTACATAAAACAAGGTATAGTTTCTGGTATCATAGGACTGTGTATACAGTCATTTACATAAAATAAGGTATAGTTTCTGGTATCATAGGACTGTGTATACAGTTATTTACATAAAACAAGGTATAGTTTCCGGTATCATAGGACTGTATATACAGTTATTTACATAAAACAAGGTATAGTTTCTGGTATCATAGGACTGTGTATACAGTTATTTACATAAAACAAGGTATAGTTTCTGCTATCATAGGACTGTGTATACAGTTATTTACATAAAACAAGGTATAGTTTATGCTATCATAGTACTGTGTATACAGTTATTTACAGAAAACAAGGTATAGTTTATGCTATCATAGGACTGTGCATACAGTCATTTACATAAAACAAGGTATAGTTCCTGCTATCATAGGACTGTGTATACAGTCATTTACATCAAACAAGGTATAGTTTCTGGTATCATAGGACTGTGTATACAGTCATTTACATCAAACAAGGTATAGTTTCTGGTATCATAGGACTGTGTATACAGTCATTTACATAAAACAAGGTATAGTTTCTGGTATCATAGGACTGTGTATACAGTCATTTACATAAAATAAGGTATAGTTTCCGGTATCATAGGACTGTGTATACAGTTATTTACATAAAACAAGGTATAGTTTCCGGTATCATAGGACTGTGTATACAGTTATTTACATAAAACAAGGTATAGTTTCTGGTATCATAGGACTGTGTATACAGTCATTTAAATAAAACAAGGTATAGTTTCTGGTATTATAGGACTGTGTATACAGTTATTTACATAAAACAAGGTATAGTTTCCGGTATCATAGGACTGTATATACAGTTATTTACATAAAACAAGGTATAGTTTCTGGTATCATAGGACTGTATATACAGTCATTTACATAAAACAAGGTATAGTTTCTGGTATCATAGGACTGTGTATACAGTCATTTACATAAAACAAGGTATAGTTTATGCTAACATAGGACTGTGTATACAGTTATTTACATAAAACAAGTTATAGTTTCTGGTATCATAGGACTGTGTATACAGTCATTTACATAAAACAAGGTATAGTTTCTGGTATCATAGGACTGTGTATACAGTCATTTACATAAAACAAGGTATAGTTTCTGGTATCATAGGACTGTGTATGCAGTCATTTACATAAAACAAGGTATAGTTTCTGGTATCATAGGACTGTGTATACAGTCATTTACATAAAACAAGGTATAGTTTCTGGTATCATAGGACTGTGTATACAGTCATTTACATAAAACAAGGTATAGTTTCTGGTATCATAGGACTGTGTATACAGTCATTTACATAAAACAAGGTATAGTTTCTGGTATCATAGGACTGTGTAAACAGTAATTTACATAAAACAAGGTATAGTTTCTGGTATCATAGGACTGTGTATACAGTTATTTACATAAAACAAGGTATAGTTTCTGGTATCATAGGACTGTGTATACAGTTATTTACATAAAACAAGGTATAGTTTCTGGAATAATAGGACTGTGTATACAGTAATTTACATAAAACAAGGTATAGTTTCTGGTATCATAAGACTGTGTATACAGTCATTTACATAAAACAAGGTATAATTTCTGGTATCATAGGACTGTGTATACAGTCATTTACATAAAACAAGGTATAGTTTCTGGTATCATAGGACTGTGTATACAGTCATTTACATAAAACAAGGTATAGTTTCTGGTATCATAGGACTGTGTATACAGTCATTTACATAAAACAAGGTATAGATTATGCTATCATAGGACTGTGTATATAGTTATTTATATAAAACAAGGTATAGTTTCTGGTATCATAGGACTGTGTATACAGTTATTTACATAAAACAAGGTATAGTTTCTGGTATCATAGGACTGTGTATACAGTTATTTACATAAAATAAGGTATAGTTTCTGGTATCATAGGACTGTGTATACAGTTATTTACATAAAACAAGGTATAGTTTATGCTATCATAGGACTGTGTATACAGTCATTTACATAAAACAAGGTATAGTTTATGCTATCATAGGACTGTGTATACAGTTATTTACATAAAACAAGGTATAGTTTCTGGTATCATAGGACTGTGTATACAGTCATTTACATAAAACAAGGAATAGTTTCTGGTATCATAGGACTGTGTATACAGTCATTTACATAAAGCAAGGTATAGTTTCTGGTATCATAGGACTGTGTATACAGTCATTTACATAAAACAAGGTATAGTTTCTGGTATCATAGGACTGTGTATACATTTATTTACATAAAACAAGGTATAGTTTCTGGTATCATAGGACTGTATATACAGTCATTTACATAAAACAAGGTATAGTTTCTGGTATCATAGGACTGTGTATACAGTCATTTACATAAAACAGGGTATAGTTTCTGGTATCATAGGACTGTGTATATAGTTATTTACATATAACAAGGTATAGTTTCTGGTATCATAGGACTGTGTATACAGTTATTTACATAAAACAAGGTATAGTTTCTGCTATCATAGGACTGTGTATACAGTTATTTACATAAAACAAGGTATAGTTTATGCTATCATAGTACTGTGTATACAGTTATTTACAGAAAACAAGGTATAGTTTATGCTATCATAGGACTGTTCATACAGTCATTTACATAAAACAAGGTATAGTTTCTGCTATCATAGGACTGTGTATACAGTCATTTACATAAAACAAGGTATAGTTTCTGGTATCATAGGACTGTGTATACAGTCATTTACATCAAACAAGGTATAGTTTCTGGTATCATAGGACTGTGTATACAGTCATTTACATAAAACAAGGTATAGTTTCTGGTATCATAGGACTGTGTATACAGTCATTTACATAAAATAAGGTATAGTTTCTGGTATCATAGGAGTGTGTATACAGTTATTTACATAAAACAAGGTATAGTTTCCGGTATCATAGGACTGTATATACAGTTATTTACATAAAACAAGGTATAGTTTCTGGTATCATAGGACTGTGTATACAGTCATTTAAATAAAACAAGGTATAGTTTCTGGTATAATAGGACTGTGTATATAGTTATTTGCATAAAACAAGGTATAGTTTCTGGTATCATAGGACTGTGTATACAGTTATTTACATAAAACAAGGTATAGTTTCTGGTATCATAGGACTGTATATACAGTCATTTACATAAAACAAGGTATAGTTTCTGGTATCATAGGACTGTGTATACAGTCATTTACATAAAACAAGGTATAGTTTATGCTAACATAGGACTGTGTATACAGTTATTTACATAAAACAAGGTATAGTTTCTGGTATCATAGGACTGTGTATACAGTCATTTACATAAAACAAGGTATAGTTTCTGGTATCATAGGACTGTGTATACAGTTATTTACATAAAACAAGGTATAGTTTATGCTATTATAGGACTGTGTATACAGTTATTTACATAAAACAAGGTATAGTTTCTGGTATCATAGGACTGTGTATACAGTTATTTACATAAAACAAGGTATAGTTTCTGGTATCATAGGACTGTGTATACAGTTATTTACATAAAACAAGGTATAGTTTCTGGTTTCATAGGACTGTGTATACAGTTATTTACATAAAACATGGTATAGTTTATGCTATCATAGGACTGTGTATACAGTTATTTACATAAAACAAGGTATAGTTTCTGGTATCATAGGACTGTGTATACAGTCATTTACATAAAACAAGGTATAGTTTCTGGTATCATAGGACTGTGTATACAGTCATTTACATAAAATAAGGTATAGTTTCTGGTATCATAGGACTGTGTATACAGTTATTTACATAAAACAAGGTATAGTTTCCGGTATCATAGGACTGTATATACAGTTATTTACATAAAACAAGGTATAGTTTCTGGTATCATAGGACTGTGTATACAGTTATTTACATAAAACAAGGTATAGTTTCTGCTATCATAGGACTGTGTATACAGTTATTTACATAAAACAAGGTATAGTTTATGCTATCATAGTACTGTGTATACAGTTATTTACAGAAAACAAGGTATAGTTTATGCTATCATAGGACTGTGCATACAGTCATTTACATAAAACAAGGTATAGTTCCTGCTATCATAGGACTGTGTATACAGTCATTTACATCAAACAAGGTATAGTTTCTGGTATCATAGGACTGTGTATACAGTCATTTACATCAAACAAGGTATAGTTTCTGGTATCATAGGACTGTGTATACAGTCATTTACATAAAACAAGGTATAGTTTCTGGTATCATAGGACTGTGTATACAGTCATTTACATAAAATAAGGTATAGTTTCCGGTATCATAGGACTGTGTATACAGTTATTTACATAAAACAAGGTATAGTTTCCGGTATCATAGGACTGTGTATACAGTTATTTACATAAAACAAGGTATAGTTTCTGGTATCATAGGACTGTGTATACAGTCATTTAAATAAAACAAGGTATAGTTTCTGGTATCATAGGACTGTGTATACAGTTATTTACATAAAACAAGGTATAGTTTCCGGTATCATAGGACTGTATATACAGTTATTTACATAAAACAAGGTATAGTTTCTGGTATCATAGGACTGTATATACAGTCATTTACATAAAACAAGGTATAGTTTCTGGTATCATAGGACTGTGTATACAGTCATTTACATAAAACAAGGTATAGTTTATGCTAACATAGGACTGTGTATACAGTTATTTACATAAAACAAGTTATAGTTTCTGGTATCATAGGACTGTGTATACAGTCATTTACATAAAACAAGGTATAGTTTCTGGTATCATAGGACTGTGTATACAGTCATTTACATAAAACAAGGTATAGTTTCTGGTATCATAGGACTGTGTATGCAGTCATTTACATAAAACAAGGTATAGTTTCTGGTATCATAGGACTGTGTATACAGTCATTTACATAAAACAAGGTATAGTTTCTGGTATCATAGGACTGTGTATACAGTCATTTACATAAAACAAGGTATAGTTTCTGGTATCATAGGACTGTGTATACAGTCATTTACATAAAACAAGGTATAGTTTCTGGTATCATAGGACTGTGTAAACAGTAATTTACATAAAACAAGGTATAGTTTCTGGTATCATAGGACTGTGTATACAGTTATTTACATAAAACAAGGTATAGTTTCTGGTATCATAGGACTGTGTATACAGTTATTTACATAAAACAAGGTATAGTTTCTGGAATAATAGGACTGTGTATACAGTAATTTACATAAAACAAGGTATAGTTTCTGGTATCATAAGACTGTGTATACAGTCATTTACATAAAACAAGGTATAATTTCTGGTATCATAGGACTGTGTATACAGTCATTTACATAAAACAAGGTATAGTTTCTGGTATCATAGGACTGTGTATACAGTCATTTACATAAAACAAGGTATAGTTTCTGGTATCATAGGACTGTGTATACAGTCATTTACATAAAACAAGGTATAGATTATGCTATCATAGGACTGTGTATATAGTTATTTATATAAAACAAGGTATAGTTTCTGGTATCATAGGACTGTGTATACAGTTATTTACATAAAACAAGGTATAGTTTCTGGTATCATAGGACTGTGTATACAGTTATTTACATAAAATAAGGTATAGTTTCTGGTATCATAGGACTGTGTATACAGTTATTTACATAAAACAAGGTATAGTTTATGCTATCATAGGACTGTGTATACAGTCATTTACATAAAACAAGGTATAGTTTATGCTATCATAGGACTGTGTATACAGTTATTTACATAAAACAAGGTATAGTTTCTGGTATCATAGGACTGTGTATACAGTCATTTACATAAAACAAGGAATAGTTTCTGGTATCATAGGACTGTGTATACAGTCATTTACATAAAGCAAGGTATAGTTTCTGGTATCATAGGACTGTGTATACAGTCATTTACATAAAACAAGGTATAGTTTCTGGTATCATAGGACTGTGTATACATTTATTTACATAAAACAAGGTATAGTTTCTGGTATCATAGGACTGTATATACAGTCATTTACATAAAACAAGGTATAGTTTCTGGTATCATAGGACTGTGTATACAGTCATTTACATAAAACAGGGTATAGTTTCTGGTATCATAGGACTGTGTATATAGTTATTTACATAAAACAAGGTATAGTTTCTGGTATCATAGGACTGTGTATACAGTTATTTACATAAAACAAGGTATAGTTTCTGCTATCATAGGACTGTGTATACAGTTATTTACATAAAACAAGGTATAGTTTATGCTATCATAGTACTGTGTATACAGTTATTTACAGAAAACAAGGTATAGTTTATGCTATCATAGGACTGTTCATACAGTCATTTACATAAAACAAGGTATAGTTTCTGCTATCATAGGACTGTGTATACAGTCATTTACATAAAACAAGGTATAGTTTCTGGTATCATAGGACTGTGTATACAGTCATTTACATCAAACAAGGTATAGTTTCTGGTATCATAGGACTGTGTATACAGTCATTTACATAAAACAAGGTATAGTTTCTGGTATCATAGGACTGTGTATACAGTCATTTACATAAAATAAGGTATAGTTTCTGGTATCATAGGAGTGTGTATACAGTTATTTACATAAAACAAGGTATAGTTTCCGGTATCATAGGACTGTATATACAGTTATTTACATAAAACAAGGTATAGTTTCTGGTATCATAGGACTGTGTATACAGTCATTTAAATAAAACAAGGTATAGTTTCTGGTATAATAGGACTGTGTATATAGTTATTTGCATAAAACAAGGTATAGTTTCTGGTATCATAGGACTGTGTATACAGTTATTTACATAAAACAAGGTATAGTTTCTGGTATCATAGGACTGTATATACAGTCATTTACATAAAACAAGGTATAGTTTCTGGTATCATAGGACTGTGTATACAGTCATTTACATAAAACAAGGTATAGTTTATGCTAACATAGGACTGTGTATACAGTTATTTACATAAAACAAGGTATAGTTTCTGGTATCATAGGACTGTGTATACAGTCATTTACATAAAACAAGGTATAGTTTCTGGTATCATAGGACTGTGTATACAGTTATTTACATAAAACAAGGTATAGTTTATGCTATTATAGGACTGTGTATACAGTTATTTACATAAAACAAGGTATAGTTTCTGGTATCATAGGACTGTGTATACAGTTATTTACATAAAACAAGGTATAGTTTCTGGTATCATAGGACTGTGTATACAGTTATTTACATAAAACAAGGTATAGTTTCTGGTTTCATAGGACTGTGTATACAGTTATTTACATAAAACATGGTATAGTTTATGCTATCATAGGACTGTGTATACAGTTATTTACATAAAACAAGGTATAGTTTCTGGTATCATAGGACTGTGTATACAGTTATTTACATAAAACAAGGTTTAGTTTCTGGTATCATAGGACTGTGTATACAGTTATTTACATAAAACAAGGTATAGTTTCTGGTATCATAGGACTGTGTATACAGTCATTTACATAAAACAAGGTATAGTTTCTGGTATCATAGGACTGTGTATACAGTTATTTACATAAAACAAGGTATAGTTTCTGGTATCATAGGACTGTGTATACAGTTATTTACATAAAACAAGGTATGGTTTATGCTATCATAGGACTGTGTATTCAGTTATTTACATAAAACAAGGTATAGTTTATTCTATCAAAGGACTGTGTATACAGTCATTTACATAAAACAAGGTATAGTTTATGCTATCATTTGGATACATTGTATTATGGTTCTATATAGTTATGTAAAGGTACTAAGAATTTCAAAGGAACTAAATAAACAAATGTTTGTGGCAATAGGGAATTTTATGTAAGTTTTTCTCTCTTTATATATCAGTGTTGATGGTTTGGTTATGATATATTTTTTACCAAAATAACCTATTTAAAACCTACATCCTCCACACACCCAAATCAAATATTGAACATAACCCTATCACTGATTCTGCCTAAAATACTAAAGCGAAAAATGGTTAATTGTTCAACTAAACAAGATTATATAAAAAGAATCTAACAAGAACCTAAATCTAGGGCAAATGTTTATTTATGGAACAATCTAACTCCTTAATGCTTTTGAGAATTTGCTAAAAGTAAAAGATCCTGCAGGATTCTGAATAAGGTCGTTTATAGTATGGAGACTTGGATGAAGTCATTTCGAACTAGAAACGAAATGAAAAACGAAACTTATGGATATATGAAACTGGAGACTAGACACCAGAACAATGAACTCAAAGCAAATTATCTAAGGCATCTGCTATGTTAGTTATGGTTTCGTCAATCTGATACATCCTAAAGAATGAACATAAACTCCATATGAGGACCACGCCCATACCAAAATACGTAGAGGTGTATGAGCGGCTTCAATTGCACACAGGTAGCACTGGTTGTTCGCTTCGTCATTATTGCAGCGTATAAGCGAATTATTGTCATATCGTATTAGCTGGAACCACAGATGAAGGTGATACCACATCATCCTTACATATCAGAAATAGTACTATGCGACGTTTTGGTTATTCTCGGTGTTGAACGAAGCGATAAGGGAAATACGATTACATTTCCGATGTCAATATGGGTATGTGACCTACACACATAACACAGAAATGAGACGATACAAGAACCTTAGCTAAGTGGATGTAAAGAAATTGAAACAAATACGCCAAAGAAATGGGAGAGCACAACGATAATCTAAAATAGCACATTCTATGCAGGTATCCGACATTTTGCATCTATCCTTATTTACCAAAAAAAAAAAAACATTTCGACGTCAATCATAATTGCAAACGTATTCATTTTGTCTCAGGCTCTGAACCACGAACAACTAACACAATTGGTTACATACGATCCGAATCAAACAAGTTCGAGCTTTTACGCAACCAGGTATCAGGTTACCTATATAACAAACACATTAATGTTCATGCTTAATCATCATCATCATCATCATCATCATCATCATCATCATATCTCTCTCTCTCTCTCTCTCTCTCTCTCTCTCTCTCTCTCTCTCTCTCTCTCTCTCTCATGATATATTATATGTTTTCCAGACAAATCGCAAAGACTCTCTCTCTCTCTCTCTCTCTCTCTCTCTTATGATATATTATATGTTTTCCAGACAAATCGCAAAGACATCGATGATATGGAAGACACTATTAACTAAACTTACATATAGCTTACGATTATTACCTGCAGCAAGCTGTTTAGTTTGATCGGGAGCAATCATACCAATTAGATGTTTAGGTAATACGAAAAAAGTTGTTGAAAGTGTGTGATGCAAAATTGCGTATTAACCCTTATTATGAAAGTACCAGACGGCCTCATCAAGGCATGCGATATACAAGATATGAGGGCAGGCTCATTTCTTTTTCATTTCATGGTACATTTAGCAATATATATTACCCCAAGTGATAGACATAGTTGAACGTTTATCCTTGCATTCGGGAAATGGTTAATTTATTCTCACACTGTGAGATACAGAAGAGTGCAAAGATAACTGCAAACTTACCAATGACCAGGATTTAACACGCATCCATGTAATTGCTATACCCGATCTGGCGTTGCCACTTGAAAAATTGATTATAGTTTTTAATGAGTAATACATGCAGATCTTGGCAGTAGCACAGTTGATACCCAAAGAAATGTAAACTGTGCTTTAATTTCCAAATAATCTGAAACTAGGTTCCGATTCAGCCGTAGGCTGGTAGTGGAATTCCTTCAATGTTCTCTGAGCAAACAATAAGTGTTTCATTTCCAGCCAGTGCCGGCTTTGCCAAATTTCGTTATAGAGGTTTGCTCACACATTTACGAAAATCTGTATGACATTCGCTGACACTTTACCGCTGGTGTTTTAGACGAGGTCTTTAACCCTAACATGAATATATCAACTCGTTCAGTGAAAAGTGTATTGTTTGTCCGTATCACATTACTAAACTATTTGCTGAAAACACAAATCATACCTTAATATCAATATCTGAGGTGATTTTTTGATCATGTGATTAAGCGAACACCCAAAAACAAAATAACTGAGTAATAAATCAATAATTTAAGATTAATCGATAAATAAATATTTTTCTGCAAGCAACGCGTAAAGAACGGACAATATATAAAGTATGTGCGTGTTTATTTAATAGATGTACAACAATATTACACGTTATGCTTGGAATCCTTATGTGTTTTAAGACAAAACCCGTTGCTTTCTATGGATTTTCCCGTTCCCATTCAGTGTTGTTAAAAGTTCCGTAATTTTAATTGTTAAGACTCTGGAATTGTGCAAATATTCCTCCTGCATAAAATCATTCAAATTGTGTTTTTTGTTTTAAAAAAAAATACTTGTTTTGATGAAAATAAAATGAAACTATTGATATTTTCGTTGACTCATATCTAGACCGGAATGATAAATTGAATATAATTTGAAGAATAATCACATAGTAGCTATTTGAATAAGACTTTATATCTCGCACTAAATATGTTTACGATTCTGAGTTTATCTGTCTGTAAATATTTTTAAGTTTGTGATTTGACCTGTCTAAGCATTGCTTACTTATTTTATTTTGTATTTACTCAAAAGTGAATCATGTTACCAAGATAAGATTGCCGTCGATCTGCGTAACAGACACTGCACCACAACTGGATAGTCGCTTTATTTATGCTTGAAGTCAACGAACTTTTATCCCTAATTAGTTCATGGTTATATTTTTTGCAAAATTAATTAAACAATTTTAATATAATATTTTGCCGTAGAGTGTTGCGGATGTGGCTGATACATTATCAGAAAGAAACAATAATTTACGTTCAGTTAACAACAGTTTGCTGCACACTGCAGTGAGTTAGCTAACTTAACACTTAAAACCTGCTCGTTTTTCTCATTTGGAGTTTATTTTAAGTAGTTTCTATGGCCCCTCGCCTCTTATATAATAATAATAATAATAATAATAATAATAATAATAATAATAATAATAATAATATTATTATTATTATTATTATTATTATTATTAATAATAATAATATTTTATATTATTATTAATAATAATAATATTAATAATAATAATAATAGTAATAGTAAGAATAAAATTAATAATAATAATAATAATAATAATAATAATAATAATAATAACAATAATAATATTATTAAAGAGGACTTTCTCTGGCGCATAATCTTTAGAAGCTCTAAGCGCTTTACAACATATAACATATGACTAACAAAACAAGCAATAAAAAACACCACCATTAAAAATTAGAAACAATTCAAATATGCTAAAATAGTTAAGGTAGGAAACATTATTAGGTCTTTAAGTTTGTTCTAGCAGTCGAAAAAGGTGAGTTTTTAAAGAGCACTCTTGAAATGGATCACCGTGTCTTTGTGTCTTATTTAAATGGGCAATTTTTCCACGTTGCTAGGCCCTGGTATGTAAACGAACGTTGTTCATATGAGTTCATTTTCATAGTGTGAATAATGAGTATACGATTGTCAGAATAGGAGCTTAAGTATTTTGCTGGTGTGTATATATGGACAGGGTCAGATAGGTATGTTGGACTGGAGACGGTCAGTGAAACGTAGCACCGAGAACAAAGTGAATGTTTGATTATGGATCGAATGAATAGCTATTGCAGGGTACAGAGCAGCGGGGAGGTGTGATCTGATCTTGATACTCTAAAGATCATCCGAGCAGCTGTGTTTTGAACGTTTTGAAGTTTCTGGAGTAGATATTGAGACGAACCAGACAACATTGAGTTATAATAGTCCAGTCTTGAAAGTACTAATGCTCACCCAAACGTTTTAGTGACATCGACTGAAAGATATTTGTTAATGGAGCTGATGCATCTCAGCTCAAGATATGCAGCCTTGCATATATTCATGACATGTTGGTGCAATGTGAGAGTACTGTCTAGAGTAACATCTAGGTTTCAAGCTGACTATGTGAATTTAATGTTGGCTTTGCTGATATTTATTGTTTGAGACAGAAGATGTGAATGAGAAAATATTGGTGTTGTAATCAGAATGGCCTCAGTTTTATCATCATTCACCTTCAGCTGGTTATATGTTATCCATGATTTCACAACAGACATACATCTCCTCCTTGGATGGTAGCATCAACTTCGTTTGGATGGCTTGATTTGTAATGTTGGGTGTCATTAGCGTACGATTGGCGAGACACGGGTTGATGATCTATGACACTTGATAGCGGCTGAGTGTGTAGAAAGAAGAGATCAGGTCCAAGAACAGACCCTGTGGAACACCACAACATTGATCAACTGGAATAGCGTGTATTCCTTTTGCAGACATAACTACAATAAGGCTGTATTGTGAATGCCATATACATGCTGGAGACGGTGAATTAATATATAATGGTATATTGTGTCAAATGCAGAAGACAAATCAAGGAGAGTGAGGACTGTAATCTTTCCGCTATCTAAAGCAGAGAAAATGTCATTACTACTTTTAGAAGAGTTGTTTTAGTTCTGGTGTAAGAGCGATATGCCGAGTGTACGTTGCTAAAAAGATTGTTCGAATTCAGACCACATACAAGTTGGTTAGAAGAACTTTTTTAAAGATTGTTTTATATAAACTTGAGATTAAATACTGGACGGTAGTTCCTTAAATCGTTATGGTCGAGAGTTGATTTCTTCAGCCGAGGCTTTACAAGGCAGTTTTGAAATATGATGTGAATTCCCCAGATGAGAGAGAGGTATTTATAACATCAGTTAGCGAATCTTATATTGGATCAAAGCATTCAAGTAGCAGTAATGTTTGAATTGAATCAAGTGCTGATAACTGATAACGGTTGTCACTGAAATTTTGTATCGCAGCTCTATGGTGACGACAAGTCAATTGAAATTGTGTTGTCAAGCTTAGCTCTAATGGTTCGTACCTTGTTAGGGAAGAAATTGGAAAACATGTATAGAAGGTTTACTGGAGAAAAAGTAGTTTGAAGTTGTGTTCATTTGTTCCATGACATTAGTGTGTTAGTAATCTCGAAGAGCTCTTTGCAGCTCGAACTTTACGTGATCTTTCCGTGTATCGTTTCGTTGTATAAAATATATTTTTCATACTGTATGATTTGGATGTCGTATATAATACGCATATTTAGTTTCAAACAGGTAATCTGTCAATGATTGAAATTTCGTGTTATTATATAGATTATATAATTCAGATGTGACATATTGGCGCCATACCTGTCATAATGTTAAAAATTCATATACAGTATGGGAGAGGTTTATTGATTTTTCGAAGACAAGAGCGCGAGACTCGGTCAGGCATCATACACCGCTGCCAAATTCAATTGACAAAGTCAAGGCGGATTATTATCATAGGTCCATAAGGGAGCGGGAAAATTCAGTTATTACTTAATTTAATAATGAGGTGGGATAAGTTGTATTTAGTTGCACCATCAGTTGATGATCGGATATGTTTTGATGTACTGAAAGATTTTTTTGAAAATGCAAAAACGATAAATGAAGACGGTGATGTTATTGAATTTATTACTGATATTGATGAAGCACCATATGTAGATGACCTTGATGATTATATTAACAAATTAGTTGTATACGATGATTTGATGCTGGATAAATAGTCTAATCCTACTAGAATATTTTCACGCGGTAGACATAAAAACACTGATATTATTTATGTTAATCAACAGTAAACACAGATTCCAAAAGTGATCATGGATAACTATAAAATCCTTGCTATATTCAACAATCGATTTTGAGAAATATTCATCCGACTTGGTGTAGCGGTGATATGGATATAATGAAATTAAGAAATGTATTTTGTCATGCTAAAGAAAACCCGTATAGATTTACAGTAATAAATATACAAGAACCTAGATCGAGATATCGAGTCTGTCTTGATAAAATATTTGGATAAAACTATAGTAGCAGAGGAGGTGTGACCTCGAATAAGTGTCCTTGTAGTAAACACGCGCGTAATAAAAATAAACACACTAACGACTGATAAGGTAATATAATTAACAACAAACTCTTGGAGAGACACTCTTCGTTAGTTAGAAGCTTCGGTTTGGGTTATTGGCGTTTTTTACTTTCGTTTTTCGTTGTAAGAAGCATTGGTTTAACAAATACTTGCCTCTTTTATGAGGTGGGCTCACACTCTATGCTGCTAGTAAAGTTATTACAATTTATTAACGGTATTTGACTTTATAAAATCGTTTTTCTTTTATATATAAGCATGCCAACTATGTTACAACTAAGATAATTCGCGCAACAGCGTGGAATTGGAATAGCAGGTAGTGTGCGAAAAGTCCGTATACTTGTATTATTACGACCAATACTTGAATCTGATCTAACACAGCTACATATTATAACCAGTTGTAACCCTTCAACAACTGAAACAATTTACGCCTCAGAGTATTCTACAAATACCAAGAGGTGCAAGATTTGTAGTCATGCGTCCATTATTACGTCTTACAGTTGTACCGAATCAAACTTAAAAACGATTAAATTCCGCCATTTCTTGGACCAGCCGAAATTGTATGTGTAGTTGATGAGGAGCAAAACCGTTGTCGTAATGCAAATGTTATTGCTTTATAGACTGCTGAATGTCTTCGTGAAAACAGAACGTCGTTGTGTTGCACATGCCTTAACTACTTGGTCAAGAACCATAGCACAACAAATCGGAAACACTCAAATTAAAGAGGCAACATCTACAACATATGATTCCAGTAATCATATCAGTGTTTAGTATCTCTAACTGTTCAAGAGATAAAGCGAGTATTTTTTCTCAGCCGCATTTTTGTATGTCTCTTACTCCTGAATTGTTAATACATGAAGGATATTAATGATTTTTTTAAAAAAAAACAAAGCAATTGAAGAAAACTAGCAGCGTAAAAATGTCAGAAATATTTTAGTGAGCTCAATTTTGGTTATATAAAATTTCCGATCCAGGTCGATAAGGCTACATTCAAGACGTTTTAAACGCTTAAGAAAATGAATCGTTGTTAAAAAAATTACTTGGGACAAAAGGCTTTTTATCTGAGTTCAATTTCCTCACATTACAAAACGACGAACACCTTTACGAATCTCTGCCATCTCACATTGGTCTTCGTAAGTTCGAGTCTATGGCTTTGCAAATGTGGGTACGTGAGGAAACGTATGATTATCTTCACGAAGGTCCGTGGTTCTATGCAGGATTTCCCCGGATTCTTCCTGCACCATTTATACTGGCCGCCATGTATAATCTTTCTTGCTCGAAAAATAGCATTAAACCCTACACAACCAACAACAACAACTACTACTACTACTATAAAACAAGTGAACCCAGATTGATCCTTGTTCTGAAAGATTTGACTGATTCATCGTCATTAAGTAAGGATAAAAAATCTTCTTATCCGACAGAGCAATTACGGGAGTAAGAAAATCGCAATGTACACGTTGCATGCATGTATTTAGCATCAACCAGCTTTTCGCTGTTCTTGACTTTTATTATGTTGGATTTGGCGAAAGGTTTAGGTTCGAACCTGGTAAAGACATTCTAAAGTTTAAAACGGTGCAATGAAAAATGTTATAGATTTACTGGTAAGGAGATTATTAAGGTTGAAGTAGTGCAACAAAAAGTGAACGAACTGTATGTATCAATGCGGACGTCGAATGCCTTAAGATTCATGTGAACGACTGGGACCAAAAAAAATGCAACAAATACAACACAAGTTGCTAGACGAGTATAATGTGGACTTTTTAACAATGTAGCCAGATACATGCGATGGGCAAACTGAGTGACAAATGTTGTATAGTGATATGGATTCAGTTGAGGCGTTTCTTACATAGCTGGAGGCTATATCACAACTGAATCAGCAAACAACTCAATTTGCCTGCCGGTATCATTATAATTCGTGATAATATTTTTTTCTGATGCCATTCATTAGCGGATCTGTTATGGTCTTTTTCGATAGAACTAAACGTTTCCAAGATCATGATCACAACCATATCACTGGCGCATACATAGAAGTTGCACACAGCGCTTGCATTCAAAAGGTACGAATTTAACCAAGTGAGACAAACAAATCCTAATCGATTCAAAATCACTATTTAATACTATGCCACTAACTTTGATTTACTCGCTAGAAAATGAGTTTGCCCATACGAGTGCACGAGAGATTGGGACAAGTTTGCTGAACCTCAGTTGGCCCCGATCTAAGGATTTTATTTATCGTTATCACGGGAAAGTTTCATACTCCAATGATTTTGAACATATATTTCAAATATCGGAATGGTCGAGGTCTACGTGGTGCAAGCTGTAAAACCAACCACAGGAATTGAATTTTGGGGTTTAAAAACCCATTGCATCTTTAGGGACTGTAGAGATAATTTATAAATCTGTTCTTTTACATTTGCATAATTACACTATGCGTGAATTCATTTTGCTATACGAGTAAAATTCTACATTGTTTGCTAGCTGAGTAAATTGTATCCCTCTGTCTATTATTTAGTCGCTGTGAATCATTCATGCATTGTGTTTATATTTTGTAGAGTTATTTGTATTTTTCTTTTTTACATTTGTGCGTTATGATGTTAATAATCCAATATTTGGATTAAATATTTCACGCACATATTCCTAATATAATTGCTCATTCAAGTCACGCATTATTAAAAATCGTATTTATATCATCGTTAAACGTGTTATATTGAGAATCTGGAAAATCCCACCCGATTCTCTTGTTACATATGTTAACACATTAAAATGGTTGTTCCGTATTTTCCGAACTGACTTGCTTCCACCAACGATTATGAACATAAAAACAAAGTCTGGTCCTCGCTTGATTCCAAAGCCTGCGTGACAAACATAATCTGTATTTACGTTTTCTAGATAGCAAATGTGACTTTCGTGATAAGTATTTGAGTTTTCTAGATAGCGGATGTGACTATCATAATAAGTATTTGAGTTTTATATGTAGCGGATATGACTGGTATGCAGATTCTACTTTAAACAATGAACTTATAAAAAAGTTGTTAATTTAGGTATGTGTTCTAGACAATTAACATGTGTACAGTTTGTAGTAATTTCCCAACGGATTATTAAGATAGGTGGGTTTTGTTGCGACGTAAGTCGCGTGAGACTTAATTCAACATACATTAGTAATAATTTCAAGTTCTTATTATCGCGCTTGTCTTAGTATCAGTCTGCAGATGTTTTTAATGTTGGGTTTAGAATTAACTTGAAAGGAATCGTTTATATAAATTATCACGGCAGAGATTAAAGCAGTAATTTGGGATTATTGTGACTTTATTACAGAGATTAAAGCGGTAATTTGGGATTATTGTGACTTTATTACAGAGATTAAAGCGGTAATTTGGGATTATTGTGACTATTACAGAGATTAAAGCAGTAATTTGGGATTATTGTGACTTTATTACAGAGATTAAAGCAGTAATTTGGGATTATTGTGACTTTATTACAGAGATTAAAGCGGTAATTTAGGATTATTGTGACTTTATTACAGAGATTAAAGTAGTAATTTGGGATTATTGTGACTTTATTACAGAGATTAAAGCAGTAATTTGGGATTATTGTGACTATTACAGAGATTAAAGCAGTAATTTGGGATTATTGTGACTTTATTACAGAGATTAAAGCAGTAATTTGGGATTATTGTGACTATTACAGAGATTAAAGCAGTAATTTGGGATTATTGTGACTTTATTACAGAGATTAAAGCAGTAATTTGGGATTATTGTGACTTTATTACAGAGATTAAAGCGGTAATTTAGGATTATTGTGACTTTATTACAGAGATTAAAGTAGTAATTTGGGATTATTGTGACTTTATTACAGAGATTAAAGCAGTAATTTGGGATTATTGTAACTATTACAGAGATTAAAGCAGTAATTTGGGATTATTGTGACTTTATTACAGAGATTAAAGCAGTAATTTGGGATTATTGTGACTTTATTACAGAGATTAAAGCAGTAATTTGGGATTATTGTGACTATTACAGAGATTAAAGTAGTAATTTGGGATTATTGTGACTTTATTACAGAGATTAAAGCAGTAATTTGGGATTATTGTGACTATTACAGAGATTAAAGCAGTAATTTGGGATTATTGTGACTTTATTACAGAGATTAAAGCAGTAATTTGGGATTATTGTGACTATTACAGAGATTAAAGCAGTAATTTGGGATTATTGTGACTTTATTACAGAGATTAAAGCAGTAATTTGGGATTATTGTGACTTTATTACAGAGATTAAAGCGGTAATTTAGGATTATTGTGACTTTATTACAGAGATTAAAGTAGTAATTTGGGATTATTGTGACTTTATTACAGAGATTAAAGCAGTAATTTGGGATTATTGTAACTATTACAGAGATTAAAGCAGTAATTTGGGATTATTGTGACTTTATTACAGAGATTAAAGCAGTAATTTGGGATTATTGTGACTTTATTACAGAGATTAAAGCAGTAATTTGGGATTATTGTGACTATTACAGAGATTAAAGCAGTAATTTGGGATTATTGTGACTTTATTACAGAGATTAAAGCAGTAATTTGGGATTATTGTGACTTTATTACAGAGATTAAAGCAGTAATTTAGGATTATTGTGACTTTATTACAGAGATTAAAGTAGTAATTTGGGATTATTGTGACTTTATTACAGAGATTAAAGTAGTAATTTGGGATTATTGTGACTTTATTATAAGGTCTTCTGGATTAGCTTCATTAGTTACCTGAGAAATTCAATTCGAAGGACTCAACATTTATCCGCATGGGTTACTAAGCATCATTTGGTACTTGTGTAAAGACTGGATTTACTAAAACATATAAGTGAAGGAATTTACATATGTGGTAATTAATAATTAAGAGATGCTAACATCGGTAGTCATTTTTACTTTTCAGTGAATATCTACTTCCAATTAGCGCCACTAAACTCTTGTCTGCCCTCAAATACACTTTTGTTTAGAGCTAATAGAAACAGACTGTTAAAACAGCCTTAATGTATCACTGCAAATGCGAAGTCAGCTTGGAATCTTCGCACGTACAAACGTCCAATCGTTGACAACGCTGTCAAATGTCAAATCATCAGTGATTGTTTCTACGAAGAGAAAATGAAATTCATAGTTAAATACAATACTGTTTTATTATTGATTGATTATGTATCACGTACACTGACTCACCTACGACAAAACATACTGCTGCTTTCATTTAACAAGAACGCAATTGATGAGATAACATATATTGGGAGAAGACGAGAACAATCGTTTCAAACATTTTACAATGGCATGAATGGTTTTAAATGAAATTGACGATATATATCGCACACCGCACATTCGCCGTAATTTATTGCCAAAGTAGATATATTATATGATTGTATGACAATAATACCAGTAAAGAATTATAATTAGTTCGAAATACGTTTGCGTCTTGATCAAGGTCGGCCTGTAAAACAATTATATTATGCGGTTACATTATTAATTGAACAACTGTGATACTCCCTTAATGTTTTTGACGTCAAACATAATCTAAGCGGAACGCCAACTGCAAGACGAAATCACCATGAAAACCGCGTTGATCACGAAATATAAACGAGAGTTTGTGGGGCCGGAAATGCCATGTGTGGGCTTGGTGCGGCGGCAACTGTTGTTTAAGAGTACCGATAATCAAGATTACCAAAATCATGGTGACTTAATCTGGATTATTGTCTGAGTTATAACCGATGTCCAGAGTGGTTAGCACAGTAATTTAAATACGATTACATTCTCAAATACGCGATCATTTTTGCATCTGTCAAAGACAATCTCAATACGATTAGTAGCCTACAACTCGGTGGTTATCGATGATAACAGATTTATCAAAGCCGAATTTAAGACTGTGTTGTCTGATAAAGAAACTCAACGAAAGCTCTGTGGTGTAACGCTTAAGAGACAATACATGTCAAGTGAAACAAATACAATATATGAATACCAAAAGCAAGCATTATATTTGTCACATAGCAATCTCAAATGCGTGTCTACCATAGTAGTTTGGTAATGGCTGTTTTGTCGGTTACTGATATAGGTCACATTCCTCAAGACTCAATGAATGTATCCTCTTTATCGGCTGCATATTGAAAATCTATTCGGATAACAGCCCGAAGGATTACATCCATACAAGTGTGCTTTGTTGCAATATTATTGCAAATTCATTTAGTTAATTCACTTGACCTTTACTACTAACTTATATCAGTAAGCGCGGTCGCAAACTGCTATTAACACACTACTCTAAACAATAGTTGAGGCAGATTTACCTACCCGCGCCAAGGAACATTTCCATTACACGTTTGTTGTAAGAACCCGCAACGAAGTTCGATAGGTTGATCTTTTATATCTCCTACACTCTGTCGTGCACAGGCTTGCATACAAATACGCACTAACCGTTGTAGATATTGCTCGCAGATCAAAGAAACCTAGTTGTTAACATTGACAGGCACTACGAGTATTCCAGACGCATACAACTGGATGTACTCGTTTGTGCTTCTAACATTGTCGCGTCTTCTGCAGGTGGATCTGGCCAAAGAAAGTTGCCTAGCCTTTGCTTTATTGTTGATGAATCATGAAGTACGGGTTATTCTTGGACATGTCGGCATACATAGCGATTAGGAAATTGAGAAAGGATTCAGTCGTACATTTTCGGAATACTATTTCGGGTATCAATACACGAATAAACTGATTACGAGCTATGAAGTGCAATCTTTGAAAGCAGATAGGTCTCCTGTTTACGTGACACGGTATTGGTCTCTCATAACGGACTTGAATAAATAAACTACCACTGAATTGTCTTTCCACGACAACCAATAGCTATCATTTGACGCTATTGAAGGAATGAGCAGTCTAACCACGGGTAACGATGCTTCCAAATGGATCATTCGTCCAGAAATTACAACATTTCAGCCAGAATGTATTGTCACCCGATCACAACTTGCACGAACTCGTAAGGGGTGAGACCCAGTGGGAAATTCCACAGCATGGTATCGAGCCCGGACAAACCTATGATGCAACAGTAAATAAAATGTTCAACTGTGCGAATATATGTTGTTCCTCAAGGTACTCCTCGCATGTTGTGCTTTAGATCTTTGCGACCAAGACCCGATTAATTCATTTTGTTTTCATTAAATCTTACCAGAGTTACATTACAATCGAGTTCATTTATGATCTTAGTACTTTGTATCCTTTATTGGGATCTTCCGTACATTTGTCATTGAATTTCTCCAGAACTTTCTTGTTAGTTTTACTAAAACAGCGGATGGACCTTGTGGTACTCCTTGATTTCAGACTAGTGGACAAGCCCGTTTCTATCTAGATGTCATCAACGGTAATGTACATTAATGACGTGTTAGCACTTTACTGCAACAAATCTTACAATGCAATGGCGATGTTTCATCAGGATCTGCTAAATAACAAGGTTAATCTTCGTAAAACGAACCAAATATATGAGAACTCTGCTCGGATAAAGATATATACATCAAGTTATGAAGCTACATTACCCTAATGTGATATATCACACGAACTCTAACACGACCATCTACTGTTTGCTTGTATCTTGAAATGGTACACAACTTGTCAGGCTCACACTATGCCATCTATTATTCTTTATCTTTAAGCTTTCAGCTGCACTCTTCATATAAGGTAAAGTGTCTTTCTTCTGCAAGGTCAATGTGGATATCTCCTTTATGATAATAATGATTAATGCATTTCTGTAATTGTGGGGATGTCGGTTTTTCCCTGGTCATTTCAATATATCTCATGGCTTCGCTGTATACTCCGAAATTATTGCTGTCATCGCCTTGTGACTTCGTTCACGTAAACGACTTAATGATTTCTTGCACAATATCATAACGTTACTTTTCTGGCGTTTTGTTTTGTTCTTCGTCACATTTCTATCATTGTAGCTCTGAGTCAATATCTTACCCGATAAATTTCCACAGAGGCTTCAAACAAAAATATTTGAAAAATTATTTAGCATCTACTTTGCCATTTTAACGAATCAACTGGGTGCATTTAAGCTAAATAGTTATTTAATCTTGTTCGTGACATTAAGACGTATCATTGTCTCATAATTTATTTTATTCATTCATCGGATAGTGAATATTTTTACAATACTATATGTGTCGGACCGTAGTTTTGAGATAAAATATATTATAGATTCCAGCAATTCCTTAAAAACTTTGTATTTGCAGCGTATTTCAATTTGTCTGCATATCCGAAACCCATAATGCCGGCTTCAACATAAATTCACATGCATTGCAATTACAGATTCCGACATATGCAAAATATTTCCAATGGGAAAAAAGGAATGAGGAATATGTACGGAGATTGAGGTTGAGACAGCTATACTTGATCACAGCAGTCTTAAACTCTTAACTCACTACTGCCTGTTATAGCTAAGTACAAACAGCAGTACAATTTTTACCTGAATGAAAAAGATCAATGTTACTACCATGCCATAAACGTTGTTGTAAGATTATTTAAGTTAGCGAACCTTTATTTGAACTATTGCAATAAAACATTTGCAAGGAAAATAAATCAAACATTTTCTCCCATAGCTTCGTTACAATTATTTTGAACTTTGGATGACATACTGCTGTAATTTACATCGTATCAACAGGACACAATTTTGGTCGGAAGTAATTATTCCATCACTGCTAGCCATGGGGCTCAAACTAATTTGTTCCACATTGACTGCATCGACAACTCTTGGACAGCACAAATGTTATTATCCTCGCTGTTTATGCCATCAGCGGAATACATGGACTTTATGATTTAATAAAATACATCATTATCTATCTTATTTACTGTTTTAAGGGAAATAAAACGGCCTGAACCTTCACTGACCTTATTCCCGTCCGATACAGGCATGACCGCTATCGTATGCCAACGTAACTCTGAGCAAACCTCGTTGCTGCTATTGTTTTTTTATTTGAAGTGTGCATTGCTACATACACATAAATACCAAACAGTGCCTAGTCCAATCCCTCAAAACACAAACACTGCATCATCAAGCAACTAACACTAATGTACCAAACAATGCGTTCTCAAACAGTTGACATTTAAGTATCAAAAAATGTAGTCTTGTCAAACGGCTAACATTAAAGTCTCTGGGAAATATGTATCTATCAATATAAAATTAAACAAACAAGTGAGACAAGTCATCATTTTTGCCTAAAGACACTAGGTGATAACACGATGTAATTAATCAACCCATCGCATAATCTATATCAAGCACAACATTTTGAGACAATTCATTCGTTCATATATTTCAGTGTATGGATATATTGTATTAGAAATATATTCCGTAATATAATATATTTTTGTTACTGGAACTAGAAGATATTTAGAGTTTATCATCTCAAAAAAGTTGAGCATCAGAGAGGGAGAATCGGACAACCTTTCAACAAGGCCTCTTTTTATAATGTAAAGTTTATTTTACAAAATGAGGCCATGCAAAAAGGTTGTCCGATTAGCCCTCTCTGCTGCTTATTGAGTTACTCGAACTATAAGGTACTGTAGAATGTATCATCTCTAAAATATTGAGATACTCGAGCTATAAGGTACTGTAGAATGTATCATCTCTAAAATATTGAGTTACTCGAACTATAAGGTACTGTAGAATGTATCATCTCTAAAATATTGAGTTACTCGAACTATAAGGTACTGTAGAATGTATCATCTCTACAATATTGAGTTACTCGAACTATAAGGTACTGTAGAATGTATCATCTCTAAAATATTGAGTTACTCGAGCTATATGGTACTGTAGAATGTATCATCTCTAAAATATTGAGTTACTCGAACTATAAGGTACTGTAGAATGTATCATCTCTACAATATTGAGTTACTCGAACTTTATGATAGTTTATCATGCCCAAAATAATATTGTACTGGAACTAAAATGCACCATAGGGTTAATATCTAAACACAACATTACAAGTAAATTAATAAACATTTGGAAGCGAGAAATCATTCATTACATGCTCCCTTTCTCTACAGTCAGTAAAATAATTAGTACTACTAAACTTGTCTCGTAGTTAACCCATGCCTAATCTACAGTCAGGAATAGTAAAATAATTAGTACTACTAAACTTGTCTCGTAGTTAACCCATACCTAATCTACAGTCAGGAATAGTAAAATAATTAGTACTACTAAACTTTCTCGTAGTTAACCCATACCTAATCGACTGAAGTCCATTTGCTTAAATTCATAGAATCCCTAACTGTGTTGGGAAATGTCTTTCTATCATCAGGTACGTACTTTACCAAATACTGCACATTTAATTGTATATGTTGCTGAGTTTGCGTGTCAGAAACAAGATCAGCATAATTATATTTATCTTTTCTCGCAGCTATTAGCTCTTGTTTACGTACAAATGCGTTAATTTCGGTGGAATTTATATTTTTATTTTTGTCGTGATCTTACATAACTTTATGAAATGTGCATGACGAGTTGTTTATTTTCATCATGGCTTATTTTTAGCATTTCTTTAGCAATAACATGTTCATGAAATGCTGTCTAGGTGCCATTCATAGAACACAGTCTTCTATCGCAAATTATCAGTAGTATTGGACTGCACTGACTAGATATGGATACTAAAAGAAATTTAATCATAATATATGGAGTTTGTCATCGAGGCCAGATTCCATTCAGCTTCTCTCATACCTTGGTATAGACTGTTGTCATGGTTAATGTGGCTGATACTTTCAATCCTAGACTTGATAAGCGCTTTTTGTTGCAATATATTCGTTTATTGTATCAGACACTGACAGATTCCTTTTAAACTTCAACCTTTTAACGTACATGATATTAACAAAGGTACTGAACTCCGTTTGTTGTGATCAACTCGCATTTCTGCTTAAACCAATTAAAGCTAGTATTTATTTCATTTTTAAAAATTTTTAATATTAGAAAATACGTACCATAGCAGTCAGACTTTACAGTTTGCCGTTACTCTTGTCTAATATTGTAGCACGCAACACGGATATTACTACCGAGAGAATCACAAGACGCCTGTGTGAGTCTGGCATGACTTTAATGTTTCAACTATTTCAAAGGACATCATGCCAACAGTCGTTGTCAAATTAAAGGTTCTTTAAAGAGTAAATACCAAGAATAATGCTATTCTAGTAAATTAACAAGCACACATTCACACTTACATTATGTGTATTACTTCACATTCGTATGACCCATTAGTACGCCTTTCCAAGCCATATATCAGCAGCTCACGTAATGCAAAACAAACATTTATTGCAGATAATTATTCCAATCGCAAATTAATAAAAATTTACAAGTAAAAATATCTCGAGAATTCCAAATGTTAAGAAATTTGGAGGTCCATTTTACGAAACTAATCCTTGTTACCGTGGTGTTTCGTGAACATTGTACATTATTATACCTGTTTATTGTATTTGGCTAATTACTTGTAGTATCATTTACTTGAAATGGAGAGTGTAATGATATTTACTTAAATTAGCGAGTGTAATGATATTTACGTAAATTAGAGAGTGTAATGATATTTACTTAAATTAGAGAGTAGAATGCTATTTACTTAAATTAAACAGTTCAATGCCATTTCCTGAAATTAAACAGTGCAATGCTATTTACTTAAGTTAAACAGTGCAATGCTATTTACTTAAGTTAAACAGTTCAATGTCATTTACTTAAATTAAACAGTGCAATGCTATTTACTTAAGTTAAACAGTGCAATGTCATTTACTTAAATTAAACAGTGCAATGCTATTTACTTAAGTTAAACAGTGCAATGCTATTTACTTAAGTTAAACAATGCAATGTTATTTACTTAAGTTAAACAGTGCAATGATATTTACTTAAGTTAAACAGTTCAATGTCATTTACTTAAATTAGACAGTGCAATGCTATTTACTTAAGTTAAACAGTGCAATGCTATTTACTTAAGTTAAACAGTTCAATGTCATTTACTTAAATTAAACAATGCATTGCTATTTACTTAAATTAAACAGTGCAATGTCATTTGCTTAAATTAAACAGTTCAATGTCATTTACTTAAGTTAAACAATGCAATGTTATTTACTTAAGTTAAACAGTGCAATGATATTTACTTAAGTTAAACAGTTCAATGTCATTTACTTAAATTAAACAGTGCAATGCTATTTACTTAAATTAAACAGTGCAATGCTATTTACTTAAGTTAAACAGTTCAATGTCATTTACTTAAATTAAACAGTGCAATGCTATTTACTTAAATCAAACAGTGCAATGCTATTTACTTAAGTTAAACAGTTCAATGTCATTTACTTAAATTAAACAATGCAATGCTATTTACTTAAATTAAACAGTTCAATGTCATTTGCTTAAATTAAACAGTGCAATGCTATTTACTTAAGTTAAACGGTTCAATGTCATTTACTTAAATTATACAGTTCAATGTCATTTACTTAAATTAAACAGTGCAATGTCATTTGCTTAAATTAAACAGTGCAATGCTATTTACTTAAATTAAACAGTGCAATGCTATTTACTTAAATTAAACAGTTCAATGTCATTTGCTTAAATTAAACAGTGCAATGCTATTTACTTAAGTTAAACAGTTCAATGTCATTTACTTAAATTAAACAGTGCAATGCTATTTACTTAAGTTAAACAGTTCAATGTCATTTCCTAAAATTGGAAGGTGCAATGTCATTTACTGAAATTAGAGAGTGCAATGCCATTTACTGAAGTTAATGTCGTGTCATTTACGTAAATTAAAATAAAATGCATTTTACTTGAATTAAAGATTACATCACATTTACTCAAATTAGTGTAATGCCATTTGCCTAAAATTAAAATAAAATGCATTTTACTTAGAGTGTAATGCCATTTACTTAATTAAAGAACATAATGCCATTTACCTATGTTAAATAGTGTAATACAATTTACTCAATATACACAAAATTGCATACAAGCCGTTATGATCTAAATCATATCTTAATAAGGGGATTTTGTACGCTTACTTTATGTCGTAATTAAATATACAATTATTGTAGTACCTTGTCATCCAAGAATATGTGCAATGAAAGTTTAGTTGAAAACGAATGCTATTTTTATTTGTCAGACGTTTTTAAAAATTTCGGGAGTAATGGATTACCAATTTTTTTTTTATTGTCAAATATAAACAAGTTTGAGATGATTAAATCTTCAACTGGAAACATAAAATTAACTGCAAGATTACACCGTTTGAATCTAAACATAAAGCCCATTACATTATTCAAACGTCTATATGTTTGAAGTCATAAAGTTTGT
The DNA here is from genome assembly GCA_029339505.1 of Unio delphinus. Taxonomy (NCBI): domain Eukaryota; kingdom Metazoa; phylum Mollusca; class Bivalvia; order Unionida; family Unionidae; genus Unio; species Unio delphinus. The sequence goes on from JAQISU010000101.1 coordinate 2,052,441, forward strand.
TCTTTACACGGTAAACAGTTTCTCATTTAAGCTCCACGATTTACAGAGAGCGATGTTAATAATAAGGATTAGGTACCTGTGTAGGTGGCTTTATTCAACAAACATATTATACAACATTGATGGAGAACCATAATTATTATGACTATTAGTTTTGGTTGGATATACACATATTATATATGGCACTATATACAGTTTTCTTTCTTCTAAAGTGTTTATCAAGGAAGAAGAATGCTATAGAAAACGAAATTTCACGTATAAATAAATGAATAAAATTCAAAGACATGTCCTTGTTTTAAAAGAGATGTATCAATAGATATTTAAGAAGAACGATTTAAAATGAGTGATGTACAGTATGCTAGTTGTGACGCCGCAAATTGTCAATTGTGAGCAAAACGTTAGTTTGCGTAACAGATAAAGAACCTGCAGCATGTATCGTTAACTAGGCGCCATGCGGTAAAGAATGACACTTATTTCCGGTTAGCCCAAGTTACCTGTCGAGGGCGAATATATGTTCAATGCCACTGGCTATATTAGTATGTTAAATTCGACTGCATGTATTAGTCTGTTCAATCAGATTAGCTGTATTAGTCTGTACAATCAGACTGTCTATATTAGTCTGTTCAATACGACTGGCCATATTAGTCTGTACAATACGACTGCCTGTAATAGTCTGTTCAATCAGACTGGCTATATTAGTATGCTAAATATGACTGGCTATATTAGTCTGTTCAGTCAGACTGTGCATATTTGTCTTTTCAATCAGACTATCTGTACTAGTCTGTTCAGTACGACTGGTTGTATTAGTCTGTTCAATACGACTGGCTGTATTAGTATGTTCAATCATACCGGCTACATGAATCTCTTCCATACGACTGGCTGTATTAGTCTGTTTAATCCTACTGTCTATATTAGTCTGTTCAATTCGACAGGTTCTTTAAGTCTATTCAATCAGACTAGTTGTATTAGTCTGTTCAATCAGACTGGCTGTATTAGTCTGTTCAATCAGATTGACTGTATTAGTCTGTTCAGTCAGATAGACTGTATTAGTCTGTTCAATAAGACTGGCTGTATTAGCATGTTCAATACGCCTGGCTGTATTAGTATGTTCAATACGACTGGCTGTATTAGTCTGTTCAATACGACTGGATGTGTTAGTCTGTTCAATCAGACTGGATACATTAATCTGTTCAATACGACTGGCAGTATTATTCTCTTCAATACGACTTGCTGTATTAGTCTGTTCAATACGACTGGATGTATTCGTATGTTCAATCAGACTGGCTACATTAGTCTGTTCAATACGACTGGCTGCATTAGTTTGTACAGTCAGATTGGCTGTATTAGTCTATTCAATCTGACTGTTGTATTACTATGTTCAATACGCCTGGCTGTATTAGTCTGTTCAATCAGACTGGCTGTATTTTTCTGTTCAATACGACTGGCTGTATTAATCTTTTCAATACGACTGGTTGTATTGGTCTGTTCAATCAGACTGGCTTCATTAATCTGTCCAATACGTCTGGCTATATTAGTCTGTTCAATCTGACTGTCTATATGAGTCTGTTCAATATTACTGGCCCTATTTGTCTATTCAATCAGACAGGCAGTATTTGTTCAATACGACTTCTCTGTATTAGTCTGTTCAGTCAGATTGGCTGTATTAGTCTGTTCAGTTAGACTGGCTGTATTAGAATGTTCAATCTGACTGAATATTAGTATCTTCAATACTACTGGCTGTAGTATTTTGTTCAATACGACAGGATGTATTTCTCTGTTCAATACGACTGCCTGTATTAGTCTCTTCAGTACGACTGGTTGTATTATTCTGTTCAATGAGACTGATACATTAGTCCGTTTAATACGACTGGCTATATTAGTCTGTATCAATACGACTGGCTGTATTAGTCTGTTCAATCCAACTGTCTATATTAATCTGTTCAATACGATTGGATGTATTAGTCTCTTCAGTCAGATTGGCTGTATTAGTCTGTTCAATCAGACTGGCTGTATTAGTATACTCAATTAGACTGGCTTTATTAGTCTCTTCAATACGACTGGCTGTATAGTATGTTCAAACCGACCGTCTATATTAGTCTGTTCAATACGACTGGCTGTATTAGTCTGTTCAATCAGACTGGCTGTATTAGTCTATTCAATCAGATTGGCTGTATTAATCTGTTCAATACGACTTTCTGTATTAATCTGTTCAATACTACTGGCTGTATTAGTCTGTTCAATCAGACTTTCTAAATTAGTTTTTTCAGTACGTCTGTTCAATACGACTGGATGTGTTAGTCTGTTCAATCAGACTGGATACATTAATCTGTTCAATACGACTGGCAGTATAATTCTGTTCAATACGACTTGCTGTATTAGTCTGTTCAATACGACTGGATGTATTAGTCTGTTCAATCAGACTGGCTATATTAGTCTTTTGAATACTACTAGCTGCTTTAGTCTGTTTAATCAGACTGGCTGTACTAGTCTGTTCAATACGGCTGGCTATATTAGTCTGTGCAATACGACTGGCTCTATTTGTCTATTCAATCAGACTGGCTGTATTAGTCTGTTCAATACGACTGACTATATTTGTCTGTTCAATCAGTCTGGCTATATTAGTCTGTTCAATACGACTGCCTGTATTAGTTTGTTCAGTGACTGTATTAGTTTGTTCAGTGGCTGTATTAGTCTGTTCAATCCAAATGGCTGTATTAGTCTGTTAAATTCGTCTGGCTGTATTAGTCTGTTAAATCAGATTGGTTGTATTAGTCTGTTCATTTGCATTGGCTGCATTAGTATGTTTAAATCAGACTGGCCGTATTTGTCGATTCAATACGACTGGCTGTATTAGTTTCTACAATCAGATTGGCTGTATTAGTCTGTTCAATCTGACTGGTTGTATTACTATGTTCAATACGGCTGGCTGTATTATTATATTCAATAGGATTGGCTCTATGAGTGTGTTCAAACCGACTGGCTGTATTAGTCTGTTCAATCCCATTGTCTATATTAGTCTGTTCAATCAGACTGGCTATATACGACTGACTGTATTAGTCTGTTGAATCCGACTGGCTAAATTAATCTGTTCAATACGACTGGCTGTATTTATCTATTCAATCAGACTAGCTGTATTAGTCTGTTCAATACGACTGGTTGTATTAGTCTGGTCAATCAGACTGGCTGTATTAGTATGTTCAATACACCTGGCTGTATTAGTCTGTTCAATCAGACTGGCTGTATTTGTCTGTTCAATACGACTGGCTGTATTGGTCTGTTCAATCAGACTTGCTTCATTAATCTGTCCAATACGTCTGGCGGTATGAGTCTGTTCACTCCGACTGTCTATATTAGTCTGTTCAATATTACTGGCCCTATTTGTCTATTCAATCAGACAGGCAGTTTTTGTTTAATACGACTCTTTGTATTAGTCTTTTCAGTCAGATTGGCTGTATTAGTCTGTTCAGTTAGACTGGCTGTATTAGAATGTTCAATCAGACTGACTAGTAGTATGTTCAATACGACTGGCTGTAGTATTATGTTCAATACGACAGGATGTATTTCTCTGTGCAATACGACTGGCTGTATTAGTCTCTTCAATACGACTGGTTGTATTATTCTGTTCAATAAGACTGATACATTAGTCCGTTCAATACGACTGGCTATATTAGTCTGTTTCAATACGACTGGCTGCATTAGTCTGTTCAATCCAACTGTCTATATTAGTCTGTTCAATACGATTAGATGTATTAGTCTGTTCAGTAAGATTGGCTGTATTAGTCTGTTCAATCAGACTGGCTGTATTAGTATACTCAGTTAGACTGGCTGTATTAGTCTGTTCAATCAGACTGGCTGTATTAATCTGTTCAATACGACTTTCTGTATTAGTCTGTGCAATACTTCTGGCTGTATTAGTCTGTTCAATCAGACTTTCTACATTAGTATTTTCAGTATTTTCAGTACGACTGGTTATGTTAGTATGTTCAATACGACTGGCTATATTAGATTGTTCAATGGTTGTATTAGTCTGTTCAATACGACTGGCTGTATTAATTTGTTCAATCGGGCTGGCTCTATTAGTCTGTTTAATACGACTGGTTGTATTAGTCTGTTCAATCCGACTGTCTATATTAGTCTGTTCGATACGATTGCATGTATTAGTCTGTTCAATCAGATTGGCTGTATTAGTCTGTTCAATCAGACTGGCTGTATTAGTATGCTCAATCAGACTGGCAGTATTAGTTTGTTTAATACGACTGGCTGTTTTAGCATGTTCAATACTAATTGCTGTATTAGTCCGTTCAACCAGACTGGCTGTATTAGTCTATTCAATCAGACTGGCTGTATTAATCTGTTCAATACGACTTTCTGTATTAGTCTGTTCAATACTTCTGGCTGTATTAGTCTGTTTAATCAGAATTTCTACATTAGTATTTTCAGTACGACTGCTTATGTTAGTATGTTCAATACGACTGGCTATATTAGATTGTTCAATGCCTGTATTAGACTGTTCAAGCCGATTGTCTATATTTGTCTGTTCATTCAGACTCGCTGTATTAGTCTCTTCAATACGATGGGCTGTATTTGTCTGTTCAATCAGATTGGTTGTATTAGTCTGTTCAGTCAGACTGGCTGTATTAGTAAGTTCTATCAGATTGGCTGTATTAGTCTGTTCAATCAGACTGGCTGTTATAGTATCTTTAATTAGACAGGCTGTATTAGTCTGTTCAATCATATTGGCTGTTTTAGTCTGTTCAATCAGATTGGCTGTATTAGTCTGTTCAATACGACTGGCTGTTATAGTATGTTCAATCCTACTGGCTGTATTAGTCTGTTCAATACGACTGTCTATATTAGTCTGTTCAATTTGACTGGCTATATACGACTGGCTGTATTAGTAGGTTCAGTCAGAATGTCTATATTAGTCTATTCAATCAGACTTTCTTTATTGGCATGTTCAATACAACTGGCTGTATTAGTCGTTTGAATCAGACTGTCATTATTTTGTTTTTCAATCAGACTGACTGTACTAGTCTGTTCAATACGACTGGCTGTATTTCTCTGTTTAATACGACTGGCTGTATTAGTCTTTTTCAATCAGTCTGGCTGAATTAATCTGCACAATCGGACTGGCTTTATTAGTATGTTCAATCCGACTGCCTGTATTAGTCTGTTCAATACGACTGGCTATATTAATATTTTCAATCTGACATACGCAGTGCCAAATACAGATTTTTTTTTAAAAAGTTAACAATTGTTTTATCAAAACAAACGGGAACTTTAACTGTATTAATTACTTTAATTTATATTTAGATATAGAGTGTAAATGTGTAATTTAATCATATTGATCACTTCGATTTTCTTATTTCTTGTGAATATGCAAAAACAGCTTAACTAATCACAGTGCATACAATACCTCTCCGAGTATCCCCTTTACACTCACAAAACCTTCCTCCTCACAACGTGTTAGTATCCATAAAACTTGCGACTTTAAACCCCATTAAGATCCCATACTAACAAAACTTTGGAGATATGTCACATTTAATCAAAATATAAAACAGATGTAAAACAAATCGTAGTCGCTCAGGTTCATAGTAAGTTAAAATATTTTCTAGAATACAGCTATCACAAATGTATTTCTTTCCTAGAATCATCCCTTCTGCACACAATATGCACTCATGCATTCCTAAGACTATTATAAATAGCGACTGATAAAGTGGATATAATGAATGGATGTGACTTCAATTAATTATCCAATGACCAATTATATTACACTATTTAGTGCTACCTTAAGAAAACTTGGACAGGTGTCAAACCCTTCCTCTCCTTAATTTATTATCATGTTTCATTGAAATAATGTGCTACCTATTTTTCCTTTCCTATCCTGCATTCTAATCCATAATTAGGAATTAATTTCGCTACTTGTTATACTGCCCACATATGATAAGCCTATGACACATATCCCCACGAAAATATGCGATGCAATGCGATTAACGATTACATAGACCAACACAGTAGCTCAGTTTAATTATTCATTCAGCACAAACATAGAGTAAGTTAGTAATTCTCAAATTTTGATCCAAAAGATTAAAATAGTATACTTTTGTACTTTTTAGCTGTTCATCATTTGAGATAGTTACCATGGAAACACTGTAATATAAATATCTGATATCTGAGAAATAAGTATGAATTTAAAAGTATGCATGTTAAATCCGAAGACATGAATACCACGTTATACCAAGTCTCGTTAATGTAGCACTATACAGTTTGACCACGACTTGTACAATAAGTCGGTGATGATTCTGGTGGTAGATACAGTTGGAGGCTAGAATTATGACAAGTAAGTCGGTGTTGATTCTGGTGGTAGATACAGTTGAAGGCTACAACTATGACTTGTACAGTAAGTCGGTGTTGATTCTGGTGGTAGATACAGTTGAAGGCTACAACTATAACTTGTACAGTAAGTCGGTGTTGATTCTGGTGGTAGATATAGTTGAAGGCTACAACTATGACTTGTACAGTAAGTCGGTGTTGATTCTGGTGGTAGGTGCAGTTGAAGGCTACAACTATGACTTGTACAGTAAGTCGGTGTTGATTATGATGGTAGATAGAGTTGAAGGCTACAACTATGACTTGTACGGTTAATGCTCATTACGATAGCATTATAATATGTAAGGATACATCCGCAGTCGAGGATAAACCCTTCTACATTCACTGTACAAGATTTGTATCATTCTCGTTTTGGAGAATGCATGTGTACAAGTATGGGATTGGAATTGGATTTCTTTAAAGACTTGAACACCTACAGTATGAAGAATACTCACACGACTTGCAAACAACACAAATAGGCAATTCTTATTTTGAACATGGGTGTTAAAGTTTGTATTCACAAAATAGACAATATTTGTTAACACTCGATAAAATTAAAACAAGGCAAAGTGTATATTACTTCTTTCCTGAACCAACACATATTAAGTTTTGAAATTTAAATAGATATTGTCATTTGTAATTTCAGACCGAATTATGTTAAATCAACTTTGATACACTCAACAGTGACCTCTAGGAATAAACTTAAACATGGTACCCAATATACAATGCCTTACAGAGCTTTGAAAACGTTGTCATACCTAAATTGCGCAATTTACACATTGAGCCATGGATGTTCTGGGCGCAAAATGTATTTTTGGGGGTGGTGCAAGGTGGAAAGCTCGCGTAGGGCGTGTACTTCGTTGTTGCCACCGTAACAGTCTACCCACGCTAGATGACAGCTGTGTTCGCCTACTGGTTGAAACCGGCCCTAATTATAGCTACAATATTTTGACATCATGTAAGCTCATTGACAGATTATGACTGCGAGCAAATAGTACCTACGGTTATAAACCAACTTTCATTTAGGTTTGGTCTATCCCAAATATGGACAGCAAAAAACTGATGAGAAAATTACTCTCAGTGTCATATCCAGTTATTAGTTTGATTTCCTGCTTTGGAAAATGGGCGATGCCAAAACAAATATAGATTTATACCGTGCTTTCAAACACGTAACTGATTCCGAACGATTACAATTCTCTCTCTCTCTCTCTCTCTCTCTCTCTCTCTCTCTCTCTCTCTCTCTCTCTCTCTCTCTCTCTCTCTCTCTTAATTAAAAATGCAATATATATATATATATATATATATATATATATATATATATATATATATATATATATATTTATCTATATATATATATTCAATTCAAAACACTCTGCTCTGGAAATACAAAGTGGTCTATAATATTCTTGGAAAAAGATGTTGAATGGGAATTATAGTGAATTCAAACAAGGGAACCTTGGATTATAGCACTGTGATTCAGCAAAAGAATTTTGGTACGTTGTTACTATTCAGACTATTGGTTCATGACCACATTACATAATACTGGCCACTAGAGGCACAGCAACACCTTCAACGATGGAAATTATTTGGAATACCACTACAATTTATGTAGAACTTTATTCGTTAGGACCTCTCCTATTAAGTTTAGGATAAAGTGGTATTTAATTATCAATACTGTAAGTTTGTTTCACTTTGTATTTTGAGGAAATTAAGTATCTGTTGAATTTTACATGCTTGCTACTTCTTGCACTTTTTTATTACTTTTTTCGTATAATATTAATAAGTATCTCACCTGTATCTTTCGAATGCGACAATCTTAGTGCTAGTTGTCATGGATACTACACTATGATAGTAGATGACATGGAAACTTTCTGGTCCATACACTGCTTCATGTGTCCGTATCAGCCTCAGAAAACATTTTAGTTCTACATAAGAATGTAGCCAAAATAATAATAAAAATTCGAACGGTTATTCGTTTGCTAATCAAACAAAGAAACATTCTATTTATGACTCACGAATGCGACATGACACATTACAAAATAATTTACGTAATTAGAAGTCACGTTTACGAGATTACTAGATTTCAATCACATCTTTTCTAGTTCATCTGACCTCGCCTTAAGTTGTAACAAAATACCGTTTCTCGTTGATCCACATTTAGATAGCAGGACTGCGATCTATTATTAAAACATGCTTTATTAAACCCTAAATTTTGTCAAGAACAGCACCGAAATAAATGACAATATCTGGTCATAATTAATTGGAAATGAAAATAAATACATATATATTCATTCATGCAATACACGTTGCTTTTGCTTCGTGTTACACGCAACCGTCGCATGAACAAAGAAACAACAACTTTTGCGTGAGCGTGGCTTTGACAATGATGTTTTCCTTATTAACAATGATCTCAAAAGAATATCCTTGCTTTTCAATAATTTTGTCTTAATCTTGTTTATCTTATATTTCTTCATGTATTAAAGTATTTATTCCTTCCTTCAAATTTTTTTTTTAAATCTTTTTATTATAGAGAAGCAACGGTACTGGTAGTAACAGTACATTGATGAAATTCAACAGTCAATGCGCTTGTCTTTCATTTGATTGTGCAATATTTTCAGTTATTTCTTCTGAATACTTATATATATATATATATATATATATATATATATATATATATATATATATATATATATATATATATATATATATATATATCACAAGTTATTTGGATTCTTTGTTATTGCATGAAAATAATAATATGTATGTATGTATGTATGTATGTATGTATGTATGTATGTATGTATGTATGTGTGTGTGTGTGTGTGTGTGTGTGTGTGTGTGTGTGTGTGTGTGTGTGTACAGGCGTTAATTATGCTGCACTATACACGTTTATGCTTCTAAAAGGTGGCCATTAATATCTCTTTATAATAAGGCCTGACGTCACGCCGATTTTGTAAATTAACCTCAATGCAAAAATTACGTAATTAAAATCTCAAATAAGTCTTTTATTGGATTGTAATTAAACTGTGATAGTGTAAACAGTCAGTAGCCGGTTATTGGCTTTTTATATGAAGATATACGCAGAAATAAAATCATTTAACTCTTAAATATATCCTTTCTTCTTGCAATTAACTTCAGCATATGGTGTAGGTATTATATCTTGTTAACACTCAAATGACATTTTACAATTTAACACATTTTTGCCTTCATATATATACCCAGCTGATATCGTCATTACTCAAGCACTAATCTGCAACATTGTTATTGCATGAGTTTGGATGCATATAAAAAAAGATGTTTTCTAAAGACAATTAACCAACCGCCATATGGCAACTGGGGAGGTATTAAAAAGGAATTCACGTTTAACCATAATAATGTGGAAATTATATTTCCAGTCAAATTTGTTTAGTGTTTGAAACTTAGGTTTAATGTAAAACTTATTTATCCCCAGCTGATGCTTTTTATTGCACTGTTTCCCAAATATTTCAATATGTGAATCCTTTTGTACCTTCCAAGGACTAAGCTTTACTCTGTCTGAAGCAGTGCATCGAATTGTCATTACTAGGTATGTCTACTGTAATAATTATCAAAAAATATCGAATCTAATCAATAAGGACAATTCGACAACGTATTTAATCATTAAGGTATAGATTAACCGATTTTTTAAATTACTTTACCAGCAACGTTCCCTCTAAGATGCGCGCGTGCGCGCGCACGCAGCTACTCAGACATCCCCGCGCAGCTGAATTGTCAATCCAACATTAAAGTTTGCACGTCTCCGTAATGCTTGCACAATGCAGCGAGCATTGCGCGCACATCTACCATTCGCTTCGAGGGAACGTTGTTTACCAGTCATGAATTTTATAAATCGCCAAACCTAGAGAAATATTCATCGTAGGTTTGATATGCTTCTTTCTTTTCTGTATTAATATATTGATATTTATTATTCTATATATATTATTATTTATTATTACATTATTGTCATAAAGCGCTTAACCTTCCAGCCATATTCAGAGAAAACAACCCATCTAACTAAGATAATAAAAACTCCAATCCTAAATTCAACAAGAATCACAAAGAACTGTAATCTCATCAGTTTCAAGTTTCTCCATAAAGTAGTGGCAATATGAAATTTTCGACAACACGTCACATACGAAACCGCCCCAAGGTCTTTAGTACTTTCATTTCCCACGTCTTTTAAGTGCTAAGCTATGAATCAAAAGGATTGTTCAGCTAATTATTATGTTGAAGCAATCTCTCAAAAGACATCTCTCAGGGATCATTTTTGTATAATTGGGGGAAATAGGGCATTAAATGCCTTGATATTTACGTATGCATAAAAGTGTTTACACCAAGATCATCTGAATTTACAGTTCACTTTGGTGGACAAGAGTTATTACAAATAAACGTCTCAGAAATTCTATGAAAGGTTAACAGTAACAGTAATACGTGATTGTAATATAGCTGGTTGAAAATGCAGTTTGTTAGGAGTATTACAGTTTGTTAGGAGTATTACAGTTTGTTAGGAGTATTACAGTTTGCTAGGAGTATTACAGTTTGTTAGGAGTATTAACAAACAACGTAGACCCTGATATGTCGATATGCGAGGTAGGAAATGGTGAATATTGTTTGCAGTTGGAGTAGACTTATATGCAAGATCAGACGGTAAATGAGTTTAAGCTTAGACTTATAGGCGAGTACAGACGGTAAATAATTTTAAGTTTAGACTTATAGGCGAGTACAGACGGTAAATGAGTTTAAGTTTAGACTTATAGGCGAGTACAGACGGTAAATGAGTTTAAGTTTAGACTTATAGGCGAGTACAGACGGTACTTGAGTTTAAGTTTAGACTTATAGGCGAATACTAACGGTAAATGAGTTTAAGTTTAGACTTATAGGCGAGTACATACGGTAAATGAGTTTAAGTTTAGACTTATAGGCGAATACTAACGGTAAATGAGTTTTAGTTTAAGTTATCTGATGCCAGTCTGTCAGATCTATTGGTAAGTCCGTCTCGTTTTGTGCGTGATCTATTACGTTTATTCCGTATGAGTGTGAAAAACTTATCTTCTACACTAATGTGTTCTTATTAACATAAAAGTCATAATAATATTAACAACGTTTTTAGTTGTTCAGGTTCGTATCATTCTAAAGAAAGACACATTGCGTATCATGCAATGATAAAACTCACTGTTACTGTGTAGGAACAGGATCAAAGCTGTCGGTACCCGTTGTAATGACATCCAAATATCGTTGCAACTGTTTTAAGTAACATATATTTATTTTTAAAAAAAACTAACAAATCAAATTAAATATGCATCACAGTAACGTTGTATTTCACATGTGCATGACCTTAAGCGGTACATCTTAGACACACGATTTTATATATTAATACTCGACATCACCTAATCCTTCGACATCTGTCATATCATTTTATAATCAAAGGGGAAGGTATAAAATTCTTTTGGAAGGATTTCGCAAGTTTTCATAGTTATTCAATACAAATCTGGTAAGCATGCAGAGCGAACTGATATCAAGCTCAGAAATGTAGTTAGAAATGTGAAAATAATGTATTTAGCTAATAATGTGCATTGTTTATCCACGAGAAACGCTTATTCGAGCATTCAATACGTTGAAAAAAGCAAGATGTTTTATTGAAAAGAAGTGCCTCGATGACTCATCACACTTGGTCAAGTAATTGTGAGTAATTAAATAATTAAATACAGCAAGGATATAGGTACTGTATTTAACACCATTGAATATAGTCTTTATTCCCCACTACTGAAAAGAGTCTTTATTACACACTATTGAAAAGAGTCTATATGATACACTATTGAACAGTCTATATTACACACTATTGAATAGTCTTTATTACACACTATTGAATAGAGTCTTTATTACACACTATTGAATAGTCTTTATTACACACTATTGAATAGTCTTTATTACGCACTATTGAATAGTCTTTATTACACACTATTGAACATAATCTTTATTACACACTATTGAACATTCTGTTTAACACACTATTGAACAGTCTGTACCAAACACTATTGAACATTCTGTATTATACACTATTGAACATTCTGTATTATACACTATTGAATATTCTGTATTATACACTATTGAATATTCTGTACTAAACACTATTGAACAATCTGTATTACGCACTATTGAACAATCTTTATTACACACTATTGAACAATTTGTATTACCAACTATTGAACAGTCTGTGTTAAACACTATTGAACATTCTGTGCTAAACACTATTGAACATTCTGTATTAAACACTATTGAACATTCTGTGTTATACAGTATTGAACATTCTGTATTATACAATATTGAACAGTCTGTACTAAACACTATTGAACAGTCTGTATTATACACTATTGAACATTCTGTATTATACACTATTGAACCTTCTATGTTATACAGTATTGAACATTCTTTATTATACACTATTGAACAGTATGTATTATACACTATTGAACATTCTGTATTATACACTATTGAACAGTCTGTATTATACACTATTGAACATTCTGTATTATACACTATTGAACATTCTGTATTATACACTATTGAATATTCTGTATTATACACTATTGAACATTCTGTACTACACACTATTGAACAATCTGTATTACCCACTATTGAACAATCTTTATTACACACTATTGAACAATTTGTATTACCAACTATTGAACAGTCTGTGTTAAACACTATTGAACATTCTGTACTAAACACTATTGAACATTCTGTATTATACACTATTAAACATTCTATGTTATACAGTATTGAACATTCTGTATTATACACTATTGAACTGTCTGTACTAAACACTATTGAACAGTCTGTATTATACACTATTGAACATTCTGTATTATACACTATTGAACATTCTGTATTATACACTATTGAACAGTCTGTACTAAACACTATTGAACAGTCTGTATTATACACTATTGAACATTCTGTATTATACACTATTGAACAGTCTGTACTAAACACTATTGAACAGTCTGTATTATACACTATTGAACATTCTGTATTATACACTATTGAACCTTCTATGTTATACAGTATTGAACATTCTTTATTATACACTATAGAACAGTCTGTATTATACACTATTGAACATTCTGTATTATACACTATTGAACCTTCTATGTTATACAGTATTGAACATTCTGTGTTATACAGTATTGAACATTCTGTATTATACACTATTGAACATTCTGTATTACACGCTATTGAACATTCTGCATTATAGACTATTGAACAGAGTCTTTTGAACACGATATGGAATATTTATAAAGATCGCCGAAGAACATAAAAGCAAGCTAATCTGCAATTTCGATCATTCTATCACTATTAAAGATAAAACCAAACGTGATATGTCGCATATAGGTGATGCTCCAATGCATAACGCTGTAAAACAAAAAACAACAGCATTACATAACATATTATATAGTTTGGACAACATTACTAAATATTTGCAGAATTTTCTCACACTGTATATACACATATAAATTCGAGTGTTATAAACATTAAAATCATTCTTCATGTTCGAACTTTATTACTCATAATTACGGATTGAATGAAATTTTTATCAAAATGTAGGCTCAACACACACACACACACACACACACACAGGTCCTATCTAATTTTACCTTGAGCATATGGCTGATGAGACCAATCCTTTCACGGAATGTTCGTTTGCATAAGTGACAGGGGTTGAGTGGAACATCACCAAGAGGGTTGATGGCACGTGCCTTTCTGGTTTGACCCTTCAGTTCAATAGCTGCGGTCCTGAAGTTTTTGTGCACAGAGGAACGCTAAGTGACTGGATTGTTTGCTGTTTGCTCCCAGGAATCAAGGTTTATGTTGAACGGTTTCAATGCAGCTTTCAGATTGTCTTTGAAGCGTTTCTTCTGACCTTCGTGTTATCGCTATCCGTGCTATAGCTCGCCATAGAAAGATCTATTATGCTGCCGGTGGTCTGCCATGCAAACAACAGGTCCCGCTCATCGTAGATGGCACTGCATAAGGATGGTGTTGATTCTGAGGAGACCTGCTTGGGAACATACTTCAGTGCCTGAAACTTTGTCCTGCCAACTAATGCTTTGGATTTTCCTCACACTTGTGGTGTGAAAGAGGTTCAGCTTCCTGGCGTGGCGTTGGTACACCGTCCACGTTTCTCATGCGTAAAGTAGTGTGGGGAGCACAACTTCATTGTAGATCTTAAGTTTGGTCTGGATGCTGATGCCTTTCTATTCCAGACGCTGGCTCTGGCAATGCGAAGGTTCTCCTCGTCGTCAATAGTGATGCACTGTGACAGTGTGCTGCCAAGATAGTGAAGCGGTTCACTACGTTGCGTGTTTTGCCGTTGACGGTGATGTTGATCTCAACATAGGGCTTTCCATGGGCCGGATGATGCAAGACGTCAGTCTTCTTGGTACTGATGGAAAGACCAAAGCTTGTACGGTAGCTGGACAACTTGTCGAAGCTGCATTCCAAGTCGGCTTCTGTTGAGGGCGGTGTCTTCAGCAAATAAGAGATCCCGGATGGTGTCTGTCATGATCTAAGTTTTTACTTGAAGCATCCTGGGATTGAATAGTTTTCCATCTGTACGGTACCTGATGCCGACTCCATATACTGACTAATGCTTTCAGAGACGGAGAGATTGGAGTCGGCATCAGGTACAGTACAGATGGAAAACTTCAATCCAGAGAATGCTTCAAGCAACTTATATCTATATTTGTGTAACCCCTTTGCATGATTGGATCTAATTGGTCTAATTTTACAAATGACTGTAACTTGTTCACTATATCTTTAATTAGATTTTGCCTAGGTGACACTGGGTTTCTTAAGAGCGTAAAATTAGATATAATCTATAAATAGATGCTTCGGAGTGTGTTCTCGGATACTAATAATACTCATTATAATAATTGCTCTTTTTGATATATCTCTCATTTGCTGATGAGGTTTAAACTGTAAAAGCAATTAGCAGATATTTAATGCTAAACTAATACAGCATTAACATTAGGCATATCACGGTAAGGATAAATCTGATAACATTTATCACATGTATTCAAGTACTAAATAGCTTTATGTATAGTTTGTATAATTCGTGAGACATCATATGATGTAATTTTAGTATTACGTTTGACTAATGTGTAAAAGGTTTTATTGGATAAATCTTTCTTTTCCATTATGAAGGAATGTATAGCTAAATTGTGTGATTAACGTTCATTCGTGATTGTAGGTTGAAATATTGAAATATAAGGGTAATGGTCATTTGTATATATATATATATATATATATATATATATATATATATATATATATATATATATATATATATATATATATATATATATATATATATATATATATATAAAATGCTTAGATAGCTAACGTTTGTAAATGGTTGTTAATTGTACTTTAGGACACAATTTCCAAACATGTGGTGACTTTTTACGTTAGAAATTTCTGGGAACGACTGTATGATCCATATCTTGGTCGTCTTTTTTGTCTTAGGTATTGATAAGTGTTTCTTATAGACACAATTAATCATTCCTGTTTTAATTTTTACTCAAGTCGAATCACATTTAGTTGTTTTCTGTTATAATTCTGGAGGATTATTTATTTAAATCAGCCACTGGAATTTCAAAGTGCTCACTGAGTAGATTAACACTATTTTAGGATTACTGTAAATTTCAAAACATTCTGAATTGTATCATCATAATACATCCATACTGACAGTGCATCAGTACATTCAAGGTTGAAACTTATTGGGAATCCTCTTTGCTAATGGACTTATAGAAGTATTAGGATTATTTTGGATTTAATCCACAATACTATATGTTACCCTTTAATTTTCATTTGATAACTTACAGAATTCAATTATTTCTTGATTTTACACCCCAAAAAAGTAATTTTGCTTATTTATGTTACTACCGCTCCGGTGGCCCTGTGGTTAGAGCGTCCGCCGCGGAAGCAGGAGGTTGTGGATTTGATCCCCGGCCGAGTTATACCAAAGACCTAAAAAATGGTACTAATAGCTGCTTCTCTTGACGCTCAGCATTACGAGGTTAATGTTAGGACTGGTCGGCCTGGTGCCAGGATAATGTGACTGGGGGGGACTTCATGCTACATGTCTGCGGCATAATGCCCCAGTGCTAGATATCACTATAAATTGCCTCACTGCAGACATCGTAGCGATACGACTGAGAAATTGTTAAAGTTAAGTTAAAAAATTCTAATAAAACGAACAAACAAACAATCACAATTTTGATTAATTAGTTTAAGACCACAAAGCCGTAACACTGCTCTCAGTCTTGATATCAAAACTATCTGCAACTTTTATTATCAACAATCACTATCGATATTATAGAATGAACTCCTGCCTTGTTCGCAAGACAGATTATTGTTTAATCTTAGCAACTCGAACAACGTCATTTATTATCGTACTAGAACGTATTATCGAACAATGTCATTTATTATCGTACTAGAACGTATTATCGAACAACGTCATTTATTATCGTACTAGAACGTTCTAATATAACAAGTCACATGTTCCAAATGTATCGACTTTACTATAACAAGTCATATCTACCAAATGTATCGACTCTAATATAACAAGTCATATGTACCAAATGTATCGACTCTAATATAACAAGTCACATGTACCAAATGTATCGACTCTAATGTTACAAGTTATATGTACCAAATGTATCGACTCTAATGTTACAAGTCATATGTACCAAATGTATCGACTCTACTATAACAAGTCATATCTACCAAATGTATCGACTCTAATAAAACAAGTCATATTTACCAAATGTATCGACTCTAGTATAACAAGTCATATGTACCAAATTTTTCGACTCTAATATAACAAGTCATTGTACCAAATGCATCGACTCTACTATAACAAGTCACAGGTACCAAATGTATCGACTCTAGTATAACAAGTCATTTGTACCAAATGTATCGACTCTAATATAACAAGTCATATGTACCAAATGTATCGACTCTAGTATAACAAGTCATATGTACCAAATGTATCGACTCTAGTATAAGAAGTCATATGTACCAAATGTATCGACTCTAGTATAACAAGTCATATGTACCAAATGTATCGACTCTACTATAACAAGTCATATGTACCAAATGTATCAACTCTAGTATAACAAGTCATATGTACCAAATGTATCGACTCTAATGTTACAAGTCATATGTACCAAATGTATCGACTCTAATATTACAAATCATATGTATCAAATGTATCGACTCTAATATAACAAGTCATTGTACCAAATGTATCGACTCTAGTATAACAAGTCATATGTACCAAATGTATCGACTCTACTATAACAAGTCATATGTACCAAATGTATCGACTCTAGTATAACAAGTCATATGTACCAAATGTATCGACTCTAATGTTACAAGTCATATGTACCAAATGTATCGACTCTAATATTACAAGTCATATGTACCAAATGTATCGACTCTAATGTTACAAGTCATATGTACCAAATGTATCGACTCTAGTATAACAAGTCATATGTACCAAATGTATCGACTCTACTATAACAAGTCATATGTACCAAATGTATCGACTCTAATGTTACAAGTCATATGTACCAAATGTATCGACTCTAGTATAAAAAGTCATATGTACCAAATGTATCGACTCTAATGTTACAAGTCATATGTACCAAATGTATCGACTCTAATATTACAAGTCATATGTACCAAATGTATCGACTCTAATATAACAAGTCATTGTACCAAATGCATCGACTCTATTATAACAAGCCACATGTACCAAATGTATCGACTCTAGTATAACAAGTCATATGTACCAAATGCATCGACTCTAATATTACAAGTCACATGTACCAAATGCATCGACTCTAATATTACAAGCCATATGTACCAAATGTATCGACTCTAGTATAACAAGTCATATGTACCAAATGCATCGACTCTAATATTACAAGTCACATGTACCAAATGCATCGACTCTAATATTACAAGCCATATGAACCAAATGTATCGATTCTACTATAACAAGTCATATGTACCAAATGTATCGACTTATTGAATGATGTGATTACATCCACAAGAAATAATCCATCCATACTAACCTTCCAAAGGAGAAATCACGAGACTCCAAAATTGTATCCCCAATTATTTAGCATCTGTTAATAGACAAACTTTCGGACTTGTAAGCAGGTTAAGATAAAAACGTACTTCTCTAAATAATGATTTATTTAGTTGTAATTAATGATACGTTTTCATACTCGGTCAATACATCGAGAAAGCACTTGTGAGGTTTTTGTGTAACACGTACCTTGGAATAAGTGAAATCAATAATTCAATATCACTGTACGAGTGAAATCAGCATTAGATAAATCAAGTTGCGGATTAAACATTATTTATATGTCTGTATAAATTCTATACTTTGATTGTTATTTGTAACTGAATCGTACCTTTATCATAGTTGTGTAAGTCCTATACGTTGATACCCTGTTAAACGATTCATACATTCAGCATCCCGTTTGATAAATCCATAGATAGATCACACGTGTTTGTAAGTTTCATACGTTGGTTCTAAATGATTACTGATTTAAGCGCACTAGTATGACATCAAATTTATTTATCATTAAATTGCAAATGTAATAAGAAATAAAAATAGTTTTGCTTTCTTATAGTATTACAGTAATTGGTAACTATACGAGGTATATCTTTATTCCACAGTCTATTATATATTGTTAAATCAATAATAATAGCATGGATATTAACAAAATGGAAACAACATTTAATACATTCGTACTTTCTATTTTAATATCACTACAATTTTGTTTATGAATTCATACTGTACTATTTTAATATCACTGCAATTTTGTTTATGAATTCATACTGTACTATTTTAATATCACTGCAATTCTTTTAATAAATTCATACTGCATATTGTTTTAATACATTCGTACTTTCTATTTTAATATCATTGCAATTTTTTTAATACATTCGTATTTTTTTTAATATCACTGCAGTTCTTATAATAACTTCATACTATTTAAATACCACTGCAATTCTTTAAATAAATTCATACTATTTTAATATCACTGCAATTCTTTCAATAACTTCATACTGTTTTAATATCACTGCAACTCTTTTGATACATTCATACTGTCTATTTTAATATCACTGCAATTTTTTTAATAAATTGATACTATTTTAATATTACTGCAATTCTTTCAATAACTTCATACTATTTTAATATCACTGCAATTCTTTCAATAACTTCATACTATTTTAATATCACCGCAATTCTTTGATACATTGGTACACTGCAATTTATATATATATATATATATATATATATATATATATATATATTCGTCCTTTTTAATATCACTGCAATTCTTTTGATATATTCGTACTTTTTTAATATCACTGCATTTTTTAAATATATTCTTACTTTTTTTAATATCACTGCAATTCTTTTGATATATTCGTATATTTTTAATATCACTGCAATTTTTTAGATATATTCGTACTTTTTTAATATCACTGCAATTCTTGTGTTAATAAGCATGAAGTATAACCCCTTTGTTGTATCTGTGTTATATGGTTTCTTCTTCTTCTTCTTCTTCTTCTTCTTCTTCTTCTTCTTCTTCTTCTTCTTCTTCTTCTTCTTCTTCTTCTTCTCCTTCTTCTTCTTCTTCTTCTCCAGAGCTTTTAAAGCAAAGATATACACTTTGACCAACCCAATTAGAGTTCTGACCGTATATGACCTTAGAGCTAGAATGATGTTGCCCTATTATTAGACAAATTACCGATGCGTTTTTAGATTCAATCTAAATCACCTCAAGGGATACCTAAGATGAGAGATGGTATCGATCATGGCAATTCCATGTGCAGTTTTTGACAATTCCACGGGCATTTGTTTTTAGATATCTGATCTTATAACCACTAAATTATTGTAGGTAAGTAACCCTAGAAAGCATTGGGCTATTGCCGTTATTTATGCAAATTCAAGTAATGTAATCTTTCAATTAGTAATTGCACTTTCCAACTGTATCATCTTCATTTCCAATTGTATCATCTTCATTTCCAATTGTATCATCTTCATTTCCAATTGTATCATCTTCATTTCCAATTGTATCATCTTCATTTCCAATTGTATCATCTTCTTTTCCAATTGGATCATCTTCATTTCCAATTGTATCATCTTCATTTCCAGTTGTATCATCTTCATTTCCAATTGTATCATCTTCATTTCCAATTGTATCATCTTTATTTCCAATTGTATCATCTTCATCATCAATATACGTCACGCTGAAGACCTTCCACAAACATCGATATTTAATACATCTATTGGCCAGGAATACATTTACTACTTGTGTCTACCGGTTGTGTCCATGTATATTATTATGTGTTTGCTATACAATAATACAGGTCATATCATAATAACTTTTAAATCTACCAGATGTCTTTGGAATAGTTAGAAAATGCAGTTTGTATTGTTATTTGTTTTACAGTATGATCGCGAAACTCTCATTTACTGTTTGGAACGTTGAGCCGGTGCCTCTTCAATACATTATCACTGCAGAAAGCTCCTCTAGAAACGCAAAAATATTATTTTCCTATATAGCATACTTTTCTACTTGCTTAAGGCAGTCTGTCCTTACGCTTGTTTATAGGGTCTGTAATTACTCATACAATATTGGATCTCTTAACCTGAAAGCTAGATATCAATTGTGTAAAGTATATGGCGTTTGTTTCCATTAACATAGACCTCTACTCCGGTACCTGCATCAGAGCAAACCAAAATTAGAGAGTAGCTTTCAGCAAATAGCGCATTGGCAAACATGCTGGTTAAGAATGTTTCGTTAATAAACAAAAGAGCTATATTAAATTGTTAAACAAATCACGACAAAACAAATTATAATTTGAGACGTGACATATTTGAATAAAGTATTTTTTTATCAAATACACTGTTTATTAGAGCCACACCTATTGAAGGACACTTCGTAATCAGATTTAGTTGACAACATATTGTTTTCATTACATTATTTATTATAATGTTGTCATGTTCATGGAAATATTTATGTGTCCATCTCCAAGATTTGTGTCCAAAGGGTTTTGTGTACATGATTATATTCTGTATAGAAATGAAATTCCAAGGATGTATCTGTATTTTAAACATAACATCATTTTAAATATCCAGAAAGATGTCGCTATGTGAAGGACAAGGAGGTTATTAGAGTCTCCAAAATAACGCTTGAATCATTTAAACTTGCAGTTGAAGTTTTCACAAAATCCAAGAAATGGTCGAGAGTCTGTCGCCTCAAACCTATACCTTAAAATACCTTTATAACCACACTAAATACTACACCGTTTTACTCCAATGTATGCATAGTACATGTATGTGTATGCGTACAAATGCGTGTGATTGGGAAATAAAGAGACGGGATTTTGGAAAGAAAGAGACGGGATTTGGGAAAGAAAGAGACGGGATTTGGGAAAGAAAGAGACGGGATTTGGGAAAGAAAGAGACGGGATTTGGGAAAGAAAGAGACGGGATTTGGGAAAGAAAGAGACGGGATACGCTAAATGGAGCTAGAAAGGATATACAGAAAATTCCTGAGACAATGAAGAGGGTTTCAAGACTTTGATGAATATGAATTTTCCAGTCATTGATAATTTATTAAAATGTTTTCATATTTCAGTTTCTGAACAAGAATAAATCTAATGGCATTGGGAAACGTATTGACATAGATTCACCAATTACATTTCAAGTATTAGCTTTTTTCATAGTTAACATAAATATATTCGTATTACATGGATATTACTATACAGAAACGAAAATACAGCTTGAAGTTCGGCAGTTTATTTCAAAATAGATTATCTGAACATTTTTACAATTGTCTATAAGACAATTTGTCAGCTGTGACATTTTGGAATTGAAATAATGCACCTATGCAAATTATATTTGGGTTTTTTAACTCGTGAATTTAAAGCTTAATGTTTTTTTCCAGCCATAGCTCTATCCGTTTTTTATGTAACCTCAAAACTATAAAAGAGACTTCAACAGAAAAAACACAAAGGTTTTAAATTGAGTAGATTGTGTTCTCTGTGAAAATGTAATACAGCCTAAACACTCCTGTGCCATGTAGTCTGATCTCGAAATTTTGGAAGTCAGTCCAGCAATATATAAACCTAAACCTAAATGTCTGTGGAATATAACAATGCTCGGTGTTTCTTTCAAACAAATATCTGAATTGTCAAATTGCCAATAAAGTTCTAGCTGAGAGAAATAAGGGAAACGGCCAAAGCCCCTGAAAGATATTGTAAGATCACAGCATAGCGTCATACTTAAATATTTTTTTAATCTGTACTTCTTTGGTAAGCGAACATTTACACATGCCATTTGCTAGTATTCCACAAGAAATTTACAATGTCCAAATGGGAAAAATATTATCTTATTACATTAAGTTTGTATTTACTTCAAAATATAATTATGCATGCACACATGTCTTTCATCACATGCTTGCTTCTCAAAGATGCCGCTAATAGTGGCGCATCCATCCACGGAAAGTAGCTCCATGTCTGGTTTATTGCACATAGAAGACGACATGGGAATTTGCAAACATGTAGTTCTGCCGACACAGAGATCCTAGGTTAGTAAATGCTTTGTAAACCTTACTTTTGTAAATTATATACTCAGATTTAGAATAATAACATGTTGATGATTATTACCTTAAAGTTATAGCCATTTTTTAGTTTTGACCATCTATATATCATTATTTCTGTCGCGTATTCGACCTAGGAATTTAACACAATAACGAACAGAATGCAAATATTAGAATCCCACGGTGAGAGATAGCTTAAAATTAAATGTAAATAACGTTTATTAGGTCTCACATAAAACCCACAAATAATTGTCGCAAATGCGTTCAAATGATAATGGCAGAAGGGTGAGAAAAGTGCGAAAGCTGGTATGTTCTTTGTAAATTCTATCTTTATACGGAGAGTATAACTCGAAAATGTTTTTTATTGGTAGTTATCTTATAGTGTGAAAACCACCGACGTTACTACATAATAAATTAGTACCACAGATCTCGGCTCATAGTATCCGTCAAATACAGTCAGTCTTAATCATAATTTGAGATTTAATACAAAGTACTACGACGCATTGCTCAATATGACGTAACGTTTGGCTTCCCATTATTGCCATATTATACACGTTCAATATAGTATTCTTTAACAATGAATAAAATTTAGAGGAATTACATATTTTTAAACGTTCGTACGTGTAGGAAAAAACAATTTGAAATATAAACGTTCAAAAATGGCTTTATCTGTTCTTATATACATGAGCAATCTTTGTGGATTGGCTCACAATTATCAGTAGACAAAATCTTCGTTTCCACTCCGAACTTTCTTCTCCATAAGCTGAAAAAAAGAAAAGATAAAAAAGGTTAAGTTCGGTAACCGCATAAGCACGTGATTTCTGACTTCCAAAGTACCAGATCAATCAGCCAGTAAGATAACGATAATCGTCAACTTTCCGTAATGGTAGCTAACATGAGACGCAGCCAAGATAGAACTTGCATCCCATTATATTAAACACGCTGTATAAGTTGTAAGCAAGTTCATAAATTGTGGCTACCTTAATGAAGTTATAAAAATGGCGTACACGGTATGAAAAGTAATTTTGCAACGATCTAGCAAGACTTCCAAAACTCGTCTCACTATGTCTGCATTGATCTGGGCACCAATCTCAAAATAGGAAGTGGGAGGGAGGAATAACGAATATTACACTTAATGAGTCGATCTCGGACGATTGACTGTAAAGTCTAAGTAAAATTTTTCTTTTACTAATTTCTTAGACGTTTCTCATATTTTTCCACTTCTGCATAGTATTGTATTCTACAAATACACGACTTCAATTTTTCTTATTATTCCAAAGCTGTATCTTATGCCTAGCCGAGGAGACAGTTTTGATTAAGGTAGTTATTACCAGCACCATTGCTTTAGAATCTTTTACCTCAAACGAAATGCCTTAAAGCACCCTACTATGATTGTTTACCCTACTATGATTGTTTACCCTACTATGATTGTTTACCCTACTATGATTGTTTACCCTACTATGATTCTTTACCCTACTATGATTGTTTATACAATTTGCGCTAATCACGAGGCATATTCTTATGGAGCACTTAGTGCAAAGACAAATATATTTTCCTCAATGTTAACATCGATGTTTACCAAAATAAAAACTTCCTAACAAATGACTTTAGTCCAATGTTTCCAAACTTTCAAGAGTGTGTCTATTAACGCACTCTGATGTTTGGATACTTCATATTGTGAATCCATTTATTTAAACAGGTTCTGAATTTCACAGCTAATATATTCCATAGTTATAACGAGAATGAAGATAGTGGATCAAGAAAGAGTTGGATAACAAGAGCATGCTGCTTTTCAGAATGCATCTATTACGTTACTAATTGATTCAAGTATACGGTCACAAAAACAAAGGATACAATCCCATTTATTTCATGTTCAGAAATACTAAGCATCCAGTTAGTTAAATCTTAGTGTTATCATCACTTCTACTACTCCTACTACGGCTACAAGTACTAACACTGCTATTACAACTACTATAACAACTATGGCGAAAATGGCGAGAGGAAATAAATTAAGAAAATTGGCAAAGGTACGTGAACGTTGTTCCCACGTGTTCCCAGAGCATTAGGTCCGTGGGTATAGCAATGTATAATATTACTGCTACTGCTGCATGTATGTCTACCACTACTATTGCTGTTACCACTACGCCTAACGTTTTCATTACTTTTACCACCACGTCTACTACTGATATTACCGTTACCGCTACGTCTACTACTGATATTACCGTTACCACTACGTCTACTACTGATATTACCGTTACCACTACGCCTAATACTGATATTACCGTTACCACTACGTCTACTACTGATATTACCGTTACCACTACGTCTACTACTGATATTACCGTTACCACTACGTCTACTACTGATATCAATGTTACCGTACGACTACTACTGCTATTACGGATATTATTGTTACCACTACGTCTACTACTGCTATTTCCGTTACCACTACGTCTACTACTGCTATTACCGTTACCACTACGTCTACTACTGCTATTCCGTTACAACTACGTCTACTACTGATATTACCGTTACCACTACGTCTACTACTGATATTACAATTACCACTACGTCTACTACTGATATTACCGTTACCACTACGTCTAATACTGATATCACTGTTGCCACTACGTCTACGACTGATATCAATGTTACCGTACGACTACTACTGCTATTACGGATATTACTGTTACCACTACGTCTACAACTGCTATTTCCGTTACTACTACGTCTACTACTGCTATTACCGTTACCACCACGTCTACTACTGATATCACTGTTGCCACTACGTCTACGACCGATATAAATGTTACCGTACGACTACTACTGCTATTACGGATATTACTGTTACCACTACGTCTACTACTGATATTACAATTACCACTACTTCTACGACCGATATCAATGTTACCGTACGACTACTATTGCTATTACGGATATTACTGTTACCACTACGTCTACTACTGCTATTTCCGTTACTACTACGTCTACTACTGCTATTACCGTTACCACTACGTCTACTACTGCTATTACCGTTACCACTACGTCTACTACTGCTATTACCGTTACCAATACGTCTACTACTGTTATTACCGTTACCACTACGTCTACTACTGATATTACCGTTACCACTACGTCTACTACTGCTATTCCGTTACCACTACATCTACTACTGCTATTCCGTTACCACTACGTCTACTACTGCTTTTCCGTTACCACTACGTCTACTGCTGCTATTACCGTTACCAATACGTCTACAACTGATATTACAAATACCACTACGTCTACTACTGCTATCGGTTTTACAACTACATCTCCTCCTACAATTACAACTACGTCGGCCATTGCTACTACGACGTCTGCTACTACAT
Organism: Unio delphinus; assembly: GCA_029339505.1. Lineage (NCBI taxonomy): Eukaryota > Metazoa > Mollusca > Bivalvia > Unionida > Unionidae > Unio > Unio delphinus. The sequence continues at coordinate 2,078,893 of JAQISU010000101.1, forward strand.
ATATAACTACACCAGCTATTGCTACTACTACATCTACAACTACGTCGGATATTGCTAATACTGTGTCTGCTAAACAGCTACAACTACATATGCTATTGCTACTGCTGGTAATATGTATAATACTTCTTCAACTACTCTTGCCACTATTGATAATGCTACTCTTATTGTTGGTAGTACTACTGATTCCACTACCAGCTACTGCTACTACTACTACTACTAAAATCATCATGGTCATCTTCATCTACATACCAATGCTTTCAAGAGACCTCTAACTTTGCTTAAGTCTTCTTCTCTTGCTAAAACACCATTATTCAATGTGTCATAGAATACTTCATCATCAGCGCCCTCTTGTGGGATATCTTCATACTTAATCTGGTCGGCATGTGGCCTACTACCTAGCAACAGTTGTCTAAGATACAACGGTTTTGGTGAATCTGTGTCGTCTGTCGAAGTAGTTGGTGGACCTGACCTTTTGCCGTTTCCTGAAAAGAAATCAGTTGAGTTTATACATTGCAACGATGATAAGTTTAACAGCTATTATTATCATTAACGGTTCTGATATTGCATTTGATGTATGTGCTTTGATCCCGTGTTCGTCTTAAAGGATGAACATATTTCGATCAAGTAGCCTTCAAACAGAACCAAACAGAACAGACAGCATATGAAAGCAACGTTAGGTGGTAGAGTGAGTATAAAGTAGTTATTGAAAATTTTAAGGAACAATCAGCTGTATGACAAAATGGAGGTATGAATTAAAATCGTATAATATAAAACAAAGTAGACGGTAATAAGTTTGGTACTTTAAAGCATAGCAAACCATGTAGGTCATTTAGTGCCTAGTCATTTAGTGCCGAGTCATTTAGTACCTAGTCATTTAGTGCTTAGTCATTTAGTGCTAGTCATTTAGTGCCGAGTCATTTAGTGCCTAGTCATTTAGTACCTAGTCATTAAGTACCTAGTCATTTAGTGCCTAGTCATTTAGTGCCGAATCATTTAGTGCCTAGTCATTTAGTACCTAGTCATTTAGTACCTAGTCATTTAGTGCCTAGTCATTTAGTGCCGAGTCATTTAGTGCCTAGTCATTTAGTACCTAGTAATTTAGTACCTAGTCATTTAGTGCCTAGGCATTTAGTGCCTAGGCAAATGGTCTAAAGTACATTGCCCAATAACACACTGCAGTAGATGAGGATAGTTCCATATAAATTTGAACCAACGTCCTTACATACATACATACATACTTACATACATACATACTTACATACATACATACATACATACATACATACATACATACATACATACATACATACATACATACATACATACATACATACATACATACATACATACATACATACATACATACATACAAAGTTTCGTTATCTTAGGTTGTGAAAAGCTCCTTGAAGAACGAAACGTCTTCTTTGAGAAGGTGATTGACACTTTAGAGGTGAGAGACGGGGTTAATTTATTTAATCAAGAAGACGATATACTATTGGAGACACTTCTTGGAAGCAGAGTAGATTGCTTGTTGTCTATCGACGATGATGTGTGGGATAAACTCATGTTGGTAACGGCAAAAAGCATAACCTCATTTTACAATAAAATGCATGCCCTACTCTCAACCAACATGTCATAATATAACAGCAATAATAAGTAGTTAATCTAGATAAATAAATTAATTAATTTAAAACAAAACAAACATAAACAATATTCTGCTGTTGTCAAATTCCGCAATTTTGATGTATTACAGATCACGGAGATATAATGCTCTCTGGCTCATATAATATACGAGTGTCACCTTTTGCTATCTTTATTCCTTTGAGAAGGATTTCATGCTGTTCATCATATATATGTATAAATGTGTGTATATGTGTGTATATATGTATGTGTAAATATGTGTTTGGGTGTGTAAATATATATGTATGTATATGTGTGTACATTTATATGTATGTGTGTGTATGTGTATGTATGTATGCATAAACATATATGTCATGTAGAAAGAACTACATTGATAATTACACTGGTATACGTTTCCAATTTGTTTCATTTATATTCTTTTGTGTTGTATTTCATGATTTTGTATTATCCTGAATTTGATTAATCTGATGTAATCTCTATTGAAGAGGAAATAAAGTCAGTCAGTCAGTCAGTCAGTCATACATACATACATACATACATACATACATACATACATACATACATACATACATACATACATACATACATACATACATACATACATACATACATACATACAAAGTTTCGTTGCTACTTTTACTGTGCTAGACATTTTACCCGAAATCCCGAAATGAAGATATATTGAAGTTTAAGTCTCGTTTGGATATTTGTCAAGTCATACCTTTCGACAGAGTTTCTAATTTTGTAATCCATTCCTATATTAAAAGGACATTTAAAGATCGTTCAACACGTGCTTAAAGATAATGGGGGTTACGTATCGATGCGTCATAGAACATAACATTTCTTCCTAGTGTGATCAAAACGTTTTTAATTTGCTCCAACCATTTATAAACAAAGCCGGATTCACTCAGTTTGATATTGTTTAACCGTTGAGAGTATTCTATATTTATTATTAAGATTATTATTGAGATTCAAAATCCAGTCAAATAACATTTCATATAAATATCGACCGGTTTCCTACCAATTTGGAATACAGTCAAATAACATTTCATATAAATATCGACCGGTTTCCTACCAATTTGGAATACAGTCAAGTAACATTTCATATAAATATCGACCGGTTTCCTACCAATTTGGAATACAGTCAAGTAACATTTAATATAAATATCGGCCGGATTCCTACCAAGACTTGAATACAGTCAAGTAACATTTAATATAAATATCGACCGGTTTCCTACCAAGTTTTGAATACAGTCAAGTAACATTTAATATGAATATCGACCGGTTTCTTACCAATATCGACCGTTTTCGAACCCAGGACCTCTCGCTTCCGCGGCGGACGCTCTAACCCAAACTACCCATTCGTACAGCAAAAAAGATACAAAGTGCACGATCGAATAGCTGTAACTGTAAATCGATTTCAACGGGCAAATGTGTTCTTCTATAGAGAGAATACGTGCTATAGAGAGAATTTCTTCTATAGAGAGAATACGTGGCTCTTTTCGTTTGGTCAACGTTGTTGTATGGCTTTTAAAAATCGTATATTTTGTTTCTTAAAAATATTAACAAGGTATTTAAATTCCTGACATACAAAGATGGTGTCTAGATCAGGTGTTAATTTAAAATAAGTGCAATTACGCTATCCAACATTTTTTGTTGTTGCTGTTATTAAATTACATCTAGGTTCCATACTTTTGTGTACTAAATGAAAATATTAAGGTTTTCTTGTTAAAAGTCTGTACCAGTACGGAATATTAATGATATCTGCATATATAAAATTAGCAATTTCAAGTACGTAATTAGTGTTCCTAGTGCAATTTCTGAACATTTATTCTCATGTACAAAACTGTCCAGGTCGTTCAGAAAAAAGCGAAGAGGGGTTTTCATCTTTACTAGTACACCACAAAGAATTTGCGAAACAAAATGCAAAAACAAAAATCCAGAAACCATCAAGAATGATTTTTATTTTGTGATTCAAGATTTTTTATAAATTATACGAAGAAAATATATCATCTATTACTAAGTATACAACACGAAATCCAGTCTTGTTTTCTGTCAGCATGTTGTGAAGGTTGAAAACAAATTTGATCGATGAGTTCTATATGACGATATTTAGTTTATATCATCAATTAGATATCACTGAGTATATATCATTGAGTCCGTATCATTAAGTCTGTATCATTAAGTAGATATATTTGAGTAGATAGAATTAAGTAGATAGCATTGAGTGAATAGAATTGGGTATATAGCACTGAGTAGATATAATTGAGTAGATATCCTTGAGCAGATATCATTCAGTAGATATCATTGGGTAGATATAATTGGGTAGGTATCATTAAGTAGATATCATTGGGTAGATATCATTGAGTAGATATCATTGGGTAGATATCACTGAGTAGATATCATTGAGTAGATATCGTTGAGTAGATATCGTTTGGTAGATATCATTAAGTAGATATCGTTGGGTAGATATCATTAAATAGATACCGTTGAATAGATATCCTTGAGCAGATATCATTCAGTAGATATCATTGGGGAGATATCATTGGATAGATATCATTGAGTAGTTTTCATTAATACAATATTTATCAATTTCGGTTTCATCTGCTTATGCATTCTGTGTGCTTCTATATCAAGTTCTTACTGTGTCGGTATCAATATTGTCAATAAAATAGCATTTTCCTTTGTCATCATACATTCTGTTCTTTAACATCATTGCATTTGTATGCATGACAGTCTAATTGAATAAATTAACACTGATGTTTAGTGTAGTCCAATCTTTAACATCATTATATTTTTATGCATGACAGTCTAATTGAATAAATTAACACTGATTTTTTGTGTAGTTCAATTTTTAACATCATTACATTTTTTATGCATGACAGTCTGATTGAATAAATTAACACTGATGTTTAGTGTAGTCCAATCTTTAACATCATTACATGTTTATGCATGACAGTCTGATTGAATAAATTAACACTGATTTTTTGTGTAGTTTAATCTTTAACATATTTACATTTTTTATGCATGACAGTCTGATTGAATAAATTAACACTGATTTTTTGTGTAGTCCAAGGGAGTGTATGACCATCTGAAAAGAGTAATCAATGGTCGTCCACGCCAAAGCGGTCAACATTCCGAAGACCTTTCATCGTTACTAAGAAATAGACAATGACTGAAATGTTACGGAATGTAAGCGCACATAAACCTTGATCATTTCCCCATGTTCCGTTCAATTTAATCAAATTATTAGTATTACAAATATAAAACAATGTAATACACTCATTCATTATTCAATATTTTGTCTTAGGAGCCAATCTTGTGTGACATATCATATATTTCTAGGCCACGTTGGATATTAGAAGAGTACTGTAGTGATTAATCACAATGACGTTGTAATTATCGGCTTGAAGCCATTGTCCAGCATATGATAGGCTATACATAGCGGACAGTATATTTGGTGGATAAAGAACCCGGAAAATTCATTGAGAGAACCATTGACGAAAAGGAAGTTACTGGTACGCATTTACAATTTTTCGACCCACACGGTCAGGAGTGAGACGTCGGTGTGTGAAGACGAGCTTCCAAAAAACCATTCATGATAATGAAAATGGCGCGAATGAAATCATGTATTTCTACATAATCGTCGACTAGGACGGGATTTGTCGGAGGGTTTGAGCGGGCTCACTGGTACTTGGTAGGTCAATGGTTTTGGGCCCATGCAGTGCACATGTGTGAGGCTCCTTGAAGGAATATCTAAACAATATTTTGGTTTCTCCATCTTGATAGGAGTATCTATATTTTCAATGTTCTCGTTACAGTTTTCACGCAGCGCATTTAAATAACGATGACTCAACTTTTTTTACCGCCATGAAGTTTTTAAAAAGGCATTACTACGATCTCATTGGCATTTATCAAACACAATAGAAACTATTCATGCATACATTTATGATAAGAAGCCATTTTGTTTCATTATTGCAAGAATTAATCTACAATTGGAAATCATGTGGGTACACTCAATACATTTAAATGCTACAGCAGTCAATTGTTGCAGACACTTTGGAGTTAGTTTCTGTCCCCTATTTAAGTAAATCGCACTCATCTGTCTCTTAACAGTTGTGGTAGTTGCAGTTTATATACGTGATCATAATGGCAATATATTTACCCATTTTACGTCACTCTAACAACTCTCTATACTCAGTTCGCATCATGCCAACAACTTTATTTAGCCAGTCCACATCATGCCAACAACTTTATCTAGCCAGTCCACATCAAACCAATAACTTTATCTAGCCAGTCCACATCATGCCAACAACTTTATCTAGCCAGTCCACATCATGCCAACAACTTTATCTAGCCAGTCCACATCATGCCAACAACTTTATCTAGCCAGTCCACATCATGCCAACAACTTTATCTAGCCAGTCCACATCAAACCAATAACTGTACTAGCCTCACAACATAGCACGAACTGTGTCTAGCCAGTCCACATCACACCATTATTAGTATAACCAATCCACGTCATACTACCATTTGTATAACCAGTCCACATCACACCATTATTAGTATAACCAATCCATGTCATACTACCATTTGTATAACCAGTCCACATCACACCATTATTTGTATAACCAATCCATGTCATACTACCATTTGTATAACCAGTCCACATCACACCATTATTTGTATAACCAATCCATGTCATACTACCATTTGTATAACCAGTCCACATCACACCATTATTAGTATAACCAATCCATGTCATACTACCATTTGTATAACCAGTCCACATCACACCATTATTTGTATAACCAATCCATGTCATACTACCATTTGTATAACCAGTCCACATCACACCATTATTTGTATAACCAATCCATGTCATACTACCATTTGTATAACCAGTCCACATCACACCTTTATTTGTATAACCAATCCATGTCATACTACCATTTGTATAACCAGTCCACATCACACCATTATTTGTATAACCAATCCATGTCATACTACCATTTGTATAACCAGTTTACATCACACCAGCAATTGCATAACCAGTCCACATCATACCAGTATGTTTAATAACCAGTTTACATCGTATCAACATTGGGATAACCAGTATACATCATACCAGCATTGTTTTAATCAGTCTACATTGCATCAGTATTTGTATAACCAATCCACATCAAACCAGTAAGCACAATGGAGTCAGTCACTTATAAATGTAATGAATGCAAATGTTGTTTTCTCTCCATGGATCATGTTAGGTTACATCCATGCTCCTCAACAGCATTTAGGTTTTTTTACATATGAAAAAAAAAATTGTAAATATATACAACTAGCATCTTAAAATCTTAGTACGAATGTGATCAGCAAGGCACGTGCTATACTGTGGTCTAGAGTGTATGTGTACGTAGACCGTCGTAGACAAAATCTTATTTATAGTCGGAATTTCATTGCGTAATAGGAAACATTAATTTAATGGTGCTATTTTGCCAAACATGAACGATGATATAACATTTTGCTTCAGAAATCACACATACTTCTTAAAAATACGGATTTTTTTCTTTCCTTCTTTATATTTACTTTTCTAGTTTTTCATTCTTTTCTAGTTATGAAATTACGTTTCGTTGTTAAAACTGCAAACCCCTCCCCCAGTTATAAATTTATATTTTAATAATCCACATAGTTATATAGGAGAATTTTGTAAAATTAAATACTTTTCTTTTCATGTTAATATAGTCTAACCAAAGTCTATGCAATCTAGATTGTTTAATTCTCTACAACTTATACGTCATCAAAAACATCCGGACAACCATTATTGACAGCTGTGCAGTTTTACAGCGGTAGCCAGGTACTAGAGTGAGTAAAAGACAGAGGATATCATGTATATCATAATAAATGAAAAGGTAGTACGAAGCTTTCCAACATCGTGTATATCATAAAAAATGACAAGGTAGTACGAAGCTTTCCAACATCGTGTATATCATAATAAATGACAAGGTAGTACGAAGCTTTCCAAAAGACATCTGCTTTAACTGTGACATCACAATGCGCGACATTCAGTCCAGTTAATATTCGGTCACATATTTAGGTTGAACTATCTCACACGTCTACGTCATTTAAAGTTGAACTATTTCACACGTCTACGTCATTTAAAGTTGATTTTGCTTTAAGTATTTCTCGAGGGGAGAGGGGGCTAATATTCTTTCAAAGAAATATCAGTGATGTGATTTAAATAATGTGAATTATAACATATGAAAAGCTTAAGTAAGATTGTAAAAGCAAAAATAACTCCAATTACTGAACTAGTCCGTACTGAACGCCTACATGAGCTGTATGACTTGTACCAGTGTACGGACACGTTCAAATCTTACTCAAAGGTCGGAAATTTCAACTATATCGTGCTCGTTAAATTTTGAAGCTTTGCTGAATGTCTAATCAATTAGCGGGATTATTGGAGGGTAACTGTTATCATTACACCCAGACTGCCTGGGAAAAAACACTAAACATTAACAACAGATTAATGTTTTTAGAACATATTTCATAACGTTTTAATGCAAACGAGACGCACACACACTATTGGTCACTAAATATGTTTTTAAAAACACAGTCCTTCTGAAAAAGCTGGGACTGCAATATGAAGCAATAATTCTTATTCTATCCCATATAATACATGATGAACGTCAATTAAATCAAGAGAAATCATAAACTATTGTATGAAATATGCCATCGTATATACATTATTCAATGCAAAATGGTTTAATTTGTAACAGTGGTTATTTGCCCTACGCGTGAATCAAGTGTGCCTAATATGTATAGCTTGAATGAAGCCTAATTTTCAATACTAAGGACGGTTTATACGAAAGTAACAACACAGACTGGAGAGACATTTGGTGTTTATATGACTTGTGCTGATCTTTGATTAGTCTGCGTGCAAGGGCGGTAACGTGACATGATGAGTGAAAGTGGGAAAATTCAACAGTAACGAAATAACTATATTCACATTAGAACGCAATGTGTCATCCATCGCAAATGTGAGAAATATGCTTTATTCAGTGTTGGAATCAAAGTTACGCTTACTATTGCTATCTCACAATTACTCCTCTGAACAAGATTGACCTTTAATAGTTGTTATTCCACAATCATACTTCTTAACAAAACTGACCTTTAGTAGTTGTTATACCACAATCACTCTTCTTAACAAAAATGACATTTAATACTTCTTATCCCACAATCACTTTTCTGAAAAAGACTGACATTTAATAATTATTATCTGAAACCACTCTTCTGAAAAAGACTGACATTTAATACTTTTTATCCCACAATCACTCTTCTTAATAAAACTGACATTTAAAAGTTGTTATCCCACAATCACTCTTTAGAACCGAAAACTGACATCTAATATGTTTATGCCACAATCACTCCTCTGAAAAAGACTGACATTTAATATGTTTATGCCACAATCACTCGTCTGAACAAGACTGACATTTAAAACTTGTTATGCCACAATCACTCGTCTGAACAAGACTGGCATTTAAGACTTGTTATGCCACAATCACTCGTCTGAACAACACTGGCATTTAAGACTTGTTATGCCACAATCACTCGTCTGAACAAGACTGATATTTAAAACTTGTTAGGCCACAATCACTCGTCTGAACAAGACTGGCATTTAAGACTTGTTATGCCACAATCACTCGTCTGAACAAGACTGGCATTTAAGACTTGTTATGCCACAATCACTCGTCTGAACAAGACTGGCATTTAAGACTTGTTATGCCACAATCACTCGTCTGAACAAGACTGGCATTTACGACTTTTTATGCCACAATCACTCGTCTGAACAAGACTGGCATTTAAGACTTGTTATGCCACAATCACTCGTCTGAACAAGACTGGCATTTAAGACTTGTTATGCCACAATCACTCGTCTGAACACGACTGGCATTTAAGACTTGTTATGCCACAATCACTCGTCTGAACAAGACTGGAATTTAAGACTTGTTATGCCACAATCACTCGTCTGAACAAGACTGACTTTTAATGATTATTATCTGAAACCACTCTTCTGAAAATGACTGATGATTAATCATTGCTATCCCAGAATCCCCCAAAAGACTAACGTTTAAGATTATTATATCGCAAAAGAAATTTATTTCTGGGATTCAGGGAGTATTTTAGTCGCTTTTATTAACGTCTATTTCAATATTGTTGAAGATGATGCCAAGTACGTAAATGAATCTACAGACAGACAGACAAACAGATGGCTCAGTAGTTAGAACGTCCGTCTCAGATGCGGTAGGTCGTGGGTTCGATCCCTGGCCATGTCATACCAAAGACTTCTTAAACTGGTACTAACAGCTGTCTCGATTGGCTCTCAGCATTAAGAAATCAGTGTTAGGACTGGTCGGCCTGGTGTCATGATAATGTGACTTTGTGGGAAATCGTGCTTCATGTCTGAGACATGATACCCCTGTGATCGAAGGGATAGGACTGAAATTTTATTTAGATATAGGTTAAAACTCAAAATCATCCCCGATACACACACACACACACTATTGTGATAGTAAACTGTTAATTCACAAATTTAATTCTAACTTAACTGCATAAATTTAAATGTTAAATTTTGGATATGTATCATTCAACGATTTATACGGAAGACTTGCGAATACTGCGGGTGAACTGACAGATGTGCTCCGTTAGGGTTCTGATGTGTGTGTGTGTGTGTGTGTGTGTGTGTGTGTGTGTGTGTGTGTGTGTGTGTTTAATTTTTAACGTAGCTTTAAAATTGTTGGTCATATCGCTATGATATCTGCAGTGTGGCAGTTTAGATTGATGTCTAGTACGGGGGCATCACGCCGCAGACACGTAACACCATATCCCACCCAGACACATTACCGAGACCGGTCCTAACACCAAACTCTTAATGCTGAGCGTCAAGCGAGGTAGCTGCTTGTACCATTTTTATATGTCTTTGATATGATTCGGCCTAGGTTCGAGCTCGCAACCTCTCGTATCCAATGCGGACACTTAAACATCTTAGGCCACCGAAGCAGTCTGGAGAAAAAAAATAAAAAATAAAATACGCCTTGAACTGATACATGATCATTACGTGAGCAAGATTTCAGTACAAATGCTACTAGCTTCGCTGTTGGCGGCTAGATGGATTAGTGATGTGAGAAATATACTCTGGAGATTTTATTGGTATAGATTTCGAGATTTAATCTCCCACACGCGGACTCTGACAACCGACGTTATCCAAATACTATATAGTGAGGCATGCAATGAATGTCACTGGAGAATATCCCATTCACAATGAATTGATCGAGACTAAAAAAAACTCCTGCTTAAACGCCATGCAAGAGAACTAGTATAAAAGTACAATGAACCTTAGTAAATAAATGTAAGATATTTAGATATATATAATTGTAATTAATGCTTAATTTCGCTTTCGAAAATACATAAAAGTCAAAAACAAATACTGAAACCAGTTTCAAGTATAATTGCCTATTAGCGGTTAGATGCTGAATACCGACTTCAGTAAATTACAAGATTGATTTATTTAGATATAAATATAAAGCAACTTAATGTAATATAGGGTAGAATTTGTAATGGGTTTTTATTTTTTTGGGAGGTGCGGTAAATCTAAAATAGTTTATTTAATAAAAAGCTAAACAAAAATGGCGATACTAATTAGAGGTTACACAACGTCAAATTACTTATTTCCATACCAGACACGTAACATCTGATCGTAACGTCATGACATCATATTCTGTGGTAAATGCGGAACATATGGTTTACCTCAGTATACGTCATAACATTATTGGCAGCTAATTGAAGTTCTATTGAATGCAGTTTTGTCTGAGCTTTATATTCGTACTCATTTCAAATGAAACGACCGAAGCAATCTAAGATGAACCATTCTTTAGCCCAAAAGATTTAGATTTTCAACTCGTGTAGTACATAATATATATATATATATATATATATATATATATATATATATATATATATATATATATATATATATATATATATATTGTGCAATGTCGCATCCATATTTGTACAGCTTATAAGATATTTCAACGTGGTTACTTTTATCCAAAAGATTTTTTTTTATTAGGATTTTTAACGTAGCTTTAACAATTTTTCAGTCATATCGCTACGATGTCTGCAGTGAGGCAGTTTATAGTGATGTCTAGCACTGAAACATCATGCCGCAGACATGTAGCATGATGTCTCACCCAGTCACATTATCCTGACACCAGGCCGACCAGTCCTAACACTACCTCTTAATGCTGAGCGTCAAGCGAGGCAGCTGTTAGTACCATTTTTGTAAGTCTTTGGTATGACTCGGCCGGGGATCGAACCGACGACCTCCCGCTTCCGGGGCGGACGCTCTAACCACTAGGCCACCGGAGCGGTTTTATCCAAAAGAAAATCTAGTTATCATTAAAATTTACATTACTAGTCAGTTACATTCAGCAAGATGAAATTTAACGTTTTATGTAGCCTGTTCCAAAACATATCAGTTATTATTCAAGGCTATGTCATTGTTCTTATAAAGAATTGCTTACTGAATATACAGCATATCGCTTTCTCCCTCCTTCCTTACCCCCTAACTCTCTCCTTCCTCTTTACATCTCTCCCTCCATTTTTAAACCCCTCCCTCACACCATGAATGACGATTCTACGTTCAGCCTTGTCGAAAATCGTAAAAAAAAAAAAAAAAAAAAAAAAACCTGTTCTCATTTGCAGGATTTTAACATTTCTCGCAAGTTTCAAGTTTCCGTAGATTGGAGTCTCAGATTCGGCCAATGTCTGTATGTAAGAAAGCTTGCCAGCAGCTTCTTGTGGGTCGGTGGTTCATTCCTGGGTTTTCCCTGGGTTCATCCCCCACCATTAATAATGGCCCCCATGTATAGCCTGTCTTGTGCTGAAAAACGGCATTAAACTCTACAAGCACAAACAAACATCCTAAACCAGTTTCCGTTTACGTCTACAAGCAATTTTCTTAAATCACGCACACGTGTTCTGGGGGCTATCATAACAACAATGACAAGGAGACACATTTATTACTTCTTACGCACTTAATTAACTTCTTAATAAGTATTTTCCATTGCCCGAAACTAATTTTAATTCAATATGGCTCAAACGACCGATAAATTGCACATGGTTTGAGCTGCACATGTCTTTCATATGTTCGTAGTTATTCATATTGTCAAAAGAATAGATTAGATTCTAGTTTTGCTTGTTTCTTGTGGATGCAGTGGTTGAAATGGATCGCAGCTAAAGTGGAACGACATCCGCTTAACGTTAAACAGCTAAGTTGACTAGGATCGGTGTACTACGTGTCTCTGTTTGAGTCAACTCTGTTTTCAAGCAGCTAGTCTTGCATGTGAGACACAAGGTTTCCTTACAAAAGTCGTAGAGTAATCGTCTTGGAAGTGAGAAAAAGTGTCTTATTACAAAGCTGGTGGGGTCTTGAAAGGGAGACAAATATTGGAATAATTGTCTTGGAAATAAGACAATTTTCATTTAATTGATGTGGTGGATTCTTGAAAGTGAGACAAAGTATCTCCTTTGCCAAGTCGTGGAATGTTGCAAGTGAGAACAATTGTCTCTTTACCCAAGTAGTGGAGTGATGCTTGTGAGATAAATGGTCTAATTACCCGAGTGAAAGAGTCGATCAGTGAGATGACCGGTTTCCTAACCCATGTGATAGAGTCTACCAAGTGAGATAAACTGTTTCCTTACCCAAGTGATAGAATCTACCAAGTGAGATAAACTGTTTCCTTAGTCACGTATTGGATTGTCAATACTAATGTATATATGTAATTGTTGTTATATTACATCAATATATTCGTGACTATATTAAAGTTTCGCATTAATAATGAAGCCAAACTTCGTGAAAATCTTTATGAAGATAAACTGTATAAAAGTATATATATATATATATATATATATATATATATATATATATATATATATATATATATATATATATATATATATATATATATATATATATATATATATATATATATATATATATATATATATATATATATATAAATATATATATATATATATATATATATATATATATATATATATATATATATTTATATGTATGTATATGTATATCTATGTATATGTATATGTATGTATATGTAGATAGATAGATAGATAGATAGATAGATAGATAGATAGATAGATAGATAGATAGATAGATAGATAGATAGATAGATAGATAGATAGATAGATAGATAGATAGATAGATAGATAGATAAGTTGTTATTCAGAGAAATGAACCAGAGGTTTCTGGGTTATTGACCAATGCAAATAGTTGGAAATATAAACTTACCTCCATAGCATGCGTGTATTGCCCATCTACCGGAACATTTGCCTGCAAAATTTTAAACAAAAATATTCATAAATTGTTACTAGCCATAAACAATGCAACTACTAGTTATAACGTTATTTTAATGTTGACAAACAGGTATAATAGTGTAACAAAGACAGGAGTCTACAAGCAGCGGTTTCATAAATTCACATCATGACCAATACCAGACAAAGACTATCAAACACAATGCTTCAGCCTGGCTTGTTACTCCTTTTGAAGAATATCATTCACATAATTAAAGACATAAGCTTTACACTCTGACATAGCTATACACGAAGATAGAAATAACAAAAAAAAACACACACACCTAAGATATATTGCTATTAAGTAGCAAATGACTGAGAGGGATATAAAAAGCACGTACCTTAGATTTATTACAATACTATTAAATAGCACGTTACTGAGAGAGATATACAACGCACATATGTATTAGAATGTTCTAATTAGTAATATTTCATAATTATTCAAGTCATGAAGCATACTACTTAATGTTGCGAGCCTATGGCTTGTACACAACACAACAGATGGGTATGCCTATTGCCCATGGCTTGTACACAACACAACAGATGGGTATGCCTATTACCCATGGCTTGTACACAACACAGCAGATGGGTATGCCTATTGCCCATGGCTTGTACACAACACAACAGATGATTATGCCTAAAGTCCACGATGTGTACACAACAGAAAAGATGATTATGCCTATAGGCCATGGTTTGTACATAACTCATCAGATGAATATGCCAATAGCCCATGTCGTGCACACAATTCAACAGATGAATATGCCAATAGCCCATGGTTTGTACACAACACAACAAATGATTAAGCATATAGCCCATGGCATGTACACAACAGATGAATATTCCAATAGCCCATGACTTGTACACAAGACAACATATAATTAACCATATAGTCCGTGGCTTGCACAACACACAAAGGATGAGTATGCCTATTGCCCATGGCTTGTACACAACACAACAGATGATTATGCCTATAGCCAAAGGCTTGTACACAACACAACAGATGATCATTCATATAGCCCATGGCATTATACAACACAACAGATGGTTGTGCATATAACGCATGGCATGTACACAACACAACCGATGAGTATGCATATAGCACATGGCGTGTACACAACACAGCAGATGGGTATGTATATAACCCATGGCTTGTACCCAACACAAATAGATGAGGATGCCTATATCAATATGTCTGTCTACTGTATACAGTTAGTCATACTATAATCTGTTGATTAATTTCTAGCATAGATTTGGTACTGATTGTAAACATTATTGCAAATCTTTAAAAGTGGATAATTGCTCAAATGGTAACAAAAGTTTCTCTCTATGTGTTAATGAGTTAATGCTAGATGATTGTTATTCGTAATTGTTTTTTTTCGTAATAAGACAACGAAACGAACTTATCTCAGCTTGTATCATCATGCTTGTATCCATACTTGGTAAATTATCTGTTTGATGGCATCTTAGAGGCTAATCTGGAAATATTATACGCCTTGGGTAAGCTAGAAAACTATATTCGGCATGCTTGGGAAGTAAAACCTATTCTCATCATTTTACAGAACGCTAATTCACTCGAATAGCATTGTCTAACGCAGCTTGGTTTCCTTGGAATAACTCATATTTCTTAATTAAAGTGCATCATTTTCCTTGGTGCATAGAACATCATTTTCCTTGGTGTTTGGTTTGCCAAGTACTTCGACTAACAATCGTTTCGTCAGGAAGCACGACGTGCCCAGAGGATGAAATTACAATGTAATTATTTTACTTCGGTGGACATATCTGACAAAGACAATACTATCATAGACAGACAGACAGACAGACAGACAGGCAGGTGTCAAGATGAATTGTTTATATTTAACTTAAAGGAAATAAAAAATGGATTACAAACTATTATGAATAGGAACAGAAAGGAATATGAAAATGATCAGGACCTGTACGCAATGCCGACTTTTCAAGCATTGATATGAACTGCTTGGCATTGTCCCCCCCCCCTCCATCCAAAGGATAAACACAAGACAAAAAGCGTGTTGCAGAATTTGTTCAACTTCATAATGGATAATCCAATTATGTAGAAAGCCAGTCATGGGGATTAGGCAATAATTATATAGAAACAAAATTGTAACTAAACCTTTATTTAATTTCCATTTCATATCAATCATTTAGACCAGATATTGCAAAAGTCTATCAACGGGCTTAGGCAATAAAACGAAACCGAAAAAAGTTAAGTCATAACCATTGGAAACCGTTAACGCCGCAGCAATATAACGTCTCACTTCTCATCGTACTCATCGTACTGGTAATATTCCATAGTGTCAGTTTTCAGTGAAAACTATATGGAAAACAAGACTCTAAACTATATAGAAAACAAGACTCTAAACTATATAGAAAACAAGACTCTAAAATATATAGAAAACAAGACTCTAAACTATATAGAAAACAAGACTCTAAACTATATAGAAAACAAGACTCTAAAATATATAGAAAACAAGACTCTAAACTATATAGAAAACAAGACTCTAAACTATATAGAAAACAAGACTCTAAAATATATAGAAAACAAGACTCTAAACTATATAGAAAACAAGACTCTAAACTATATAGAAAACAAGACTCTAAACTATATAGAAAACAAGACTCTAAACTATATAGAAAACAAGACTCTAAAATATATAGAAAACAAGACTCTAAACTATATAGAAAACAAGACTCTAAACTATATAGAAAACAAGACTCTAAACTATATAGAAAACAAGACTCTAAACTATATAGAAAACAAGACTCTAACATATATAGAAAACAAGACTCTAAAATATATAGAAAACAAGACTCTAAACTATATAGAAAACAAGACTCTAAACTATATAGAAAACAAGACTCTAAACTATATAGAAAACAAGACTCTAAACTATATAGAAAACAAGACTTTAAACAATATAGAAAACAAGACTCTAAAATATAGCACTGTGCTTTATCAGATGAAAAAATATTTGCTTTATCAAGATCAGGCAGAATTCTATGGGTTTATGTTCCATAGTGATTGGAATTGAAATTTTCCAAATGTCGACACGGCGTTTTGTTTGGCGGTGTTGGTTTTTCTGGCACGTGTTAAATATATTCATGTATTTTAATTACATCGCTAGTTCTTGCAGATGTTTTGAAAATGATTAGAACAGGCTGAATAACATTTTTTGAAGGGAAGTGTCACTGTTCAGGAGATTATTTGAATCTTGTTTTTGTTTTGTTTTGCTTTATCTTTAGGGGAATTCTTTGTTTCGTTTTCCTTGTTATGTTTCTTGTTTGTTTTTTTTTTAGTTCTCTTTTCTTTGTTGTTGTTATGGGGTGTTGTTGTTATGGAGTGTTGTTGTTATGGGGTGCTGTTTCTAATATTTGTGAAAAGTACTTAAATCAGTCCTGATCAGATTAAATGTAATGAAAATTTATTCAACTGTCAATTTAAAAACGTTTCAGGAAGTGTCAGTTTAAAAACGTTTATGGAAGTGTCAGTTTAAAATGTCAGTTTAAAACGTTTAAGGACGTGTCAGTTTAAAATGTTTAATGAAGTGTCAGTTTAAATAAGATATTGAAGTATCAGTTTCAAAGATAAATGCTTATTGCGGTTCACATTCAGTTAGATCCGAATTATACCATTCCAGTTTACTTAGCAATGCAAACATTGGCTATCAGGTTCAACATAACAATTTGGTTCTAAAATTCAATCTTTGCCGGTACTTTGCATTCAAACCTGGATAGAACTCTTTAATTCAGAAATCATTATATCAATATGTTTTGTATCCATATTTTATTTTAATTTTCTTCTTCTTCTTCTTCTTCTTCTTCTTCTTCTTCTTCTTCTTCTTCTTCTTCTTCTTCTTCTTCTTCTTATTATTATTATTATTAGTAGTAGTAGTAGTAGTAGTAGTAGTAGTAGTAGTAGTAGTAGTGGTAGTAGTAGTAGTAGTAGTAGTAGTGTTGTTGTTGGTATTGTTGATTTTGTTGTTGTTCTAGTGTTGCTTCTTGTTCTTGTTTTGTTCAAAGATATTTATGTGCATGCTTTTTTAATTAAAAAAGAAACTAAAATTATGAATGTAACTTTAATGTCAGTATAATATAAATGTTATATTCAAAGCTTGATACTAATATTAAAGTAATTGCAGACATATCTGGAGATATGTGTATTACAACAATTATAGAATATCGATATTCATATTGTATGCTGAGATTGAATGAGACGGCCAGGTTTATTACAACAATTATAGAATATCGATATTCATATTGTATGCTGAGATTGAATGAGACGGCCAGGTTTATTACAACAATTATAGAATATCGATATTCATATTGTATGCTGAGATTGAATGAGACGGCCAGGTTTATTACAACAATTATAGAATATCGATATTCATATTGTATGCTGAGATTGAATGAGACGGCCAGGTTTATTACAACAATTATAGAATATCGATATTCATATTGTATGCTGAGATTGAATGAGACGGCCAGGTTTATTACAACAATTATAGAATATCGATAATCATGATGTATACTGAGATTGAATGAGACGGCCAGGTTTATTACAACAATTATATAATATCGATATTTATGATGTATACTGAGATTGAATGAGACGGCCAGGTTTATTACAATAATGATAGAATATCAATATTCATATTGTATACTGAGATTGAATGAGACGGCCAGGTTTATTACAACAATTATAGAATATCGATAATCGTGATGTATACTGAGATTGAATGAGACGGCCAGGTTTATTACAACAATTATAGAATATCGATATTCATATTGTATGCTTAGATTGAATGAGACGGCCAGGTTTATTACAACAATTATAGAATATCGATAATCATGATGTATACTGAGATTGAATGAGACGGCCAGGTTTATTACAACAATTATAGAATATCGATAATCATGATGTATACTGAGATTGAATGAGACGGCCAGGTTTATTACAACAATTATAGAATATCGATATTCATATTGTATGCTGAGATTGAATGAGACGGCCAGGTTTATTACAACAATTATAGAATATCGATAATCATGATGTATACTGAGATTGAATGAGACGGCCAGGTTTATTACAACAATTATAGAATATCGATATTTATGATGTATACTGAGATTGAATGAGACGGCCGGGTTTGCTTTGAGTAATGTTGACTCTGAATTTCTTTTAGAATATTTGAGTATCTGACAGTGAAACACAATTTCATTCTAAGACTTAATAGTAAGGACGTTTTTGTTTATGTGGTATCTAATAATGTCAAACACTTAGAGTTTCTCATGATTAGACGCTGTAGTAACTCCATATTATTATTATTAGTAGTAGTAGTAGTATTGAAATTATTGTTGTTATTAGTAGTGCTATTAGTAGTAGTATTATTATTAGTAATATTATAGTTGTAGTAGTACTATTATTAGTATTGTTGTTATTATTGTTGTTATTATTAGTAGTAGTATTTGTATTAGTATTAACAGTAGTAGTAGTAGTAGTAGTAGTAGTAGTAGTAGTAGTAGTAGTAGTAGTAGTGCTATTTTTATTGTTATTAATATTATCATTATTATTGGGTTTCGGTTTATTAGTATGTCTGTGTACGCTCGCGCGTGTGCGCGCGCGTTTGTGTGATTGTGTGTGTGTATTCCATAAATCTTTCCTCCGAAATCTGATGAAAATGGAATAATAACAGTTTTCAGTAGACGGGATAACGCTTTGACCAATATTACATCTCATTGGTCTTTATCTAAGTAATGAGAAAGAGTGAAAACCAACAAGTTTTCTAAAGTTCAAAGAAAACAATGTATTTCCATAGAATACAAAACGTCAATGTAAAAATAACTTATGGTATTATGGATTTAATCCCAAATAATCCAAGAATTCCAAACACAAGTGCTAATGAATAAAGTTTTAAATAAAATTTAGCGGTATTTTAAAAAAAATAAACACTGCATGCGGTAACGTGCCTATAGTAGCATGTTGTCTAGAATGTACCAATAGCTTTTATTGTAACGATGTGCCAACAGTCATTTGAAGAATCACTATATTGCAATACAAGAAGTCCTTTTTTGGATTCAATATAATTACAAGTTAACGTTTCTTCCAAGAATATTTGTATAGAAGAGCACTTTGTATATCCAGTGAATAAATCATTTTAATAAATAAATTCAGGGCAAAATCAAATACTGTGCGCGACAATACTAGTCTTACAATTCCCAAACTTTACTAAACTAATTTGATCACCGACGAAAATAGTTGTCTCAGAACGACTAAATTCTAAATTCTCTCTCTCTCTCTCTCTCTCTCTCTCTCTCTCTCTCTCTCTCTCTCTCTCTCTCTCTCTCTCTCTCTCTCTCTCTCTCTCTCTCTCTCTCTCAATTAGTTCGTACTTTTATTCTCATTCTCGCTCAATGTAGATTATTATAGAAAGAAATACATAGATCTGCTAGGTTTATTTATTCAAAATGTCGTTAGATTCCAGAGATGAAAGATAATTGTACAGCAATTAGTAAAAGGTGGTCGCATAACATATGTGACCGGCTAAGACGGCTTACGGCTAATATAAACCACGGCTACCTAGGGAAATGTTTTCCTCCACCCAGATTGCTATTAGGGATTCCAACTCATGGATTGAAAATACTTCCTTAATTGATTTGTGTCTGGCCTATATCAATTATAAGGTTTACAAATTCCTCCTTATTCCGCCGTAGGGACCATTATCAAAATCAAATATAGCAATATTTGCTTTGAGTTCATTGTCATGATAAGAAAAAATTGATTGGTAATGGAGGCCATAGACATGATATGTTCAAATGTACATGAAGATCCTTCTATTTGTCCGTCTGTCTGGAATACAAATAGCGTGTACCTTTTTCTTTTTGTTGGCTAGATATTAATGATATTTATAAAGCACGTGATTGATACATTGAACTGATAAAGCACAATACTGATACATTTTGCTTATAAAGAATGCAATGGATACGCTGTACTTTTAAAGCATACTATTGACACATTTTATTTATAAGGCACGCGATTGATACATTATACTTATAAAGTATGCGATACACACATTCTACTTCCAAAGCACACTATTGATACATTATACTTATAAAGTATGCGATACACACATTGTACTTCCAAAGCACACTATTGACACATTATACTTATAAAGTATACGATACACACATTGTACTTCCAAAGCACACTATTGATACATTATACTTATAAAGTATGCGATACACACATTGTACTTCCAAAACACACTATTGACACATTTCGCTTATAAAGCAAGCGATTAAGAAGTATACAACACAAGATTGATAGTTTGTACATAGAAACTACGCGATTGATACATCGCACTTACAAAACACTGTTGATACATTGCTCTTAATAATCACGTAATTGATACATTGTATTTATTAGGCAAACAGTTAATATAATGTTATTGTAAAGGACACGATTGTTTCATCATTGTACCTCTTCATAGGCAGACAGGATATTCAAATAGTTTTATTATACAAATTCAAACAAGAACGTTTTCGTAAAACAAACATAGACGATTTCTTCAGAAAGATCCTACAAGTTAATTACTAAAGACTTCGGTTCGTGGAATCAAGATAGCGCTAGACATAAATATAGTCACTGGAAGGGAGATTCTGCATCACCTCGAGATGAATATTTGGTCACAGTTGAGCTGTAAGCTCTTCCTCGCTGTAATAAGCAGAACAATAGTAATTAAAGAAGAGGTTATGAACTGTACACGCCTCTCATAAACTCGAGAAATTGATGACTTAATTAGAAAGTAGATCCGAAAAGTGGTCGTCTTCGATAGTGGTTTCACAGAATAATTAAGTATTCCGTAGTCATAAAAATAAAACTTTTGATAATTACAAAATTAATTACCAATGACATGAGCAACATCATAATCGGGTGTTTGGAACTAAAATAACGTGATCGAATGATCGCTAGATGGAGACTTGCTGTAAACACCGTTGCTATGCAAATGAATGGGACATGAAACAAAATTCCTTGGTCAATACCTAAGATTGTATAGAGGGATGGTATACAGTTGATGAAATAGCATGCACACAAAATTAATTTCTTTTCATTAATTCTCCTCCTATCGGGTGGTTTTACATGATCGGCTGTAATTTTATTTGGTTCGAATAAATAGTTTAAAGAAATAATTTTCACTAATAACAGGTCGCAAACTTCGATTAAGATATTCCTTGATTTATTTATAGTTGGTATGTTGTAGTTGTTAATTAGCCTTTTCTTTCTAAACCAAAACGATGTATGTCTTTCTTGAGATCGATATCGATTTCACGCGGAATTATTGCTCAAGCTTTGGAGCTGTGTCGTTGCCAAATTTATGTTGAACAAAACCTAAATCAAAATGAATTTAGAAAACCACTGATCTCTCGAGCAACATACTAATTGAAAACGTCTTTTCATAAGCCAATCAATTCTCGGTAACAAAAGCTATTCATGTGTACTGTTCCTTTAATATAAAAGTTAAATGCGTCTGTATCAGGAATGCAGCCATTATAAAGATCTCTGCTCGGAATACCCAAATTTTTGTTTACCACAATCAGATTTGTTTTTGATCCCATCCCTTGAGTAAGTATTGACATCATTTAGCTTATGACGTAATAATTTGGATGACGTCAATAATATTGGAAACAACTAATCATTAAGCATTCTTGTTAACAGAACACTTTTTATTTGCAATGACTTTGAAGATGTAAAGTGACGTGGTTTGTTTTCATTACTAACTTTCTTTTATTAAATCTCACGGCACCCTGTAATCGTTTTTCCTTGTTTGGCTTTGCCTTATGTACTGAGTTTTACGACTATATGGTCTTAAATAAAGCAACAGAAAAGAGTGAATACGAACACGTTTTGTACAATTCAACAAATAATTTGTATTCTTATAAAACAAAAGTGAAATGTAAAAAATAATTTACAGTATTGTGAATTAAATTCATAAAGATATATCATAAGTGCATATGCATAACGTTCCAATTACAGTGGTGTCCATATTGAAAGTTTTCATGGGCTGTAGTCTCCAATGTACTGATGTGCCGATCGCCTGGACTGTGGCGATATGTTAAGAGTAGTTTTATGTATCCCAATAACATAATGTCCTTGGTTTAATTAACTATTATTCGAAACTAATGATTTAGTGAAAATAGTATTATATATCACCTTTTAATTTCTTGATAATTTAAATAAAATGCAGGCAAAGTAAACACTGAGCACAACACTAAAACTGATTCTAATTAGGAATTAGCAATTGATTCAAGTAAACTACATTGATATAAATACCTAAGACGTAATAATATCCCCAGGATGCATGTCAGTTTCCCGTCCATAACGTTCAATAGTGATGATCTAAATACTTAATCTGTATTCATAGATAACTATTAGCTATATCATATGTTGTTTACAAAAGAAATGTCATTAGTCAGGTAGACATTCAACTTGATTATGGACCAAGGTCTGTCAAAAAATTCATGTATACATAACATATAAGCATCGAGAAAAGCTAGCAAACACTGCAATTGTTTATATACACAACAAAGATTTCAATGATTACGTCTAGGGTTGAGAACAAAAGCCATCCATCATCGGCCTCGTCTCTCTAAAATCAGCTTTTGAAGTACGCGTATTCACTTCCAAACAAAATTCCCTTCAGTGGCATTGCTGGCAAGGAGACATATTCAGAGTAAATACAAAGTGGTTCCAGTCTATGATTTCATTATTAATCTTATTGGCAAACTTTTCCCGTAACCGACTGACAAGATTGATTTTCTTGACTGTCTTGGTTCTCCTGCCTACATTGGTTATATTCATTGAAATCTCAAAGTTCATTGAAACGCGAATCCTGTCGGTATTGCAGCAACAGTTTTAACTGATCCTTCTAAGGCAGATTCCATTGCTAGGAAAACAATTCAATAGCTATCAAAGACATAGACAGCAGTTTTTTTGTAACTAAAAATACAAGCCATAGACAGCAGTCTATTGAAACTGAAATTAAAAGCCATAGACAGCAGTCTATTGTAACTAAAAATACAAACCATAGACTGCAGTCTATTGTAACTAAATTACAAGCTATAGACAGCAGTCTATTGTAACTAAAAATACAAGCCATAGACATCAGTAATTTGAACTAAAAATACAAACCATAGACTGCAGTCTATTGTAACTGAAATTAAAAGCCATAGACAGCAGTCTATTGTAACTAAAAATACAAGCCATAGACATCAGTAATTTGAACTCAAATACAAGCCATAGACAGCAGTCTATTGAAACTGAAATTAAAAGCCATAGACAGCAGTCTATTGTAACTAAAAATACAAGCCATAGACATCAGTAATTTGAACTCAAATACAAGCCATAGACAGCAGTCTATTGAAACTGAAATTAAAAGCCATAGACAGCAGTCTATTGTAACTAAAAATACAAACCATAGACTGCTGTCTATTGTAACTAAATTACAAGCTATAGATAGCAGTATATTAAGATATATTTGATTATCCTGAAGACATGGTAATGTAGAAACGTTAAAGGTCTTAAAAAACAGGAAGATTTGTACATGTATAAAGAAATGGCAGGGAACACTTTGCAAACAATACTTCCATCAGACATAGCCATGTAAACCTTTGTCATTTTCAACGCTTTTGTGTTTATTGTTTGTCTATCGGGGTTTTTTTTTCTGCCTCTGAGATAAACTCAGTTAGGATCGAAAGTGCTAAGGTTAATTAAAAGCATGTCCCACACAAACATCTACTTAAAGCTCTGATAAATACCAGTATCCTCTTTCATCCAGCTATCATCTATCGCACTGAGAACATCCCGTATAGCCAAGCATTCGCGGTGTGCAGAAAATGCTCCAACAATGAAACATTCGAAACGAGGGTCGAAAGAGTTATCTGAGCCTGTGATGAACGGAGTCTACGACAAAGACCTCATGGGGGGGGGGGGTGGAGGGGGCAACATACCGACCTAAATAAACAACTTCATTGACCTTCTAAAACATTGAGAATATGAAAAGGTTGATAGGATACCATCGATCATGACCTGCCATCCACACAAATCCAATGTAGGTAAATTTTTTCAGTAAAACTGGTTCATCGTGGAAACTTGTGACTCACTAAAGCAGCGAAATCTCAAAGATACCCTTGTCAGTGCGAAATTAGAGCCAATAACAATTTAAAGCCTACCGAAAAGTCTAGTCCCTGTTATGATAATAGGTGCAACACCTGTGAAATTAAATTATTCATTAATTCTCCCACTCGACTATAATTTATGTTATGCTTGTTTTTATTGCTTTTATTGTTGTTTTTGCTCAGATCATTACTCGCATTACAGAAGCAAGAAACTATCCGAGAAATAATTCACATTACATGACAAACCAGATGACGCTAATATTTCTCCCTTTACAGGCCATTATCAACGGGTTTGCTTGCTACATCATCAATTAAGTTGAAAACTAGACAAAAGATCAAACATTTTCAATATTTATTTCAGTCATGTAAGCGTTTATCAATGCAATGCATGTTGTGCTAATTGTTTGTCTTGTCTCTGTTTTGTGATTGCGTTGGACACAAGCCTGTCCAGAGTCGACATCGTCGATGTTACTTAAAATCTAGTCTTGTACAGTCAGTAGTCAGTTCGTTGTACAATAATTACTCAGCAATTATATTTTCAATGGCAATAATGGAATTGTACAGAGGATATATTAAATGTCATAAAGGAAACAACACCCTCTTTCATCTGACATGGCAGATGATGCCTAAGTAAATGAACACCGTCCTTTGACCCGTATTTTGGGAAATAAGCAAGTCTTATTTGTCCAAATTAAAAGACTTGATGACTTCCTTTTCAGTGCAGCAGTAGCAGTGAAAATACAAATGGATGAATAATACAAATAGTAATTACATCAAAATTAAGAACAAAAGTAGATGGAGAGAGTGCGAGAGAGAGACAGACAGACAGATGCGGAGAGAGACAGACAAAGAGAGACACAGAGAGAATTTGCATTGAAGATTATAACATAAGTATTTATATATCTTTAACAAGGTACTGGACATGCTAGAGTAATGGTGTCCCTTCTAGACTGTAATTGCTCTAGAAAATTTTGAGTTTGATAATTCGAACGCAAGAGATACGATTTTAAAGATTTCTTCTGTTACCAGGAATTAGTTGAACGATGAAAGAAAAGACATTGAACTTTTTTTGCACTTATTGGAAGACAAATGGAGATGTTTAAAGCTGAATCTGATCAAAATGAGTTCAAACAGTCCTACAACCCAATTAATATATTCTGTGTTGGACATATAACGAGCCTTATCAAATTTTTCTGTGTAGGATATATAACAGACTGTGTCAAACTCTTCTCTGTATGGTATATAACCGACCGTGTTAAAAACAGCTGTGTCAAAATCTTCTGTGTATGATATACAACCGATCCTGTCAAAATCTGTGCATGGTATATAACCGACCGTATCAAAATATCTTTGTATGATATTTAACCGACCGTATCCAAATATCTCTGTATGATATTTAACCGACCGTATCCAAATATCTCTGTATGATATTAAACCGACCGTATCCAAATGCTCTGCTTAGAGTATTAACGAAAATATTACCAAAGTCTTCTATGTATGATATTAAAGGATCAGTCAAAGTCTTCTATTTATGATATTAAGGGATCAGTCAACGTCTTCTATGTATAACATTAAGGGATCAAAGTCTTCTATGTATAATGTTAAGTGATCAATCAAAGTCTTCTATGTATAATATTAAGGGATCAAAGTCTTCTATGTATAATATTAAGGGATCAAAGTCTTCTATGTATAATATTAAGGGATCAAAATCTTCTATGTATGATATTAAGGGATCAAAATCTTCTATGTATGATATTAAGGGATCAAAGTCTTCTATGTATAATATTAAGGGATCAATCAAAGTCTTCCATTTATGATATTAAGGGATCAGTCAAAGTCTTCTATGTATAATATTAAGTGATCAAAATCTTCTATGTATACTATTAAAGGATCAAAGTCTTCTATGTTTAATATTAAGGGATCAATCAAAGTATTCTGTATAGTATTAAGGGAGCAGTCAAAGTCTTCTATGTATACTATTAAGGGATCAAAATCTTCTATGTATAATATTAAGGGATCAAGATCTTCTATGTATAATATTAAGGGATCAAAATCTTCTATGTATAATATTAAGGGATCAAAGTCTTCTATGTATAATATTAAGGGATCAAAGTCTTCTATGTATAATATTAAGGGATCAAAATATTCTATGTATAATATTAAGTGATCAAAGTCTTCTATGTATAATATTAAGGGATCAAAATCTTCTATGTATAATATTAAGGGATCAAAGTCTTCTATGTATAATATTAAGGGATCAAAGTCTTCTATGTATAATATTAAGGGATCAAAGTCTTCTATGTATAATATTAAGGGATCAATCAAAGTATTCTGTATAATATTAAGGGATCAGTCAAAGTCTTCTATGTATACTATTAAGTGATCAAAATCTTCTATGTATAATATTAAGGGATCAAAATCTTCTATGTATAATATTAAGGGATCAAAATCTTCTATGTATAATATTAAGGGATCAATCAAAGTATTAGGGATCAGTCAAAGTCTTCTATGTATACTATTAAGTGATCAAAGTCTTCTATGTATAATATTAAGGGATCAAAATCTTCTATGTATAATATTAAGGGATCAAAATATTATATGTATAATATTAAGGGATCAAAGTCTTCTATGTATAATATTAAGGGATCAAAATATTATATGTATAATATTAAGTGATCAAAGTCTTCTATGTATAATATTAAGGGATCAAAATCTTCTATGTATAATATTAAGGGATCAAAGTCTTCTATGTATAATATTAAGGGATCAAAATATTCTATGTATAATATTAAGTGATCAGAGTCTTCTATGTATAATATTAAGGGATCAAAATATTCTATGTATAATATTAAGTGATCAGAATCTTCTTTGTATAATATTAAGGGATCAGTCAAAGTCTTCTATATATAATAGTAAGGGACCGTGCAATGTGTTCGGTCCAATATGTGAAGGGAACGAGTACCAAAAGTGTTTGATGTACACCTGACACAGATTGTTTACATGAATAAACTGCATAAAATGTACGCTGTCTGGGACTATACATTCCATTGAAATTTAGGTTGGGTAATCTCTCAAGAATTTTCGTTATTTATTGTTTGATTGACGTTAGCGAATTTGGTCCTTTTTTGTTTATCAAGTTCTTCCCAACCAGTTTCAGGTTATTGTCAGTCCAATTACCGTACGACCTACTCCATACGTGTGTGTGTGTGTGTGTGTGTGTGTGTGTGTGTGTGTGTGTGTGTGTGTGTGTGTGTGTGTGTGTGTGTGTGTGTGAAGGAGGGGCAAGTTCAAACAGATTTTAAATAAACGCGGATCATTTTAAAAACTATTATATCTTCGAAAAGGAAAGTTTAAACAATATCTTGGTCTAAGCGATTTTAATGTTCAGGATAATTGTGCACTAATGTAAAATTAATTATATTTTACACAAGTCATTACAAAATTTTTTTTGCCGAAAAAGCCCAGTTTAAGGTTAAATTAATAAAAATGTCAACTATTATTTCTACAAATTGTTTGTACCCAGATATTGTCTTTGAATCTTTTGTAAAGTTAAAAATAGAAAAGACGTTATGATATATATTA
Source organism: Unio delphinus (assembly GCA_029339505.1). Classification (NCBI taxonomy): domain Eukaryota; kingdom Metazoa; phylum Mollusca; class Bivalvia; order Unionida; family Unionidae; genus Unio; species Unio delphinus. The sequence goes on from JAQISU010000101.1 coordinate 2,107,732, forward strand.
CTGCGGCGTCAGAAAGCCAGTTTTTGTTTGTTACTTCAGTTGTCTAGTATTGAATGGAGTATTAAGGAAAGCATTTCTTCAATAGTGCCAAAAGAACCAAAGAGTGGTTAAAGTGAGGACATTTTCGTAATTCTTATGGTGAGTGTGAACCACGAAACTAGACAAAGGAAACAGAGTTGCCAGATACGCGATGTTTTCGCCCAATGTTTTCGCCCAATTGGGCTCCTTTCTAAATTTGGTTGCGTGAAAATATTTTAGATTGCGCGTTGCGGTTTTTTGGGCTGGTTTCTGATTTGCGTCGCCGTAATTTGAGCGGCATCAGATTGCTATAAAATTATCCGCATTCAATTTCAAATTGGCGATAGTGACGATAATATCTAAAAATCTTAATTAATCCATTATTTTGGATGTATCTCCACAGATGTTATCTCACATACTTAAATTTATTTTTTAAATTCCGGAACCGGAAGAACGAAGCGCGTATTTCATTCCAAATTTCAATTAAGCTAGCATATCAATAGCATTTTTATGCTGGTAACTGTTGCCCGTAGGGCGGAGGCTCTTTTATCACTTTATCAGTGTTAAAATATTGTTAAATTTAATCGGTTGAAATCGTAGTAGTTCATTCTTTATTTGGTAAATATCACTTTCAGTTATAGTTTAATACGGGTAAGTGGTCACAGTACGAGAAACGATACACCAAAAACTTTGGCATTGAATTTAACTTGCTGCTGCACGACTCCAAAATTAAGAGCTCTATGGCAGACCAAAAAAAAAGAGCGTGGTTGTCATTTCATTATCTGTTGGAACTGCTAAGGGAACTGCGTCAGACGGTTGTCATTATCTGTTGGAACTACTAAGGGAACTGCGTCAGACGGTTGTCATTATCTGTTGGAACTACTAAGGGAACTGCGTCAGACGGTTGTCATTATCTGTTGGAACTGCTAAGGGAACTGCGTCAGACGGTTGTCATTATCTGTTGGAATTGCTAAGGGAACTGCGTCAGACGGTTGTCATTATCTGTTGGAACTACTAAGGGAACTGCGTCAGACGGTTGTCATTATCTGTTGGAACTGCTAAGGGTACTGCGTCAGACGGTTGTCATTATCTGTTGGAACTACTAAGGGAACTGCGTCAGACGGTTGTCATTATCTGTTGGAACTGCTAAGGGAACTGCGTCAGATGGTTGTCATTATCTGTTGGAACTGCTAAGGTAACTGCGTCAGACGGTTGTCATTATCTGTTGGAACTGCTAAGGGTACTGCGTCAGACGGTTGTCATTATCTGTTGGAACTACTAAGGGAACTGCGTCAGACGGTTGTCATTATCTGTTGGAACTGCTAAGGGTACTGCGTCAGACGGTTGTCATTATCTGTTGGAACTACTAAGGGAACTGCGTCAGACGGTTGTCATTATCTGTTGGAACTGCTAAGGGAACTGCGTCAGACGGTTGTCATTATCTGTTGGAACTACTAAGGGAACTGCGTCAGACGGTTGTCATTATCTGTTGGAACTGCTAAGGGAACTGCGTCAGACGGTTGTCATTATCTGTTGGAACTACTAAGGGAACTGCGTCAGACGGTTGTCATTATCTGTTGGAACTACTAAGGATACTGCGTCAGAGGGTTGTCATTGTCTGTTGGAACTGCTAAGGGAACTGCGTCAGACGGTTGTCATTATCTGTTGGAACTACTAAGGGTACTGCGTCAGAGGGTTGTCATTGTCTGTTGGAACTGCTAAGGGAACTGCGTCAGACGGTTGTCATTATCTGTTGGAACTACTAAGGGTACTGCGTCAGACGGTTGTCATTATCTGTTGGAACTACTAAGGGTACTGCGTCAGACGGTTGTCATTGTCTGTTGGAACTACTAAGGGAACTGCTTCAGACGGTTGTCATTGTCTGTTGGAACTATTAAGGGTACTTCGTCAGACGGTTGTCATTATCTGTTGGAACTACTAAGGGTACTGCGTCAGACGGTTGTCATTGTCTGTTGGAACTACTAAGGGAACTGCGTCAGACGGTTGTCATTATCTGTTGGAACTACTAAGGGAACTGCGTCAGACGGTTGTCATTAACTGTTGGAACTACTAAGGGAACTGCGTCAGAATGTTGTCATTGTCTGTTGTAACTACTAAGGGAACTGCGTCAGACGGTTGTCATTATCTGTTGGAACTGCTAAGGGTACTGCGTCAGACGGTTGTCATTATCTGTTGGAACTACTAAGGAAACTGCGTCAGACGGTTGTCATTATCTGTTGGAACTGCTAAGGGTACTGCGTCAGACGGTTGTCATTATCTGTTGGAACTACTAAGGGAACTGCGTCAGACGGTTGTCATTATCTGTTGGAACTGCTAAGGGAACTGCGTCAGACGGTTGTCATTATCTGTTGGAACTACTAAGGGAACTGCGTCAGACGGTTGTCATTATCTGTTGGAACTGCTAAGGGAACTGCGTCAGACGGTTGTCATTATCTGTTGGAACTACTAAGGGAACTGCGTCAGACGGTTGTCATTATCTGTTGGAACTGCTAAGGGAACTGCGTCAGACGGTTGTCATTATCTGTTGGAACTACTAAGGGAACTGCGTCAGACGGTTGTCATTATCTGTTGGAACTACTAAGGATACTGCGTCAGAGGGTTGTCATTGTCTGTTGGAACTGCTAAGGGAACTGCGTCAGACGGTTGTCATTATCTGTTGGAACTACTAAGGGTACTGCGTCAGAGGGTTGTCATTGTCTGTTGGAACTGCTAAGGGAACTGCGTCAGACGGTTGTCATTATCTGTTGGAACTACTAAGGGTACTGCGTCAGACGGTTGTCATTATCTGTTGGAACTACTAAGGGTACTGCGTCAGACGGTTGTCATTGTCTGTTGGAACTACTAAGGGAACTGCTTCAGACGGTTGTCATTGTCTGTTGGAACTATTAAGGGTACTTCGTCAGACGGTTGTCATTATCTGTTGGAACTACTAAGGGTACTGCGTCAGACGGTTGTCATTGTCTGTTGGAACTACTAAGGGAACTGCGTCAGACGGTTGTCATTATCTGTTGGAACTACTAAGGGAACTGCGTCAGACGGTTGTCATTAACTGTTGGAACTACTAAGGGAACTGCGTCAGAATGTTGTCATTGTCTGTTGTAACTACTAAGGGAACTGCGTCAGACGGTTGTCATTATCTGTTGGAACTGCTAAGGGTACTGCGTCAGACGGTTGTCATTATCTGTTGGAACTACTAAGGAAACTGCGTCAGACGGTTGTCATTATCTGTTGGAACTGCTAAGGGTACTGCGTCAGACGGTTGTCATTATCTGTTGGAACTACTAAGGGAACTGCGTCAGACGGTTGTCATTATCTGTTGGAACTGCTAAGGGAACTGCGTCAGACGGTTGTCATTATCTGTTGGAACTACTAAGGGAACTGCGTCAGACGGTTGTCATTATCTGTTGGAACTGCTAAGGGAACTGCGTCAGACGGTTGTCATTATCTGTTGGAACTACTAAGGGAACTGCGTCAGACGGTTGTCATTATCTGTTGGAACTACTAAGGATACTGCGTCAGAGGGTTGTCATTGTCTGTTGGAACTGCTAAGGGAACTGCGTCAGACGGTTGTCATTATCTGTTGGAACTACTAAGGGTACTGCGTCAGAGGGTTGTCATTGTCTGTTGGAACTGCTAAGGGAACTGCGTCAGACGGTTGTCATTATCTGTTGGAACTACTAAGGGTACTGCGTCAGACGGTTGTCATTATCTGTTGGAACTACTAAGGGTACTGCGTCAGACGGTTGTCATTGTCTGTTGGAACTACTAAGGGAACTGCTTCAGACGGTTGTCATTGTCTGTTGGAACTATTAAGGGTACTTCGTCAGACGGTTGTCATTATCTGTTGGAACTACTAAGGGTACTGCGTCAGACGGTTGTCATTGTCTGTTGGAACTACTAAGGGAACTGCGTCAGACGGTTGTCATTATCTGTTGGAACTACTAAGGGAACTGCGTCAGACGGTTGTCATTATCTGTTGGAACTACTAAGGGAACTGCGTCAGAATGTTGTCATTGTCTGTTGTAACTACTAAGGGAACTGCGTCAGAAATTGCCGGCAATTGACGTTCTACAAATGGGACATTTTGCCTTATGTGTGTTGGAGTTGCCTTACAGTAATGCTGCCATCGAAAGAAATTTCTCTCATATGAATCTGAATAAAACGAAACAAAGAAACAGGATGGGGCAATGCATGATGGAAGCTTTGTTACGCATTCAAAGCTATATGAAGCGCAACGGGATATGTTGCAACGGATTCGTCCTATCTACAGCAATGCTGAGTAATTTCAATTCGAAAATTTGTGCGATACCTGAATCTGCTGGCCACGACGAAGACGTTCTACCTGAGGAATACTTTGAAGTTACAGATGAATAAATGTTTTTAGTGATACTTAATTTATTATATTTAGTTACTATTTACTCTTTAGATTCTAAGATATAAAATTGGGTGGTTTGGGGGCTGCTTTATAAAGGTACACGTGCGGGAATTGAAAAAAATATCTGGTAACATTGAATGGAAATGAAGAACGAAGCTAAATGTCTGTTGAGAGGAATGATGGGTTGTAATGAAGTGGTTGTGTTTCTCATTTTAAAGCCTGGTAAGACAAAGGAAATGAAGAACGAAGCTAAATGTCTGTTGAGAGGAATGGGTTGTAAAGAACTGGTTTTGTTTCTCATTTAAAAACATGGTAAGACACCTAATGTATGTCAGTTTGAATAACAACTATACATCTCGATTTTATCAAGAATCGTTAGCATTCTGCCTAGACATTAAATTAACTTAAACTATACTCAGTTTTAATATGATGAAATCTAAAATTCACTACGATATCGAATTATCAATGACAGACACTGCAAAAACTGTCGCAACCGAGAAGTACGTTAGGACAGAGCCACTGTAAAATTTTGCCAACAAAGGCAGTTTTAATCTACGATGAGGTTACGCTGACAGGAGGTCACAAATTAAAAGTTCAGTAAATTTCTTTAATAACTCCGATTTTAAGCTGACAAAATCTATTGTAGTTCTAGTACATATAGTGCATAAAAGAATTTGACGTTATTACCTAACGTATTGCTTCCTTGTAAATAAAGAATATAAAATGCAATTTAACATCACTTTTTCATCATTTTATTCGTATCCGTCCCTCAAGGGGCAAACTCTGATCCAGCACTCATCAATTGTACCTGGATAATACTTTGTTAGCTTTACTTAGAATGATGAATGCGTTTAGAGATATAGACGCATGGAAACATTTTTTAATCTCAATCGGGCAATATCACCATAAACACCTCGAGTGTATTACACTCTTGAGATTTCTCAAGTATAGCAGTGTTAGAAGCATTTGGTCCAATTAGTTTTTCATAATCTGTACCAGAAGTCATGTAGGCTTATATGACCAAACGGTTCTTCTCTTTTTGTTTCTTGTGGGTCACAGAATGCTTTATTACCATGTAGATTCCATTAGCTTCAGATGTGTGAGAAATTCCAAAGTTATTTTTTTATTGTGACAATGAATCAGTTACAGAAAGAAATAATAAGCAATATTTGGTAATAAAGTCTAAAAAAATCATTATTCAAAGAGAATGTATAAATTAGATAAAGACCATACAGCCAAAACAAATTCACTCATAATTAAAAAAACATGGCATGGATTCTGAGAGTAAAAAGTTCAAGAAACCAATCCGCAAATTTGTAAAACTGCAATAATAGAAAATCCCAAGATAGGCTATGAAACTTGTAAACAACAAATCCAAAATGATCAATACTAAACTATAGGTCGAAAGCAAATCTCTTTTCCCAGTACTACATAAATCAATCTCTTTTCCCAGTACTACATAAATCAATCTCTTTTCCCAGTACTACATAAATCAATCTCTTTTCCCAGTACTACATAAACCAATATCTTTACACAGTACTAAATAAAAATCAATATCTTTACACAGTACTAAATAAAAATCAATATCTTTACACAGTACTAGATAAAAATCAATATCTTTACACAGTACTAAATAAAAATCAATATCTTTACACAGTACTAAATAAAAATCAATATCTTTACACAGTACTGAATAAAAATCAATATCTTTACACAGTACTGAATAAAAATCAATATCTTTACACAGTACTAAATAAAAAGCAATATCTTTACACAGTACTAAATAAAAATCAATATCTTTACACAGTACTAAATAAAAATCAATATCTTTACACAGTACTAAATAAAAATCAATATCTTTACACAGTACTAAATAAAAATCAATATCTTTAAACAGTACTAAATAAAAATCAATATCTTAACACAGTACTGAATAAAAATCAATATCTTTACACAGTACTGAATAAAAATTAATATCTTTACACAGTACTGAATAAAAATAAATATCTTTACACAGTACTGAATAAAAATCAATATCTTTACACAGTACTAAATAAAAATCAATATCTTTACACAGTACTGAATAAAAATCAATATCTTTACACAGTACTGAATAAAAATCAATATCTTTACACAATACTAAATAAAAATCAATATCTTTACACAGTACTGAATAAAAATCAATATCTTTACACAGTACTGAATAAAAATCAATATCTTTACACAATACTGAATAAAAATCAATATCTTTACACAGCACTAAATGAATCAATCTCTTTACACAGTACTAAATGAATCAATCTCTTTACACAGTACTAAATGAATCAATCTCTTTACACAGTACTAAATGAATCAATCTCTTTACACAGTACTAAATGAATCAATCTCTTTACACAGTACTAAATTTCTTCACACAGTATTAAATGAACAAATAAATTGACACAATACTAAATGAACAATCTCTTTATACAGTACTAAACGAACAAATCTCTCCAGAGCAAATACAGAATGTGCTGAGTAATTATAAATCCAATAAGTTGAAGATTGTTTTCTTAAATTAAATTCGTGGATTTTATATCATGTCTACATAAACTTTTCATTTTGATTTTAATTTGATTGATATTCCAGAAACCTGGATTATGTCATTGAGTAACTCTTTGCTGTTCTACTAATTACAGGCATATTTGTACCTGAGATGTCGCGTTTTGCTTACCTTAGTGAAATAATGATTCTGTCTTTGTTATTTTATTTTTGTAAGTTTTGTGGGGGCGGGGTTCAAAATATAAATAATACTAGACTAAGCTATAGTATGACATGGAAGATTTAAGCTTTGAATATATTTTACACAATCGACCGTACAGTTACAAATGGATGTTTGGTTGTAACATGAAATAGGATGGTTACTATTGTTCACTATATTTCTATGATCAGCGTATTATTTGCACTCGTCAGATAGTAAAGAGAAAATAAATGAATTTATTGACTGTATTGTATTGGGTGTCACGTACAAGGCATAACGAGCATGTTTGATTAAGCAAGTTGCATACCGATTAATTTCAATTAAAATTGCAAGTCGGTTTAGATGAAACGTATAATTACAATCTTGCTTAAATTTATCGTCGCCTTGTCTTATTGCATAATATATAAAAAGGAAACAGTTTCAGATTTTCTCATCAATGGATACACATTTGCAATCAGCTGTTGTCTATAAATTGAAAATAAATAGACTGTAAATATCTCAGTAAAGTGTGCTGTCGTAAAGCCGTAACTAGTTTGTGCAATGTTGCGATTGATATTTTTTAAAACCTGCCCGACAGATAAACCTAAGAGTCATAATAAACTCTTGAGTCAAATGGTTAAATTAGGACTGAAAACTTAAACATTTAAATTAGGACTGAAAACTTAAACATTTAAAATAGGACTGAAAACTTAAACATTTAAATTAGGACTGAAAACTTAAACATTTAAATTAGGACTGAAAACATAAACATTTAAATTAGGACTGAAAACATAAACATTTAAATTAGGACTGAAAACATAAACATTTAAATTAGGACTGAAAACTTAAACATTTAAATTAGGACTGAAAACTTAAACATTATGATCTGTAAATTCCTACCAAGTACGGGATAATTCTGAAGATATATGCCTCATCGTACTATTGTATTTCTACATTCATGCAAAAGCACAAAAGCATTGTAAAACACTATACAAAATGTTTCAAATTTAGATCTTTTAGACTGAACACTGGAACGTTATTGAAGAGAATACAATTACAGTATTTGGCTGTACACACAAATTTTTTTAACTCAGTGAAATTGTCCAAAAATATGAAATAAATAATACAGCAGACTGTAGTTATTACGATACTGCATATTTCGATATATATATATATATATATATATATATATATATATATATATATATATATATATATATATATATATATATATATATATATATATATATATATATATCACCGATGTGATTCCGAATATTCCCTTTTGTTTTATTTTTATTTATAAATATGATGACGTATGATTTGTTCTCAATTAAACTTGTTCTGGAATGTTATTCGTTTCCATAATGTAGCAACAGTATTATGTTGGACAAGAATACTGTCTTAATTGTAATAGTGTATATTGGACGCGAATACTGTTTTGATTGTAATAGTGTTATATTGGACGCGAATACTCTCTTGATTGTAATAGTGTATGTTGGACACGAATACTGTCTTAACTGTAATAGCGTTATGTTGGACGCGAATACTGTCTTAATTGTAATAGTGTTATATTGGACGCGAATACTGTCTTAATTGTAATAGTGTTATATTGGACGCGAATACTGTTTTGATTGTAATGGTGTTATATTGGACGCGAATACTGTCTTAATTGTAATAGTGTTATATTGGACACGAATACTGTCTTAATTGTAATAGTGTTATATTGGACGCGAATACTGTCTTAACTGTAATAGCGTTATGTTGGACGCGAATACTGTCTTAACTGTAATAGTGTTATATTGGACGCGAATACTGTCTTAATTGTAATAGCGTTATGTTGGACGCGAATACTGTCTTAACTGTAATAGCGTTATGTTGGACGCGAATACTGTCTTAATTGTAATAGTGTTATGTTGGACGCGAATACTGTCTTAATTGTAATAGTGTTATATTGGACGCGAATACTGTCTTAATTGTAATAGTGTTATATTGGACGCCAATACTGTCTTAATTGTAATAGTGTTATATTGGACGCGAATACTGTCTTAATTGTAATAGTGTTATATTGGACGCGAATACTGTCTTAATTGTAATAGTGTTATATTGGACGCGAATACTGTCTTAACTGTAATAGTGTTATATTGGACGCGAATACTGTCTTAATTGTACGTACATAAGGATTAAACCAAAAGCCTTTAAGTGGAGAATGTGATTAGATGACGTTTCAAATTAATTGGATTATTTTCTGGAGGAAAGATTCTTAAATGACTAAATCATGAATTGATATATCGATGGAGAGAGGGATGTAGTAGTTTTCTACGGCACGTCATCACAATTTTGGCTGTATAATTCTAGCTACAAGTAAAGTTGTGTAGATTAAATCGAGTATTTTCTAGTGATGAACTGTGACGTTTATCCCTTCATCTAATGCGAAGCCTTTGCCTTCAATTGATGGGACGTTTATCTGTTCAATTGATGGGGCATTTATCCCTTTACGTAATGGAACGTTTATCCCTTCAATTGATGAGGCATTTATCCATTCAGCACATTAGACGTTGATCCCTTCACCTAATAAACGTTTATCCATTCACCTAATGTTTCATCTCGATATCCTAACAATTACCAATTAATCAGGATTTCGAGTGAATGCGTAGGCTCAACCTGGACTGTCTTTGGTTGGATTTCGAGTGAATGCTTAGGCTCAACCTGGACTGTCTTTGGTTGGATTTCGAGTGAATGCGTAGGCATAACGTATACTTCTTTGATTTTATATTTTTCTGATTGAAATTTAACCTATGTTGATCAGTACCTACAGACAATTATGTAGACGAGTGACAGTCATACCCTTTACAATTAATACGTAACTTGAATATAATGACGATCGTTACTGAATACAGATAATATCATATTACGATTTGTCGTGTATCATAAAAGAGCAAAGGTTTCTGCGAATGACCATCTTTTTCTTATCTTAAGCTATTGGTTGTTATAGCAACTAAAGGATTCTTGACTCTTGTCAATCACCGAAAATACAAACTATTCCATATTTTCTTCCTGGATCAATTATCTCTAATCTTAAGCTTTTAGTTTTCAATGACTCTATTAGTGTTTAAAAACAATTTATGTTGGATGTATGCATTTTATTGACATGGTTATGTCCGTAGCTCATTATCGAAACTTTTGTTCAATTTGACTGTTGTCCTACCCTTGTTCTTCGTCAGTATCAAACTCTTGCTTAAAATGTGTGTATTGGCATATCTTACATTTGTCTAGTTTTATACATTTTACAGGGCCGTAACTCTTGCTGAATATTTTTTTACTGCCACGTTACATTTTCCAGTATTAGTTTTAATTGAAACTGTTTGCTTAGCAGCAATGTTCTACTGCAAATGCTACCAGGCCGCGATAAGTTTGGTTATGCTGCCATTTACATAGTGTCGTCTGTTTTCTTTCTATGGATCCGTTATTTTAAATCTATATACACATTGATTGTCAAATTAGCTCCGTAATCTTCACAAATGCTCGATATGATATCATTTCACCCTAATTCTGGAAGGCATTAATCAGAAAAAGACAACATGTCAATGTATGGAGAGCTATTGCACACAACAAGTCTGATGTTTCGATAGAATTAGAAGTTACTACTCCTTCCAGATCGATTACTCCCAATAAACCGTCAAAGTATGGAAACTGAAAATGAACGTTATCTGACAAGTTTGAAATATTTACCAATAAAGGATTTGCCCTTTATTCATTTCTTGTATCGTCCCATTATACTATATTCTGGCCATTCCATTAATTGATTACATCTCCCTGCCTAGTATGCCACAGTTTACAACCCCCTGCCTAGTTTGCTACAGTTTATAACTTCCCGCTTAGTTTGCCACAGTTCATAAATCTTTTTTTTTTTTTTTTTTTTTTTTTTTTTTTTTTTTTTTTTTTGAGAGAGAGAGAGAGAGAGAGAGAGAGAGAGAGAGAGAGAGCATCGTCCACTTCATTGCACAACATTTGCTATATACTACAGTGAGTGTTGCTCACATTTCTGCCATTGTATTCATTATAAATTATGTTTTAGAAGAAGTGCCGGAGGAGGCAGTCAGAAAGCTTGATACTTTGAAGCCGAATGAGCAGAGCATTGGCGACCGCACACAGCACATGAGCAGCTTTGCAAAATCTCTCTCTCTCTCTCTCTCTCTCTCTCTCTCTCTCTCTCTCTCTCTCTCTCTCTCTCTCTCTCTCTCTCTCTCTCCTAATACCTGTATTTTTCATCACTCAATTGTTAACTTTTAATTTTTAGAATTGGTTTCACCTTGAGTCATGAGATACAGAGACAACGAGACAGACAGAGACACACAGACAGAGAGGGAGGGAGGGAGGGAGAACTACATGACCTGTTGTTGTGTGTCCCCTATACAGTATTGAATATCGGTATCTGTAATACTTTACGACACACGGTTTTCATTATTAAGAAACAATACTCCTGATGAAACCTAACATAAACGTATTTTAAGCAGGAATTTTAAATCTCATCATGTTTAAACACGATGGATAGATTGGGAATTGACGTATTTTAAGCAGGAATTGTAAGTCTCATCATGTTTGAACACGATGGATGATCGGGAATCGACGTATTTCAAGTAAGAATTTTAAGTCATGTTTGAAAATGACGCATATATCTGGAATCGACATGTTTTAAGTAGGAGTTTTAAGTCATGTTTGAATATGACGCATATATCTGGAATCGACATGTTTTAAGTAGGAGTTTTAAGTCATGTTTGAATATGACGCATATATCTGGAATCGACGTATCTTAAGTAGGAATTTTAAGTCCCATCATGTTTAAACACGATGGATAGATTGGGAATCGACATGTTTTAAGTATTAATATTCAGTCTCATCATATTTGACAATGATGCATATATCTGGAATCAATATGTTTTAATTAGGAATTTTAAGTCATATTTGAAAATGACGCATATATCTGGAATCCACATGTTTCAAGTAGAAATTTTATGTCCCATCATGTTTGAAAATGATGCATATATCGGACATTGATGAGTGTTGTTCACGACAATTCAGGCTTGACTGTTGAAATAAAATTGAAGAACGAAAATCCTTACAAGTAAATAAATAATCATTTAAAGTGTTTGCTTAAAGATGTTAAGTTCTGAAGTCTGTCAGATATAACCGATGTGTGATATTTCTACATTCGACATGCGAATAGTATAAATCCATTTATGACATGTGTCAACACAGTTTTACAAATCATTTCATTTTCATATTAACACAATCATTATTTGACCAAAAAGAAGAATTTGAAAGCAGGCTACGTACAAGCTAACTTAAAAACGTCGCTAACCCATAATTATCAGAAGCTTTTGAATTTCTTTTTATCAATGTAGTATTGCAGCTCTTAATCGAATTGGCAATGAGGAATGAAGAAGATCTTTTGTTTGCTTGTTTGATTAGGGTTTTTAACGTAGCTTAAAAAAAAATTCAATCATATCATTACAATGTCTGCATTGAGGCAGTTTATAGTGATGTCTAGCACTGCGAGGCAGCTGTTAGTACCATTTTTGTAAGTCTTTGGTATGACTCGGCCGGGGATCGAAATCAAGGCCTCCCTCTTCCGCGGCGGCGGACGCTCTAATCACAGGAGAGTTACCAGAAGATCTAATATATATATATATATATATATATATATATAGACGGAAATATTTGGTTGTTCTAGAATGTATTTTTTTCACCCATATTACGGGACGGTTCATTATAATTATCGTGCCAGACCTTCCCTATAACCTCCTGCTACAGACTATTTATTTTCCTCTCCCATATTACGCGGTACTGTTGTAGCTAGCGTGTCAGACTCGTGGGGTCGGCTTGCGTATTGTGTCTCAGAATGACACATTCTCCAATTGACTCGGCACCTAGTAACGTATTCGTGTTTGATTCTGACGTAAATAATGACGTAATTGCTGAGTACAATAAACCCCAGAGATTTTCATCAGAAGTGCAATTAACCCCGTAAAATGTGCTATAAACAAAATCGTGTTATAACGAGACAAACACTAATATCAAACATGTTCAAATAGTCCTTGAAATATGTGATTAATGATACTCTCCTACACCGAAGATACTACTGAGAGGAAAAAGTACAAAGTGTTCATAAGAAACCAAAATACACCTGGAAAACATCAAAATAACGAGTTCGTGGCAAGACGGATAGAATATTTTGGAGAATTAAACGATCATGTTGATCATTTCAAGGACTTAAAGACCTAAAAATGTTTCCTACCTTAAATATTTTCAGCATTTCGTATTTTTTTCTAATTTCATGGTGTTTGTATTTGTATTTTGTAGTCATATCATTATAGATGTTGTAAAGCACTTAGAGCTTCTAAAGATTTGGCGCTATACAAAGTCGTCTTTATTCTTATTATTGTGAATCGAGCTATTGCGTAGAAACTATAAAGAATATTAAATGCCAGGGATTTTGAAAATAAAATAAAAAGAGTCTGTGAAATATTAAATTAACACATTACAATTTTTCAATATAAAATTGGGAACAACTTTATAAAAGATCTACTCATTCGTTTGATCAAGATGGAAGCCTATATCATTATCCGGACCAAGATGGAAGACACTGTCATGTTTTGGACCAAGATGACACTGTTATGTTTTGGTCCAAGTTGACACTGTCATGTTTTGGACCAAGATGGCACTGTCATATTTTGGACCAAGATGGAAGACACAGTCATATTTTGGACCAAGATTGCACTGTCATGTTTTGGACCAAGATTGCACTGTCATGTTTTGGACCAAGATGACACAGTCATGTTTTGGACCAAGATGACACTGCCAATGGTTTGGACCAAGATGACACTGTCATGTTTTGGACCAAGATGACACTGTCATGTTTTGGACCAAGATGGAAGACATAGTCACCTTTAAGACCAGTTTGCTGATCTAAGATGCCTTAGAAAACATTTCGACAACATCTCAACGAATTTGAATTCCCATGACGTCAGCAGTTATATTATCTTAAAAAGCTACTGCCAGAATATAATTCTCTGTACATGCTTTCGTTTCGTCATCGACGTCATCCTGGATATTAACCAATCAGAATTCGCTATTTATTATGTCGACTACGTGATTGGCTATGTATTTTCTTAAGCTCAATTAACTGCGGTCTTTTTGTCTTTCGAAACACGTTTCAAAAATCAGAGTAAGAATAATGTTTTCAATAGTCAAAACGTTATGTAAAACAAGATATGAAATACTACGGTTATGAGATCTAGCTTGTGCAAAGCCGTAAACCAAGCCTTATCACAACCAGAATTAGAATTCTGAGCCATAAGCTAAATTTATAGATGGTTTAACTGGAAAATACGACGTTGCTATGCTATGTGTGAAGCACATAACATCGTATTTCAGTGTTGTAAGCATATTATCGTATGTCAGTGTTGTAAGCATATTATCGTATTTCAGTGTTGTAAGCATAATATCGTATTTCAGTGTTGTAAGCATATTATCGTATTTCAGTGTTGTAAGCATATTATCGTATTTCAGTGTTGTAAGCATAATATCGTATTTCAGTGTTGTAAGCATATTATCGTATTTCAGTGTTGTAAGCATATTATCGTATTTCAGTGTTGTAAGCATAATATCGTATTTCAGTGTTGTAAGCATAATATCGTATTTCAGTGTTGTAAGGTTAACAAGTGATTGCGTGTATATGAGAAATCTCAAGTTCCTTGTGATAATTAGTTTTACCTCAGAAAAGGAGAAATTATTTTTATGTACAAATAAATATAGGGATTATTTTCTTTCTAAAATTGTTCATGTAAGCATGTGCAACGGTTTTCATTGAATCTAACCATTTCACTTTGTGATCGCCTTCTACAGCTGCAGTTTTTTTATTTTTCCTCTCAGCTAACAAGGGTGCACATATACTCACAAGTGAAATCCTTTATAAATGGAATCTGAAATCCATAGCATTAATGTGTCGGATAAAGAGCTCGAAGATTATTCGAGTTCTTGAAATACCACAAAAGCTATTATGCAAATACTGCAAAGGTTCGAATTCTCACTTTAGAAATCTTCTGGTTTTAAAGTATCTGTAAATTACTTGTAACAAAATTGAATGCTGGTCCAAAGAGCTTGTTAATTACTTGTAACAAAATTGAATGCTGGTCCAAAGAGCTTGTTAATTACTTGTAACAAAATTGAATGCTGGTCAAAGAGCATGTTAGTTGGTGCTCATTTATGAACGTGATCAGCACAGTAACAGTAGGCAGAATTTTGTACTAATAGCTATCAGCCCCATAACTTCTAAATTAACAAACATTTTTACACAAGCATGTGTATATATATTCAGTTGTTTGACAAACACAAGTTTGCCTATTTGACTTCAGTTGTTTGAAATCATATGCAGTTTAGGTATCGGCTTTTAAGATGGATCTATCAGCAAAGTTCATAAACACAAATCTCCTTTAGAATCTGGTAATCTTGAGATCTCAACTCGCTAACTACCAAACTACATATTCTAACTACCAAACTACCGAGTCAAAACTACCAAACTACCGAGTCTAACTATCAAACTACCGTGTCTAACTACCAAACTACCGAGTCTAACTACCAAACTACCGAGTCAAAACTACCAAACTACCGAGCCTAACTACCAAACTACCGAGTCAAAACTACCAAACTACCGAGTCTAACTACCAAACTACCGTGTCTAACTACCAAACTACCGTGTCTAACTACCAAACTACCGTGTCTTTTCTTGTTTAATTACAGTACATAATGTAAAGTCTTTTCCAAACAAGAAATAATTTTCAATGCTTTAAATAATACCTGTGATTGGCATGATAGCTTAATGAATAAACTGTATTTTTATATGAATTAATTCGATTTCTGTGATTGGCATGATAACTTAAAGAATAAGCTGTGTTTTTTATGAACTAATTCGATTTCTGAATTTTGAAATGTCTAAACATATTACACTTTTCTCTAAAAAAATCTTCATGTAAAGCTAGTTTAGATTTTATTATAATAAAAAAATATAAGACTTACCTGAGACATACGACAATGAACAGAGGAGATATATCATTGACGATACAGTCAACCAACACAGACAGGGAGATTGCATTGTTCCTTTTGACACAAAACGTTTAGCACAGCGGTTGAATCAGTAAGAGAAAAAATCTTCAGAAGCGAAATGTTCTTGATCTTTTGACGGTGAAAAATGTTAGGTAATAAATTGTAGATCTCCCTTTTTCTTTAAATAATAATGTCTAATTCCTTTCGCAAGATATAGTAGCCACGTTTGAAGTAGAAAGGATCGCTAGTTTTATGATGCCAAGTTGTGTAGTTCTTCCTCAATGCATTGCAAGGATATGTTTATATAGACGTTTTCCGTTTTCCAACTTGGCGATGTTCCCTGATTTAAATTCATAGACGCCCCCGTAATGAGACTGACGAGAGCTGACAATTTCATTCACTATGTGATTCAAATAACAGTTCAATATTCTCAGCAAATACGATCACCTTTTGGGCTGGACTAACATTTGACCAACCCCTATTGATTGGATAGCGCTGGATCTATTCTGGATTGGTGAAGAGCTGTCATTTACTCTGAAGATTTATAGAATCGAACATTTAAATAGACATCGTCATCATTACACGCAATAAGGATTCGTTTAGTACGTGGGCAATAACGGAAGCAAAATTATTGATGAAGATATTTGAATTTTCACATGGATAAAGACATAGTCTGCCAGGGAAAAATGCTCGATATTTATTGATGAAAATCTTTAGCGATTCAGAGCTTGTATTAGAGGTTTCAACTTTGAATTGTTCTGAAGTTATTGTCTTCCTACTCCCCGCCCAATTTAACAAATAAGCAATCCGCTCACAAACCTCATCACCATCAAAGTTTGTCGTTTGACATTGTGTTGTATGTAATTGTCTGAGATACTAGATGATTGATTAAAACAAGACATTCATACCATTTTAAGGTACATTTGTCTCTCTTCAGCAAATATAACCAAAGAAGTTATTGTTCTAGAAATCTTATAAAAGAAGACAGTCGTCCTTTTAAACGTTTAATGCTTCCTTGCAGCCTGGAAGAATGACAACGAGGCAAACGCCCTGGGCTCCGCACTTTCAGGAAATCAACTCCGCAATGCATTTGTTTGTTATGGCCCAGATCATCATTTGCCCCACACATCTTAGGGCCGGTCCTGGTTATATTCCATTTTCAGTGTAATATAACCATCTGAACGTGAATCATTTCCAGTGTAATATAACCATCTGAACGTGAATCATTTCCAGTGTAATATAACCATCTGAACGTGAATCATTTCCAGTGTAATATAACCATCTGAACGTGAATCATTTCCAGTGTAATATAACCATCTGAACGTGAATCATTTCCAGTGTAATATAACCATCTGAACGTGAATCATTTCCAGTGTAATATAACCATCTGAACGTGACTCATTTCAACATATTGCCAGCAAGGAACAACAAATATTATTACCGACCACAAATACGTGACTGCACAACTCCTGTCAGATATTGATACGAAAACAAAGACAATTACGTAGCAAAGGATCAGGTGTTTGATTTTGTATAAGAATACTAGATGCTTCGACTATTGTGTGAAAATAAATTCTAGGTGAACTCTCAATAAGTAACTCTCTGGCTCTGATCCCATGAAGTAACTCTGACTACAAGTCAATAAGTTATTACAGGTAATTAAGTAACTGTCTGCCTACACGTCATTAAGTAACTCTCTGACTAAAAGTCATTAAGTAACTCTCTGACTAACAGTCATTAAATAACTCTCTGACTAAAAGTCATTAAGTAACTCTCTGACTAAAAGTCATTAAGTAACTCTCTGAATACAGGTAATTAAACTATGACTACAAGTCATTAAGTAGCTCTCTGACTACAAGTCATTAAGTAACTCTCTGACTAAAAGTCATTAAGTAACTCTCTGAATACAGGTAATTAAACTATGACAACAAGTCATTAAGTAACTCTGACAACAAGTCATTAAGTAACTCTGACTACAAGTCATTAAATTACTCTCTGCCTACACGTCATTAAGTAACTCTCTAACAAGTCATTAAGTAACTCTCTGACTAAAAGTCATTAAGTAACTCTCTGACTAAAAGTCATTAAGTAACTCTCTGACTAAAAGTCATTAAGTAACTCTCTGACTAAAAGTCATTAAGTAACTCTCTGAATACAGGTAATTAAACTATGACAACAAGTCATTAAGTAACTCTGACAACAAGTCATTAGGTAACTCTGACTACAAGTCATTAAATTACTCTCTGCATACACGTCATTAAGTAACTCTCTAACAAGTCATTAAGTAGCTCTCTGACTAAAAGTCATTAAGTAACTCTCTGAATACAGGTAATTAAACTATGACTACAAGTCATTAAGTAGCTCTCTGACTACAAGTCATTAAGTAACTCTCTGACTAAAAGTCATTAAGTAACTCTCTGAATACAGGTAATTAAACTATGACAACAAGTCATTAAGTAACTCTGACAACAAGTCATTAAGTAACTCTGACAACAAGTCATTAAATTACTCTCTGCCTAAACTTCATTAAGTAACTCTCTAACAAGTCATTAAGTAACTCTCTGCCTACAAGTCATTTAGTAACTCTCTGCCAACAAGTCATTAAGTAGCTCTCTGACTACAAGTCATTAAGTAACTCTCTGACTACAAGTCATTAAATAACTCTCTGACTACAGGTAATTAAATTACTCTCTTACTACAAATCATTAAGTAACTCTCTGACCACAAGTCATTAAATACCTCTGACTACAAGTCATGAAATTACTCTCTGACTACAAGTCAATAAGTAATGCCCTGACTACAAGTCATTAAATTACTCTCTGAGTACAAGTCATTAAATTACTCTCTGACTACAAGTCATTAAATTACTCTCTGAGTACAAGTCATTAAATTACTCTCTGACTACAAGTCATGAAATTACTCTCTGACTACAAGTCATTAAGTAACTGACTACAAGTCATTAAATTACTCTCTGAGTACAAGTCATTAAATTACTCTCTGAGTACAAGTCATTAAATTACTCTCTGTGTACAAGTCATTAAGTAACTATCTGACTATGAGTCATTCTGTAAATCTATGACAAATGACAAATCATTGAGTAACTCTGTTCTCGTTCAGCAGTTTTCTAGCTTAGTTCTCATTAAGTAACCTTCTGACTGCTGGCATTAGGTTAGTCTATGACTTTGGTGTCATTAATTTATTCTACTCTCATTAAGTAATTTTCTAGCTTAACTCTTCATAAGTAACTGTCTGACCATGCTGTAATTAAGTAGTTGTCTAACTCAATTCTACATTAGTAATATGTCTGATCATGCTGTAATCAAGTGATTCTCTAACTTAATTATACATTAGTAATCTGTTTGACTATACTGTCATCAAGTAATTCTCTAACTTAATTTCTACATTAGTAATCTGTTTGACTATGATGTCATCTAGTAATTGTCTAACTCAATTCTACATTAATAATATGTTTGACTATGATGTCATCTAGTAATTGTCTAACTCAATTCTACATTAGTAATATGTTTGACTATGATGTCATCTAGTAATTCTCTAACTTAATTTCTACATTAGTAATCTGTTTGACTATGATGTCATCAAGTAATTGTCTAACTAAATTCTACATTAATAATCTGTTTGACTATGATGTCATCTAGTAATTGTCTAACTCAATTCTAGATTAGTAATGTGTTTGAATATGATGTCATCTAGTAATTCTCAAACTTAATTTCTACATTAGTAATCTGTTTGACTATGGTGTCATCAAGTAATTGTCTAACTCAATTCTACATTAATAATCTGTTTGACAATGATGTCATCTAGTAATTCTCTAACTTAATTTCTACATTAGTAATCTGTTTGACTATGATGTCATCTAGTAATTGTCTAACTCAATTCTACATTAGTAATCTGTTTGACTATGATGTCATCTAGTAATTGTCTAACTCAATTCTACATTAGTAATCTATTTGACTATACTGTCATCTAGTAATTGTCTAACTCAATTCTACATTAGTAATCTGTTTGACTATGATGTCATCTAGTAATTGTCTAACTCAATTCTACATTAGTAATCTGTTTGACTATGAAGTTATCTAGTAATTGTCTAACTTAATTTCTACATTAGTAATCTGTTTGACCATGATGTCATCTAGTAATTGTCTAACTCGATTCTTCATTAGTAATCTGTTTGACTATGATGTCATCTAGTAATTGTCTAACTCAGTTCTTCATTAGTAATCTCTTTGACTATGATGTCATCAAGTAATTGTCTAACTCAATTCTACATTAGTAATCTGTTTGACTATGATGTCATCTAGTAATTGTCTAACTCAATTCTTCATTAGTAATCTGTTTGACTATGATGTCATCTAGTAATTGTCTAACTCAATTCTTCATTAGTAATCTGTTTGACTATGATGTCATCTAGTAATTGTCTAACTCAATTCTTCATTAGTAATCTGTTTGACTATGATGTCATCTAGTAATTGTCTAACTCAATTCTTCATTAGTAATTTGTCTGACCATGCTGTAATTAAGTAATTGTCTAACTCAATTCTACATTAGTATTCTGTCTGACCATGCTGTCATCAGTTAACTCTCTTGCATTATCTAAACGTTACCTTTAAGCAGATGTTTAAAAAACGCTGATAATCTGACTTCTTCAGCAGTAGCTTGTAATCAGGTGTATAAAATACATTGCTAATCTGCCTTCTCTACAAGTAACCTGTAATCATTTGTACAAAATATATTGCTAATCTGCTTTCTCTACAAGTAACCTGTAATTAAGTATATAAAATACACTGCTAATCTGCCTTCTCTACAAGTAACCTGTAATCAGGTGTATAAAATACATTGCTAATCTCCCTTCTTTACTAGTAACCTGTGTATAAAGTACATTGCTAATCTGCCTTCGTTACTAGTAACCTGTAATCAGGTGTATAAAATACATTGCTAATCTGCCTTCTCTACGAGTAACCTGTAATCAGGTGTAGAAAATACATTGCTAATCTGCCTTATCTACAAGTAACCTCTAATCAGGTGTATACAATGCATTGCTAATCTGCCTTCTTTACTATTAACCTGTAATCAGGTGTATAAAAAACGTTGCTAATCTGCCTTCTTTACTAGTAACCTGTAATCAGGTGTATAAAATAGATTGCTAATTTGATTTCTCAGCCAAGAAAGGCAAGATAATAAAAGGAAACATTAGATTTCTGATAGAAACTCTCGTATAGAGATCATACCATTGTCACAGAAAAAACTAATACAAATTTTAAAAAAAACAGTATTCCAAAACATTTACATTCAAACTCACACACGCATATACACACGCACATAAAAATACACGCAAACACACACACACACATGCACACGCACGTACACACAAACACTCACAAAGATTTTCTTCTCTAAAGTCCCTGTCTAAGATTCGTTAGCAATTTATATTACAGAAATGTGTTAGGGGCGGGCGGGCGGGATGAGGGTTGTTGTTGTTTGTTAATTAAACATCAGTTTTCAATGGTATTTGCTTTCTCATGTTATGAAATTTATTAAATTTTAATAATTATGTTGTCTATGGTTCACAATACTCCAGTATGTACCCTGTTTAAGTTTTCCGTTGCATATCAACGAAGTATATTAACTTAAAGACGGCTTGAGAAATTTAGCTCAGATCGTTCAGTTAAAAGGTTTTCTTGTTTTGTTTTTTTGCAGCGTCAAGTGAAAACAGTGTCCACCTGAATACAAATTACAGATGTTTAAGTTGAATCGATTTAACTATGTCTCTGTACAGATTATGAACCATTTCCTTTACAAAGTCAAAGGCGAATATTAATTTTCACTAGTTGCATACTCTCTTTATTATTGCATATTATGATGCTATCGGGTTCCAAGGGTTGTTATCGCCGGGATGGATTTGAAAGATATGCACCCACTTCCCTTGGATAAGCCCCAATGGTTTGCATCTGATAGAGCCTCTGACAACCAAATCCAGCTCCGGGTTTTCACAAGTGGCTTAACTAAGCCCGGGGAAACCAGTTTAAACGGACTAGAGAAGGGATGACAGGCGAGTTTCTGGCGCCTCAAAACCAGATGCTTTAGACAGATAGGGCTCGTTAACCTTAGGTGGTCGCCCATCTAATAAAAGGTAACTCTGATTTAAATCTTCACTGCCTTGCGACTATACCCTCTCATTGGAAAGGCAACGGAAATAAACCCTAACAGATAATCGGGAGACATAGTCCCTTGGACTGCTGGTAACGCCGATGTAGCGGCTTGTCCTTTGCATTGGATTCTTCATTGGATTCTTCAGCTACATGGTCAGCAGTTGATTCTCCATATCATCCTGCCCAGGCTTGCGCCATTGAGAGGACACTCCAGCTTTGTTTAAC
Source organism: Unio delphinus (assembly GCA_029339505.1). Lineage (NCBI taxonomy): Eukaryota > Metazoa > Mollusca > Bivalvia > Unionida > Unionidae > Unio > Unio delphinus. The sequence continues at coordinate 2,130,362 of JAQISU010000101.1, forward strand.
AGCGTCGGCACAACACGGGAGGCAGCCGTTTACCAGTTATATGTCATCGCAAGACTGGCGTAGAGACAGACGCCAAGGGTTGCTTTGGACGGTGGGAGCCAACAGGTTTCACCAGACAAGCTTGGCAGCCCCCAGACACTAAGGTGCCGTCACTCCACAGTTCTGCCTTACTGGTTGCGTAGAGTTTTAGGTGCACTAGTACATGACAACTCGGACCGTAACTATTTCACCAAGAAACAACAGATGAAAACCAACAAGGAAACCGCCAATCCTAAAGCTAGGTACCCGTGAGTATCCAGGCCATGCTGACTGGACGCTCAGATGCTTTTGTTGCCGTTGTTTTGTTGCTGCTACTTTGATCTTAGAACCGTTTAATACATTGCATGGTCCTTCATGGCTGTTGTATCCGTTCCTTCTCCTTCTGTGACGATTTAGACTCTAACCACGTCTTCTAAGCGGTCTTACTAATCACTGCAAAGACATAGAAAGACACAGAAAGACACAAAAAGGCACAGATGACGCACCAAGGAAAACAAATGGATCTGAAAATAGATCGAAACTCCTTGAATAACTCATACAAATGGTAAACACACCACACACGAAATATCGAAACTGGCAAATAAGACCAACCAGCGTTACGTTTCCATAGAAACAGAAAATTAAGTGCACATAAATATAATGCATTTCTTACCAGGGCCTTAAAGAGAGCAATCACGGGTCCAGGGGTAAGACACATCCAGACCTAGCTCTTCTTCAAACGAAATTTTTCTTTTATAAAATGAAAAGGTCTTATTCGACCCGGGTTCTCTTACGGGAGATATAATCCCTGGTTGCCCCCCTCCACTCTCGTATCGGCCCTGCTACGTACTTAGTGAAATAACTGAAAACGTTACAATGCTCCAATTTGTTCTGATTCTGACGAAACAGCCCGTTCCATATACGACTGTAACTCTTGTTGTAATTGTGATATATCTGTGATATTAAGACTAGTAATTAATTCATAAATTAAAGATGATGTGTTTTAAAACATTCTCGCCCTGAATTTTACACGTGGATAGATTTGACAATTTACTCTCCTACGCTCCTTTGGACTATGAATGGAAGGTCGCTGATGACCTTCACAGCAGTGATCACTTTCCAATCAACCTTGAAAATATCAACTCTAAAATTGATGACGCAATTCCACAATGGAATATAAAGAAGGCCGACTGAGCAAAGTTGGAAACGCTTTGTAAAACTAGACTATATAATGATACATTTTTCGACGCTGTTAATCCTATAGTGCATTTTACTTCAATTCTAATCGAAATTGCAGAAGAATATATTCCTAAGTCCTTACCGGACAGTAAAAACCCAAAAACCTTGGGTAATCAAGGAAATCAAACAAGTATTAGATAACGACGAGAAGCAATCAGAAATTCAACAATCGTCCAACGCCCTAAAATTTAAACAAATATCGTATTACCCGGGCTAAAACTCGACGCACAATCAATGAATGTAAACGTACATCATGAAAGAAATATATTTCTTCTTTAAACTCTCGTTCCTCAATTAATAAAGTTTGGGACACTATTCGAGAAATAAACGGAACGAGAAACAACAATTCTCTCTGACATCTGAAAACAGACAATAACAATTTTAGTTCGAAACGTGACATAGCAAATATTCTTGCAGACAGTTTCTCAAAAAACTCATCATCATCTAATTATTCAGAAGCCTTCCGAAGATTAAAAACTCAAAAAGAAAAGCCACGTCTAAAATGCACATCCAACAACTCTGAAACCTATAACCAGCTGTTTTCACTTTTGGAGCTTAGGGAGGTTTTAGACAAGGCCCATGATACATCTGCTGGGCCTGGCGAAGTAAATTACCAATTCTTGAAACACCTTCCAGAATCATCACTAACATCTCTTTTGAAAATCTTCAATGATTTATGGATTGCTGGTAAGGTACCTAAGAGTTGTAAAGAAGCAACAGTAATTCCCAAACCAGGTAAACATATCGGAGATCTAACAACTATCGACCCACTGCACTGACAAGCTGTGTGTGCAAAACAATGGAACAAATGATTAATTCTCGGCTTGAAAAATACTTGGAAAGTAACAATTTAATATCTCCTTTCCAATCAATAGCATCACCAAGTGTTTAGCTCCCGATGTAGATTGCTAATTATACGTTGATGATTTTTTAATTTTTTATCGATCAAAGCACATGCATACAATTGAAAGACAACTGCAACAAAATATCAACAAGATCCTAAATTGGGCCAGTACTAACAGTTTAAAATTTTCAAAATTGAAAACAGTATGCATGCATTTTTGTCAGTTGCGAAAACATCATGATGACCCTAAACTCATGCTAAATGGAACACTTATTCCAGTTCTTGAGGAAACAACGTTTTTGGGTAGTATCTTCGACATACACCTGACTTTTATTCCACACATCAAGAATTTGAAAGTTAAATGCTTGAAAGCTTTAGATCTACTTAAAACACACTGATTGAGGTGCTAATTAAAAAACATCATACTCAATTTTTATAGACGGTTTATCTGCTCCAAACTAGACCACGGATGCGTTGTTTATGGTTCAGCTAGTAAGTCATATTTAAAGATGCTTGACCCAATTCATCATCAGGAAATAAGACTCGCTCTAGGAGCATTTAAGATATCTCCATGTGAAAGCCTTCTCGCGGAAGCGAATGAACCACCTTTATCGCATAGCAGAGAAATGCTTTCTGTACAGTAGGCTCTCAAATTCAGATCAAACCCTCTTAACCTTGCATTTTCGGCTGTTTTCCAAATACAAACCTTTATACAAAAAAATCACCAAATGCCATACCTTCATTTGGCATCTGAATCTCATCCAGCATTGACAGTATCAAAATTAATCTCTCTTCAGTTCAGAAAACGTTTGTATTGTAAACACCACCTTGGCTCCTTAAACAGCCCAAAAGTGATTTTTACGTTACACGATGGGAAAAAAATCTGAGACAAATCCTTCCATCTTCCAGAACTCGTATCATGAACTCCTCACCAAATTTAGAAACTACACTAGAATTTATACTGATGGATCAAAGGATGAGGAAAAGGCTGCTGCAGACTTTGTTGGTGGCAAACACATAACAAAAGTTCGTTTGCCAAACGATGCGTCCATTTTTTCACCCAAAATCAGAGCAATAGATAATGCTCTGAAATGTATTGAGAATAAACGTATTTTAAAAAGCATTATCTTCTGTGACTCACTAGCAGTGCTTCAGTCAATACACAATAGAAAACCGGAAAACTATTACTATCCAATCTCTTCCTCAAAAATACCCAGTTTAGTACCTCGTACAATAAAGTGTGCTGTTGGTTACCTAGCCTTATTGGTAATAAAGGTAATGAAGAAGCAGATCGCGCTGCTAAAATGGCTCTATCCCAAGAAGCATCTGATTTTAAATTACCGTTTACTGATTATAAAACCTCTTATGAAAAAGTACCTATGCCAGAAGTGGCATGCGTCATGGAATGATGCAGTGAATAACAAACTTCGCGCTATCAAACTAACCCTGGGAGAATGGACTCCTTCATACAGAACCATAGGTATGGAGGAGGTAGTCATTGTAAGAATTCGAATTGGTCATACATACATAAATCACTCCCACATACTTAAAGGTGAAGTTCCACTAGAGTTCGTTTCTTGCAATGAACCATTCACTGTTAATCAGTTTATGACCGAGTGTTCCGACCTGCAACTTACGCGTGATAAATACTATTATGCACATGACATGAAGGAACTTTTTGTTTTGATACTATACATATCACTTGTATTTTAGATTTCCTGAAGGAAGTAAATCTGTATTTTAAACAATAACTTGTATGCCATCACCTAGAACATTTATATCTAAGGTAAATACCGCCCCTTATTGTCAACATCGTTTCGACTATACGCATCAACAGACACCATTTACATCTATCGTTGGGGCCCCGAGTGGTCGAGTGGTCTAAAGCGCTTTCCATTACGGATCACTGCCATCTCACCTCTGCTTAGGTTCGAGTCTAAGATTCAGCTAATGTAGTTACGTGAGAAAGCTTTGCCAGTAGCTTCTCGTGGGTCGGTGGTTCTTTCCGGGATCTTTCCCGGGTTCTTCCTCTACCAATAATACTGGCCGCCATATATAGCCTATCGTGTGCTGAAAAATGGCGTTAAACCCTACAACAACAACATCTCCCGTTGATTGGGAAGCTTTATATTTTACTGTTACTAACATCTTACCATTTTATGTTGAACTATTTGGTTTTTGATATCGCTGGTCGATATTAAACCTTTAAGTATTTCTAAACACGTATACGTACCACTTATTATATGGCGCTAAATAGCCTAAAAGTGCTGGTGAGCCGTTACAAATCAATCAATCAATCAATCAACCTTCTGATACCAAACACATTACTCCCAATCATAACACAAAACACACGTCTGCCATCTGTACACTACAACGTATAAGTTTAAACCGTATAATATAAAATATAGCAAGTATATAGTCATATATGTTCATTGTACAATCCTTGTAAATGTAAATATATAATCGAATTAATACAACCCAATCAGCTATGCAACCTCACAAACTGAATCTGTCTCCCAGATTAAAAGCAATAGCTTGAATAATGTTTGCCATTGCCGTGCCCAGAAACATGTGGGATGGCTCTAGAACTGCTTATAGATAAGATGGCCTAAGACTGTTATTAGAGACATACCTTAGCAGTGCTGGCCCTAAAAATGTTCCTTTAAACAGATAAAAGCCTTAAAACACGTCCAAGGGACATACCATAGCAGTGATGGCCCTAAAAATGTTCCTTCAGACACATAACAGCCTTAAAACACGTCCTAGGGACATGCCGTAGCAGTGATGGCCCTAAAAATGTTCCTTTAGACACATAACAGCCTTAAAACACGTCCTAGGGACATACCGTAGCAGTGATGGCCCTTAAAATGTTCCTTCAGAAATATAACAGCCTTAAAACACGTCCTAGGGACATACCGTAGCAGTGATGGCCCTACACATGTTCCTTCAGACATATAACAGCTTTAAAACACGTCCTAGGGATATACCCTAGCTGTATCATTAAAGCATGAACCTCTACCTCTCATTATTTCTTATTACCGCACTTAATGAATTGTATTTATAACTGCTTCATTTTCTCCAGTTAACACGGTTTAATTTGCAATCTTCCGGACGTGGTTCTTTAGCTATATCCACTAAAACTATATCCTGATCCAGATGTCGATAATCATTATCGATATGACATAAATCCACTTGGTCATGAACACCCTTTCTTAAGTTGTTAACCGAAACTGACAGATTATTTTTTTCTTACTTACACAACAGGCAAACATTATATTAACCTGTTCAAAATTATTGGTAAAATCTTTTTTCCCGGTAACAAATGATTAATTAAGTTTCCATTCGTATTATGGTTAAGGGAATATTTTGTATATCCTTACCCTTGCTATGATATGTGATTAGAAAGAAGGATGAGACCATGCATACGTTATTTGTTTTACTTTCTATATATGTTACTTAGGTGTATTTTAATCGATATTTTCCTTTTTTTAAAAAGGGCTGGAATTAGTCTTACTTTGTAACATCATAACGATTTTGTACCTAGACAAAAATGTGAAGCTTCCAACGAATCAAAGAGAATACAATTTAAACGATAAAGATGTAAACAAAAAAATAAATGAAGAAAAGTATATAATAAAAAACGAATCTGCGAGACGAACAATTAGAAGATAAAAAAGGTAATTTTGTTCAAGCAAATTCAGGAATCCGTGACTTTTTATTCATAATTTCTTTCTTCCAATAAACGTTATTAAGTCGGAAAATATAGCGAAGTTATATTCTAAATTAGCTTACATTTTTTTATTTAAGTGCGTTTATGAGCTTTACAAAATTGACCGATATATCTAACACATTCTGTCCTTCTCACAAATGTCATGGTTTTAAGAACAGACAGCCTGGAAACAAAACAAAATAATTTGATATCGTTGATCAGATACCGATTGTGTTAAATTAAACAAACATTCCGGCCAGTGATTACAACTAAGATAATAACAACAACTGGTGCAAGATAACCGTGTAGGATTTTTGACTTACAACACAACACTATTGATGGCGATACAAATACAATATTTAATGAAAAATGATTTTAATAATAAATTAAATATGATTAATATGTGAGTGTATATGATCCAAGTATTGGATATATTAACATTACAAAACGGACTTAATAATGAATATACAAATAAATGACCTTACACAGTACAAAGACAAGGGATGAATGATTCATGGTGATTTCACCACTAACAGAATGATGCGTTTTACTCAAACAGTAAAAAAAAAATGTATTTTACTCATATAATAAAATCTATTCACTCATATAGTGAAATTATGTAAACAAAAAGGAACAGATATACAAAGTATATATACAGTCCCGAAAACACTACATTTTACAAACCCCAAAAATTAGCCCATGGCTAAAAATTACATGTATGGAGTTACACAATCCGTCACCAGCACCCTTGGCTAGCATTCACACTGGCAAATCAAGCCGTCAGTACTCCAGGTTGGTAAATCAAGCAATCAGCGCCCACCAATCTCAGTCAGCAATGCCCGATCACCTGCTACTCGACCAGCAACAATATTCAGCTCTCTGGATAATATGGTTCAGCTTCACAGCTGTTATGATCAACTTCTATAGTTAGCTCTGCAGCTGTTACTCCGATCACTCTGGTCACCCTTTTTATTACCACATCGATATATCACGATTTACCATTTATATGCATATATACATACATGTACGAAACAATATGGTACAACCAAAATAAAATTCTAATACTAATAATATCATTATCATCGTAATCGTCGTAAGGGAATAAAACATACGTCTGTATGCAGTGTATATACATAATTACTAATATTCCACAGAAAGGATATTAACAAATTCACTATCCATTACGTAGGAAAATATTTTGAAAATCTATTATTGACTTCACGCTTTGTAATGGCTTGATCAAATTATGGCATTAATGAATTCTGAATTGTAGTATTTTGCGAGCACTCCAGAGCTGGATATGAAACTTGCCGTGTTTTGAATGTAATAATGATTAACACAGTTCTTGCTATCATTGAAGTATTCTGCTGAACTCATTTAACATCATTTTGCAGAGCTCCTAAACGTTTCAGAGTTTGTATAAAAGTCATGAATTTTCTTTAATACAATGTTCAAATATTGTTACATGGTATATGTGTCCTTAATACAATGTTCAAATATTACTACACGTTCAATATTTACGTTTGTTACGTTATCATTGTCTGTTAAAAAGTTTCTATTAAATAATGTATATTGATAGTTTTATAACTCCTGGAACATGATTCTGGATAATTGGTATAATTTGTAGTCATGCTGTAAATTGTAGTTATTATCTATTGCTACAATTCGTACGTCCATATGGTCTATTAAAGGTACTAAAGAACGTAAAATTGCTGAAGCTCTATACATATATGCCTGCTTATTATTTTTTACTATAACTAATGATTAAAATAGTAAATATGTTTACGAGATTTCAGTTTTATTCCAACTGCACATATCAGTCAGGTATCTTAGAAGAATACAGTTACTTCGGATTGGATGAGTTAGGTCACATGAATAGGTATTTTTAAATATTAGATTGAGTTTTAAGGTCTATCACATTGGGACATATAGTCATAATAGACACTTTTAAGGTGTATATAAGAGAGAACTGAGCAATCAGATTTCATTCCTATGTTGGAAACATGCTTCTTGCTTGTATTACTGTTGCCAGATGACGTATGCAGGCTGTTTTATGTTGTACTTAGATATTTGAGAGGACAACTTGTTTGTTTGGACTATTCAGTGGAAATAGAAGTGAACATTGGACTATACTATTATTTTGCAACTATTGTGAATTAATTAAAGGAGTTCTGTAAAACGTCCTTATTATTCTTATAGGTCAAGTAAATTTCCGGCTCTCAAATTCATAAGGAACTTTTCACTCATTTGGAGTTTAGAAGAAACTTTTCTGGATTATTTTGGATTCATCTCATAATACTGTACGTAGTTTTCAGCTCTTCATTTTTAACTGTGACAATTAAATTATTTTTTTACAAAAACCTTATGGTAATGCTTCTGTCAGTTACTTAGTTTATGATTCTAGGGTGGTCACAATTATGATATCAAATCATTGTTAATCAATTATCAAGGGAACTGTTTATCTTAAAACCCCATACCAGATTTATCAAATAAGCAGCTAATAACAGTTTTCACGTTCAAATTTCAAGTATTAAAGGTCGAAAAATATTTTGAGACTGACGCTTCCATGTCTGTAGATGTCATTTTTTGAAGTTTTTAAGTCTATACATTACTGAGTCAGGAACAAACGAAGAGTAAATGCTTCAATCCGAATACTATTTAAGATAACATCTATACTTATTATTCCAAGTCAACATTAGCAATTATATTTCTAATGAAAAGCAAGCATGGAAACCAGACAACAATCACAAACCTCATGTACCGTCGCTACACTCATATGCATAAATATTGTTGTTTTTTTAGCTAGGTTTAGGCTTAACCTCATTATTATTATTATTATTATTATTATTATTATTATTATTATTATTATTATGTGTTTGCAGTTAGCAAATACATGTACATATACTGTGCATGTATACGGTATAATGACATCGTGAAATACAAATGTAAATGATTCAGTTATCTGGAAAACTCGTTAATCCAGCAATATTTACTTGGAAAGAAAGTGTCCGGATTAAGGACTTTCCAATGTAGACCTGATATGGTAGAACGAGATAAACGTACAAACTCACTCAAAGAGAGGAGAGAGAGAGAGAGAGAGAGAGAGAGAGAGAGAGAGAGAGAGAGAGAGAGAGAGAGAGAGAGAGAGAGAGAGAGAGAGAGTGTGTGTGTGTGTGTGTGTGTATAGAGAATGTACACCAATGAATGTATAACTGCCCCTTGATACTAGAGACCTTGGTTGAATATTAATATTTCATAAACAATTCGCGGAAATAAAATCCAATAACCATTCTGTCATTAGGACATGTGCTTGTCTAGTAATAATAATAATAATAATAATAATAATAATAATAATAATAATAATAATAATAATAATAATAATAATAAAATTATAATATTAATAATAAAAGATCGTTTTTATATTAAAAAATACCACATTTGGTCATGAGAAAGTATATCTGCCAAGTGGTTCTCAAAAGGTCACATTATAACAAAACCTCACACACACACACACACACACACACACACACACACACACACACACACACACACACACACACACACACACACATACATACATACATACATACATACATACATACATACATACATACATACATACATACACGTACGTACGTGTGTGTGTGTGTGTGTTAATTCCATCTGTGGCGTGTGGATCTGTAGTCTCCAAGATGCTTTGTGCTTTATGTTTGTTTCAATTTATTAAATTTTTTGTTTTTTATCGCATTATTATTTCGAGTGAAAAGTAAAGAAGTTTATGTTAGCAGAAAAGCGCTGTCTTATTTCAAAATCTATGCATTTTTGTTTTAAATAAAATGATGTACTTTCTTTAATAAAACTATATAAAAAGGCTAGGAAGTTTTGAGATCAATATGATGCTAGTGTTCGTTAGCTTCCGTTGTCATGGTTATTCTCTAAGTAATTAAACGAATCTGTATTTCTTGCTGGGGCGAGAAATGGCCATGAGTTAGAGATTTTAAATTAAATTAACTAGTGACGACCACCAGTTTTTGTTTCATGAATGTGCGGATAATCAAAGTTTGATTGCTTTCTGAGCGATAAAAGGAATTAAATATTCGAATTTGTTACCCAGAGGTACGAATATCAAACGTTAAATCCATCCAAACTAAATTTCAAATAATGTCTTTCTTTAGTGAAATTGCTTTATTTACATCTATTGCGGCGCATTATGTCCATCAGAAAAATTAGTTTCCATTTTTTTAAATCCCACTTTTCTCTGGCAAATGACAAAGTTGAATCTAGGTTCACATATTTTCTATCTTACAAACATGAAAATAATAAAAAATTTCGTTCATACATCTGGTTTTTTTTTTTCGGTTCATATTTCTAAGACATTTTGTGTAAGAATGTTATCGGTGTCCTATTTACAGCACTACTTCGGTTTTCCATTACATATTTTGATACCTTAAAACCTACATATGTCCTGAGCGAAGGAAAAAAAAACTTTTTAGCTTGATAATAAATTCTGGACTATACCTTCATATTGTTATATCCTAAAACAGTGGGCCAAATGTCTGGACTAGATCTTCATATTGCTATATCCTAAAACAGCGGGCCAAATGTCTGGACTATATCTTCATATTGTTATATCCTAAACTAGTGGGCCAAATTTTTTGACTATATATTCATATTGTTAGATCCTAATACAGTCGGCCAAATGTCTGGACTAGATCTTCATATTGTTATATCCTAAAACAGCCGGCCAAATGTGGTGACCACGAGTTTTAATTACTACTTAGCGTCAGTTGCTAATTAAAACAAAACTCGCACGTGCATGAAATTTATAAAGCACCTAACAATTGCTATAAACTTAAATTCAATTTCGGACCCTTATTTGTATAAAGCGTCTCTTAAACACCTTTATTTGTATAAAGCGTCTCTTAAACACCTTTATTTGTATAAAGCGTCTCTTAAACACCTTTATTTGTATAAAGCGTCTCTTAAACACCTTTATTTGTATAAAGCGTCTCTTAAACACAGCACAAGTATTGTATGTGAAGCAAATCTGAAAAAGAGCGTTTAAAACAAAACTAATGAAAGTTCGAGCTTTCTAAGAATAAGAGATCAAGCTATCACATTGATTCAACTGACTGAAAACCTGAAAATATGTCCAAGCTTTATCTATCGATGTAACCCTATCCAGACGGATTGTTTGTGGATTTAATGTATGAAGAAGACGTCTGTTTCTAAAAGTGATGTCATACTTTTTGTCATAAGGATTAATGCAAACGCCAAATGTCAGCTGAAATATATCACATTATAAAATTTGTACTTGGTCAAATTTTATAGCCAAGCATCTGAACTTAGTAAAAATGCCTGAATGATTCAACGTCGCTTGGACCAATTATTACTTTTCTAGAATTGTCGTATGCAGCGTTAACCACCAATTGTTTTTGCTCTGAATTCCGGTGATTTGGGTAACGGTTCCTATTGACCTGATTAAATTTAACATTTCAACCAAGTCATTGGACTGGTTCTTTATATAAATTTATAAAAGAGTTTGCTATCATTGACATTTTAGCTAGGTCATTGGACTGGTTCTTTTTATAAATTTATAAAAGAGTTTGCTATCATTGACATTTTAGCTAGGTCATTGGACTGGTTCTTTTTATAAATTTATAAAAGAGTTTGATATCATTGACATTTTAACTAAGCCATCGGACTGGTTCCTATTGACATGATTTAGTTTGACATTTTAGCTCAGTCATTGAACTGGTTATTTTTATAAATTTAAGAAAGAGTTTGCTATCACGCATTTAATTTCAGAAATCACAATTTGTGCGCTTCCATCCATCCATTCATCCATCCATCAAGTGAAAACAAGTTTTTTGTCCGCGAGAAGAAAATTGTTTATTTACTCGTTGCAACGACATTTTCTATTTGATTTAATTCTCAAACGTAATGGCATTCAATATGTTTAATATAATGAAGAACCAGATTTTTGTACTGGATCACGCGCATTCTTAGTGTTTGTTGTTTGTTTTTGTTGGGGGGTGGGTGTTGTCATCATTGACTATTTGCACGGAAAATTGCAGTAATATTCACACCTACCCAAATCAAAATAAAATATTACATTAAGAAATATTCACACCTACCCAAATCAAAATAAAATATTACATTAAGAAATATTCACACCTACTCAAATCAAAATAAAATATTACATTAAGAAATATTCACACCTACCCAAATCAAAATAAAACATTACATTAAGAAATATTCACACCTACCCAAATCAAAATAAAACATTACATTAAGAAATATTCACACCTACTCAAATCAAAATAAAATATTACATTAAGAAATATTCACACCTACCCAAATCCAAATAAAATATTACATTAATAAATAAAACAATTGCACTATGTTGGATTTAAAAACTTGGTCTTCCATGATAAGCGAAGATAGCTACCACTCAACTACTCAAGCCTCGACGAATTAATTCAGATTTCTCGATCATAATTTTATCAGTGTCTATTGACAGGCATTGGGAAAATATATTATTTCACTCCAATGAATATCAAGATACATCCCTCAAGAAATCCAGTAATTCATAACTTAAAATAAAATAAAATAAAATAAAATAAAATAAAATCCTCTTCTAGTATTTTAGTGATGAAATCAAAACACACATATTAGATTTTAAATATGCAATTTCTCTTTTTATTTTCATTTTTAAGGAAAATGATTAATAAGATGCGTTTAATACTAAAACAAACCCCAAATATTTAAAATCGTGTTGAATTATGGGAAACATTCAATATCATCTGGTTACCGAAAGGGTTTTTGAGAATATTCATGGGAGTTTTAACATACGTGCTAACAAAGGATGCTGCTGACATAAATATGTCTTGCAAATTCAATAACCTTGTAGGACGCTATATAAAAAGCATGGCAAGGGAAATTATTTTATTACAAAATTTGCTTTATCCCGAGCTTGTCAGTTTATTATTTATAATAATACTGTGGCCGTTGTGCGTCGCTCAACACGATGATATTAATTGTAATGTATGTACGAGTTTTAGTTGCATTAACAAAAATGTCGATCATTACCATATCGTTTATATAATTGCATGGCAATGTCAAGGGTGTTTCCAGTTAGTACTTAAATAAGACTCTCTCTCTCTCTCTCTCTCTCTCTCTCTCTCTCTCTCTCTCTCTCTCTCTCTCTCTCTCTCTCTCTCTCTCTCTCTCTCTCTCTATATATATATATATATATATATATATATATATATATATATATATATATATATATATATATATATATATATATATGTGTGTGTGTGTGTGTGTGTGTGTGTGTGTGTGTGTGTGTGTGTGTGTGTGTGTGTGTTATGATGTTTTTTTGTTATGTGGGTTGTGATTAGCTTTTCATAACCTTCTTCTCATTTCTTGCTATGAGACGGAATTGCTCATAAGTTAGGGAGCGTCAATATCCATGGTGAGAGAGAGAGAGAGAGAGAGAGAGAGAGAGAGAGAGAGAGAGAGAGAGAGAGAGAGAGAGAGAGAGAGAGAGAGAGAGAGACAGAGAGAGAGAGAGAAGAAGAAGAAGAAAGAAGTTCAGGCTCTCTTAGAAGCGTGACGCCATGATAAAACAGCTACACTACATCTGAAATGAGAAGACAAAAGTCTATTCTCTCGTCGATACGGAACTGACTTGACCCTTTAATGCGTGGTCTATTTATACGCATCTTGTGTCAGGGTTAACTTATCGGAGAGAAAATACGTCCGCTCCCCTCAGGTAATAATGAGTTTCTCCTGGTCAAAACCGGCTTAATTTGACGTCATTTGACATAAGGTAGAACTCAAATTTGTAGTTTATCTATATTCGTTTGGCATTAGTTAGGTCCAAATATGATAATTCCTTAATATTCTAAACCAGCAATATGTTTTAACATACTGAGCCAGCAGCTATGTCTGTCCATCATTAGATAAGAACCATTTTGTAGCGACGACTGTCCATCATTAGATAAGAACCATTCTGTATTTACGTCAGCACGGAAGTTTGTTCTAATTTTTTATTAACCGAATTAGACTTTTGCCAATGCCTGGTTTTACAGAATATATGTTTCACTGATAAGACTTAGGAGCTGACTGACTCAGTAAGATTTTTGCTTTATAACCTAATTCCACACAATAATGTACATTCGTATAGCTAATGATTTACGTTGCCAACTTATGCTTTGCACACCAACTATTTTCCTTGAATTAATATATAGTTGTGCTTTGGAAATAAATGAAATTAATCTTAATACATTTTAGAACTTACTTAATATAAATGAATAAAACATTACTTTAATACAATTTAAAGAAAATAGTAATCTTATTAATTTTACTAAAAAATCAATTCCTAATATATATATATATATATATATATATATATATATATATATATATATATATATATATATATATATATATATATATATATATATATATATCCGGTAGTCGATACGTCACTGGGACAACTTACGAGACTGCTGTACGTGTAAGACAGGGGTGGCCAACCTTTTATTGCAGGCGGGCCATTATATTTTCTGATCAACATGCGGCGGACCGCATGATTTTTTTGCCTGTTTGCAGCGTCAAAAGAAATACAAATATTTATGTAAAAAACATAAAACTTTATTGTTAAATTACTGACAGCATATGTAACTTCGAATAATATTGTTATGTAACAATCTTAGGTTCCCATTCACATTAGATCAGTACAAGCACAGAAAATTTATACTGTAAAGTTGTAAAGTGTGTTGTAAACAGTGTAAACTTTATAACGTAAAAACTTATGCAAAACTTCTGTCCTCGTAGTAGTCACTGTAGTGTAGTGGTAACAGTAGAAACTGGTAATATGTGTGTATGGTTAACATTAAAAAGCAGTGCAAAAGTAATTTCTATTTTATCCTATTTTACCGAATTAAGCACATGAACTAAGACTACTAATGTTTTATCATACGTCTGACGTAATGTGAACCATGTGCTTGTTTGTCCGCTGACATCTCATCTACGTTAGGTTCAAATGCAGACACCGAAATGCGTAGGATGTCGTGCAGATGGTTGTCAGTAAGTCTTGACCTGTGCACAGATTTGTTGAATTTCATGCGAGAAAATGTCTGCTCACATATGTATTTGCTGCCCAACAAATTCATCATCCTCAGCGCATTTGTTCTCAGTGCTGGATACGTGGCTGAATTCAACAGAGAGTAGAACCTGATAAAGTCTCTTTCCAAAAATGTTTGCTTCATAAAACTGACTGCAACTCCACAAGCTCCATCTGAAAGTGCGCTGGCACGTCATCAGCATTCACAAGTTTAGGACTTCCAATGCGAAAAAAGGCAATGTCATGAGAACGAATGTCTTTAAATCGTACATGGAACTCCTGCATCAGACTTGCAACCAACTCCTTATAGCGATCAAACTGAAATGAGCTGTTTCCCTCCCTAGTTACGTCTTTACATTTTGGAAAATGATCCAGTTTGTGTTCCTGCAGATGTGCAGCAAAAATACTAAGCTTGATCTCAAAAGCCTTCACTGATTCATACAAAGTGTGTACAGGTTGTTTTGAACCTTGAAGCTTGGTATTTAGCTGATTCAGGTGCGCCATCATGTCCGACAAAAACGCCAAGTCTTGTAGCCAGCTTTCATCTTCTAACTGAGGAACTTGCGAGTCTTTTGTTTTCATAAAGCTATAAATCTCGTTGCGCAAGGCATAGAACTTTTCAAGCACAATGCTACGACTTAGCCATCGCACTTCGGTGTGATATGGTAGGTCAAGAAACTCGGCATCTATTTCTTCTATAAAAACCTTGAACCTGCGATGATTAAGTGAGCGGGCTCTGATAAAATTAACCGTCTTTACCACCACTGACATAACATGCTGCATCTTCAGACTTTTACTGTAGAGAACTTCCTTGTGAATTATGCAATGTTAGATTCAAGGCTGATGACTAAAGTCAGAACATTTGTCTTAACAAGCCCTGCGAGTCCATTCTTCTCTCCACACATTGCAGGAGCACCATCAGTGGTAATCGCAGATAGCTTTTCCCATGGCAGCTTAAAACTCTCCAATACCCTCTTTAGTTCATCAAACACGTTTCTGCCTTTAGTTGTGTCGTGCATGCTGCAGAGTCCAGCAATGTCTTCTGTAATTTTAAAGTTTTCATCCACCCCTCTGATAAATATCAACAACTGTGCTGTGTCTGATACGTCAGTGCTCTCATCAAGAGCAACAGAGTACCAGATAAACTTTTCTGAAGCTCTCTCAAGCTGCTGATAGTGATTACTTGCTATGTCTTCAACACGCCGCGTAACTGTCTGTTTGGACAAACTAATTGTGCCAAACTGCTCCTTCTTCTCCGGGCAGATGTGTTCAACAACCTTCATCATACAACTTTTGACGAACTCACCATCTGTAAATGGTTTGCCTTGCTTAGCGATAGCTGCATCCGTCTGCCGTGAAACTTTTTTTTACATATGTTTTGTTGGGCTGCAAGGGTCTTTTTGAGAGATGCCATTTTGTCTTCCCTCATTCTTCCTTCAAATTTACCAAAGTCATCGTTATGACGAGTTTCGTAATGATGCCTCAAGTTATAATCCTTCATGATGACAACTGATCCATGATATATGAGACAGACAGGAGCGCCACGATGCTCAATAAAGAAGTAGTTCAGTTCCCACCTTTCTTGAAATATTCTACCCTCAGCATCGTAAGTTCGAGTTCGCTTCTTGTTGTTGTTCAACATTTTATAATTTGTGGCTATTTAACAATTAAAATATTAATTTCATAACTGCTTAAAAAATAATTTAATAACCGAACTGGTAACCGGATTTCAAAACGATATTTCGTACGTGACGTAAGCATCGAATATCAGTAAGTATGTATTATATTACACGTAGCTAGCGATACACTTGAAATTTGGACATCGCGATCAGTTTTATACGCATAAATAACAAAATCTATAAAATATGTTATGTAAGAAGAGGTTGTTGTTATTGTAAGAAAGTTGTTGTTGTAATAAAGGTTCCACCACTTGTTATGTAAGAAGATGTTCTTATTGTAATAATGGTTGTTGTACGGCTACATCTTTGAGAGAGAGAGAGAGAGAAAGAGAGAAAGCTCTCTTAAACAAGTGCCGCCATGATGTTAAATCAGCTACATCTGTATATCTGTGAAGAGAAGGCAAACATCTATCTCTTTTGTCGGTACGAAACTGACCTGACCCTTAAATGCGTGGTCTTTTATATGCATCCTGTGTCAGGTTAACGTACCCCTGGACATAGATGTTTTATTCTCAACAAGTAAAGATCAGTTTTTCCTGGTCTAAACCGGCTTAATTTGACGTCATCTGACATAAGGTACAACTCAGATTTGTAGTTCGTTTGGCATTAGTTACGTCCGAACATGATAATCCCTAAATATTCTAAATCAGGAACATGTTTAATATATTTAAGCCAGCAGCAATGTCCGTCAATCTTTAGATAAGAACCATTTTTGCAGAAACGACTGTCCATCATTAGTTAAAAACCATTCTGTATTTACGTTAACACGGAAGCCTGCTCTATGCTTTACCGATAAGACTTAGGGGTTCACTGACTTTCAGTAAGATTTCTTGCTAATGCCTGGTTTTACAAAATATATATCTGACTGATAAACTTAAGAGCTGACTGACTTTTGTTTTATAACCTATTTTCACTCGATAATGTATATTCGTATAGCTAATGATTTGCGTTGCCAACTTATGCTTCGTATATCAACTATTTTCCTTCAATTAATATATAGTTGTGCTTTGGAAATAAATGAAATTAATCTTAACACACTTTTAGAACTTACTTAATATAAATGAATAAAACATTACTCTAATACAATTTAAAGAAAATATCAATCTTATTAATTTTACTGAAAATTGAATCCTAACAAATATATTTAATTTTAGAAAGAGGTCCGCGTGCCACCAATTAGCAGCGCGCGGGCCACATTCGGCCCGCGGGCCGCCTGGTCTTGTTGAAAAATAAGATCATCTTGAAGTATAAGAAAAATAATTTATCGCAAACCACACCCCAAAAATCAAATTGATCTCTCCCTAAAGTGAACTTTCACTTCAATTTAGGATACAACTTCAGTTTTGTAACAATATAACTACAGGCATAATTAATTACATAATGGACAAGCCTTTTTGGGTCTATGCAGTTTGTTAAGACTAATAAGTAAAACTAGCAGCATAGACTCATTTGCGACGCAAGGACTGTGTTTTTTGCATTCTCTTAACAATTCAGACAAAATTTGATAATGCCCCTATTCTAGCGCGTAATTAGTCAGAATTGTACTTACTGGGACTAATTAGTCAGAAATGTACTTGCTGTGACATACCATTATAGATGCCTCCCGAGAAGGTCAATAGCAGAAAATATTCTGCCCATTTAACCAGTACGATGGGTTACCTGGAAGTTTCTGCTATGTGCGACCATAAACATTGGCCATTTTAACCAAGGCAGACTGAGGCAAAATCAATTTATAATTTACAAATATAGATACTAGCAGAAAGCATTACGTTTGTTTTGTTTATGTATGTCTTGTAACAGCTTATTGAGATGCAATGAATTTTTTAAACTTCTAAGCACCATATACATTCAAAGTATATCTGACAGCATACCACGAATATGGCTACTGATGACGTCATTCGGGATATATCTACAAGGCAAGCTTGAGGTCATAATTTCTCACACATGAGACAGAGAAATCTAGCTGTTTTGCTAACCTTAATTTCATTATCTCAATCTAGTCATCTCAGACCAGTCGTCTTAGTCAAGGTGTCCACGCGCTTAGAACCTCTTTTAAAAAAGGAAATCTTTGATGCCTTTTGCTGTGCCTGACGTAGTTGTTCTAAATTCAAACAACAACGAATTTATAACAAAAACATAGTAACTTAAGGTCAATCCTTCTTTGAGAACACAACATACAAATACATTTTCGGAGAGACAAAATCACACGCATACATGTCGAGCCTTTTGGCATTATGTTAGTTCGTTCCATACAGCATGATTAATTTTATCATATATCAGTACACATTCAGGTCAGCGTCATTAAATGTAGTTAATGCAACCTAGCTAGTTTTAAATACGAAACAAATTATATACTGTTAGGTACATTTAATGATGATGACCTGAAAATTGACTGTGTTACAGACAGGATAAAATTCTCAATGCTGTGTGAAATGAACTATGACATAAACACTGATCCATGCATATAGACTATAGACACACTTCATAGCCTCCCATCTATCTTAACAACTATGGAAAACTATGTAACAGCCAGAAATTTGTTATGTCAAACATGCTTTATTCTAATTTTGTGAACTTGAAAGTTGAGCACATAGTAATCGTTAGGGTCCATATTTGGAGGGTCGTTTATACACGGGGGTAATTTAAAAATCAATAATAAGGGCAACATAAGTATGTCACAGTTTTACCTCCTCCAAAGAAAAGGTGAGTTACATAGGATAGTGACACGGATCTTTAATTATTCGTGAATAAGACAAGCAAGGACACTAATGCTACATGTAACTTTTCGTTATAATAATAGCTTATACACGACAATAGAGGTGTGGGCCAAGTATCGTTTCATTATTTACAAAATAATTTTCTAAATTGGAACTGATGAAAATGAAACATTTTCTTGTAATAAATATTAACTATTTATTGTTAATTTCAGATAACGTTGATATACTAAATGGATAATACCTCAATACTACAGAGGCGTAGCGAGAGTGTATGGACCCCGTGGACAAGATTCATTTTTACGCCCTGTCTCCCCCCCCCCCCACTCTGAAACCCAAGCTACGCATCTGCAATACTATGCAACGTTTTATGTTGTGTATTTTTTTTGGGGGGGAGGTAGGGATCAAGCATAAAAGCTGTATACTTCAGATGACATGGTCACCCCACAGTCCTCATTAACATATTTATATTAATACATCGCATATAAACATTTGCGCGTGAACTACGGTATATTGCACAAGTGATTTTTTTTTTTTCTTTCAAGAAAATTATTGGGTGAGAAAAAGCATTAACGTTGGGGACTTGGACCTAAAGAAGGAAATCCCAAACGCGGCAGTTACAATATGTCTCCCCACACGGACAAGCTTATGGGCTAGACAAATAATGTTACCCCCTTTACTTGGATTTCCTTATCTCGGTCCAAACTCCAAAATAATTAGATATGGCTTCAAATTTTAATATAGTGGAATATAAAGACGGAAACTTTCCCTGACAACTGTATCGCATTTATGTTTGTCTAGATATTTGTTAAAGTCGATATATGCCGGGTTACAGCTAAATGGTCGACCAATCAAAAAGCGGGTTATATTTGGAGATTTGAATGACTGTTATTATGGACTTTGTCAGAAATTATCTGTGTATAATGGGTTAACATTTTGGGAAGACAAATGTGCACATACGGGCAATTTACAGCTAAAATACTGAAATGATCCGTAGATGTATGCGCTGATAAGGGTTGGAGACAAGGCCATTTAAATCAACCAAAGAATGTTTATAAATAAAAGAATATTAAAGAAAGAGGAATAATCACCATCAACTATGGCTAAAAAGCAAACTCAGTCGTCACATGCATTCAGATCCATAATAAACCATTAGGTAATGAAATTAAATTAGCTCTCTTTATCAGAAAGATGTATCAGTGTCGGTGTCTGTATATTTATATGTATTTGCTTGTATGTATCTGTCTGTCGGTGTGTGTGTGTATGTGTGTGTGTGTTCTCCTCTCTATGTTTTGAAACGCTAGACAAGATAAATTCATTAGCTATGTTCACGTTTATTGACCTGCAAAACAGAACTTTGGTCTGCCTCATTTTGAGTTGTCATTTCCGTAACGATTTCATCGAGGTATGGCTAAAGAGTATGACGTGGTTATGATACCAACGATATATATATATATATATATATATATATATATATATATATATATATATATATATATATTGGGTTAAGTCATACCCTTTACTCTTTTTCTATTGAGTTTTTCAAATTCTTTTTGAAAAGTACGTAAAAGCATTAAAAAGGCGTTTCTGTTTGGTGATCAGCTTTAAGCGATGTTTCGAAAGAAGTGAAGCGCCATGTCCAGGACATTTTGATTATTCCAAGAGAGAGAGATATTTTGGACAGATATATATCGAACCAAACATGAAATATTCAGTGTTATTCATTCTTCGTCCGTGATTGAAAGCTTGTAATTAGCGATATGCCCTTTCTTAGAATCATCAATCGGAAACATGCAATAAGCAGCGATTAATTTTTGTTAGAATCATCAGTTGGAAATACAGTTAGAAATGACTGGTTATTTTGTTAGAGTAATCGATGGAAAACATTCAGTTAGCGATGACTGATATTTCTTACAGTCGAAAATGGGAAACGTTCAGTTAGCGATGAATGTAGCTTTAGCTTCATTAATCAAACAACTCCGGATAGAATAAAAAGGAATCCTAACTTTTATAACTATTCCATGGTACATAATTATTCCATGGTACATAATTATTCCATGATACATTTTAACGTAGAATAACAGCAACGATTTAGATTCAATTGCCATTAGTATAGATTCTATGATGTTTCGGACGTTTCCTTCAAACTATATTGAGAATTTGTATACGATCTCAAGTTGATTAATTACTATGTATACCTGACTTCGGTTTTGATTAGATACAACATTATAATTTTAGCACATTGTTTTTTGTCCACTTTTTAAGTTTGCTCACACTCTAAGCCCTTAATCTTCCCTCTCTAATTTCTGTCATTAATTTGTATTAACAGACTGATTTATGGGTTGATTGATCGACTGTTTGAATTAAGATTGGCAACGTGATTTAGCTAGTCACGTGACCCGACCATGGGCACGTGATTAATGGCATAAACATTCTCTTGCGAACTTGCTACAAGATTAGAACAACATCATCCCTGTTGAATAATAGCTAAATGATTCCTCCTAATAAAATTCCTGTAATCCTTTTATCAGACTCGACTTCTTTTTCTAAAATATGTTATATACCTTCTACGCTTGCAATTCGATACATGTTTGAAGAAGATGTAGATAATACAGGGCAACCTCGAAGATACATGCAAAGGACGGCAACAAAGCTGACCAAAGAACAACAATCACAACACAATGGCCAAACAATATCGGGCAAACATATATTGACCTTATGGCTATTGTTACGTATATTTGATTTAAGTCATTTATTTTTGTTTTAATTGTTTGGCTTCAGAATTGTAAACAAGCTTTTAAAATGATTTGTTGATTCCAAGAACATTATGGAGCGTTGTTATAAACATCTTTCTATTTTTAGTTCCTCAGAGTAAAAATAACTGATTCTCATCTGGGTCATACGGTGTGTACTAGATTTTTTGAACGTAAATTTGTTCTAAAGATTCTATAAGATCATGTGACCCCTTCCTTGTTTACGTATAAACAGGTATATAAATTATGTTTTGGAGTGAACTATTTAGTAGAAGTTGGGCTGTTAGAATATTAAGTTGTATTGTTTTGAGTTATTTTAAATTACTTTGTACTGGAAATTATTTCAATTGATTTGGATCAAGAGGATTTATTTTGTTATTTATCTGGAAAATAATTTTGCTCATTGAATTTCATAAGACCAGAACTGACTTCATCACGTGACATCGTCTTCCATCTTGGATGCTTCACCAAGATTCGAACTGGGAATTATTAGGACATTTTATTACCAGGACTTTTGCAATTTCACTATTTGATTATACTTTGAATTATTTTTGGATTAATTTTGGATATGATTCTTAAAACCGTAAGTTTATTTTTCTTTTCTGGAAAATATTTATACTCAATAAATTGTGTATTAAGTTTTTACAAGCTTGTTTCACTCTTTCTATGTTACTGTTTATTCGAGCTTAAACACGTAACACTATATTCAATAAGATATATATATATATATATATATATATATATATATATATATATATATATATATATATATATGTCAAGCCGACAATCAACTGTCTTGGAGTAGAGTTTGGAACGGAAAGAATGTTAGTTTAACTCGGTCAGACTGTTACAATAATTAGAGTGAAAACGGACTGAGTGTTTGACACGTTAAAATTATGTGATTCCTCACGCAGAGCTTTCAAAAATGATTGAGACAAATGATAAGGTGATATTTCGATCCTAAGTGGCATTTTTGGCATCTTGATAGACGGTTTTCATAAGGTCAGTAAGAATAGCATTTATTCCGATTGGGCGAATGTATGGGGAAGGGGGTGTGTCAGACTCCAGAATCGGGGAAATATATACTTCGTATCAAACGATGTTAGTCAGTCTAGGAAGACCTCTGCGAGAGAGGAAGTAGAAACTACATAGTCAAGACTCCGAGCGTGAAAGACAGACGTTCGTAAAAATTGGGTTCCAGTTAAACTGAATGTGGAACGATTGTAAGACGCCAAAAACACAAGGTATTTAACTCAAATTCACCTTTATCATGATGTAATGTATATGCTGTTTATCTTTGTCATAGATGCATAATGTATCGATACTACGATACAAATAGTTCAGTATTACATTGATTTAATAACGTACTTTGATATGTTTCTTTGTTACTGATGCATGATGTGTTCATATTTTTGTATGGATAGTCGGTTTTACAGTGATTTAATAATGTATTTTGAATTCTGAATTAGCATTTTTTACCTTATATACTTAGGTAGGTAAATGGTTGATTTAGAAAACCCGCCGTGTACATTTATGATTGGAAAGTGTTACATTAATTTGAATTTATCATATTAGTAAATATGGATTGTGTGTTATGATATATTGCCTCACTTTACGTAATGATTTACGGGAATATAAGACTTTCCCGAATTCTGATGTCGATAATTAGCAGTATAGCTCTATTGATCTGAAGACCTGTACAGTATATGTTAGCCGTATAAATGATAACCCTGATAGTAAGATCTGATTTTTCGAACCTGGAAACGGACTTACTATTTCAACTTTGAAAGTAACGAGATACTTAGGGCGTTTTACCCTTTTCTTTTACAAGGAAAATAGTTTATTTTGGCAAGAGTGAGAATCAGCGAGAAGTCAAAGGAAAATAGTTTATTTTGGCAAGAGTGAGAATCAGCGAGAAGTCAAAGGAAAAGAGAAGAAAAAAAAGAAGAAGTCAGAGTGTGGATTTCCCGTTCAATCAAAGAGCAAGCTGAAGTCGGACGCACGCATGGAAAAGAAAGAAAAACCAGTCGACGAAAAAGGTCATTTTGAATCACCCAACAGTCCAATGTTAAATGAACATTCGATTCATTGATGAAATTCACTCTCAGTATTAACGGCTAACTTCATTTATTTTCATTAGTGTTTGGATTCTTATGAATGTATCCATTATTTTAAAGCTTCAGTTTATGTATTTTTCTGAACTAAGTGTATTCAGAAAGAGAGAAATTGTAATTCACAGTGTCATTCTTTTCTTAATTGTATTTTTAATTAAATTCATATTTTATCTTTACGGGGGCTCGTGTATTGTCTTGTTCAAAGTACCAGCTCAGATTACTATATTCAGTGACCGGGCAGATTACACCGTAGAGATCATCTTCTAGATAACGATAATTAGTGGGAGGCGGTCTTCAAGTGTTGTTTTCCAAGTTACGCAATACCTCTGACCAGGCCTTGTGCAATATTGTACTGATAACACTTTGATAACCCGCCAGCACCACATTACAATATATATATATATATATATATATATATATATATATATATATATATATATATATATATATATATATATATATATATATATATATATATATATATATATATATATATATATATATATATATATATATATATATATATATATATATATATATATATATTATTATCTAAGAAGTTAGTGTGAATATATGTATGCATGCACGCATGCATGAATGTATGTATGTATGTATGTATGTATGTATGTATGTATGTATGTATGTATGTATGTATGTATGTATGTATGTATGTATGTATGTATGTATGTATGTGTGTGTGTGTGTGTGTGTGTGTGTGTATGTATGTATGTATGTATGTATGTATGTATGTATGTATGTATGTATGTATGTATGTATGTATGTATGTATGTATGTATGTATGTTTAAAGTGTGTGTGTGTGTGTGTGTGTGTGTGTGTGTTTGAGAGAGAATGAGAGAGAAGTCCATGAATATTCTCAATTTACTTGCATGTTAAAGAAATAGTTTAAGCAATGCCTCTTTATTTACAATTATAAAAGCTAACTGTATGTACTGGGGATATATATATATATATATATATATATATATATATATATATATATATATATATATATATATATATATATATATATATATATCGCATTGTTTCCATTTTTTCTTAACCAAGCCGAGACAATGAATAAATAGATGCATAAATAAATGAAAATTTCAGATATACTCTTCCTCTTACTGCATATCAAATCGCTAGCCATACGAAGTTCTGTTTGTTAGAATACTATTTTAGTTTTCTATTTTTAATAACATTTAATCGCCTCAATGTATGCGCATTGTTTATGTTGCTCCCATAGCTTTGGTTCCTCGCTTCAAAAAAGTCAATATCGTCCTAAGGGCAAAGATCCCCATTGACAACAGCGCAAGGGTTATTCGAAATGCCACAGAGTTCTACGACTTGTCATATCAAATAAGCTAAACATGAAATGACCAGAGCCATATAGCACTCGAGATACGGTTAAAAATGACCAGAGCCATATAGCACTCGAGATACGGTTAAGTGTGCATTTCCTCTGCGCATACATCAAATTTGCATCGTTACATATTAAATCAATTCATTAGAATTTCACGAGATTATTGTTGTTATTACCAGCATACGTCCATTACAGATAAACAAATATGCGATTGAAATGGAAATAATTTAATAATCTTCCTACTGTTAATAATATATTAATCTCTCTGTTCAATCACTTAGTAAAAAAAATATATGTAATATCCAACTGGAACTAAATCATCTTCAGATGCTTTGCATTCTACCAGGCAATACTTTTTTCACACAAAATTACTCCCTTTTAAATGTTCTTTAATAACACGGATATCCATTTGATATAACTTTCTTGTTTAGCTTACACGCATTTTTATATTCAAATCGCAGTCTGAATGAAAGATTTCTTATAATAATCCATATTTTAAAAAAATCAATATTCCAGTTTCTTACCGTCTCACGCCATAGACAACGATGATGATTATAATCGTTCACTATCTCTAATCATTGTCATTGAATTTAATAAAGACAACTGTCTATACCGTACGGACTGGAAATGCTGATAGAATCATGTGCAAACACGTCACAAAAATGTTTATGTAATGGATAATAACTATCAAAAGACTTACAGTCGACGGGAGTAGAATATCCACCTCTTATTCTCTTTTTTAATGTCAATATATCCTGACCCTAACATACCGTGTTGTTGTGTATATCTTTGTATGTTTGATGTTTTGTCCAGGAATGTAGGTTCTGCATTTACACAGAGATATAAAAAAAAGTGTTTAGTAGTTGTATACTAGAGCTTGATACTGAGTCTGTTTACAAGTTTTTGGTAACATTTTGATTCAATGATAAGAATTTATGCATAGGTCAGGTGGGCTGTATTTCGACATACCTCAGGAGGGAAGTAGTCGTGGTGATAGATTCGTAACAGAGTCGTGGATATATATAAATTTGTGTAGAGGAGTTCAAGTGTCATTGTGATACATCAACAATGTTGGCCCTTCAGCACATTAAATGATATTGGTGCATCAAAACATTCGATACTGGGATTCATTCACTACACTCATCATTTTGGACTTTAGTTAGATTCCTCGTAAAGTTCAATTGTCTAACTTAACAATTGTGGTTAATTTTAAGTGTCAGCAAACTTATTGGTTTCACTATTTTAAATTACGCAGTTTTTTATTAAGACATATAATCATAACAAAATATATGCTATGCAAACTTTAGACTTGAACTAGTAAACATGGATATTAAAACTGCAAGTGTGTTCATGATTTACATGTATAGCCAAGTAGCCTGGGTAAATATGTATATATGTCTATATATGTATATATGTATATACAAAATTACATATATACACAATAATACAATGGAATTCATATCCAATAGTGACGTCACAAATTTGGCACAATCTTTCTTCATAACAAATATCTGCATGTGTTACCTCTAGCACGTTCCCCACTCTAAGCATAATAATCATATAACAAAAATCGGTATGGCCTAATAATCATATAACAAAAATCGGTATGGCCTAATAATCATATAACAAAAATCGGTATGGCCTAATAATCATATAACAAAAATCGGTATCTCCTAATAATCATATAACAAAAATCGGTATGGCCTAATAATCATATAACAAAAATCGGTATGGCCTAATAATCATATAACAAAAATCGGTATGGCCTAATAATCATATAACAAAAATCGGTATGGCCTAATAATCATATAACAAAAATCGGTATGGCCTAATAATCATATAACAAAAATCGGTATCTTCTAATAATCATATAACAAAAATCGGTATGGCCTAATAATCATATAACAAAAATCGGTATCTCCTAATAATCATATAACAAAAATCGGTATGGCCTAATAATCATATAACAAAAATCGGTATCTCCTAATAATCATATAACAAAAATCGGTATCTCCTAATAATCATATAACAAAAATCGGTATGGCCTAATAATCATAAAACAAAAATCGGTATCTCCTAATAATCATATAACAAAAATCGGTATCTCCTAATAATCCTATTACAAAAATCGGTATCTCCTAATAATCATATAACAAAAATCGGTATCTCCTAATAATCATATAACAAAAATCGGTATGGCCTAATAATCCTATAACAAAAATCGGTATGACCTAATAATCCTATAACAAAAATCGGTATCTCATAATAATCCTATAACAAAAATCGGTATCTCATAATAATCATATAACAAAAATCGGTATCTCCTAATAATCCTATAACAAAAATCGGTATCTCCTAATAATCCTATAACAAAAGTCGGTATCTCCTAATAATCATATAACAAAAATCGGTATGGCCTAATAATCATATAACAAAAATCGGTATGGCCTAATAATCATATAACAAAAATCGGTATCTCCTAATAATCCTATAACAAAAATCGATATCTTCTAATAATCATAGAACAAAAATCGGTATCTCCCAATAATCCTATAACAAAAATCGGTATCTCCTAATAATCCTATAACAAAAATCGGTATCTCCTAGTAATCATATAGCAAAAGTCGGTATCTCCTAATAATCCTATAACAAAAATCGGTATCTCCTAATAATCATATAACAAAAATCGGTATCTCCTAATAATCATATAACAAAAATCGGTATGGCCTAATAATCCTATTACAAAAATCGGTATGGCCTAATAATCATATAACAAAAATTGGTATGGCCTAATAATCCTATAACAAAAATCGGTATGGCCTAATAATCCTATAACAAAAATCGGTATGGCCTAATAATCATATAACAAAAATCGGTATCTCCTAATAATCATATAACAAAAATCGGTATCTCCTAATAATCATATAACAAAAATCGGTATCTCCTAATAATCATATAACAAAAATCGGTATCTCCTAAGAATCATATAACAAAAATCGGTATCTCCTAACATATACAGATACCTTGGACAAGTTAATTCTATTATCGACGACCTGTAGAAATGCATTCTTTCCCTCGACTTAATTTCATCTTAAACCATTTACCTAAAAATAACTTCACATCTCAGGCTTAACAGCCCAAAGCATGTCTTTTTGTTCTTCATGACATGAGTACACCAAGAATATTGCCAAATTCATACCTAAATAAAAGCTTTCTAACATTGTTAGCCAAGCGATCACAATTTTACCCCAATCTTAACTGTAAATTGGAACACTGTGTAGGATATGTCTTCTGGCAGTTTCTGAATTATAAGCCAGCATTCAAAGTACATTTATATCTTATATCTACATACAAATTCTTCCTAATTCATTATATACAAATGTACTTGGCATTCAAAGTACGTTTATATCTTTTATCCGCATGCGAATTCTTCATAATTCATTATATAAAAATGCACTTGGAGTAGAGTTAGATGTAAAAACAAAATATATTTACCAAATGACAAATGAACTTTTTCCAAAAAAAATCCATCATAAAATCCCGAAACTCAACCACATGATTAAAGATCGGAGCTATCTTCGAGTCAAACAGATCAATCAATCAATTTACATGTAATCTACAAAATTCTGATATACTTTGCTTCACAATATGCACAGCCTTTAGCGTTTGCAAATATAGTGTTTTCTTGCACATATAAGTGCAGTTTGGCGTTTCAACGACACCTTGTTTAGGAAATACAAAAAGAAAGGAAGCAACTTTTTCTGTCTTACATTCGAATATTATTTTTTCTTAAATAATATATCGTATCTCAACGATGCGCGATCAAGTAATATTCAAATTTATTGCTAGATTATCCAGGCATGCAAAGCAAAAATTTTCACACCGTCAAATCCTCATTTTAAAAAATACTTTTGTCTGCCTTAGCAAGAACAAAATTTAATCAAAGTTACAATTTTGCAGGTTTTATTTCTCAAAAAAACAATATTGTAGGATGTGTGAGAGAAACAGGGATTGACTTGCTATGATTTTATTGAATGCTCGGTATTGACTCCATCCAGCCGTACTAAACAATATTTTCCCTAGGCATTGTAATAGTCCCAGTTGTTCTTGGTAATTAAATAAAACCCTTACAACTTGCTCAAAAAAATTGTCGACTATCGTGATATCCTTGATTTATGTTTTTCTTCTAATACGTCAAAGAGATTTGTGAGACGGACCAATTTTAATTTGGAACATCTCGTAAAAAAGACGGGCAGACTGCCTGGATTTATAATAGTTCCTTGATAGTACAAAGTTGTTTAATGTATATTGTCGTTGTACAAATTTGTAATCGATCGATGAAAGTAGCACCTGATATATGCCGATAGCTGATGTCCGAAATAATATATCCTTTATAATAACAAGTTATATGTTAATTACCGATGTTAAAATTTATAATCGATCCTTAATTGTTCCAAGATATATGTCCATTGCCGATGTTAAAATTTATAATCGATCCTTAATTGTTCCAAGATATGTCAATTGCCGATGTTAAAATTTATAATCGTTCCTTAATTGTATCAAGATATATGTCAATTGCCGATGTTAAAATTTATAATCGATCCCTAATTGTTCCAAGATATGTGAATTGCCGATGTTAAAATTTATAATCGTTCCTTAATTGTATCAAGATATATGTCAATTGCCGATGTTAAAATTTATAATCGATCCTTAATTGTATCAAGATATATGTCAATTGCCGATGTTAAAATTTATAATCGTTCCTTAATTGTATCAAGATATATGTCAATTGTCGATGGTCATGGACTTGGAAAATCTCTTTCTCACAGTGTTCTCCGTACTCCATTGCTCTCTGTGATTTTGCAAAGTCCATGATCATTAGTGCTTGGTTATCACACTGAATGACGTTACTTGGTAATTTTGACGTTTGTGGGGGATTTTGACGTTTGTGGAGGATTTTGACCTTTGTGGGGGACTTGACATAAAATTCTCTTTTTATATATTACCTTAACACCCCTATATCAGTGGCCATTGGCTACTTACTCATTTGGTTAGAATTAAAAGTCTCGAATACTAGTTTCAGAAATAAACACATTTTGGAACAAGATGGTTTCTATATCTGTCATAAAAAAGGCTCCGATAAAAAAAAAATTAAGAGTTTAAATATTGTGTCTGAGTTTATCGTGGTATACACGGATGTTGTTGACTCATACAGCAAATAACGCAAGAAGGGCGGTATGTAAATTGTGTGAATTGACAAATGCCAGCTATTGCCACGATACAACATGAAACCCCTATAATTGCAATCGTTAATAAATTGTTTTATTCTAAAAAGGTATAATTAGATTTTGTAAATAATTTCCTTTGAGTTTAAAATCTTTTTTTTAAGAGTATGAATTTTTGTTGAGGGTATCTGATACGTAGCTGTCTATAGAATAGATGGTTATCCATCTGTAACGTAACAGCTACGTCAGCATCACACAAGTAATTCTACAAATGGTAGGCGATGTAAGGTTTTGAACATTCTACATCATGGCCTTAATATTTCATCTCAATAGGCATACGTGATATGAGTAGAAGCTCAGTATTCAAAGTCAATGATGTTTTGATTTGTCCAACATACGAATGACTCTTAGCTTTAATGTTTTCACGAGTTCATTGTGACTTTGTCGAATCGTTATAATTCAGTTGTAGCGATGGGTTCAGTAGTAAAACAATACAAAATATCGACCCTGACAGTTACGATGGTGGAGTAGCGGATTCTCCCACATCGTATGTATCGGGTCAGGTGTCTTATATTGTATGACTTGGAGTCCAATTGTGTTAATGTTAATATTTGAACTCCCTCATACCATTGACCTAAAACTTTAAATTCATTTGTATACAACCGAAGTGAAAGTGCTGTAACCCCAATGCTCTTGGCAAATTTTGAGTTTCCTAGCTTTTTTCAAATCTACTCAAATATAGAATAATTGATGTTAGAAAGATTTGTAATTTGATTCTGTCAAAGTTTATACAGAAATAAATGCAATTGGGTCTGACCACGTGTTTATGCTATGACCAACGGAAATCTTATATTTATAACTCGATGCAAGTAAATTAATAATCAAACTTAAGGGAAATATGCTTTTTTAACGCAGCCTATGAATGTTAAGAGCTACATATATTTCAAGTGTTTCAAACAAACTACCAGATTTATTATCAGAACGGGACGAAAATGAATTTTATCATCTATCATTTGTTGATCTCACATGAGATTTGTTTTGAAAAAGAATATTTCATTTTTGAAATCTTTTTCTGTTTTCAGATGCAGAAATTTGTTTATTTTATCTTGCTTTTAGAGAAACTAATGACGAAAAAGTGATATCAATAATAGTTCCATGTAAACGTATTCAGAAGAAACTATTAGAAATCTACGAGAATAATAGAATTCATTTTTCCTGTTTAATACTTCGTTTTGTCTTTTACATCTGCCTATTATATTAAACGAAACTTCCTCTTGTTTTCAATTCCCAATCTATCGTTTCAATTAGCATGGTACACATTATTCAAGTGGGGTAACACTGCCTCGCAATTTATTTTCAAGTTTGAATATTTTTATTTAGATAGCAAAAAATTCAAATTTCTTTTTGCTTGACCAAAGTACGATTTCTATAGATAAACACATCAAAGATTCATTCAGAATTTATAACATTTATGAATGTATATTCTGCTTGACATTGCATTTCTTCATGATTTTCCGCATGTTAGGAAAGTTATTCGTAATATCAAGTTCCTTACATAGTCAATATTATATAACAGTTCTTTACATGAGGAAGTATTTTTGTTCTATTCATGCAACGTTTACGGTTTGTATGCGGTAGATGAACATACAAGCTTGATAACATAGTGTAGAAATATAATTTGTGTTATCTAAAGACTGGCCTTTATGTCGTGTTCAAAAAGAATCATTTGTTGTTTACAGAATGAAGGAAAATATAATCACCAACGTCCGAGGGTAATTACTTCTTTCTCGAGATACCCTTCTCATAAAAGTAACCATTATTTTAGATTGAATGGTTGTACATCTGATGGATACTGATTTCACGTTGATGCATTCCTGTCCTGGAGCCACTGTGTCTGCCAAAACCAATTCGATCGCATAAAGCAGAGTTGAGTCATTTTTCTTCTTGTAATTGTTCACATTGTAGCAAGCAATGCAATTCTACGTATTACCACGGAAAATAGTCATTTTCAGGTATTTTAGCCACATCATACATACATACATACATACATACATACATACATACATACATACATACATACATACATACATACATACATACATACATACATACATACATAAACTGAAGCATATGATGTGGAGAAACTAGCTTTTTTATTACAGAAAAGCCTTTTTTCTGAAGGAACTTGGAGTTCAATTTTGATTAGAGAAATATTTAATTTGTTCACACGTTAAGCTATTACTAACCTGTATAAACGTTTTAACAAAAATGCTCCAGTGATTTTCTCTTTGGTCGACCAGAGGACATCTCTTGTACAAGTGGTATTGTCTGCTGGCGACCATGTCAACACGCGTACTGATTATACCATCAGTACTCCATCTTTAACTTTGGTCCTAATGTGAATTTAGATGGTCATGTTGCACCTTAATGTCGTTCTATTCGTTTAAGACTATAATGTCGCTAGCTGTATTTTGGGCCGTTAAGTTTCTGAGCTAGAATAATTTTGATAAACATTCAGAGGCGATAACAAGAAACGTAAGTAAAAGTAATGTTGTCAGGAAGCAAAGTCATTAATCCAAATGCCTACCTTTTACGTTTTTTAAAGTTCGGGTTTTCCGTTCACAGTTCTTTAGCTTATCTTAGCATTGCAAACATCAGCTGTGCAATACGTGCACATGAGATCATAAGCATTGACTAAGGCAAACCGAATGAAAGAAGGAATCTGCGATAAAGAGAGAACGGTTGAGCTTTTACAATATGAAAAGTTAAGGTCTAAAATCTTACTTCTAATGGAAGACAAACGCACTAAGCAAAAGAAACGACATTATTGTTACTTTCTTCCAATCTTCGATTGGTACTGTTTATATCTTTGCGTCCGCCTCTAACAGCGTTGTGCAAGGCAACGGTCTACCACGTATAGCTCTGAATTTCGATTTTGTTTTAAATCAACGAATAAATGAAAACCTGCAAGCAACATATGAAAAGTACAAAGTCAAATACAGGATTTCCCACTATTTTTATATTTATATTTGGTTCTTGATTGTAAATTGTACATTACGATAATTATCATTTGTTGACAGGATTATTATATTACTAAACATTTTCCAAGATTGTGAGCTATAAATAACATGATGACATATTTGAGTATAGAATGTTCAAGAAACAGATTTGTTTACAATTTTCTTGGACTTTTCCTTTGAAGTGATTCGCATCTAGGTCAGGTGAAAATATGTAAAACTTAGGATGTAATAATCAAATAATTAATTTTGATATCAGTCTCTGAAATCCATTTCTTATTACAGTTTACAAATGGGCTTAGGAATAATTCGAGAGGAATTATTTTAATTATTCATTTAAATTATTAGGTACTTATTCGGTTTGGATTAACACATTATTTTGGAATTATTTTGAAACCTAATTTAAAAATATTATGATTGCATCATTGTTTGACATCAGAACATTCAAAACAATTAGAATTCGTTCAGAACGGCCTACGGTTTTTTGTTGGGGTTTTTTAGACTTGGGAAAGAATATTTAGGATGTTTTGTATTTTATTTATAATACATTTTCTCTTAAATTTTACCTGGTATTAAATAGGAATTAGAAGAACTAGTTAATTCTACTTAAACTGCTCGTCGCACTTCCTTTTGTTCAGATCTAGAGTCGTAATACAATATTTCTATTATTCCATGCGTGTTTTTTTAGGCAAAACATGGAAAGGGTCATATCATCCTAATTTTAAATCCAATCTTACAAACTAATCTCAGATTTTATAGAAAATGTGAGATTGAGTAGCAATGTTTTTAGCGGTTTATATCTCGTAATGACGTTATAATAGCAAATCAACATTGCAATGCCTAAAGGTCAGTACGCCTTTAATACTTGCTAAACACAGTTTTGTGACAAATTTCCGACTTTGATAAATTACTCAAATTTCGGTGCATTATATGTGATAATATAAGGACTCTCTAACTGAAACGTTTGTTCTTCTTTTTACTTCACATTATCGTTACCTCAAAAATGTTCAACCTTACTCCACACTATCGCTACCTCAAAACTGCTCGGCTTTACTCCACACTATCGCTACCTCAAAACTGCTCAACTTTAGTCCACACTATTGCTACCTCAAAAATGTCCAGCCTTACTCCACACTATCTCTACCTCAAAACTGCTCGACTTTACTCCACACTATCGCTACCTCAAAAATGTTTTTACTCCACACTATCGCTACCTCAAAAATGCTAAACGTTACTCCATATTATCGCTACCTCATAAATGCTCAGCTTTACTCCACACTTTCGCAAGCTCAAAAGTCCTTAGCTTTACTCATTGTTATCGCTACCTAAAAAACATCAGCTTCACTCCTAACTACTTCTACCTCGGGAAAGACTGATAAATAAAATAATTGTGTTTCTTGATAAAGTTTTCAAACTTTTGTAACATAAAAAAATAAGGTAACGTTTTCTGTTTCATAAACTCTTTGTTTTATGTTTGTTTTGTTCTTTTGTTTCCTTTAGACAGTAGTAAGATTATATGTGTGTTGCCAAAGAGCTTAAGTCTAATTAATACAAGACGTGTTGCGAATTATGTTAGTCAGGACACACACGTATAATGGAAAACACAAGAACCACTACTACTAGTATTTGTGTACATGTTACATCAACCGTTTTACCGTAATGCATGCCTGAAGAAATGCAAATGAAAGCAATGCATTATACATTAATGCACGCCTGAAGAAATGTAATCATAATATAGTCATTGGTGGATGCAGCTGGGGATGGGACAAATTAGTTTCAGTTTTATTATAAACAAAGCAAGAATACATACAAATAGTCTACTTCAAAAACACATTTGTCGCTTGGATGCAGAAACAACGCACCAGCGGCATACGCCACAAATGGTTTCTAATGATTAGGGCTTCATCACGTGATGATGGCCGGTAATTGGAATTGCAGTCCAGAATAGTAAATCAGGGCGTTATTTCGTTCCTCTTCTTTGAAACCAGTTGTGTGGTTGGGGTTAAAGAAAGGAAAATGCATTATATTGTCATCAATGCCTTTTCAGATGAATGCTCCCATGTAGCTACAGGCACTGGTGCTATTGCGTACTGATTAAATGGGCTAACGTGCTTGCTTGGGTATAACGCGTATCTAGCCGTAACTAGCGAATACCAAGATCTAATAGTGCATTATGCACCAGCAAGTCTGGGTCCCTGATGTTTGGTTTTACCAAAGATTCAGCGTTGGCAGCGTAGACTTCGATCTGATGGCTCATTATTCGAAGGCGGGTCTAGGTTTGCAACGGCATAGGTACAGCAAATGTACAAGTCTTATGGTATATGTGGGTATATACTGTATGTATGTTACAACGTTTCATAGAAAATTCTGACAAACCGCTATAATAGGACTAAAATTAGAGCATAACAAGTTTTTTTATGATTCCGTTTCATATTGGGTGAAAACTGTGTCACATTACAAGCACGGCTAACCGCTCTTTTTGTAAACAAACAACATGGATCGATGTAACTTGTTTTCATTAACTTAAATAAGAATAATTTGACTATAATTGAGACCAAATCATGTTTCTGTGTATAAAAAACTATATGTCTATTATATCGGAAACAAAATCAGTAAAATAGTTGTATCTGATACGACGATCACTCTCATCTGTTTTATATTTACTACGTCATCAATATGGCGCTCTTCACGCCTTTTCCTTCAGATATTATCCAGATGTCACAATGTCCCGTTACATGCCAAACCATCTGAACAATACAGAATCTTGAAATATACTGGTCCTATACATATTTGGATTCCATTACAACTATATGATATCGACATTTCATCAAATTATGAACCATTTAATTTCTCCCTCGTACTGAGAAACCCGGACATTTTCACACGTGTACGAATTAATCCGATCTTGAAAGTTGGAATACAAAATTTTATGACGTCACAATTGTAAACAGAAGAAGCCAACACCACACTATGTCAGATAGTGTAGGTGACCATAGGCTAGTCTCATTTTACCTTTGATATTTATGCAGCACTTGGCCTAGGATTTACAATTATTTTCACAGGCATAGTTAATATACATTACGTTCAAGTCCGCATCGTATTCTTAACTAGTATTAGGGAAATCTACAACAGTTGGGTTTGTCATTAGCCCAATGTCGCCTTCCAAATTATTCATGCGTCCATAGCTGATCGGCAATATTGACCCGAGTCTTTTTATCCAAAGCACGTTTTTTCAGTAGTATGGAGGGGGCGGGGCTGTTTAGCGACAACAGAAAATACGTTACATACCGTCCTTGGGCACCTGTAGCGACAAGGTTTTACAACTTACCCTGAGCACATTTAGCGTCAAGGGGACTTGAACATGGGGAACTATTGGCTCATTATAGCGAGAAGGGAAAGTGGATTAAATATGACTGGAACAGGTGAGGTGACGTCATGGTACTAGGTAGTTTAGCGGAAAGCGGGTGACGGGAACATTCAGTTAGTTCAATGAGTGGTGGGTGGCGGGAAAGGTCAGCTAGTTCAGTGTGTGATGGTGTCGGATAGCAGCTGGCAGTCAGCGGGTTCAGCTAGTTCAGTGTGTGATGGTGTCGGATAGCAGCTGGCAGTCAGCGGGTTCAGCTAGTTCAGTGTGTGATGGTGTCGGGTAGTAGCTGGCAGTCAGCGGGTTCAGCTAGTTCAGTGTGTGATGGTGTCGGGTAGCAGCTGGCAGTCAGCGGGTTCAGCTAGTTCAGTGTGTGATGGTGTCGGATAGCAGCTGGCAGTCAGCGGGTTCAGCTAGTTCATGAACTGTATCAATAACATAACACTTGGCGGGAAGGGTAAACGAACAAACAAATATATGGCAAAGAGAATACATATCTTTTCGAGTCATATGAATGACCCTGAAAATGGCCTTTTTTATATTTGTTAACACCATTTAACATAGAAGACACTGCATAGGTCTTTTTCTCTTCCTCAAACTTATTCTGACTTCTGGACCGTAGATGAGGACTCTCTTCAGACAGCCTTGTCTTTCCAAATAAATTCTTCTTTTCCCATCGCTCGTAATGGTGATCTGGATAATTGTCCACAATGCTCAGACATACATGGGTAAGTCTGTGTGGCACAGCATCAATGATAAGAGGTTGTTGATGATTCAACGTTAGTCCATAACTTGTGACGAGAACAGGCGGAGGTAAGAAAATGAACCGGGGTTATTTATAGTGGAAGAGCTGATCAAAACGGATTGACTTTTTCCACCAATCCAACCATGCGTTACAAAAATATGTCACAGAGTGTACTCTGTCTTCCAATTCGAAAAGAGCTTACTGTGACGTCACATTCCCAGTATGCGTGCGCTAGTATTCTTTGCGCAGTGAATCAATGCAACAAAGTTGTCAAACTATCGCCGTCGAGACGATAAAAAAAAAGATTTTAATAAGAATCTATTCGATTTCCTCTCTTTTCAAGAATTCTTTCCTGTACCGGCACCTTCGCCACCTTCTTCTTCCTGACCACGCGTCAAGGATTATAGAGTCAGAAAGAAGAATTGGGGAAATTGTTAACAGCAACAGAAAGAAGCAGAACAAGCTTATCTCCTGCAGCAGCGAGAATAAGAGGCAAGAAGGAAACGACATGAAGAAGAAGAGCTGAGACGAAATAAGGTCTAGGAGAGGAGTACAGTGAAAGCCAAACGATCACGGTACTCATAGACATTTTGGCAGAGTTAATGAGTCTGTAACAAATCTATCAGAGTTTTAAAGCTGATTAAAGCTGGTTCCTAAGTTAGTTTTCGTTTGAAGAAAATAACACATAACGGTACTTTCCAGAGCCATTCACTTCTATCGAAAAGAGATAGTATTCATTTTGCTGCAATCAATTAAAACTCAAAATCCGTCTTTCAGATAATAATGGATGTGGGGGTATGGGGTGTCGCGGGAAATGGTAACACCTCTGTCTGGTTAAGCAGTCGTACTCTTTCTAGTGTAGCTCTCCAAACTTCGGTCGCTAGATGGCACTAAGCCCTCACATTTGGCTCTAAGATTATGTGGCGAGCTCAGCGGCCAAATCCATGAAAACGGCCTCGAATAGCCTGATAAATGAGGTTGAGGGCAGCAGACGGGTCTTAAACCCTCGGTGAGTTAGGCTTTGTCTAACTAGCATGTGAAGACTGGATAATGCGACCTAAGCGGAAGAACCACCAGCTGGTCAGCAGACAGAAAGAAGATTCGCAGCAAAGGGCAGTGGAATGCTAAGGGCACGACGGGACACGTAGGACATCCTGGTAAACAACTGCACTCAACTCTATCTTCGGCCGTCTCGACTTTGTCATGCTGTTGGAACCAGATGGTTTGGGGTGAGAGAGTGAGGTCGACGAACTGCTCAAACGTTCCTCACTAAACATAAAGGCAGCTCAGGGCATTAGGGTCATTAACCATTGAATTGGAGCAGTTGTGGAGTCTGACAGCATCCTGAGCGACTGAGCCTCCCTCTTCAGGAATACACTGCTCACCTACCTAGCATGAGGAAAGGGCTAGAGAAGGTGTTCTAAACATTGCCTGCTCTAAACTTTCCTAGCCAGTATATCGCGGCTTGCAGAGACCCTAGGGCAGCGTTCAAAATACAAACAAATGAAATGAGGATTGTTCCTCTCACACTTGGCGCATGCAATGTGCGCACATAAAAAGACAGAGAAGATGCGGAAAGACTTCTGAGGAGACCCGCCCTAATATGAAAAGTACTCGCTTTATACAGCGTGGACATTGCTGCCTTGCGCAAGACCCGGCGTGCAGCAAAAGGCGAATTCTGTGTGGAAAGGGCTCTGGATACACTTTCAACACAGCCTCGGAAATCATATGACCCTCAACCAGAAAGCATCAATAATGGTTTGATGAGAATTGACACGAGATCAGGCAGTCGTTTGATCAGAAACACCGCCTTCTTCAAACCAAACTCAACAACCCTAAGTCCACTTCTAGGAAAGATGTGTTCATAACACGCAGAACTGTATAGCAGAAGCTCCGTCAGATGTGACACATATGGCTGAGCAATAAAGCTGATGAACTCCAGTGCTACGCAGACCAGCATGATATGAAAAACTACTACACTGCCCTGAAAGAATAGTATCGAATTACAGCCTCCGGATCATCCCCAATTCTGAGCGCAGACGGACACACAAATTACTGACAAAAAGAGGATTCTTCAACGATGGGCTGAACACTTTGACAGCGTCCTGAATCGCCCTTCATCCATCAATGATGAAGCCATCTGTCGTCATTCAAAATTAACCATCAACAACGCACCGTATGATCCTCCAACCTTGCTTCAGACACAGAACGCAATATGCTCTCGAGTGGCAACGCACCTGGGTCAGACTCCATCCCAGCTGGAGTCTATAAGGAAGGGTTCACAGGCCTGAGAGAAAGGCTCCACCAACTATTTTACTGATGTGGAAATACGAGACGATTCCTCAGGAATACAAAGACGCTTCCATTCACCTGAAAAAGCGCAAATGGAACCGTCAGGCTTGCGACAACCCCGGTATATATCCGTACTCCCAAGTGCAGGAATTATACTCGCCAGAATCCTGATGACTCGCCTCACTGCACACCTTTACCAGAGACAACTGCAAGAAACCTAGTATGGATTCCTAAAACAACGTGGACCCATCGACATTGTGTTTGCTGCAAGGCAGCTGCAAGAAAAATATTTGAGTAAAAAACACCGACATTTTCTCCATCTACGTTGACTTGACAAAGGCCTTTGAACTTCAAATGCACCTGGAGTATAACAGGTGCATCTGGGATGAGCTAGCTATGGAGGCCATAACCGAAGCAGCCATGGTAGAAGAGGAGGAGGAGAGAAAGAACGAAGCAAGAGGAGAAGAAGAAGAAAGAAATGATCCTGACACAATTCATGATGAGGCATATCTGTGAGGTCACAAATGAGATTAGGACGCCTCCACAGCCATTACTAGCACGACAACCACAGTCACAACAGCCACAACATCCACGACCTCAACTACCCTCAGTACCACATAGTCGTCATCCTTGGGTGTGGCATAGAAGAAGGTAAGTCTTCACTGTCGCTCAAAGTGACAACTGAATGATGAGGCCACTCATCCAGCCTCTGCTCTCCCATCAGCTACAGTCGATTGGGATAGTGACTGGAGACGTTGTTGTGTCTGTGATGCCAGGCATAGGAGATGTCACCGGTAACCAGGTGCATTGAAATTTCCAAAAACACATGCTCTTTTCATGACTAACCAAATCTCTAGAAAAGAGACTATGCAAGTTGCCAATTCGTATGAATGTGGAGATAGATGTGTGATTACAAACTCCTTTCTTGATGTGTATGTGTTTGTGTATATATGTACGTTTGTATGCGTCCCCGTACGTTGTGTGGATTGTATATTCATGGATTGTTTTCTCTCCCTTCTGTGTATATAGTATATGTTGTGGTCTGTTTTTCTCATTTCCATGTGTGGATAGTATATATTGGGGTTTTGATTGTATATTGCGGTTTGTTTTATCTCCCTTCTGTGTGTGGAAAGTATATTTGTGGGAGGTCTCTTTTCCATTTGTGGATAGTTTATTTGGGGTTTGTATTCTTGTGTGGATATTTTTTGTGTTGTTTTCTTATCTGCCCTTCCGTGTGGATAGTAGATTTGGGGGAAAGGGGATAGATTCCATTCCGTGTGGATAGATATTTAGTTTCCCTTCAGTGTAGATAGTAGATATGGGTGTATGTATATGTGTTTGTGCCTTCGTGTACATTTGTGTTGATAGTATATATTGAGGTTATTTTCTTCCCTCCTTTGTTAATAGTAGGTATTTGGATTTTTCTTCCCTTCTATGTTGATAGTAGATAGTGTGTGTGTGTGTGGGGGGGGTACACGTTTGCGTGCATAGTAGATTTTGTATTTTTAAAGCTATCCTTCTATGTGAATAGTAGATATGAGGTTTGTTTTTAGCTTCCCTGCTCTGTGGATATTATGTTTGTGGGTTGTTGTTTTTTTTTTCTTTCTCTTCCTTATGTCTGTGGATAGTATATTTGGTGTTTGTATGAAAATAGAAGAAACCCAAAGACCCATTTCAGGGCCACTAATATTCTTTAAACGATATTTATTCTCTTTGTTATAAATGTGTAAACGTTCTCAAGAGGGGCCTGTGATGTATTTTCCCTACACAGCTAAACAGCCCCACTATATTACTTTGTTTCGTTTCAAATCCGTTTAATACAGCTGGCCTAACTCGTTTCATTACCTGTCGAAGCGACGTGACCGAATGTACGAATGTTATTTTGAATATATTTTTTTTCACTCTTGTAGAAGCTCTGTCAAACAATTACGACTTCGGCAACTGAATTATGAGGTGGCACCTCTTAATTTGAAAGTGAATATTCGAATATCACCTTTATAATTTCGAAAGAAAGTTGAATGTCCTATAGCTTTTATATAGCTAATCATTTCTTTCATTTCAAACTTATGGCTTTAACATAGACATGTACTTGTGAAACGTCCGGAATTGAAAAATCTCATTTAGAGAATGACTTATACATATATATTGGTAGAGTAGATTAGATTACATCCATACATATATACATACTTAGATACATACATACATACATACATACATACATACATACGTACGTGCGTGCGTGCGTGCGTGCGTGCGTGCATACATATATACACACACACACACACACACACACACACATACATACATACATACATACATACATACATACATACATACATACATACATACATACATACATACATACAATTTAATAGGTCACAAATAAGATTTAATAGGTTACAAGAGCACGTCTAATATC
This sequence comes from Unio delphinus, assembly GCA_029339505.1. Lineage (NCBI taxonomy): Eukaryota > Metazoa > Mollusca > Bivalvia > Unionida > Unionidae > Unio > Unio delphinus. Next base: position 2,172,994 of record JAQISU010000101.1, read on the forward strand.
TGTACACAGACAAATTCTCTCATAACATCAACTCCGCGAGAAATCCGAGTTTTATACGTTGGTGCTGCCACATTGACTAAGCTCGTCCAACAATGATGTGAATTTTGTATGCAAGAAGAATGTAGAATTAAACTTAAAGGGGAGCATCGAGATCATTGCTTAATTGGTAAAGTGTTCGGCAATGTTTGGGATGGTCTCACTTTGGAGACTCGGCCAAACCATAATCATTCTTTTCAGCATCTTCATTATTCACAATTTACAGTCAGTCGCTGAGATTTTAATGTGATAACCAGTCATCTGTTTATCACACATAATGTATCCCATTCTGTTGGTAGCATATTCCTATCATAAAAATTAACCCAGTCTATTAGTAGCATCTTCATATCATGCAAAATGTAGTAATCCAGTCTATTGGATGCATCTTCCTATCATGCAAACTGTAACTGGGATATTTTCATCTAATCTTTGGCTATATGTAGGCTGTCGTACATCGCCTCTTATCAATTTCGACGTAAAATTATATCAAGGAATCGATTGGAGAACTAAATTTTTGTATATGACGACGTGTGAAATTCTCAACATTAACAAAATATCGTTGTGTGTACATTTTTTCTTTCATCTTCTCCTTCTAGTGGAAATATTTGTAAAAATAATGATATGACGAATTGGTGGTTAAGCTTGACACAAGATAATATCTGCCATCATCCAAATCAAAAGTATTAGTAAAGTTCACATTGTGTTACTAAGAAACAGAATTGTAAAGGAATAAATGTGCGGCTGTTAAATTTACTTGATTTCCCCATATGAGGCCATTTGTTTTTATCAAGTGACAATATGGCGTCGGCGTTCGCCTAACTTCGTATAGTAGAGTGCAGCGCAGGGAGCACACGAAGCGGGGAACCAGACTAATTTACAGCATGCAAAACTAATTTTACGATTTGGAAAACACATATCAATAAAAACATTTTTTTTAAAAATTGTGCTTTGCTTAAAATTACTATATATATATATATATATATATATATATATATATATATATATATATATATATATATATATATATATATATATATATGTGTGTGTGTGTGTGTGTGTGTAAGATTTACTTCAGTAAGTCATGAAAATTAACAAAAAAATTATGTCACGTGCTTGGAATTAAGTTGCTGTTCTTAGCATAAAGGCACGATTACAAAGTTGATAGGCGTAGGAATAATATCCAAAATTGAATAGTATATCGCCCGATATCAGTTTCTTTTTTAGCGATTATGGCGCAGACTGCTTCTTATTTTATATGCTGTCACTGAGTGCGTTGATAAGACCTACCTTGGTCTTAAACATGATTTTATTATTTATGATATAGAGAATGGTTTCTCTGTTATAATATCCCAGAAGTCTGTTTTCTCAACATTTTCCCTTTGGAGCTTCAGCCTTCATAATGATATAACGGATAATTTCACATAGACAATTTACTGTTAGCTCTTGTTGCTCTTAAGAGAAAACAACACCTCCAGGAGAAAAACGTGAAGGAGATAAAACGAAATAAACCCAGACAAGAGTCAGACTTATGTCGATGGAACTATTTATTGTGTATTATCTCAATATTTCTAAAGCGATTACATCTTTACCGTCTAATAAACCTCATTGTACGTAACCATCAATAGTGCTTTATAAGCGTTATCATTTGTGCCCGTTAATAGTGGTTACCTAAATCAAGTAGTGTTTAGACTGCCATGTGCCGTTGCATAATGTACCGACAGATCACTGTCTGTACAGTTCACTTGAGACATAGAACGAATAGCTTAGACCAAATGCCGTGCATTATGCGATGACAGATCTGGGTCTACTGTGTTCTCAGCTGGACCGCATAATACAAGAATACATATGATGTCTTCAAAACTTAGAGAAAAACATACGGACGAACATTTAAGTATGAGATAAAAACGAAACAATCTACTGTAAATAACTCAACAATCAGGACGAAATTTAGAGGACAATGCTCTGCCTGCCTGCGAAAGTAACCGAGAAAAGGTAACGTTATGGTTGAATAATACTTTTTTTTCTAGATACCTTTATTACCCGTGTAAAAAAAAATGTGATGGGCGTGTAAGAAGAAATATATGTGACAGGCGTGTAAGAAGAAATATATGTGACAGGCGTGTAAGAAGAAATATATGTGACGGGCGTGTAAGATAGGTCGGTGACTATTGCTTATCTTGACAGGTGGTGGTATTTATAGTTTTGCCATCAATAAAAACGAAGACTCAGCCCACCTGTCCGTCCGAATATAACATAAAGCAACTAACAACGTCCCACTACTACTGTCTTTGGTTTGGTGAGCGTAATCATGTACTTCCTGTCATGCTGACAACTTGTCCCTTCCTAATAAATGTAATTCTGTTTTAAAGAATATTTAGTGAATCAGAGGCTATAGCAAAAACTGAGAATAATTAAATATTTATAAATAGCTGTGTAGTTGTTACAAAATCAATCATGTACTCAAACGCGACAGTTTTCTATAGTTTTCTCAGCTTGATGAACGTATATTCTGTAGTTGATACGCAGGCTTTTAGCTGAAATACTGTTTAAACTGATTACCTCTGGCAACTAAAGTACTCACCCTAATTTCTGACGAATGTTAACTTTATGTACAATTCGATAGGACTTTTACAGCCTTACCTGAGTAGACTAAACCTGCTTTCCAAACATTCTAGAGATGTTATCTCTAAATTGCCGACTACCGGTAGTTCACTTTCACAGACAAAATGGTGCGGTGATGGGTGTTGTTTGTGAGGGGCTTTATTTCTTAACATAAAGAGCTATTTATCAAAGTTAAATCTAACTTACGTATTTTGTTGCTGTTATTGGAATCGCCCCTTTGACGTCATATGCATGATATTTGATATGATTTGTAATTGTGTAATTTTAATGGTATTACCGACTTACCGTATGTGCCATAATTCAGTGCTGAAGGCATAATTCCTTATGATCATTGACCAAAAGATAACACGATAAATGACATGCATAACTATATGCATTTTACTCCATATAAGAGGTGTCCCGTGGATGTCGAAATTTTGACATTAATGATGCTTAAAATAGCTTTCTTTTTCTACCATTTATAAGTTGATTACGACATAATTCAGACAGGGTAAAGGTTATTTTGTTGGTATTATTGTATTACTTTCTTTAGTATTAATGTACACTCGTCCCATAATATGCAAGCGGGGAAAACAATGAAGTTAGATAATGACCAGAACAGTCTTTCAGTGGACCTTTTCTTATCTTAATGTTAGAAAATATTAGAAAAGTAAGAACATTTTTTAAATAAATCCCATGGTAGGGGATTGATTGATTAAGCATAACTTGGATGGAGTCTGATTTTGCAGTACCTGTTATTTGTATGAGAGAGCGATGATGTGGATTGAACAAACTCTTACATATTGTGTTACTCTGAAACAATACCAGATTAAACCGCAATGCGAGAGCACTCATATTTTCTATGAAACAATATGTATCATCCTTGCAAGACTGTATTGTACTCTCTTTTGGAGTAGAGCAAGCTATAACTGAATTTTTCTATCAAAACACAAGTCACAAAGCTATATTGTAGTACATTCAGTAGTTACAGCGTCATGAGTTTAATATAAATGCATTAATAAAAACAATGCGTACTTTGTTAAACGTTTGGGTGCTCTGATATATTATAATTTTTGTAACAGATTCTATTTTTTAAGCATTTGGAGTCTTTTAGAATAAAACTTTCCATTAAGTAATACTTTTTGTCAACAAAATGCTAATTGTGACCAAGTATAAAATTTTGTTTACTGGAAAAATTATTTATCTCCATTAATTAAGAATCATTGTTGTGTTCAGTGTTTGATTTGGGCTGAAATTATTTAATTCAAATTTACGCTTCTCTGAAAATACAAAGTGCTCATTTCTTCTTTTTTTGGAAACAGACAATAAATGGGAATTATAGTGAATTGAAACAAGGAAACGTTGGTTTATATTACTGTAATTCAAAACAGTAATTCACTACAGACTTATCAACACCTTCAGCGTTGGCGACTATTTGGAAAACTACTCAAGTTTATTCATAACTTTATCCATTAGGACTTGTCTTAGAAATTATAGGATTATCTGGGTTTAAATTCGCAATATCGTAAGTTCTTTTACCTTTTCACATTGTATTCTTGAGAAGTAAATTATATGTTGCATTTCACAATTCTAGTTGTTTCTCCCTCTTTTCTATTATTTATTTTAAGACAATTGAGACGTGGTAATGGAATACAAGTATTCTCAAAGCTGGTTGCGTTTTATATAGTTGTGTTTTATATAGACGTACAAGAGAATACAAGCGTTCATTTACCGAATTAAGACTTTAAAACAGATGTTAATCAATGCTGCAGAAAATATGAAGATTTACTCATTATTTTCATTGATGACTATATCGAGATAAGCACCGTCAACCCCGATAGTGAGATTTGTCAATACAGTAAAGAATCAATTGATATTTGATGCATTTTATTAAGCTAAACGTACACGACAACAAAAACATATCTAAAACTTACAGGACAAATCGAAGATATTTGAGACTTACAGGACAATTCGAAGATATCGAAAGCTTATGGAACAACTTAAAAATATCGAAAACTTACAAGACAACTCGAAAATACTGAAAACGTACAGGGCAACTCAGAGATATCTAGAATTTACAGGACAACTCGAAAATACCGAAAATGTACTGGGCAATTTAGAGATATCTAAAATTTGAAGGACAACTTGAAGATTTCGGAAACGTAAAGGACAACTCCAAGATATCGACAATTTTACGAGATCGAGCAACAATGATTTAACAAGTACAGTGACAGCATTTATCGAAAAAGAAACCTAAATTTAAAGCGCAAGGTGATGCTGTAAACGAAGTTGAGAGTGGCTAAAAGTTTACAAATATCGAAAATCATTCATATGTCTGAAAGGATTGAAGGATTGCTACGAATTGTTCAAAGTTACAAAACACGTATGCCTATCAATTCCTTTGTTAGAAAGTTATGACGTATCCTTTTATGAAAGTAATGTACTATGGCTATCATACAGTCTCGTGAATACTACATAGTATGACATCTGCTATTTGACATTGGCTAACTGCTCGGTTTGAGAAATATCTTTCCTACGTCGACTACTCCACATAATTGAGGAATAATCACAAAATCTAACAAAGCTATAAACAAAGACACAAAATTGCAAATAGCACCTAACCTGAGTTTCCTACATTATTCAATTTTTGTTGATCAAGAGTTACCTCTGTACGACAAACACTATGATCTTTACAAAGCAGAAAATCACTATGATCTTTACAAAGCAGAAAATCACTATGATTTTTACAAAGCAGAAAATGAAGAGCGTAAGAATGAAAAATATTTATTGTTTTCTTAGTTAGAACGGTACATGTAGCAGTTACAGGCTATATCATGCTGCGATAATGAGATATACGTGCCTTTCCTGACTAGTCTACCTGACATGAGATATACGTGCCTTTCCTGACTAGTCTACCTGACATGAGATATACGTGCCTTTCCTGACTAGTCTACCTGACATGAGATATACGTGCCTTTCCTGACTAGTCTACCTGACATGAGATATACGTGCCTTTCCTGACTAGTCTACCTGACATGAGATATACGTGCCTTTCCTGACTAGTCTACCTGACATGAGATATACGTGCCTTTCCTAACTAGTCTACCTGAAATGAGCAAGTATTCCACCCATTATGTTCTAACAGATAAACTAGCATGTTTGCCGCAAATGCAATTTATTTTTAAAATATGAACTTGCGAAAGGAAAATCATATCATTGCGATCTGTTTGACTGTTAGAAATCGGCAAAACATATGATTCTTTTAAAATAAATGACTGAAGCTAGCTCTGTCTGTCTGTCTGTCTGTCTCTGTCTCTGTCTCTCTCTCTCTCTCTCTCTCTCTACATATATATATATATATATATATATATATATATATATATATATATATATATATATATATATGTGTGTGTGTGTGTGTGTGTGTGTGTGTGTGTGTGTTAGTTTTAAGAAGCCTGACAACTACCTATGGTTTTGCAAAAGATAACGGTTATCTAGCATTTAACAGCAGTCAGGAAACAGCGAGCTAGAAACTGTTAGACGAGGCGTGCTTATCATGCGAATTTTCATTGATCGCGAAACCAAACAAAACTTGACAATATATATCAATTTGTCACATTCAAACAATGTCGTATAATGGTAGAAAATCAAAAGAAATGAGAAAAGTAAAAAAAAAACATCGATAAAATATGATGCCAATTCCAACCTCATCTAAACTTCTTTCAATTTTTTCAAAACACTGTATCCATTTGTGCCACTACTCAATCAACTCAGCATTTTTGCATACAGACGTATTACCGCGTGCACTTTTAACGAATCCATAAATGTTCAGTGACAAAGAAAATTAATTAATATAGAAATGGTTTTAGAACAATATAAAGCGAGTAAAAATCAGGGTTAGCAGACTCTTTATATTGTAGAGATATGCAGAGTTTGAATGTGTATTTTTTTTACAGCACTTACATTTTCGAAACAATTCATATTAATCAAAGATGTGCAAAACCTTTTATCCTATAAATCTATGCAGGGTTAAGATAGAAGAACTGTATTTTGGAATCCAAGTACTAACGACTATGTGAAGGAAATTAGATTAATATGGTATTACACTGCAGAACATTGATTGATTGCAGGAGAAATTCAACAGAGGATGATACATGAAAGGTGGTAAATAAAGACTTAGTGTATTAACACAATAAAATATTATAATTGTATGCTAGTTTTGCAAATCTAATATTTTGGGACAGATAAACAGTCTTCAAGTTTCAACAGCTAAGTACAGTGCACATCACTTGTAAATATATGGTCCTATCCTTCTAAGTGCATTACCCTACCCTTGTAAGTACAGTGTCCTACCCTTCCTTACAAGTATTGTGTCCTTCTCTTTTAACTACAGTGCCCTATCCGTGTGGGTGCAGTGCCCTAGCCTTGTAACTACAGTGCCCAACTCTTGTAACTACAGTGCCCTATCCTTGTAGGTACAGTGCCATGACCTAGCAACTACAGCGTCCTACTCTTGTAACAACAGTGTCCTATGCTTGTTAGGTGCAGTGCCCTGCCCTTGTAGCTATAGATCCCTATCCTTGAAACTACAGTGCAATATCCTTGTTAAGTGCAGTGCCCTACCCTTGTAAGTACAATGCCCTACCCTTGTAACTACAGTGCCCTACCGTTGCAATGACAGTGTGCTATCCTTGTACGTGCATTGCCCTACCTTTTAAGTACAGTGCCCTATCCTTGTAAGTGTTGTGCCCTACCCTTTTAAGTACAGTACATTACCCTTTTAAGTACAGTGCCCTACTCTTGTCAGTTCAGTGCCCTACATTTGTAAGTGTACCGCTCTACCTATTTCCTGCAAATCATTTTAAAGTCACTGTGTACCCTGAATTTGCACAGCTATTTAACGAGATTAATTGTACGATACTGAGGTTATTTTTTGGCATATAAACCATCAGCAATTATATAACTACTTTAAAAATTTTTAGAGTGAGGACTCTATGAAAGGATATATATCACAAGGCAACAAGAGAATCCGAGAGAGTCATCTAAACTGGGCTGTGAGGATGGCAACATGTTATTGTTAGCGTTCGTGAATGCGCGTGATAGAAAAACGTGTGTCAGGTACTTTTTCATAGTTATTGAAATCATTCTATATATTTCGTTCGTTTTTCCACGTGCAATATAAACTGCTTTCTGAATATAAAATACATGTAACAGATGAGAATGCTCTCAAATCAAATTTTAAACAATCGATATCAAAACAATAAACGTAATCGGCACGGACATACCTTAAGGAGATGATTAATTCATGTGTTCACAAGGAGTCAGAAGAATATACAATTGCGCACCAAGATGTTGTGATGTATACACCTGCTGTTGGATGCTTCGAAACGTAAATAACTATCAAGCAGGTAATGTTCAATGCAAGAGAACATTGTCACAGAATTAGGCGAAAATTGAATTTATTTCTTCTTGAATTACAAACTAATTTCACCATTTTTTTTTGTTTCGTCGTACATGCGTTACCTGGGATGAATAAGTGTTTTTTTCAAGGTAAGCGACGTGTAACGATTTGCATGTGCCTGACTACGAATCACTTGAAGTCAGGAACATTAGAATCACGAGATATATAAGGCAGAATAATTCTGATAAGATGACGGGTCTAAAAGTATCTTATCACAGGAGAGATAGCTCGTCATTCTTTCTCCAGCCAAAGGGCTGATTTGTAGCGGAACGTCTCTGATTTGTAGCTGAACGTCTCTGATTTGTAGCTGAACGTCTCTGATTTGTAGCAGAACGTCTCTGATTTGTAGCGGAACGTCTCTGAATGTCTCTGAATCGTAGCTGAATGTGACTGATTGTGCCGTGATTGTGCTGTTTAATTGTGCGATCGAATTGAGGTATCTGACTGTCTGTCTGTCGGATTGTCTGTCCGTCTACATCTGTCGAGATGTGTAAATATCCGGAAATCATGAAGTCTTAATGTCCGAGTGTCGGAGCTGTCTAGAGGTGTAAACGTCCGGGGTAGCATCTAGATATATGGGACCGATGGTTCTAGTAGATGCTGTATGCTGTCTGTACGTATAACTGTTGTGGATTGACTTATATCCACTATACTAGTCATATTCTTTACACTAATTATATCAATTATACTAGTTACATCAACAATATATCCATCATACTAGTTATATCCATCATACTAGTTATATCCATTATACTAGTTATATCCATTATACTAGTTATATCCATCATACTAGTTATATCCATTATACTAGTTATATCCATCATACTAGTTATATCCATCATACTAGTTATATCCTTTATACTAGTTATATCCATCATACTAGTTATATCCATCATACTAGTTATATCCATTATACTAGTTATATCCATTATACTAGTTATATCCATTAATAATAATAATAATAATAATAATAATAATAATAATAATAATAATAATAATAATAATGAGGACTTTGTATAGCGCCTAGTCTTTAGAAGCTCTAAGCGCTTTACAACATCTATATTGATATGACTACACTACAGAAAAACAAATAACAAAAACCATAAAAGAGGAAAACATAAAAACATGCTGAAAACATATAAGATACAAAACATGATTAGGTCTCTAAGTTTGTTCCTGCAGTCGAAACAGGTGAGTCTTAGGAGCACTCGTACAAGGGACCACTGTGTCTTTGTGTCTAATTTCGATGGGCAATTCGTTCCACATCGCCGGTCCTTGGTATGTAAAAGAACGGTGTCCATATGACTTCGTTTTCATAGTGAAAACAATGAGTATACAATTCTCAGAAGAGGAGAGTATATATCTTGATGGTGTGTACACATTGGTGAGGCCGGATAGGTATGTTGGACTCGAGTCTGTCAGTGAAACATAGCACAGAGAACAAATTTTGCGTTTGATTCTGAATTGAATGGATAGCCAGTGTAGGGTACAGAGCAGTGGTGAGGTGTGCTCTTATTGAGATACTCTAAAAATGATCCGAGCAGCTGTATTTTGAACTTTTTGAAGTTTCTGGAGGAAATATTGTGACAAACCAGACAGAATTGAGTTACAATAGTCAAGTCTTGAAAGTACTAATGAACATAAATGTGTTTTAATGGCATAAACTGAAAGATATTTGCGAATGGAGCTGATGCGTCTCAGCTCAAGATATGTGGCCTTGCATATGTTCATGACATGTTGGTGCAATGTTTGAGTACTGTCCAGAGTAACACCTAGGTTTCGTGCTTACTGTGTGAATTTAATGTTAGTGTTGATGATATTTATTGTCTGAGGTAAAGGATGTGAATGAGAAAGTCATTGTGTTATGATCATAATGGCCTCAGTTTTATCACCATTCATCTTCAGCTTGTTACATATCATCCATGAGTTCACATCACAAATGTACCTCTCTACTCTTTGGATGGTAGCATCAACTTAAGTTGGGTGGCTAGACTTGTATATTTGGGTATCATCCGCGTACAATTGGTGAGACACTGGGTGATGATCTATGAAACTTGAGAGCAGCTGAGTGTATAGAATGAAGTGAACAGATCAAAGAACATACTAATTTGGAACACCACAACATAGATCAACTGGGCTGGAGTTTATTCCATTTGCAGATGCAATTTGTGTCATGTTGATAAAGTAGGACTTGAACCACTGTAAGGCTGTATTGTGAATACCAAATACATGCTGGAGACATGAAGTAATTTATCTTGGTCTATTGTGTCAAATGCTGCAGAAACATCAAGGAGGGTGAGGACTGTGATCTTTCTACTATCCAGAGCAGAGTTAATGTCATTAAATGCTTTCAGAAGAGTAGTTCAGTACTGTGGCAAGAGCGATATGCAGGCTGTACATTGCTAAAAGGACTGTTTGAACTCAAATAAAATACAAGTTGGGTCAGAACAACTTTTTCTAAGATTTTTAAATATGAACGGGAGATTATAAACTAGGCAGTAGTTTATTTGAATCGTTATGGTCATGTGTGAGTTTCTTCAGCAGAGGCTTTGCGATGGCAATTTTAAAAAATGATGGGAATTCCCCCGATAAGAGAGAGATATTAATAACATCAGTTAGTGAAGGCAATATTGAGTCTAAGCACTCAAGCGGCAGTGATGTTGGAATTGGATCATGTTCACATTCTTTTGGTGCACTCTTCATCAACATTTTTCGTACTAAATCCATAGAGATAGGTTCAAATGCGCCGAAATTCTGTATTATACATGTATGGTGACGAGTCAATTTAAATTGTGTTGTCGAGCTTATATGAAATGGTTTGTACTTTGTCACGGAAAAAATTTGCAAATAGGTCCGGAAAGTCTAGGAAGTGGTATACATTTGTTCCTTGATCTTAGTTTGTTAAATATCGCAAAGAGCTCTTTTCAGCTGTACCTCTCCGTGATCTTAGTACTGTAGTGTGATAAATTGGCTACATGGACTGTGTTTGTGACATTCTTCTTAGCAGCTTCATAGATTTGTTTATGAATAGTGAGTCTGGTGGAAACCTAAAGCCTCTCTGCTTTACGACGATAACACTCATATACCATGGAGAACACTTTCTTATTGATACTCTGCATTTGGTGGCTGGGGCATGCTTTTCAATCAATGAACGCAGGCAGTTATCCAGTTTTTCTGCTGTAGGATGTACCCAAAGGTGTTCGGCGTTCTTGGATGTCATGCATTAGTTTGGTTCTATGTATCATACGGAGGTTTCTCTTAGTAGCAAATAAAGGTGGAGGGTTAGGGACTGATACGTCGAGATGGCATATAATGCAGAGGTGACCTGATGCAAGTTCGTGGGATGCAAGGGTGTATTGCAGAATATTATCATCAGGTCTATGGAGAAACCAATCTCAAATGTGACCATGTTTATGGGTGGATTGGTTAACTGACTGTTTAAGGAGTTTTGACGTGCATGGAATTTCTAGGACAATCAAAGTGACAGCGGAAATCCCCAAGAACAATTAGGTTGCCACCTATCGAATTTTCATACTTCAGAAGATTCAGAAACTGCTCCATCAAGAGAGATTCAGTCACCTTGTTTGTTTTACTAGGAGTAGGGCGGTAGAGACAGAAAAAATGGACACACATTTGTTCCAGTTTGAATGTTGTTTGGACTAGCTCAAACGATGTGTGGCAGATATTGAAGGTTGTGTTGTACTTGAAGCATTTTATCATGGAATTATTATTGATGACAGCAATTCCACCTTCTCGAAAGTTGCGTTGGAACGACTTGATGGAGTAAGCAGTGGGTGTTAAATCCTCGCACTTGGGCTCAACTCCTAATGTTTTTAGGCATGTTTCTGTCATTAAAAAGACGTCGATATTCTGGTCGTTGATAAAACTAACTATTTATATGCGTTTTTCCGGTGGCTTACTAACTGGGCGCTGACTAATGCAATACGTAGTGGTATCTCTGGGACAGTTGACACAACAGTTAACGATTTCAGTTGAATTTGCACCAGGTTATCAAAATTAACGGCCTAATTTTTAAATTGTTTATCTGTAAAAAGCGAAAGGGAGACACATGAAATTCTTCTTCCTGTTCTACACCGGCCTGCTTTAATATATATATATATATATATATATATATATATATATATATATATATATATATATATATATATATATATATATATATATATATATATATATATATATATATATATATATATATTCACATTGACATAAAACAATTGATGATATAGTAATTGATGATAATGACATTGACAATATATAAAGGAATTGATGAAATGACGCGTAATAACAACGGCAAATAATCAGAGTAGACTGACTGTAAATCACATCATAATGAAACTCGTTTCAGTTCAATTCTAATTATGATTCAAATATACCAAGATTACACTTTCTCAGCTAAAATCACTGGATTTTAAAACATTAATCACTGTTAGATTGGAACAGGTGAGAGTAGAGGCATGTAACACACAAAATGATGTAATAAAACCTGCACAGTTTTCATGTCTAAACAATAATTTAGCATCAGGTTTTACCTTTAGCACATTATCGCCTTGTATCCTTAAGGTCTGAAATGGTTCTCAAGTTTACCGTTACACTCGCAAAGAAATATGATAAAACATGGAGACAGTACATCAGATCAAGGCATATAAACGGGAAAACATTTTTCCCAGTGCAAAATTAATTTCATCGAATCAAATTCCTCTATTAGATTTGTATGATTAGTTCAGAAATATAATTGCTTTCTTTGAGTACTACGCACATTGGATGAAATTATCAATACAGCATTGAATACAGCTTCAACTATCCTTAATTAAAGGGTGTGAGATTTCGTGCAAAGAGAGCAGAGACAGCGATCAAACCATTTGACAACTCAACAGTGTAACAATTCTCGATGGCTATAGAAGACAACTAGATATTTATTTGCATGGTTTTCATTTCATACAACAGTTTAAAGATTAAATGATGTTTTCTTTAATAATAAGAATACACATAACGTAGTAACGAAACGAAATTATAAATCAGTAACAAAAGTATAAATTAGTGACTATTGTGGGTTTAGGCAAACAGTAAAACGGAATACGTCAAAACAACAAGCTTTAAAAACTTTAACAAATAGTTTTTTCCCTGGGAAATATTCTAAAAATGATTAAAGGACTTACAGTTTTATGAATCTAATCAAAATTAATCCAATAATAATCCAGAAATAAAATTACAAAATCCTAGTAACGAATTGTTAGAATAAGAAACGATGACGTATATTATAGTTAATACTGTGTTTATCTACAGTTCCTTGTAAAAATAAATCAATATTTAACACTCCAGGTGTTGGGAATCCCAATAACATTTTGATAAACTTTGTGCACAAATTCTGTATAAGCACATTAAATATTTCCAAAGAAACGAATTAACCTATTTTAATATCAAAATGATCTGAAGACACTCTCTAGTGTAAATTAAAAGTCTAAAACTGAAAATAAATATCTAAATGAAAGGTTTGAACGTATTCCAAAACGTAGTTTCGAAAATCCCAAAGTTGCGAAATCGTGATTATATCATGTACGCCTAATACAACCCTGACAAAAAGCAATAGTTTTACTCTAAGAATAAACATTTTAAAAATTGTTTTCTTCTTAATTCACGTGGTCATATCATGACATTGAGAACAACCAATGTTTTAAAAATATAAATAGAACTTGTTTTCGTGGCTGCTACGAATTTAGAATCAATATTAGGCTCTAGGTAAAAATTAATTGTTTCATCATCATCAGTCTCTTGGCCTATTGTGGTCGTTGAGGCACTGTGCTGGTGAACATCTGACAAGTTCCTTCCACTTGTCTCAATCATGTGCCAATGCCTGTGTCTCCGCAACACTTTTCCTGGTCCATTCTGTGATGTTGTAAGTCCACTTTATTTCTCTGTCTACCTCGCCTTCCGCCACCCTGGACCCTGCCCTGCAGCACTGTAGTGGATAGACTGTTGGCTCAAGTGGCATGACCGTAGCATTTCTACTTTCTTTTTTGACAGTGGTGGGGAGGTCTTCATAATGACCTACTCTGTGCCTGATGGTGTTACCCACTTCTTCATTTGTGATATAGTCCATGTAAGAGATGCCAGTGATGGTTTTGTAGCATCCCATTTCAAGTGCCCGGACCTTCGTTGCAATACTGCTATCCACTCTGGAACCCTGCCTGTTCTACAGCGATTATTTCTGCTGCTTGTGGGTTCAGTCTGTTCAAGATGATCTCCAGCATCACCTTACTAGCATGGCTGATCAAACTGATAATTCTGTAATTTTGGCACAGCTGGGGATTCCCTTTTTGGGGGAGTGTTATAATCAGTGACTGGGTCCACCGTGTTGACCATTCGCCGGTATGTCAGATCTTCTTGCAGAATTGTCTTAGTAGCTCTATCACTGATTCCCCACCATTCTTGATAAGTTCAGCTGGGAGGTTGTCTACTCAAACTGCCTTCCCATTCTTCAGTACTCTTATTACTGACTCCACCTCTTCTTTGAGAATGGGGAAATCATCATCATTTGTGGAGTTTGGAACTTCAAGCACCTCTGGATCTTCTGTGTACGGGTGGTTGTAGAGTTCTTTACAATAATCCATCCATCTTTATACAATGTCACATGCTTTGCTTCTGTGAGACATTTCCATTTTCATCTTGAATGGTACTGACTTTTGCTTGCTTATGTCTGGTGAGGTCTTTCACAATTTGGAATGACATTTTGCTGTTATTCTTAATCGGCCTGCTCATTAAATCTGTGCAATTTTGTCCAATACAATCGTCTTCTGCTTTCTTTAAGTTGTTTCTGATATTCTCGTTTATTGTTCTGCGCTCCATTGCCCCTGTTGTGTGTCTGGTGTTTTTTAAGTCTCCTCGGGCATCACATTGAGTCCGAATCTCATCTGTAACCCAGGGTTTATTCTTTGGGGGATGGTGGCCAATTGTGTCCTTAGCAGCGGTTATCATGATTGTGTTTAAAGTGTCTGTCTTCACATTAACATCAACATCCATCACAAGGAGTGGGGCAAATTGTCTTCCAATTGTGGCTTGTAATGAGTTGTTTATGTTACGGTCCTTCAGTTGTTCAAGGTTGAATTTGAGCCTGATTTTCTTTGTCTTGTTAATTTTCCTCAGCTTCACTCGGAAGTTCGTAATCACGATGTCATAATAACTCCCAACATCAGCACCTGGGAACGTTTTTGTTTTGCTTTATTGATGCCAGATCGGTCACGGTTTTGAACCAGTATGTAGTTGATCTGGTTATTATGGGTTCCATTTGGTGCATGCCATGTCCAGCATCGTGAAGCTTTATGTTGGCCCAGGGTGTTGGCTAATACCAAGTTGTTGCAACTTGCGAACTCTAGCAGCCGTCTCCCTCTTTCATTTGTAAGCTCGTTGCAAGAAGGTTCACAATGATCATCCCAGTCTTTTAGATCATCTTGGCCAACTTTGGCATTCCAGTCTCCTTGGATGATGAGGCTGTCTTTTATACTTACCAGGTTTATAATACCATGGAGTTTGTTGTAAAACTCTTCTATTTCTTCGTCATCATGATTGGTAGTTGCAAAATAGACAGCATATACTTGGTTAATTGTGATGTTAAATGGAGATGCTTTCAGGCGAATGGTGATGCTTCTGCTAGATATCGAACGACATTCAAGCACAGATCTCGTGATGGCTTTGTTTATAAGGACGCCTACTGCATTTATGGACTTGTCCAACTCTTCACTATAATATAATATATGCCCATCTTCAGTTCGGTGTTTTCCTAGGGTTTTCCATCGTACTTCCAGGATGTGCCATGTGTGGTGTTCCATCTCATGTGTCAACTCATAGAGTCTTCCAACTTAAGCCAGAGCCCTAATATTCCAGGTGGCGATGGCAATGTTGTCTCTCGTTATGATTTTATGCAAAGTACCAGTAGCACACTTGTCACCTCCATCCTTGTGGACTACGACAGGCGCTGTCCTTGTTGACCCGGGCGACGACCGATCCGGTAAGGTAACTTTAGATTTGTCCAGCATTATCAGTGTGTCTTGGGAAAAAGTTGTCTGGCGGAGTCCATCCCTCTCCAGACCAAGGAGTTGCCAGAAGGGGATGTAGTATACACATTTAATTCAAAAGAAAGAAAATAATGGCGTATGACTTGTGTACTTCGGGTTGACAGGTCACCCCATAGCCCTCAATAACATATTCCTATTAATGGGCATTAAAGCACCTCTCGCGAGACACTGATTGTGCGAGACTTCAAACACATAACAACTGAACACTTTTTATTGATATTTTTCCTTTTACGAGTGGCGTATATAGATGGATTCCGCGTTGATAATTATTCAGATTTTCATTAAAGAATACAAAACCTGATGACCTTAAAATTGAGTGAGAAGCAATAAACGACGTATCCTGTGTTTGAATCTGGTAAGTAAACTTCAAGGGTACAGTGTTATTTGTATTAAGTTAGAACAAATTAGGTGAGAAAAATAATTTATTAAAGTGAACGAACATAGACAATGAAATCCCAGTCGCACGGTCTCGGTCCAGCTCCAGCATAGATTCTATTACAGGTGTGCATTTCTACCTCGATATTAGATGTCACATTATTACCTTCTGTATCATTTCATTACCTTAGACGTAATTTTATCATATTTGAATAAATTATTTATAACATCTATCAACTTCAAATTGTTCCTGTTGAAACATTTTCTTAGTTCTTTGTGGCTGGGAAGAGTGAACAAGGAGTAATGTTTTACATGAAATGGGCAACTTTATGTACTTCAAGAAATTAATTTACAAATCCAATACACAGAATACCTATGATAATGAAGATATTGTCATTGTGTTTAGTGTGTCATGAATTGGTGAGCAAAATAAAAATAGTCGTTCTCTTAATTGTTAATTTTGTGCTCGTTAATTTCATTCATACGATTGTTGGTATATTGTGCTATTTTTAATATTGTGTGTTCATGATGGGTGTTTGTTGAATTCTCTGTAACAATGCACGATTCTTTGAATATCAGCTTGATGTTGTACAATTTAATACATTGTTTACATCCATATATAATTTGACTATTACTGTACTTCGTGGTCCTCTTTGTACAAATATTGTGGTGTAGGGCGCACATCAGTAAGGTAAACTCTATCATGCATTGTCAATTCCATTGTGTTCATTTTGACTCAGTCATACATGGGAATGCCACATTGTTCATTTAAATACAATATATCGATTTTTAGTCATTTGTGTAATACCAGACACTTGTGATTTTCATTTTCTTTAGTCATTTGTGTAATACCAGACACTTGTGATTTTCATTTTCTTAAGTCATTTATGTAACACAGACACTTTGTGATTTACCTTTAGTCATTTGTGTAATATCAGACACTTGTGATTTACCTTTAGTCATTTGTGTAATACCAGACACCTGTGATTTTCATTTTCTTTAGTCATTTATGTAATACCAGACACTTTGTGATTTACCTCTAGTCATTTGTGTAATACCAGACACTTTGTGAGTTACTTTTAGTCATTTGTGTAATACTAGACACTTTGTGATTTTCATTTTCTTTAGTCATTTGTATAATGCCAGACACTTTGTGATTTACCTTAAGTCATTTGTGTAATACCAGACACTTGTGATTTACCTTTAGTCATTTGTGTAATACTAGACACTTTGTGATTTTCCTTTAGTCATTTGTGTAATACCAGACATTTGTGATTTTCATTTTCTTTAGTCATTTGTATAATGCCAGACACTTTGTGATTTACCTTAAGTCATTTGTGTAATACCAGACACTTGTGATTTACCTTTAGTCATTTGTGTAATACTAGACACTTTGTGATTTTCCTTTAGTCATTTGTGTAATACCAGACACTTTGTGATTTTCCTTTAGTCATTTGTGTAATACCAGACATTTGTGATTTTCATTTTCTTTAGTCATTTGTATAATGCCAGACACTTTGTGATTTACCTTAAGTCATTTGTGTAATACCAGACACTTGTGATTTACCTTTAGTCATTTGTGTAATACTAGACACTTTGTGATTTACCTTTAGTCATTTGTGTAATACTAGACACTTTGTGATTTACCTTTAGTCATTTGTGTAATACCAGACACCTGTGATTTACCTTTAGTCATTTGTGTAATACTAGACACTTTGTGATTTACCTTTAGTCATTTGTGTAATACTAGACACTTTGTGATTTACCTTTAGTCATTTGTGTAATACCAGACACTTGTGATTTACCTTTAGTCATTTGTGTAATACCAGACACTTTGTGATTTTCCTTTAGTCATTTGTGTAATACCAGACACCTGTGATTTACCTTTAGTCATTTATGTAATACCAGGCACTTTGTGATTTACCTTTAGTCATTTATGTAATACCAGGCACTTGTGATTTACCTTTAGTCATTTGTGTAATACCAGGCACTTGTGATTTACCTTTAGTCATTTGTGTAATACCAGGCACTTTGTGATTTACCTTTAGTCATTTGTGTAATATCAGACACTTTGTGATTTACCTTTAGTCATTTATGTAATACCAGACACTTTGTGATTTACCTTTAGTCATTTGTGTAATACCAGACACTTGTGATTTACCTTTAGTCATTTGTGTAATACCAGACACTTGTGATTTACCTTTAGTCATTTGTGTAATACCAGACACTTGTGATTTACCTTTAGTCATTTGTGTAATACCAGACACTTGTGATTTACCTTTAGTCATTTGTGTAATACCAGACACTTTGTGATTTTCCTTTAGTAATTTGTGTAATACCAGACACTTTGTGATTTACCTTTAGTCATTTGTGTAATACCAGACACTTGTGATTTACCTTTAGTCATTTGTGTAATATCAGACACTTTGTGATTTACCTTTAGTCATTTGTGTAATACTAGACACTTTGTGATTTACCTTTAGTCATTTGTGTAATACCAGACACTTTGTGATTTACCTTTAGTCATTTGTGTAATACCAGACACTTGTGATTTACCTTTAGTCATTTGTGTAATACCAGACACTTGTGAGTTACCTTTAGTCATTTGTGTAATACTAGACACTTTGTGATTTACCTTTAGTCATTTGTGTAATACCAGACACTTTGTGATTTACCTTTAGTCATTTGTGTAATACCAGACACTTGTGATTTACCTTTAGTCATTTGTGTAATACCAGACACTTGTGAGTTACCTTTAGTCATTTGTGTAATACCAGACACTTTGTGATTTACCTTTAGTCATTTGTGTAATACCAGACACTTTGTGATTTACCTTTAGTCATTTGTGTAATATCAGACACTTTGTGATTTACCTTTAGTCATTTGTGTAATACTAGACACTTTGTGATTTACCTTTAGTCATTTGTGTAATACCAGACACTTTGTGATTTACCTTTAGTCATTTGTGTAATACTAGACACTTTGTGATTTACCTTTAGTCATTTGTGTAATACCAGACACTTTGTGATTTACCTTTAGTCATTTGTGTAATACCAGACACTTGTGATTTACCTTTAGTCATTTGTGTAATACCAGACACTTGTGAGTTACCTTTAGTCATTTGTGTAATACTAGACACTTTGTGATTTCCCTTAAGTCATGTGTGTAATACTAGACACTTTGTGATTTTCCTTTAGTCATTTGTGTAATACCAGACACTTTCTGATTTTCATTTTCT
The DNA here is from genome assembly GCA_029339505.1 of Unio delphinus. Taxonomy (NCBI): domain Eukaryota; kingdom Metazoa; phylum Mollusca; class Bivalvia; order Unionida; family Unionidae; genus Unio; species Unio delphinus. The sequence goes on from JAQISU010000101.1 coordinate 2,192,798, forward strand.
TTAGTCATTTGTGTAATACCAGACACTTTGTGATTTTCATTTTAAGCCATTTGTGTAATACCAGACACTTTGTGATTTTCATTTTCTTTAAGTCATATGTGTAATACCAGACACTTATGATTTACCTTTAGTCATTTGTGTAATACCAGACACTTTGTGATTTACCTTTAGTCATTTGTGTAATACCAGACACTTGTGTTTTTCATTTTCTTTAAGTCATTTGTGTAATACCAGACACTTGTGATTTACCTTTAGTCATTTGTGTAATACCAGACACTTTGTGATTTTCATTTTAAGCCATTTGTGTAATACCAGACACTTTGTGATTTTCATTTTCTTTAAGTCATTTGTGTAATACCAGACACTTGTGATTTACCTTTAGTCATTTGTGTAATACCAGACACTTTGTGATTTACCTTTAGTCATTTGTGTAATATCAGACACTTGTGTTTTTCATTTTCTTTAGTCATTTGTGTAATACCAGACACTTGTGATTTTCATTTTCTTTAGTCATTTGTGTAATACCAGACACTTGTGATTTTCATTTTCTTTAGTCATTTGTGTAATACCAGACACTTGTGATTTTCATTTTTTTAAAGTCACTTGTGTAATACCAGACACTTTGTGATTTTAATTTTATTAAGCCATTTGTCGAACACAAAACTCTTTGCATGTTTGAGCCGTATGTTGGATAATTAACACCTTGTCCTTTTGATAGTCTTTTGTATCATAGAACGTGTCACTGTCAATGTTTTCTGATTCAACATAGTTACATAATAGATACGTCCCACATAGGTACACGATAGATACGTACCACATAGGTACATGATAGATACGTTCCACATAGGTACATGATAGATACGTACCACATAGGTACATGATAGATACGTACCACACAGGTACATGATAGATACATACCGCATATGTACATGATAGATACGTACCACATAGGTACATGATAGATACGTACCACATAGGTACATGATAGATACATACCGCATAGGTACATGATAGATACATACCGCATAGGTACATGATAGATACGTACCACATGGGTACATTATAGATACGTACCACATAGGTAAATATAGATAAATACCACATATATACTAACATCATAATAAATCTGTATCTGCCACGAGTAGAATCGTTTTATCACGCTAATTTTTGTTCAGCTTGTTCTAATGAAATTAATACATTGACCAGCTGGACAGCTATTACACCGATGACCAACACACAGAAACCTGTTTAATTTGTTCGTAATTTGTCCGTAATGATTTTAAATCTGATAAGCATCAAGTCATAGCAATAAATGTTGTCCTGGCTGATTGAAAATTACTTTCACATTTGATATTTTTTATGTGTGCAATTTGTTCGTTTCTTCGATGTTCGATATATTTGCTAAAAACGATGCTATTCAATAACTTGAGGAAGTCTTTCTCCAATTCATTTGTCATTCATTAACCTAAGGACGTCTACCTCCAATTCTTTAACTTCAGGAAGTCCTTTTCCAATTCATTCGTTAATTGTGTTTTAAACTCGTATTCAGATATATGCATTACGACTAGATGAAAGGTAAGAAAAATCACCTTTTGTATATCTCAATTTTAAATCAAATTGCACTCACAGCATTACGATTTTATAATGCATTCCCGAATTATATTTGCTTTTCAATGTACACTATAATTTGGTACAGTTAATTATTTTACCATTGTAATAAATTATCAGTTTCTTGTTCAAGGGTGCTAAATCATTTGCATATAGACAATATTTCTTTGGAGTTAACGAGCAGATATCTAAACACAAAATTAAACACATATGCAGACTGATATTATAACGAGAACATAGGAACTCAAATCTCGCGTAACCTGGCTGATGATTTTCCGACAGTCTCTCTCTGAACCTGCACCATCGAAATATTGTCCTACTCGAGCGTGCTGCTATAATGTGTGTGGGTGACGATTCTCAGAGTAGATGATTGTTTCATGTAAGTTGACGGAAAGGATCTCTTTCTCTCTCTCTCTCTCTCTCTCTCTCTCTCTCTCTCTCTCTCTCTCTCTCTCTCTCTCTCTCTCTCTCTCTCATTAACCTTCACTGTCCTACTCGAGCCATGACATAATACTTTCTTTGCGATCTCTGTCACATTTCCCACGTCACAACCGAACCGACATGATAAAATCAACCAGTCTGAATTCACCGTAAGCCTGATCACAGGTTCAATCTTACAATTCATTTTAAAACGCTTAACCACCTAGTTATATCTCTTATGTGTATACAATGACGTGCAAAATGTGAAACGTGAAACACACAAAAAGAATTACAGAACAACTCCTGTCAAAGGCGAAAGATAAGAAGATTTGCGCAATAAAGTATTTTGTACAAAATGTTAAACATACATATAAAAATATATTATTGGAATAACATATGAAGATGTTTTATGAATGACTCAAAACTATATCTAAAATAAGCATACTATACTTTAGAAAGTGCATCTGTAATATTTTCCCTTGATGTGCCTAATATCATTGTTGTCTCTTTGTGTCATCATCTTCAATCTTGACAATATCAAATGTGTATATTTAATTTCTAGATGAAAGCAATCGGATCATCATTACAGAAAACAATAGCGGGAGAAGGAGTTGAATTAATACCAACTTGAAAATATTGCAAAGCTATGATTATTACCAAACACTACTTCTCGATAGTGTAATAATTTCTCTGATGCTTGTTTATCGTTTTATAAAAAAAAAAACACACTGGATGATTCACACCAGATTTGTCTTATTGAATTAATACTCCACCAACTCCTACATCACTTGTATCAACATAAATCTTGAATGAATGTTTGAAATCTGGATTATTTCCAGCCCTGTCAAAAATCGCATATATAGGTTTAACTTGACCATGTCCCACAATATGTTCTTAAACTGTAACACAAGCAAGACAAAACTCAGATATACCTAAATTAATTGTAAAATTTGTATCACTCAAACAATTTCCGAACGATTTACATGTGATCTGTCTATATTTCGTTGTATATAATGACGTCATTGATTTACACATCATAGCCATTTATAGACGATGTTATCATGCTCATTAAACGCTAGAATGTAGGCGGGGAATTTTTCATTCCGAATGGCATCGCATTAAATTGATAAATCCATCTGGAGTTACAAATGCCAAAATTTCTTATTACCTTTCCGTGTGTGGAATCAGCCAGAACCAGTTTAAATGGTCAAATTTTGTGACAGATTTGACATTTCCAAGTTTGCCAATGCAGTCATCAATTTTTGGTATTGGAAATTGGTATGCTTTCGTGACTATATTCACTTTCTGTACTCAGTACACATATGAAAAGTATTATCTGACTTCGGCACAAAAATACTCGCTGAACTCTAATACATTTACTTTGTTCAATAAAATAATTGTTCAACAAATATTGAATTTCCTCTTTTTTTCAAGCTTTGCAGCAAAAGAAGATTCATCCTTTAATGGTGTGTCACAGGTGTTTAACCAAAAATATCAACATCATGGCTGATTTATTTGTTCCCGATAGATCATCTTCAAACAATTACTCACATTGACATAACAACTATTTCAATTCACTTTTTATTGTGGATGGAGATGTTAATTTTTCTCGTACAAATTCTCTAATATTGCCGATTCCAACGACTGGTTATACCAAATTCACTCTTGTCCTATTGCACGCCATTGTTTAAGTCATCAATTAGTGTGTGTCTGTTAAACGGACTTGATTGCTTTATTTGGAAATATATAAATGGAAGAACTTTCCTCAATTATATCAGTAAGCAATGTTTCTAAACTCAGCATCTACGTTGCTTCCAATTAGACTTGATTTATAAGTGGGTATAAATGGTAAATGTTTTTTTTTCAAGCTATTCCTTTCTTCTGAATGGCCGTCTTATTAACCAAACCCATGGACACCATCAACCTGATCGGTTAGACCTTTCCAAAACATACCGGGAGTCTTGGATGTTAAGTTCACTTCAGTTATAGACATTCTAAGTGAGAGTAGATGTGAGAGACCATAATTGGTTTAGAAGCATTGAAAAAAGAATCGAAAAATTCAGACCTATGTTTGTTACATCCGGGACAGAACCAAGTATCGTACAAGCTACTTAGCTTTCGGTGTTTCTCGCATAACAGCAGTTGTCACTTACCGCGAGTCTATACATTCATGAAATCAAACCGAATATGTCATTAATTTAATTGTACAGGCTTAGAGCATGTTATAAATGAGATTTGAAGTTTCTTATTAGTGATCATGTGTTTGAAGCAATTACACTGCTGACTAATATTGGCAAGAGGTTCTGGGTTACCTTGTGCTATACAGGAAGTTTTTGTGTTGTAGAGCGCCACTATGTTTGTTTGCAAAGTGCATCCCTGGAAGGCAATAGCTTTGACAAACCAAATTATATAACTTAGGTGACATCATGAGATATAGTGCTTAGTCATATCCTTATATCCATTTTCACTTTGTATTCATAAAAAATAAATGATTTGCTAAAGAAGAATTCGCTTTGGTCAGCATTTAACCACGTTATCTAAAGGGTACCCGGCACCAATCGATTCCATGTTCCGAGCATAGGTATTGTGTACGCAACGAGAAAATTGCATGTACATGAAAATCATCCATAGTTAACCTAATGCAAGATTAAAGTCTGAAATGTGCAATACGACGCAGTTAGCAATAGGCTGCTTACTGGAGGTGTGCGGTACTACCGGTATAACAGTTTACGGCGGTATTATTCCGGTGATATTTACCACGGTACTTGTTCGTTGAACCGGTACTTCGGTAGTTTGTAAATTATAACCGAAAATGCCCGAGTAATCATCGTTTGACGGCAATGATATTAACGGCGAATTTTAATTATGTATAGCCAAAACGTTTTGTCAATATACAAATATAACTAAATGTATGGAGTTTCAGCACATGCTTGACACATTTCACGTATACAAACATGTCACGCATGCCAATACGGTGGTCAAAAAGCTTAGATATTTCGGACTCAAAGAAACCCATAAAATACATGTCATGGTTATATACTAGCGTATGCAGATGTGTTAAATACATGGATAACTTTTTTAAACCTACGATTTTCAGGAATACAATTGTTTTCTGAACTTTACATAATTTATAAAGTCCACTGAAAATATTTTCTCGTTTGTTGAGTAAGTTTAACGTTCACTAACCATCTCTGATAAATGTCTTACCCAGATGTTGGAGACATATTCAAACTTTCCCTGCCTATTATATCAATGGTATAATTTGTAAATTATGAGCTACAGTATCAACACTTTTTGTTTTCTATAATATGCTCTCTAATATCAGCACCATCACTTTCACGGTATCAATCAGCACCATCACTTTCACGGTATCAATCATCACCATCACTTTCACGGTATCAATCATCACCATCACTTTCACGGTATCAATCAGCACCATCACTTTCACGGTATCAATCATCACCATCACTTTCACGGTATCAATCAGCACCATCACTTTCACGGTATCAATCAGCACCATCACTTTCACGGTATCAATCAGCAACATCACTTTCGCGGTATCAATCAGCACCATCACTTTCACGGTATCAATCAGCACCATCACTTTCACGGTATCAATCAGCACCATCACTTTCACGGTATCAATCAGCACCATCACTTTCACGGTATCAATCATCACCATCACTTTCACGGTATCAATCAGCACCATCACTTTCACGGTATCAATCAGCACCATCACTTTCACGGTATCAATCAGCACCATCACTTTCACGGTATCAATCAGCACCATCACTTTCACGGTATCAATCAGCACCATCACTTTCACGGTATCAATCAGCACCATCACTTTCACGGTATCAATCAGCACCATCACTTTCACGGTATCAATCAGCACCATCACTTTCACGTTATCAATCAGCACCATCACTTTCACGGTATCAATCAGCACCATCACTTTCACGGTATCAATCAGCACCATCACTTTCACGGTATCAATCAGCACCATCACTTTCACGGTATCAATCAGCACCATCACTTTCACGGTATCAATCAGCACCATCACTTTCACGGTATCAATCAGCACCATCACTTTCACGTTATCAATCAGCACCATCACTTTCACGGTATCAATCAGCACCATCACTTTCACGGTATCAATCAGCACCATCACTTTCACGGTATCAATCAGCACCATCACTTTCACGGTATCAATCAGCACCATCACTTTCACGGTATCAATCAGCACCATCACTTTCACGGTATCAATCAGCACCATCACTTTCACGGTATCAATCAGCACCATCACTTTCACGGTATCAATCAGCACCATCACTTTCACGGTATCAATCATCACCATCACTTTCACGGTATCAATCAGCACCATCACTTTCACGGTATCAATCAGCACCATCACTTTCACGGTATCAATCAGCACCATCACTTTCACGGTATCAATCAGCACCATCACTTTCACGGTATCAATCATCACCATCACTTTCACGTTATCAATCAGCACCATCACTTTCACGGTATCAATCAGCACCATCACTTTCACGGTATCAATCAGCACCATCACTTTCACGGTATCAATCATCACCATCACTTTCACGGTATCAATCAGCACCATCACTTTCACGGTATCAATCAGCACCATCACTTTCACGGTATCAATCAGCACCATCACTTTCACGGTATCAATCAGCACCATCACTTTCACGGTATCAATCAGCACCATCACTTTCACGGTATCAATCAGCACCATCACTTTCACGGTATCAATCAGCACCATCACTTTCACGGTATCAATCAGCACCATCACTTTCACGTTATCAATCAGCACCATCACTTTCACGGTATCAATCAGCACCATCACTTTCACGGTATCAATCAGCACCATCACTTTCACGGTATCAATCAGCACCATCACTTATACAAGCTTAAGTATCTCGTTTTAGCTTTTAATTTAAAGCTTATGCAACAATTAAATTGCACATCCAAAATTCAGTTACTAAGATGGTATTGACCATTGATTTTTTTTTGGGGGGGGGGGGGGGGGGGGCTTTCTAGCTGGAATATTTACAATTTCTTTTATCGCAGGATAATACTTTTTTTTCCCCAAACAGGATAACACATTGCGACCATGAAATTATTTATTGTGACCACGACATAGTATATCGTGGTAGCAAGATAACATCTCGTGCCACGAAATGGTTTTCTCTTTCTCAAGACGTGACAGTTATCGCACAGGAGAACGATCGCGTAATGATGACATTTGGTTGTTTCTATATATTTTCTCGTTCTCGTATCCATGACTTAGTCTCTAGCAGTCACGAGACACTCTTTGTTCCTTTACAAGTTAAATACGTTGCTCTGTAACTGTGTTAAAACGTCTGCTATTATGACATAACTCCTTCAATATCAGATCTTGCTGACAAATGGCAACTGAAAATATAGCTTCAAAGCGGTACACGTTATTCTATCAGATAATCTTGAGTCAGTGTAGTTTACAACATGCAATACGCTGTCGTAGACCCTTTTGTAGGATAACTGTTCAACAAATAGTTAAATACCATATCACATGAGTTTTACAAAAATACTCTCTCAAGACCAACATCAATAACTGCAAAATTTAATGTACAAAATGAAATATAACAAATAATATTATACCCAAATGATAATCCAAACCATAACAAATCATTTAATATATTTCTCTACCAGATCACACTAGGTTTAAAAAAATATCTCGTGGCAGCTATTTGTTTTTCGTTTCCGCTAAACATGTGAAGCTTCTCTAAATTCAATCCGTTTATTTTCATTCCTTTGGAGGTTTTGTTCTTTCCATCATTGTTGTTGTTAATGATTTTGTTTCTGTTGTTTCTGAAATTTTCGATTAATATTATTGGCTAGAAGTATTGTTGTGTTTGTGTGCCAAAAATAAAATACCTGTTACATCTCTATGGTGTTCGAGTAAACTCTATGTAAACAAGTGTTATTTGTTGTAGAAAAAAAGGTCATGAATTAGGTATTCATTACAAGTAAATTTATTATCAAGATAATATCAGAAATATGTCAATAAATTATCATTAATCGCTCTTAAACTGGTATTCATCGTAAAATATGCCCAATTCAAAATCGCAAGACGACATAATAATCATTGTGACGTTAAATTATTCTGTATTGTAGGAAATTGAATATTTTCCGCGCGGCAATGAATTATATCTTGCCAATCGTACAGATAAGCTTGAATGGCACAATGATGGCGGAAACTCATAAAATATGCCAATTTAACCATATCAGTACGATGTTCATGAACGAGCTCCCGCTTATTGCAATCGGAACACCCTTAGCCTTTCCCTGATTACTCCTGGAGGAATTTTGCTTCCGGTTATTCTGAAAAAGATCAATTTGCAACTTGCAAAATTTATCTCAAACCCTTTGAATGCAAAGCATTGTCTCGTCGACTAAAGAGAAAGGTTTGATGACGTGTGGATTTGTATTGGCTACTAATACAATGTATCTAGACTGCAAAAAAATGAACACCTGCAGAGAAATATGATTAGTTTTTTTTTCCTTCTATTTTAGAGTGAAGGAAGTGGTGAAGGGTACGTTTTACGACAGTAATTAAATTAAATTAAATTAAATTAAATTAAAACATACACTTTATGTGCTTATCTGCATATTTAAAAAAAATGATTTAATAACGAACACTCAATTTTTCTCTTAACAAAACAATATTAAGCAAATGAAAATAGATATTTTATATGTCCAGATTTCATTTACAAGGTTGTATATGTGTCTATTCTTAAATTATCGATGCAATTATATATATATGCAAAATTTTATCTGGTCTAAATGAAGAGATACATACATGCATACATATATTGCATATATTGTTTATATATACATATAATTGTTTCAGGACTATACGAAAATATATGCATTTACAGAATTATATATATAGTCCGAGATAAATTAATGTGTCTGTATACATTCTCATAGCACAGACATAATATATGTATATGCATCCATTCTTATAGTACGATACATTTCTGTTTAAACACTAAGAAATTTGAGGATTCTCACCGCAGACAGCGGCACCCTCTGCAAATATCATCACGAAGTCTGCGGTAGGTAAAGGAAGGAGTTTGGTAAAATGTCTAGCACAGTAAAAGTAGCAACGAAACTTGGTATGTATGTATGTATGTATGTATGTATGTATGTATGTATGTATGTATGTATGTATGTATGTATGTATGTATGTACGTACGTATGTATGTATGTACGTACATATGTACGTATGTATGTTTGAAAGTATGTATGTATGTATGTATGTTTGTATGTATGTATCTATGTATGTATGTATGTATGTATGTATGTATGTATGTATGTATGTATGTATGTATGTATGTATGTATGTATGTATGTATGTATGTATGTATGTATGAATAATAATAATAATAATAATAATAATAATAATAATAATAATAATAATAATTGACAGCGAGTAGTAACCTGTTTAAAACATCGCATTGATATTTTAAACGTCGTTAACAACCTATAAGAAAGGTCATAAATTTAGTTTAACTGATAACATATTCAATGAATATATAACAAGCTCGATTGATGAAATGTTAAATATGTATTTATCAGTTTTTGATGTAATCATCAATATTGGATATGTACCAGATAGCTGGACAAAAGGTATTAGTGTGCCAATTTATAAGAAATAAAATTGACAAACCGATGTGTCCAATTAATGACCTAATATATTATAACTACAATATAAAATTTAAGATTTTATAGATAATAAACGATCAAAAATAGACTCAAGATGGATTCATGAATGGCTAATCCACAATACACTCAAGCTGGATTCAGGAATGGTTATTGTACAATAGACTCAAGCTGGATTCGGGTATGTCTATTCCACAATAGACTCAAACTGGATTCCGGAATGGCTATTCAACAATAGACTCAAGCTGGATTCAGGAATGGCTATTCCACAATAGACTCAAGCTGGATTCAGGAATGGCTATTCCACAATAGACTACAGCTGGATTCAGGAATGGCTATTCAACAATAGACTCCACCTGGATTGGGGTATGTTTATTCCACAATAGACTCATGCTGGATTCAGGAATGGCTATTCCACAATAGACTCAAGCTGGATTCAGGAATGGCTATTCAACAATAGACTCCACTTGCATTGGGGTATGTTTAGACTACAGCTGGATTCAAGAATGGCTATTCCATAACTCAAGCCGGATTCCGGAATGGCTATTCCACAATAGACAATGTCTTTCTTTGTACAGCCTAATTGAATCTATTAGACATTGCAAAAAAAGAATTTTTAAAGTACCTTTGATAACGAATTATGGCATAAATTGTATAGTAATCAGAGTACATTGTTTGAATGTTATATTAAGTATTTATAATACTTTCAAATCATGTGTAATAAGGAATTTGGGAGGATTTCACGTGTAAAATAGGTTTGAGAATGAGGTAAATTATCACCATTATTGTCCACCTTGTTCCTAAATGACCTAGAATCCTTTCTACTGGAAATCAGATATAAAAATTGTGCTGTACCCTCCAAATATACTCATTTTATAAAAAAAAGTCAAAAGAAAATTAATATATAGTGATGACTCTATACTTGTTTCACATAGTCATACCGGCATACAATGTTTATTTGATATGGAGATAACTGGAAACTTAAAAATACCCCTATTTTTAATGGTATACTTAAAGTGGACAAAAACCAGAACCTGCATAATTTATTGTAAATGGAAGTGTATTTAGTAGTTTGGGTATATAATTGTATATAATCTATCCCGACTATTTTTTATAATTGCATCTATTATATTTTCACTTACATTTCATTAAAAATTAATGTCCTGTATTCCGAGATCAAAAACGTAAAGACCCTGCATCGAATTTGTTAGCTCCCTTACATACAAACAGGATGTAACGTCATTTGAGACGATTAATGAATACGAGTCGTATTCAGTTTGTGCAGCGAAGTGTCAAGTAGAAACAAGATGGTTCAATACGCATCTCTAAATTGTGTGAATTAAATATGTAAGTTAAGTGTCTCTCGACAAAATGAACTAGGGAAGGAATTTCGAGATTAGGTGAATAAAACCTAGTCGGATGATCAACATTATAGAATCACTATAGAAAGTTTAACTAAATACAGGGAAATTTTAAAAAAACAGGAGAAAAATATTTTTTAAAAAACATGAAACTACATATCGGGGAGGGGGGACACACAAACATGTGACAACTTTGTTCCTTTTCTTCAAAAATTAATTGTGCTTCACCCAAAAAATAAAATATTTTTAAAAAAACAATATATATGAAAATGGGTATAATAGAAGTTACGGACAGAAGATTAGGTTTATTCACCTTTACAATGGACCCTGAAAAGAGATCTGTATTGGCGATCAAAATAAAGAGTGAAGGTTTTATGCTAACTCAACACATCAGGTTATGCCAGAGACATTTCGAGCTTGAATTTTTCTCAAAAAACATTCAAGCACAGCCAACTCATATAATGCTTGACTGCATTATCAACAGTATATAGAGAATCTGCCCCAACGTCTCTGAAGATGTAGCACCAGAGTGGCTGGAGAAGTCGCCCAAAATGACTGGAGAAGTCACCCCAAAACTTGTCATCCAGAAAACCTATTTAATATTTATCTTTGAAATAAACAAATAAATTATTTAAAAGATAGAAATGTGTACGTTAGAAATGTACTGTTATCAACAAAAATGTTATCACGTGGTGGTAACGGCATTATTTGAATACACGAATGATGTATCTTTTTATGAAGTATTGGCTCTCCTGTACGAGGAAGAAAACTCCATACCTATGCAACTCCATACCTATGCATCTCCAGAAGGTTTCGGAAGAAAAACAGAAACTAAGTCAGACTGGAAAAACAAAAGGAAAACAAGCAAGAATATTTCACTTGTGAGATATGTTCAAAATTGAAGAACTAAGTGTCTATGTATTGTTGAATACATTTTCTAGATTAAATAAAGTATTCATCTTGTTTGTGTAATGTCGATAATTGAAAAATAACTCACTTATAATTGATAGTCTGTGTGTTTATTTAATCTCTGTACATTTTTTATCACAACACATGCCGGAACACCAAGATACAAACATTTAAACAAATTTTAATTTTAATTTTCTAATTAATACAAATATTATACTAACATTATTCATTAATGTGTTAATTGCTATCCAACTCACACCAGGCTGATTCGGTATAAATTGCTGACTAATTCAGCCCAGATATCTGGCTGATTCTCCAAACTTCCAAGCTGATTCGGACTATGTGAAATATTATTCGGTCTTGGACAGGATTTAAATGTGACATTTAAATTTGTTGTTGAAGAAGATTTTCTCATTATGTATCAAGTACGTCGAGCAGTTCAAATATGTATTTAAGGTAACAATATCCCAATATCAAGCGTGATCATGGTGTTGTTCTGTATGATAAAACCTGATTATTTTGCATCGGCAATTTATTAGTGAAATATGTTTTAAACTTCTCGTTCAGCTTCAAACAGTTTGTTTTATTGAGAAAAAATAAAATTACGAACACTAACAAATAAGAAGACATAAACTCAACGATGTTGAACTCAGTAGCGACCGCATTTCCTGAGTAGGCGTCAATGATGATATTTATCCAGCTCAAGTATCATTCGTTATTAGGTAGAAGCCCTTTTATGTATTAAACTTCAGACGTCACATCATGCTTACACCCGCTCTATTTTCTCAAGTATCATTCGTTATTAGGTAGGAGCCCTTTCATGTATTAAACTTCAGACGTCACATCATGCTTACACCCGCTCTATTTTCTCCAATTAAAATGTATCTAATGATTTGAAGAGCAGAGCAAAAGGTACATATACCACTTATTTTTCGTTAAGTACAGATGCGGAGTTGATCAAATGGAAAAGTTGAAAAGTTACACATTTTATAGATTTAATAAGTTATTAAGTTGAAGAAAGACAAAAGTAAATAAAGCCTTAACAACCATAGGATCCTTCTCCCATTGGGAGTTCTATATGGGGCTAGTTATCCATAATTCATTAGCAACAATGCCGTGTGTACACAGTGTCTCAAATGACGTCACATCCGCTATTTTTGAGCGTAAGGTAAGCGCGTTGTTTTATTCAAGGCGGATCGGGAGATATGTTCGGTTTTTCATAAATCTCTTCGTAATGAGTATGAATGAAAGGTACACATTTTCACCAAATGAACCATATACATATAGAAAATTATATAAAATGTTTGCACGAATTTGCCAAAAGTATACCCTTTTTTATAATGGATACCTAATGTAAACAAAATATAATCCTCTTTATAATGGTATACGTAATGTCCAAAAATATACCCCTCTTTATACGTAATGTCTAAAATATACACATCTTTGATACTGTATTCTTAATGCTAAAATATACCCCTACTTATAGTGGAATACGGTGAACTTGGTCAGTTTCCCTATTTACTAGCATTAAAAGTGGCATTCAAAACTATTAGGCTAGATAAGTTAGTGGCCATGAAGAAAAATGTCATTTCGTATATATTCTATCTTATACAAACATTTTTGTGATAATTCCTATGACAACAAATGGATGGGAAAGTCTATATTAGATGATGTTGTGTTTGGATACATATAGAGAAGTCAAAGTTAGTCATTTCAATGGTAAATTAAATCTGCAGAACTACGACTCAAAAGATCAATAGTTAAGCTTTGACAGCTAAGATCAATATGCCGTCTATAATCCATTGAGCATTATGCGGTGATATCACATGCTGTGTTCAAGTAATAATATCACATGCTGTATTAATTTGGTGACAAAACACACTATTCATTTAGCGATATCACACTCTGCATAATGTTTCTTATAAACCTCATATGTTGTGAACTTTACAACCTGAATTCAGTTCAATTCTTCGTTTGTATTGTCTTAGTGCGCGCGCGTGCGTGTGTGTGTGTGTGTGTGTGTGTGTGATTAGGATTTTTAACGATGCTTTAACACTTTTTCAGTCATGTCGCTACGATGTCTGCAACTTGACAGTTTATGGTGATGTCTAGCACTGGAGCATCATGCCGCAGTCATGTAGCATGATGTCCCAACCAGTCATATTATCATGACCCCAAGCTGGCCAGTCCTAACAGTAACCTCTTAATGCTGAGCGCCATGCGATGCAGATGTTAGTGCCATTTTTGTAAATATTTGGTATGACACACGACCTCTCACTGGACGCTCTAACCACGTCTTGTTAAGCGCAATGCACGCTATATACGGTAACATGAACAGAATCATGGGCGCCCGGACATATGGGTCCCTTGGAGTTCACCTCTAAACATGTTTTGGCCTACACCCGTTAAACTTAATAGCTGATCACTACAATGTTTTCCCACACCACCACCACCCCCGAAATTAATTCTGCGGGCGCTTCTGAAAGGAAAAATACGAAAATAGTTCATACAAGTATACAGTTCTAGTATATATACGGTCTACATGTCATTTAAAATTTGATATATTTAACAGAGTGGTATGTTCACAATTCTTTTTGTCTTCATTATTCAAAAACACATCCCTCCCAGGTCACGTTCCCATCACCTTTTTTATTCATAAACACAACCCTCCCAGGTCACGCACCCAATATCTTATTACATGGGCCCAATCCACAGAAATTGGGTCAAAATTTCAAACACGTTGTGCAGATTCAGAATCCAACATTTATCGTCCTGCATTCGCAATATTTAGAAATTCATCTCACAGTAATATTGTATTTGCATGTTCATCATCATCAACAGCAGTAGTAGTAGTAGTAGTAGTAGTAGTAGTAGTAGTAGTAGTAGTAGTAGCAGTATGTTTTTGTTCATTTTTGCTTGTTCTTCTCGTTCAAAATTCACTATCTGGAAACAACTACTCTTTAAATCCGGTGAATGTATACAGTTTTGAGATTTAGGAAACGGAATGATGTTTCCGGCAGTTACAAAATGGTTTCTTGTTTGCAAGGTTGTTCAGCTGTATACATGTACAGGTATTTTCATAAACAATTTTTAAGAGGAAACGCATTTAGAATCCTAATGTGTTGTACTACAAGACCTCACCAAAAATGTCAATGTTAGTAACTAAATGCAAATGTACAATAGCAGAGCCTACAAAAACGAAACGCACTTGAGTTTCCCTTAAAAGTAACATGTCTCAGTGCTTGCGGCTCTTGGCGAACACCTTTGATATTGGTCTTGACAATAATTCTACTGGTTATTTTTGTAGAAGGATTTTATGTCTTTGATTATACAATTATTACGTTTTCTTTCGAGAACAAATCTTCACTTTGTTGGAGCTAATCAGTATCAAACAACGACGTTGGTCTTGGAGTGCTTCATTTTATGCTTCGTTACTCTAGTGAAGGAAGCTCTTGGCGTTAGTTCAGAAAACATATGATAGAACTTTATGTTGATCACAAAGTTGCTATAGATTCAAAGACGTGTGAATCTAAATAACACGTGTGTTTCGTGAAGATTTGATTATGATAGACTCCCGATTTAGAACCAATCTTCATACGGCATAACCCCAAAGCAGCATAAACTAGACTGATTGTCGGTGAATGACGCCCCAAAAAGTGAGAATTTTCCCATCCACAGCAGTACACTTTGACTTGCAGAGCAATACATCATACCTTATCACTGATGGTCTAGACTCGTCATTCTGACTTAGATGATTAAAGTCTTCTTACGAAGAAATTCGATTTTCTTTGCCAGCCGTATTATTTGTTGAGATGCTCTAGTTCGGTTAATATTCGGTCGAGGATATTTTCAGTGGGTTTAGTGATGAAAAAGTCATATCTGTTAAAAAGTGGGAAAAGAAAATGTTCATTTATACAGAGTTTGTTACAATGAAAGCGCTGCAATTTCGCCAGTAATACACAGGGCAAGCTTGATAACATCACTCATTTTAGAAAAAGCTTCCTGACCAGCAGGGCAACTTATCGGTCGTACATTTGCCAACATTGGTGGCCTGGGATGCAAATCAGCTTGCAGATCGGTAAGTATCACTATCATCTGCAGCAATGTTATTTTAACTAAAACCGTTAAATTTTAAATCTAGTGGAAGTAGTTGCATTAGTAGTACATATTCTTCTTGTCGTTGCTATAAATGTTGTAGTAGTAGTTGTGGTGGCGGTTGTAGTAGTAGTAGTAGTAGTAGTAGCAGTAGTAGTTATAGTAGTAGTAGTTGTTGTTGCTGTTGTTCCCGTATGTAAACATCGGGTATGTTGTGATACCCTCAGTCTGCAAGTCTATCTTTGACATTTCCCCCATTACAAGGTTAAATATCAGCCGACAGGTAGAATAAAGTTTTACCCTCTTTCCTGGGCAACCGTTTTACCCTCAATCCTGGGGAACCGTTTCGCACTCTTTCTTGGATGAGGGTCAGAGATTATGTGCACAACAATTGCAATTACAGTGTAAATGTTTGTAATATTTTGCCTTTTACCAAACTCAACACATGCATTCACGCCAGGAGAACATAAACAAAATAAAGTAGATCTTAGGTAAAATATCAGTAGTCACTGTCCATTCTATACAGTGCATTTTAGGTTATAATTCAGTGCTCACTGTCCATTCTATACAGTGCATTTTAGGTTATAAATCAGTAGTCACTGTCCATTCTATACAGTGCATTTTAGGTCATAATTCAGTAGTCACTGTCCATTCTATGCAGTGCATTTTAGGTTATAAATCAGTAGTCACTGTCCATTCTATACAGTGAATTTTAGGTTATAAATCAGTAGTCACTGTCCATTCCATACAGTGCATTTTAGGTTATAATTCAGTAGTCACTGTCCATTCTATACAGTGCATTTTAGGTCATAAATCAGTAGTCACTGTCCATTCCATACAGTGCATTTTAGGTTATAAATCAGTAGTCACTGTCCATACTATACAGTGCATTTTGGGTTATAAATCAGTAGTCACTGTCCATTCCATACAGTGCATTTTAGGTCATAAATCAGTAGTCACTGTCCATTCCATACAGTGCATTTTAGGTCATAAATCAGTAGTCACTGTCCATTCCATACAGTGCATTTTAGGCTATAATTCAATAGTCACTGTCCATTCCATACAGTGCATTTTAGGTTATAATTCAATAGTCACTGTCCATTCTATACAGTGAATTTTAGGTCATAAATCAGTAGTCACTGTCCATTCTATAAGGTAGATTTTAGGTCATAAATCAGTAGTCACTGTCCATTCCATACAGTGCATTTTAGGTCATAAATCAGTAGTCACTGTCCATTCTATACAGTGCATTTTAGGTTATAAATCAGTGCTCACTGTCCATTCCATACAGTGCATTTTAGGTTATAAATCAGTGCTCACTGTCCATTCCATACAGTGCATTTTAGGTCATAAATCAGTAGTCACTGTCCATTCTATACAGTGAATTTTAGGTCATAAATCAGTAGTCACTGTCCATTCTATAAGGTAGATTTTAGGTCATAAATCAGTAGTCACTGTCCATTCTATACAGTGCATTTTAGGTCATTAATCAGTAGTCACTGTCCATTCTATACAGTGAATTTTAGGTCATAAATCAGTAGTCACTGTCCATTCTTTACAGTGCATTTTAGGTTATAATTCAGTAGTCACTGTCCATGCTATACAATGCATTTTAGGTCATTAATCAGTAGTCACTGTCCATTCTATACAGTGCATTTCAGGTCATTATTCAGTAGTCACTGTCCATTCTATACAGTGCATTTTAGGTCATAATTCAGTAGTCACTGTCCATTCTATAAGGTAGATTTTAGGTCATAAATCAGTAGTCACTGTCCATTCTATACAGTGCATTTTAGGTCATTAATCAGTAGTCACTGTCCATTCTATACAGTGAATTTTAGGTCATAAATCAGTAGTCACTGTCCATTCTTTACAGTGCATTTTAGGTTATAATTCAGTAGTCACTGTCCATGCTATACAATGCATTTTAGGTCATTAATCAGTAGTCACTGTCCATTCTATACAGTGCATTTCAGGTCATTATTCAGTAGTCACTGTCCATTCTATACAGTGCATTTTAGGTCATAAATCAGTAGTCACTGTCCATTCTACACAGTGCATTTTTGGTTATAATTCAGTAGTCACTGTCTATTCTATACAGTGCATTTTAGCCTATAATTTAATAGTCACTGTCCATTCTATACAGTGTATTTTAGGTCATAAATCAGTAGTCACTGTCCATTCTATACAGTGCATTTTAGGTTATAATTCAGTGCATTTTAGGTTATAATTCAGTAGTCACTGTCTATTCTATAAGATAGATCTTAGGTCATAATTCAGTAGTCACTGTCCATTCTATACAGTGCATTTTAGGTTATAAATCAGTAGTCACTGTCCATTCTATACAGTGCATTTTAGGTTATAAATCAGTAGTCACTGTCCATTCTATACAGTGTATTTTAGGTCATAATTCAGTAGTCACTGTCCATTCTATACAGTGTATTTTAGGTAATAAATCAGTAGTCACTGTCCATTCTGTACAGTGCATTTTTGGTTATAATTCAGTAGTCACTGTCCATTCTATACAGTGTATTTTAGGTAATAAATCAGTAGTCACTGTCCATTCTATACAGTGTATTTTAGGCTATAATTCAATAGTCACTGTCCATTCTATACAGTGTATTTTAGGTTATAAATCAGTAGTCACTGTCCATTCTATACAGTGTATTTTAGGTTATAAATGAGCAGTCACTGTCCATTTTATACAGTGCATTTTAGGTTATAAATCAGTAGTCACTGTCCATTCTATACAGTGTATTTTAGGTCATAATTCAGTAGTCACTGTCCATTCTATACAGTGTATTTTAGGTTATAAATCAGTAGTCACTGTCCATTCTATACAGTGCATTTTAGGTTATAAATCAGTAGTCACTGTCCATTCTATACAGTGCATTTTAGGTTATAATTCAGTAGTCACTGTCCATTCTATACAGTGCATTTTAGGTCATTAATCAGTAGTCACTGTCCATTCTATACAGTGCATTTTAGGTCATAAATCAGAAGTCACTGTCCATACTATACAGTGCATTTTGGGTTATAATTCAGTAGTCACTGTCCATTCTATACAGTGCATTTTAGGCTATAATTCAGTAGTCACTGTCCATTCTATAAGGTAGATCTTAGGTCATAATTCAGTAGTCACTGTCCATTCTATAAGGTAGATCTTAGGTCATAATTCAGTAGTCACTGTCCATTCTATACAGTGCATTTTAGGTCATAATTCAGTAGTCACTGTCCATTCTATACCGTGCATTTTAGGTTATAATTCAGTAGTCACTGTCCATTCTATAAGGCAGATCTTAGGTCATAATTCAGTAGTCACTGTCCATTCTATACAGTGCATTTTAGGTCATAAATCAGTAGTCACTGTCCATTGTATACAGTGCATTTTAGGTTATAATTCAGTAGTCACTGTCCATTCTATACAGTGCATTTTAGGTCATTAGTCAGAAGTCACTGTCCACTCTATACAGTGCATTTTAGGTCATAAATCAGTAGTCACTGTCCATTCTATACAGTGCATTTTGGGTTATAATTCAGTAGTCACTGTCCAATCTATACAGTGCATTTTAGGCTATAATTCAATAGTCACTGTCCATTCTTTACAGTACATTTTAGGTCATTAATCAGTAGTCACTGTCCATTCTATACAGTGCATTTTAGGTAATAAATCAGTAGTCACTGTCCATTCTATGCAGTGCATTTTAGGTTATAATTCTGTAGTCACTGTCCATTCTATACAGTGCATTTTAGGTCATAAATCAGTAGTCACTGTCCATTCTATACAGTGCATTTTAGGTCATAAATCAGTAGTCACTGTCCATTCTATACAGTGCATTTTTGGTTATAATTTAGTAGTCACTGTCCATTCTATACAGTGCATTTTAGGTCATTAAGCAGTAGTCACTGTCCATTCTATACAGTGCATTTTAGGTCATAAATCAGTAGTTACTTTCCATTCTATACAGTGCATTTTAGGTTATAATTCAGTAGTCACTGTCCATTCTATGCAGTGGATTTTAGGTCACAACCCAGTAGTCACTGTCCATTCTATGCAGTGAATTTTAGGTCATAAATCAGTAGTCACTGTCCATTCTATACAGTGCATTTTGGGTTATAAATCAGTAGTCACTGTCCATTCTATACAGTGCATTTTAGGCTATAATTCAATAGTCACTGTCCAATCTATAAGGTAGATTTTAGGTCACAATTCAGTAGTCAGTGTCCATTCTATACAGTGCATTTTTGGTTATAATTCAGTAGTCACTGTCCATTCTATACAGTGCATTTTTGGTTATAATTCAGTAGTCACTGTCCATTCTATAAGATAGATCTTAGGTCATAATTCAGTAGTCACTGTCCAATCTATACAGTGCATTTTAGGTAATAAATCAGTAGTCACTGTCCATTCTATACAGTGCATTTTTGGTTATAATTCAGTAGTCACTGTCCATTCTATAAGATAGATCTTAGGTCATAATTCAGTAGTCACTGTCCATTCTATACAGTGCATTTTAGGTCATAAATCAGTAGTCACTGTCCATTCTATACAGTGCATTTTTGGTTATAATTCAGTAGTTACTGTCCATTCTATACTGTGCATTTTAGGTCATTAATCAGTAGTCACTTTCCATTCTATACAGTACATTTTAGGTTATAATTCAGTAGTCACTGTCCATTCTATACAGTGAATTTTTGGTCATAATTCAGTAGTCACTGTCCATTCTATACAGTGGATTTTAGGTCATAAATCAGTAGTCACTGTCCATTCTATACAGTGCATTTTTTGTTATAATTCAGTAGTCACTGTCCATTCTATACAGTGCATTTTAGGTTATAATTCAGTAGTCACTTTCCATTCTATACAGTACATTTTAGGTTATAATTCAGTAGTCACTGTCCATTCTATACAGTGAATTTTTGGTCATAATTCAGTAGTCACTGTCCATTCTATGCAGTGCATTTTAGGTCATAAATCAGTAGTCACTGTCCATTCTATACAGTGCATTTTTGGTTATAATTCAGTAGTCACTGTCCATTCTATACAGTGCATTTTAGGTTATTAATCAGTAGTCACTGTCCATTCTATACAGTGAATTTTAGGTCATTAATCAGTAGTCACTGTCCATTCTATACAGTGCATTTTAGGTCATAAATCAGTAGTCACTGTCCATTCTATACAGTGAATTTTTGGTCATAATTCAGTAGTCACTGTCCATTCTATACAGTGCATTTTAGGTCATAATTCAGTAGTCACTGTCCATTCTATACAGTGCATTTTAGGTCATAATTCAGTGGTCACTGTCCATACTATACAGTGGATTTTAGGTCATAATTCAGTAGTCGCTGTCCATTCTATACAGTGCATTTTAGGTTATAATTCAGTAGTCACTGTCCATTCTATACAGTGGATTTTAAGTCATAATTCAATAGTCACTGTTCATTCTATACAGTGCATTTTAGGTTATAATTCAGTAGTCACTGTCCATTCTATACAGTGCATTTTAGGTCATTAATCAGTAGTCACTGTCCATTCTATACAGTGCATTTTAGGTCATTAATCAGTAGTCACTGTCCATTCTATACAGTGTATTTTAGGTCATAATTCAGTAGTCACTGTCCATTCTATACAGTGCATTTTAGGTTATAATTCAGTAGTCACTGTCCATACGGATTTTTGGTAATAAGTCGGGAGTCAGTGTCTCAGGTGGATGTGGAGACGTGTATCATCGTCATTGTAATATTATTTGTGTTGTTTTTATTTATTTTGTCATCGATGTCTTGAGTATCATCTATTGTATGACCACTACTGTTACTAACTGCGGTTTTTCAAATCCTTTCGCCAATAATCACGGGTTGTTTTCTTCCTTTTATAACAGCAATTATAATAATATTATTATTAATGTTATTGCTGCTGCTACCAACATTATCATCAACAATAATAATAATCGTAATAATGAAGCATATTTCACCTGTCGCCTGCTTGGTGGCAGCGAGGTGCCAATACTTGGCAAAGCATGAAAACCTGCATACTGATGTAAGGCTATCTGCAAACTGTCTGTCTGTCTGTTTGTGTGTGCGTGCGTGTGTGTGTGTTTTGTATTTTTAACATAGCTTTCAAAATAAAATGTTCAGTCATATCGCTACGATGTCTGCACTGTGACAGTGTATAGCGATGTCTAACAATGCTTTATCAAGTCACAGACATGTAGCATGATGTCCAACACAGTCACATTATCCTGACACCAAGCCGACCAGTCCTAACACTAACCTCTTAATGCTGAGCTCCTAACGATGCAACTGTTGGTGCCATTTATATAAGCCATTGGTATGAATCGGCCGGAGTTCGAACCCGCGACCTTCAGCATCCGATACGGAACCTCTAACCACAATGCAAATGGAGAGGTTTATCTACAAAATGTGATGTATAAAATGCCCATTGTTTCAAACTATTTGAAGAACCAAAGGGAAAATAAACGAAAGTTTTTCTCAGAATTTCATGAATTAGTATTATCATTATTATAGTTGTTAATAATTATAGTCGCACCAATGCCAAGCTAACTGGTTCTTGAACGCTAGATATAATTTAGGTATGGAAAATTAAATTCAATAATCGAGGTACAGGAAATTCAAGAAAATAATCAAGGCAAGTTAACTTAAACAAAACAATCAAGGTACAGTAAATTAAACAAAAATAATATAGGTACAGTAAATTAAATAAAAATAATATAGGTACAGTAAATTAAACAAAAATAATATAGGTACAGTAAATTAAATAAAAATAATATAGGTACAGTAAATTAACTAAAAATAATATGTGTACAGTAAATTAAACAAAAATAATATAGGTACAGTAAATTCACTAAAAATAATATGTGTACAGTAAATTAAACAAAAATAATATAGGTACAGTAAATTCACTAAAAATAATATAGGTACAGTAAATTAAATAAAAATAATATAGGTACAGTAAATTAACTAAAAATAATATGTGTACAGTAAATTAAACAAAAATAATATAGGTACAGTAAATTCACTAAAAATAATATGTGTACAGTAAATTAAACAAAAATAATATAGGTACAGTAAATTCACTAAAAATAATATGTGTACAGTAAATTAAACAAAAATAATATAGGTACAGTAAATTCACTAAAAATAATATGTGTACAGTAAATTAAACAAAAATAATATAGGTACAGTAAATTAAACAAAAATAATATAGGTACAGTAAATTAAACAAGAATAATGAGCATAATATTTTAGATGCAACATAAGTAAAGTTAAAATAGTATAATTGTTAGTAATCGAAGTGGGAATATTTATAATTGTTAGTAATCGAAGTGGGAATATTTATAATTGTTAGTAATCGAAGTGGGAATATTTATAATTGTTAGTAATCGAAGTGGGAATATTTATAATTGTTAGTAATCGAAGTGGGAATATTTATAATTGTTAGTAATCGAAGTGGGAATATTTATAATTGTTAGTAATCGAAGTGGGAATATTTATAATTGTTAGTAATCGAAGTGGGAATATTTATAATTGTTAGTAATCGAAGTGGGAATATTTATAATTGTTAGTAATCGAAGTGGGAATATTTATAATTGTTAGTAATCGAAGTGGGAATATTTATAATTGTTAGTAATCGAAGTGGGAATATTTATAATTGTTAGTAATCGAAGTGGGAATATTTATAATTGTTAGTAATCGAAGTGGGAATATTTATAATTGTTAGTAATCGAAGTGGGAATATTTATAATTGTTAGTAATCGAAGTGGGAATATTTATAATTGTTAGTAATCGAAGTGGGAATATTTTCATAAGAGGCTCATTTGTTTCTCAAATCAAGATCACTGCTAAGCATTGCAGTTAGAAACTTCAGATTTTGTCAATAGTCTTTGGGCAGAAATATTTATACTTTTCAAACTATAACAACAACAACAACAACTATAATAATGATAATAATAATAATGATTTAATAACAATAATGATATAATAATGATAATAATAACAATGATGACGATGATGATAATAATAATAATGCTACTACTACTAGTACTACTACTACTACTACTACTACTACTACTACTACTACTACTAATAATAATAATAATAATAATAATAATAATAACATGAAGAAGAAGAGCAGCAACAAAAACAACAACAAAACCACATTGGAAGTATGGGTGCAGTAGGAAGTAAGGGCAACATTAGTAACAATAGCAGTGGTGTTTCAAAGCCATATATGGAACAACCACCAAACATTTTACAAAATAAAGACTTGACATTTTTATGACCGGATTCAGTTAAACTGTTTTTACTCAAAATAAAACTTCAGTAATAAAAAACAAGATAATTAAAACATAAAACACAGATAACGTTGACTGTGCACTATAAATCTGCAATTCTAATTTTATATCTTGAATTTATTGTTTATTATCTGACAATCACGAAACGTAAACGTACGAACATTTCAAACTGACAACTGTAAATTAATTAAGTGCTGTTAAAGATATGGCCAATTGTATCCACTGTAACAAAACACGTTTTAATTTCGTTGTGTTG
This sequence comes from Unio delphinus, assembly GCA_029339505.1. Taxonomy (NCBI): domain Eukaryota; kingdom Metazoa; phylum Mollusca; class Bivalvia; order Unionida; family Unionidae; genus Unio; species Unio delphinus. Next base: position 2,217,493 of record JAQISU010000101.1, read on the forward strand.
CATGCGATTTTCACGAAAAGATAAAAGAGCGTGAGTATATAATTGTAACTATATTTAAAAACGTTATAAGATATATTTAGTGCGTGAGTATATAGTTGTAACTATATTTAAACACATTATAAGCTATATATTGAGAGCGTGAGTGTATAATTGCAACTATATTTAAAAACGTTATAAGATATATTTATATTAAATCGGTTTCGAAATGCATTCTTAACTGCTTATTTTAAAAAAATAAACAAATACGTATATTTATCATGAGCTAAATATTTCTTTCTTTATGTGTGCTCTTTTTTTCGGTACATGCTTGATATAACTTTGCTAAAACTGACCTTCATTATAGGCGTCTCTTCCATTTCTATATTGTAATTTAACTAGAATTCGGGTCTGAAAATCACAAGACAAACTTCAAGATTATTTGATTCTCCTACGCATACCAGATAATATACCTTTGACATAATATTCATGTATCTATATTTGTTAATATATATATAATGTTAATATATCTGTAATGTTAATGAATCATCAATGTTAATGAATCTAAATTGTTAATGAATCCATAATGTTCAAATGAGATGTGTGGGATAACAAAATGGAATATCTAAATGTTATGCCATAGTTTATTAAACAATTCATGACTGTTTTAAATTATTCATATTTTTATTTTCCCTGATTAAACAAAGTTGTACAAAGTTAACTTTGTAATAATTCAATACATTTAAACAATCTCGCTTCAATTAGCAATCAATGATCAATTTTTGTTCTCAAATTATTATGCTCCGGACTTTCAAGTTTAATCTCACTTTTTTCTTTTTTTTATGTTCATAAACACACAAAGCCTTTGATTTGCATCGATTCTGTCATTTTCATCAAGCAAACGGTGGGATAGTACGTTTAGTTTTGTCCTTGCTTTCCTTTGATTCAAAATGTTCAGTACACACAAATATTTTTCACATGTAAATAATCTTTAATAGCTTTACAAAACTCCAATTTGCTTAATTTCTAAACTACATAATGTAATACAAATATCCATCATTCTTTGCTCCAAAATTGATAACAGTGATTTCACAATCACCGACTCTGGGTAAAACCACATTTCATATCATTCTTTAATATGTGTATACCCTGAAACTCAAAATTTAATTTTCAATTAGGTGTTTATACTATGCAAAATAATTATTGAAAACTCATTGCACATTTTATAATCCAAACATAAAAAATTTGATTTTGAATGTGCGGTCAAGCTAAGATATTCCGGAAGTTGAGGCTAATCAATTTAAAACCTTTTAATTAGGAAGTAGTTAGCCCTGCGACCTGAACATGTAGTGCAGATGGAAAAAGATTGCACCTTATTCTTAGGGTTATTTGTGCCCCAATTGGCCGATTCTTATTTCTTCCAGTGTTGCTACCGAATCCCCCTTTCAAGACAGGTAAAAGCTTGCCAGTCAGGACAATTAAGCGCAGAAATGTATCTTAGGCGTTTTTTACAGATTCTCAGCGTGTGGCCATTTTTATGTATTCGACTGTTGCATTTAGGATAATACTTGCATTAAATATTAAAATTAGAGATAAATAATGCCAAGCTGATGCCTAATATGGACAAAAAGAATGCTGTCATGGATATTTAAGACAGGAAGCGCAGAAGAAGAGCTGGACTCTTACAAAGAGGTTATTGTGGTGTGCCCATTTATATCATGTTACTCTACTTTAGTCACCTAAACTATTACGACCGATATGACTAAAAAATTGATATACACAAATAAATGTCATCAAAAATGGATAATTACAATGTTAAAGTCGTCATAATAATAATACGCGTTTCCGGTGACGTCATAGAGTTAACCCTGTCCAAATATGACATCTTTAGCAACATACACCTCTGGATTTACCACCTTATTTACAATAGTTACGGCAGTGATGTATTTGACTTCTCTCCCTTTAAAGTTGTCCCAACATGACGCCTCTCGATTTACCACCATATTTACAATAGTTACGGGCGTTATGTATTTGAGTTATCTCCCTTTAAGGTAGTCCCAACATGACGTTCGAATCAACATCATAAGCCGCTGTGATGTTTGAGGGATAGTTCGAGAATGCTGACAATGACTTGCAACCAGAATTAGGGATGAAATCATGAATAAAATGGATCATTTATTTGTCGAGTCGTTTTTGTTTCGTTCTTTTTCGATATAGTTTATATATAGAATGTTTTAACTCTAGTAAATTAAATAAATGTGAATCGAAAATTTACTTAAACCAATATACAAATAAAATGAATCTCTACCACACACCCAAATCACTTTTGTGACTTAAATAAACAAAAAGCGAAAAATTAAATTAATGTTTTAATTATGTTTTTATTGGTTTGGATCAATGAATAATCGGTGTACAAAAACGCATAAGGACAATAAAATTAACATAGATAATTTCGAGCCGTTGGTTTTCAAATTCCTTTCGACAATGAGTGAATTAGAGATTAAGTCACATTACAAAAGAGATTATTCATGAAATAGTCTAGATTTTCTTGATGAAATTATATTATAAAAGATGTTTTTATTAAACAGTCTTTACTTTTTTTTAAAGCAGGTTAATATTATATATAAAAGAGATTCATGGAACAGTGTGGAATTTCTAGACAAAGCAGGCTAAACATTATATTATAAAACAGATTCAAGGAACAGTCTAGACTTTCTAGGCAAAGCAGTCTAAACATTATATTATAAAAGAGATTCACGAAACAGTCTAGACTTTCTAGACAAAGAAGGCTAAACATTATATTATCAAAGAGATTCACGAAACAGTCTAGACTGTCTAGGCAAAGAAATTTAAACATTATATTATAAAAGAGATTCAAGGAACAGTCTAGACTTTCTAGGCAAAGCAGTCTAAACTTTATATTATAAAAGAGATTCACGAAACAGTCTAGACTTTCTAGACAAAGCAGTCTAAACATGTTATTATAGAAAAAAAATTCAAGGAACAGTCTGGACTTTCTAGTCAAAACAGACGAAATGTTATATTATAAAAGAGATTCACGAAACAGTCTAGACTTTCTAGGCAAAGAAGTTTAAACATTATATTATAAAAGAGATTCAAGGAACAGTCTGGACTTTCTAGGCAAAGCAGTCTAAACATTATATTATAAAAGAGATTCACGAAACAGTCTAGACTTTTTAGACAAAGAAGGCTAAACATTATATTATCAAAGAGATTCACGAAACAGTCTAGACTGTCTAGGCAAAGAAGTTTAAACATTATATTATAAAAGAGATTCAAGGAACAGTCTAGACTTTCTAGGCAAAGCAGCCTAAACATTATATTATAAAAGAGATTCACGAAACAGTCTAGACTGTCTAGGCAAAGAAGTTTAAACATTATATTATAAAAGAGATTCAAGGAACAGTCTAGACTTTCTAGGCAAAGCAGTCTAAACATGTTATTATAGAAAAAAATTCAAGGAACAGTCTGGACTTTCTAGACAAAACAGACTAAATGTTATATTATAAAAGAGATTCACGAAACAGTCTAGACTTTCTAGACAAAGAAGTTTAAACATTATATTATAAAAGAGATTCAAGGAACAGTCTTGACTTTCTAGGCAAAGCAGTCTAAACTTTATATTATAAAAGAGATTCACGAAACAGTCTAGACTTTCTAGACAAAGCAGTCTAAACATGTTATTATAGAAAAAAAATTCAAGGAACAGTCTGGACTTTCTAGACAAAACAGACTAAATGTTATATTATAAAAGAGATTCACGAAACAGTCTAGACTTTCTAGGCAAAGAAGTTTAAACATTATATTATAAAAGAGATTCAAGGAACAGTCTAGACTCTCTAGGCAAAGAAGTTTAAACATTATATTATAAAAGAGATTCAAGGAACAGTCTAGACTTTCTAGGCAAAGCAGCCTAAACATTATATTATAAAAGAGATTCACGAAACAGTCTAGACTGTCTAGGCAAAGAAGTTTAAACATTATATTATAAAAGAGATTCAAGGAACAGTCTAGACTTTCTAGGCAAAGCAGCCTAAACATTATATTATAAAAGAGATTCACGAAACAGTCTAGACTGTCTAGGCAAAGAAGTTTAAACATTATATTATAAAAGAGATTCAAGGAACAGTCTAGACTTTCTAGGCAAAGCAGCCTAAACATTATATTATAAAAGAGATTCAAGGAACAGTCTAGACTTTCTAGACAAAGCAGTCTAAACATGTTATTATAGAAAAAAAAATTCAAGGAACAGTCTGGACTTTCTAGACAAAACAGACTAAATGTTATATTATAAAAGAGATTCACGAAACAGTCTAGAATTTCTAGACAAAGAAGGCTAAACATTATATAATCAAAGAGATTAAAGGGATAGTCTAGACTTTCTAGGCAAAGCAGTCTAAACATTATATTATAAACGAGATTCACGAAACAGTCTAGACTTTCTAGACAATGCAGGTTAAACATTATATTATCAAAGAGATTCATGGAACAGTCTAGACTTTCCAGACAAAGCAGACTTGACATGTTATTATAAAAAAAAATTCAAGGAACAGTCTAGACTTTCTAGACAAAGCAGGCTAAACATTCTCTTATAAAAGAGATTCAAGGAACAGTCTTGACTTTCTAGACAAAGAAGGCCAAACATTATATTATGAACGATATTCACGAAACAGTCTAGACTTTCTAGTCAAAGCAGAATAAACATTATAGAATAAAACAGATTCAAGGAACAGTCTAGATTTTCTAGACAAAGCAGGCTAAACATTATATTATCAAAGAGATTCAAGGGATAGTATATACTTTCTAGACAAAGCAGTCTAAACATGTTATTATAGAAAAAAAAATTCAAGGAACAGTCTGGACTTTCTAGACAAAGCAGACTAAATGTTATATTATAAAAGAGATTCACGAAACAGTCTAGAATTTCTAGACAAAGAAGCCTAAACATTCTCTTATAAAAGAGATTCACGAAACAGTCTAGACTGTCTAGGCAAAGTAGACTAAATGTTATATTATAAAAGAGATTCACGAAACAGTCTAGACTTTCTAGACAAAGCAGGCTAAACATTATATTATGAACGAGATTCATGGAACAGTCTAGACTTTCCAGACAAAGCAGACTAAACATGTTATTATAAAAAACATTCAAGGAACAGTCTAGACTGTCTAGACAAAGCAGGCTAAACATTCTCTTATAAAAGAGATTCACGAAACAGTCTAGACTTTCTAGACAAAGCAGGCTAAACATTCTCTTATAAAAGAGATTCAAGGAACAGTCTTGACTTTCTAGACAAAGCAGGCTAAACATTCTCTTATAAAAGAGATTCAAGGAACAGTCTTGACTTTCTAGACAAAGCAGGCTAAACATTATATAATCAAAGAGATTCGTGGAACAGTCTGGACCTTCCAGAAAAATCAGCAAAATTTTTGAAATTGCATTAATCTCCATGATCTGTTAGTTTGTATTAATCTCCATGATCTGTTAATTTGTATTAATCTCCATGATCTGTTAATTTGTATTAATTTCCATGATCTGTTAATTTATATTAATCTCCATGATCTGTTATTTTGTATTAATCTCGATGATCTTTTAATTTGTATTAATTTCCATAATCTGTTAATTTGTATTAATCTCCATGATCTGTTAATTTGTATTAATCTCCATGATCTGTTAATTTGTATTAATCTCCATGATCTGTTAATTTCTATTAATCTCCATGATCTGTTAATTTGTATTAATATGTATGATCTTTTAATCTGTATTAATCTGCATGATCTTTTAATCTGTATTAATCGGCATGATCTGTTAATTTGTATTACTCTCAATGATCTGTTAATGGACTAGACCATAAGAATACGTTGAAACGTTGTAAATTTGTCATTTGTTTTCAAGTATACGTTGGTTCTGTCACTCATGTGTTTACTTTTTTCTTTTACGACTGGAAAGTAAACATATTGTCTACTGAATTATATCTTTACTAATTGGACGCTTTTTCGAATATGTGAAAGTTGTAAAAATGTATCAAATAATTATCACAGTAACTTATAGCGTCCTACACCACAGTATGTATGATAGCAAACTGGAAGGTGAAAATTCATTTGTTTTTCTTAGAACGAATCAGCATATTAAGCTTTTGTTTCTAGGAATTTACTAATTTTCTTATGAATTATTTTTCCTGGATGTCTTCAATTCAATATTTCACTGGAAGAATATTCACACAAAAAAAACAAATTCATCTTTTATTCCAAAATGCTTGTTTGATACATTGACATTAACAATATCTTATCTTAAAATTATGGTTATATCAGGTTAGTGCTCTAAATAATCAAAGGGAATAGATGAGTGATATTGTAGTTCACCATTCACGTCATAACGCGGTAGTGAAGCTACAGTAAAAGAAAGTTGAAAATATTTAATGATTTTAAAAAATCAGCCTCAAACTCTTCTACTCAAATCTGCTATTATAATGGTTGATATTTTGCAGATTCAAGACATTCACATCCCGAAGGACGACATTCAGATCATAATGAACGCACCGACGACCTAATGGGCAGTCTTTTCGTGCTAAATTTGCAAGAATTAGTTCCCAGTTTACAAATTCAAATAGTCATCTGCATTAACCTTTGCATATTTATATTAAATTAGTGGGTTATATCTGCTTCTTTTTTATGGAATACCAGAAATGTTTAACCTCAGGAGCTTAGTGTTTTTGCATGTGTGAGGTGCCGCATCTTCTTCGTCGTCAATATCATATCGTCGTCGTCGTCGTCACAACATCTTAACTTATAATGTTAATTTAATTTATAATTATTATTCTTATCGAATGTTCCACATTTAATTTCATATATATTATTATCACAGTATCGCGATTTTTATTGCTAAGTCACGCCGAATTATCAGCATCCAAAAAGGTCCAGATTATTAAGAGACGCTGGGGTCCAGTCATGTTCCAAATTTTGGATGCTGACAACTAGACGTGACCTAGCAATAAATACTGCATTGCATGCATTTGTTTGTTTGTTAGTTTCATTAGGACTTTAACGTAGCTTTAACACTTTTTCAGTCATATCGATACAATGTCCGCAGTGAGGCAGTTTATAGTAATGTCTTGATATGTAGACATGTGACATGATGTCCCACCCAGTCACATTATCCTGACACCAGGCCGACCAGTCCTAACACTAACCTCTTAATGCTAAGGGTCAAGCGACGCAGCTGTTAGTACTATTTTTGTAAGTCTTTTGGTATGACTTGGCCGGGGATCGAACCACCGACCTCCCGCTTCCACGGCGGACGCTCGAACCACTAGACCACCAGAGCGGTGCATTGTATAAATAGCAATTTACCTAGACGTGATCTAGCTATCACAATCGCACTGTATGCCCAATTACTTACCTGAATATATCAATCTAAATTGAATTGTAAGCACAACTATTTACTAGACTGATCTTGCAATCAAATTCGTATTGTATGAATACATATTTACCTAGACTGATCTTGCAGTAAAATCGCATTACCTTATCGCATTATATATATATATATATATATATATATATATATATATATATATATATATATATATATATATATATATATATATATATATGTTAAGCAGTCTAGGACAAGATTCTAATCTCCATCAAGTGTCACTCTAGTCAGAAATCTTGGAGAAAACGCCACTAGCATCAATAACGAGGACGAAAACAATAAAGGCAATAAATATAGTAGGAGTGGTAATTATAACAACAACAGCAACACGTGGGAGGTATAGGTAAAGGAAGATGGGAGGGCAACAGTAGTAGTTGGTGCAATGGTAGTTTCACCAGTCTATGAGCAGCAGAGAGGGTGAATCAGACAACATTTTTAGACAAGTTTTCACTGAAATCAGGCTTAAAAACAATGAAACCAATGACATCAGGCCCCAATGTGTGTGTGAATCATGGATTAGGTCCAAAAAAAAATATGCAAAAATCAATGAAATTAATGAAATCCTCCATCGATTTTTTGGGAAAAAGGGACTACAACGTCGTTGTCACTCACCCTCTCTGCTGCTATGGGTTAACCGAATATTTGATCCAGTCCGATACGATATCGTGTTCGAGGGTCATGTAAATTTATTGTTACAAATCCGTGTGGGGCAGACTGAGCATGACTAAAGAAATTTCTAAATTGATTGAAGTCCATATCAGAACACCATGTCTGCCAAATATTTCGTAGCGTATGTGTATCAACGCCGTTGAATACAGCAAGCATATTACAATTATCTCTAATCACTTTTAGAATCTGAGTGTAGCGTTGAGTGACATAGATCACATCAGTGTTTTTATGCCTGCCTCGGGAAAATATTCTAGCAGGATTTTTTTGATTATCTAACATGACATCGTCGTATACAACTAAATTGTTGATACTTCCATCGAGGTCATTCACGGATGGTGCTTCGTCAATATCGGTTATAAATTCAATAACATCCTCGCCGGCAATCTCTGAAGCGTTTTCATTAAAATCTTTTAGTACTTCATAGCATCGTTGGTCATCTACGCTAGGGGCAATTAAATACAACTTATCCCACTTCATCCATCTCATTATTAAATTGAGCAACAATTGCGTTTTACCGGATCCAGATGGCCCGATTATAATTGCGCGGATAGAGTTTGGTAGCGCTGCATGATGCTTCACTGGTTCTCTTGTTTTAGTCGCTGAAAAATCAATTATATTCATATCTCTATACATAAATTATGGATCTATATTGCGTGAAGTGTAAGGCGCGTACTGGCACAGATGACTTGACGACGATTACAACTAAAAATAACCGATCAGCGCTTTCTGGTAAATGCGTACAGTGTAGTACAAAGAAATTTAGATTTGTTTCTAAACCCAAGGAACCCAAGGAACCTTTAAAAAAAACGAAGAGGTGATATCGCTGCCAAATTAGCAAAACTCCCTGGAACCCCATGGGCAAAATACCCCGGAGAAAAACACCTTCCAGGATATAGCTACTGTGGACCGGGAACAAGACTTGATATCAGACTCAATGATCAAAATCAGCCCCGACCCGGTGAGGAACCAATAAACGCTATTGATAAGGCCTGTCACCTTCATGATGTTGCTTATAAAAGCAGCAATTTGCAATACAGGCATCTAGCAGATGTGAAATTAATTCATGCGTTGAATGCCATTCCTGATAAATCCTTCAAAGAAAAATTGGCTTCATTTTTGATAAAATCGGCAATGAAAAGTAAATTGATGTTAGGTGCTGGTAATTAATAGCAACATGGAATCTATTTATTATTCCCCAAGAGGATACTGGAAGGGTAACGCTGCAATCAGTAAACTCGCTAGCGCCGCAAAAGTGAAAAAAAAACCACTGCGGCTCATTGGTTATCCAAACAGGCACTATGGCAAATTTATCTACCACCGCCTAAACAAATGCAATTCTCGCATTTTGATGTGACCTTTCCTAATGAAGTTCATCAGGCTGATATATTATTTCTGCCACATGATCGTGGTTACAAATATGCGTTAACTGTAGTTGATATTGCAAGTCGATACAAAGAAGCAGAACCGTTAAAAACAAAATCGGCCACTGAAGTGGCTTCTGCATTTGAAAGGATTTATCGAAGGAGTCCTCTGCACTGGCCAAATCTGTTACAAGTTGACCCGGGCAAGGAATTTCAGGGTGCAGTGTTATCTACAATGAAATATCACAATGTCGCTATCAGACGAGGGCATACTGCACTGCATCGTGATCAGGCCATTGTAGAACGATTTAATCGGATTCTTGCTGAACGGTTATTTGGATATCAATACGCAAAAGAATTCATCCAAGAAAAAAGATCCCGTGAATGGGTTAAGAGATTACCAGGTGTAGTTACCGCACTGAATAACGAGATTACTAGAACCATCAACATGAAACCTATCAACGCGATTAAAAAGAAGTCAATACCTGAAAAACCACAAAAAGATTTTAGCGTTTCCCAACCAATTCTTGGTAGTAATGTCATTGTGAGGTATTTATATGAACCAGGAGAGCTTGAAGGAGGCAGAAAAAGGGCTACTGATCCTATTCGGAGCGTCACTACGCATAAGATATCTAGTATAACACGATCAACTGGTAGACCTCCAATCTATAAACTGGATTCAACTGCCCCTCAGCGTGGGTTTACTAGACGACAACTACAAGTAATTCCTGACGATACTCAATTACCACCGCATGGTCTTAACTAGCACCCTTGCGTCTATTGCACTCAAGACAAGTCAACATCACATTGTTTCTGACATGACCGAGATTGTTATTTTTTCTGTCTACGGTGAATTGGCGAGGATCCTTATCCGAATACTGCCAACGCATTATACAATTGCAACTCGCGCAGTGATTATTCTGTTGTTTCTTCAAAGTGATTATTAATTCAGCATCAATATCAAATTCTCGTTGTTTTTTTTTGTCCTGTTGTTTGTAACCGGAGAGTTTTTTATCAATAATATCATTATCGTCACCAATGATTTCATCATCGCCAACGATTTCATCATCGAAGACAATTCTTCGAAGTTGATTTATTTTTCGTACTCTAGACACTGCGAGATAGACTAAATTTGACCATTCTATGCGATTATTTACCATCCAAACAATTGTATCCGATATAGTCAATCCCTGTGAAGAATGTATCGTCGCTGCGTATCCTAGCGTCCACGGGGATTTATTAGCACGCAATGCATCTTCAACGACATTGATATCAACCAGCACAATATCATTTAATACGAGAATCTGCTTTTCACTCTGTCCTGGAATATCAACTTCGATGTTCTGTTTTCGTGTGTCCGATGGCCTATAACAGAGGGGCACTGGAAGTGTTGCAAATTTTTGTTTATGCAATTCAAATAACTTCATCTGAAGTGTGTCCCTGACTATTTTTCTACTTGCAATGATTAAATCATTTGGTCTCCACATTTCCCAGAAATCATTCATGGGAGTTTCCGAAATTATTTCACGGGCTATTTCACACTGGATTCTATCCGGTTGTAATCTAATTAGTTTCTTAAACTCTTTTAATTTTTCATCAAGTGATCTATGATCAGTATCAATTTCTTCATAATAGTCTACAAAACCCTTTAGCCATTCATGTGGAGATGCACCGACAAATGGTGGTGGTTGGCCGTGATCACCGCACATGACGACTTTTGTATTCTTCAATAACAACCACTCAAGAAATATTTTTAAGACATCTTCTGACACTGTGTCTATTTCATCCCAAATCATGATTTCAGGAATAAATTTCTCTCCCATGCGCTCAGGAGTCCATTTATCTCCCTTCCATCGGAAAAAGCTGTGATAAGTGCAGGCATTTACCCCTCTCTGAATCATTTCTCTTGCAAGTCTATGAGTTGGTGTTAGAACAATCATTTTTGTGAAATCCGTAGGATTTTTCCCACGGAATAACTCAATTGCCCGGGTTGTTTTTCCTGACCCGCCACAACCGTTTAAATAAACTGTTTTATACAGGCATATTGGATCAGAAATCGGTGGTGCACTAGAAAATTCTGAACACTGATTGCTTTCTAAGTAATTATTTTCAATGGTAACATCTGCTGATGGAATATAATCATGAATCATTTCTTTCTTAATTCTCCATGTTCCCCATTTCTCGTTGCCAGTAGCCTTAAAATCAGCCATTTTGCTATTTATGTAAAATGAATCAGTAGCAACTCTAACTGCGGTGGTAGGAAATCTATTGATCATTGAAAACAGATTGATAGAAGCATAACCGAGCATAGAAGCTCTTAAGTGTGTGTACTGCGGATGGTATCCATCATTGTAGGTAACAATTGTACCCAATTTGGTTCCATCGGACAGAAATGCGTCCTTACGATTGACATATAGGCCCCTATTCGTTACAAAATCGTATTCAGCGTTGTCTATAATCAATCGTGAAGAATATTTCGTATTATCATCTTTGCCACCTTGGGTAAATTTACCGATTATTCTTCGTCCAAGATTTTTTGCTTCATTGTTTCTGATTTCAAATAACTGTTGGGACCAATCCATGATTTGTTGTTCATTAAAATCAGGAAACAGTTTTCGCTCTTCGCTAATTATTTTTTCTAGATCAGGTTGGGGTAACCAGACTGATTTCTGTGCTCGATAGGATATAATTGCTTCACTGACAATTAATGATTTTAACATCTTACAATCAAGCATATACCGTAATAACACTATTGGCATCCAGTGTTTTTCAGACATGTGTTTACCAATCCAAAGATAACTACACGGATGAAGTCCTTCAGCCATTTCAAATGATAATACACGAGCGAATCCTGTTAAATCAAAATCAGGCAGTGGTCCATTAATAGCAACACGGGTCATTTCGTGTGTGGGGTGTCCAAATCGTTTGAAATATTTCTCACACTCTCCATACCCAAGAAAACTTCCTGGATAACACGCAATCATATCAACTGAAATAACGGTATCAGCGGTGTATTTTGTGTTCCATAATCCGCCGTGGCTGTATTCAAGACAGGACAATTTGACATCTGATAAAAACTCACTTCGTGTTGGTTTCCACGCGGTTTTCTTTCTAGCAAAATGTGCTGCAATGGATGGTACTGTGAAACAGTTTGCTAATAATTGATCGTTGTCTTCTCCGTCCCCAGAAAACTCACTAGCTAGTTGTTTCATTTGATTCTGCAGCTCTTCAGTACGGTATAATTCTCCGTTAGGCCTTACAAACTGATCAAATTTGCATTCTTCGTCTGAATTACTATGAAATAGCCACACTGACACAGGATCTTTTTTACTCAAATGGTAAATAGCATCAAATAATTTCTGCTCTGAAAAAAACTCTTTGGTTTGGGATAGATATCTTACGGTTCTATCCCGTGGGAATATTGTTACTGCAGATGACCACGCGTGTGTGTTATGATCAATGATTTCAATGGGGGTTCCCTGTGATTTATATTTCGATTCGTATAATACTTCTCCGGTGATTGTCCTTACCGATATTGGAAATCTTAATGATTTTTCTAATTTAGTTATATCCTGAATTGTTGCTCCATGCTCTTTTACCGTGAACTCCCACTCGGTTATTTTTTTTCGTCTTAGATCAGTTAGTTTATTTCCCCGGGACGCATTTGTGAAGTGTTCTATTATTCGTTCTGCTACACAATTTAGCCCTGTCGAATATTTCATGGGTGCTAGTTTTGAAATATCAGGTTTTTCATTGAGCGGATAGATCCCGTAAACAACTGCTGTGACAGGATAAGATCTTTCGTAGTAGGGTTTATCAATTCCAGTCAAAATTCCCGGTTTTGAATCCTGATTCACGGTGACAGTTTTTTTTTGCCCCTGAGAATGGGTTCAAATTTATCCCTAATAATCCATTTGCCATCCTCACGGATAATGAATTTGATTCGGAAAAAATGACTTTTTTCTCCAACATTTGAGATTATCACTGCTGCTTTTTCATCATTCATGGTAGCGTCAACAACACCATCAATTCGAAATGTTGACCAACAATAAAATGCTCCATCACGCTTGTATTTATTAAAACAGTCTCTGATGGGTGTATCAAGAATTTTATTCTTGGGTGTATTAGAAACTATATCAAGATTGAATTGAGCATCCTTCCATGGTGATCTCATGTTTCCGTCTTTTGGACGTTTGTTACGTTTTTTGGGTCTATCGAGATTAAATCTAGGATTGATTTTTAATAATCTCTTAAACTCTTTCATGTTTCCGTCTCTTGGACGTTTTTTGGGTCTATCGCGATTAAATCTAGGATTGATTTTCAATAATCTCTTGAACTCTCTATCAGCATTGAATTTAGCATTTTTCGAAGTCAATCTCTTGAACTCCTTCATGCTATATAAAAAACAAGCATTTAAATGAAAGATTTATGTATAATGAATCACTGCAAATGGCTCATGATGGGAAATGTAACCCCGTGTAACAAATCATGCAGAAAAAATGAATACTGTAGGTATCATATGCAAAGTTTTCGACGTGGAAGTCTTGGTCCGTTACCATGTATTCGATGTGGGGTTGGGGTTAAGGGAAGATCACAATTGTGTATTGATTGTGGTGGTAAGCGATATAGGGAATTGAAGCGTTATTATGATAAAAGAATAAAAAATGGACAATCCATCAGAAATTATGACCCTGAAAAAGTCTTTGACCCTGATAACATCAAGGATAAAATCATAAGAACTCCGCAAGACTACATCGAAAGATTTTCCAGTGATGTAATTATTGAACCAAACACTGAATTAGACAAACAATAGAATAGTATATATGAACCAAGAATTCAGACAGCATCCAGTGATTACAAATTATGAAGCATCCAGTGATGGTACTGTCAGAAACCGTAGACTAAAGAAACCAGTTGGTGTTGTGAATAATCAAGGGTACTTGATATTTACTGTTAGGGAGGGAAAAGAAACGAAAACTTATCTCAATCATCGTTTCGCATTTGAGTGTTTTTATGGATTGATCGAGGATGGTTTTGTTATTGATCACAAGGATTCTAATCGAAAGAATAATTCTGTATCAAATTTACGAGTTGTTACACAGAGTGAAAATAATTCATCTGAAAGGACTGGAAAATGCAAAACGGTTGGGAAGAGACTTGTGAAATCTTTGAATACGAAAACTAACGAAGAAAAAATATTTCAATCAATGAATGAAGCCGGTAGGCACTTCGATATTTGTAGAGCCTCAGTACGAAGAGTTGGAGAGGGGATTTATCGATCGACTATTTAAAAAAAGAGTGGACAAAAAGTTCAATTTAGTTATATCTGATGCGTCATAATTTCCAATTAGAGATATGTCATTCTTATAGAATAATGAATTCTGAAAACATGAATAGCATCATAGTTGAAATAGCAAAATTGAAAAATCAGGATATCAAACTATCAGATGGGTTAAATCCTGATCAAATTGTGTCTGATTTTCAGGATATAGAATACGGGGTTAGCACTAACAAATATATGCTACCCAAGAAGTATGCACTCATCAAAAGAATTCAGAATTCTATTAAAGACTCTCTTTCATTTTCCAGTGACATCAGTGTGTTCGTTCCGTTGTATACTATCGTAGAGGGAATACGAAAAGAATTAGGTAACGAATACGAATTGAAAAAAGAAGTCAACTCTAAAATTAGAAACCTACGAGCATTAATTCAAGAAAATTGATTACCCGACCATTGATTGCCCGACCATCGACCCTCATTTTTTTTATCTGACCCTCAACGGATATGTCAAAAATCTGATATTTCAAAACTAGCACCCATGAAATATTCGACAGGGCTTAATTGTGTAGCAGAACGAATAATAGAACACTTCACAAATGCGTCCCGGGGAAATAAACTAACTGATCTAAGACGAAAAAAAATAACCGAGTGGGAGTTCACGGTAAAAGAGCATGGAGCAACAATTCAGGATATAACTAAATTAGAAAAATCATTAAGATTTCCAATATCGGTAAGGACAATCACCGGAGAAGTATTATACGAATCGAAATATAAATCACAGGGAACCCCCATTGAAATTATTGATCATAACACACACGCGTGGACATCTGCAGTAACAATATTCCCACGGGATAGAACCGTAAGATATCTATCCCAAACCAAAGAGTTTTTTTCAGAGCAGAAATTATTTGATGCTATTTACCATTTGAGTGAAAACGATCCTGTGTCAGTGTGGCTATTTCATAGTAATTCAGACGAAGAATGCAAATTTGATCAGTTTGTAAGGCCTAACGGAGAATTATACCGTACTGAAGAGCTGCAGAATCAAATGAAACAACTAGCTAGTGAGTTTTCTGGGGACGGAGAAGACAACGATCAATTATTAGCAAACTGTTTCACAGCACCATCCATTGCAGCACATTTTGCTAGAAAGAAAAACGCGTGGAAACCAACACGAAGTGAGTTTTTATCAGATGTCAAATTGTCCTGTCTTGAATACAGCCACGGCGGATTATGGAACACAAAATACACCGCTGATACCGTTATTTCAGTTGATATGATTGCGTGTTATCCAGGAAGTTTTCTTGGGTATGGAGAGTGTGAGAAATATTTCAAACGATTTGGACACCCCACACACGAAATGACCCGTGTTGCTATTAATGGACCACTGCCTGATTTTGATTTAACAGGATTCGCTCGTGTATTATCATTTGAAATGGCTGAAGGACTTCATCCGTGTAGTTATCTTTGGATTGGTAAACACATGTCTGAAAAACACTGGATGCCAATAGTGTTATTACGGTATATGCTTGATTGTAAGATGTTAAAATCATTAATTGTCAGTGAAGCAATTATATCCTATCGAGCACAGAAATCAGTCTGGTTACCCCAACCTGATCTAGAAAAAATAATTAGCGAAGAGCGAAAACTGTTTCCTGATTTTAATGAACAACAAATCATGGATTGGTCCCAACAGTTATTTGAAATCAGAAACAATGAAGCAAAAAATCTTGGACGAAGAATAATCGGTAAATTTACCCAAGGTGGCAAAGATGATAATACGAAATATTCTTCACGATTGATTATAGACAACGCTGAATACGATTTTGTAACGAATAGGGGCCTATATGTCAATCGTAAGGACGCATTTCTGTCCGATGGAACCAAATTGGGTATAATTGTTACCTAAAATGATGGATACCATCCGCAGTACACACACTTAAGAGCTTCTATGCTCGGTTATGCTTCTATCAATCTGTTTTCAATGATCAATAGATTTCCTACCACCGCAGTTAGAGTTTCTACTGATTCATTTTACATAAATAGCAAAATGGCTGATTTTAAGGCTACTGGCAACGAGAAATGGGGAACATGGAGAATTAAGAAAGAAATGATTCATGATTATATTCCATCAGCAGATGTTACCATTGAAAATAATTACTTAGAAAGCAATCAGTGTTCAGAATTTTCTAGTGCACCACCGATTTCTGATCCAATATGCCTGTATAAAACAGTTTATTTAAACGGTTGTGGCGGGTCAGGAAAAACAACCCGGGCAATTGAGTTATTCCGTGGGAAAAATCCTACGGATTTCACAAAAATGATTGTTCTAACACCAACTCATAGACTTGCAAGAGAAATGATTCAGAGAGGGGTAAATGCCTGCACTTATCACAGCTTTTTCCGATGGAAGGGAGATAAATGGACTCCTGAGCGCATGGGAGAGAAATTTATTCCTGAAATCATGATTTGGGATGAAATAGACACAGTGTCAGAAGATGTCTTAAAAATATTTCTTGAGTGGTTGTTATTGAAGAATACAAAAGTCGTCATGTGCGGTGATCACGGCCAACCACCACCATTTGTCGGTGCATCTCCACATGAATGGCTAAAGGGTTTTGTAGACTATTATGAAGAAATTGATACTGATCATAGATCACTTGATGAAAAATTAAAAGAGTTTAAGAAACTAATTAGATTACAACCGGATAGAATCCAGTGTGAAATAGCCCGTGAAATAATTTCGGAAACTCCCATGAATGATTTCTGGGAAATGTGGAGACCAAATGATTTAATCATTGCAAGTAGAAAAATAGTCAGGGACACACTTCAGATGAAGTTATTTGAATTGCATAAACAAAAATTTGCAACACTTCCAGTGCCCCTCTGTTATAGGCCATCGGACACACGAAAACAGAACATCGAAGTTGATATTCCAGGACAGAGTGAAAAGCAGATTCTCGTATTAAATGATATTGTGCTGGTTGATATCAATGTCGTTGAAGATGCATTGCGTGCTAATAAATCCCCGTGGACGCTAGGATACGCAGCGACGATACATTCTTCACAGGGATTGACTATATCGGATACAATTGTTTGGATGGTAAATAATCGCATAGAATGGTCAAATTTAGTCTATCTCGCAGTGTCTAGAGTACGAAAAATAAATCAACTTCGAAGAATTGTCTTCGATGATGAAATCGTTGGCGATGATGAAATCATTGGTGACGATAATGATATTATTGATAAAAAAACTCTCCGGTTACAAACAACAGGACAAAAAAAAACAACGAGAATTTGATATTGATGCTGAATTAATAATCACTTTGAAGAAACAACAGAATAATCACTGCGCGAGTTGCAATTGTATAATGCGTTGGCAGTATTCGGATAAGGATCCTCTCCAATTCACCGTAGACAGAAAAAATAACAATCTCGGTCATGTCAGAAACAATGTGATGTTGACTTGTCTTGAGTGCAATAGACGCAAGGGTGCTAGTTAAGACCATGCGGTGGTAATTGTGTATCGTCAGGAATTACTTGTAGTTGTCGTCTAGTAAACCCACGCTGAGGGGCAGTTGAATCCAGTTTATAGATTGGAGGTCTACCAGTTGATCGTGTTATACTAGATATCTTATGCGTAGTGACGCTCCAAATAGGATCAGTAGCCCTTTTTCTGCCTCCTTCAAGCTCTCCTGGTTCATATAAATGCCTCACAAGGACATTACTACCAAGAATTGGTTGGGAAACGCTAAAATCTTTTTGTGGTTTTTCAGGTATTGACTTCTTTTTAATCGCGTTGATAGGTTTCATGTTGATGGTTCTAGTAATCTCGTTATTCAGTGCGGTAACTACACCTGGTAATCTCTTAACCCATTCACGGGATCTTTTTTCTTGGATGAATTCTTTTGCGTATTGATATCCAAATAACCGTTCAGCAAGAATCCGATTAAATCGTTCTACAATGGCCTGATCACGATGCAGTGCAGTATGCCCTCGTCTGATAGCGACATTGTGATATTTCATTGTAGATAACACTGCACCCTGAAATTCCTTGCCCGGGTCAACTTGTAACAGATTTGGCCAGTGCAGAGGACTCCTTCGATAAATCCTTTCAAATGCAGAAGCCACTTCAGTGGCCGATTTTGTTTTTAACGGTTCTGCTTCTTTGTATCGACTTGCAATATCAACTACAGTTAACGCATATTTGTAACCACGATCATGTGGCAGAAATAATATATCAGCCTGATGAACTTCATTAGGAAAGGTCACATCAAAATGCGAGAATTGCATTTGTTTAGGCGGTGGTAGATAAATTTGCCATAGTGCCTGTTTGGATAACCAATGAGCCGCAGTGGTTTTTTTTTCACTTTTGCGGCGCTAGCGAGTTTACTGATTGCAGCGTTACCCTTCCAGTATCCTCTTGGGGAATAATAAATAGATTCCATGTTGCTATTAATTACCAGCACCTAACATCAATTTACTTTTCATTGCCGATTTTATCAAAAATGAAGCCAATTTTTCTTTGAAGGATTTATCAGGAATGGCATTCAACGCATGAATTAATTTCACATCTGCTAGATGCCTGTGTTGCAAATTGCTGCTTTTATAAGCAACATCATGAAGGTGACAGGCCTTATCAATAGCGTTTATTGGTTCCTCACCGGGTCGGGGCTGATTTTGATCATTGAGTCTGATATCAAGTCTTGTTCCCGGTCCACAGTAGCTATATCCTGGAAGGTGTTTTTCTTCGGGGTATTTTGCCCATGGGGTTCCAGGGAGTTTTGCTAATTTGGCAGCGATATCACCTCTTCGTTTTTTTTTAAAGGTTCCTTGGGTTCCTTGGGTTTAGAAACAAATCTAAATTTCTTTGTACTACACTGTACGCATTTACCAGAAAGCGCTGATCGGTTATTTTTAGTTGTAATCGTCGTCAAGTCATCTGTGCCAGTACGCGCCTTACACTTCACGCAATATAGATCCATAATTTATGTATAGAGATATGAATATAATTGATTTTTCAGCGACTAAAACAAGAGAACCAGTGAAGCATCATGCAGCGCTACCAAACTCTATCCGCGCAATTATAATCGGGCCATCTGGATCCGGTAAAACGCAATTGTTGCTCAATTTAATAATGAGATGGATGAAGTGGGATAAGTTGTATTTAATTGCCCCTAGCGTAGATGACCAACGATGCTATGAAGTGCTAAAAGATTTTAATGAAAACGCTTCAGAGATTGCCGGCGAGGATGTTATTGAATTTATAACCGATATTGACGAAGCACCATCCGTGAATGACCTCGATGGAAGTATCAACAATTTAGTTGTATACGACGATGTCATGTTAGATAATCAAAAAAATCCTGCTAGAATATTTTCCCGAGGCAGGCATAAAAACACTGATGTGATCTATGTCACTCAACGCTACACTCAGATTCCAAAAGTGATTAGAGATAATTGTAATATGCTTGCTGTATTCAACGGCGTTGATACACATACGCTACGAAATATTTGGCAGACATGGTGTTCTGATATGGACTTCAATCAATTTAGAAATTTCTTTAGTCATGCTCAGTCTGCCCCACACGGATTTGTAACAATAAATTTACATGACCCTCGAACACGATATCGTATCGGACTGGATCAAATATTCGGTTAACCCATATCAGCAGAGAGGGTGAGTGACAACGACGTTGTAGTCCCTTTTTCCCAAAAAATCGATGGAGGATTTCATTAATTTCATTGATTTTTGCATATTTTTTTTTGGACCTAATCCATGATTCACACACACATTGGGGCCTGATGTCATTGGTTTCATTGTTTTTAAGCCTGATTTCAGTGAAAACTTGTCTAAAAATGTTGTCTGATTCACCCTCTCTGCTGCTCTATGGAATCACCACCAACCATTTTACAAAATAAAGACATTACATTTTTATAATAATAATGTGGACTTTGTATAGCGCCTAATCGTTAGAAGCTCTAAGCGCTTTACAACATTAGAAAACACCTATAACATAAAAAAAACATATATAATGATATAATTACAAAAACAACACCATGAAATTAGAAGCCATAAAATATGCTGAAAATATTCAAGGTAGGAAAGATTATTAGATTTTTAAGTTTGTTCTTGCAGTTTTAAATATGTGCGCTTTAAAAGCAATTTTGAATGGGATCACTGTGACTTGTCGGTCCAGCAAACTTGAACGATTTTTGATCGATATATATCTGCATGAAATTGATAGAAATATAATTATTTTTTTTAAAATCGTGAGCATAGCAAGTCTAATTGTTCTTTTCCAAAACAAGGAGATGAAGAAACATGTAAAAACTGAACAGCCAATGCATGATGAATACAATAACGTAGACGAAGACCGACAACAAGCACATATATAATGAAAAACCACACACACACACACACACACACACACACACACACACACACACACACACACACAGCACAGCTGCTTCGAGCGGGTTAAGCAATAGCGGCCATCTTGTGAACTATGACCGCATTCAATAAAGGTTTTTTTAGTGACAAGGGCGCCATATTTGAGTGAGTCCCATTAATCGAGTAATAGGTGTAATGAAGTTCACCGTCTTTGATGATCTGAATAATTCCGTAAATATTGAAGTTAAATCTCTTCAAACACATATATACAATAGTTCTTCCGTTGTTCAAGTTTTTTGGAAATATCAAAACTAGACATTGCAAATAGTTTACGCCGACCACACATTTTGCTGTCTGATCGGTTATATAAAGAGCTTCCGTTTTAGTTTCAAATTCCTGTTGACAGTGTTAGGGACCACCACGGCAACAATCAGCTTAGAAATCATAAACTAATGAATGAAATGAAAAAAATTTTTTATGCGTTTTTAATATGCTTAATGCTTTTTGTTTTAAAAATCGATGGCGTGGGTGCGTTTAAAACAAAGGTGAAATTGTGCGAATAACAAAATTCCAAATTAGATTGTCCTGTCGATGGAATTAGAAATATTATATTTCTTGAACTAACCCTGTGCTTGGTGAGTTGTAAATCCATGTGTAATCGTACACGTGTTCAGTTGTCATGGTGATAAAATGTACGCATGATTGTTCCGTAAAGATCTGCATGCAGCAAAATTTCCATGGACAATTGACATCAGACCCACATATCCGTCCATCAGTATCAACACATATATGGTTGATTGATTTTTTGGTGTAGTCAAAAAGTCAGATTTTCTGGTTTACATATTTGTACTTATTCGTGTGGTATTATGGCAAGCAAATAAGCTAGATGGTTATTGTTCGATCCTAGCACGAATCTAAAATAATAGAACCCTTCCGCATGTGAGTAGAAACGTCAGATACGTAGATATCCACTACCTAGAGCAGATGTAGCTTTAGCTTTGACGTCATCATACGTGTTTCTTATTGTTGCTGCCGCTGTTAAGGTGGTTTATTTTTAACTGTTTATTTGCAGCTGGTTCTTTCCTCAAGCTGAGAGTTTCAGGCTATGTATTTTGTTTATCTCTACTTACTTTCTTATAATTTATGCACCTTGCTTGATTGTTGCTTGATTCTAATTTTCCCGCATTTCTTTTAAACTATATTCACAGCAGTATATTGTTGTAACAACGTAATTTCGTCTTCAAGAAAATTGTGATATATATATATTAATTCGTACTTCAACTTGCTACGCAAATTTGTGTGTGGAAATATGCAGATGCCCTCTCCGCAATAAAAGAAATTAATAATTTTACAATCCTGACGTGTATTGATAAAATGTTAGAAATCATAACAACTCCATAAAATTATTTTGAAAAACCTGATTGGAATTTCCTGAGATTGCCAGGCTGTTAGAAATGAAATATCGATTATTTGTAAATGAAGGTGGATTGAAACTTGGGCCTAGCGATTACATAGACATATATAGGATTTCTGACACTAAAACATCGATTTTGACTGATGGATGACTTTTTGTGTTGATGATGCGAGGAATGCTAGATAAATTTGTCGATATATTTTCTCCAAATATGATATTGCATGGCAAGGGTCAGACTTCGCCATGCACTGTTAATCCAAACAACTGTCAAACATTTCCAATTATGTCTGAAAAGTATTTAGTCGCAGTCACCGAAGATAAAGTTACTGTCGATTGGGAATCGACTTAGAACACCAATCGTAAATTCTCATGTGTAATAACAACGTTCTTTTTCGATTTATTACTATACCCATGTAATAAATTCATTTCTCTTCATTACTATACCCGTGTAATAAATTCATTTCTCTTCATTACTATACCCGTGTAATAAATTCATTTCTCTTCATTACTATACCCGTGTAATAAATTCATTTCTCTTCATTACTATACCCGTGTAATAAATTCATTTCTCTTCATTACTATACCCGTGTAATAAATTCATTTCTCTTCATTACTATACCCGTGTAATAAATTCATTTCTCTTCATTACTATACCCGTGTAATAAATTCATTTCTCTTCATTACTATATCCGTGTAATAAATTCATTTCTCTTCATTACTATACCCGTGTAATAAATTCATTTCTCTTCATTACTATACTCGTGTAATAAATTCATTTCTCTTCATTACTATACCCGTGTAATAAATTCATTTCTCTTCATTACTATACTCGTGTAATAAATTCATTTGTCTTCATCACTATACCCATGTAATAAATTCATTTCTCTTCATTACTATACCCATGTAATAAATTCATTTCTCTTCATCACTATACCTGTGTGCTACAGTTTGCTCATACAAAACACTTATATGGGATACGTCTTTCTTGCATTCCTACTTGGTATATGATCGTTGTTTTGTTCAGTGAAGAACAATGATAGAGTACGTCTCAAACATTCATCACGTGACCGCTAACTTTCGCCAGATGACCTTCGACGGTCATCACAGTACTAACAATCTGGCATAAACTTCCTCGTGTTTACCTCAATTGATCATTCCTTCACAATCCTCGAAAAGAAAATGCAGTACATGCTCACATCACCATGAGGGGTTAACATGTACCAAACACGAAGTTTTGCACTGATCGACCTAGCTAAAGGTACGGAATATAATATCCGGTTTCATGTAAAAACAAAGCCATTATCATAACTGTTTGTTTTGATTTTTTTTTTAATGTAGAATTCATCTTGTCATTATTTTTTATGAAAGGTAAACAAGTTATATGCATGATAAAAAAAAATAGAAACATGCATTGAATTAATATAATTACTGTATTGTCACATTGAATCAATGCATGATATATGAAAATAACATAAGGTAATTAATATATTTTGTACGGATACCTTTAACTTTGAAAATTTCTAATTTGAAAAAAAGTTTTATGGTAGGCAGCGGTAAGGTAAAGTACACAGCTCTAACGAAACATCTAATGGCTGTGATGAGATTTAAAATTCATAATATTCTAAGACGTTTATTTTTTTCTGTGCTGGAAATATGGAAAGTATTGTTACTACTGGTACAATGATATTTTATATGTACATATTATGGAATAGCGTGCTGACTTAAATACTCCGACTGGTAAGTGCAGGAATTGTTTTCATTTGTTTGCAATGTTTGATTCAGTCGGAGCTGCTTAGAAGTGTTTTATTAAGTTTAAAAACACATGTCAGACATAACATTTTTCTGGTTATTACCCCATTGCTAAAAGAGAGAGAGAGAGAGAGAGAGAGAGAGAGAGAGAGAGAGAGAGAGAGAGAGAGAGAGAGAGAGAGAGAATCTTTGTCGACAGTGACGTATGTTGCATGTGTGTTTCCTGTTCTAGTTCTTTCCAAATAGCATCGTGAATTTTCTCAGTAAATTTTAAGGTCAGTTCCATTCCAATTATCTGTATGTAACTAATTCGTTTCACATGACGTATTTAAAAATAATTAGATACTTTAAATTTAATGACGTATTAAAAACTAATTAGATACTTTAAATTTAATGACGTATTTAAAACTAATTAGATACTTTAAATTTAATGACGTATTTAGAACTAATTAGATACTTTAAATTTAATGACGTATTTAGAACTAATTAGATACTTTAAATTTAATGACGTATTAAAAACTAATTAGATACTTTAAATTTAATGACGTATTTAAAACTAATTAGATACTTTAAATTTAATGACGTATTTAAAACTAATTAGATACTTTAAATTTAATGACGTATTTAAAACTAATTAGATACTTTAAATTTAATGACGTATTTAAAACTAATTAGATACTTTAAATTTAATGACGTATTTAAAACTAATTAGATACTTTAAATTTAATGACGTATTTAAAACTAATTAAATACTTTCAATTTAATGACGTATTTAAAACTAATTAGATACTTTTAGCTAAATTAAATGACGCTACCCTGAAATTAACAAAGTTACCGACAGGCTATAATATTCCATGTTGTGTGTAGTTTTTAGCATAATAAAAATAGCTCAGCTTCATGCACGTGTGTGTCTCTATTAAAATGTTGTGTATGGTGTGTTATCAAAGTTGGCAAAACCTTAAGCTGCTTTATCTGTTTTATATATATATATATATATATATATATATATATATATATATATATATAATAAGATAAGAAAAGTAAGGGTAGCAAAACAGCGTGAGAAAATATACATCCATCCATCCATCCATCCATCCATCCATCCATCCATCCATACATCCATCCATCCATCCATCCATCCATCCATCCATCCATACATACATACATACATACATACATACATACATACATACATACATACATACATACATACATACATTTTCATTAATGTAGATATAGTTTGAATTTTGGCTAATATGTAAGGTAGGGAAAAAAAACTGTCCGCGACTTTGAGGCCTCTGGAATTCTCTCAAACGTCAAATCTTCAAAAATTACAAAGATTTTCTTTACAATATTTAGGGGGGGGGGGACTTGTATACCTGTATTCGTGTATTCGGAAGAGGAGGACACGCTTATAACGGGTTTTGAGCTACGACCCCATGGTAACTGTCCAAAGGTGGGTAAGTCACTTTGCGCGGTCGGACGGAAGCTTTAGTGTTGCCCCTGTGGTAACCAAATGCAAGAAGGGCATTGTTATTGGCTCCTGGAATTATTACAAGGGGTTGAAATTTTGTACATAAATTTCGATTGCAGTGACAAATAGAGTCTAACCAACTCCACACATGCAGACATATCTGAGACGGCTGTAGAGTGACCCCTGTGTTCTAGCAGATGGGTTAGTGCCACAGGGAGAATGCCAGGGAATGGGGGATATGATGTTTGGGTAGGAATATGCAATGAAAAACATAGGGATTTGAGAGGCGAGCAAAATTGCATGTTATGTTTTCATGTTCCAAGCCTTGAATTTAAAACAATAAATGATGTAGGTAGCATGCAAGTCTTTCAATGAATAATACACAGGCATATAAGCAAAATTTAAATTTAAAAAATACACCGTTCTTTTTTAAAACATATTTCAAACCTTTTATGGGTAATAAATACACCCTTCTTTATTCAAACATATATTAAACCTTCTTTGCGTAATAAATGCACCCTTCTTTACAAAAATATATCAAACATTCTATTAATGATAAATACACTATTTTTTAAAATATGGCAGACTATCTATTATCATTTTATCAGTACAAAATTTTGTTTGTAACAAGTAAATCAAAGTTTATATTCAGTTTCCAGCTTGTATGTGTTTCCACTCACGCTCCAGTTACACTGAAACTTATATATATATATATATATATATATATATATATATATATATATATATATATATATATATATATATATATATATATATATATATATATATAATGTGCCAATTGCCAATTTGGATTATTTATGTTTATACAGATCTTTTAAAATTGATTTGAATGTTAGCTTCTGATAGTTTTTTCTTTGCAGATTAACTGTTTGTTAACTTTTTAAGTACTATTGTCATGTGGAAGCTGTGGTGGTTTTCATATGAAATGATCGTTTGAATGCCATATAATTCTCCCATGTCAGATATTTACTTCAGATGGTAAAGTTTCACTTATGGATTGACACACCATTTTTTTTTTAGCACTCAAACAAATTCAAACTGGAACTAAAATTGTTAAGAAAATTGTCATATAGATTTCATTTTCTATAAAACCGGCAAAGCGATTGACCTTAAGTTGTAAGCAGTCATAGTTAAATGTGAAAAATATGATTTTTCTAAAAATTCAGTGGGTCTGCACACTAGTACATATTTGTAATTGTTTTCGCTCTTTATTAGATATAGAAATATAGTCTAGATTTTTCTGATTATTTCTGTGGAAAGAAGAAGCATTGTAACATTCAAACACCGTGGCCTTCATATTACAGATTTCTCATTTAATTACTCGCCATAATTTTATCGGGAAAATCGCACTGAGTTACAGAACTTCTCTTCAACCTATCAATTACTGCTTTATCATGTCGACTCTAATTAGTGAAAATTATTTACAAATACATTGTCGAAGGTTTCAGTGAGAGACAGTCATCAAGTATGAGTAATTAGTTTTGCCAATTTTTCCGTTCGATATGTAAAGAAAGTTTGTCATATTGCTTAGGTACCTTATTGATTGCTGATAAAACTCAATATTGTTAATCTTTATTTTAATATTCTTCTGTTGTATTGACAGATATGATTCATGGAGGGAAACTCTTTATGAATTCAGCCTTATGAAACCCCCCTAACAGTTCCGGATACCAGAAGCTCTTAACCACCGCGAGGTCTAACACGAGCGCCCTCCTTCGGATTAAGCTATTATCATCTCTGTCGTCTGCTATTAAAGCAAGTTCTACCTACATCCAATTCTAAATTGATGTCTGAAAAACGATTGTGCTGATGAAACATAACTTTTTACGTTGAAACATTTGCTGCGAATTTTATGCAAACGAAAGTATCTGAACTTTGCAGAGTCTGAGATATTGCAACTAAGTTTTATGGTACACGGTCCAATGAACAGAATCGACAAAGTTTGTCACAGTTCTTCAATTAAAGAAAGTTCAGATATAATTTACTTTCAAAGGAAATGGAAGAAATAGAAGACGTGTTTGAGGCAAAGAAACAGGTTTGCAACATAACATTTGTCAACTGTTCCGATGGTTTTGCACCGGTTGACGTTGGAAAAGGCCCGTCTGCAGACCGACCGGAAGCTGTGGCAGTTCCAGTCACATTTGCAATAATATTCATCGTGGGACTAATAGGAAATGGAATTATGCTGTTTTATATTCTGGCTAAGAAGCGGTTGAAATTTTCACACACTCTCTACATTGCAAATCTTGCGATCGCTGACCTTGTGATGATAGCAGTCTCTATGCCATTCGCATCAGTTATATATACATTCAAAGAATGGCCATACGGCGAGGTGGGGTGCAAGCTGAACGAATTTGCGCAAACCCTGTCAACATTTGTGCTAGTTATGACTCTGACTGTACTCAGCATTGAGCGCTACACCATTATAGTTTCAAACATACATCGAACAAGAAAAATGGCGGCCATTTTAATCATCTGTATTTGGATAGTGTCATGTCTTCTTGCATTGCCTGACTTGATATCATCGAGTCTTCTGAAAGTAATGGGTATGAATATATGCATCCTGTACCCAATGGCGTGGGGACCTATTTACCCTAGGGTTCATACCGCACTCAAGTTCGTACTGCTGCTTGTGTTGCCATTGTTCATTATCGCAATATTCTACATTCTTATTGCCATCAAGATGTACACGACGTCATCAAAACGCATATCGTTTCAGGAATCCCATCTCCTCACCAATGGAGACCAAAATCAGATCGGCAAAATTGGAAGCGAGGACGTACGGTACCAGCTGAAATCTATCCACAGAAGAAAACGGTTGGCCATACTCGTTATCATATTGGTTTTGGTTTTTGTGTATTGTTGGCTGCCTCGCCATATCTACTTGCTCTGGTTTCATTTTGATCAAGCACTATACAATTTCTTTTGGCACGTTTTCAAAATTGTTAGTTATTGTCTTATGTTTTTTAATTCTGCAATAAATCCTCTTGTGTATTACTTCTGGGACAAAAAGTACAGAATATTTATTAATAGCATATTTTGCTGTAAGCGTTACAGAAATACTTATTCCGATTCTGAATTGGCAGTTACAAACAATGACGTCACTGTCGCCATGACAGTTTTTACGCATGAAACTGAGACAGGTCAGCCAATCTGATTTGTATGCAAAAAGTGTAATTCATTCACAATGCCAATGAAAATTGTGTACCACCCTTTGAAATCCTTCGTTTAAAATTTATTAACATTTATCAAAGTCTTTTAAAATGTTACAATAATCAACTCCCTGTCAGCAAAAGCACTAGACGATGTATTTAACATTGTATTTCTGTTTCAGATTTCGATGTCTATAATTGTCCTTAGTTTTATAGAGCATTATTAATCGAAATCTTTGTAAATGAAAGCACCTGTTTAATTGATTCCTATACATGTAACTACTGGGTACTGTTTTAGAATTGTTGTATATAAGTCAAAATCTACTCGACGATAGAACACTGTATTTTTCAATGCCACTTATTGGGAGATACCTCGCTACGACCCCTCAAGGACTTGAAGAAGCAAGCAAGTTTTCGGGAGATGTGAGCATTCTGCATTTAGAGTGTCCAGACTGCATTGAAAATGAAATAAGCCGTAATTGCCAGATGCTACGCATTATTACATATAAACCTGAATAGTACAAGTATACCGCTAACAGCAATCAGTTGGATGCTACGCATTATTACATATAACTTGAATAGTACAAGTGTACCGCTAATAGCAATCAGTTGGGACACTCAGTACAATAATTGAAGTCTTAGGAAAATACAATTGAGTATCAAAAGTCTTTTGGGGTCACGAAATCGCCTGGCTACAGACATTCAATTCAATGTGAACATGTTCCACAATGTTATTTCACAACTTTTACACACTTGGGGCATCTTTGATCATTCATTTGTAAGTGCTGTTTTCTGGATGCTACAGAATATATTTCTATATCTGAATATCAAATCATTCATATATATATCGGTCAATCAGTGTTACACTACTATCTACGATTATTCAGATATCGGTCAATCAGTGTTACACTGTACTATCTACGATTATTAAGATAAATTGGTCAATCAGTGTGACACGGTACTATCTACGATTATTCAGGATATATAACTGTACTATTTCGATTATTCAGATGTATTTATCAATCAGTGTTACAGATATATCGGTCCATCAGTGTTACACTGTACCATCTACGATTACTCACATGTATGGGCCTATCGATAATATACTGTACTGTCAATATTATCTGCGAGATGCAGTGTCTTGGCCTATATGGAGTTCGTGTGCCAACGCTTAAACTGAATCTTGAAAGCATGGCATGTTAGTGCAAACAGCATCACTTACAGTATATGGTACATACAATATAATTGTCAGTCTTCCGACATTGTCACTCACACGTTACTATTAAAATGTCCGTCTAATGACATTGACACTCACGCGTTACTATTAAAATGTCCCTCCTTCGACATTGTCACTCACACGTACTGTCCGTCTCACGATATTGAGACTTATATGTAATTATCAAACTGTCTGTCTCACGACATTGACACTCGCCAGTTATTATGTACATTTGAGTGAATGACATATATAAAG
This sequence comes from Unio delphinus, assembly GCA_029339505.1. NCBI lineage: Eukaryota > Metazoa > Mollusca > Bivalvia > Unionida > Unionidae > Unio > Unio delphinus. The sequence goes on from JAQISU010000101.1 coordinate 2,247,904, forward strand.
TAAAGTTCTTTGCATTTACAACGTGCGCAGTGGAGATAATGTTGGTATACCTATATGCTACGTTAATGTAATGTGGCTGACATTTCTTAGGATATTGTACTTTTGGAAATTATAAATGATCGAAGCACACTTCTAACTAAAATAGTTGCTCCCTTGTGCTCCAAAAATCATCCAGGATTTGTCGAAAGCACACTATCCTTGGCAGCTTTTAAAATAGAGAAAATGAATTTTGCCAGACTAGACCATACCAGCTATTAAAATAGAGAAAATGAATTTTGCCAGACTAGACCATACCAGCTATTAAAATAGAGAAAATGAATTTTGCCAGACTAGACCATACCAGCTGCCGAAAGTTCAATAATTGAATTACTAAATATATAAAATGTAAATAAAAAAATGTTACCGGCTAAATTGAATTACTAAATATATAAAATATAAATAAAAAAATGTTACCGGCTATTTTTTTTATACAATTTATCTCTGAAGTTCAGGAAGTGAAAATGACCAAGTGGAGCTAGCACTTTTTAGAAAGGTGAACATCTTGAATAAGGCCAAGCTGTATACTCTATAACCCATATTACACCCATCAATTGTACACTAAACTAAAGGGAATTTAAGGTTCGTTTAACTATACCTAAGATATACAAGGTCTGTTTTAAATGGCCAATACAACCAGTGAAGAAAGCCGAGGAAATTCTTTTTCTTTACAATTCTAACCCTTTGCAAAATACCAAACTGTAAAGCGCCACCTTACACGTAAATATTAAATTGACCGTCTTATGACAGTGACACAAACATTAATATTAAATTACATGTATCTTAGCTTTATGCAGCAGTATCACATTCGTGCTAAGTAAGCATTCATATATTGTTGTATGTATTTTTGCATCGTATATAATCTGTAAATACAACCCACTGTTGTAGATTAGTTTGAATCGTATATAATCTATCAATACAAACCACTGTTGTAGATTATTTTTGCATCGTATATAATCTGTCAATAAAAACCAATGTTGTATATTATTTTGCATCGTATATACTCTTTCAGTACAACCCTTTTGTTCCTCGGAATACGTAAGACATAACTGTATATATAAGATAGCAATGGTACCATACAAATCTAGTATTAAAGTATTTTCCGTTGCTTAATTCTCGACTGACCATATTCTTTTACTTTCGATTTGCATTTAATGAGGAAACTATTAAATGTATGCGTCAATGTTTATGTGGATGTTTGTATGTATGTATGTATGTATGTATGTATGTATGTATGTATGTATGTATGTATGTATGTATGTATGTATGTATGTATGTATGTATGTATGTATTTATGTATGATTGTATGTATGTATGCATGCAGCAAGTATGACTGACTGACTGACTTTATTTCCTCTTCAACAGAGATGTGTGTATGGTTGTGAGTATGTGGGTGTATGTATGCGCGTATGGTTGTGTGTCTGGTTATGTGTATGTATGTATGTGAGTCTGTGTGTACGCTTGTGTGTATGTATGTGTGTATGCTTGTGTGTATGGTTGTATGTATGTTGTTGTGTGTATGGTTGTATGTATGGTGTTATGTGTATGGTTGTATGTTGTTGTTGATCATGTAGGGTTTAACACCATTTTTGAGCTTACTCACATACCCTCGCAGACAGAGATGAGATGGCAGTGATTCGTAACGGAGAGCGCTTTAGACCACTCGGTCACTAGGGGCACCATGTATGTATGTGTGTAGGATTGTCTGTATGTATGTGTGTATGTATGTGTGTATGGTTTTTGTATATACATGTGTGTGTGTGTGTGTGTGTGTGTGTGTGTGTGTGTGTGTGTGTGTGTGTGTGTGTGTGTGTATATGGCTGTGTGTATGTGTTATCTTTCTAATAACCAATAAACGTTCCCCTCATACTGCATTGGTACTAAACGACTGGATACTCAAAATATTCTTTTATAATTGTTGCAATTTTTCCAATGTGTCATATCCACTTTCAAGTGAGTTGTAACTGTTTCCTTCATCATATATAAGATTTCATCTATGAACTGTAATGATCGCTCTTTTCACCATTTCCCAACTTTTTTGACCCTATAATAATGATGTTTAAAATATTTTCATGTTAACTCTGTTTTGTGTAATAAATGTATCATACCATTTGTCTTATATGTTGATTGTAATTTTTGTTTTAATATGCAATCATCAATAATTTCACAAATCCTATAGAAAACAAGAAACGCTCTTTAATACTTGATGTTGTTTACTTCCAGTTTGGCAACACATTTTATACGGATCTTTACATTACTATTTAAATTTTGAACTTATCTTGAAATTACTATATTTTTTAATACGGATCTTTACATTCCTATTTTAATTTTGTACCTATCTTGAAATTACTATATTTTATTTTATGCGGATCATTACATTCCTATTTTAATTTTAAATTTATCATGAATTTTTTTTCATACGGATCGTTACATTCCTGTTTTAATTTTGTACCTATCATGAAATTCCTATATTTATTTTATGCAGATCTTTTTAATTTTGTACCGATCATGAAATTCTTATTTTAATTTTATATAGATCATTACATTATCATAGTAAACCTTTCTTTACTTCAAATTAGCCGTTACGCGAGATGCGTTAGGAAAGAATCATAACATTTGAGGCGGGATAATAAATATTTTTTTTAAAAAAAACACCTTGGAAATTCGGCTAAGCTAAGTTTAACAAGATTGGAAGAATCAATAGCTTACTTTCTTGTAGAAACACCTATCTAAGAATGAAAATGGTTTCCGACATGCCATCTAGCGAAGTAACTTTTGCACCTTTTGGATTTAAACTAATCATTAGAAAACAAAATACCGTCAAAACTGCTTTTGTTGACAAAAGAAAACTTGATAAACCTTAGCATTTCCTAAAATGTTGTTAAAAACTGCCAACTAGAAAATAAAACAGTATTATACCTAATAAACGTAAGTGTCAATGACAATGTCACGTGTCCAGGAATAAAACATAATGTCCCAGTCAGTCTTGTTTGATTCGATACAATAAATAATTTATTGCTGTTTGTAAAGATTCGTTCTTCCTCTAGAACTCATGATCCATCTCACCTTCGTGAATCATAGCTTGACTTAAAATGAACAATTCTTCATTTTTCTCCTAAAACGTGCAATAGCTGTATAAAAACAAAGAATGTTTAAAGAACTTGACATTAACTTGGAGCAAGAATTTCCATTCCAAAACTCCGCGATTTCGCCACAGAGTGTACAGTTTTAAGTTTTTTGATTTGTGCAAAATAGGATGTTTCCTTAAAGAAATGCTCACAAAGTTTAAATTTCTTGTCCAGTTTTGCAATAATCGATGCATTCGTACGTTATAATTGCAAGCAAAGCAGCTCTACAAAAAGTATTAAATCTGGTGAGAGAACTAACACTTTTTATACTACAGATTTTCTCTAATTCAATCTTAAAGTCACATGTACAATTCAAATACAAGCGTGGCAGGTGCTCTAACTCAAACGCATGGCTACAAAATAATAACATTATAATTCCGATTATAACAGCTTGAACAAAAAAATACAATCTGATTAATAAACTTTCCGATATTTTCTGGTCAGTTTTTTTCTTCTTTTCTTTTCTCTCAGTACAATGGCAATAATTTAATTCTTCCATAAATATTTAACATTGCGTTAGTGACACTGGTTTCATCTGATACGGGGCAAACTCTAATGCTGAAATAAGTGCTTTTGTCAGGGACTATTCAATATTAAATCATATGTTGAAATCCATGCACCTCTGACTAATGCCCTTAGACGGCTTTCAATAATGTATTGATTATGAATCAATTTTACAGAAACGTGTTTCCAAACCCATATCTACTTGTACTCTAATGAAGTCACGTCCATCGAGTCAGAATAACTACGTCAATTTATCAAAACGATCTAATTATAGAAATAGCGTGCTGCCATCAAGTTTGTGGGTGACAATTCTCAGAGTAGATGATTGTTTCATGTGAGCTGACGGAAAGGCTCTCTCTCTCTCTCTCTCTCTCTCTCTCTCTCTCTCTCTCTCTCTCTCTCTCTCTCTCTCTCTCTCTCTCTCTCTCTCTCTCTCTCTCTCATATCACAACCTTGAGATAACGCGAACGGTTGCAGCTCACTTTATGATTACTGACCATCAATTCTTCGGACGTTTAGACATTTTTCACCTGAAGTAACAAAAAGGGACCAGACCGATAATAACTGGTGAAGATATTCTAACAATATTGTAACTGCACGTGCGTATAAGGTATAATGGCTCTATAATTTAATCATATCGACCGTTTTCAGCTTTAGATGATAAATTAAGGTTACATTCCTATCGTACTCCCACTTTTCGCTTTAAATTAACCTGTGTTCAGGCTGTTTCTAAAATTTCATTTCATCACTAAGTTCACTTAATTTGTAATAATTCCTCAGAAACGGAGGAGGCTTTGTGGTAATTGCTTTTAATAGTATTTTGTGGCCTTCGAGTTGAAGCTGTGCTTTCGTCAGTCATTAGGCATATTCCACATATCTATTTATGTGGTAGCTCCTTTATTTCATACCATCTGGTGGCTATTCAATGGCCTCGAAGAGTATTTCATACCATCTGGTGGCTATTCAATGGCCTCGAAGAGTATTTCATACCATCTGGTGGCTATTCAATGGCCTCGAAGAGTATTTCATACCATCTGGTGGCTATTCAATGGCCTCGAAGAGTATTTCATACCATCTGGTGACTATTCAATGGCCTCGAAGAGTATTTCATACCATCTGGTGGCTATTCAATGGCCTCGAAGAGTATTTCATACCGTCTGGTGGCTATTCAATGGCCTCGAAGAGTATTTCATACCATCTGGTGGCTATTCAATGGCCTCGAAGAGTATTTCATACCATCTGGTGGCTATTCAATGGCCTCGAAGAGTATTTCATACCATCTGGTGGCTATTCAATGGCCTCGAAGAGTATTTCATACCTATCTAGGGGTAATACAATACCTTCTAATAAGTTACTAAAATCGGGTTTAATTCTTATGAAATTGATAATTTTTAAGAAAACAAACTTCAAAATCTCTATCTCACTGAATATAGTTATTTATCCTTTTCTCCATATATTATCTATGTGTATATACATATCTATACACATGCATATCTTTATATTTTGTTTAATCTTTGCAGAGATTATACAAATAAATAGATCTCTAACAGGCTAATAGGTGTAGTTCTTTTTGAGACTTGAAAACATGTGAATATAAAATTACAAATTTTGATCCCAAAATTTATATTCTGTATTCGAACTTTTCTTAGAAACCAGGGTTCTTTATATACAAACCTTTGTGCATCTAATACCCTGCATGTAAAATTGCAAATAAAATCTACCTAGTATTAAAATACCCGTTTAATTTTGCTAATTGCAACTATCGACACAAACATTTTGTAAAAAGAAGAAACACTATTCACTTACGGGCGTGTCTCAACCAACTATAGTCATGAGGTTTTGATATTAAAACATTAAGTGTATTTAATCCAGATTAATGAATAAATCCGAAATTCGATATGAAATTTAAATTTAATGCTCTCTCTCTCTCTCTCTCTCTCTCTCTCTCTCTCTCTCTCTCTCTCTCTCTCTCTCTCTCTCTCTCTCTCTCTCTCTCAATATGACCAGAATGAGGGTTTCTTTATGACAATAGTATTTGCAACACAGGGATTGTATTGCTAGCTTCCCACACACATCGTCGGAGTAACGATGAATTACTACAACCAGTTCAAATATAGAAGAATAAAGCTTTAGAATATATGAAGACATTATTACAATTTATGAGGACATTTGTGAATTTCACACAAAATGTTAAAGCTATCATGTTTTATTATATAACGCTAACTTTCTGTCAACAGATTTTGTATCAATAACTATGATAATATCATAAAGAGTTTGCGTCATAATCAGCGATAATATCTTAAAGGATTTACTTTCATTAGGCTAAATTTAAATTTTTATTGAACATTTTTGTTTTCTATTGATTGTGATGAAAAGTGTTGATTAAAACACGCAGTATACAAGTTTTCGATTGAAAAGAATTGTCCTACACAAACATTTCGTTGGAAAAAGCACTCAATAGATTTGACAAAATTAAGTATATATTCTTTAATTAACACCTTATTCTATATTGAAGATGAATAACTTTGAAAAGGAAACACACGCCATCAATCAACAATGAAAATGGTATCTATGTATATTTATATTTCCTTATTTATTATTGTCCTCTGTATATGGTTTTCAGTTAGTTATTGACTCATTAGCACTGTCGCAAACTCTCAAAATGTATGCTAATTAGTAAAAATTAAAAAAAAGCAACATAAACTACCACTCTTTCCATTGTAGATCATGATTATCAAGCATATTTCGTAAATCTGTGCATAATGACACACACACACACACATATATACACACACACATACATATATATATATATATATATATATATATATATATATATATATATATATATATATATATATATTATCTGTGGTGATTTCTTTATTGAAATATTATTCCATCGATATTGTTTGGTTTTGACTGATTATATGAGACGCGTCTAATTTTATTATGCAATCCTTCACACGGTTCACGCACAAATCCCAATCCCCCAGAAGCAGGAACGAGACATAAATTTAAAACTGCCATTCCACCTTCATCCAAGGGAGAATACAGGATTGTAATCCTGAAACCTGGGACAAATATAAATATAGTTTTGTCCGCGTTCAGTAAATAAAGTTAAAATATATTCACACTAGACATAAATTATGCTACCTCTTTATCTTTATTATTTTCACATCTCTTTATATGGGTTTATTTTATTATTTTCACACCTCTTTATATGGGTTTATTTTATTATTTTCACATCTCTTTATATGGGTTTATTTTATTATTTTCACATCTCTTTATATGTGTTTATTTTATTATTTTCACATCTCTCTCGATTTCATGTTATAGAGAACTCGCCTACAATCAAATCTTAGTTCGCTCTTGATGATCTGCCTTGAGAAAACTTTTCTTAATCCTGCCAGATTTGCATCTATATTATTCACAATAATGACTTAACATTTAATTTACAATTTCTAATTTCCCCAAGGTAACGAAATACTATTTAAAAAGTCTATACATGCATGCATGAAATATGAAGTTTGGTGTTTTCATCAATGACCTTGGCCATAATGGACTGATATTGAACTTAAGCGCCTTGTGTGCTCTCTCTCTCTCTCTCTCTCTCTCTCTCTCTCTCTCTCTCTCTCTCTCTCTCTCTCTCTCTCTCTCTCTCTCTCTCTCTCTCTCTCTCTCTCTCTCTCATAGCATATATGAATAATTATAACTGAGTGTCACATACAACTGTTAGGATTGATTTTTTTAGTAAAATTAATAAGATTGCTATTTTCTTTAAATTGTAATAATGTTTATTTGTTTATATTAAAGTAAGTTTCTAGAATATATTAACAGTACTTTTATTTATTATATGGAACGAAGATAAAAATGAGCAATGTATATTGCCAAAAACTACTAAGATAACTGAATCTTACCAATGTACAATTTGTGTGGAATTAGGTTATAAAGCAACATCTAACTGACCATCTCAATGATTCAGCTCCTAAGTCTTAGTTAGTAGTTATGTTAGTAAAACATATATTCTGTAACCCAGGCATTGGCTAATTTCCAATTCGGTTAATAAAAGTGGAACAAACCCTCTTCAAAGAACTTCTGTTGTTGACGTTAAACAAAATGGTTCTTATCTAATGATGGACAGACGTCGCTGCTGGCTTAGTATATTAAGACATCGTTGCTGGCTTAGTATATTAAGGGATTACCGTATTTGGTCCTGATTTGTACCAAACGAATGTAAATAAACCACAAGTTTGAGTTTTACCTTATGTCAGATCACGTAAAACAAACTGATTCCTACCGGATGAAACTGATCCCTACCTGATGAGAACGGACATCTTTTCTGACCGGTACGTTAACCCTGACACCGGATGCATATAAATAGACCACGCATCAAGGTTCAGGTCAGTTCCGTACCGTCAAGAAAATAGATGTCTGTCTTTTCATTACAGGTAGGAGTTGTACATGTCGAAAAACTTCTTTTAGAAATAAGTATTTTTAATGTTTGAGATTTCAATAGTAACATTGTTATGTTAGCATCATTGTTCACTTAATACTTTTATTTATAATATATTGTAACGGAACGTTTAAATGTTCTAAAGAATTCATATTTAATTATATTTATGTAATTTTTATTGTAAAGGTTGAATTCGCTACCAACTTCATGTTTTGATTTAATGATTGACATAAAGTATTCTTTAAGTAAGAAAGAATAATATCTAGCAATATATTTTAAATCTATATTCTATTTTAAAATAAGTCAAATGCATTTCTATAAATTAATCGTTACATTAATTATAGTTATTACATTTTATACTTTTGGCTATCTTGAAATTGATCGAGAAATAACTATTTGTATAATATTCTAAAATGCAGAGGTTATACGAATGAATGAAGTTGGAAAGCTTTAAAAGGAAAATATAATATGTATTTCATGAATTTTTATTATAAAGTTTTAGATGTATTTCTAGAATGTAGTCAATATATGTGTGTTGATTAATTAAATAAAGTCAGTTCCGTGCCGACGAGAAAATAGATGTCTGTCTTTTCATTACAGCCATGATTCCGTACCTGATTCCCTAGACATTCCATCATCGGGTGACATTCTTTATCTGGGAACTCATCCTTTTTCTTCTTCCTATCTTCCTGAGTTCCCATGTGTTTATGAGAAAGAACCGTAATTCTTCCAATAAAAGTTCTCATAAAACAACTAAAAACAAACGGTCTCTTTTATTGTTTTGGAGTGATGAAATATCCTCGACTATACTTAGACATTCCGATTCGTTATTTTTAATTTCTACAGGCATCGCGTGGAAGAAAATACTTATCTGAGATAATATTACTAGTTTTTTATTTTAAAAAAGGAACATTGTTGGTGGGTTTTTTTTCTCGGTCGTTTGAAGAATTTGTATGCAAGTATTTGGTATCTGCAAGACTTTACCTCGTAACAAAAGCAAATGTTGTGAGGTGTAATAGAGATGTAAAGAAGTATATATTGGATAAACATCATCCTATAAAACACGAGTGGCATTTAGAACTTATTGGCAGGATCGTGTCAATTAAAGAAAACGGATATAATGTACACACTATTTTAGTAGAACATACATAATGTGGAATATAAGTAGTAATAGGGGGCGATATAGCGTCAAGGGAACTATTTGGGCCTATCTAACGTCATGGGTAATTTAACATGGTGGGCTTATATAACCCCCTATTACTACTAATATACGAGGTTTCATAATATGCATGTGTGTAATTTGACAAAACGTTTATTTCTAGATTTGGCTTCCGCGTGCTCAGCTTAGACGTACTATTTATTGTAAGAGAGGGTCACCACGTTCTTACAGATCTTCTACCAAAACAGTCTTTTTTCAATAGCGGCGTTATCGAAGGTTAGTCATTAACAAATGCAGAATTCTGTGTTTACATAAATTGTAGGGAGGCTCCATTTATAGAACCTAATTTTATTATAATTCCTCTTATCTTTTCAATTGATCTAGTGTCTATAAAATTCATTGCTTTCTACTTATATTACAAATTTGGGATACCAATATCTTCAGAAATGATTTCGAAAAGTGTATTTGACTCGATGCGAAATAATAGAGAGCTATTTTCCGCAATATCAGTTTACAGAGAGCTTTCTGATTATAACCCTGCGTATTGTCGATCTTGGCTGTGTAATATTTGGCAAGACTAACAAACACTGTCTGAAAGATAGACGATGAATCATTATATTTAATGGGACTACATATTTTCTGCGCAGTATACTGAATGAAAGCCGTCACAGCTGAACATGCAATATAAATGACGCAGTCGTTTAATAACCTTCTGATTTAATCGATTTGGATTGCACATACTTTTTTATACTTGCTACATCATTATTTTTTTCCCGAAATTTGAACATTTAATCGAACTCGTAGCAGATGTAATTGAATCGAAATACGCGTACATTAAATCACAAGACTCGCCATAAGTTCGCGCAGTTAAATTTTATCCCCGACTTCTCGATCTTTGTGAATTAATTTAAATGTGAAAAATTAATTATATTTATGTGAGGAACATGTTAATTTTCTTATGTGACCAATGATACGACCTTACATGGGTACGGGTTAAATTGGTCATTTTGTCACGAATGTCATTTGTTTCATCATTGCCTGGATGTAAGTTTCATCTGTCATTTGATTCAATAGATAATATGAAGCCTTCACGGTTATTGAGTGTGTTGAAATCCGTCAAAGTATTCCTTCTTTCCAAAGATTATCATAATCCTTTTTCATTGTTTTGATGTCAACTAACTCACATGATTTTGTTTCTCTCCATGAATAAAATATTTGTTATTTATAGAATATGTGTAATGTATATGCATGGAATAGCCATACTAAAAGACAGACATAAAAGATTACGCCGTGACAGATTAACGCTGCAATATTCTAAGTACGTTTATCGTATCTTATCTTCTTTATTCATTTTATTAAACGAAAGTACAGCATTGATGTGATCATATATTTCTACAACTATGCTAGGTTTTAAAATACAAAAACTAAATAAGACATCATAAGTGTTGCATCGAATATGTAATTATTCGGTTGTTTCGGAGACGATCAAAACGAGGTTTTTGTCCAAGCCAAATGTAGCCGAATATCAAGAGGTATGGTGACAAAGTAATCCCTGGAAATATGCAAATAGCATGTCACTAAAAAAACTTTCACTACTTCAGAGATTAAAAATTTTGATAACTCTTTCATTCCGAGTTAGAAGTACGCAAACATGAAACAGAAATAAAACTGCACATATGAAAATACATTACTGTGTGTTTTGACTTTAGCTTATTTCTCTCGTAAACGAAAATAGTTTTGCTGGTTAGAAAATCCTGCTCAGCCGATAGTTCTCGGTTTTTCTCTTCGCCATCGTTTTCCTCCTAGCTGGCCCTGTTATGTTCAAAAGTGAAAGTGGCACTATGAACTTACGTCACCAGATTTACGGTCAGCAGTTTGTGATGCCCATTGGCGATAGTCGATGCCCCATATGGTGAGGGTCTATTCGGTTAAGGTACCCGTCCATAAATGATATCACGCACCTAGGGAGGAGGGGGATCACACATTTCTGACGATGAGTGACGAGGGAGAGGAAGGTGTTTAAAAAATGTGACGTCACATCAAAATGCGCAACTTTTAATAAAAAGTACCACTTAATTGTTTGCAACATGTTAATTTCAAAATAGGAAAGATGGCTTTTTTATGGGAGGGGGAGCAGAACTTTGTAACGTCATATTTGTGGGGTCTGAGTTTTTGTAACGACGTGTGAGGCCCCCCCCCCCCCCCTCAAGCCTCAGCCAAATCTGGAATGACGTCATTTATGGATGACCACTAATTCGTAGTAACCTCATTTATTCATTTGATATTCTAGATTTACAAATGTTGAATTGAATTATAACTCTGTATAATGGTTGATGGTTTCAGTGTACAGCATTAGTTAATAGGGATTTGCCTATTTGTGTCTACTTTGTAGGAATATCATGTGTAAGGATATATCAGCGCATGGATATGTGGATATCTGTGTACACTTTGTAGAAGTGTAATGTACAGAAATGCGTCTGAATATGTGATATTGTTTTGTATAATAAGACTGAGAACCTATATATATACTGATGTGATGAATTATATTGATATATGCATGATAAGCAGTTGATACCGTGTATACCACCAATGTGCACCAATGCGTGATCAACGAAGGTAATGGCTTATCTGATGATATATTGTTGTTTAGTGTGAGACTAGATAGCTAGAGTAATATACTAATGTCATTGGTAGAGGAAGCTTTTAGGGACCGGAAGAGCTGTAGGAGACAGAGAAGGGAAATACCCTAGTACAGTTAGTCCCAAGTCTCTGGTAGACAAGCAAAGGAAAGAACGGAGACATTAAGTTTGAAGGCAGACAGGGTAACGGAAGTGGAGGAAGTGGAAAGTTCACCCTTCATCCTTCACGGACGTAGCTGATGAACTGAAGGGGTACTTGAGTACCAGTTAAGTTAAAGGAAATAATACAGATGAGCAGAAACACGGGACAGGAGGAAAATCTATCACACTAAGTCAGATGATGTAATAGGCCGTCACTTTGTCGAGTGAAAGACGAGTGATAGGTGGGTCTTCTGTAATACTTGACATACCCACGCTAGGGTGGGTCTTCTGTAATACTTGACATGCCCACGCTAGGGTGGGTCTTCTGTAATACTTGACTTTCCCACGCTAGTCCACGGGATCTTCACAATAGTATTTGTTGTTTACTTGTCGTAAATAGTTTTCAGTATGTAACAACAGCCTCCATTTCGTATGACATGCCTACCTGAAAACCAATATACATGTATATATCTGTTTATCAATTACAGAGGAGGTAGGTATTATGACAATGGAGCTAGTCATTATGACAAAGGAAATTATCAGAATGAAAAAAGAAGTTAGTTAGTATTGGTATTAGTATATACTCTTAAAATAAGTAAAGAGTGAAGATTGAAAAGCAATAAGGTTTGTAAAATTCAATAAATATTTTCCCCCCAGAAAACACAGTGAAAATTTAGAAAAGTACTAATGGTATTGTGAATTAAATCCCAAAATAATCCAAACATTACAGTCACACATCCTAATAATTTAATGTCCTGAATAAAATTCAGTATAAGTCCAATATCCAAAAACTGAGGGCGATGATGCATATGGTTGCCTATAGAGTGTTGATAGATCAACAGTCTTTTATTGAATCACAGTAATATACTTCCAGGTTTAAATTACATATAAATTACAGTGTATGTCTCTATCCAAGCATTTGATCAGAGAATATTTCTAATTCCAGAGGAAACAAATCGCTTGAATTAAATAATTAGAAGAAATCAAATATATCCCAACTGGAAACAAACCACAAAGTATTATGTCTTAGTCATTATGACAAAGGAACTAGTCTTTATGACAAAGGAGCTAGTCACGATGACAAGAAACCAATCATTATATCAAAGCAGATATTCATGATGACAAAGGGAATATTGATGATGACAATGAAACTAGTCATTACGACAAACGAACACAAAGACAAAGGAGCTATTAAGTATTACAAATGAGCTAGTAACTATGACAATAGAGCTAGTAATTATGACAAAAAGGCTAGTAAGTATGACAAATGGGCTAGTAAGTATGACAAAAAAGGCTAGCAAGTATGAAAAAAGGCTAGTAATTATGACAAAAGAGCTGGTAATTATGGCAATAGAGCTAGTAATTACGACAAAAAGGCTAGTAAGTATGACAAATGGGCTAGTAAGTATGACAAAAAAGGCTATCAAGTATGAAAAAGGGCTAGTAATTATGACAAAAGAGCTGGTAATTATGACAAAAGGGCTAGTAAGTATGACAAAAGGGCTAGTAGGTATGACAAAAGTATGACAAAAGGGCTTGTAAGTATGACAAAAGGGCTAGTAAATATGACAAAAACGCTAGTAATTATGACACAAGAGCTAGTAATTATGACAAAAGAACTAGTAATTATGACAGAAGCGCTATTAAGTAGGACAAAAGAGCTAGTAAGTAGGACAAAAGAGCTAGTAATTATGACAAACAAGCTAGTAATTATGACAAAACGGCTAGTAATTGTGACAAAGGAAAATTGACATCATTGTGCAGCATGAATTAGAAGTCATAACCGTGAAACAGTAAAGTAACAATAATTTCGTGTGAGATTGAAGAACGTCTGTTTGTGATTAAGCATTGCTATAGTGTGTGTGTGTGTGTGTGTGTGTGTGTGTGTGTGTGTGTGTGTGTGTGTGTGTGAATAATATGTTAGCATTATAGATAAGATATAAAGAATGGAACAGTTTTATCGAAATAGTTTTACGTATTTAAAGAATTGTTTGAACTAACTTTCGGTCGAATAAACACATATCGGAAGCGTTCAAGCATACTACTATATTTTAGATAACTACACACATATATGGCGGTGTAAAACATACTATTATCTTTAAGATAACTTCTAGATCGACTACACACATATGAAGCGGTGTAAAACATTTCATCCAGCTTTGAAAATCAGTAATTTCGGAGCAAACCTACGAACATAAAATCTTCCAAACATGCATTATTAGGTCATATACGTTTTGGACAATATTATAATATAAGTTATTGTTTGCCTGACCACAGCGTCTCATGCTGTGGAACTCGCTAACAACTTGACTATCAACAATTTAAATTAAATTAGAAAGTTTGTTGTTTTGAGGTACACAAACTCGGATCAATCTGGCAACCAAAATTATGGCATATTAATTCTTACCAATATGTATTCTTTCTTTTCTCCGGAAAGATGGCCGCCATCGCTTAACTGCTTGACGAGGGCTCTTCCGTTTTTGTGCTATTTTTCATGATATATGTGCTGGTTGTCTATCTTCGTCTACATTATTATATTTCATCATGCATTGGCTGTACAGCTCGTATGTGTTAATTCATCTCTTTGTTTTGGAAACGAGAACAATTAGAATTTTTCTCAGCTGTTTTGTTCCACTGTTAAGACGTCATTTGTATTTTAATAAACCACCATCACGTGATCGCGTCAACCCGCTTACGCTATGATGGACCCTCATTAATTGCATTAAACGACCATACCTTGGCTCTTGATATTACATTGTGCTTAAGATTAAACGAACTGGGACTACATTCATCATTACTTAAATGCAAACGAAAGCGAAAAATGAAACGTTGTTTCAAAGCTGGCAGGCGTAGAACAGAAAGAAGAACTCCAGTTGTCTCCCTTTCGTCCGTAACAGATAAACAATTAAAAAATTCGGGAGTTAATTTTGATAACCTGGTTCAAATTCCTCTTAAATCGTCAATCAATGGGTCAACTGTGTCAGGGATACCGCTACGTATTGCATTATTCAACGCTCAATAAGTAGGACCATCGGAAAAGCGCATAGAAATAGTTAATTTTATCAACGACCAGAATATCGGCGTCTTCTTCCTGACATGGGTAAAAACATCAGGCAATGAACCCTAGTGTGCGTATTTAACACCCATTGATTACTCCATCAAGTCGTTCCCCCGCAACTCTCGATGAGGTGGAATATCTGTCATCACAAAGAATTCCATGACAAAATGCCTTAACTACAACACAACCTTCAATTTCTGCCACACATCGTTTGAACTAGTCCAAACAACAATCACACTGGAACAAAAATCAGTCCATTTTATTCTGTTTCTACCGCCCTCGTCATAGAAGAAAAAACAAGTAGAATGAATCACTCTTATTTTAGCAGTTTCTGAATCTTCTGGAGTATGGAAATTCGAAAGATGTCAACCTAATTATTCTTGGCGATTTCAACTTTCACTTTGACTGTCCGGAAAACCCGTACACTTAAAAAATCCTAGATTCAATTCATGTTTTCAATCTTAAACAGTCATTTAACCAACCCACCCATAAACGTGGTCACATTATCGACTGGTTTATTTATAGACCTGATGATAATATTCTGCAATCCACACTTGTATCCAATAACTGCCTGTGTTCATTGCTTTAAAAACATGCCCCAGCCACCAAAAGCAGAGTGTCAATAAAAAAAAAGTAGGGTAGCAGTGTTAGGGACCGGATTTGCACTGCTTAAAGACATCGCCTAAAAGCAGAGAGGTATTGGCTTTCCTCCAGACTCACTATTCATAAACAAATCTATGAATCCGCTAAAAAGAACGTCACAAACATAGTCCATTTAGCAACATTATCCCACTATAGTACTATGATCATGGAGAGTTCCAGCTGCAAAGAGCTCTTCGAGATAATTAACAAACTAATATCAAGGAACAAATGTGCACCACTTCCAACTATCTTCTCTCCAGTAGACTTTCCGGACCTATCTGCAAATTCTTTCCTTGACAAAGTACAAACCATTAGAGATTCGCTTGACAACACAATTTCGACTGACTCGTCACCATACAGTTATGATACAAAATTTCAGCGACAACCATTAGGAGCATTTGAACCGGTCTCTATTGATTTAGTACAGATAATCGTGATGAAGAGTGCGCCAAAGTCTTGTGAACTTGATCCTATTCCGACATCACCGCTGCTTGAGCGCTTAGACCCACTATTGCCTTCACTAACTGATGTTATTAACATCTCCCTCATCGTGGGAAATCCCACCATTTTTCAAAACTGTCATCATAAAGCCTCTGTTGAAAAAACCAACACTTGACCATACTGATTTAAAAAAGAACTACAGCCCAGTTTTTAATATCCCATTTATATCAAGAAATCTTAGAAAAAATTGTTCTAACCCAACTTGTATCTCATTTGAATTCAAATAGTCTTTTTAGCAATGTACAGTCTGCACATCGCCTTAGCCACAGTACTGAAACTACTCTTCTGAAAGTATTTAATGACATTCTCTCTGCTTTTGATAGTGGCAAGATTACAGTCCTCACCCTCCTTGATTTGTCTGCAGCATTTGACACAATATAACACGATATATTGCTTCACCGTATCAGCATGTATTCTGCATTCAGAATATAGCCTTACAGTGGTGTAAGTCCTACTTAGTGAACAGGTCATAAATTGTATCTGCAAATGGAATACATTCCGACCCAGTTGATCTATGTTGTGGTATTCCACAGGGGTCAGTTCTTGGACCTGTTCTATTCATTATATACACTCAGCTGCTCTCAAGTATCATCACTCAGTGTCCCACCAAGTGTACGCTGATGACACCCAAATATACAAGTCTAGCCACCCAACTGAAGTTGATGCTACCATCCATGGCGTAAAGAGGTGCATTTCTGATGTGAAATCATGTATGACATGTAACATGCTGCAGATGAATGATGATAAAACTGAGACTATTTTGATCACATCACAAAGATCTTCTCATTCACATCATTTACTTCAGACAACAAATATCAGCAACACAAATATTACATCTCACAGTCATTACGAAACCTAGTTTTTACTCTAGACAGTACTCTCACATTGCACCAACATGTCATGAACATATGCAAGGCTGCATATCTTGAACTGAGACGCATCAATTCCATTGGAAATATTTTTCAGATGATGGCACTAAAACACTTGTGTGTTCATTAGTACTTTCAAGACTGGACTATTGTAACTCAACTCTGTCTGGTTCGTCACAATATTTACTCCAGAAACTTCAAAAAGTTCAAAACACAGCCGCTCGGATCATCTTTAAAGTACCTCGATCAGAGCACAACTAACGACAACTCTGTACCCTATACTGGTTATCATTTCGATTCAGAATCAAATACAAAATTGTTTCTCTGTGCTATGTTTCACTGAGAGACTCGAGTCCAACATAACTATCCAGCCTCACCCATGTTTATACACCAGCAAGATACTTACGCTCCTCTTTTGAGTCATATGGACAACGTTCTTTTGCATACCAGGGCCCAGCGATGTGCCCATTTAAATTAGACACAAAGACACAGTGGTCCCTTTAAAAAGTGCTCTTAAAACTCACCTTTTTCGACTGCAGGAACAAACTTAGAGACCTAATAATGTTTTATATGTTATATGTTTTCAGCATTTTTTTTATGTTGTCCAATTTCATGGTTTTTGTTATTTATTTTTATGTAGTGTAGTCATATCATTATAGATGGTGTAAAGCGCTTAGAGCTTCTAAAGATTAGGCACTGTACAAAGTCCTAATTATTATTATTTCGTATCAAAGGCTGGTATATCGTTCAGTCTGCAACGATCTAATGAATAGACCCCCGCCTATTGCAATCAACAACTATAAATAACTTAAGATGAATTTAAGTGTCGGGAAATTTCAAAACAAAACTTTTCATTTGATATATGAACTCCTCTACATATCGTGTGCTTGTATCAGAAAGATTTTTAAATCGATCTGCCTATACTCTAAGTCAACATATTGTTTTACACGATTTTCCGCTCTTAGGAACATTTCACGATTAACGTGCATTTCTTCCTACGGAGATTTCAATTTACCAATTAGACATGTTTAATATCAGATATAGACAATTTTTAAACATAACCGTAAACATTCAGTTGACTTGAATACTACTAGAATGATTTTTTTCTCAAGTAAACATTATATAAACAGCAAATACACAAACATGGAACCAAAATGAGGGCAAACAGTTCATTTATATATCAGTCTACGATGCCAACAAGATATGGTTTCTTGCTAAACTTATAATAAAGAACAATGCAAACATCTGACACACTGTTTTCACCATAGGGGAATTCCATTATCTACGTCTTAAATTAAGATAAACCTGTTTACTTAGTTTGATGATTTTCCTAATATTTTATCAATACTCATACAGAAATATATATATATATATATATATATATATATATATATATATATATATATATATATATATATATATATATATATTATATATATATATATATATATATATATATATATATATATATATATATATATATATATATATATATATATATATAGTGATTAATAAAACCCAATACGTAATAAAAACTATATATACGCAACATCATTAATGACATTCAGCATACACTGAAGGGACCGTTCGCTTCGGAAAGATCGTAATATCGTAATTTCTGGCAAGTCGAATTAATTCATCTTTTTTCACACGGTCTTTTTTTTGCTGGGTAAGATTTGAAGAAAAGATTTCCACTTCTAATGACATTTTAGAATAAATCTTGTCGATCTCATTTGAGAAAATGTTTAAAAACATGGGGAATTCAATTTTTTTTTATTTTTAAAAAAATCGTTTTCCGAAATATTTTAGCCAAAATTAAAATATCCCAGACGAGCGCCTAATTCTTTGTTACGTGTTACTCACATTCAAAAATAATCCAAGAATAATCCACGAATTAAATTACAAAAGTCTTTGTAAATAAATGGTCCAATATATTAAAGATCGAGTCCTATTGGAAAATCCAATACGATTACAGATGCTTAAGTCAGTTTTGTGCTTATCTACAGTTCCTTGTAGAAACGCAATATTTAACACTCCGGTGCTGGAAATCCGAATAAATTTTGATAAATTGTGTTTGTCCAAGAATTAATCTTCTACAATTCAACTGGTCTGAAGAAAGGTGAACATGAATTTAAAAACTGGTTACAACAATCAAAAATGACTTCGTCAGATGTAACAGCCCAAAAGTAATTATATTTCACTAAAACAGATTATATCATATTCTATTTTTTTTAATCCCAAAATTACGAAATCATGAATAAAGGGATAAGTAACAAGGTGATCGTCTATATCTGACGACAGCCAATCATTTTTAGTTTAAGAATAAAAGTTGTTTACTACTTAATATACTACTCCCATCTTGACCTTTAGGTACTGGCCACTAACCTTGAATCAAGGTCAGGATCTAGGTCTACATTACTTGTTTACCAAATAATAATTATCTGAAAAAAACATTTCTAGTGAATAAATTCACATTACAAAAATATCATGTAATTAAAACTAAAAAAAATTAAAACCAGCAAACAAACAATTAAGTATATATTAAATCATATTATTTGGCAGAATGAAAAAAATTTAGTGTTGTGAAAAAGTCCCTAAAAATCCTAAATGTCTTATTACAAAACAATAAACATAAAATGTTCGAAATGCATTCCATTAGTCTTGAATATCCTGGCATTACAAAAATGCAATCCAGAATGTCTTTGTAAAAAATACTTCAAAGAATATTTATAAATTCAAACGGAATGAACACGTTTATATTTCAAATACATAGTCTAAGTAAACCATTCCACTCGAACTACATCAGAACACAAATGTATTCTCTGGTCAAAATGATTCCCACAGGCTGACTTAATTATTAATGTATCAATTCCGTATTGAATATTCACTTTAGCAAGATTGAATAATTAAATATACATAAGCAGATTATCTCTGGATGCATTATAGGCAATTACAGACACATTCTAAGTGATTACATACATAATAAAACTGATTACATACACATTATACATGATTACATACACATTATAACTGATTACATACACATTAAAATTGATTTCATACTTCTTGGTAGTCTCTCGAGTTGAGGAAGACAAGTTGTGCACTCTCATTTAACGGTGGACGCGCATGTGACTCCGGAGTCCGAATTCCGATACACACATGCGGTTGCAGGTGGGACATGGGACACAAGTGGTTGTTGGTATCTGGGATACATTTCTGTGGCGTCTCTCACGAGTTGCAGCAAGACGCTGGAAGCGGTCAACCTCAAAGGTGGAACAGCCTTTTCTGGTCAGGGCTCGCCAATGCCTTCTGTCTGATGCAGCGAGCTCGAGCTGGCGTGGTTGAAGGTGTGCCCATTTGATGTTTGTCTTGAGGTTGTCTTTGTACCTCTTGTGAGGTCGGCCTTGTTTCAGTTTCCCTGGGCTAGCTCGCCATAGAACAACTGCTTTGAGATTCTGCTTTGATCCATGCGGATGACATGGCCAGTCCATCGATGCTGGGCCTGGATTATTTTGGCTTCGATGCTTGTTGTATTGGCTCTATCAATGACTTCCAGGTTGGTGATTCGGTCCTGCCACTTGATCCCCATGATGGATCTCAGGGAGCGCTGGTGGAATTGTTCTAACTGACTGATTTGCCTTCTGTAGAGTGTCCACGTTTCACAGCCATATAATAGAGACGTGAGGACAACTGCATTGTACACCTTCAGCTTTGTTGACAGGCGTATGTCCTTGTGCTGCAAGACCTTGGTTCGGAGTCGTCCTAGTGCTTTTTGGGTCCTCGCAGTGATCTCTTTGTCCAGAGAGCCATCACTAGATATTGTGCTGCCAAGGTATTTGAAACTGTCCACATTCTTCAGCTGCGTGTCGACAATGGTGATACAGGGTTGTGAGTGGAGAGTGTTTAGGGCGAGTTGGAAGATGACTTCTGTCTTTCCTAGACTAATTGTGAGTCCAAATAGGTTGGAGGCTTCAGAGAATCTGTCCGCGATTGCTTGTAGGTGAGTCTCTTCATGGGCCATGAGGGCACAATCATCAGCAAAGAGTGGATCAATGATGAGTCTTTCTAGTGTCTTGGTTTTTGCAGCTAGGCGACGGAGATCAAACACTTATCCATTCAGGCAATACCTAATGTAGATGCCAATGTCAGCGTCCCGGATGGCATGGAACAGTACCTATGTGAAGAAGAGGTTGAAGAGTACTGGAGCGAGTACACAACCCTGTTTGACACCATTAGATATGGGGAATTTCTCAGAGGATTCACCGTCTGAGAGAATCTCTCCATTCATGTCAACGTGGAGGAGCCGGATGAGGTTGGTAAACTTCTGAGGACAACCAAGTTTCTTGAGTACTACCCACAGTGCGTCTCTGTTGACCGTATCGAAAGCTTTTGTCAGATCCACGAAGATAGCATATAAATTTATGTTCTACTCAAGGCACTTCTCTTGGACTTGTCTCACTGCGAAGATCATGTCAACGGTGCTGCGGTCTGGGAGAAAACCACACTGAGACTCGGGGAGGTTATTTTCTGACACTGCCGCAATAAGCCTGTTGAGCAAGATGCGAGCAAGTATTTTGCCAGCAACAGAAAGCAGGGAGATGCCTCTGTAGTTACTGCAGTCCACACGTGTGCCTTTATTTTTATGGAGGGTCACAATTGATGCATTACGAAGGTCGTCTGGCATCTCTTCTTCCTTCCAGATACTCATTAGCACATCGTAGAATGCCTCCAGAGACTGCTTACTGAGTCTTGTACACATCCGCTGGGATACCATCCTTTCCAGGTGCCCTGCGACAGTTTGTTTGTTTAATGGCCCTTCTCAATTCCTCCATCTATGCCGGAGTATCCAGTTGGTTGAGCGTTGGCTGTTGGGGTATTTGGTCAAGAACAGATTGGCTGACCTATGAGGGCTGGTTTAAGAGCTGATTAAAGTGCTCTTTCCATCTTTCCTTAATGCCATTCTTGTCTTTTATTAATGTACTGCCATCTGTAGCGAGCAAGGGCGTAGAGCTGGACTTTGGCTGAAGATTGACTTGATGGCGTTGTAGAACTCTTTGGATTTGTTAGTGTCGACATAGCTTTGCACTTCATCAGCTTTCTTTTCCCACCAGTGGTCATGCATCTTGCGGATTTCTCTCTGAGCCTCATCTTTATAGGATTTGAAGCGATCTTTTTAGGGGACGGAGTTTGTGTCATTCTGCCATTCCATAAAATCTTTGTTTTTTCTAGCAAGCAGATCTTCAATGGCAGCGTTGTTCGCGTCGAACCAGTCTTGATGGATTTGCTTCTTTGAACCCATGGTTGCCATAGCTGTTTCTCTTATTATGTCCCTGAGCTTGTTCCATTTTTCAGAGGTGTTTCCACATAACGGTCCGTTTGTTGACAGCTTGTCATCTAGTCTCTTCTGGAAATTGAGCTGGGTGGAAGGCTGCTGCAGTTTGACAATGTTGAGGGCTGTGAGCACAAGCTTAGGACGTCTTAGGTGGTGAGGGGCAATGTGCAACTGTAGGGTAGTTCTGACAATTCTGTGGTCTGTCCAGCATTCTGCTCCTCGCATGGCCTAGGTGATTTGGACATCCTTGGCATCATGCTGGCGTACTATTACATAGTCAGTTAAGTGCCATTGGCGAGATCTGGGGTGCATCCAGGTGTTCTTGTGTTTGTTCGCCATTCTGAACATTGCGTTTGTGATTAGGAGGTTAAATTCTGTGCATTTGCTTAGTAGGAGCAGGCCGTTGTTGTTCATTCTGCCGACACCGTGCTTGCCAAGCACACCTTTCCATCGGCCATAATCGCAGCCAACACGGGCATTGAAATCCCTCAGTAATATGACCTTGTCGTCAGCTGGAACTGAGCTAATTACAGAGCTGAGGTCCGTATAGAACTGCTCAATGGTTTCTGCTTGACTCGATAGGGTAGGGGCGTATGCACTGATGATTGTTGCATGCTGTTTGTGGCTTATAGGTATTCGCAATTTCATTAGCCTCTCACTGATGCCAACAGGCATTTCCGGAGGCTGCTTCAGAAGACTTGATTTGATAGCCAGGCCGACTCCATGGATCCTGTCCTCATTTTGGGCTTTTCCTTTCCAGAAGAATGTGTAGCCGCTGGCTAACTCAGTAAGAGAACCCTCTTCTGCGAACCTGGTTTCACTCAAGGCTGCAATGTCAATATTGTAGCGTGATAGCTCCTTAGAAACTAGAGCTGTTCTCCTGTGAGGTCTTGCTGCGTTTTCTTTGTCCATGAGAGTACGGATGTTCCATGCTCCAATAATAAGTTTTTCCTTCGATTATTTCGACCGCAGATATGGATGATCTTGCCAGCCGTGGTATGCAGACCAGATTTTTACAAGGCAAGCTTTTTTTAGGCCACCTTTTCTAGGCCTCTCCCTATTCAGGGTTAGCAGCGCCGTCCTAAAAAGGTCTGCTCAGTCACTCCTGGATACTGCTGAACTGTTCTGCTGCCCTGGTTACAGAGAAAAACATCCACTTGTCCAAGGGCCGCCTACGTGCAGGTCTCTGACTATAACTCCCAGTGGTCACCTCCACCTGTTGCGTCGCCAGTCGCCCATCGCCGTAGGATTTTGGTAGGAGTAAGTAAAGAACGATGAGTGTGATGATGAGGATGAATAATAGGTGCACCACATAACCTATACGTGAAGGAGATTAAAGTGAAACAGCCTTTGCACAGAGACTTCCTCACTCTCTCGGCCTTGGTAGTTAGTACTCAGTGGTACGAAGATTCGTCACGGCTGGGAACTACTTCGGCTGCATTGGATGGCTATGACGTCTTCCGCGCCTTGTCATACCCTACGCTCTCCACAAAGCGTTTGCAGATTCGCCTTTGTGGCCGTTGGATCACTAAGTTGATGTCTTCCGCCCAGTCTGCCGAAACTGGCTTTGCATCCAAGGATAGGCAAGCTCCAAAGTTACCGAGGGTTTGAGGCCCGTCGGCTACCCTCCACCTGGTTTAGCCGGCCAGTCGAAGCCGTTGCCCGTGGTGTGGCCGCTGTGCATGCTACAGCTGCTTCGAGCCCCAGGTTAGGGCTGAGCGCATGGTGAGGACCAAAGACGGGCAAGCTACTCGCGAAGGAGCACGACATGGCACCCACCAGAGTTACTACCCCTCCCAGAGCACCCCGAACACAAAAATACACATTATACCTAATTACATACACATACACATTATACCTAATTACATACACATTATAATTAATTACATACACATTATAACTGATTACATACAAATTATAATTGATAACATACACATTATAATTGATTATATACACATAATAACTGATTACATCCACATTATAACTGATTACATACACATTATACCTGATTACATACACATTATAACTGATTACATACACATTATAACTGTTATATTATAAGTGATTACATCCACATTATAACTGATTACATACGCATTATAACTGTTATATACACATAATAACTGATTACATCCACATTATAACTGATTGCATACACATTATAACTGATTACATACATATTATAACTGATTACATACACATTATAACTGTTATATTATAAGTGATTACATCCACATTATAAGTGATTACATCCACATTATAACTGATTACATACACATTATAATTGATTAAATACACATTATAACTGATTACATACACATTATAACTGATTACATACACATTATAACTGATTATATACACATTATAACTTATTAGATACACATTATAACTGATTATATACAAATTTTAACTGATTACATACACATTATAACTGATTAAATACACATTAAAACTGATTATGTACACATTTTAACAGATTACATACATTATAATTGATTACATGCACATTATAATTGATTAGATACACATTATAACTGATTACATACACATTATAATTGATTAAATACACATTATAACTGATTACATACACATTATAACTGATTACATACACATTATAACTGATTATATACACATTATAACTTATTAGATACACATTATAACTGATTATATACAAATTTTAACTGATTCCATACACATTATAACTGATTAAATACACATTAAAACTGATTATGTACACATTTTAACAGATTACATACATTATAATTGATTACATGCACATTATAATTGATTAGATACACATTATAACTGATTACATACACATTATAATTCATTATATACACATTATAACTGATCACATACACAGTATAACTGATTACATACACATTTTAACTGCTTACATACACATTACTACTGATTACTTTCACATTATAATTGATTACATACACATTATAATTGTTACATACATTATAAATGATTACACGAACATTATAACTGATTACATACATTATAATTGGTTACATACACATTATTACTGAATACACACACATAATTGATTACATACACATTGTAACTGATTACATACATTATAATTGATTACATACACATTAGAACTGATTACATACACATTAAAACTGATTATGTACACATTTTAACAGATTACATACATTATAATTGATTACATGCACATTATAATTGATTAGATACACATTATAACTGATTACATACACATTATAATTGATTAAATACACATTATAACTGATTACATACACATTATAACTGATTACATACACATTATAACTGATTATATACACATTATAACTTATTAGATACACATTATAACTGATTATATACAAATTTTAACTGATTACATACACATTATAACTGATTAAATACACATTAAAACTGATTATGTACACATTTTAACAGATTACATACATTATAATTGATTACATGCACATTATAATTGATTAGATACACATTATAACTGATTACATACACATTATAATTCATTATATACACATTATAACTGATCACATACACAGTATAACTGATTACATACACATTTTAACTGCTTACATACACATTACTACTGATTCCTTTCACATTATAATTGATTACATACACATTATAATTGTTACATACATTATAAATGATTACACGAACATTATAACTGATTACATACATTATAATTGGTTACATACACATTATTACTGAATACACACACATAATTGATTACATACACATTGTAACTGATTGCATACACATTATAATTGATTACATACACATTAAAATTGAGAACATACACATTAAAACAGCAGCAGAGAGGGTGAATCCTACAACGTTTTTAGACAAAATTTGATTGAAATCCTAAAACGAGCCGTCTTATAATCTTATTTTAACCAAAAAAAGGCGAACCCTACAACGTTTTCAGACAAAAAATGGATTGAAATCTCCCTACGAAATCATTTTAACTAAAAAAATGAAAACGATTTTTTAATCAATTTTGGTCGCAACTTGTTGTCATCCACCCTCTCTGCTGCTATGGGTTAATAATTCTTTTACGATTTTAACCGAATATTTGATCAAGTCCGATACGATATCGTGTCCGAGGATCATGTAGATTTATTGTTGCGAATCCGTGTGGTTTTGACTGAGCATGACTAAAGAAATCTCGAAATTGATTGAAGTCCATATCAGAACACCATGTCTGCCAAATATTTCTAAGAGTATGAGTATCAACTCCGTTGAATACAGACAATAAATTGCAGTTATCTCTGATGACTTTTGGAACCTGAGTGTAGCGTTGAGTGACATATATCACGTCAGTGTTTTTGTGACGCCCACGGGAAAATATTCTAGCAGGATTTTTTTGTTTATCCAACATTATATCGTCGTATACGACTAAATTGTTAATATCTCCATCAATATCATCAATGCTC
Source organism: Unio delphinus (assembly GCA_029339505.1). Lineage (NCBI taxonomy): Eukaryota > Metazoa > Mollusca > Bivalvia > Unionida > Unionidae > Unio > Unio delphinus. The sequence continues at coordinate 2,274,805 of JAQISU010000101.1, forward strand.
GGTGCTTCATCGATATCGGTTATAAAATCAATGGCGTTCTCACCCTTAATTTCTGATGCATTCTCGTTAAAATCTTTTAGCACTTCATAACATCGTTGATCATCTACGCTAGGGGCAATTAAATACAACTCATCCCACTTCATCCATCTCATTATTAAATTGAGCAACAATTGCGTTTTACCGGATCCAGATGGCCCGATTATAATCATCCGGATAGAGTTTGGTAGCGCTGCATGATGCTTAATTGGTTCTCTTGTTTTAGTCGCTGAAAAATCAATTATATCCATATTTCTATACATAAATTATGGATCTATATTGTGTGAAGTGTAAAACGCGTACTGGCACAGATGACTTGACGACGGTTACAACTAAAAATAACCGATCAGCGCTTTCTGGTAAATGCGTGCAATGTGGTACAAAGAAATTTAGATTTGTGTCTATGAGATCTGATTTAAAAAAAAACGAGGAGGTGATATCGCAGCCAAATTGGCAAAGCTCCCTGGAACCCCATGGGCAAAGTACCCCGGAGAAAAGCACCTCCCAGGATATAGCTACTGTGGACCAGGAACCAGACTTGATATCAGACTCAATAATCAAAATCAACCCAACCCCGGTGAAGAACCAATAAACGCCATTGATAAGGCTTGTCACCTTCATGATGTTGCTTATAAAAGCAGCAATCTGCAAAACAGGCATCTCGCGGATGTGAAATTAATTCATGCGTTAAATGCTATTCCTGATAAATCCTTCAAAGAAAAATTGGCTTCATTTTTGATAAAATCGGCAATGAAAAGTAAATTGATGTTAGGTGCTGGTAATTAATAATATGGAATCAATTTATTATTCTCCGAGGGGATACTGGAGGGGTAACGCTGCAATCAATAAACTCGCTAGAGCTGCAAAAGTGAAAAAAACCACTGCGGCTCATTGGTTATCCAAACAGGCACTATGGCAAATTTATCTACCACCGCCTAAACAAATTCAATTCTCGCATTTTGATGTGACCGCTCCTAATGAAGTTCATCAGGCTGATATATTATTTCTGCCACATGATCGTGGTTACAAATATGCGCTAACCGTAGTTGATATTGCAAGTCGATTCAAAGAAGCAGAACCGTTAAAAACAAAATCAGCCACTGAAGTCGCTTCTGCATTTGAAAGGATTTATCGACGAGGTCCTCTGCACTGGCCAAATCTATTGCAGGTTGATCCTGGCAAGGAATTTCAGGGTGCAGTGTTATCTACAATGAAACATCATAATGTCACCATACGACGAGGGCATACTGCGTTACATCGCGATCAGGCCATTGTAGAAGGATTTAATCGGACGATTGCTGAGCGGTTATTTGGATATCAATACGCAAAAGAATTCATTCAAGAAAAGCGATCCAGTGAATGGGTTAAAAGATTACCATCTGTGATTACTGTACTGAATAACGAGATTACTAGAACAATCAACATGAAACCTATCAACGCGATTAAAAAGAAGTCAATACCCGTACAACCACAAAAAGATTTCCCTAGAAACGCTAGCGTTTCCCAACCAATTCTTGGTAGTAGTGTCATTGTGAGGTACTTATACGAACCAGGAGAGCTTGAAGGGGGTAGAAAAAGGGCTACTGATCCTATTTGGAGCGTCACTACGCATAAGATATCTAGTATAACACGATCAACTGGTAGACCTCCAGTCTATAAACTGGATTCAACTGCCCCTCAGCGGGGTTTTACTCGACAACAACTACAAGTGATTCCCGAGGATACTCAATTGCCACCGCATGGTCTTAACTAGCACCGTTGCGTCTATTGCACTCAAGACAAGTCAACATCACATTATTTCTGACATGACCGAGATTGTTATTTTTTCTGTCTACGGTGAATTGGCGAGGATCCTTATCCGAATACTGCCAACGCATTATACAATTGCAACTCGCGCAGTGATTATTCTGTTGTTTCTTCAAAGTGATTATTAATTTAGCATCAATATCAAATTCTCGTTGTTTTTTTTTTTTGTCCTGTTGTTTGTAACCGGAGATTTTTTTTATTAATGATGCTAACATCAATATCACTTATTGTTGTGTCATTATCATCGAGGACAACTCTTCGAAGTTGATTTATGTTTCGTACTCTGGATACTGCGAGATAGACTAAATTCGACCATTCGATGTGATTATCCACCATCTAAACAATTGAATTCGATATAGTCAATCCCTGTGAAGAGTGTATTGTTGCTGCGTATCCTAGCGTCCACGGGGATTTATTAGCACGCAATGCATCTTCAACGACATTGAGATCAACCAGCACAATATCATTTAATACCAGAATTTGTTTTTCATTCTGTCCTGGAATATCAACTTCAATATTCTGTTTTCGTGTATCCGATGGCCTATAACAAAGGGGTACTGGAAGCGTTGCAAATTTTTCTTTATGCAATTCAAATAACTTCATTTGAAGTGTGTCCCTGACTATTTTTCTACTTGCAATGATCAAATCGTTTGGTCTCCATGTTTCCCAGAAATCATTCATTGGAGTTTCTGAAATCACTTCACGCGCTATTTCGCATTGGATTCTATCCGGTTGTAATCTAATTAGCGCTTTGAACTCGCGTAATCGTTCATCAAGTGATCTATAATCAGTGGTGATTTCTTCATAGTAGTCTACAAAACCCTTTAGCCATTCATGTGGAGATGCACCGACAAATGGTGGTGGTTGGCCGTGATCCCCGCACATGACGACTTTAGTGTTTTTGTTTAACAACCACTCAAGAAATGTTTTTAATACATCTAATGACACTGTGCATATTTCATCCCAAATTATGATTTCAGGAATGAATTTATCACCCATACGCTCAGGAGTCCATTTGTCACCTTTCCATCGAAAAAAACTGTGATAAGTGCAAGCATTTACCCCTCGTTGTATCATCTCTCTGGCGAGTCTGTGAGTCGGTGTTAACACAATCATGTTAGAAACGCTAGCGTTTCCACGACGAAATAATTCAATTGCACGAGTTGTCTTTCCTGACCCACCACAACCGTTTAAATAAACTGTCTTGTATCTACATACTGGATCAGATACCGGTGGTGCATTAGAAAATTCTGATTGAATTTCAATACGGTTACAACAAAGATATTTATCATCCATGGCAACGTCTGCGGATTCACAATACTCATGTAGCATCTCTTTTTTAAATCGCCAACGCCCCCAATTTTCTTCGGGATCTGTGAATGCCGCTACAGCTGATTTGTACTTATTGTGTATATACATCGAATCAGTTGCCACTCTAACCGCGGTATTAGGAAATCTATTTATCATCGAAAATAGATTAATAGAAGCATAGGCTAGCATTGAACTTCTCAAATGTGTGTACTGGGAATTATATCCATCACAGTAGGTAACAACCGTACCTAATTTCTCACCATTGGATAGAAAAGCATCCTTACGGGATACAAGTTTTCCCTGTTTCATTAAATCCGCTACAATAAAATCGTATTCAGCGACATCTATGATCAACCGCGAAGAATATTTTGCGTTATCGTATCGTCCACCCTGGGTAAATTTACCGATTATTCTTCTTCCGAGATCTTTTGCTTGTTCTTTTTTAATTTCAAATAACTTCTTAGACCAATTTATGATTTCTTCTTCACTGAAATCTGGAAACTGTTTTCGTAGTTCGTTGATTATTCTATCTAGATCGGGTTGTGGTAGCCAAACTTCTTTCTGAGCTCGATAGCATATAATAGCCTCGGAAACAATCAACGATATTAGCATACCACAATCAATCATATATCTCAATAGCACTATTGGCATCCAGTGTTTTTCAGATAGGTGTCTACCGAGCCAAACATAACTACACGGATGTAACCCTGTAGCTAATTCAAATGATATCACACGAGTGAATCCGGTTAAATCAAAATCAGGCAATGGTCCATTAATCGCAACACGAGTCATTTCATGCGTGGGGTGTCCAAATCGTTTGAAGTACTCAGCGCATTCCCCATACCCGAGAAAACTTCCGGGATAACACGCGGATATATCAATTGAAATCATACCATCACGTGAGTATTTCGTATTCCACAGTCCTCCATGACCAAATTCGACGCAACTCAATTTAACATCCTCGAGAAAATCACTTCGTGTTGGACGCCATGAGTTTTTTTCTCTTGCGAAGTGAGCTACCACTGATGGAATAGTAAAACTATCCGTGAGTAGTTTTTCATGGGAATTCTCCGGTGAAAAATCACTAGCGATTTTTCTCGTTCTGTTATCTAATTCTTCAATGCGATATAATTCACCATTTGGTTTTACAAATTGATCGAATTCTTCATCACTTCTAAGTAACCACACTGACACAGGATCATCCTTACACAACGCATGAATAGCATCGAATAATTTCTCTTCATAGAAAACATCCCCGACGAACTCCTTAGGGATATATTTCACGGTTCGTTCTCGTGGAAATATTGTTACCGCAGGTGTCCCCGCGTGTTTGTTATGATCAATAATCTGTATTGGTGCTCCATTTTTGTTATATTTCGGTTCGTATAAAACCTCTCCCGTTATCGTCATAACTGTTATTGGAAATCTTAATGATGTTTCTAATTTAGCTATATCAGAAATCTTTGCACCATGCTGTTTCACTGTCAGTTCCCACTCGGTTATTTTCCTACGTCGCAGATCAGTTAGTTTATTTCCTCGGGATGCATTTGTGAAGTGTTCTATTATTCGTTCTGCTACACAATTAAGCCCTGACGAATATTTCATAGGAGCTAGTTTTGCGATATCGGGTTTATCATTTAACGGATATATCCCATAAACCATTGCTGTTACGGGATAAGATCTTTCGTAGTATGGTTTATCAATGCCGGTTAGAATCCCTGGTTTGGAATCTCTACTCACAATGACAGCTTTTTTATTCTTGAGGATTGGTTCAAATTTATCCTTAATAATCCGTTTGCCATCGACTTCGATAATGAATTTGATTCGGAAAAAATGCCGTTTTTCCCCAACACGTGAAATTATCACTGCTGCTTTTTCATCATTCATGGTAGCATCAACAACACCATCAATTCGAAATGTTGACCAACAATAAGATGCTCCATCACGCTTAAATTCATTAAAACAGTCTCTGATTTTACTAATCATGGCTTTATCAAGAATTGTATTCTTTGGTGTATTAGAAGCTATATCGAGATTGAATTGAGCATCTTTCCAGGGGTAATCTCTCTTGGACGTTTTTTTTGGTTTATCGAGATTAAATCTAGGATTGATTTTCAATAATCTCTTAAACTCTTTCATGTTTCCGTCTATTGGACGTTTTTTGGGTTTATCGAGATTAAATCTAGGATTGATTTTGTTACGTCTTTTTGGTTTATCGAGATTAAATTTAGGATTGATTTTCAATAATCTCTTAAACTCTTTCATGTTTCCGTCTCTTGGACGTTTGTTACGTCTTTTTGGTTTATCGAGATTAAATTTAGGATTGATTTTCAATAATCTCTTAAACTCTTTCATATTTCCGTCTATTGGACGTTTTTTTGGTTTATCGAGATTAAATCTAGGACTAATTTTTAATAATCTCTTAAACTCCTTCATGTTTCCGTCTCTTGGACGTTTTTTGGGTCTATCGAGATTAAATCTAGGATTGATTTTTAATAATCTCTTAAACTCCTTAACAGCATTGAATTCAGCATTTTTCGAAGGCGTTTTCCTTAATTCCTTCATGCTATAATTAAAACAAGCATTTAAATGAAAGATTTTTATATAATGAATCACTGCAAGTGGCTTATGATTGGATCAATAACCCCGTGTAACAAATCATGCAGAAATGAGTTCTGTGGGTATCATATGCAAAGCTTTCGACGTGGAAGCCTTGGTCCGTTACCCTGTATTCTATGTGGAGTTGGGGTCAGGGGAAAATCTCAGTTGTGTCTAAATTGCGGTGGTAAGCGATACAGGGAGTTGAAGCGATATTATGATAAAAGAATAAAAAATGGACAATCAATCAGAAATTTTGACCCTGAAAAGGTCCTTGACCCTGACAACATCAAGGATAAAATCATAAGAACCCCTCAAGACTACATTGAAAGATTCATTATTGAACCAAACGATGAATTAGACAAACAATAGTATAATATATAAATGAACCAAGAATTCAGACCACACCCTGTGATCACAAATTATGAAGCATCCAGTGATGGTGTTGTAAGAAACCGCAGACTGAAGAAACCAGTTGGGTGGGATAATGGTATGGGGTATTTGATGTTTGGTGCTGGAAAGAAGAAATATTACTGCCATCGTTTCGTGTATGAATGTTTCAATGGATTGATCGAGGATGATTTTGTTATTGATCATATCGATTCTAATCCGAAAAACAATTCTTTATCAAATCTGCAGGCTATCACACAAAGTGAAAATTCCGAACGAGGGGGGACTGGGAAATACTCGAAAAAAGCGAGACCTGTGAAATCTTTGAATACGATAACTAACGAAGAAAAAATATTTCAATCAATGAATGAAGCCAGTAGGCACTTCGATATTTGTATATCCTCAGTACGATTCGTTGCAGAGGGAATAACCAAGACGGCTATTTCAAAAAGGCGGGACAAAAAGTTCAATTTAGTTATGTCTGATGCGTCATATTTTTCATTTAGAAATATATAATTGTTATAGAATAATGAATTCTGAAAACATGAATAGCATTTTATCCGAGATTTCAAAATTGAAAAGTTGGGATATTGAACTATCAGATGGGTTAAATCCTGATCAAATCATGTCTGATTTTCAGGATATAGAATACGGAGTTAACAACAATAAATACATGCTACCAAAGAAGTATGCGCTCATCAAAAGAATTCAGAATTCTATTAAGGACTCTCTCGCATTTTCCAGTGACGTAAGTGTGTTCGCTCCGTTGTATACCATCGTAGAACGAATACGAAAAGAATTGGGGTACGAATACGATTTGAAAAAGGAGGTTAATTCTAAAGTTAGAAACCTACGGGCGTTAATTCAAGAAAATGAACAATTTTGATTAACCAACCATTTATCATTATTTGATTGTGACCGTCCCTCATAGAGATTTTAATTTTTTTTAGCATTTTTTTATTAAAAATGTCAAAATCAGTGAATGAAAAATTGATGGCTGGTTGGTCCGGTATCAAATACACTAAAAAATTCAAAGTGGGGAAACTATCAGTATTATTTATTTTTTATACAATTATGATACTTTCCCCATCATTGATAGGATGAAATAACACTTCCATGACCATCCGATGGTGTTAGGTCGGATTGAAAAATTGTTTTGCAATTGAAAAATTGTTTCTGATTTCAAATAATGGTCAATGAAGCATTAACAACCCGACTGGCTCGTGAACGACTGGATGCAATCAGGAGATTTGAACCAATTCGTGACTCTGTACGGAATAAACTACAACAACGACAGAGTCTTCAGACTGATTTTGCTATGGGATCCGAAGAATTGTTTAAACCAGTAACCACAGCAACGAAAGGGATAGAGCGTGCTATACTGGGAGATGTTCCCGAAACGGGAAAATCTGTTATTGGTGAACTCAAAAAAATAGCAGCGAAAACTGAACAAACAAAACAAATGGAATCAAAAGAAATAGTAGATGATTTACGCGTGATATTTAACGAGGCGGGTTTAGCAGCGATTAATAAGACTGATTCAACAGAAATTCCTGCGCTTGTTGTTACGACTTATGAAAACAGGAAAAATATGTTGAAACCAGAACATCATAAGTTTGTTAGAAATTTAGATCATTGGGCTGATATATTCTACAAAATCAAAACTGAAAAAACAGGTAGAATTAGGAAGAAGGATAACGCATCATATATTGAATATAGAAATGCGGTGGATATAGTGTATAATCAATACGAAGAGTTTAAACAACAACAAAAACCACGAAAATTGCGAGGAAGGCGACAGCAACCTGCAAAGAAAATATCTTTTTCACCTAAAAAACAACTACCACCTGATGATGATATTCTTGATTATTTACAAAAAGCCAATTTAGAAGAAATGGAAAAAATGGATGTAGCAATGGGTTATAGCGGAAGCGGATTGCAAGATTCCAGTGAGAATCCAAGGATTTCATGTCCTGGTAGTGTTCTCAGTGATATATCACGATTAGAAGTTCTTGTAGGAGGGTTCCGAGCTGGAAATAACTCACCGGAAATAATTAATGAAGCATCTGATATCTGTAGACGATTATTTCAGGGTGGTATCATGGATATCAGCACATATCGAGATTTCATTGGCGAGTTAGTGGAAAGTGGGTATCACAGTGATTGAATAAAAACGCTAGCGTTTCCAATTGAAAAATGGTTTCTGATTTCAAATAATGATCATACACTACAATCATGATAAACCAACCCCCGTCTACGTAGTTAATTCACGGTTTCCGGTTTATAGAGCATACTACGGAGATGGTTTAGGCAATACCATTGCAGGGTTATTTGCGAGAATGGCTCCAAAAGTGATGCCGTTGGCTAAACAACTAGGAATGAAAGCAATTGAAGTTATTCGTGATAAGGGTATTAGTGCTGTTGGAGATTTTGCTGGAAAAGCGTTTTCAACTGCGAAGAATAAAATAACATCATTAGTGAGACGAAAAAAGAAACCGTTACCGTCTACAGCGGAAATGCCTGCAAGTGTTAGTAGAATTATAAATAACGCAGTAGACGAAAAATTAGCGTCGATAGTGACTCCCTTGATAAATCAAGGGGACCAAAATAACATGATAGCAAACATGATAGCAGGAAGTGGCTTTAAAAAAACACGACGATGAAATGAAAAATCGCGATTTAGACTCTGATAAATAGAATAAATTGTTCAAAAGGTCACCTGATCCAGCATTTGATATGGATGCCCCAGTTGGCAAGAATGATTCTGTACGCGATTTTCAATTTTATTCTTATCACGCAGTACAACCAGATCTCCGATCGCGAATTGAACTTCAAGTTCATGATACCAGTAAATATTTTCTACCGTGTGAGGCATTTATTGAAGTAGAAGGAGAACTTGTAACAAATGTTGCAGCTGATACCCCATATGCAAATGATTCAAATATCCGAGTTGGTTTCGTCAACAATGGTATAATGGCGTTATTTGAAAGCGCTAGATATCTCATTGATGGAAAAGAAATTGAATCCATTGACCGTGAAGTTGATGTGGCCACAACAATCGTAGGGTTAGCGAGATATTCTGATGATTATACAAGATCAGCGGGTCCATCTATGATGTTTGCAAAGGATACCTCTGATAACGCTGATCACCTTCAATTCATTAAAGTGTTAACAGCAAGAGATAATGCAGAAGCCGATCAACAGGAAGCAGCTAATCCAGAACGTCGAACTAGACCCGGAGCTGCGTTTGATATTCTCGGAGGCGTTAATGGTAATCTCAATTTAGGATTTGCAACACGTGTAGCAACGTTGCATGGGCAGCGTCGACGATTTTCATGTGCGATTCCACTGCATCATATATTTGGATTCTGTTGAAACGTCCGAAAAGTTATTTATGGAGCTAAACACATAGTAGCGCTTGTACGAAAGGGTACTGATGATGATGCAATCTGGCGTAATGCTGGGGTTGCTCCCGGTAAAGTCATTTTAACAAAACTATCATTGTGGATGCCAGTATTAACTCCATCAATCACAGAAGAACAGCGACTACTATCATTTATGGACCAAGGAGGAAAATCATTGTTGAGTTGGTTATCAGTGACCACGGATATTAAACAAGACAGTGTTGATGGTACATTCACATGGCACCTGGCATCAAAACAAGGTGTTTCAGCTCCACGTCATATATTCGTAGCGTTACAGAATAATGCGCGAGTTGGTAATCAAGAACGAAGCCATATGATATTTGATCAGTTAGGTGTTAACGAAGTCTCGCTGAGAATAAACGGACAGCAGGAACCATAAAGAGGATATACAACTTGATTACGGTCAGAATCATATTGCACGTGTCTATCATAACCTGTTGTCATTTATGGCACGTGATCAAAATGTGGATACTGGTTTGCAAATATCGCAATTGGATTTTAAAAGCCTCTATCCGATTTATTACTTTTCACTTGAACATCTTGATTTAACAAGACAATCTGTCGTTGATATACACTTTAGAGCCCGTGTAACCCGTCCGACTGGTCCACCAGTTGGTGGGGTACCTCCTATCCTTATCCCGAATTATAGAGCGGTTGCTGTCATTCTCAGTGATAAATCAATGCTACTCGAAGGTGTTGGTGGAAGAATGAGAGTGGTAGATGCACCAGTGGAAAACATGTAATTGAAATTGTAAAAGATTTAGAATCAATCAATTATGTATAATGTCATATAGTGTTATTAGTGTTGCGTTAACTCCCGGTCAATTAAAAAAATTGCAATCGGAATCAGCTAAAAACTGTGGAACCACAATCACGTTGAAACCCAACCAAATGACTGGTGGTGCAAATAAACTATCGCTGACAACTCGTCAGGTGAAACATTTCAATGATGCACTTGCAGCCAAAAAAGGTGCTCAGATTACTCTTTCTGCGGCTGCTATCAAAAATATGATTAAAACAGGCGGTATATTCCCGTTGTTAGCTGCGATTCCAGTATTGATTGCAGCAGCAGCCCCAGCGGTGGCTAAAGCGGCAGCGTTAGGAGCCGTTGGTACTGCAGCAGGAATGGCACTAAAGAAGGCAACTGGGAAAGGATATAAAAAAAAGGGACGATCCGTTCACGGATTGGGTCTAAGACTACCAGGAACCCCGTATTCGTGGTACAGCGGAAAGGGTCTAAGACTACCAGGAACCCCGTATTCGTGGTACAGCGGAAAGGGTCTAAGACTACCAGGAACGATTTATTAATTGAGGAACCTATGGTTCCCATGTCCAATTTTGATTTAATGGATGCTGCTAAAAAACTAGCGATTAAAAACTTCAGAGGTGTCTTTATGAAAGATCAATTACCACATCAACCAAACAGCGTTGAAACCGGAATCATTAATTTAGATAACAGCACCGGACCCGGAACTCACTGGGTTGCATACGCTATTGATCCACGTGGGATTGTTTATTTCGATTCATATGGATTAGCCCCACCAAAAGAGTTTATGCGGTATATAAAAACCCTTCCAATGAAGACTTGGTATTCTACGCTACCAACACAAACGATGATTGACCCACCAATATGTGGCAGCGAAGTATTAAATGTCCTTGACGCTATTTCTAACTCCTTGAGTAACCCAAGCGGAAAACAACCACATGTTGTCGTTAATGAATACACTAGTAATCGCTGGCAACGACAGAGTCGTCAAAAACGATTTTAGAGAGAGAAAGAGTTTTACAATAACATGATTGATATTTGGGGGAGATCTTTGAAACCCAAACCCGATGGCACTGCACCACCTGATTCTGTCAAAGATGTAAAAAAACTAATCAAAGATGAAATAGCTGAGACGTTGAACTTAACAAATGTTGATCCTAATGAAATAGTTGTATTTCAAGACAAACAGGGTAAATTGAAATCCAGTGATGTGTCATTGAATGACATTTTAACACGAAGACATGACGCCACCGATGACGCTATAGCACTGTTTCAAGATGGTAAACTCAAACCAGGCATACTTGTTTCGACGGTCACAGAGAAACTAACAACAGTAGATAACACAGCAAACTCATTAAAATCACTCAACGATGAATTCGTTAAATTCAATCAACCGCTACAAGAATTTCTTGGTGATCCACCAGTGTCCGCGCCGAATATTGAAACGATAAAAACCGCAATCAACAATTTAGCAAAGCTACGAGCTGATTATGATGCTCATATAACTGCTTTTAACGCACTACGAAGAGGAATAAACAGAACCGGTGAAGCCATTGCTAAATTCAATCAACCGCTACAAGAATTTCTTGGTGATCCACCAGTGTCCGCACCGAATATTGGAACGATAAAAACCGCAATCGATGATTTAACAAAGCTACGATCTGATTATGATGTTCATACAAGTTTTTTTAACAGTGTACGATTGATCACCCTCAGAAACACTGACATCGTTGATAAATTTTTTTGGTAAACGAAATACTAGACCTGAAGATGTTAAAATAACTATAGATAACATCACTGAATATATCGCTACGATCAACAACAATCTCCCGCAACTTGAAAAAATAAAAATTCCTCATCATAGCTTCAGCAATAACTTATACACACTTCAATCTGGAACATTTGAGTGGATATCGCCACATGCTATTTTACCCATCACAGCTACTATCAAGGGTATTTATCGATTAACGCTGGTAGCACCAATTCAATTTAATATATCATCGTCGAGTTCATCCGGGGTCAACAATACGATTTCAACGATCATCGACAATTATAAAACTGAACGGTTAACGATAAAAGCCGATGATAAAAGTTTGGCTAAGGCATCAGTAACATGGTATCTGGAATTCGTAGTAGATCTGAGCAAATAACTAAATTGAAATCGTAATTGAAAACGCTAGTGTTTTTAAAATAACAATGATTTCATCAACTCAATGTCGCTGTGATCAGGTCAGAGAATTTCAAAATAGACTCAAAACCCTCACTGAGGAGTATCAAATAAAAATAAAAAAAATACCGACGAAGAATCACCGCAATTGATGTTATTATATACTCGGTGTCAAGCGTTCTCACTGGTGCCGGAATAATACTTGCATCGGTTACAATGATTGCCCCGGTCGTAGTTCCAATTTGCATTTCTGCGGTGGCTACAATCGGGGGTATATCAACCGGGATAGCAAAAAAGATATCATCATGTAGCCAGAGTAAACTGCAGAATTACTTACTTCAATTTCATATTGCATCAACCGCATATTCGCAATTATCATTGATGATATCGTCGTCACTCGATAATACGATTATATCAGATAGTGAATTCTCAGCGATGGTCAGTATTTTTGATTCCGCGATATCGAAATTAGAGCGACAACATGAGTATAATAACAATGACAACACCGATGGAATTAGAAAATACGAACCCAAAAAACAAAATGATCTCAATAATATCAACATTACCAGATTGTGAGTTCTCAGTGATGGTCAGTATTTATGATTCCTTGATACCAAAATTAGAAATAAATCATGAGTATAATAACAATGACAACACCGCAGGAATTACTTCAACGAATAGTGGAGAACACGAACCCAGTACAAACAAGCATGATATCAATAACATCAACGAATCCAGAATTCAGTGTGAATTTCCCCTCTCCGGTCCCAGTGAAGGAGATAGCGCTAGCAAAACTACGAATGTATCACAGTTGGCCTAATATCAGATCAAAATCATTTGGTGGTCAACAACCCAATAATTCTTTAGTGTTTGCAAATAAGAATAAACCCGACGGAACCCCAGACTGGAAAGTTGTTTCGATACCAACAGGGTCATACCAAATCGAACAAATCAATGATGAATTCGCGCGTAGAATAAAATCGATTACTGGAAAAGAATCAAAAATCGCTATAACGGTTCATGAACCGACGCTATCATCCGCGATTGAAATAAGCACAGAAGGATATATCGTAGATATCTATCAGAATTCTATTAGAACCGTACTAGGATGGCCTGAATTACCACCAGGGGGAAAAACCGTTGATTTACCAGAACCACAAAAAAATGATTATATCACCGACGTGATAAAAAAAAATAATCCAATAAGGAGTTATAGAGATCACATAATCGCTATAGATTTTTTTGATTTCGTATTTCAACCAATTGGGGAGGGTAGATTAGAGAAATATTATTTTGTTAACAAACCTAAAATCATTAGTATGAATTATTTAATAAATAATGATTTATCACTGTTGTTAATACCCGTTAAATCCGGCTCTCTCACCCGAGATGAATTTATCAGCGTCGTAGAAACATGTAACAAAATTATCGACGATATGGAAACATTTAACCTAAAAATTATTCAGTATATATTAGATGAAGATAATCCCCAATCGAGAACAAGATTTGCATCAGACTATAATATCCGCGTTGAAGATATTCCGACATTCAAACTACCAGGATATAACGTACCAGAACTAAAAAAACTTCTCAATGATGCCATCGATGTTGGTTTCAAAATAATTCATGATGCATGGAAAAAAACAGCATCACCGGAAATAAAAATCCTCAAACACAATAATGACCCAGACGGTGGCGGTAGGCATATCGCTCCGTTCAACGTGAATATTTCATCGGTGATTGCGCTCAATTTAGTGTGGGATGTTATCGAAGGAAGCTATCAGATTAATCTAGAGCAATCAAATCAAGCTCAGCAGGGATATATTCTTTATTCGTTTGCACCAACAGCTCCTCCAGGATTCTTAATTATTGAAAACCCAATTAATCCTGTCTACATGCGATGCCATAATAATTCATTAACCAGAATTAATTTCAAACTCACCGACCAGTCAAATAATCTGATTGATTTACAAGAAGAGGTGTTAGCGATTAGTCTGTTTGTGAAATCATAAATGATTTTCGTCCTAAAGACTTGATCAAATATTCGGTTAAAATCATTTTATTATTTTTATTAACCCATAGCAGCAGAGAGGGTGGATGACAACAAGTTGCGACCAAAATTGATTAAAAAATCGTTTTCATTTTTTTAGTTAAAATGATTTCGTAGAGAGATTTCAATCCATTTTTTGTCTGAAAACGTTGTAGGGTTCGCCTTTTTTTGGTTAAAATAAGATTATAAGACGGCTCGTTTTAGGATTTCAATCAAATTTTGTCTAAAAACGTTGTAGGATTCACCCTCTCTGCTGCTAAAACTGATTACATACACATTATAACTGATTACATACACATTTTAAGTGATTACATACACATTAAAATTGAGAACATACACATTATAACTGATTACATACAAATTATAACTGATTACATACACATTATAACTGATTACATACACATTTTAAGTGATTACATACATTATAATTGATTAAATACACATTATATATGTTTATATACACATTATAACTGATTACATACACATTATAATTGATTACATACACATTTTAACTGATTACATACACATTATAACTGTTACATACATTATAATTGATTGCATTCACATTACAACTGATTACGTACACATTATAACTGATTACATACACATTATAACTGATAACATACACATTATTATTGATTACATTCACATTATAACTGATACCATACATTATCATTGATTACATACACATTACATGCACATTATTACTGATTACATACACATTATAACTGATTAAATACACATTACAACTGATTATGTACACATTTTAACAGATTTCATACATTATAATTGATTACATACACATTATAAATGATCACATAAATATTATAACTGATTATGTACACATTTTAACTGATTACATACACTTTATAGCTGATTATATACACATTTTAACTGATTACATACATATTATAACTGATTATGTACACATTTTAACTGATTACATACACATTATAACTGATTATATACACATTTTAACTGATTACATACATATTATAACTGATTATGTACACATTTTAACTGATTACATATACATTATAACTGATTATATACACATTTTAACTGATTACATACATATTATAACTGATTATATCCACATTTTGAACAATTACAGACACAATCAAACTGATTATATACACATTATAGCTGATTAGATACACATTACAACTAATTACATACTCATTATAATTAATTATATACACATTATAACTGATTATATACACATTATAACTGATTACATATACATTATAACTGATTATATACACATTTTAACTGATTACATACACATTATAACTGATTATATACACATTTTAACTGAGCACAGACATTATAATTGATTGCATTCACATTAAAACTGATTATATACATATTATATCTGATTACATACACATTATAACTGATTACATACACATTATTACTGATTATGTTCACATTATAATTGATTACATACACATTATACTTTATTATATACACATTTTAACTGATTACATCCACATTATAACTGTTTTATACGCATTTTAACTGATTACATACATTATAATTGATTACATACACATTAGAACTGATTACATACACATTATTACTGATTGTATACATATTATAATTGATTACATACACATTATAATTGATTACATACACTTTATAACTGATTACATACACATTATTATTGATTACATTCACATTTTAACTGATTGCATACATTATAATTGATTACATACACATTATAAGTGATTACATACTCATTATAACTGATTACATACACATTATAATTGATTATATACACATTATAACTAATTATAACTAATTACATACACATTATAATTTATTACATATACATTATAAGTGATTGCATAAACAATATAAGTGTTTCAGTTTCATAACTTGATGCATTCACTTTGCAACAGTATATAAATTATAACTGATTACATACACATTATAAGTGTATACATTTTATAACTGGATGCATGCACATTGCAACTGTGTACACACTGAAACGACATAACGGACACGGATGTAAGTTTTGCCATTACTCTTTGAATTCATTTCTTTCTCTCTGATAGCGTTGCCATTACTCTTTGAATTAATTTCTTTCTCTCTGATAGCGCATATTGATTTAAAATAATATTTATCCAGTTCCAAAAGATTTTCGTGTAAATCTTGCTCTAGAAACACAAGTAATGTCAATCCCAAATGCTTCTGCGAATGTGTCAGATTTTAATTTTGATCATTCAAAGAAATGGAAAAACATCTCGGAATAATAGACGAACACATTATGACTTGTCAAATATTAATGAACATGCAAAATGTTTATTTATAACAAATCTCAAAATAGAGGTCCACATGATTGAGTATCTAAATTAAAATATAAAAATAGGCACAATTACTCACATGCACACGCAGGAGAAATCTTACTCTCAAAAGGCGAATGTAAGTACTGTAGTATGCATTTTGCAAATAAAGTACACAAGACAACTTTCTCACTAACAGTTCAATAAAAATAAAATATAAGATCAATGAGACATTCAGACTAGAGGAATTATTTCACACAAGTCTCATTTGAGTACATTTAATAAAATGTCGTACGCATTCCAATGGTTTAGACTTTGAGTAGTACCAAATGTACCGGACAAAAGTGGACGTGGGGGAAAATCCGGAACATTAATATCCCAATCATTGAGACTAAAAGTAGCAATACAATTTAATCCGGAGAATGAAAATTTCAACACTCGTGCGAACTATGTCGGCAACCTCAGAAAAAGCATGAAAGAATTTAAAATATGGTCAACGTTAATATATTGTTAAAATGTCTAACCTAATATAGAATTTAGTGCTAATTAAAACTCCCCAAAAATAGAAATAACGTTTTAAAACTTAATTTTACAAAATGTCCCAGACAAATGTTAATGTAACAAATTTGAAAATTTCCAGTTTTCTCACGAATACAAAATAAGCAGAATATGCAGCATTCGGTGGAGGCCAACAATATAACTGCAATTTTTAATTGCGAATTTCTTTACAAATTGTTAAATAAAATTTTAAAAAGTTACTTCAAAAAAGTTGCATTATTAATGGTCATGGCCATTAGGGTTTTGTTCGAAAATCTGATTGGTTGTTTAGAAACATATCGAAAATCTGATTGGTTGTTTAGAAACATATCGAAAATCTGATTGGTTGTTTAGAAACATCGAAAATCCGATTCGTTGTTTCGTTGTTTAGAAACATATCGAAAATCTGATTAGTTGTTTAGAAACATATCGAAAATCTGATTGGTTGTTTAGAAACATATCGAAAATCTGATTCGTTGTTTAGAAACATAAAGGAATTACAGAAATAAAAAACAGAAGTGGAATTAACGCAGCTTCAGCGTCAGAATGAATTTATGGAACATGTTTAGAAAGATGAAGAGAGTGGCAGAGAGAAACGAAGGAAAATAAATAAATAAATAAATAAATAATAATAATAATAATAATAATAATAATAATAATAATAATAATGAGGTCTATGTATAGCGCCAAATCTTTAGAAGCTCTAAGCGATTTACAACATCTATTATGATATGACTACAACAACAAAAAAGAAACATGAAATTCGAAAACAAAAAATGCTGACTATATTTAAGGTAAGACGCATTATTAGGTCTTTAACTTGTTCTTGAAGTCGAAAAAGGTGAGTATTAAGAGCACTTTTGAAAGGGATCACTGTGTAAAAATAACGAGGCAGAGATATATAAAAAAAAGTAAAGATCAAAAAGAGAAAAGGGAAGAGAAATACAAAATACACAGTGAAGACGGAGAATCAGAGAGAAAATGAAGAAGAAAAAAAACAAAATGGAGACACAGAGAGAAGAGACCGAAATACAAATATAGAGAGTGAAAATGGAGAGCAGGGAGAAAAAGTGAAATGCAAATGCGTAGAAAATAAATCCTCACCTTATATACAACTTATGTTTATTTTACCAGATGTAAGTAATTCTGTTTTTTTAAAAAGAATTCGATTAATACTTTCCTCGCTCTGTGAAGCTGCCGAAAACTTGAAATGACCTAGAGATAATTCGTACATGTTATTAGATAGGGTACTTATTGTCAGCTGGTGAAATCTTACTTCACTGGAGGTATACAAAATTGCTGATCATGATGTATTTAAAGGCTGTCTCTTGCAAGGTTTTGAGATTGTACCTGAGATATACCCAAACTGTTTAGGAATTGTAGAACAGAAACTGGATAAACCATTGTTGAAATTTCATGGTGAAAAGAACTTTTATTTTCCATGTGTTGCTCAGTCAAGAAGATTGATACAAATGACGATAACTTTGATACAAATTACGATAACTTTGATACAAATTACGATAACTTTGATACAAATTACGATAACTTCACACTTCTCACGAATTCCATGCATAGTAATGTCAATATTTAGCTTATTAAGCTAAATTCTTAGATCCAAATGTATAAAGTTCCAAGACAAAATGTGGAAACTCCAACTGACAATTATTTATTGACATCAAGATTATTTTGTCAATAAATCTTTTTTCAGCAGGTTTTGTTGTAACCAATCATCCCAGTCTCATGAAAGTCGCAATGCGACATAACTTTTACAAATAAAACTTATTATAAGACTGATCAGAAATCCTTTTCTCTTCCTACGTTTATTGTTTGAGAAAGGGTAAGACTTTTATGTTTCCTACAGGTTGACAGCGCCGGATTAAGCACCGTGGAGGCCCATAGGCAGTCAAACTTTTGGGGCCCCAGACCCACGGTCACGGTCTCATGGGGGCCCCTGGGGGCCCCTGATGGGGCCCATAAAAGTCGTGGGGCCCATAGGCAGTTGCCTACGCTGCCTAATGGGTAATCCGGGACTGCAGGTTGACGCATGAACAATATAATAAAGACAGAACTGTTCCCATTTGTGTCGAAGGTTGTATATTACTGGTAAATCTGCCAAACCTATCCCTATTAATATATTACTGGTCACATGAGATTATGCCAAACCGAATTGTTATCTGGTACTTTGCCATCGTCAGAGTTTTTTCCTAGTAAACGTGATTGCTTAAAATATTGAGAGCATTAATTTATTACTAGGCGTTATTACTAGGCCGTATTAATCGGCCCTATTACTAGACCTTATTATTCGGCCTTATTACTAGGCCTTATTACTACGCCTTATTACGATGTTTAATTGCTAGGCCTTATTACTCGGCCTTAATACTAGGCCTTATTACTCGGCCTTAATACTAAGTCTTTTTATTAGGCCTTATTACTAGGCCTTATTACTCGGCTTTAATACTAAGCCTTATTACTAGGCCGTATTACTCGGCCCTATTACTAGACCTTATTATTCGGCCTTATTACTAGGCCTTATTACGATGCCTTATTACTAGGCATTATTACTCGGCCTTAATACTAGGCCTTATTACTCGGCCGTATTACTAGGTCTTATTACTAGGCCTTATTACTCGGCCTTATTACTTGGCTTTAATACTAAGCCTTATTATTCGGCTTTAATACTAAGCCTTATTTCAAGGCCTTATTACTATGACATGGCCTAGCTGTAGATAAGTTGTCGTTTAATTAATTGACAAGCTTTGTTTAGATCAATCTGATTGAGAACTAAATCCCTGCTTTGAATCTTGTTCGTGCAGGTACCAGGTCTAGAGCAAAAAGAGTACGTTGTGTAAGGGAGACATATTTACTGAGAGGCATTTAATTATACATTGCAAAGCAAACTAAAAAGAAAGCGTGGATACAAAACAATCAGCAATAAAACGAAGATATCATGAGAACCAATTACCGTATTTAGATAAGATACCAAATAGGAAATAGTACACAGAATAATTGACATTAAAATAAAAACAATGAAGAAATGCGGGCAAGTGATCATTGTTTAAAAGACAGGCACGCCCCTGTATAAAATCGATTTTTTAAATTAAAAAAATTTAAAATGCTTATAAAACAGACAGTGGCGTCACTAGGTTTGGTGTCACCCAGTGCGGTAAACCGTGGTGTAACCCCATGGACCTCCTTCAGTAACAGACCATACAGTATCCTAAGTAATGTCATTTTGGTGTCACTTCCTCTGATGGTGTCACCTGGTGCGTTCTGCACCCCGACACCACCCTAGTGACACCACTGAAAACAGAGTATATTAACTAAACTTCCCAGGTCACTGGAGGGAGACGACTGTGTGAGATGGGCACCAGTTTATCATCCCGCTTGAGGAGGGAGGGGGGGGGGGGCATACTAGCCAGTGCGCATACTGGATGCTCCTCTCATATTTCACAGGCCCACGAGGGAGGGGATGATTTAGATCATAACGCTATCCGTAAAACTAACAGCTAACCACACAATGCAAAAATGGAAACCTACTAATCTAGTACTAACTATAACACAACCATGGCTAGGAAAGAAAAGCAATGCAGACATGGACAGGGACAGCGAAAATGAGTATTATAGGAAGTATTGAGGGTATATAACACAGGGTATGCTACATGGCACTAGGAAAAGTGAACAAGCCTGTGTGGGAGTTCCGGAAAACGCAGACGCAGCACATGGACAAACAAACCAAAAACATACGGAAGACACAAGCTCAGAACTAATAAATTGGTTTCCCCTAAAATAAGACAATCAGGCACACATAATGCAATGGAACAGAGAAGTATACCCCTCCCGAGATATTATTTATAATTTTATTAATTCTTTTTTTTTATAAATATTTTAGGCCTTTCTATTTCGACGATCACATTTCCGTAAAGTACTGAAGGCGACGCACAAGGCTGTGCTCACAAATAAATACAGCCAGCAGGATAGAGACATTAAAGTAGTGCTGCTCTTTAGTCTGTGTTAGGACGAAGTGCCCTTTTTTGCCTGGGTAAGACTGAGAGGGAAAAATGAATCCATGAGACACAAACAAAACAAAAATAAACATATAAAGCTATTATCTCTTCTTATTTTCTTCTTGATAGTATTTATCTTTATATTACAAAGTACATGTACTTATCATTCGAAGTGAAAGAAACAAATATAAACCAAACATAAAAGTACAAAAGTGTTCAAAAATTATTTTTTTAATATTTTGAACCAAAACAATACAGACAAGCAGTGGAATATACAAAAACGATCCATAGCATACAAACAATACAGCTAACACAGGACATCGGCGATCCTTGTCAAAGATCACACAAACAACAGAGGGAAGGGTAGTAAGATGTAGAGAAAGATATCTGGTCGGATAACAATCTCTGTTAGCGAGACGAACCAGCTTGGGTACCTCAAAATTAGGAAAATACCCCACTTTGAAAAACATATTTAAGCTTTTTGTTTATTCCAAAAATCCTTTTAATTTTGCAACATAACACTGGAGATCTTAGGAGGATATACAAACACTTTTTCGGCAATCGAGAGAGGGGTGGGCAGACACAAAAATAATAATATCCTGTGTTTCCTGGGGCGTCACAGAATAATATTTTTCGGGGGTGTCTAACATGTGGGGGTCAGCTATTAAATTTGACGAATGTTAGCTAAAACATGCTTCGAGGTGAAATGTGCCCTGGACTTGCTTCTGCGTGCGGGAACCAATGTTCTATTTGTTACGTATTCATTCTTCTAAAAATTATGTTCAGTCGTATTCAGAACACTATTGTCCTGGAAGAGGTTCTCATGTTTGTTTTCTTCACAAAAATGTCTTTATTTTAATCAAAAGCTAGATTTCGCTACATTTATCACCAGACAGCATACCAATTTGAATGTGTAGTCGTCTGGAGCCAGACATGGCATTAACTGGCAAAGTTAAATAATTATTTCTTTACAATTGTAAAATATACGATTTTTATGACTGAAAGTACTGTTCCTCACTGCCAGAGATGAATATATTTTCAAGTTCAATAAATAGAGTAAAATATCCTTTCTTTACGTGCGATAATGTGCTGTAATCTGATACATTTATTTTGATTAAAACCTGGATATCAAATAATTTTTATTGCAAACCACGGGGTGGATGCTGGGTGAATATTAGTAGATAATATTGATTATATAATTGGAAAAATCGCGGTCTGTACGAACAGTTTGTACTGAATGTAGCAACGGATGTCTTTATGAAACGTCACATTTATATTAATCAACCCAAACCATTTATTAATTTAGTAGAGGTATATGAGGGGGGAGGGTGGGATTCTCAAATTACGTGATTAATCCTATCATGTGATACATGTTTATGTAAAACAAGAATTTTAAAGGGCATGTATGTATGTATGTATGTATGTATGTATGTATGTATGTATGTATGTATGTATGTATGTATGTATGTATGTATGTATGTATGTAGGTAGGTAGGTAGGTAGGTAGGTAGGTAGGTAGGTAGGTCGGTCGGTCGGTCGGTCGGTAGGTAGGTAGGTAGGTATATTGACCGCTGCATCTAACTGACCACTATATGAGAAAATATGTTGCATTACGTGATGCGCTGTGTAACGTTGACACCTAGGATGTTTTGTCAATATCGTAGGAGGACGTACAATTTAAAATATTTAAATAGATATATACCTCTTAGCCACCGCCCCTCCCCCTCCCCCGCCTTCGGCATTGCCTAAGGGCTAGGTAGATAATATACAAATAATAAAATGTGTGGAATAACAATAACAGATCTAAATAATCAAATGTGTGGAATAACAATAACAGATCTAAATAATCAAATATGTGGAATAACAATAACAGATCTAAATAATCAAATGTGTGGAATAACAATAACAGATCTAAATAATAAAATGTGTGGAATAACAATAATAGATCTAAATAATCAAATGTGTGGAATAACAATAACAGATCTAAATAATCAAAAAAGAACATTTCCAAAATTTCTCCACTTGGTGGATCTATTTAATCTGCCAATTTCATTATCTGATGTGCAACGTAAGAGTCCCTGTCACTTTACTCATCTGTATTATTTTTTATAATTTGACGTTTACTCCAGTACCCCTTCCGTCCCTCTACTACGTCCTTCACTCTTCCAATTCCTACACTTCCGTTCTCCTGTCTGCCTTCAAATTCTGCCTCCGTTATTCTATCCGGTCCCGTGACCTCTC
The DNA here is from genome assembly GCA_029339505.1 of Unio delphinus. Taxonomy (NCBI): domain Eukaryota; kingdom Metazoa; phylum Mollusca; class Bivalvia; order Unionida; family Unionidae; genus Unio; species Unio delphinus. Next base: position 2,298,424 of record JAQISU010000101.1, read on the forward strand.
TAACATTCACCCCACTTCGTCACCTTTGCACTTACGGGTGGCACTCGGCTCAACCCGAAAAACTCCAAACAGCACTGAAAACCTCTCTGTAAAAAAAAGTTACATATAGTCTAGCCTCTTTTTTGACATAAAAAAAATCCCACATTCTCACACATCCTTTCATCAGCATCTGTATCATCATCATTCCCGTAGTCTGGTCGACAGTTGGAGCACCGCACAATACCGAACAACCAGCTCCCTCCATTCCTCTCTCTCAGAGAGTCGCTCAATGTCAAGCCTGTCCACTCTCAAATGTTATATTCCCACCTATTTCTCTGATTACCTATCTTCTTATTTGTACAGTGCCTTGCAGGATTTTCTTGGCAAGAAATGATCGTGAGACATACCCATACCACTACAGTTAACGTTATTTTGCTGTGATTATGAGACCTTCGTGAGGCTCAATGATTTGTCCGATCCTCTGCCGTATTTCTTCATTGTTGACAGTCTTTGTATGTGATGCCGAAGATCTTTCGGAAACATATATGTGGCCTGTATTTCTTTCTCCAAGTCAGCTGTTATGATCCAAGATTCACGGGCGTTAAGAATTATGGAGATCACCAATGAGTGCATCAGTCTGACCTTTGAAATGAGTGCGATGTTCTTGTCATTCTAGATGGACTTCAGTTTTGTCTGCGCTTCTGTTGTCTGTGCAATCATAGAGGGTACTTCAGGCTTTGATCCATCATATGCTACCGTTACTCCTAAAAACTGGTTAGTTCTTGCTCAGTTCCTGATAGTTAATCAATGTCATCGGTAGAATGTACGTTGGTGTCTGTTCTGCATCCTATGCTGACTGTGTTTCATGCTTTTCAAGCGCGTCAGCCTTGATTCTCTTCAGAAATATGTTGAATAGGGTGGAAAACAGCAGACATCCTTGCTTGACTCCGACTGTTGTTCTGAACCAGTCCCCTATGCTGCCATTGAAGAATACTGCACTGGTGCCCTTGTGAAGGAGGAGCTCTATGACTGTGATGATTTGGCTTTGATGTTGCATAGTCTCGTGGTTGCTCACAAGGCATCATGCCACACTCTGTAGAATGCCTCTTGAAATTCACGAATATGTGGTACAGATCAGGCTGGTGTTGGAGATATTTCTGTTGCATTGCGCTCTGCTCTGAAACCTGCCTGCTCTTCTGCAATGATCTTTACAACCTGTGGCTTTAGTCTGTTCAGCAGTATCCTCAACATAACGTTTGCTTGGATGGCTTATAAGACTGATTGTACGGTAGTTTGGACACTGTTGCGAGTTGCCTATCTTGGGGAGAATGGTGATCAGTGATTGGGTCCATGGCGATGGCCATACTCCTATTTGCCAGATTTTGATGGAGATGTTTGTGAGGGTACTAATCATTGCTTCTCCTCCAGCTTGAACCAGTTCAGCTAGATCTTGTCCACTCTCATTACCTCCTCTTTTTCAGTGATCTCACAGCAACTTCTACCTTTATAAGTATGATATGATGGTTATCGTTGTTTGTTGCTGGGGAGACGTTCAATACCTCTAGATCAATTGTTGCTCGGTGGTTGTAATGTTCTGCGCAATACACTGTCCATCTTTTCAGAACGTCTTTTTTTCTTCTGTACGGCAGTTTCCAGCTTTGTCCTGTAATAATGTAACTCGCCGTTGTTTTGTGCATGTTATATCATGGACTAGTTGATATGCTTTCTTGCTGTTGTTCCTTTACAAGTTTGTCTTGTTGTCTTTGTACTGTTCTTCTCTGCAGTTCCCCTTTGCTTTTTTCCATATTTTTCCTGACTTCCCGGTTGAGATCATTCTGGTTTTTTATATTAAATTTCATTCTTTTGTGGCTCTTTTTAATGACCTTCTTTCGATGTAGCCTGAAGGTCATCATCACCAGATCATGGTAACTTCCATTGTCCGCTCTGGGAAAGCATCGAGTCCTTGCAATGTTTACACTCGACTGTAACAGCCTATTCACCATGATCTAGTCGATCTGGCTGTGATGGTCTCCGCTTCGACTGTGTCATGTCCATCTACTGGCTATTCAGTTTATCAGGTTACGCAGACACTCACATCAAAATATTCCCTACAAGGCTGTACGATAAAATAATAATAATAAAACAAGGGTATTAACGACTCATGATACATACATCAACCACTTCCGTGACATGAGTATACATTTTTAAACCTCGATACCGTAACTACCAGCATCACAACAATCAAACGCAATCCTTACCTTACTAATCAAGCGAGGTGTACACAATGTTCACATACAAATATGCAGATACTTCTCGATCTGTTTACAAAGTCAACATGCTAATTAGATTACTACATTGCGTGTAATAAGGCAATGGTCCCGTATTCTAATTTGATTACTACATTGCGTGTTATAAGGCAATGGTCCCGTATTCTAATTTGATTACTACATTGCGTGTAATAAGGCAATAGTCCCGTTTTCTAATTGATTACTACATTGCGTGTGATAAGGCAATGGTTCCGTATTCTAGTTTGATTACTTGATTACCAGTGCTCGCTTATTCTACTTTAATTACTACATTCCTTGTAATAAGGCAATTACTCCCTATTCTGAGACGCATCAGCTTCAATCGTAAATAATTCCAATTTTTATGAATTAAACGAATTTCCTGTAATATGATTGGATGTAAACGGTCACGTGATGTTGATCAGGAATTGTTTACACTTCGATAAATTCTGGGACTACTTTCGGTTTTTGAAATATAAATAAACATTGCAGACACGTTATTGTGAAACGATTTTGACGTAACAGATGGGAGTGACTAAAATTGAACAAGAATGTTGTCAGTAAACAAAATGCATTAAAAACCACGGTAACCATTGCCTATGATGTAAAAGATGAAGTTTATGAATAAACGTAACTGTGGCTGTAGTCAATTTCTTCGTGTGATTCTGTACAGGTTATATATTACGGGGCGGTGTGAAACGCCGAATGAAAGGTAACTACGCGCTACGTAAATTCGAATGCATTATTGATGGAATAAGTTAATTTGACGATAGAAATGATGAAATTGGAATTATAAGGATTAAATGATCAGGGTTGGGTATTTATTGATGTGTAAATTTTACCTAATCACTCACAAAGTTAACATAAAGTCCTTCGGACTTTATTTACTTTGTGAGTGATTAGGTAAAATTTACACATCAATAAATACCCAACCATGATTATTTATTCCTATAATAGTTGATGCCACTAAAACAATTGTGTGTTCATTAGTACTTTCAAGACTGGACTAATGTAATTCAATTCTCTCTGGTTCGTCTCAATATCTACTCCAGAAACTACAAACAGTTCAAAACACAGCTGCTCTGATCATCCTTAGAGTACCAAGATCAGAGCACACCTCCCTGCTGCTCTGAACTGGCTATCCTTTCGATACAGAATCAAACGTAAACATTGTTCTATGTGCCATGTTTCACTGACGAATTCCAGTACAACAGACCTATCTGGCCACATCGATGTGTATACATCAACAAAATACTTACGCTCCCCTTCCGACAATCGTATACTCATTATTCCCACTATAAACACGAAGTCAGTTGGACAACGTTATTTGCATATCAGGACACAGCTATGTGGAATGAATTGCTCACTGAAATTAGACATAAAGACACAGTGACCTCTTTCAAGAGTCCTCTTACAACTCACCTTTAATGACTGCAAGAACAAACTTAAAGACCTAATAATGATTCCTACCTTAAATATTTTTAGCATTTTTTTAATGTTTTCCAATTTCATAGTGTTTTGTGTTTGTTCTATGTAGTCATATCATTATCGATGCTGTAAAGCACTTAGATATTCTAAAGATTAGGCATTATACAAAGTCCTCAATATTATTATTATTATTATTATTATTATTATTATTATTATTATTATTATTATTATTATTATTGTTGTTGTTGTTGTTGTTATTATTATTATTATTATTATTAATTGTTATTATTATTGTTATTATTATTTATTATTATTAGTAGTAGTAGTAGTAGTAGTAGTAATAGTAGTATTATAGTAGTAGTAGTAGTAGTAGCAGTAGCAGTATACTTAATAAGGCAATTAACCCGTATTCTACTTCAGTTTGTATGTGCTTGTAATAAGACAATTACCCCGTATACTAATTTAATTACCACATTGCATGTAATAAGACATTTACCCCGAATACTAATTTAATTACCACATTGCATGTTATAAGGCAATTACCCCGTATACTAATTTAATTACCACATTGCATGTAATAAGACATTTACCCCGAATACTAATTTAATTACCACATTGCGTGTTATAAGGCAATTACCCCGTATACTAATTTAATTACCACATTGCATGTAATAAGACATTTACCCCGAATACTAATTTAATTACCACATTGCGTGTTATAAGGCAATTACCCCGTATACTAATTTAATTACCACATTGCATGTAATAAGACATTTACCCCGAATACTAATTTAATTACCACATTGCGTGTTATAAGGCAATTACCCCGTATACTAATTTAATTACCACATTGCATGTAACAAGACATTTACCCCGAATACTAATTTAATTACCACATTGCATGTTATAAGGCAATTACCCCGAATAATAATTTAATTACCGCATTGCATGTAATAAGAAATTTACCCCGAATACTAATTTAATTACCACATTGCGTGTTATAAGGCAATTACCCCGTATACTAATTTAATTACCACATTGCATGTAACAAGACATTTACCCCGAATACTAATTTAATTACCACATTGCATGTTATAAGGCAATTACCCCGAATAATAATTTAATTACCACATTGCATGTAATAAGACATTTACCCCGTATACTAATTTAATTACCACATTGCGTATAATAAGGCAATTACACCGTATACTAATTTAATTACCATATTGCATGTAATAAGACATTTACCCTGAATACTAATTTAATTACCACATTGCATGTAATAAAGCAATTACCCCGTATACTAATTTAATTACCACATTGCATGTAATCAGATATTTACCCCGAATACTAATTTAGCACATTGCATGTAATAAGACAGTGGGCCTGTATTCTACATGAATCTGAAGCACAAAACTCATGCTTAAACTCAAAGCAATAAAATCGAATATCACACTTAGAGAACAAAGACGTCACTCAAGTGGATTTCTTGAATGTTGCGTGTGAGTGATGTTGTGGCATCATATAATACAAACATTTGGAATATTACAGAAATCAACCTAAACTGTATAAAATAGATTATCGATCCTCATATAATACAAACATTTGGAATAGTACAGAAATCAACCTAAACTGTATAGAATAGATTATCGATCCTCATATAATACAAACATTTGGAATAGTACAGAAATCAACCTAAACTGTATAGAATAGATTATCGATCCTCATATAATACAAACATTTGGAATAGTACAGAAATCAACCTGAACTGTATAGAATAGATTATCGATCCTCATATAATACAAACATTTGAAATAGTACAGATATCAACCTGAACTGTATAGAATAGATTATCGATCCTCATATAATACAAACATTTGGAATAGTACAGAAATCAACCTGAACTGAATAGAATAGATTATTAAATCCTCATATAATACAAACGTTTGGAATAGTACAGAAATCAACCTGAACTGTATAGAATAGATTATCGATCCTCATATAATACAAACATTTGGAATAGTACAGATATCAACCTGAACTGTATAGAATAGATTATCGATCCTCATATAATACAATCATTTGGAATAGTACAGAAATCAACCTGAACTGTATAGAATAGATTATCGATCCTCATATAATACAAACATTTGGAATAGTACAGAAATCAACCTGAACTGTATAGAATAGATTATCGATCCTCATATAATATAAACATTTGGAATAGTACAGAAATCAACCTAAACTGTATAGAATAGATTATCGATCCTCATATAATACAAACATTTGGAATAGTACAGAAATCAACCTAAACTGTATAGAATAGATTATAGATCCTCATATAATACAAACATTTGGAATAGTACAGATATCAACCTGAACTGTATAGAATAGATTATCGATCCTCATATAATACAAACATTTTGAATAGTACAGAAATCAACCTGAACTGTATAGAATAGATTATCGATCCTCATATAATACAAACATTTGGAATAGTACAGATCAAACCTGAACTGTATAGAAAAGATTATCGATCCGCATATAATACAAACATTAGGAATAGTACAGAAATCAACCTAAACTGTATAGAATAGATTATCGATCCTCATATAATACAAACATTTGGAATAGTACAGAAATCAACCTAAACTGCATAGAATAGATTATCGATCCTCATATAATACAAACATTTGGAATAGTACAGAAATCAACCTAAACTGTATAAAATAGATTATCGATCATCATATAATACAAACATTTGGAATAGTACAGAAATCAACCTGAACTGTATAGAATAGATTATCGATCCTCATATAACACAAACATTTGGAATAGTACAGAAATCAACCTGAACTGTATAGAATAGATTATCGATCCTCATATAATGCAAACATTTGGAATAGTACAGAAATCAACCTGAACTGTACAGAATAGATTATCGATCCTCATATAATACAAACATTTGGATTAGTACAGAAATCAACCTAAACTGTATAGAATAGATTATCGATCCTCATATAATACAAACATTTGGAATAGTACAGAAATCAACCTGAACTGTATAGAATAGATTATCGATCCTCATATAATACAAACATTTGGGATAGTACAGAAATCAACCTAAACTGTATAGAATAGATTATCGATACTCATATAATACAAACATTTGGAATAGTACATAAATCAAACTAAACTGTATAGAATAGATTATCGATCCTCATATAATACAAACATTTGGAATAGTACAGAAATCAACCTGAACTGTATAGAATAGATTATCGATCCTCATATAATACAAACATTTGGAATAGTACAGATATCAACCTGAACTGTATAGAATAGATTATCGATCCTCATATAATAGAAACATTTGGAATAGTACAGAAATCAACCTAAACTGTATAGAATAGATTATCCATCCTCATATAATACAAACATTTGGAATAGTACAGATATCAACCTGAACTGTATAGAATAGATTATCGATCCTCATATAATACAAACATTTGGAATAGTACAGAAATCAACCTAAACTGTATAGAATAGATTATCGATCCTCATATAATACAAACATTTGGAATAGTACAGAAATCAATCTGAACTGTATAGAATAGATTATAGATCCCCATATAATACAAACATTTGGAATAGTACAGAAATCAACCTGAACTGTATAGAATAGATTATCAAATCCTCATATAATACAAACATTTGGAATAGTACAGAAATCAACCTGAACTGTATAGAATAGATTATCGATCCTCATATAATACAAACATTTGGAATAGTACAGAAATCAACCTGAACTGTATAGAATAGATTATCAAATCCTCATATAATACAAACATTTGGAATAGTACAGAAATCAACCTGAACTGTATAGAATAGATTATCGATCCTCATATAATACAAACATTTGAAATAGTACAGATATCAACCTGAACTGTATAGAATAGATTATCGATCCTCATATAATACAAACATTTGCAATAGTACAGAAATCAACCTGAACTGAATAGAATAGATTATCGATCCTCATAAAATACAAACATTTGGAATAGTACAGAAATCAACCTGAACCGTATAGAATAGATTATCGATCCTCATATAATATAAACATTTGGAATAGTACAGAAATCAACCTGAACTGTATAGAATAGATTATCGATCCTCATATAATACAAACATTTGGAATAGTACAGAAATCAAACTAAACTGTATACAATAGATTATCGATCCTCATATAATACAAACATTTGGAATAGTACAGATATCAACCTGAACTGTATAGAATAGATTATCGATCCTCATATAATACAAACATTTGGAATAGTACAGAAATCAACCTGAACTGTATAGAATAGATTATCAATCCTCATATAATACAAACATTTGGAATAGTACAGAAATCAACCTGAACTGAATAGAAAAGATTATCGATCCGCATATAATACAAACATTTGGAATAATAAAGAAATCAACCTGAACTGTATAGAATAGATTATCGATCCTCATAAAATACAAACATTTTGAATAGTACAGAAATCAAACTGAACTGTATAGAATAGATTATCGATCCACATATAATACAAACATTTGGAATAGTACAGAAATCAACCTGAACTGTATAGAATAGATTATCGATCCTCATATAATACAAACATTTGGAATAGTACAGAAATCAACCTAAACTGTATAGAATAGATTATCGATCCTCATATAATACAAACATTTGAAATAGTACAGAAATCAACCTGAACTGTATAGAATAGATTATCGATCCTCATATAATACAAACATTTGGAATAGTACAGATATCAACCTGAACTGTATAGAATAGATTATCGATCCTCATATAATACAAACATTTGGAATAGTACAGAAATCAACCTGAACTGTATAGAATAGATTATCGATCCTCATATAACGCAAACATTTGGAATAGTACAGAAATCAACCTGAACTGTATAGAATAGATTACCGATCCTCATATAATGCAAACATTTGGAATAGTACAGAAATCAACCTGAACTGTATAGAATAGATTATCGATCCTCATATAATACAAACATTTGGAATAGTACAGAAATCAACCTGAACTGTATAGAATAGATTATCGATCCTCATATAACACAAACATTTGGAATAGTACAGAAATCAACCTGAACTGTATAGAATAGATTATCGATCCTCATATAATGCAAACATTTGGAATAGTACAGAAATCAACCTGAACTGTATAGAATAGATTATCGATCCTCATATAATACAAAAATTTGGATTAGTACAGAAATCAACCTAAACTGTATAGAATAGATTATCGATCCTCATATAATACAAACATTTGGAATAGTACAGAAATGAATCTGAACTGTATAGAATAGATTATCGATCCTCATATAATACAAACATTTGGAATAGTACAGAAATCAACCTAAACTGTATAGAATAGATTATCGATACTCATATAATACAAACATTTGGGATAGTACATAAATCAAACTAAACTGTATAGAATAGATTATCGATCCTCATATAATACAAACATTTGGAATAGTACAGAAATCAACCTGAACTGTATAGAATAGATTATCGATCCTCATATAATACAAACATTTGGAATAGTACAGATATCAACCTGAACTGTATAGAATAGATTATCGATCCTCATATAATACAAACATTTGGAATAGTACAGAAATCAACCTGAACTGTATAGAATAGATTATCGATCCTCATATAATACAAACATTTGGAATAGTACAGATATCAACCTGAACTGTATAGAATAGATTATCGATCCTCATATAATACAAACATTTGGAATAGTACAGAAATCAACCTAAACTGTATAGAATAGATTATCGATCCTCATATAATACAAACATTTGGAATAGTACAGAAATCAATCTGAACTGTATAGAATAGATTATCAAATCCTCATATAATACAAACATTTGGAATAGTACAGAAATCAACCTGAACTGTATAGAATAGATTATCGATCCTCATATAATACAAACATTTGGAATAGTACAGAAATCAACCTGAACTGTATAGAATAGATTATCAAATCCTCATATAATACAAACATTTGGAATAGTACAGAAATCAACCTGAACTGTATAGAATAGATTATCGATCCTCATATAATACAAACATTTGAAATAGTACAGATATCAACCTCAACTGTATAGAATAGATTATCGATCCTCATATAATACAAACATTTGGAATAGTACAGAAATCAACCTGAATTGAATAGAATAGATTATCGATCCTCATAAAATACAAACATTTGGATTAGTACAGAAATCAACCTGAACTGTATAGAATAGATTATCGATCCTCATATAATATAAACATTTGGAATAGTACAGAAATCAACCTGAACTGTATAGAATAGATTATCGATCCTCATATAATACAAACATTTGGAATAGTACAGAAATCAACCTAAACTGTATAGAATAGATTATCGATCCTCATATAATACAAACATTTGGAAAAGTACAGAAATCAACCTGAACTGTATAGAATAGATTATCGATCCTCATATAATACAAACATTTGGAATAGTACAGATATCAACCTGAACTGTATAGAATAGATTATCGATCCTCATATAATACAAACATTTGGAATAGTACAGAAATTAACCTAAACTGTATAGAATAGATTATCGATCCTCATATAATACAAACATTTGGAATAGTACAGATATCAACCTGAACTGTATAGAATAGATTATCGATCCTCATATAATACAAACATTTGGAATAGTACAGAAATCAACCTAAACTGTATAGAATAGATTATCGATCCTCATATAATACAAACATTTGGAATAGTACAGAAATCAATCTGAACTGTATAGAATAGATTATAGATCCCCATATAATACAAACATTTGGAATAGTACAGAAATCAACCTAAACTGTATAGAATAGATTATCGATCCTCATATAATACAAACATTTGGAATAGTACAGAAATCAACCTGAACTGTATAGAATAGATTATCAAATCCTCATATAATACAAACATTTGGAATAGTACAGAAATCAACCTGGACTGTATAGAATAGATTATCGATCCTCATATAATACAAACATTTGGAATAGTACAGATATCAACCTGAACTGTATAGAATAGATTATCGATCCTCATATAATACAAACATTTGGAATAGTACAGAAATCAACCTGAACTGTATAGAATAGATTATCGATCCTCATATAATACAAACATTTGGAATAGTACAGAAATCAACCTGAACTGTATAGAATAGATTATCGATCCTCATATAATACAAACATTTGGAATAGTACAGAAAACAACCTAAACTGTATAGTATAGACTATCGATCCTCATATAATACAAACATTTGGAATAGTACAGAAATCAATCTGAACTGTATAGAATAGATTATCAAATACTCATATAATACAAACATTTGGAATAGTACAGAAATCAACCTGAACTGTATAGAATAGATTATCGATCCTCATATAATACAAACATTTGGAATAGTACAGAAATCAACCTGAACTGTATAGAATAGATTATCAAATCCTCATATAATACAAACATTTGGAATAGTACAGAAATCAACCTGAACTGTATAGAATAGATTATCGATCCTCATGTAATACAAACATTTGAAATAGTACAGATATCAACCTCAACTGTATAGAATAGATTATCGATCCTCATATAATACAAACATTTGGAATAGTACAGAAATCAACCTGAACTGTATAGAATAGATTATCAAATCCTCATATAATACAAACATTTGGAATAGTACAGAAATCAACCTGAACTGTATAGAATAGATTATCGATCCTCATGTAATACAAACATTTGAAATAGTACAGATATCAACCTCAACTGTATAGAATAGATTATCGATCCTCATATAATACAAACATTTGGAATAGTACAGAAATCAACCTGAATTGAATAGAATAGATTATCGATCCTCATAAAATACAAACATTTGGAATAGTACAGAAATCAACCTGAACTGTATAGAATAGATTATCGATCCTCATATAATATAAACATTTGGAATAGTACAGAAATCAACCTGAACTGTATAGAATAGATTATCGATCCTCATATAATACAAACATTTGGAATAGTACAGAAATCAACCTAAACTGTATAGAATAGATTATCGATCCTCATATAATACAAACATTTGGAATAGTACAGAAATCAACCTGAACTGTATAGAATAGATTATCGATCCTCATATAATACAAACATTTGGAATAGTACAGATATCAACCTGAACTGTATAGAATAGATTATCGATCCTCATATAATACAAACATTTGGAATAGTACAGAAATTAACCTAAACTGTATAGAATAGATTATCGATCCTCATATAATACAAACATTTGGAATAGTACAGATATCAACCTGAACTGTATAGAATAGATTATCGATCCTCATATAATACAAACATTTGGAATAGTACAGAAATCAACCTAAACTGTATAGAATAGATTATCGATCCTCATATAATACAAACATTTGGAATAGTACAGAAATCAATCTGAACTGTATAGAATAGATTATAGATCCCCATATAATACAAACATTTGGAATAGTACAGAAATCAACCTAAACTGTATAGAATAGATTATCGATCCTCATATAATACAAACATTTGGAATAGTACAGAAATCAACCTGAACTGTATAGAATAGATTATCAAATCCTCATATAATACAAACATTTGGAATAGTACAGAAATCAACCTGAACTGTATAGAATAGATTATCGATCCTCATATAATACAAACATTTGGAATAGTACAGATATCAACCTGAACTGTATAGAATAGATTATCGATCCTCATATAATACAAACATTTGGAATAGTACAGAAATCAACCTGAACTGTATAGAATAGATTATCGATCCTCATATAATACAAACATTTGGAATAGTACAGAAATCAACCTGAACTGTATAGAATAGATTATCGATCCTCATATAATACAAACATTTGGAATAGTACAGAAAACAACCTAAACTGTATAGTATAGACTATCGATCCTCATATAATACAAACATTTGGAATAGTACAGAAATCAACCTAAACTGTATAGAATAGATTATCGATCCTCATATAATACAAACATTTGGAATAGTACAAAAATCAACCTAAACTGTATAGAATAGATTACCGATCCTCATATAATACAAACATTTGGAATAGTACAGAAATCAACCTAAACTGTACAGAATAGATTATCGATCCTCATATAATACAAACATTTGGAATAGTACAGAAATCAACCTAAACTGTATAGAATAGATTATCGATCCTCATATAATACAAACATTTGGAATAGTACAGAAATCAACCTGAACTGTATAGAATAGATTATCGATCCTCATATAATACAAACATTTGGAATAGTACAGAAATCAACCTGAACTGTATAGAATAGATTATCGATCCTCATATAATACAAACATTTGGAATAGTACAGATATCAACCTGAACTGTATAGAATAGATTATCGATCCTCATATAATACAAACATTTGGAATAGTACAGAAATCAACCTAGACTGTATAGAATAGATTATGGACTCTCATATAATACAAACATTTGGAATAGTACAGATATCAACCTGAACTGAATAGAATAGATTATCGATCCTCATATAATACAAACATTTGGAATAGTACAGAAATCAACCTGGACTGTATAGAATAGATTATCGATCCTCATATAATACAAACATTTGGAATAGTACAGAAATTAACCTAAACTGTATAGAATAGATTATCGATCCTCATATAATACAAACATTTCGAATAGTACAGATATCAACCTAAACTGTATAGAATGGATTATCGATCCTCATATAATACAAACATTTGGAATAGTACAGGTATCAACCTAAACTGTATAGAATAGATTATCGATCCTCAGATAATACAAACATTTGGAATAGTACAGAAATCAACCTGAACTGTATAGAATAGATTATCGATCCTCATATAATACAAACATTTGGAATAGTACAGAAATCAACCTGAACTGTATAGAATAGATTATCGATCCTCATATAATGCAAACATTTGGAATAGTACAGAAATCAACCTGAACTGTATAGAATAGATTATCGATCCTCATATAATACAAACATTTGGAATAGTACAGAAATCAACCTAAACTGTATAGAATAGATTATCGATCCTCATATAATACAAACATTTGGAATAGTACAGATATCAACCTAAACTGTATAGAATAGATTATCGATCTTCATATAATACAAACATTTGGAATAGTACAGAAATCAACCTGAACTGTATAGAATAGATTATCGATCCACATATAATACAATTATTTGGAATAGTACAGAAATCAACCTGAACTGTATAGAATAGATTATCAATCCTCATATAATACAAACATTTGGAATAGTACAGAAATCAACCTGAACTGTATAGAATAGATTATCGATCCTCATATAATACAAACATTTGGAATAGTACAGATATCAACCTGAACTGTATAGAATAGATTATCGATCCTCACATAATACAAACATTTGGAATAGTACTGAAATCAACCTAAACTGTATAGAATAGATTATCGATCCTCATATAATACAAACATTTGGAATAGTACAGAAATCAACCTGAACTGTATAGAATAGATTATCGATCCTCATATAATACAAACATTTGGAATAGTACAGAAATCAACCTAAACTGTATAGAATAGATTATCGATCCTCATATAATACAAACATTCGGAATAGTACAGAAATCAACCTAAACTGTATAGAATAGATTATCGATCCTCATATAATACAAACATTTGGAATAGTACAGAAATCAACCTAAACTGTATAGAATAGATTATCGATCCTCATATAATACAAACATTTGGAATAGTACAGAAATCAACCTAAACTGTATAGAATAGATTATCGATCCTCATATAATACAAACATTTGGAATAGTACAGAAATCAACCTAAACTGTATAGAATAGATTATCGATCCTCATATAATACAAACATTTGGAATAGTACAGAAATCAACCTAAACTGTATAGAATAGATTATCGATCCTCATATAATACAAACATTTGGAATAGTACAGATATCATCCTGAACTGTATAGAATAGATTATCGATCCTCATATAATACAAACATTTGGAATAGTACAGAAATCAACCTAAACTGTATAGAATAGATTATCGATCCTCATATAATACAAACATTTGGAATAGTACAGAAATCAACCTGAACTGTATAGAATAGATTATCGATCCTCATATAATACAAACATTTGGAATAGTACAGAAATCAACCTAAACTGTATAGAATAGATTATCGATCCTCATATAATACAAACATTTGGAATAGTACAGAAATCAACCTAAACTGTATAGAATAGATTATCGATCCTCATATAATACAAACATTTGGAATAGTACAGATATCATCCTGAACTGTATAGAATAGATTATCGATCCTCATATAATACAAACATTTGGAATAGTACAGAAATCAACCTGAACTGTATAGAATAGATTATCGATCCTCATATAATACAAACATTTGGAATAGTACAGAAATCAACCTAAACTGTACAGAATAGATTATCGATCCTCAAATAATACAAACATTTGGAATAGTACAGAAATCAACCTAAACTGTATAGAATAGATTATCGATCCTCATATAATACAAACATTTGGAATAGTACAGAAATCAACCTGAACTGTATAGAATAGATTATCGATCCTCATATAATACAAACATTTGGAATAGTACAGAAATCAACCTGAACTGTATAGAATAGATTATCGACCCTCATATAATACAAACATTTGGAATAGTACAAAAATCAACCTGAACTATATAGAATAGATTATCGATCCTCATATAATACAAACATTCGGAATAGTACAGAAATCAACATAAACTGTATAGAATAGATTATCGATCCTCATATAATACAAACATTTGGAATAGTACAGATATCAACTTAAACTGTATAGAATAGATTATCGATCCTCATATAATACAAACATTTGGAATATTACAGATATCAACCTAAACTGTATAGAATAGATTATCGATCCTCATATAATACAAACATTTGGAATAGTACAGAAATCAACCTAAACTGTATAGAATAGATTATGGACTCTCATATAATACAAACATTTGGAATAGTACAGATATCAACCTGAACTGTATAGAATAGATTATCGATCCTCATATTATACAAACATTTGGAATAGTACAGAAATCAACCTGAACTGTATAGAATAGATTATCGATCCTCATATAATACAAACATTTGGAATAGTACAGAAATCAACCTAAACTGTGTAGAATAGATTATCGATCCTCATATAATACAAACATTTCGAATAGTACAGATATCAACCTAAACTGTATAGAATAGATTATCGATCCTCATATAATACAAACATTTGGAATAGTATAGATATCAACCTAAACTGTATAGAATAGATTATCGATCCTCATATAATACAAACATTTAGAATAGTACAGAAATCAACCTGAACTGTATAGAATAGATTATCGATCCTCATATAAAACAAACATTTGGAATAGTACAGAAATCAGCCTGAACTGTATCGAATAGATTATCGATCCTCATATAATACAAACATTTGGAATAGTACAGATATCAACCTGAACTGTATAGAATAGATTATCGATCCTCATATAATACAAACATTTGGAATATTACAGATATCAACCTGAACTGTATAGAATAGATTATCGATCCTCATATAATACAAACATTTGGAATAGTACAGAAATCAACCTGAACTGTATAGAATAGATTATCGATCCTCATATAATACAAACATTTGGAATAGTACAGAAATCAACCAGAACTGTATAGAATATATTATCGATCCTCATATAATGCAAACATTTGGAATAGTACAGAAATCAACCTGAACTGTATAGAATAGATTATCGATCCTCATATAATACAAACATTTGGAATAGTACAGAAATCAACCTAAACTGTATAGAATAGATTATCGATCCTCATATAATACAAACATTCGGAATAGTACAGATATCAACCTAAACTGTATAGAATAGATTATCGATCCTCATATAATACAAACATTTGGAATAGTACAGAAATCAACCTGAACTGTATAGAATAGATTATCGATCCTCATATAATACAAACAATTGGAATAGTACAGAAATCAACCTGAACTGTATCGAATAGATTATCGATCAACATATAATACAAACATTTGGAATAGTACAGAAATCAACCTGAACTGTATAGAATAGATTATCGATCCTCATATAATACAAACATTTGGAATAGTACAAAAATCAACCTAAACTGTATAGAATATATTATCGATCCTCATATAATACAAACATTCGGAATAGTACAGAAATCAACCTAAACTGTATTTAATAGATTATCGATCCTCATATAATACAAACATTTGGAATAGTACAGAAATCAACCTAAACTGTATAGAATACATTATCGATCCTCATATAATACAAACATTTGGAATAGTACAGAAATCAACCTGAACTGTATAGAATAGATTATCGATCCTCATATAATACAAACATTTGGAATAGTACAGAAATCAACCTAAACTGTATAGGACAGATTATCGATCCTCATATAATACAAACATTTGGAATAGTACAGAAATCAACCTAAACTGTATAGAATAGATTATCGATCCTCATATAATACAAACATTTGGAATAGTACAGATATCATCCTGAACTGTATAGAATAGATTATCGATCCTCATATAATACAAACATTTGGAATAGTACAGAAATCAACCTGAACTGTATAGAATAGATTATCGATCCTCATATAATACAAACATTTGGAATAGTACAGAAATCAACCTAAACTGTACAGAATAGATTATCGATCCTCATATAATACAAACATTTGGAATAGTACAGAAATCAACCTAGACTGTATAGAATAGATTATGGACTCTCATATAATACAAACATTTGGAATAGTACAGATATCAACCTGAACTGAATAGAATAGATTATCGATCCTCATATAATACAAACATTTGGAATAGAACAGAAATCAACCTGGACTGTATAGAATAGATTATCGATCCTCATATAATACAAACATTTGGAATAGTACAGAAATTAACCTAAACTGTATAGAATAGATTATCGATCCTCATATAATACAAACATTTCGAATAGTACAGATATCAACCTAAACTGTATAGAATGGATTATCGATCCTCATATAATACAAACATTTGGAATAGTACAGGTATCAACCTAAACTGTATAGAATAGATTATCGATCCTCATATAATACAAACATTTGGAATAGTACAGAAATCAACCTGAACTGTATAGAATAGATTATCGATCCTCATATAAAACAAACATTTGGAATAGTACAGAAATCAGCCTGAACTGTATTGAATAGATTATCGATCCTCATATAATACAAACATTTGGAATAGTACAGATATCAACCTGAACTGTATAGAATAGATTATCGATCCTCATATAATACAAACATTTGGAATAGTACAGATATCAACCTGAACTGTATAGAATAGATTATCGATCCTCATATAATACAAACATTTGGAATAGTACAGAAATCAACCTGAACTGTATAGAATAGATTATCGATCCTCATATAATACAAACATTTGGAATAGTACAGAAATCAACCTGAACTGTATAGAATAGATCATCGATCCTCATATAATGCAAACATTTGGAATAGTACAGAAATCAACCTGAACTGTATAGAATAGATTATCGATCCTCATATAATACAAACATTTGGAATAGTACAGAAATCAACCTAAACTGTATAGAATAGATTATCGATCCTCATATAATACAAACATTTGGAATAGTACAGATATCAACCTAAACTGTATAGAATAGATTATCGATCTTCATATAATACAAACATTTGGAATAGTACAGAAATCAACCTGAACTGTATAGAATAGATTATCGATCCACATATAATACAATTATTTGGAATAGTACAGAAATCAACCTGAACTGTATAGAATAGATTATCAATCCTCATATAATACAAACATTTGGAATAGTACAGAAATCAACCTAAACTGTATAGAATAGATTATCGATCCTCATATAATACAAACATTTGGAATAGTACAGAAATCAACCTGAACTGTATAGAATAGATTATCGATCCACATATAATACAAACATTTGGAATAGTACAGAAATCAACCTAAACTGTATTGAACAGATTATCGATCCTCATATAATACAAACATTTGGAATAGTACAGAAATCAACCTAAACTGTATAGAATAGATTATCGATCCTCATATAATACAAACATTTGGAATAGTACAGATATCATCCTGAACTGTATAGAATCGATTATCAATCCTCATATAATACAAACATTTGGAATAGTACAGAAATCAACCTGAACTGTATAGAATAGATTATCGATCCTCATATAATACAAACATTTGGAATAGTACAGATATCAACCTGAACTGTATAGAATAGATTATCGATCCTCATATAATACAAACATTTGGAATAGTACAGAAATCAACCTGAACTGTATAGAATAGATTATCGATCCTCATATAATACAAACATTTGGAATAGTACAGATATCAACCTGAACTGTATAGAATTGATTATCGATCCTCATATAATACAAACATTTGGAATAGTACTGAAATCATCCTAAACTGTATAGAATAGATTATCGATCCTCATATAATACAAACATTTGGAATAGTACAGAAATCAACCTGAACTGTATAGAATAGATTATCGATCCTCATATAATACAAACATTTGGAATAGTACAGAAATCAACCTGAACTGTGTAGAATAGATTATCGATCCTCATATAATACAGACATTTGGAATAGTACAGAAATCAACCTAAACTGTATAGAATAGATTATCGATCGTCATATAATACAAACATTTGGAATAGTACAGAAATCAACCTAAACTGAATAGAATAGATTATCAATCCTCATATAATACAAACATTTGGAATAGTACAGAAATCAACCTGAACTGTATAGAATAGATTATCGATCCTCATATAATACAAACATTTGGAATAGTACAGATATCAACCTGAACTGTATAGAATAGATTATCGATCCTCATATAATACAAACATTTGGAATAGTACAGAAATCAACCTGAACTGTATAGAATAGATTATCGATCCTCATATAATACATACATTTGGAATAGTACAGAAATCAACCTGAAGTGTATAGAATAGATTATCGATCCTCATATAATACAAACATTTGGAATAGTACAGAAATCAACCTGAACTGTATAGAATAGATTATCGATCCTCATATAATACAAACATTTGGAATAGTACAGAAATCAACCTAAACTGTATAGAATAGATTATCGATCCTCATATAATACAAACATTCGGAATAGTACAGAAATCAACCTAAACTGTATAGAATAGATTATCGATCCTCATATAATACAAACATTTGGAATAGTACAGAAATCAACCTAAACTGTATAGAATAGATTATCGATCCTCATATAATACAAACATTTGGAATAGTACAGAAATCAACCTAAACTGTATAGAATAGATTATCGATCCTCATATAATACAAACATTTGGAATAGTACAGAAATCAACCTAAACTGTATAGAATAGATTATCGATCCTCATATAATACAAACATTTGGAATAGTACAGAAATCAACCTAAACTGTATAGAATAGATTATCGATCCTCATATAATACAAACATTTGGAATAGTACAGATATCATCCTGAACTGTATAGAATAGATTATCGATCCTCATATAATACAAACATTTGGAATAGTACAGAAATCAACCTAAACTGTATAGAATAGATTATCGATCCTCATATAATACAAACATTTGGAATAGTACAGAAATCAACCTGAACTGTATAGAATAGATTATCAAATCCTCATATAATACAAACATTTGGAATAGTACAGAAATCAACCTAAACTGTATAGAATAGATTATCGATCCTCATATAATACAAACATTTGGAATAGTACAGAAATCAACCTAAACTGTATAGAATAGATTATCGATCCTCATATAATACAAACATTTGGAATAGTACAGATATCATCCTGAACTGTATAGAATAGATTATCGATCCTCATATAATACAAACATTTGGAATAGTACAGAAATCAACCTGAACTGTATAGAATAGATTATCGATCCTCATATAATACAAACATTTGGAATAGTACAGAAATCAACCTAAACTGTACAGAATAGATTATCGATCCTCAAATAATACAAACATTTGGAATAGTACAGAAATCAACCTAAACTGTATAGAATAGATTATCGATCCTCATATAATACAAACATTTGGAATAGTACAGAAATCAACCTGAACTGTATAGAATAGATTATCGATCCTCATATAATACAAACATTTGGAATAGTACAGAAATCAACCTGAACTGTATAGAATAGATTATCGACCCTCATATAATACAAACATTTGGAATAGTACAAAAATCAACCTGAACTATATAGAATAGATTATCGATCCTCATATAATACAAACATTCGGAATAGTACAGAAATCAACATAAACTGTATAGAATAGATTATCGATCCTCATATAATACAAACATTTGGAATAGTACAGATATCAACTTAAACTGTATAGAATAGATTATCGATCCTCATATAATACAAACATTTGGAATATTACAGATATCAACCTAAACTGTATAGAATAGATTATCGATCCTCATATAATACAAACATTTGGAATAGTACAGAAATCAACCTAAACTGTATAGAATAGATTATGGACTCTCATATAATACAAACATTTGGAATAGTACAGTTATCAACCTGAACTGTATAGAATAGATTATCGATCCTCATATTATACAAACATTTGGAATAGTACAGAAATCAACCTGAACTGTATAGAATAGATTATCGATCCTCATATAATACAAACATTTGGAATAGTACAGAAATCAACCTAAACTGTATAGAATAGATTATCGATCCTCATATAATACAAACATTTCGAATAGTACAGATATCAACCTAAACTGTATAGAATAGATTATCGATCCTCATATAATACAAACATTTGGAATAGTATAGATATCAACCTAAACTGTATAGAATAGATTATCGATCCTCATATAATACAAACATTTAGAATAGTACAGAAATCAACCTGAACTGTATAGAATAGATTATCGATCCTCATATAAAACAAACATTTGGAATAGTACAGAAATCAGCCTGAACTGTATCGAATAGATTATCGATCCTCATATAATACAAACATTTGGAATAGTACAGATATCAACCTGAACTGTATAGAATAGATTATCGATCCTCATATAATACAAACATTTGGAATATTACAGATATCAACCTGAACTGTATAGAATAGATTATCGATCCTCATATAATACAAACATTTGGAATAGTACAGAAATCAACCTGAACTGTATAGAATAGATTATCGATCCTCATATAATACAAACATTTGGAATAGTACAGAAATCAACCTGAACTGTATAGAATATATTATCGATCCTCATATAATACAAACATTTGGAATAGTACAGAAATCAACCTGAACTGTATAGAATAGATTATCGATCCTCATATAATACAAACATTTGGAATAGTACAGAAATCAACCTGAACTGTATAGAATAGATTATCGATCCTCATATAATACAAACATTTGGAATAGTACAGATATCAACCTAAACTGTATAGAATAGATTATCGATCCTCATATAATACAAACATTTGGAATAGTACAGAAATCAACCTGAACTGTATAAAATAGATTATCGATCCTCATATAATACAAACAATTGGAATAGTACAGAAATCAACCTGAACTGTATAGAATAGATTATCGATCCACATATAATACAAACATTTGGAATAGTACAGAAATCAACCTGAACTGTATAGAATAGATTATCGATCCTCATATAATACAAACATTTGGAATAGTACAAAAATCAACCTAAACTGTATAGAATAGATTATCGATCCTCATATAATACAAACATTCGGAATAGTACAGAAATCAACCTAAACTGTATTTAATAGATTATCGATCCTCATATAATACAAACATTTGGAATAGTACAGAAATCAACCTAAACTGTATAGAATACATTATCGATCCTCATATAATACAAACATTTGGAATAGTACAGAAATCAACCTGAACTGTATAGAATAGATTATCGATCCTCATATAATACAAACGTTTGGAATAGTACAGAAATCAACCTAAACTGTATAGGACAGATTATCGATCCTCATATAATACAAACATTTGGAATAGTACAGAAATCAACCTAAACTGTATAGAATAGATTATCGATCCTCATATAATACAAACATTTGGAATAGTACAGATATCATCCTGAACTGTATAGAATAGATTATCGATCCTCATATAATACAAACATTTGGAATAGTACAGAAATCAACCTGAACTGTATAGAATAGATTATCGATCCTCATATAATACAAACATTTGGAATAGTACAGAAATCAACCTAAACTGTACAGAATAGATTATCGATCCTCATATAATACAAACATTTGGAATAGTACAGAAATCAACCTGAACTGTATAGAATAAATTATCGATCCTCATATAATACAAACATTTGGAATAGTACAGAAATCAACCTGAACTGTATAGAATAGATTATCGACCCTCATATAATACAAACATTTGGAATAGTACAGATATCAACCTGAACTGTATAGAATAGATTATCGATCCTCATATAATACAAACATTTGGAATAGTACAGAAATCAACCTAAACTGTATACAATAGATTATGGACTCTCATATAATACAAACATTTGGAATAGTACACATATCAACCTGAACTGAATAGAATAGATTATCGATCCTCATATAATACAAACATTTGGAATAGTACAGAAATCAACCTGAACTGTATAGAATAGATTATCGATCCTCATATAATACAAACATTTGGAATAGTACAGAAATCAACCTAAACTGTATAGAATAGATTATCGATCCTCATATAATACAAACATTTGGAATAGTACAGATATCAACCTAAACTGTATAGAATAGATTATCGATCCTCATATAATACAAACATTTGGAATAGTACAGAAATCAACCTGAACTGTATAGAATAGATTATCGATCCTCATATAATACAAACATTTGGAATAGTACAGAAATCAACCTGAACTGTATAGAATAGATTATCGATCCACATATAATACAAACATTTGGAATAGTACAGAAATCAACCTGAACTGTATAGAATAGATTATCGATCCTCATATAATACAAACATTTGGAATAGTACAGAAATCAACCTAAACTGTATAGAATAGATTATCGATCCTCATATAATACAAACATTTGCAATAGTACAGAAATCAACCTAAACTGTATTTAATAGATTATCGATCCTCATATAATACAAACATTTGGAATAGTACAGAAATCAACCTAAACTGTATAGAATAGATTATCGATCCTCATATAATACAAACATTTGGTATAGTACAGAAATCAACCTGAACTGTATAGAATAGATTATCGATCCACATATAATACAAACATTTGGAATAGTACAGAAATCAACCTAAACTGTATAGAATAGATTATCGATCCTCATATAATACAAACATTTGGAATAGTACAGAAATCAACCTGAACTGTATAGAATAGATTATCGATCCTCATATAATACAAACATTTGGAATAGTACAGATATCATCCTGAACTGTATAGAATCGATTATCAATCCTCATATAATACAAACATTTGGAATAGTGCAGATATCAACCTGAACTGTATAGAATAGATTATCGATCCTCATATAATACAAACATTTGGAATAGTACAGATATCAACCTGAACTGTATAGAATAGATTATCGATCCTCATATAATACAAACATTTGGAATAGTACAGAAATCAACCTGAACTGTATAGAATAGATTATCGATCCTCATATAATACAAACATTTGGAATAGTACAGATATCAACCTGAACTGTATAGAATAGATTATCAATCCACATATAATACAAACATTTGGAATAGTACAGAAATCAACCTAAACTGTATAGAATAGATTATCGATCCTCATATAATACAAACATTTGGAATAGTACAGAAATCAACCTGAACTGTATAGACTAGATTATCGATCCTCATATAATACAAACATTTGGAATAGTACAGAAATCAACCTGAACTGTATAGAATAGATTATCGATCCTCATATAATACAGACATTTGGAATAGTACAGAAATCAACCTAAACTGTATAGAATAGATTATCGATCGTCATATAATACAAACATTATGAATAGTACAGAAATCAACCTAAACTGAATAGAATAGATTATCAATCCTCATATAATACAAACATTTGGAATAGTACAGAAATTAACCTAAACTGTATAGAATATATTATCGATCCTCATATAATACAAACATTTGCAATTGTACAGAAATCAACCTAAACTGTATAGAATAGATTATCGATCCTCATATAATACAAACATTTGGAATAGTACAGAAATCAACCTGAACTGTATAGAATAGATTATCGATCCTCATATAATACATACATTTGGAATAGTACAGAAATCAACCTGAAGTGTATAGAATAGATTATGGATCCTCATATAATACAAACATTTGGAATAGTACAGAAATCAACCTGAACTGTATAGAAAAGATTTTCGATCCTCATATAATACAAACATTTGGAATAGTACAGATATCAACCTGAACTGTATAGAATAGATTATCGATCCTCATATAATACAAACATTTGGAATAGTACAGAAATCAACCTAAAATGTATAGAATAGATTATCGATCCTCATATAATACAAACATTTCGAATAGTACAGTTATCAACCTAAACTGTATAGAATAGATTATCGATCCTCATATAATACAAACATTTGGAATAGTACAGAAATCAACCTAAACTGTATAGAATAGATTATCGATCCTCATATAATACAAACATTTGGAATAGTACAGAAATCAACCTGAACTGTATAGAATACATTATCGATCCACATATAATACAAACATTTGGAATAGTACAGAAATCAACCTAAACTGTATAGAATTGATTATCGATCCTCATATAATACAAACATTTGGAATAGTACAGAAATCAACCTAAACTGTATAGAATAGATTATCGATCCTCATATAATACAAACAATTGGAATAGTACAGATATCATCCTGAACTGTATAGAATCGATTATCAATCCTCATATAATACAAACATTTGGAATAGTACAGATATCAACCTGAACTGTATAGAATAGATTATCGATCCTCATATAATACAAACATTTGGAATAGTACAGATATCAACCTGAACTGTATAGAATAGATTATCGATCCTCATATAATACAAACATTTGGAATAGTACAGAAATCAACCTGAACTTTATAGAATAGATTATCGATCCTCATATAATACAAACATTTGGAATAGTACAGATATCAACCTGAACTGTATAGAATAGATTATCAATCCTCATATAATACAAACATTTGGAATAGTACAGAAATCAACCTAAACTGTATAGAATAGATTATCGATCCTCATATAATACAAACATTTGCAATAGTACAGAAATCAACCTGAACTGTATAGAATAGATTATCGATCCTCATATAATACAAACATTTGGAATAGTACAGAAATCAACCTGAACTGTATAGAATAGATTATCGATCCTCATATAATACAGACATTTGGAATAGTACAGAAATCAACCTAAACTGTATAGAATAGATTATCGATCGTCATATAATACAAACATTTTGAATAGTACAGAAATCAACCTAAACTGAATAGAATAGATTATCAATCCTCATATAATACAAACATTTGGAATAGTACAGAAATTAACCTAAACTGTATAGAATATATTATCGATCCTCATATAATACAAACATTTGCAATTGTACAGAAATCAACCTAAACTGTATAGAATAGATTATCGATCCTCATATAATACAAACATTTGGAATAGTACAGAAATCAACCTGAACTGTATAGAATAGATTATCGATCCTCATATAATACATACATTTGGAATAGTACAGAAATCAACCTGAAGTGTATAGAATAGATTATCGATCCTCATATAATACAAACATTTGGAATAGTACAGAAATCAACCTGAACTGTATAGAATAGATTTTCGATCCTCATATAATACAAACATTTGGAATAGTACAGAAATCAACCTGAACTGTATAGAATAGATTATCGATCCTCATATAATAGAAACATTTGGAATAGTACAGAAATCAACCTGAACTGTATAGAATAGATTATCGATCTTCATATAATACAAACATTTGGAATAGTACAGAAATCAACCTGAACTGTATAGAATATATTATCGATCCTCATATAATACAAACATTTGGAATAGTACAGAAATCAACCTGAACTGTATAGAATAGATTATCGATCCTCATATAATACAAACATTTGGAATAGTACAGAAATCAACCTAAACTGTATAGAATAGATTATCGATCCTCATATAATACAAACATTTGGAATAGTACAGATATCAACCTAAACTGTATAGAATAGATTATCGATCCTCATATAATACAAACATTTGGAATAGTACAGATATCAACCTAAACTGTATAGAATAGATTATCGATCCTCATATAATACAAACATTTGGAATAGTACAGAAATCAACCTGAACTGTATAGAATAGATTATCGATGATCACATAATACAAACATTTGGAATAGTACAGAAATCAACCTGAACTGTATAGAATAGATTATCGATCCTCATATAATACAAACATTTGGAATAGTACAGAAATCAACCTGAACTGTACAGAATAGATTGTCGATCCTCATATAATACAAACATTTGGAATAGTACAGAAAGCAACCTGAACCGTATAGAATAGATTATCGATCCTCATATAATACAAACATTCGGAATAGTACAGAAATCAACCTAAACTGTATTTAATAGATTATCGATCCTCATATAATACAAACATTCGGAATAGTACAGAAATCAACCTAAACTGTATTTAATAGATTATCGATCCTCATATAATACAAACATTCGGAATAGTACAGAAATCAACCTAAACTGTATTTAATAGATTATCGATCCTCATAGAATACAAACATTTGGAATAGTACAGAAATCAACCTAAACTGTATAGAATAGATTATCGATCGTCATATAATACAAACATTTGGAATAGTACAGAAATCAACCTGAACTGTATAGAATAGATTATCGATCGTCATATAATACAAACATTTGGAATAGTACAGAAATCAACCTGAACTGTATAGAATAGATTATCGACCCTCCTATAATACAAACATTTGGAATAGTATAAAAATCAACCTAAACTGTATAGAATAGATTATCGATCCTTATATAATACAAACATTTGGAATAGTACAGAAATCAACCTAAACTGTATAGAATAGATTATCGATCCTCATATAATACAAACATTTGGAATAGTACAGATATCAACTTAAACTGTATAGAATAGATTATCGATCCTCATATAATACAAACATTTGGAATAGTACAGATATCAACCTGAACTGTATAGAATAGATTATCGATCCTCATATAATACAAACATTTAGAATAGTACAGAAATCAACCTGAACTGTATAGAATAGATTATCGATCCTCATATAAAACAAACATTTGGAATAGTACAGAAATCAACCTGAACTGTATAGAATAGATTATCGATCCTCATATAATACAAACATTTGGAATAGTACAGATATCAACCTGAACTGTATAGAATAGATTATCGATCCTCATATAATACAAACATTTGGAATAGTACAGAAATCAACCTGAACTGTATAGAATAGATTATCGATCCTCATATAATTCAAACATTTGGAATAGTACAGAAATTAACCTGAACTGTATAGAATAGATTATCGATCCTCATATTATACAAACATTTGGAATAGTACAGAAATCAACCTAAACTGTATAGAATAGATTATCGATCCTCATATAATGCAAACATTTGGAATAGTACAGAAATCAACCTGAACTGTATAGAATAGATTATCGATCCTCATATAATACAAACATTTGGAATAGTACAGAAATCAACCTAAACTGTATAGAATAGATTATCGATCCTCATATAATACAAACATTTGGAATAGTACAGATATCAACCTAAACTGTATAGAATAGATTATCGATCCTCATATAATACAAACATTTGGAATAGTACAGAAATCAACCTGAACTGTATAGAATAGATTATCGATCCTCATATAATACAAACATTTGGAATAGTACAGAAATCAACCTGAACTGTATAGAATAGATTATCGATCCTCATATAATACAAACATTTGGAATAGTACAGAAATCAACCTGAACTGTATAGAATAGATTATCGATCCATATATAATACAAACATTTGGAATAGTACAGAAATCAACCTGAACTGTATAGAATAGATTATCGATCCTCATATAATACAAACATTTGGAATAGTACAGAAATCAACCTAAACTGTATAGAATAGATTATCGATCCTCATATAATACAAACATTCGGAATAGTACAGAAATCAACCTAAACTGAATAGAATAGATTATCGATCCTCATATAATACAAACATTCGGAATAGTACAGAAATCAACCTAAACTGTATTTAATAGATTATCGATCCTCATATAATACAAACATTTGGAATAGTACAGAAATCAACCTAAACTGTATAGAATAGATTATCGATCATCATATAATACAAACATTTGGAATAGTACAGAAATCAACCTAAACTGTATAGAATAGATTATCGATCCTCATATAATACAAACATTTGGAATAGTACAGATATCATCCTGAACTGTATAGAATAGATTATCGATCCTCATATAATACAAACATTTTGAATAGTACAGAAATCAACCTGAACTGTATAGAAAAGTTTATCGATCCTCATATAATAAAAACATTTGGAATAGTACAGAAATCAACCTAAACTGTATAGAATAGATTATCGATCCTCATATAATACAAACATTTGGAATAGTACAGAAATCAACCTAAACTGTATAGAATAGATTATCGATCCTCATATAATACAAACATTTGGAATAGTACAGAACTCAACCTAAACTGTATAGAATAGATTATCGATCCTCATATAATACAAACATTTGGATTAGTACAGAAATCAACCTGAACTGTATAGAATAGATTATCGATCCTCATATAATACAAACATTTGGAATAGTACAGATATCAACCTGAACTGTATAGAATAGATTATCGATCCTCATATAATACAAACATTTGGAATAGTACAGAAATCAACCTAAACTGTATAGAATAGATTATCGATCCTCATATAATACAAAGATTTGGAATAGAACAGAAATCAATCTGAACTGTATAGAATAGATTATCGATCCTCATATAATACAAACATTTGGAATAGTACAGAAATCAACCTGAACTTTATAGAATAGATTATAGATCCTCATATAATACAAACATTTGGAATAGTACAGAAATCAACCTAAACTGTATAGAATAGATTATCGATCCTCATATAATACAAACATTTGGAATAGTACAGAAATCAACCTAAACTGTATAGAATAGATTATCAATCCTCAAATAATACAAACATTTGGAATAGTACAGAAATCAACCTAAACTGTATAGAATAGATTATCGATCCTCATATAATACAAACATTTGCAATAGTACAGAAATCAACCTAAACTGTATAGAATAGATTATCGATCCTCATATAATACAAACATTTGGAGTAGTACAGAAATCGACCTGAACTGTATAGAATAGATTATCGATCCTCATATAATACATACATTTCGAATAGTACAGAAATCAACCTGAAGTGTATAGAATAGATTATCGATCCTCATATAATACAAACATTTGGAATAGTACAGAAATCAACCTGAACTGTATAGAATAGATTATCGATCCTCATATAATACAAACATTTGGAATAGTACAGATATCAACCTGAACTGTATAGAATAGATTATCGATCCTCATATAATACAAACATTTGGAATAGTACAGATATCATCCTGAACTGTATAGAATAGATTATCGATCCTCAGATAATACAAACATTTGGAATAGTACAGAAATCAACCTGAACTGTATAGAATAGATTATCGATCCTCATATAATACAAACATTTGGAATAGTACAGAAATCAACCTGAACTGTATAGAATAGATTATCGATCCTCATATAATACAAACATTTGGAATAGTACAGAAATCAACCTAAACTGTATAGAATAGATTATCGATCCTCATATAATACAAACATTTGGAATAGTACAGATATCAACCTAAACTGTATAGAATAGATTATCGATCCTCATATAATACAAACATTTGGAATAGTACCGATATCAACCTAAACTGTATAGAATAGATTATCGATCCTCATATAATACAAACATTTGGAATAGTACAGATATCAACCTGAACTGTATAGAATAGATTATCGATCCTCATATAATACAAATATTTGGAATAGTACAGAAATCAACCTGAACTGTATAGAATAGATTATCGATCCTTATATAATGCAAACATTTGCAATAGTACAGAAATCAACCTGAACTGTATAGAATAGATTATCGATCCTCATATAATACAAACATTTGGAATAGTACAGATATCAACCTGAACTGTATAGAATAGATTATCGATCCTCATATAATACAAACATTTGGAATAGTACAGAAATCAAGCTGAACTGTATAGAATAGATTATCGATCCTCATATAATACAAACATTTGGAATAGTACAGAAATCAACCTAAACTGTATAGAATAGATTATCGATCCTCATATAATACAAACATTTGGAATAGTACAGAAATCAACCTAATCTGTATAGAATAGATTATCGATCCTCATATAATACAAACATTTGGAATAGTACAGAAATCAACCTGAACTGTATAGAATAGATTATTGATCCTCATATAATACAAACATTTGGAATAGTACAGATATCAACCTAAACTGTATAGAATAGATTATCGATCCTCATATAATACAAACATTTGGAATAGTACAGAAATCAACCTGAACTGTATAGAATAGATTATCGATCCTCATATAATACAAACATTTGGAATAGTACAGAAATCAACCTGAACTGTATAGAATAGATTATCGATCCTCATATAATACAAACATTTGGAATAGTACAGAAATCAACCTGAACTGTATAGAATAGATTATCGATCCTCATATAATACAAACATTTGGAATAGTACAGATATCAACCTAAACTGTATAGAATAGATTATCCATCCTCATATAATACAAACATTTGGAATAGTACAGATATCAACCTGAACTGTATAGAATAGATTATCGATCCTCATATAATACAAACATTTGGAATAGTACAGAAATCAACCTGAACTGTATAGAATAGATTATCGATCCTCATATAATACAAACATTTGGAATAGTACAGAAATAAACCTGAACTGTACAGAATAGATTATCGATCCTCAGATAATACAAACATTTGGAATAGTACAGAAATCAACCTGAACTGTATAGAATAGATTATCGATCCTCATATAATACAAACATTTGGAATAGTACAGAAATCAACCTGAACTGTATAGAATAGATTATCGATCCTCATATAATACAAACATTTGGAATAGTACAGAAATCAACCTAAACTGTATAGAATAGATTATCGATCCTCATATAATACAAACATTTGGAATAGTACAGATATCAACCTAAACTGTATAGAATAGATTATCGATCCTCATATAATACAAACATTTGGAATAGTACCGATATCAACCTAAACTGTATAGAATAGATTATCGATCCTCATATAATACAAACATTTGGAATAGTACAGATATCAACCTGAACTGTATAGAATAGATTATCGATCCTCATATAATACAAACATTTGGAATAGTACAGATATCAACCTGAACTGTATAGAATAGATTATCGATCCTCATATAATACAAACATTTGGAATAGTACAGAAATCAACCTGAATTGTATAGAATAGATTATCGATCCTCATATAATACAAACATTTGGAATAGTACAGAAATCAACCTAAACTGTATAGAATAGATTATCGATCCTCATATAATACAAACATTTGGAATAGTACAGATATCAACCTAAACTGTATAGAATAGATTATCGATCCTCATATAATACAAACATTTGGAATAGTACAGAAATCAACCTGAACTGTATCGAATAGATTATCGATCCTCATATAATACAAACATTTCGAATAGTACAGAAATCAACCTGAACTGTATAGAATAGATTATCGATCCTCATATAATACAAACATTTGGAATAGTACAGAAATCAACCTAAACTGTATAGAATAGATTATCGATCCTCATATAATACAAACATTTGGAATAGTACAGAAATCAACCTAAACTGTATAGAATAGATTATCGATCATCATATAATACAAACATTTGGAATAGTACAGATATCAACCTAAACTGTATAGAATAGATTATCGATCCTCATATAATACAAACATTTGGAATAGTACAGAAATCAACCTGAACTGTATAGAATAGATTATCAATCCTCATATAATACAAACATTTGGAATAGTACAGAAATCAACCTAAACTGTATAGAATAGATTATCGATCCTCATATAATACAAACATTTGGAATAGTACAGATATCAACCTAAACTGTATAGAATAGATTATCGATCCTCATAGTCACATCGTATATATTGTTAGATTATTGTTCGTCTCGAAACTAATATTCTGATTGTACGAACATTCTGAGAAAGGATTATTCACTTTGGCAGCTAAGACTATCATAAAACAAGCAGACGTCATGTTGATGTTACTGATCAGGGTCTTGAATCAATACATGCCATATGAGATAGTCCATGTAGGAACAAAAAGCAGAGACAGAGAACATAATGAACTCAGAATGGCTTCCAAGAGTCCCAGACAAGAATTAAGTTCAATTCCCTCATCAGGTTATTGTTTTTGTTGTTGTAAGATTTAACTCAATGTTTCTGCACAATATAGACTATACATGTCGGACAGTATAAATGGTGGAGGAAGAACCCGTAAAAAATCCCGGATAGAACTACCGACCCAGGAGAGGGTACCGGCAAGCTTTCTACATACCCACATTGGCCTTAGCCGAGACTCGAACCCAAGCAAAAAGAGGTGAGACGGCAATGGTCCGGAACTGTGAGTGATTTAGATCAGTTGGCGAACCCACTCATCTGGTAATGATATAATGTTTCGTCAGATGATTATCTGTATTTCTTCTGGGACAATTAAGCATCATACTAACGTCTCTTACATTTGATTGCTACAGAAAATACTGATCCATTCATCAGTGCGATTTATTCAACTTGGTGACAAACGCAAGTGATTCCTGAGAATTTCAAGATCTCTGTGGACAATGATAACACGTGACATCAAGCAACCGCATCAAGTCAGTGACGACCAACTTGTGGTTCTAAATTACAAACTTGCTAAAATACAAAGAATCTAACAAGACTGAACACTGAAGACAATGGAGTTGAGCAGGACCGGGCTAAGGCCGATTTGATCTAATCGGGCTCCGCGCTCACAGGGGTCGCTCGCGTTAGTAATTGTTATAATATATCCTTCGCGTAATTCCAGGGTGCACAACCAAAACGATCTAAATCAGTCTCCGCGTTTGCTAAGGGTGTTGCTGGGGTTGAACTGAAGGAAGAAAAGCATTCTTGCTCATATAATGTTGGTGTCAAGGTCAATGCTGAAACTCGGCAGAAATAAATTGTAAGAAGCACCAGCTTTAATTTCTGCCAAGATCGATATTTGCAGCTGATGGAACGGTGCTACACCGCGAAGTGAAGCGTAGTCTGCTGGTAATCCTCGCAATACTGCCCAAAGGGAAAGAAACAGTGACCGACATAAATTAGCATGCATAAATAAAGGCAAAAACAGCAATGACAAAGACGACATGTTAGATCCGGTAGTGGTCATTGATAAAGGCAGACTGCATCACGAATTTCAGCCAAATGGATGATTAATTTACCGGCCTTATACTGGAGAGATAGAGCTATAGAGGATGCCAGCCAGTAAAACATACCATATACCCGATACTACAATCATAGAAAACGTAACCATGACGAGACTCTTATCAGGTAACAAGAAGATGGAATACCTACTTTGCTGAGAAGATGCTGGAAAAGGCACATTTTTACCGATGCTAGTCCATTCTCTGCAAATGTCCGCTAACACGTTTTACTGAAATGTTTATTATATCAAAAGATTAGACTTTACAGTTTTATTGCTGTATTCTGAATGAAAACTGATCCAATTGAAGTGAGATGGTGTTGTTTAAATTGCAAGATTTTGCGTCAGTCAAAACAAAATGGTATGAAAAGACTGGTTAAGCAAATGGTTAACCATCCTCATTAAGAAAATTAATATGGCATTGTCCTAGAGAAAGACAAGTCGTGATGTCTTAGTAAACATCCAATATGTATAATGGAGAATTTGGAATTGCAAATTACACTGCATGGAATTTATACCGTTCCTCGACGTTTTTGCAAAGCATATCAAATCCGATCATCATCAGTTACATTCAATGCATATGTTTACCTTAGTACAAAATATAGACCCTTCCACGTCTAAGTAAACAAAAAATTTTGGACACTTTTAACATCCACCTACTCTCCCAACTAGGTGCATACTGACCGCTCCTTTACTAATGTAGTCAAAGTTTCAGCTGTAAATTCAAAATGACAAAGGCTTATCTTTTCAGTATCACTTATGACATTGTTAGTCGCAGTGGTGTGGTTAAATGCACGCTTGAGGAACTCACGATCAGTGATGTGTGTTTGAATACTTACCAGCCCAACCCGTGTCGTCTGCAGAGCTTATTGTACTGTGCATGAATGGACAATGCAGTTTACTGCCACTGCCTAAGAACTAAATTGTTTTACATATATTGATGTGGCGCTAAATACTAGTTAGTTAATCCACAGAATGTCACGAAAATGTAACGTAAGCAAATGTTTCAATGAAACTTTTCATTCGTCCTTGTAAAACTCAGCTACCAAACATGTTATACAACGCAGCTCTTTTACTCTATATGGACGAAAGAGTTTTCTTGAAAATGGGTTTAACGATTATTAAAAGTTCAATGTATAATACAGTGCTTGTAGAAGAGAGGGGCGATGAATTTTGTAAAGCCTCTGTGTGTGTGTGTGTGTGTGTGTGTGTGTGTGTGTGTGTTTATTTGCGACAAACTCTTGTTCGTGATTGAAGGTACGTATTTTGCGTATCTGACTCTCTACCTGATTTTAGCCATGATTTGTAAGTGATAAGCAGTACGGTTGTGAAAATTTGAGTAAATGTTCTGTCTTGTTTACAGGTAATTAAATGTTCTGTCTTGTTTACAGTTAATTAAGGGTTTTCCGTTATTAAATATATTGCGTCCAAGACCAGTGAAATTTTAATATAGAGAGTTTAGGTAAACAAAAGATCCATTGCCGTTTAAGATCATTCTTTTTGAATGTAAGATTAGAACTGGAACTTGTGTTCAAATATTTCTAGAAGAATTATTTATTAAGGTGCTCATTGCCTTTACATAAATACATTAATTTTGAATTAATGTAAAATCACTAAAACACATTCTGGATTGCGTCATATATTTATCAGGGCATCCAATACTATTGGTATATCAGGGCATCCAATACTATTGGTATATCAGACTATTGGTATATCAGGGCATTCAATACTATTGGTGTATCAGGGCATCCAATACTATTGGTATATCAGGGCATCCAATACTATTGGTATATCAGACTATTGGTATATCAGGGCATCCAATACTATTGGTATATCAGGGCATCCAATACTATTGGTATATCAGGGCATCCAGTACTATTGGTATATCAGAGCATCCAATACTATTGGTATATCAGGGCATCCAATACTACTGGTATATCAGGGCATCCAATACTATTGGTATATCAGGACATGCAAGACTATTGGTATACCATTGCATTCAAGAACATTGGAATTCATTCGGAGTATTCTATACCTTTGAGCTTGTGATTGAACATTTGGGATTTTTTTTATTCAATTCACAGTACCGTTAAGTGTCTCTTTAATTTACACGTTTATTTCTAGAGAAAATAAATGTTTGCTGATTGTACTAAAGTTGCTGGTTTCGATTCCTTCTGTTACGTTAAGGTATATGCAATAGTAGTAGAATGAAAACATCACAAAGTAAGATTTGATTAAAATTTCACTCCTACAAAGTAAATTTAGTTTCGTAAAAGATATGGCGTAATGTTTTAAGAATATGTCTTGTGTTTAAAGATGAGTCATATCCGTTATATTTTCTGTCTTACGAGATAACACGACTTTTGTGCGTCTACTACAAATTATTTGTCAGTAACCCGGCTTTTGGAAACAACTATACAACAAGATGAAAATCAAATGGTTTGTCATTTTACGGTTTGAATAACTATAATAGTTGTATTCCATTCTTCTTTTAATATAATTGTGTATTCATAGATATCTGTCTCTTCTGTTCTTTATGAGAAATGACTATGAAATTGCCAAACTCCATTGAGGCAAAAGAGTAATGGATTGTTCAGAGCAAGAAAGTAGTTGATATTTACTTGGTCTGATGTAATCATGTTATTGCAAATATTATTGTATAAACATTGTCCAACTCACTTCAGCAGAATGCCTTTCTATTGCTTAATACTATAACTATACCAAATTACACACTCTCCACCTTGCCAGTGAATACGAGCTGATCTCATTTGGAGCACTCTAAGATGTATATTCTCATGCATGAGGCTCAAAAAGTCGACAAAGTAACGATAGTGATTATCCGCCCATGATAGCGTCCAATCCCTTTTAGATAGAGATAAGGTACAATCAGATATCAGATACCAATCCCTTTTAGATAGAGATTAGGTACTATTAGATATCATATACCAATTTTTTTTTAGATAGAGATTAGGTACTATTAGATATCAGCTATCAATCCCTTTTAGATAGAGATTAGGTACTATCGGATATCAGATATCAATCCCTTTTAGATAGAGATTAGGTACTTTTAGATATCATATACCAATTTCTTTTAGAGATTAGGTACTATTAGATATCAGATATCAATCCCTTTTAGATAGAGATTAGGTACTATCAGATATCAATCCCTTTTAGATAGAGATTAGGTACTGTGAGATATCATATGGTTACTTTTGGGTCGCAGTTCACTGTTTAAAATAACAAGTACTAAGCGAACCACGTAACAAATTGGCTTAGTGCGGATGAAAATCTTATGTATCATTTTCCTCAAGTTCAGATAACAGTGGTAAGAACTGCATGTCTTGATAACCTTTTTGCAATAGACTATCAATACTTGATATGACTTTCTTAGACGTTAATGTAAATGTTGCTACATTGTATCTCCTTCACGTGCCTGTATATTTGGCACATATCCAATTGAAGTGCAAGGCCTGGTTAACGATGCTTTGCGTAGCTACTTTTAAATGTAAAATTTGAATGAACAATAAAAGATAATCTTGGAAAGGGATTTATTTTTTTTAATTCATGTTTATTAGCTTCTATGGAAATTCAGAGATACTGTAAATCAAATTACCATAGGAACGCGCATATGAACGCGCATATGTAAATCCCAGCACGGTAGTTAAAAGTTTATTCAATTATACTAGAAAGAATGCACACAAAATGCATGCAAGGAAGACTTACCGCTATACAGTTGTGTCAGAAATAATATATAAACCTATATCAGCAGTTTTAAATGTGCTTTTCCACACAATTTATGGAAAGAAAACATGTCTTTAATGTCGCAATAGCACAAAATTTAATGAAAAAATACTTTACCATTACAATATCATCAATTTTAGTAAGGACTTAAACTTTTGCCATGCACACATTTTAGTGAAGAAATTGTTCTTTACCGCTTCAGCAGCACATATTTTAACGTGACTTGCACTGATGTTGTAGAATACAATTTAGTTAGAGACAAAATGACTTTTTATGTTGCCAACCCACATTGTAGTAAAGAAACTCACTTTCACTATTATATTAGTACACATTTCACTAACAGAGGAACACACTTAGTCGGGGAAAAGTATGAAGAAATTGTTTTTTACTGTTCAATAGTTTGATAGTAGATAAATTGGTGTTGAATAATAATTGACCGCGTGATCAATATGAGAAAACTGGGTGTTAGATATTAATCGAGTGTTCGATAGGAGATAAATTGGCTTTGGACAGCCAACAACTGGGTGGTGGCCACTCACAGACCACATATTAGTAGGTGTAGTTTTAATATTGCTTTTCACGTTAGATGCCATCATATATTATATTATATTATATTATATTATATTATATTATATTATATTATATTATATTATATTATATTATATTATATTATATTATATTATATTATATTATATTATATTATATATATATATATATATATATATATATATATATATATAGAGAGAGAGAGAGAGAGAGAGAGAGAGAGAGAGAGAGAGAGAGAGAGAGAAAGAGAGAGAGAGAGGGAGGGAGGAAGGGAGGACATAAGTATGTTCTTTTCTCCATCCTGAAATATTAAGGATACATAACTTGGATTGTTATGTGTTTACTAATCTGGTGTTTTTCATTAGTATTGAAATGCATCAGCCCCATATTTTTAGTAACAATTAAAACAGAATGATAGTACGACGATATGTCTTCACTGCAGCTTGTTGAAAGCATGGTCGAACTAGTTAATAGCAAAAATGTTCCATAGTTGTGAAAGAATTAGCTATGACATGTGTGTGACTTAGTTCTTAAGTTAGATCACCAATGTTATATTCTAAGACATGACAATGAACTCACTGACTAGCAGAACAGAAACATGAAACAGAACCCTAGTGTAGACTTTATCTTGTTGACGTGCCGTCTTCTCAATGCTAGCGTTTATATAGATCATCGCAGTACAGAATCGTTATTTCATCAATGTCAAAAATGAAGCGTGATTCCGGGATGAACTGAAAAGATATGTCATGGATTCGGAACTCTTTCTAATTTTGCTGAGTGGATTTTAGACCCCACAGACTCAGAACATTAGAGACGTAAGTGATTTAAGACAGAGATTTATACGCATAAAGTAATTTTTGCCAACACAGTAAAACACTTGCCATGCCATGACTTTTGCATTCCGAAAAATTCGCTCTTGATAATACATACTTGCAGCTTCATGCTGTTAAGATGGAACAAACGTAACCGATGACTCTACTAGAAAGAGATTCTCAAAGAATCATTCGTTATGGACAAACCCCAGACTACGTCTCTCAAGATATGTGTTATGACTATGAAAAGAAAGGATATTGGGGTATCTCTAAGACAGGAGAAAAGACAAACATAAAGACACATTATCATTTTCAAGGAAATGGCAGCGGTCTTCAGGACGTCTAAATAAAGTTTTTTTAAAAAAATACCAGATCAAAAAAGAATATATACTCTGCTTTGTCCTTATATACCAAGGAACATAGCAATACGCATTATTGACAAAGTCCCGTGCAATGAAAAAATTGTTAACATAGTGTTTCACACCTTTCAGGCATTATTGCAATGAAAAAAATAAATAAGTTGTTAAAATAGTATAATGTCAACCAATACATATACACTGCTGTCGGCATTACCGTTATCAATATTTAAGTACAATGTATTTTGATTGATTGACGAAAATAACATTATAAAAGAGGCAATTTTCAACAGAATGTTCTGTTTCAAATAATATCAATATCAATTTCGGACACACTGTGTTTTCATGAATTGCGATATACTGCGCATAGACTCGAAAAAATTTAAAGTTTTTCCATCAAGCATTGGAAATAAAATACATTGCTTTGAACTGTTTCTGTCAGCATTTCAGTCGGGAAATAAAGCCGAAAAAGGACAAGAGATATCAAAAAACCTAGACGATCTTGTAAACAAATTAGTAAAGTTCAACATTTTAAAAAAAAAAAGAATTACGCAGACAGAGGTGAGATGGCAGTGATCCGTAACGGAAAGCGCATTAGACCACTCGGCCACTCGGGGCCCCGAATTATGTTGAAGAAAATGAACAATGAATATGATGTAATGTGTTTACAAGATATCGTTCATGCGAGAAAATTGCTAAAGAATTTCGAAACAGACTATACGCCGTTCTTTTCGTAAGTTGACATTTTGGATAGCTGACGACTTCTTGCAAAATTAAACAATTGTCTTAAAAAGCAGTATTGTTTTAATTTATTAAATTCCATCTATTTACAATGTATTTCTTTCCATGATTTTATGAATATGGATTACATATTTCAGAAGGAAATGGAGTTGGTCTTCATATTGACATTTGAAATAACATTTTTTTTTTGCATTTAGGGCAGAAATGTTGCATACTATTGTAAACATTTTTTGCATATCACTTCCTTAATTAAAGAACGATTGATCTTACTTGATACAAATTGGACATATATGCCGACATGATGGTAATATATATATATATATATATATATATATATATATATATATATATATATATATATATATAGTTAGTTAGCTAGTTAATAAGTTAGTAGATAGATAGATAAATTGACAGATAGATGAATGCATAGATAAACATGTGTATGTAAATTACAATAGTTACAATTGAGGAATAAAGTTGAAAGAAAAGGATCAGGAAGTCGATGTCAAAGTGAGTCACTGGATCATTTCATCTCATTATCTCATCATACGATCTGAAACGTATGTCTGAAAGAAGCTGATAATGACCCTCAGTCGTTTTAGCAATGTACAGTCTGGATATCACCCTTGCCACAGTACGGAAACTACTCTTCTGAACGTATTTGATAACATTCTCTCTGCTTTTGGATAGTGGAAAGATTACAGTCCTCACCCT
Organism: Unio delphinus; assembly: GCA_029339505.1. Lineage (NCBI taxonomy): Eukaryota > Metazoa > Mollusca > Bivalvia > Unionida > Unionidae > Unio > Unio delphinus. The sequence continues at coordinate 2,340,294 of JAQISU010000101.1, forward strand.
CCTTGATTTGTCTGCGACATTTGACACAAAAGACCTTGATATATTACTTCACCATCTCCAGCATGTATTTGCCATTCAGAATATAGCTTACAGTGGTTCAAGTCCTACTTAGTCAACAAGACACAAATTGTATCTGCAAAGGGAATACATTCCAACCCAGTTGATCTATGTTGTGGTGTTCCACAGGTGTCTGTTCTTGGACCTGTTAACTTTATTCTGTACACTCAGCCGCTCTCAAGTGTCATCGATTATCACCCAGTGTCTCACCAATTGTATGCTTATAACACCCAAATATACAAGTCTAGCCATTAGCTGAAGTTGATGCTACCATTCATTAAGTAGAGAGGTGCATTTCTGATGTGAAATCATTAATGACATGTAACAAGCTGCAGATGTATGATGATAAAACTGAGGCCATTCTGATTACAACACAAAGTCTTTTTCATTCAAATCCCTTATCTCAGAAAATAAATATCAGCAACACCAACTTTAAATTTACAGAGTGAGTACGAAACCTATGTGTTACTCTAGAGAGTACTCTCACATTGCACCAACATGCCATGAAGATATGCAAGGCTGCATATCTTGAACTGAGACGCATAAGTTCCGTTTGCAAATATCTTTCAGTTGATCCCACTAAAACAGTTATGTATTCGTTAGTACTTTTAATATTGGACTATTGTAATCCAATTCTGTCTCGCTCATCACAATTTTTACTCCAGAAACTTCAAAAACCTCAAACCACAGCTGCTAGGATCATCTTTAGAGTACCATGATCAGAGCACACCTCAACACTGCTCTGTACCCTACACTGGCTATCAATTCGAATCAGAATCAAACGTAAAATTTGTTCTCTATGCTATATTTCACTGACCGACTCCAGTCCAACATAACTATCCAGCCTCACCCATGTGTATACACCAGCAAGATACTTACGCTCCTCTTTTGACAATCGAATACTCATTGTTCCTACTATGAAAACGGAGTCATATGGACAACGTTCTTTTTCATACCAGGGCCCGGCGATGTGGAACGAAGTGGCCATTGAACTTAGGCACAAAGACACAGTGGTCCCTTTTAAAAGTGCTCTTAAAACTCACCTTTCTTGACTGCAGGAACAAACTTAGAGACCTAATAATGTTTTTGTATCTTATATGTTTTCAGCATGTTTTTATTATTTCCAATTTCACGGTTTTTGTTATTTGTTTAGCGTAGTCATATCATTATTGATGGTGTAAAGCGCTTAGAGCTTCGAAAGATTAGGCGCTATACAAAGTCCTCATTATTATTATTATTATTATTATTATAATTATTATTATTATTATTATTATTATTATTATTATTATTATTATTATTATTATTATTATTTTTTATGACTATTAATTTTGGTAAAGTCATTTGATAATGATCTGGAGACTTCATTGCATTTGGGGGAGGGGGTTGGCCAATATTATGTTGTAAACATTACAAACTCCAATGGGGCTGGCCTAATGATTGGGAAAGAATATGTGTAAAGTCATCTCTTCACAAATGTATATTTATTTTAAAAACATTTACACAAAATTTTAATCCGAGTTTAGCAAACGTTTTAATCTTCTATAATGATTTTGTGAAATCGAATAAACGATATGCTGCAAATGTGGTAGCTCATTTAGAAGATCGTCAGACATGTAAAACACAAGTTTCATAGACGATATCTGCCGGACAAGATCTCTGTGTTTCGCTGGAAAAGACACGTAGGTCGACTTTCCTCTGTATGCTTGCTTATTTTCTAAAGATTATGATCAAGAACGTTATTTATTCTGATCTTAATATCAGCCTTTGTGGAGTCTATTTTAGTTTATTCAGTGATAATTTGAGATGATTAATATATTTAAATTATTCATTGGAGTTGCAAAGTGCTTATTGATTTGTGGGTCCGCAACACTTTTTTGGAATTACCGTGAATTCATTTAAGGACATTCCTACATCAAAATTGTTAACACATCAGCTCATCAAGGCTCCAGGTACATCCGCATGTGCAATGCTGAATTTCATTCGGAACGCTCTATACTGTGTGCTTGTGACAGAACTTCTAGGATAATTTGCAATTTAAACGCACATTACTGTAAGTTCCTTTAATTGTTTCATTTTGTATCTTAGGGAAATAAATTACTTGTTGAATTTGACTAAACGTGTTGGTTTTCGATTTATTGATATTACTTAGTTTAAGACGATAGAGTCTGAAACAATAAAATTAACCAGGAACCATCTCTGGTCTATGCCTCTGATGTGATGGATAGTCTCGAAAGTAATGTCTTTCGCTAATGTATGTATGCGAAATTTTGAAACTTGATTTTCAGTCAATGCAGTAGAACCAATAATATTATTACAGTATTTCGTGTGTGTGTGTGTGTGTGTGTGTGTGTGTGTGTGTGTGTGTGTGTGTGTGTATGTGTGTGTGTGTGTCTTCTTTTTAATTACTTAATATTCTAAATTATGATATTTGTCTTGCATAACCTTGGAGATGGGGTGTATCGGTGAAGTAATATTCATCGTTTTATCCATTTTTCAAAATCCCCATCACGTTTTAGACAAACAATCACACAAATTTCATCATCCATCGTACTAATCATTTGAGAAAAGACTCAGAAATGGACTTTGTCTTTGGACGAAAGCTCAGACCCAGACATAAAAATCGAATTTAATGTTCCTACAGTCACAATATATTTATAAACCGAGACGCTGGTGCCATTGTGGGAGATGTTATCTAAAATCTGATAAACTGTTGATCGATGTCTCAAAATTCAATTTATTCCATTACTTTATATCATATTTTATTTGACATTGCTGTGTTCCCGGATGTCATATCAATTACAAAAACACGGGCGTTTCCACAGGAAAGAATCGAATATCATTATTCATAAATAGATCATAAAAACGATAGCTATTTTTATTCCGCGTGTGTGTGTGTGTGTGTGTGTGTGTGTGTGTGTGTGTGTGTGTGTGTGTTGAGCTATGCTGTGCTGTACTTTTTCTATACCAAGAATCTTACACATCATCTGCAGCCAGTTAATAAGAACTGCTGAAAATCTGACAGAATATGCTCGTATTTTCCACAAGTTCGTATTAAACAACTGAAAACGATTGTGTGAATATAGAATAATTCTGCATAGATAGATAGATAGATAGATAGATAGATAGATAGATAGATAGATAGATAGATAGATAGATAGATAGATAGATAGATAGATAGATAGATAGATAAACAATTTATCATAATAATTCTCTAACAGATATTCCAATTTATTTGCAACCTATCTACTCAATGATACCTTACACCTGTGTATGAATACTTACATATCTATTCAATGATACCCTACACCTGTGTATAAACACTTAACTATCTACTCAATGATATATTACACCTATGTATTAATACTTACTTATCTACTCAATGATACCTTACACCTGTGTATGAACACTTAACTATCTACTCAATGATATATTACACCTGTATATGAATACTTACCTATCTACTCAATGATACCTTACACCTGTGTATGAATACTTACCTATCTACTCAATGATATATTACACCTGTATATGAATACTTACCTATCTACTCAATGATACCTTACACCTGTGTATGAATGTTTATCTATCTACTCAATGATACCCTACACCTGTGTATGAACACTTAACTATCTACTCAATGATATATTACACATGTGTGTGAATACTTACCTATCTACTCAATGATATATTATACTTGTGTATGAACACTTAACTATTTACTCAATGATATATTATACCTGTGTATGGATACTTACATAGCTACTCAATGATACCTTACACCTGTTTATGAATACTTACCTATACATTCAATAATAAATTACTCATGTTTAATAATATTTACATATCCATTCCACGATACAGTGTGTGTGTGTGTGTGTGTGTGTGTGTGTGTGTGTGTGTGTGATTAGGATTGTTAACGTAGCTTTAACAATTTTTCAGTCATATCGATACGATGTCTGCAGTGAGGCAGTTTATAGTGATGTCTAGCACTGAGGCATCATGCCGCAGACATGTAGCATGATGTCCCACCCAGTCACATTATCCTGGAGCCTGGACGACCAGTCCTAACACTAACCTCATAATGCTGAGCGTCAAGAGAGGCAGCTGTTTCTACCATTTTTGTAAGTCTTTGATATGACTCGGCCGGTGATCGAACCCACGACCTCCCGCTTCCGCGGCGGACGCTCTAACCACTAGGCGACCGGAGCGGTTCGACTGTGTATGAACACTTTCCTATCCATTCAATGATACATTTCACCTGTGTATGAACAAGTACCATTCTCAGGTTAAATTGAATTGTGCCTTCCAGCATAATCACAATAAAATGAAATAAAGTTGTTACTTTAGACTGCTTAAGAAAAATTGATTTTTTTTTCTTCAGAAGAAAGATATTAAAGACACAATAAAAGAGATATTAAATTTCGACAACTCAAACACAGCAGAAAATACTGATTTTGAAATGAGTTCGATGCAATTAACTAGCTGTTCCTTAAAGGATATGAAAGGTAGGAATAATAAACAACAGTGATAATAACGTGGGTACAGTCCTTCCTGTATCACATTATGATTTCTTTTCATTAATCGGGTAGTGAATAAAAGGCGAACTATGTATGATTCATTTTCTCTAGAGTGACAATGTCGAGTGGAGTAATATTCTAATCAGCACTCAGATATGTGTGTGTGTGTGTGTGTGTGTGTGTGTGTGTGTGTGTGTGTGTGTGTGTGTGTGAATATTTAATATATGTAAGGTGTAGATAAATACAGTCATGGAGTATGGATCCGGTTTTTTCACCATAAAGCTAGTATAGGTGGGTTTTTATACCTATAACCCTTTCTACTACAATGTTGTATACAGTGACATATTTACCACCTTAGTAGCAACACCCATTTTTGGTGTTTTCCTCTCGCCGTTGTGATGGACAGAAGTAGTATGTTCCTTGACTCTTTAAAATAACGAATCCATCGAATTACGGACTTTGCCTGAGTCCTGTTATTGACGTACTGCATTCAATAAGGCTTGCCGTTTATCTTCATTAGGCCCATATATTCCAGACAGAGCTGACTGGTTACCGATCTACCCTTGGGATAGACCCCTGTCTGAAAGGAGGTTTTGTGGGTCTCTACTGGAGTCCACTAGATTCTACTCGAGTGTTCTTAGATATCCGATGTCTTTAGAATTGCATTGGTTCGGGTCACTTCCGTTTGCGTTTCTTGTTTTTCGTCTAGGTCACTTGATTTCGAATTTGATTTATATTTCTTTCTTGGTCTCCATTGTACTTGTTATGGATCTGATTTTGAGTCTGTTTTCAGACTACAATATGGTCCAGACGGTGTCACGACTTTTTGTTCTACTCGGGTGTACCGCCGCGCTCTTTTCAAAGTAGGTCCTCAGCCATTTGCAATCAAGACTATGCATATTCAGATTTCTAGAACATCCTTCTTTAAGGTCAGTTATATGTAATCACAAAATATTTTCCGGGTATCGCATGAAAGCAACAAGAGGAAGATGACAGACAACCTCATACTGCATACAACTTGTGCTGCATATATCTCACAGTGCATAAATCTCATACTGCATACATTTTACAAAAATCATCTTAGCCTTAATAAACAACGGCTCATATAACTCGTCTTTACTGTGATAGGAATTGAGGCATTTGCAAACACAGTCCACTAAATTGTAGATATGGCACTACACTCGTCTTACTAAAGCCACAAATTTCGTGGTTTTCAAGGTCTTTATAGAAAGGTGAAATATGCTGAGTGCTACGTATATTTGATTTGTCATTTTTGTTTGTTTTAATTGTTTGTTTGTCAGATTCAAATTTGACATTTTAAGTTTAAGATTCATTCATTGGGAGATGATCTGTACTCTACAAATAAACACCAGATGTTGACTTCATTTCTGACCTGGCTTCAGAGTTGTAAACAAGCTTTTAAAATGATTGGTTGATTCCAAGGACATTATGGAGCTTTGTTATAAGCATCTTTCTATTTTTAGTTCTTGAGAATAAAAATAATTGATTCTCATCTGGGTCATACGATGTGTACACGATTTTTTGAACGTAAGTTTATTTTTCTTTTCTGGAAAATATTTGTGCTTAATAAATTGTTTATTAGGTTTTTACAAGATTGTTATTTTCACTCTTTCTATGTTACTGTTTGTTTGAGCCTAGAAAGGTAACATAGAAATTGGGGGCCTCGTTACAAAAGTTTTGTTTTAAATTTGAATTCCCCTAGTTTTTGAATTTTTTAAAAATCTTTAGTGAGATTGACAGGCATGTATTAAAATGACATCTAAAGTACAAATATTTCTTTCTAATTCTACTCAGGAGCAATTAGATCTTTTCAAAAAGGATGAGTTGATTCAACTTAACAGAAAATATGATCTTTCTGAAGTCAAGGCTTCTTTAACGAAACAAGATATCAAAATGATTTTGGTCCAATATTTGGTAGAATGTTTTGGAAAAAAGTACTTTGATTTCAGTAAGTAAGTCTGCATCAGACTCTGACATTAAAATAACGAAATTAGAATTACAATTCAAGATGGAATTAGAGTTGAAGAAGCTGGAATTTCAAGAAAGTGAGAAAAAAACAATTACAATATAAAAAAGAGGAGAAAGAAAGACAATTACAATATGACAAAGAGGAAAGAGAGAGAAGAAAGAGAAAAAGAGAGGCAAATTGAATTACAAAAAGAGCAGATGCACATTCGGCTACAAGAAAATCAAATTGAGAGAGAGAGAGAGAGAGAGAGAGAGAGAGAGAGAGAGAGAGAGAGAGAGAGAGAGAGAGAGAGAGAGAGAGAGAGAGAGAGAGAGAGAGAGAGAGGGAGGGAGAGAGAGAAGAAAGAAAGGGAATATCAATGGAAAAAAAAGAGCTGGCAAGTGAAAAACACCTTCATACTTCAAATAAAATTTAAGTTTTGATTTAGCAAAGAATATTAGATTAGTGCCCCTTTCAGAGAAAAAGAAGTTGACAAATACTTCATTCGTTTTGAAAAGGTTTCAGTAAATTTAAAGTGGCCAAGGGAGCATTGGACTCAGTTATTGCAATGTGTACTCACTGGTAAGGCTAGTGAGATTTACACTTCACTGTCCGTTCACCAAAAAGGTGATTATGATGTGATTAAAGAATGCATTCTAAAGGGTTATGAGTTAGTCCCTGAAGCTTATCGGCAAAAATTCAGAAATTACAAAAAAGAACATGGACAAACTCATGTCGAATTCGCTAGAGATAAAGAGCAGTTGTTTGATAGATGGTGCTTAGCAAAGAAAGTCGAACAAGATTATCAAAATCTCAAGCAAATTATATTAATTGAAGAGTTCAAAAACTTTGCCCATAATGACGTTAAGTCTTATCTGATAAGCATATGATTGAAACCTTGGAGAATGCTGCTCGAGCTGCTGACGAATATTCTTTGACACATAAAGTTCCTTTTGTTAACAAGACTTCTACTCAACAGTCTTCTGGCACAAATGTATTTCAGCTTAATACCAGCCCTTTTAAAACTCAAACTAGCACAACTTTCGAAAATCAAACTTCAGAGAAGCTTGATTCTAGATCCTTGTCTCTTCCGACGTGTATCTATTGCAAGAAAAAAAGGACACGTTATTTCTGATTGCTACAAATTGAAAAATAGACATCAGAATCAAGACAGACCTGTTCCAAATGCTTTTATTTCTACGAGGTCGAGGTCACGGTCATTTATTGAAAACAAAACATTTGTTGGGTCTAATAAATCCCAGTCTGGTTTTATTATGGAGACTTATGAAGCATTCATATTGAAGGGTTCTATATCACTCTTGGGTGATTCAGCCAATCCCACCCCTATTAAAATTTTAAGGGACACAGGAGTTCTCAGAGTCTTTAATTGTCAAGTACTTTGCCTTTTTCTGAGAAGTCTTTTTCTAATGAAAGTATTCTTATTCTGACACGTGTATAGGTCAGGCTATTGATGAGGTCACTTTTACTCCTTGTTTGGATCAATCAGAAGGTATTGATCATAGTGATCCTCTTTTAACAACTCATTCTCTTTATTCTAATCAGGATGATAAACGACAGTCACTTGTCGTCGAACAGGAAAAAGATCCTAAGATTTCCTGTCTGTTTCAAAGGGCCATAAGTAACACTGAAGCCACTGAAATTCCTGTCTGTTATTTCATAAAAAATGGAATTCTTATGAGAAAATGGAGACCTCCCGAGGTACCTGCTGGTGATGAGTGGTCGGTGAACTATCAAATAGTAGTTACAAAACTTTACAGACAGGAAATACTTAATCTGGACCATGAAACTCCTTTGGCTGGTCATTTAGGGATTAATAAAACTTATCAGAATATCTTGACTCACTTCTATTGGCCAAAAATCAAAAGTGATGTTGCCAAATACTGTAGATCTTGTCATACTTGTATAATGGTGGGAAAACCCAATCAGAAGATACCTAAGGCTCATCTACAACATATTCCTGCCTTTGACGAACCCTTTAGTAGAATTATGGTTGAATGTGTAGGTCCTTTACCCAAGTAACTAATACCTGTTCACCATTATGTGTGCGTCAACAAGGTTTCCAGAGACAATTCTGTTGAGGAATATGAAAACTAAAAAAAATAGTAAAAGCTTTGATAAAGTCTTTTACTCAGTATGGCCTTCCTAAATCGGTTCAGTCTGATCAAGGTTCAAACTTCATGTTCGGAATTTTCCAACAAGTTATGTATGATTGGGCATTCAGCAATTCAACTCTTCTGCCTATCACCCTGAGAGCCAAGGGGCTTTAGAAAGATTCCATCAGACTTTCAAAAATATGATCCGAGCATATCGTTTTGATACAGATAAAGATTGGGATGAAGACATTCATTTACTATTGTTTGCTGTTAGAGAATCAGTTCAAGAATCTTTAGGCTTCAGTCTCTTTGAACTGGTTTTTGGACACACTGTGCGTGGACCATTGAAGTTATTGAAAGAGAAACTTCTCTCTAATGAAGATACTGAGATCAATCTTCTTGATTATGTTTCCGATTTTAGATACAAGCTGTCAAAGGCTTGTGAGGTTGCAAGAGCAAATCTGCACTCTGCTCAATCTAAAATGAAATCAAGATATGATAAAAAAAAATCGAAGGAAAGGAGTTTCCAGCCTGGTGATAGAGTCCTGGCTCTCTTACCAATGCCACAAAATCCTCTTCAAACCAAATATTATGGTCCCCACACAGTTGACAGGAAAATTAATGACTTAAATTACATCATAAATACTCCTGGGAGGCGCAAACAAAAACAACTCTGCCATATAAACATGCTTAAAGAGTATATTGAAAGAGATAGCCATGTTAAACATGTAATTAATTTAGTTGTACCTGTCACACTCAGTGAAGGAATATCATTAGATTCTACTGAAATTGAAATGACGAATCTGTGTAATTCAGAAATTATGAAAGATCTAGACCAGAAACTTTCACATTTGCAAGTGCAAGAAAGAAACGAACTGAAACAGTTATTATTTGAATATGAGCACTTATTTCCAGATGATCCTACAAGGACAAACAAAATTTTTCAGGACGTTAAAGTTGTAAATTCCGAACCTGTCAAACAACATCCATACAGGATGAATCAACTCAAACAGGAATACTTAGAAAAGGAAATTTAATATTTGCTGGAGAATGATTTTATCAAGCCCAGTAAAAAGTGATTTGAGTTTACCATGCATACTTGTTTCAAAACCAGATAAAACTTTCCGTATGTGCACTGATTATAGGAAGGTGATCAGTGTGACAAAAACAGATTCATTCCCATGACCAAGAATTGACGATTGTATTGATAAAATCGAGAATGCTAAGTATGTCACCAAAATTGACCTTCTGAAAGGATTTTGGCAGATTCCACTAACGGAAAGAGAAAAGGAAATATCGGCATTTGAGACTCCAGATGGACTTTACCAATATAAAATAATGTCATTCGGGATGAAAGGGTCACCAAGTACATTTCAACGTCTCACCTCTGGTCTAGAAAATTGTGATGCCTATAAAGATGACGTCATCATCTATATAGATTTTTTTATGTTGATTACTACGCCGACAAATATCCAAGAAGCATTTTTGTCTCACAGAATAATCCGAAGTTGTCCAAATGCGAAAAGTGTACCTTCATAGTTCGACGTCATTTTGTGTGAATGACTGTATTGGCCATAACATTTTTGACCTTGGGAAACTGTAGCGTTTGCAAAGGTTGGGGTGGGGTATTTCCAATATATTAAGTAAAATATTATGGAAGTTCCACCCTGGCTCGTGAAGTTATAAAGTTAAATTACTGACGAAATAGATGTACAGCTCTGAGCCCCCAGTCAGCACTGCCGACGGTTAAATTATATAGAACACGAAGATGAAATTCAAAATAAAAACAATTTAATACAGTCGATAATTTTAAATGATAAACTCAGTCACTCGTCCTCCAAGTGACAGCCTACTTTATCTCGTGATTTTCAGTGTGAGTTCGACTTTCCCCTGGCCTTTGGTTCCACTCATCTCTTTATTTCGTTCCTCCCACTCCTCCTGGACTTCACCTCTCCCGACCTCTCTCCTTCCTTCTCTTTTCTTCCGTCTCTCTATCGGAGACACTGGGACCACTATCACTGGTCTGTCCCTCGAAGCTTCCAGTGAAAACCACAAGGCATTAACATATGGTTTATCTAATCTCACCTCACACTAAATCATCAATTAATCATCAGATAAGGCTATTACTGTTTAGGTCACGCATACATACGCATCGAAATTCCCACACACTTCTTACAGGGTAATAACACAGTATCATACATACATCAATACATTGTGTCACATCAGTATATCCAAATATATATTTAATCTCATTGTACTTACAATATTACAACAACCAGACGCATGTCTGCACACTACACTCCCAAAAGCATACACAAATATTCAAATGTTCATATTACTAATTTTTCACACTGCAACCATTTCCAAGCCAACATTCAATTCAGCAATGGCAAAATCTATAATTGCATGGACAAATGTGTTAGTCTGCTATAACATAACCACATAGCGAATTATAATAATATTAACTCTTACGACGGCTAGCAAGCAATATGATATGATTCTTTACAAATATCAATTAATTCTTCAAAATATGCAAACATTTTAACATCACAAAATAATTCTTCCTACTACGATTCTAGTAATAATAATAAGTATATCTACGATCTACAATTAAATGCAGTCGCATTCAGCAAAGATCGAACAACTAGCTCACTGGCCTTCAGAAGCTGCACTTAGAATCATATCCTAAGATTTTTCTCCGCCAATAACGCATGGCTGATCGGAGTTGCTATCTTCTGGAAATCTTTCTAACGAACTATAGCGAACTAAATCTTGCTGGCGGGTCTAAGGATATCATACTAAGACAAACTAGGGTCCCGTCCCTATCTCGATTCTGACTGGGTAGCGCTGGGGCCCTGTCCAATCGACTAAGCGACCAATTCAACCTGGCTGTCAGTCTGCGGAACAAGAAGATAAGGCATGTACACTCCTTCGGGCAACTTCTCTGATCTGCACAAGCGCTTCCACACCAAGGTGATAATTGCGCTTCTGACGGCCTTGGTTATTCCCACCCTAGCCACTGCAAACGTACGTAAGGGATAGTGTTAGCCTGCGGTCATGTTTATCATTAAACAATGGCTTGTCCGAATTACTTTGATTATACATGTTTCTATACTGTTCTGGGTCGGTTAAAACGTGACACCAACCATGGCAAATTTCCTCCCAGTTACCGATTAGTCATAACCACAGTTATCTTTGCTGTTTAAATTGTTTCATTAATTTTGTCATGTTTAATGAAGACAAATCATGATGTAAATTTACGTGATTTTATGACCTCTGATTTTGTTTTATTGCTCTATTTGACACAACCTCGTTAGACCATACCTCTATTTGACACAACATTGTTAGAACATACCTCAGTTCAAGACCCCGTCACTTACAACAATTAACATTTCAATGGCTCCAATGTTCTTGTTGACTTTTGGGACTTAAGGCCATTTCTTAGTGTAAGAAAGCTATTCGTTGCGGCCAGTATAACTGGTGGATTATCTGCAAGGGAACAAAGCGAATTTACCACGCAAAGAAAGCTACTGGCAGCTTTCTTACATCAATTGCTTGAATAATAATATTACACAAAGGGAGCAGTAAAGACCCATAGTTAGCTTTTCTTCACTACTTGATTAAATTAGACAAGCAATACAAAGTAAGTGCGTACAGTAGCATTAATGACGTACAATACAATACCATGAAAGTAAGTACAATGCCATTTAAGCATGTACAATAACGTGTAAGGAAGCCAATTAACATGAAAGAACGCGAAATACCGACGTACAATACTATGAGAGGATGTACAGTAACATGTAAGAACGTACAACAACATGTATAAAGGTACAGCATAATGTAAAGACATACAATAACATCAGAGCCGTAGCTAAGGGGGGGGGGGGGGGGGGGGGGGGAAGAGGGGGACAGATGTCTCTGCGCCAGACTAGTGGGCACGCGAAAATGGGTTTTGAAATAGATTGCATTGGGTGATGGTGGTTTTATTAATGAAAATAATGGGTTCCGGAATTGGGGGGGGGGGGGGTACTAAAATATGAATCTTGTTTCCGGGCTGCAAACACTCTAGCTACGCCTCTGAATAACATGCAAGAGTGTGCAATACCGTGTAAGGACGCACCACTAACATGTATAAACGTACAATGCAATGTAGGGAACTAATAGTTCATGTACCACTGAAGACGTTCAATATCATCTAAGGAAACACACTACCAGGTAAGAACTACAACAAAATGTATGTAAGTACAACTTATTGAAAGGTCGTACAATCACATGTAATAATGTATAATACCAAGTAAGGCTATGCAATGCAATATCATACAAGGGCGTATAATACCATGTAAGGCCGTACAATGCCGTGTTAGAGTAGTAAGATGTGCAATACAATATTAGAATACACAATACCATGTAAGGAAGTACAACCCCATGTATGGTCGTACAATAATGTGTAAAACATAAATTACCATGTAATGTATAAAAAACGTACAGTACAATGTAAAGAAGAATATTACAAAGTAATACGTACAATAACTTTTGAGGACTTACAATACCATATAATATGAATACCATATTTTTAACGCGAAATATGTATGGTTTAATACACTAACTGTTACATTAATGAATCAATTTCGGTTTTGTTTTTCCAAATTTTATCACGTTGACTATTAATTTCATTTTGTACTTTCTCAACCTCCGTTTCAACCTCAAAGCAACGTTGTGTTTCAAGGTGATATTTTTCGCTTGATTGTTTTATAGTTTCGTCGAGTTTCTTAGTACATGCATTAAGATCTTTCCCTGCAGTATTATCAGTAGTGACGAGGGTTGATGTGGCAATCCCAAATTTTGTATAACCGTGTTAGACCTATTTTGGATCTTATAGCAATAACTAATGGTTGCTCTCGACCGCATAAATTTGCTATTTTCATTTCATCACCGATCGATGAATATGTTGCATTTTTAGGTATAATGATTGGCAATTTTAATAAATAAATAAAAATAATGATAAGAAAAAAAAATTTTATAAGAAAATATGTAGAATAAAAATATAAAATAACAGGAAGAGAAATAGTAGTATTATTCAGGTTTTGACTCAATAGCACGTAAAAATGTTGTTATGTTGTTTTCATGATTACAAATGATATATCATAAACAAAAATAAGGATTTAACATCTTCCAGAGGAATACTAGCAGTTTACCAATCTGTTATAATCATCAATTTTATTTTTTTAATTTTATTTTTCAAGATTATTTTTCAATTTTATTTTTCTAATTTTATTTGAATAATATTACCTAATCATTTAGCATTTCATCAATAATTTCTCCGTTAGATATGTTTGTACAGGTTTCCACGTAAAAATAGATTATTACTACGGCTAGATACTTTTCACTATCATTTTATCAACACACTTTCCTTCCCGTTTTTCAGTTAGATCTCTCCAATCCGCACTGCTCTTATTCACGATATCAGCTGGTTTACCAACCTTTACCGCTTCAACAATTTCATTAATAAGCTCTCGATAAATTTCAATTTCCATAACAACACCTTGAAATAATCGTCGAAAAATATCAGCGGTTTCATTTGTTATTTTAACAGAGTTATTACCAGCTCGTATTGCAACAGCTAACACCTAATCGGTCAATATCCTGTATAACGTTTTCATGACATCTTTTACCAATCCAAAACCGGTCTTAGTACTTTTAGTACTAATATTCTTGTGCGTTGTGAAAACCAGCCTTTGCCATTGTTCAAAATTAAGTGGTAGAAATCCGTGTTCTAAATGAATATCTTTACTGTTATATGCAAGATCCACAGCGTTATCATAGTTCCTTAATTTGATATGGTCTGAAATCTCATTACTCAATTTAGCCATACCGAATTTGTACTCCGGTGGTTTATCATCTTGTGGATTTTTTTCCTCTATATCCTCGAATTCAGTTGAGGGAGGTACTGTATACTATTTTTCATCGATGACACATTATATTGCCTCAACATATTATGCAGTCTCAGCTGATATTCTAATTTCTTTTATTAATTCTTCGGTTTTAACATCCTGCTTTTCTAATTTTTAAGTTATTGGTTTGAACAATTGTTTTCTGCTTGTATTTTTGCCTGATAGAATCGCGAACATGTACATATTTCTTAACCGCTTCTAGTCGCCCTCGTGCTAGTCGCGTGGTTAATGCCTCACCGAGCATTATTGGTATATTATTACATTAAATATTGTAAAGTCTTATAAAGTATGGCCAAAAACAATAAGGTATTTTAATGTGAAACAAAAAATAATGTCACCATAATTTGTAGTGACCTAAAACAAGCTTGTTAATACAATCACAACAGTATCGTTTGTCATCTTAATTGCAACGCCCGATTTTCGTAATCTAGTCAGTGACTACTTCATGTTTGCAAGATCGAAATCCTCTTGTAGTCGCTGTTGACAAAATTTCTTCTAGTTCACGGTGTAACGCGTTTAAATAATCGTTGAATTTCATCTAATTTTTTTACAAAACAGTTTTTAATCCCTTTCGCTTTATTCAGCTTTATCCACACTTACATCGTGTATTAACAAATTCATATAACTTTGAAGTCCAACAAATTATTTAATAGCGGTAAGTTTCAATTCGTCCTTCATCTTACCGATTACTTTTTTGTTTATCGAGTCGTGAAACCCCGTCGACGGTGACACGTTAGATAGATCAAATCGTACACGATTGTTGTAAATATCCTGATACAGATTATTATTACAGTTACTACCTGGAATTTCATAAACCAACGAATATGTCTGTGTTTGTGGATAATAATCGCGCATTAAGCCATTTTTGCTTAGCAAACCAATATGGGTAATCAAGCATCATCCATTTCGATAAATCCATCACAGATGCTGCAAAATATACTGGCTTGTTTAGAAACATGTTGGTCTTTTCTTCATGATTAAGACGAGATTTTTATTCATATGTTATACCTGAATAATTGTTCGACTTATTGGCTTATTACGCCGTTGAATGATGTTAATATCAACCCGTTTTCGGATATTCTTCATGGCTTTACCAAACACAAAGCTGTTTATTAGTTTGAAAAGGTTCTTTTCAAAATCTGATTTTGATGATGTTCGTCTAGCTGTGTTATTGATAATATAGTTTTTAATCCATGTTGAATGATTAAACCGTAAGATTTTATGGTCTTGTGTAACAATCAATCCAACATCAACAGCTTGCTTTAAAAGCGCATAATGACAAACATTATTTGTTTGTTGAATAGATTAGGAATCGATAAACCGGTTGTTCGCAATGCTAGTTGTCGCTGATCAAGATTCGTTTGGATAAGTACGGATAATAGTTGTGCAAATCATGAAGAGACTCTGGGTAATCAATATCAGCCTCAATAAAATAGCTAAAATTATTGCGCATTTCCAAAGACAGATTATTAGTCTCAGTAAGAAATGTATCTGGTTTAACCCATTGGAAAATCCCATACGGCATTGGCATACACATTGCTCTACCATAAAGTTTGTTTATGTCCAGGTATCGGTTTAATTGGATCATGCGACGACATGTACGTGTATTTGTTATTCGCAGCAGAGACTTTACGCTAATATCACCGCGAATTCCTCGTTCGATAAAATGAGTTACAATAGCCCAGTCTTGAAAATACTAATGAACACACAAGTGTTTTAGTGACATCAGCCGAAAGATATTTGCGAATGAAGCTGATGCGTCTCAGCTCAAGGTAAGCAGTGTTGCATATGTTCATAACATGTTGGTGCAATGTAAGAGTACCTAGGTTTCATACTGACTGTGTGAATTTAATGTTGGTGTTGCTGATATGTATTGTTTGAGGTAAAGAATGTGAATGAGAACGTCTTTGTGCTATGATCAGTATGTCCTCAGTTGTATTATCATTCATCTTCTGCTTGTTACCTGTCACCCATGATTTCACATCAGAAATGCACATCTCAACTTCATTTGGGTGACTAGACTTTTTTATATATGTGGGTGTCATCAGTGTACAATTGGTGAGACACTGAATGATGATCAATGACATTTGTGAGCGGCTGAGTGATAAGAAAGAATGAAGTTAACAGGTCCACAAACAGACACCTGTGGAACACCACAACATAGATTAGCTGGGCTGGAGTGTATTCCATTGGCAGATACAATTTGTATCCTGTTAACTAAGTAGGATTTGAACCACTGTAATGCTGTATTTTGAATGCCAAATACATGCGGGAAACGGTGAAGTAATATATCATGGCTGTTGTGTCAAATGCTGAAAACCAGTCAAGGAGGGTGAGGACTGTAATCTTTCCACTATCCAAAGCAGAGAGAATGTCAATAACTACTTTCAGAAGAGTAGTTTCAGTACTGTGGCAAGGGCGATATGCAGACTCTACATTGCTAAAAAGACTTTGACTTCAAATGAGATATACGCTTGGTTAGAACAACTTTTTCATAGAGTTTTTAAATGAACGAAAGATTAGAAACTGGGCGGTAGTTCTTTAAATCGTTATGGTCAAGTGTTGGTTTCTTCATCAGGGGCTTTACTATGGCAGTTTTGAAAAATGATGGGAATTCTCTGGCTGAGAGAGAGATATTAATAATATTGAGTCTAAGCACTCAAGCAGTGATGTTGGAATTGGATCAAGATCACATGAATATGGTGCACTCTTCATCACGATTGTCCGTACTAAATTCATACAGACAGGTTCAAATGGTCCTAATTGTTGTCACTGAAATTCTATATCGTAACTGTAATGTGGCGATGAAGCAATTGAAATTGTGTTGTCAAGCAAATCGTTAATGGCTTGTACCTACTCACGGAAGAAATTTGTAGATAGGTCCGGTAAGTCTACTGGAGCGAAGGTAGTTGGAAGTGGTGTATGTTTGTTCCTTGACATTAGCTGGAACTCTCCATGATCTTAGTATTGTAGTGGGATAATTTGACTATATATACTATGTTTGTGACGTTCTTCTTATCGGCTTCATAGATTTGTTTATGAATAGTGAATCTGGTGGAAAGCCAAGCCTCTCTGCTTTACGGCGGTGTCTTTTAGCAATGCGAAGCTGGTCCCTAACACTGCTATACCGCAGAGAACACTTTTTAATTGATACTCTGTACTTGGTGGTAGGGGCATGTTTTTCATGCAATAAACGCAGGCAGTTATGGAGTTGTTCTGCTGTAGGAGGTAAGAAAGTTGTTAGGTTTTCTTGAATGTAATACATTAATTTGGTTATATTTATCATGCGGAGGTTTCTTTTAGTAGCAAATAAAGATGGAGGGTTAGAGACTGAGTTCATGAGATATAATGGTGGGTCGCAAAATATTATCATCAATATTAAAAATATTAAAAATGGACTGACATTTGTTCCAGCGTGAGTGTTGTTTGGACTAGTTCAAACGATAGGTGGCAGAAATTGAAGGTTGTTTTGTACTTAAGACATGTTTGTAAGACGCACAAGGCCATGTAAGAATGTATAATGTCATGTACAGACGTACAATGCCATATTATGACATACCAAGACCAAATGAATATTAACATAATCTTGCAATATACAGTTTATTTTGATGACGGAACAAAAGTATTTAATTCATCTTTGTATTCAGTTCAATTTGATTGCCTTTTGTCAACTTTAGAAAAGGTTTTGCTAAAGTACAGCTTGATAAATAATGTGTATCATTGATATGCAATAGTATGAATGGTAAAATAGGAAATATTTTAATAGATATGTATAGAAACCTAAAATGCTGTGTCCGAACACAAAAACGTTTGTGTCCGAAACCTAAACGTTTGTGTCCGAAACCTAAACGTTTGTGTCCGAAACCTAAACGTTTGTGTCCGAAACCTAACCGTTTGTGTCCGAAACCTAAACGTTTGTGTCCAAAACCTAAATGTTTGTGTCCAAACACCTAAACGTTTAATTACTTACTTCGATTGTACATTAGGTACAAGTCAAGGATAACATTTATTTGGATATGAAGTAGCTTTACTGTATCATAACATAATCAGGGTGAAGTACAGTACACATATCACGAATATCTTCAGAGATTCAACACCTATTCGAGCTTCAGGGGTGTTAGCATGAGCTCATATCATATCACATCCTTACGCAAAGAAAAAAGCTTCAAGGATTTCGAATTAACAAAAAAAAAACATTTGACTGCTGACATTTGACTGCTTTGGTGTAGATGGTACTTTTAAAATGTTTAATTCTGTAATAGAACCGATTGTATTGTATGGGTAAGAAAGTTAGGGATATTAATTTAGTAGACATGTTATGCAGCATTTGCAAACAGTGTCGAGGTAGATCCTAAAACTACCAATAATGTATTGTCTTGGGGGAGAGCGGAATATACGTACTTTGTATTTCGTAAGTTTTACGATGTATAAAGTACTGGTTGAAAGTTGTAACAATACCTATACCAATGTTTTTATTTAACATTGAAACGATTACATGAAACTAACCTGGTCACATGGGCTACCAAAGTTATAGACATGTTATTTCGTTTATGTTTATGGATATATCTAGTTAAATCAAGTGGTTGGAGACGAAAAACAATATTTCTTCACTATTTTTGCAAAGAGTTAAGGATTCGAAACTAAAATACTTACAAATTGATATTAACAATTGACATAAATACTTTTCATTTGGATTATCATATTTTTTTATGAAGTTACTTTCTAAATATGGGTGCTCAGTGGCTATTCTGAAAACGCAGACAAATAGGCATAGTTGGATTGATGGAAATAAAAGGTATTGTGAACTAAGCCGGAAATCTAAATGCTGTTGTTGTTTGTTTTGGTAGATGATGAATTAATGTTTGTTTGTGTTTGTCCAGCTTCTAAGATTTAAGAAAGAAATGTTTTAAGAAGTTTATTATGTCGATCCGTCTGTAGAAAAACGTATATACCACACGACTCACCGTAATATATTGATTATAAATCTTTCTTGCAATGTCAAATCAGCTTTTCGTCTAATATAACCCTTGATATAAGTCAGACGAATGCTGAACAATATACTTAGAGGTAGTAACGTCTTTAACACAGTATGCAACGAGCATGTAAAATGATGTATCTATACTCATGATAAACGCCATATTTAGGCTATTTAAACCATGGCACACGTTATGCTATTTAAACCATGGCACACGTTAGGTTATTTAAACCATGGCACACGTTATGTTATTTAAACCATGGCACACGTTATGCTATTTAAACCATGGCACACGTTATGTTTACTTGTATTTTGCAATGTCGCTGGTGGCCTAAATAAATGAATACAGTATTATTACAAGTAGTAGTAGTTGTTGTTGTTTTTGTATCATTATTAATGTTGTTGTTGATGATGATGTTGTTTATGTGACACTTTTAAAGCAAAATTATCGCTGATACAATCCTGCAAGATACACTTTATCACTGATACAATCCTGCAAGATACACTTTATCGCTGATACAATCCTGCAAGATACACTTTATCGCTGATACAATCCTGCAAGATACACTTTATCGCTGATACAATCCTGCAAGATACACTTTATCGCTGATGCAATCCTGCAAGATACACTTTATCGCTGATACAATCCTGCAAGATACACTTTATCGCTGATACAATCCTGCAAGATACACTTTATCGCTGATACAATCCTGCAAGATACACTTTATCGCTGATACAATCCTGCAAGATACACTTTATCACTGATACAATCCTGCAAGATACACTTCACTTTGTCGACGGAACAAAAACATTCAATACATCAGTGTATTTACTTGCAAAGCAACGAAAAGGCGAACAAAACATTTCCACAAACATTAAAATGTAATATTTTGTGTTTCTAAATTCACCAGTGTATACTAACTTGGGAAGGGTCGATCATGTTATTGTTATGTTTATTATCCGCTATTTTCTACTAAATAGGGAAAGGTTCATTGAGTTATTGCTGTCTTTATTAGTCCACTGTATACATTGGCACATGACTGAGACAGGTGGAAAGAACTGGTCAGATGTTCAGCAGCACTGCGCCTCGACGACCACGCTATGTCAAGAGACTGATGATGATGAGTGTAAAATAAATAGGGAAGGGTCCATTGATGTTATTGTTGTGTTTATTAATCCACTAGTTTATACTAAATAGGGAAGGGTCCATTGATGTTATTGTTGTGTTTATTAATCGACTAGTTTATACTAAATAGGGACGGGTCCATTGATGTTATTGTTGTGTTTATTAATCGACTAGTTTATACTAAATAGGGAAGGGTCCATTGATGTTATTGTTGTGTTTATTAATCGACTAGTTTATACTAAATAGGGAAGGGTCCATTGATGTTATTGTTGTGTTTATTAATCGACTAGTTTATACTAAATAGGGAAGGGTCCATTGATGTTATTGTTGTGTTTATTAATCGACTAGTTTATACTAAATAGGGAAGGGTCCATTGATGTTATTGTTGTGTTTATTAATCGACTAGTTTATACTAAATAGGGAAGGGTCCATTGATGTTATTGTTGTGTTTATTAATCGACTAGTTTATACTAAATAGGGAAGGGTCCATTGATGTTATTGTTGTGTTTATTAATCGACTAGTTTATACTAAATAGGGAAGGGTCCATTGATGTCATTGTTGTGTTTATTAATCGACTAGTTTATACTAAATAGGGAAGGGTATCTGAGTCGTTGTTGTGTTAATTGATCCACCAGTGTCTACTGAAAAAGGTAGCAACCATGATGTTTTCCCTTGAAATGATGATATATAGTCTGACAATCCTGAACTACGTCTTTGGATCGACGGCTCTATACCAATTTTATTTTGCTATCTTTAGCATATATGACATCCTATTGATTGTTTCACATGGCAGACTGCATATCAAAACAATTAGAACTAAATAACTGAGACATCATTGGAAATTTCAGAAAGCATCATTTATCTCCTTGAACTAAAAAAATCGTCTGCGATAACATACAATTCTTGAAGTGTCTCTTAAAAGCATTTAGTTTGGTTTCTATAAAAATGACGATAATTGTACAAACAATAAGTCAAGTAACTGACAATGACTATAATTGTACAGACAATAAGTCAAGGTACTGACCAATGACGATAATTGTACAGACAATAAGTCAAGGTACTGACCAATGACAATAATTGTACAGACAATAAGTCAAGGTACTGACCAATTGTACGGACAACAAGTCAAGTAACTGACCAGTGAGATGCGTAATAAGTTGTATCAAATAAAATGTTTGGAAGGCTATACTGTTTATGTAAAATTTAAAAAGAAATTATGAAGGGTACAATGTTAAAATTT
The DNA here is from genome assembly GCA_029339505.1 of Unio delphinus. Lineage (NCBI taxonomy): Eukaryota > Metazoa > Mollusca > Bivalvia > Unionida > Unionidae > Unio > Unio delphinus. Next base: position 2,362,244 of record JAQISU010000101.1, read on the forward strand.
TTCCCAATTTTTTATTTATTTATTTTTTTATTTTTATTTTTTGTCGTATATTGCAAAAGCATGCTTCCTGTTGTAAGTAAAGAAAATGGATTGATTTATTCCATCCTTCTTCTTTCAATTGTATTCTTATAAGACTGAAGAACCTCTACCCTTTAGGTCCTTTACATAGATCACAAGCCAAATGGTGACGTACTAACTTTCAGAATAAAGTACAAGGTGTTTAATCCATTGGCAGATGATGTTAAGCTTAAATATCAATACAAAACAGAAAGTCAACCACAAAATTAGCATTTCTCATAAGTAGAATCTCGTAGACAAAAAATAAATGAAGATTCGCAAATGTTATTATTATCACTGTGTAAATTTATATACAGTAAATATTTATTCAGCGTATTTATATAAAGAATCTACTTACAGTGCGAAAAGTAGCAATCAGATTTCAGCCGGATGCTTTCACGCGAGGACCCGTATAAACGGTAAGATTAAAAAAAGACATGCTATCATCTCCATCGTTTCTTCGGTGATGCAATTTATATGACCACATGGTAAAACAATATAGATATATTATTATTATTATTATTATTATTATTATTAGTGTGTGTGTGTGTGTGTGTGTGTGTGTGTGTGTGTGTGTGTGTGTGTGTGTCTGTGTGTGTGTGTGTGTGTTTGTGTTTCTTTAATTTGTATTGTTAGTTTGTTCTTAATGATTGTATTAAGTACTTAAATGTGTCCAAGATCAAGTTCATTCATTTGTTAAACAACATAATGCATATTTAATATATCTCTATGAAGGTTAAATATTTTGATCATTATCAGCAGAGTGAAATATGTGTATTTGTTCTGGGTCTGCGACATTGGAATTCCTCCTTAACTACAACCTGGTCGCCTTATGTTTACCACATTCTGTATTAAAATTTTAGTTAAAGATTTTATCTTGTTGACAACTTAGAATTGTCTAGAAATGTAATTCTGATTCTCATCCTGGTTCTACTGTAGTCTTATTTTTATAAACTGTTGTTTACTTGATAAATTATTCATTCTTTAAGCAGAATCAGTCTTAATGTTGTGTTCAATATTTCATTTGTTTGGAATTATTTGTTTAAAGTGTTATACGACCTGGTAATCTATGATATTCTTTGACTTGAACATTAATTTGGATTTATAAGAACAGTTGTTGATAATATAATTGTGAGACACAAAAAGAACTGTTACCAGATCGCCACACTACAGGACTCTGGCACATTAGCACATTCGAGACTATGGGTATATCAACCATTTCAATAATATTTGGAATACTGCTGGAATTCAGTTGAAACTTTATATAATTGAACTTGTGACAGAAAGTTTAGGTCTTTGGAAGATTTAATTAATAATAATGTAAGTTCCTTTTAAATTTTTTACTTTGCATTCAAAACTATTTGCGCTAGCGCAAGGATATTTGTGATGAGGGGTGAACAGGTCTGGTTAGGCCATAGTGTACAAAGAAAGCTAGACCCATTGGGTCAGCTAAACAAAGGAAATTGATCACGTGACTCATTTTAAGGCGTATGAATATAGGGTAATCATTCTCAGAGTCACTTGCAGCATAATTCTCTTGTAAATACGGGTTGTCTATTTTATTGATCAAGATTTATTTTTCTTCTTTCTACCTTGCTATTGCTTTACTGTAACTGTTTTTTAACACTATTATCACTCATACTTATAAATATTTGTTTTCTTGCTCGCGTTCTGGAAAGGTAAAGGTGAGTAAAAATATTTGTGTTCTGTTTTGTGTTTTTGTAATTTTTATTTACATAGTCATCAGCTAATGTCTCCCAGACAATGACTAAAGCACTTATTTTGAGTCATTCCCTTAGTAAATGGTTCGATCGGCATTTGAAGTTCGGTTCGGATCTTAAACTAGTTCCTTCTTTCAACATAACGGAATATTGAAAAGCACACATGAAGGGAGTGGGGGGGGGGGGAGGCGCACTATCAAAATGTTAGTGCTATAGTGCTACATGACATGAGTGAAGTGCAAGTAAGAAACCCTGATATTGTTATTCTAATGACCGGTGATAACGATGTAAACGCAGATACATCGCCAGAGGCTACTATTGCACATAAGATGGTCGTCTTGGCTACGGTTTTACATATGATGGTCGTCTTGGCTACGGTTTTACATAAGATGGTCGTCTTGGCTACGGTTTTACATAAGATGGTCGTCTTGGTTACGGTTTTACATAAGATGGTCGTCTCGGCTACGGTTTTACATAAGATGGTCGTCTTGGCTACGGTTTTACATATGATGGTCGTCTTGGCTACGGTTTTACATAAGATGGTCGTCTTGGCTACGGTTTTACATAAGATGGTCGTCTTGGCTACGGTTTAACATAAGATGGTCGTCTCGGCTATGGTTTTACATAAGATGGTCGTCTTGGCTACGGTTTTACATAAGATGGTCGTCTTGGCTACGGTTTTACATAAGATGGTCGTCTCGGCTATGGTTTTACATAAGATGGTCGTCTTGGCAACGGTTTTACATAGGAAATATAGGGTACAACATATCGTTCTTTGTCAGCTCATGCCTCGATTTCCGGAAAGGTTACACGAAGTGGGGGTCGCGGAAATACTTTACCAAGACAAAGAAGCAGCCGATAAAATTTACAAGGAAATGTATTGTAAATTGGCGAAAGAGGTCAATGATATTGTGAAAGCTGAAGTGGCGGCTTATCATTATATAATATTTGGGATCACAATGGCAAATTTGCTTTCAATAGGCCTCAGGTCATGGGGAAATTTCGCTCAGATGGCATTCATTTGTCCCCTAAAGGACAGTGGCACCTTTATAAGTCACTACGCGGGACTCTTCTCAATGCGTTATAAATTAATAATAATAATAATAATAATAATAATAATAATAATAATAATAATAATAATAATGAGGACTTTGTATTTCGCCTAATCTTTCGAAGCTCTAAGCGCTTTACACTATCAATAATGATATGACTACACTACAGAATAATAAATGACAAAAACAATGAAATCGGAAAACATAACAAACATGCTGAAAACATATAAGATACAAAACATGATTAGGTCGCTAAGTTTGTCCCTGCAGTCGAAACAGGTGAGTCTTAAGAGCAATCTTAAAAGGGACCACTGTGTCTTTGTGTCTACTTTCAATGGGCAATTCGTTCCACGTCGCGGGGCCCTGGTGTGCAAACGAACGTTGTCCATATGACTTTGTTTTCACCTTGGGAACAATGATTATACGATTATCAGAAGAAGAGCATAAGGATCTAGCTGGTGTATATACATGGGTGAGGCTGGATATGTATGTTGGACTGGAGTCTGTCATTAAAACACAGCACAGAGAACAAATTTTGCGTTTGATTCTGTATCGAATTGATAGCCAGTGTAGGGTACAGAGCAGTGGTGAGGTGTGCTCTGATCGAGGTACTCTAAAGATGATCCGTGCAGCTGTATTTTGAACTTTTTGAAGTTTCTGGAGTAAATATTGTGATGAACCAGACAGAATTGAGTTACAATAGTCCAGTCTTGAAAGTACTAATGAACACACAAGTGTTTTAGTGGCATCAATTTAAAGATATTTACGAATGGAACTGATGCGTCTCAATTCAAGATATGCAGCCTTGCATTTGTTCATGACATTTTGGTGCAATGTGAGAGTACTGTCTAGAGTAACGCCTAGGTTCCGTACCGACTGAGAATTTAATTTTGGTGTTGCTGACATTTATTATCTGAGGTAAAGGATGTGAATGAGAAAGTCATTGTGTTGTGATCAGAATAGCTTCAGTTTTATCATCATTCATCTGCAGCTTGTTACATGTCATCCATAAATTCACATCAAAAATGCACTTCTCTACTCCATGGATGGTAGCATCAACTTCAGTTGGGTGGCTAGACTTGTATATTTGGGCGTCATTTACATACAATTGGTGCGACACTTGTTGATGATCTATGACACTTGAGAGCGGCTGAGTATACAGAATGAAGAGAACAAGCCCAATAACGGAACCCTGTGGAACACAACAACATACGTCAACTGGGCTGGAGTGTATTCCATTTGCAGATATAATTTGTGTCCTGTTGACTAAGTAGAACTTGAACCACTGTAAGGCTATATTCTGAATACCAAATACATGCTGGAGACGGTGAAGTAATATATCAGCCTCATGGCCTGATAACAGGTCCATGCATGCCGGACCGCCATCTTTTGTACATACCTGTAGATAGTTCCATGTTTTATGTGATCTGCCCGTGAAAGGGGGGAGATAACAGGCCAGATCCCGTACCTTTCCGCTATTTATATTGTCTTTTTATATCAGCCTCTTGGCCTGATAACAGGTCCGGTGCATGCCGGAGCGCTATCTTCTGTACTTGCCGGTTCATATTCCAATTTATTATGTGATCTGCCCACGGATGGGAGATAACAGGCCAGGTCCCGTTCCTGTCCGCTATTTCTATCGTAATCTATATCAGGCGCTTGGCCTGATAACATGTCTGGTGCATGCCTGACCGCCAATTTCTATACAGACGCCATATTACTAAGAACGCAGTGTCCATTCCAGTATATTATACCGTATGAATAAGCTTAAATAATAAATAAAACTCAAATAAATAAATAAAATTAGGTAAACATATACATCACTTTCTCATTAATGTTTGTTGGAGCATATTCCAGTTAACAATAGCGGGCCTTGTTCCTATTACACATGCAGAGTAGCCCGTATTACTTGTTTTATTGCTTTATGTTCGCTACAAAATTTATTCTAACTTTATCAGGTCATGGCACCCAAGCGCAAAGCATCGGCTGGGGTAGGGCAGCCGGTAAAGAGGGTTCAATCCACCAGTTCTCGGAGTAGGTCTAGGTAGCAGCAAGAACAGCAACATGCGTCGGGAGCGAGACACACAGCAGTGACAGCCGACCAAGCTACCATCGACCGGATAGCCCAGCAGGTGGTACAGCAGATTACACCTGTCATCACTGCAAAGGGGGACAAAAGGTTGGACCACATCTTGGGGATTCTACAAGGGACCACTCAGGTACATCAACCTGCCATGTCATCGCTGGAACAGGAACAAAAGCCTCCTGCGAGCTCCAGAGCCCTAATCGAACAAATTGTCCAAGAGTTAGTTGGGGATAGCACAGGCTACCTCGGCTTTAACAGGACTCTCAGGTATAGGTACTCCGAATGATTTGTTAACACCAGTTACAACTTTGGACGCACACAGTCAATCTAACTTTGTTAGTACATCAATCGATATAACTGCGTCGGTACCTGAAAAAATAAAGCAACAGATTTGGACGGGTGGCGTACATAGATTTTCACACACTCCTTTCCACATCCACAGACAATACATATACATTACAGTTGGATAAGACAGCAAATACATCTGAATTGAACTTAGTCCCCATTTACAAGACATTCCCGTTCTTCATCAGTCAGTGGTTGACAGCATGGAACAGATTTACTTCGGTTATATGCATGAGCACTATTCTATCTCATCACATGGAAGTCGTGATGAAGTTGTCTGAAAGCAGGGCTCATTGGAAATATTATGATGAGCAGTTTAGACACATGATAGAGCAGGGAGAAGCAAAGTGTGGTGCCACCCACCTTGAACTTTATTTTCGATCAGTTCTTAACAGTATAGGTGACAGGGCGGCCGCCAACACTGCCACAATACCACCCTCTGTCTCAGAAGTTAATCCCAGGAAAGGAGCCTGTTTTAACCACCACAAGTGTCAATGCTACTGCCCGTAATATATCTTCTCGGTACAAACAGCTTCTGTTTCGAGCTATGTTTTCATTGGCATTCCATGCTTTCTTGAGAATCGGGGAAATCATTGTACAGTCCCTTACCCTGCATATCCCTAATCTCTTGCACACCAATCAGTTTTCCCTGGACCACCGTTTCATTACCATAACGTTCAACACATTCAAACACATCCTGGGTCAGAAGTTCATTTTAAAAATTAATAAGAACAATAATGCTGCCGTTTGTCCGGTCTTAAATCTTCAGCGATATATCCATATACGAGGTTCAGGTCCAGGCCCAATATTTATGTATCTTCCTAAAAACACCTATAACTCTGGCGGAATTCAACGCGCAACTTAAAATTGCTCTGCAGTTCTGCAACTTTGATCCAAAATACTTCAAAAGTCATAGTTTTAGAACTGGAGCAGCAACAACTGCTGTGATGCAGGGCTTGTTGGATTCGTCAGTTGGGGCGATGGAAATCGGATGCGTTCAAACGATATATTAGATGTTCTGAACGTCATTCGAATCTATAGCTCCACTCTCGATCTAATTTTTTTAGCTCGCAAAGGGTTCCTTGTTGCATTCTGTTATATCCACCCCCATTTGCAATTTCCATCAGTATCATAACTTGAGTAATTATCACGTCAACATTCATGCCTACAGTACATATCGATAGCGCATATCACATTAATTTCATATTCACATAAATACACGCGCAAAGGATGCTTTCCCTTTCAGGTCTAGTGTGTACACAGACCTGACCACACGGTCTAGTGGGTACACAGACCTGAGCACACTATCTAATCTAATAAGGGCAAGTGGGTTCACTGCCTACGAAGAGAACAGGAAAGATGCCCAGGAGGAACCTCTGCAGTATAATTTATACAGCCAGGAATCACTGGGTACATTGATGTTGCGGAAAGCACGAGGATAGAACAGCATTTAAAATTATCAGAAATTGCACTTATATACATTTCGCACATGGGAGTCACACATGTCCGTCAGCAAGGTGTTAGGGGTCGTTGTTAATGCCGACCACTGTCCATTTTGGCGCTGCACAGGCCACGTGCAAAGTAGGTTAATTGCATGGTTCCTGTGTTATGGCCGTCTCAGCTCCCAAGTGGATTGTTTTGGGGCTGATATTTTATAAAGTTAGATCAGATCCGATCAGTCAGATCGGAATGTCAACTAAATTGTTTATCATATACTTTATATACATATAACTCTATGCATATTAGATCATAGGAAAATCTGTTGTATGAATATAATAATGTTTTTCAATACAATTGTCACGTACATGGCCTGCATCAACAAACTGTGTTACAGCGTTTTCGTTATCATCAAATTCGTACTTCATCCTTACTGTGGTTGTCCGCTCATGCACGCTTCATCACAATGGAAATAAATTATTTGCTGAAGGTTTAACAACTTGTTGGTGTTCGCTCTTTTCTTTTACTTAGCTTAAGACTATAGAGTCTTACCAATTTCTCTTGAATCTTATTATGGCCTTCACAACTAGTCTATGACCCTAGAAAAACGTTTTACGGCCATCACAGATAGCGTTTGAACATCTGAATAGTTTTCGCTATAAGGTCATCACAGCTATGGTAGGTCCCTATGACTAGCTTTATCTATAAGGGCATCGCAGCTAAGTAATATCCCTATGGAAGGTTTAAGGGGCATCTCATAATGTATGTCCAAAAAAATGACTTTAGGGCCATCACAGGTAGGCTGTTTCTCTAGGACCAATATTAGATATAGGGTCGTCCCAGCGTTGTCTCCAGGAACAGTTTTCGGGTCATCACAGCTAGGGTAAATCTCTAGAGACAGTTTTATCTATGGGGCTATCACAGCTAGGGTAAATCTCTAGAGACAGTTTTATCTATAGGGCTATCACAGCTAGGGTAAATCTCTAGAGACAGTTTTACCTATAGGGCTATCACAGCTAGGATAAATCTCTAGAGACAGTGTTATCTATAGGGCTATCACAGCTAGGGTAAATCTCTAGAGACAGTTTTATCTATAGGGCTATCACAGCTATTTTATGTCCCTAGGAACAGTTTAGTTTTTGGACCATTACAGTAAGGGTATGTCATTAGGAAATTATTAGAACCATCACAGCAAGGGTATGTCATTAGGAAATTATTAGAACCATCACAGCAAGGGTATGTCATTAGGAAATTATTAGGACCATCACAGCAAGGGTATGTCATTAGGAAATTATTAGGACCATCACAGCAAGGTTATTCCATTAGGAAATTATTAGACCCATCACAGCAAGGGTATGTCATTAGGAAATTATTAGGACCATCACATCAAGGGTATGTCATTAGGAAAAGTATTCGGGCCATTACAACACGGGTGTGCCATTAAAAAGTTATTAGGCCCATCACAGCTAGGGTATGCCATAAGAAAATGTATTCGGGCCATCACAGCTAGGTAAGTAACAATGTCCTAGATACACGTGTATTTTAAGAAACCAGGTACGTCAGTTGCAGCGTGTTGTAAAGATTGATAGACATGTGTTCGAGTTAGTTTGGTGTCAGGAGGACGTGCCCGAGTGCACGAGCCACTAAAACACTTATGTGTTCATTACTGGGCTATTGTAACTCAATTATGTCTTTTTTGTCTCATTATCTGCTCCAGAAACTTCAAATAGTTCAAAACACAGCTGCTCGGATCATCCCTATAATACTACGATCAGAGCACACCTCCCCCGCTTCTCTGTATCCTACACTAGCTATCCATTTGATCCATAATCAAACACAAAATTTGTTCTCTATGCTACGTTTCACTGACGGATGCTAGTCAAACATACACACCCATGTGTGCACACCAACAAGATACTTACGCTCCTCTTCTAACAATCGTACTCATTACTCCCACCACGAAAACGAAGTCATATGGACAACGTTCTTTTCATACCAGGGCCCAGCAACGTGGAATGAATCGCCCTCTGTACGTAGGCACAAAGACAGTGATCCCATTCAAGAGTGCTCTTAAACCTCACCTATTTCGACTGCAAGAACAAACTTAAAGACCTAATAATGTTTCCAGCCTTAAATATTTTCAGTCTGTTCCTATGTTTTCTAATTTCATGGAGTTTCTGGTGTTTTCTTTATGTAGTCATATCATTATATATGTTGTAAAGCGCTTAGAGCTTGAACCGATTAGGCACTATACAAAGTCCTCATTATTAGTATTATTATAAGGCACTATACAAAGTCCTCATTAGTATTATTATAAGGCACTCTACAAAGTCCTCATTATTAGTATTATTATAAGGCACTATACAAAGTCCTCATTATTAAGTATTATTATAAGGCACTATACAAAGTCATCATTATTAGTATTATTATAAGGCACTATACAAAGTCATCATTATTAAGTATTATTAAAAGGCACTATACAAAGTCCTCATTATTAGCATTATTATGAAGCGCTATACAAAGTCCTCATTATTAGTTTTATTATAAGGCACTATACAAAGTCCTCATTATTAGTATTATTATAAGGCACTATACAAAGTCCTCATTATTAGTATTATTATAAAGCACTATACAAAGTCCTCATTATTAATATTATTATAAGGCACTATACAAAGTCCTCATTATTAGTATTATTATAAAGCACTATACAAAGTCCTCATTATTAGTATTATTATAAGACACTATACAAAGTCCTCATTAGTATTATTATGACTTAACTGACCAGCTGATTCAAGACGTGGTACATAACTGACCAACTGATTCAAGACGTAGTACAATTAAAACAGGTAACAAAATTCGATCTCACGATCTCACTGATTTTAACAACATTGGCTGCTTGCCAGGAAGAATATATATTTGTCACGTATCATGGCGAGGGCATTGACACAAAGTTCCAGGGTCACAAGGCAAAATTTCAATACTCGTGCGTAGTTACATGTGACGGTTGGTGGACGTACGGGAATGAACATTACGTGCTGTGAGTAGTATATGGGGACACTCTAGCGACAATGGGAAATCCAGTCAAAAAGGTCGGGGGAACATCTAGCGACAAGGGGAATTTAACAGGGGGAAATGTAACATGGAGCGAATGGGGAACTGAACATAGCGACAAGGATTGGGTCACTTTAGTGTCATTGGGACCTTAACGTTAAAAATGGGTATATCAAAATTAGTGTTAATGGGAATTTAACATGGGAATATCACATGGAGTTCTAAGGGAATTAAAAATTGGTGACTCAATTGTGTTTATAGGGTCAAAACTATTGATAGGGTAAAATGTACGTGTAGGAACAAAGGGCTGATAGGGACAAACATAGATATACAGAAAGAATCAAATACACATTGAAACACACAGAAAAGAGGGTAGAGATGGTCTAAAGAAAGACCCACAGATAATAAAAGTCTACGATATGGGTTCAAAACATTTATTCAAGTAAATACATGGGCTCTCTGGCCTGTGCTTTAGTCTAAGCACTATCTATTTAAAACATTCAAATCTGGACATGGAACAAATCAATTCACATGTTATCTATTTCTTGGATCTAGAAAAAAATACTTTTAAAATTAAAGTTTATGCCTTCAAAAAAAGACCCTATTTTACATACAACGCATAAGCATTTCATATAAGAATGACACTTTTCATACAACAAGTAATATCCATTTTTAAGAAAAAAGCTAAACCAAAACAAGTAAACAATCAAATAGGAGAAAGTTCATGTTGCTTTCTATATCCGTCACACACATTGTTTAAAATCTGGTCAGCTATCGATTGTGTCCCAGCGTAGATGTTTTCCATTACGTACCCCTTTCATTCGTAAATCTGCTTGAGTCTTACGCTCGATACTTGGTGTGTGAAATGATTTATCTTTCTCGCTTGGCAGTGTTAGTCACAATGAACTATAGGTCTTGGACGATGTCCCTTTTTATATGCTGACCAACATCGACGTGACCGTACGGTAAAGTGAAGTGATTGGAAAGCCGCCCTCTCTTTTGGTACACGACTTGATAGACTTTTTCCAAAGACCTACTGACGATTTGGTGTGTGGGTAAACGTACGATCTTGTGCGGTTCGTGGGTGGTCACTTTAAAAGTTTCATCCAGTCCAGACTTCAAGGCTTCTTTTAGCACGTCAAAGTTCACCACTCGACTGGTGCGATAATTGAGAGTCAATCCTTTCACTTTACATTCGGTGTGCATTTCTCCTTGACGGTTTTGGTATTCATAGACGTAATTTTTAGGGCCGCTACTTGCAAAACTTAGAATCTTGTCGTCGGGATGTTCATCTGTCCAGGCTCCTAAACGGTTTCCTTCGATGTCAGAGTGACGTTGACCGAGGCGATCGATGTAGATGTAACTGTCCGTGTCTAAATACAGGACGCGATCTCCTAGGAGTTCTAACACTTCGTACAATTTTAAGCTAGCATGGGCTGTCACGTAAGCCGCAATGATGACATTTCCAAATTTGTCGGCTTCTGCAAAGTCTAGTTCTTCTTCGTAATTAACTAAGATGACGTCCACGTGAATGATGTATTTGGTTTTGTCGTGAATCATCTGGAAGTAGCGGTAAGGTTCAGACAAATACTCCGTCTTGGGTAAAGACGGTCGTTGTGCCATCTTATCCCACAAGCAATTTAACACCAGACCTTCGAAACGTATTCGGTGGATGGCTGGGACTTAGAAAACCCTTAGATCGTGTACGAGTTTAACGGATGCTTATTTCACGGATGTCCCATGTGTTACCCTCAACGTGACACCAACAATCATTTTTTTCAACGGACCATGGAAGAGGAAAACGAACTGGAAATAATTCCCCGGAGATAATTAATGAAGCGTCTGAAATCTGTCAACGATTGTTTCAAGGTCGTGTAATGGATATCGGATTATATCGTAGTTTCATCGATGAACTTGCCGATGATTATTACAGTGATTAATCGCCGCGATTGATCATCGATTAGATATATAGCATTTAAATAAAATGATAGTACATCCTAGTATGAGTAGAGCAAGACCTATTTATGTCGTAAATTCACGATTACCAGCTTACAAAGTTACATATGGAGATGGACTCGGTAATATTGTTACAGGATTATTTACTCGAGTTGCTCCAAAATTACTTCCAATCGGTATAGAAATATCGTCAAAAGCTATTGGTGTTCTCCGTGATAAGATTGGTACAGAAATTGGCAACAAGGTATTTGATTTATTGGGTGTCGCCAAAGAAAAACTTATGTCATTAGCAAGGAGGAGAAAAACGATAAAATTAGAATCTACGAATCAAATGCCACCTAAGGTATGTAGCGCAATTAATAAAATGGTAAATGAGTGGCTGAGATCAGTTTCTTGTTCTGGTCTAAAACGATTAATTATTTAGATCCCCCACGTTAAAGTATAAATGTTTGAAGAAGAAATCGATGATGCTTTTGCTGTAAATGCTCCTGTACGAAGAAATCGTTCTATTCGTGATTATCAATATTTTTCGTATCGTGCCCAGAATGCTGATACGACGTCACGAATTGAACTTAGATTTGATGATACATCTAAGTATTTTCTACCATGTAAAGCATTCATTGAAGTAGAAGGACAACTATTAAAAAATGATGGTAATCCATATGTCGCCGCTGATAACCTCAAAGATATCCCGATTGGGTTTGTCAACAATGGCATAATGGCGCTATTTAGCAGCGCGCAGTATATAATTAATTCTACTAGAATTGAATCTATCGACAACGACGTTGATGTTGCAACCACAATAATAGGTTTAGCTAGATACTCTGACGATTTTATTAAATCTGCGAGTCATACGATGATGTTTGCAAAGGATACTATCAATAGCGCTAATTATAATTCATTTACGCTAAGACGACCAAAGAAGGTTACTGCTGCTAATGATGACGCTGATGTTGAGGCTGTTGTTATGGGTAATAATCCTAATTACAACGCACGAAAAAAGAATATAGACTCTCTTGGTAAATTTTCATGTGTGATTCCACTGTTGCATATATTTGGATTTTGTCGAGATGTACGAAAAGTTATCTTTGGTGCTAGTCATACTGTAGTGCTCACGCGAAGATCAACGGATGATTATGCTCTTCACCATGGTGCTCATCCTCTTACTGATGGTATTATAAAATTAACAAATTTAATTTTATGGATGCCAATTATGAATCCATCGTTGGATGTTGAGACACGATTGTTATCTTTTATGGATCAAGGAGGAAAATCATTATTGTCATTGTTGGATATCACAACAGCTACCACAACTAGTAACATTAGTGGTGTTTTCACTTGGCAACTTGCATTAACGAAAAATGTTTCCGCGCCAAGACACGTCTTTGTTGCGCAACAAAATTTTAATAGAACACAAAAAACTGCGGCTGCAAATGATAGTATACAATTGCGGTCTCATATAATATTTGATCAATGTGGCGTCAGCGAAGTATCATTGCGAATAAGTAATCAGCAAGAACAAGAAGAGCAACTTGTTCTCAAATACGATGACCATCAAATAGGACGAGTATATCATCGGTTGTGGTCTTATATGGGTCGTGATCAAAACGTCGATACTGGACTACAAATATAGCAGTGGGATTTTAAACAATTGTATCCGATTTATTACTTTTCATTGCAGCATCTTGATCTATCTAAACACTCGACTGTTGATGTAAAGTTTCAGGATCGTGTCGGCGATGTTCCTGGAGGATTTAGAGCAATCGCTGTTATTCTCAATGAAAAATATATGACACTTGAATGCGGAGGTGGAAAAATGCGAGTTATTGATGCACCAATAGAAAACATATAACTGGATAATTAGAATATTACTTACTAAATAAAATGTCGTATAATCATGTTAATGTCACCCTGACACCTTGTCAGGTAAAAAGAAACTTCAATCGAAAAATTCTACTGCGTGTGGTACAACGATAACGCTTAAAAAACAACAAATAACAGGTGGATCAAATAAATTATCGCTGACGAAAACTCAGATTAATCATTTCAATAAAGCATTAAAAGCTGGTACAGGAATCAAATTGACCTTTCCACAAGCTGCGATCGGTGACATGATTAAAACCGGTGGTATATTCCCGTTGTTAGCTGCAATTCCAGCGTTGAGTGCAGCAGCGGCCCCAGCGGTTGCTAAAGCAGCGGGCTAGGAGCTAGTTGTACCGCGGCAGGGCTTGCAGTAAAGAAAGCAACCGGTGGATCAGTTCGCGCTAAATACAAAAAAAAAGGGACGCGGATTCAGACTACCGGGAAGTCGGTTCACAAGACATTACAGACCCGGATAAGTTCTGTGGCTGAACAATCTTTGATTGAAAATCCTATGGATTTTCCAATGTCTAATATTGACCTCGCTGACGCAGTAAAGAAACTCCCAATAAAACATTTCAGAGGTGTATTCATGAAAGATCAATTACCAGCACGACCACATATCCCAGAAACTGGTATAATTAATCTAGATGACAACACTGGACCTGGAACTCATTGGGTTTGTTACGCAATATATCCAGCGTCGATTATTTATTTTGACTCGTATGGATTACCAGCGCCGAATGAATTTAACAATTATGTATCCAAAACTAAGGTTTCGTCAAAAATCCCAGTTTGGTACTCAACACTGCCCACGCAGACATTAACTGATCCTCCGATATGCGGACGAGAGGTTCTTAACGCATTGACAGCTATCTCGACGAGCTCCTAATTACCTCACAAAGCCATCCACGAGTACACGATGAGCAATCAAAAGATTTTTCAATCGTAAATTTCCCAATCACTTAAAGTGGAAATATACAATATAACATGGCAGATATTTTTGGGAGATCAGCATCACGTCCTTCTGCAGAAGGAGTTACTGTCGGACAGGTAAAAAAAATTATCAGGAGAGCTATCGCATCGATAGCAAACTTAGATGAATTAAAAAAATTACAGGATCAAATAAATACTTTTTCACTGATATGAAAAAACTACGCGACGAAAATAACGATCACATAACTAAATTTACTCAACTCCAGCAGGATATAATTGATTCCATCAAAACTCCCATAAATAATTTCTTTGGTGTTCCCCGTGTATACGATGATTTACATATCGCACAAGTAAAAGTCACCGTCGACAATTTACCAAAATTACGAACTGAGTTTGATTTTCATCTCGGTCAATTTAATAATTTACGTAAAAATTTTAGAAAAACTGATGATGCTATCGATAAATTTTTTGGTAGGGATATAAAACCAGATGACATTAAAACAACTCTGGAAAATATCACCACGGATCAACAAAAATCCACTGATGATATAACCTATATTTATAATCGATTAGGAGTTGGAGCAAAGATAGATCAATTTCAGATCACATAGCGATTATTAAAAAATCCATCGATGATATTAAAACATTCAACGATGCCATCAAAGATGATTTACCGAGGATGATAGCAATCATTGAAAAAACAAAAGTCCCTCATGCGAAAACCAACAACGTAGTATACACGATTCAATACGGATCATTTGCGTGGACACCATCCACTAATACGCTAAGTATCACTGCAACCGTCAAGGGGATTTATCAATTAACACTAGTAAAGCCGACTCAGTTTAATATATCATCGCTGAGTTCATCTGGGGTCACCAATACGATATCAACGATCATCGACAAGGATACAACTGAACAATTTACAATAAAATCCACTGATAATAATCTAGCTAGGGTTTCAATGTCGTGGTATGTTGAATTCGTAGCGGATTTAAGTAAACAACTAAACTGAAGTGAATTTAAGTAAATAAACTGAAATTGAAAATGATTTAAAAGATAAATGACCACATCTTAATATCGTTATGATACCGTCAAAGAGTTTCAGAGTAAACTACAAGCGCTGATTGAACAATACCGTATAAAAAAGAAAAAAATATCAGCGAAGAATTTCCATCATTGACGTATCCGTGTACTCGGTGTCTGGTGTTATTGCCGGCGCTGGAATAATACTATCTTCGGTTACAATGGTTGCCCCGGTTGTCGTTCCAATTTGTATATCTGAGGCGGAAACAATTGCGGAAGTATTTACCGGAATAACAAAAAAAAATATCATCATGTTCCCAACGTAAATTGCACGATTAAACGGTTAAACTTGTTATTGTGTCAAACGCGTATTCGGAATTGTCGATGTTGATTTCGTCATCGATCGACGACACAGTAATAACCGATGATTGTTCAATACAACGATATCAAAATTGGAAAACAATTTCAACAACGGCGTTAATAATAATGTCACAAAAACTGCTTCAACAAATAGTAGAAAATACCGCCACGACGAAAACAAAATCGATATCGCTGGTAACGAAAGTACCAGAGTTTAGCGTTGAATTTAATCCTCCGTTGGCAGCATCTGAGATAGCGATAACGCAGTTAAGATGCTTTTACAGCTGGCCAAATGTGCGATCAGAGCCATTTAATGGTAAACCCCCAACAACAGTTTTACATTTTTATGGAAAAAAAACAGGCACTGTTGAACCAGAAACGCATACTATACATTTACCTACTGGCGCATATGACATCGAAGATATCAACGAAGTAAGTATAGAATCTATTGAAGCAATCACAGGAAAAAATATCAATGACGTCCCAGATGGACCTGATAAATCCCCAATTGAAATAAAAGGACATGAACCATTGCTGTCAACGGTCATCGAGATAAATTCACCCGATTATTCCGTCGATATATACAACAGCTCAATTAGAACTTTATTAGGATATCCTGAGTATATCCCGGGCACCGTTGATATAAAAGATCTACCAAGCGATCCGCTAAAATCCGACTATGTATCGTCGAAGGAAGATTATCACGGTTTTGATGACCCTGTTAGTGTTCCTAAATTATCATTTGCGTTGCAATCCGATGATGATTTTCGTTTAAGTGTAGAGAGGGATAGTGGATCTTCTGTAGAAGCTACTACTTTATTTCTCCAACTTATTAATAGAGATTTTGAGCGATTTTGAGGTTATTTGGTAACGGCTATCAGTACACTCCCACCACGCCGCGATGATGTCATCAAGTACATACAAGTATGTAATCAAATTATCGCCGATATAGAACGTTTCAATTATCAAACGATTCAATTGGCTCTCGCTGATAAACAACATACAGCTGATCGTCCTGTAACGAGAACAGAATTTGCAGCACATTATAAAATCCGCGTTGAAGATAAATTTCCAGGATATAATGTACCGGGGATGCGAGGAAAACTCAGCGATACCATCGACGAATTCTTCCCACGGGTTCACACCGCGTGGTTGAATAGTCTTCCTGAGGTTCATTTTCAGTTACCGGAACCTAAAAAATCGGATTTCTTCGATGATAAATTACCCGCTGTTGATCCCAAGCTCAATTACAATTTTGACATTAGTTTTCTACGACCCCAAGATATTTATCAAAAGTATTAATTTTATGTCTACGACGGAACAGAAACTGATACACTTAGACGTTACGAATACAACGATTATGGTAGAATAATATGGCTATTTGCTCTTGTCGCTCAAGGTGTATTTGTGATCACAGAGAAAAGTTTATTTGTGATCTTCAACGCGAAGGAACAATTATTTCAAACAAAGCTAAACCAGCTTCGAGATTATCTGCAACGATCTCTGCTACTCGATTTAACAACTTCACGTGATACAATCAAGCAACAACAACAACAACAACTAAATCAAATTATCGCCGATATGAACTACCTCAATGATAGATTGTTATCTCTCATGTACGAAGATAAATCTCCAATGAGAGAAAAATTCAAAAGAGTATTTTCAGTCACCAATGATAATTTAGTCTTTATGAAATTTCCAGGATGGGATGTACCAGCGATGAAATCGTCGCTGAAAAACTTATTGACGAATTTTTCCCACAAATTCATGCATTATGGTTTAAAATAAATCTCCCGAAGGAAATTTTAACGTCGACGAATTCAGTATTCAACAATAACAAACACAGATCACCAGGCAACCTTGATATATCATCAGTTATTGCGATACACGTTATTTGTGATGCAGTGTTAGGGAGTTATGCAATCGACGTTTCAAAATCAGATAACGCTGATCTAGGATATATCCTATACACATTTTCCCCGAATGTTTCCCCGGGGAGTTTAATTGAATCCGCCTCATTTAACCTACTTGGAAACAACTAATAGACTTATAACAAGGATGAATTTGAGAATAACCGACCAGGAAATTTCGCTGATTGATCTTCGGGGGGAACAATTACAAATGGCATAAGATGTGAAGTCGTGAAAATCGGAAAGATTTTCCAAGGACTTTCGTCGTGAAAATCCCTTCAGGATTTCAACAAGCAATTTCAATCAATAAATTGTAAATAAATTTATTTTTGATGATGGAAAATCATTTTATGATGATTTTTTTATGCATTTTTTACTGATTTTAATACATTTTTGATGCATTTTTACTGCATTCAGCGGAAAATCTCGAAGAAATTTTAAGGTCAAGTAGTCGATTTTCCATGTTATTTCTCGTAGACTTTTTCCACTTCGATGAACTTTTAGTGATTTTTTGATAATTTTTGATGATTTTTTTTATGATTTTTGATGATTTTTGTCTGGTTTTTTTTTATTAAAAAGCTACAAAAAAGTCCGTGAAAATGATAAATGATTTTACGGTCAAGTAGTCGATTTTCCATGTTATTTCTTGTAGAGATTTCTCATTAGAAATATTTTCATTGAAAACGGATTTTCACAGTGAATTTTTAGTGATTTTCAGTTGCTGGAAAATCATTTTATGACTTTTATTGATGAAATTGCAAAGCAATTTACAATGGTGATGGGTTAATCACTGAAAAACCTATGGTGAAAATCTCAAAGAGATTTTCCATTTTCACACTTGCAATTGAATTGCTATGCAATTTAGAGTAGTGTAGACTTTTTCAATAATATGTATCTTCATACGCGAATAGTTATATACGACAAACATAAACTCGAAAACGCAATCAGGGAAATTTATCATCATCGTAAAAATGGAAAATCCTTTGGATTTTCACCTATGGATTTTCACGTTGAACTAATCATTGATGGAAATTCTTCGGATTTCAATGATAAATTTATACCCACTGAATCACAATTACAACAGCTGCAAGAGAATACTATAACAACGATTGATTGTGACTACGATCAAATTATGCAATATGTTCATTCATGCCTACACGTTGAAGAGTTAATAGGAATACTAAACAGGGAAAACCCATAGGTGAAAATTCGTAGAATTTTCCATTTTCGATTTGACCTACTCCTTGATTGAAAATCCAATGAAAAAAAAAAGAAATCACCAAAAAATTAACCCACCGACAGCAGAAACTATTATTATACTTCCGTGTAGTCAATGTATATGTGCCGCGTTATTGATTAAAAAACTGGTTCTGGTTGAGTAAGCGCGCGTACCTGTTCAACAGGTATTGGAGTATTGTATACATGTCACATAGTGAGAATTTACCTGTATGTCTTAAGCTAGCGCGCTGAAGTATTTATAACTCCACTGAGGTAACAATTGGGGCATTTTCAGATTCGCGAATAAGCGTTTTAATATTTCAAATTTTTGAATTAATTTCGCGCTTGATCTCATATTGATGACCCAAATCTCTTCTAATATTTTCCACAATAGTAAATAACGGGACAAACTTGTCTACGTCATTTTCTTTGAACGAATTATAAATCGCCTGTTTGACGCGTTTTATAAATGAATATGACTTAGGCAATATGTATCTATTTCGTTGCATATTATCTTGTATATCTTAATACTCAGAAAGAATCTGATCACAGTTTAACCCCTCCCATAATTTAATTCCCTGACTTTTCAATTTTGATATTTCAGATATAATCTTATTAATATTTTCATGATTCATTTTATATATAATTATATATTTTTAATTATAAAAAATCAAAAAATTAGGGTCAATTTTGACCCGTTTTTTAGACAGTACAATACATATATACTTAACTAAGGATATATAGATACTTCACTAAGCCTTACCTTCGTTCATCAGGGTATGTTTCTGGGTACTACAATTAAAACTCCATTGGAACCCCTTCGTGTATTTAGACATCGAATGGCGTATACGTCAGTACACACAGTTTTTTACAGTCCACGCGGAGTACAAAAATAGCCAAAAATGATGTAAAACCCCCAATGATTGATTGATGTAAAAAAAAGCCCTATGATTCATTGATTGTGGTATGTGCATTGATAATGCAAAAACCCCAATGATTCATTGATGTAAAAAAAAAAACTATGAATCATTGGCTATTTTTGTACTCCGCGTGGACTATAAAAGACTGTGCACATGCCCCCAATAACAATAGCCATGGATTGAACACACAGGTAAGTCAAATTTTCCTATTGACTCTTACACAATGATTGCGCATTGGCAAGACTTTATTGGGGGAAAAAGGTATTTTTTTAGAATGAAATTCATTATCCAAGATGAGGAAGGGGAATGGATTATTAGAGATAAATTTGAACCAATCTTGAAAGATAAAAAAAACTGTTATTGTGAGTCCAGATTCCAAACCAGGAATTCTGACTGGAATTGACAAACCATACTACGAGAGAGCTTATCATGTAACAGCAGTTGTTTATGGGATATATCCGTTAAATGACAAACCAAGTATTGAAAAACTAGCACCTATGAAATTATCGCCGCTGACTGTGTCAACGAGAATGAATTGTGTAACAGAAAGAATAATAGAACACTTTGCGAATGCATCCCGGGGGAACAAATTAACTGAACGACGACGTAAAAAAAAAACCGAATGCGGACTGACAGTAAAGGAGCACGGGGCAACAATTCAAGATATAACCAAATTAGAAACATCATTAAGATTTCCAATATCAGTAGCGACGATAACCGGAGAAATATTACACGAATCTAAATATAAATCAGAAGCAGCTCCAATCAAAGTTATTGATCATAACAAACACGCGTGGACATCCGCAGTAACGATATTCCCACGGGAGAGAACTGTAAGATATATCCCTGAGGAGTCTGCGGAGGATTTCTATAAAGAGAAGTTATTCGATGCTATTCACGCGTTGTGTAAAGATGACCCTGTGTCAGTGTGGTTAATTCACAGCATTGAAGATTCAGAATTAGGATTTGATCAATTTGTAAGACCTAATGGAGAATTATATCGCACTGAAGCGCTACACTCACGAATGAGAAAAATCGCTAATAAATTTTCATCTATGGAAAATGAAAAACTATTAACGGATAGTTTTACAATTCCATCAGTGGTAGCTCACTTCTCAAAACAAAAAACTCATGGCGTCCAACACGAAGTGATTTTTTTTTATTGGATGTTAAATCAAGCTGTGTTAAATATGGTCATAGAGGACTGTGGAATACAAACTATTCCCGCGAGGGTATTATTTCAATTGATATATCTGCGTGTTATCCCGGAAGTTTTCTTGGATATGGAGATATGGAGAATGTGCTAAATATTTTAAACGATTTGGACACCCCACACATGAAACGACTCGTGTTGCGGTTAATGGTCCATTGCTTGATTTTGATTTAACTGGATTCGCTCATTTGAATTAGCTACAGGATTACATCCGTGTAGTTATGTTTGGATTGGTAGACATATGTCTGAAAAACACTGGATGCCAATTGTTTTCTTGAGATACATGATTGATTGTGGTATGCTGATATCGTTGATTATCAGTGAAGCAATTATATGTTATCGAGCTCAGACCGAAGTTTGGCTACCACAACCCGATCTAGATAGTATAATTAGCAAACAACGAAAACATTTTCCTGATTTCAATGATGAACAATTAATGAATTGGTCCAAACAGTTATTTGAAATTGAAAACGGACAAGCAAAAGATTTTGAACGAAGAATAATCGGTAAATTTACTCAAGGTGGAAGATATGACAATGCAAAATATTCTTCGCGGTTGATCATAGACAGCGCTGAATATGATTTTATTGCTTCAGATTTAACGAAACATGGAAAACTTGTAAATCGTAAAGACGCTTTTCTATCCAATGGGACTAAGTTGGGTATAATTGTTACCTATTGTGATGGATATAGTTCCCAATATACACATTTAAGATCATCTATGCTTAGTTATTCTGCTATTAATCTATTTTCGATGATAGATTTCCTAATACCGCGGTTAGAGTAGCCACTGATTCGATGTATATACACAACAAATACAGATCAGCAGTGGCTGCATTTACAGATCTGGAGGAAAAATGGAGGTATTGGAGATTTAAAAAGGGGACGCTACACGAATATTGTAAATCTGCTGATGTTACGATGGACGATAAATATTTGAAAAGTAACCAATTATCAGAATTTTTTAATGCACCACCGATATCTGATCCTGTATGTAGATATAAAACTATTTACTTAAACGGTTGTGGTGGGTCAGGAAAGACAACTCGTGTAATTGAATTATTTCGAGGTAAATCAAACATGATTGTGCTAACACCAACTCATAGACTTGCAAGAGAGATGATACAGCGTGGGGTAAATGCTTGTACTTATCACAGCTTCTTTCGATGGAAAGGTGACTCATGGACTCCTGATCGAATGGGTGAGAAATTTATCCTGATGTCATTATATGGGATGAAATATGCACGGTATCGTTGAAAATATTACAAATATTCCTTGAATGGTTATCAACGAAAACAACAAAAATTATTATGTGCAGTGATCATGGTCAACCAACACCATTTGTTGGTTTATCCCCACATGATTGGTTAAAATCACACGTAGACTATTACGAAGAGATTAATACTGATCATAGAGCATTTGATGAACAATTACGCGAGTTCAAAAAACTAATTACATTACAACCGGATAGAATCCAATGTGAAATAGCGCGTGAAATAATTTCAGAAACTCCCATGAATGATTTTTGGGAAACATGGAGACCAAACGATTTGACAGTAGCAAGTAGAAAAATAGTCAGAGACGCACTTCAGATAAAATTATTCCAAATACACAAAGAAAAATTTGCAACACTTCCAGTACCACTCTGTTATAAACCTTCGGATACATGAAAGCAGAATATCGAAGTTGATATTCCTGGACAGAGTGAGAAGCAGATTCTCGTATTAATTGATATTGTGTTGGTTGATATCAGCGTCGTCGAAGATGCATTGCGTGCTGATAAATCCCCATGGGCGTTAGGTTACGCATCGACGATACACTCTTCACAGAGATTAACTATCACAGACACAGTTGTTTGGATAGTAGATAATCGCATCGAGTGGTCGAATTTAATTTATCTTGCAGTGTCCCGAGTGAGGAGAATAAATCAACTTCGAAGAGTTGTCCTGACAGAGTCAGGAGATGATAATGACACTACAATAAGCGATATTATCAGCGCTGACAACTTCAAGGAAATAATCAGAAAAAAACTCTCTGGTTATAAACAACAGGATAAAAAAATAAACGAGAATTTGACATCGATGCTGAATTAATCATTACGTTGAAACAGCAACAGAATAATCACTGCGCGATTTGCAATTGTATAATGCGTTGGAGTTGGTCGGATAAAGATCCTCGCCAATCTACCGTGGATAGAAAGAATAGCAGTATTGGTCATACTAGAGATAACGTGATGCTGACTTGTCTTGAGTGCAACAGACGCAGAGGTGCTAGTTAAGACCACGCGGTGGTAATTGAGTATCCTCGGGTATCACTTGCAATTGTTCGTGAGTAAAACCTTGCTGAGGAGCAGTTGAATCCAATCTATAGATTACTGGTCTACCCGTAGATCGTGTTATACTATATATTTTATGTGCAGTGACACTCCAAATAGGATCATTAGCTCTTTTTTACCACCTTCGAGCTCTCCTGGTTCATATAAATATTTAACAGTGACATTACCAAGAATTGGTTCTTTTGAAAAATCTTTTTGTGTGGTTTTAGGTATAGACTTTTTCTTAATCGCGTTGTTAGGTTTCATGTTGATTGTTCGAGTAATCTCATTATTGAGAGCGGTAATCACAGCTGGTAATCTCTTGACCTATTCACGGTATCGTTTATCCTGGATGAATTCTTTCGCGTATTGATATCCAAATAACCGCTCAGCAAGCGTCCGATCAAACCATTCAACAATTGCCTAATCGCGATGTAGTGCAGTATGCCCTCGTCTGATGGTGACATTATGATGTTTCATTGTTGATAAAACCGCACCTTGAAATTCCTTGCCAGGATCAACTTGTAATAGATTTGGCCAGTGTAGAGGACCCCTTCGATAAATCCTTTCAAACGCAGAAGCAACTTCAGTTGATGATTTTGTTTTTAGCGGTTCTGCCTGTTTGTATCGACTCGCAACATCAACTACCATCATGCGGCAGAAATAATATATCAGCTTGATGAACCTCATTAGGAACAGTCAATTTGTTTAGGCGCGGTAGATAAATCTGCCATATCACCTGTTTAGATAACCAATCTGCTGCAGTGGTATTTTTCACCTTCGCTGCGCTATCGAGTTTATCGATTGCTGATTTACCCCTCCAGTATCCTTTTGGAGAATAATAATTAGATTCCATGTTGTTATTAACTACCAGCACCTAACATCAATTTACCTTTCATGGCGGATTTTATCAACCATGAAGCCAATTTTACTTTGAATGAAACACTAGGGTTTCCGGATATATAAGTGATTGAATTCAACGCATGAATCAATTTCACATCTGCGAGATGACGTTGTTGTAAATCACCGCTCCGGTAAGCTATATCATGTATTCGACATGCTTCATCGATAGCATTTATCGGATTTTCTCCCGGGTTAGGATTATCCTGATTATCAAGTCTGATATCTAATCGTATTCCCGGTCCACAATAACTATATCCTGGAAGGTGTTTTTCACCTGGATACTTCCTCCATGGTAACCCTGGGAGTTTAGCTAGCTTGGCGGCGATATCACCACCGCTTTTTTTTTTTTGAAAATTCGTAGTTGAAATTCCTACGGAATTTCCATTTTTCACAAATCGATATTTTTTTGTACCACATATTTCACACTTGCCCATGACCGCTTCTCTGTTATTTTTTGTGGTAATAGTCGTTGGGTCAATAGTTGGTGTACGCTTCTTACATTTTACACAATATAGATCCATAATATATTTATGTCATATTAACAAATGGAAGTGATCGATTTCTCAGCGTTAAAGAAAAAACAACAAGTAAAACATCACGCGTTGTTACCAAACTCTATCAGGATGATTATCATCGGACCGTCCGGAAGTGGTAAAACTCAGTTGCTGCTCACGATGATAATGAAGTATATGACCTGGGACAAATTATATTTAGTTGCCCCGAGCGTAGATGATCAACATTGTTATCAAGTGCTAAAAGATTATAATGAAACCGTTTCAGAAGATTACGGCGGAAACGTTATTGAGTTTATCACAGATATTGACGAAGCACCATCCGTGGAAGACTTGGATGTATGTGTTAACAATCTCATTGTGTACGATGATGTAATGTTAGACAAACAAAAAAGTCCAGCTAGAATATTTTCCCGAGGGTGTCACAAAAACTCTGACGTGATAGATGTCACTCAACGTTACACACAGATCCCGAAGGTGATCAGAGATAATTGTAATTTATTATGTGTATTTAACGGAGTTGATACTCATACACTCAGAAATATTTGGCAAACTTGGTGCTCCGATATGGATTATAATCGATTTCAAAATTTCTTTAACGGCGCCAGAGCCACCCTACATGGATTTGTAACGATAAGTATACACGATCCTCGGACACGATATCGTATTGGATTAGACCGTATCTATGGCTAATTTTGTAACCCGCAGCAGCAACGGGGGTGCGTGACGACGACCTGGCGTCGTTGTTTTTCCTTCGACGCGTGATGCAGCAACACATGGTGACAATAACCTGTTGTCATTCTGTTTGCCGAATGGAGGCTTCTATTAAGCATTTACGAGGAAGCCTTGGTTACCGAATTGACGCCTTGTAAAAGTTGTCGGATTCACCCTCTCTGCTGCTATCCCCATATACTACTGCTGTGTTTTCGTGGTAATACATCGGGGAGGGGGACAAACGGGATATTCTATGTAAAACTATCCATAAGTTTAACATGTGAAAAGTTTAATGAAGAAAAAGCAGAAGAGATAAAAGCTTCCATGTCAACCAGTTCTTCGTGTATTTTGCAGCCAACAGCTGTTCGATAGATATGAATGGACTGCAGTGGAATTGGTGAAAGCCCTAGCACATAATCAAGCCAATTCTGGCAAGAGCCATCCTATAACAATATGGAAAATGGATGACATTTCAGCTTAGCCATTCCTGGCGCAACAACTACAGTATTACTGTAATTAGTAATACGCTGTAACTTGGTAATGATAACATATCAGTATTAATGTAAGCACTACGCTGCGATTTGCTGATGTTAATATATACAAGCTGATGTTAATATATACAAGCTGATGTTAATATATACCAGCTGATGTCAATATATACAAGCAGTTGCTTTCAAATAGCGTACGTTTTAGTTGGCAAAGCAGAGGTTTTAAAGCTTAGCTGTTTGACCAGAGTACATTAAGGTCATTAAGGACACATAAATGTCCCTTAACTCTACAATAACAATCTGGCAAATTTACGAAATGTAAGTTTTAAATAAAAATGTTACCTTGTAAACATGATAAAGGTTTTTATAACCGTTTTATTAAGTCTGCTTTACGAAGTATACTGACCCTTCATTTTAATTTAAAAGCGTTTAATAACATAAATGTGCAAAGGAAATATCAGCGGTGGTAATGACTATCATTACAGTAAAACCCAATCAGCTGTCATACAGAGTTATTGATTATTTATTAGCAAACCTTTGTAATATAATGTTTGCGTTCAGTTATGCAGATCAAACGAACAATTTTGAATTTCTGATTCTGCGGACACATTAGAAATCAATTAGAAATATACGTTCATATCTGTTTAAAAAAAAACTCACCATATTTACATAATGACATGTTGAATGGCGAAGGCAATTTAAGCATTTGCATCTGGGATGCTGAATTCATTTGTACTATCTCAAAATCTGTTAAACTTTGAAAATCTCCACGTTGAATACACAACAGTTGTTCAATCTAAATCTAAGACCGTCGATTTTTTTTCCAT
This sequence comes from Unio delphinus, assembly GCA_029339505.1. NCBI lineage: Eukaryota > Metazoa > Mollusca > Bivalvia > Unionida > Unionidae > Unio > Unio delphinus. The sequence goes on from JAQISU010000101.1 coordinate 2,389,150, forward strand.
AAATTCACGAATTCAAACACGGGCTAAATAGACACGTTTCTATGATGTATTTGAAGACAAACAATATAAACGATGGCATAATAGCTACACGGCCAAAACCGGAAATAGAACTTAAATCACATGTTCATATTTGAAAACTATATTCTTTAAAGGGAAAATTAATATCGAAAATTGTAAGCGTACTATTGAGTTTCGTGCGGTTAATAGCTAAAACCCGATACACTGTAATCAAATATCTGATAACTGGCAGCCTATAGAGAAAAAGCGGTGATTTCTTCATACAAAAAAAAAATCTAGTGTCGCTTGGTCCGATTATCCCGTATAATTATTATACTTTCAAGAAGCAAGTACCAAGAGGGGAAACTCTCAATAGAATATCGACCGAGTCAATCTGTAATTAATATGTTCTTATCAGATCTATTCAGCTCGCTTTGATGATTCATTGATCAAAGAACTTGTTTTCTCTTTAAAATAGTTAAATTGGTTCGATTGTACAGATTCCGTTCAATACAGGTCAGGGGCCTTGCTGAAGATGGAAAGAAGTAAATCACTGGAATGAAGTCACGATTTTAGTTCTCTTGTAAAAGATTAATATGCCGTATTAATTGCGGAAAGAGAAAGGGAGATTTAAGTTAGATGTATTTATTTTGGTACATTTTGCCGGTGAATTTATTTCCAATCTTTTTTATTAAACCGGGATAAATATGAATTTGATGCCTTCCATGTGGAGCATTTAGCCGTTTTAGAATGCTCCACTTCATTTGTGCAGTTTTAGCCGAAATGATACCAACATCTCCTCCAGCATAATAAATCAGCATTGAAAATAAAAAAAATAATTAAGGAGGTTTAGTTTGCCAAGGAATATATATTTAAGTTACTAGCCTACCAGAATCATTTGGGTTGAGGGTTCGGTGTTCAGTATCACATGACATTTTCCTCGACGAAAACGGGTTGGTGACATGGTAGCTTCCAACATTTCGTTGAATATAGTGGACAATTAAAACTGGTTTACACCATAACCGGGTCCAACATGGGTACCTTAGGTAAATCCCTAGTACACATCACGTCCGGAGAAAAGCTCTTGTTTCTCCAACAGCCAAGGTCAACCTATCGGTACGCATATTCTACGTTCGAGGGTAGAAGTGGACCGATATGTTTCTCTTGACGAGAAAGGGTGGGTACTAAATATTTTCAAGCTTTTTCATGTTTTCCAATTTCATGGTGTTTGTTTTTGTTTTAATTATGTTTTTAGTCATATCATTATAGATGTTGTAAAGCGCTTAGATCTTCTAAAGATTAGGCGCTATACAAAGTCCTCATTATTATTTTATTATTATTATTATTATTATTATTATTATTATTATTATTATTATTATTATAACCATGGGATATCTAGATCGAAAACTAAATAGTCATTCTTTAGTAAATATACCAAATAGAACGGTGGAAAATCTAGATCGAAAACCAAATAGTCATTCTTAGTGAATATACGAACTAGAACGATGGAATATCTAGATCGAAAACTAAATAGTCATTCTTAGTGAATATACGAACTAGAACGATGGAATATCTAGATCGAAAATACTAAATAGTCATTCTTTAGTGAATATATCAAATATAACTACCGTACACTTAGACACTTAGACATCGACTATATCCTACGCAATCACGACTTCGTTAAGAACTACCGTACACTTAGACACTTATACATCGACTATATCCTACGCAATCACGACTTCGTTAAGAACTACCGTACACTTAGACACTTATACATCGACTATATCCTACGCAATCACGACTTCGTCAAGAACTACCGTACACTTAGACACTTAGACATCGACTATATCCTACGCAATCACGACTTCGTTAAGAACTACCGTACCCTTAGACACTTAGACATCGACTATATCCTACGCAATCACGACTTCGTTAAGAACTACCGTACACTTAGACACTTAGACATCGACTATATCCTACGCAATCACGACTTCGTTAAGAACTACCGTACACTTAGACACTTAGACATCGACTTCCTGTCTTCCACTTGATCCAGTACCTCTTCGCACATATTGGCGATGTAACATCTATATCGCTATAGTAACACGAACGCTTGAAGAAGTTAGAATTCTCTCTCTCTCTCTCTCTCTCTCTCTCTCTCTCTCTCTCTCTCTCTCTTTCTCTCTCTCTCTCTCTCTCTCTCTCTCTCAGAGTCGTTCCATCTAATGTGTAGATATGATGACAGCGCTTAATCTACAATAAACCGACAATGACAAAATGGGTTCAGTTACTCATTAACTGTTGGACAAAAGAAGTATTAAAATATTTTTATCGTTAAAATTGTAATAAGTTTTGAGAAAATTATAAATCCATACATGTTAAGAGTCCAGAAAAGGGTTTCCAAAAACAAAGTGAGGAAAATGTTTGGAAAGAAAGCTATAAGTTAAAAATTGTGTTAATACAAGTTGTCAAGCATTTCACTATAATCTTCATCATATCGTGATTAATACCGATCCATTCAGCATATTCAGCATAATCATTGTCACATCGTGGTGAATATTAAATACTATATCATTCAGCATAGTCTGTGTCACATCGTGATTAATACCGATTCATTCAGCATAATCTCTGTCACATGTTAATTATTATCAATTCATTCTGTGAAATATTTGTCGTAGAGTGATTAATACCGATTCATTCTGTATAATATTTTGTCGTAGAGTGATTCATACTGATTCAATCTGTATGATCTTTGTCATAGAGTGAGTAATATCAATTCATTCTGTATAATCTTTGTCATAGAGTGATTAATACCCAAAGAGACTTTATTTTGGACGTTCTGTTTAACTTAGCCGACAATGCCCCTGGCCTGTCTGTCAATGTAGTGAGATTTACGACGCCTATAAGGGTCCTTTGTTCTTGAGCAAAATTTTCAACGTCAACGTGCGACATTTTACACCCAAAAATGCTGGGTTCTCGTACCTTTTCGAAGAGGACCAACTATATCCACGGTGTCTAACATATATGCATGTCTTCTAACCAGTTCTTTGTTTCCCTAACTTACGCAATCGCGGGCAAGGCAACGTAAGTCCAACATTTAATGTTATATTACAATAACATATAACGAAATAACATAAACATGGGTAAAGAACAAACAAATAAATATACATATCGTTCTATGTTCTGTAAATTGACATGTGAAACTATTCGCCTTTTTTGTTCTGTCCTATACTGAAATCATGTGGCTAAAGATCATGTCTCTTTTTAGGTCGAGAACAAATATAAATATTTCTTTAATAACCATACTAAGTTATTATATGCCTTTGATCAAAGTTGCATATGATCGGGCGATTTTTCTCTTTTACTCATTAATAAACACATAAGTATGTAAAAGTAACATTAGAATACTCTCGATATCATCATCTATAACATACCAATTGTATCCTCCCTCCTCGATAGAATATCTACAGTGTCATCGTATACAACATCCAAGATATCTTCATCAGCAGAATATTCACGATACCTTTTGTCAGTAGAATACCAATTTTATCCTCGGTTGAATGCCATCTATATCATACTCCAAAAAACAATGATTGCGTTCTCCTTAATAATATACTCACCGTATCCTCATCTATCGAATATTCACTGTATCCTCCTTACTAAAACACCCAGTCTACGCTATCCTCAAAGCACACACGGTATCCTCAATAGAACACTCACGGTATCCTCAATAAAATACACACAGTATCCTGAAACACACACGTTATCCTCAATAAAACACACGTTATCCTGAAACACACACTTTATCCTCAATAAAACACACACGGTATCCTCAATAAAACACACACGTTATCCTCAATAGAACACTCACGGTATCTCAATAGAACACACAGGGAATCCTCCTCAATATAAGACTCAAATTTTCCTCGTCAATAACTTATATTTAGACTTTTAAAGAAAATTTAACACATCGCACTAATTGTTAGATGACAAAATATAAACTTTGGAAAAGATTAGTGCTTAAATATTGTATTTATGTGGACAGATAACGTTGGGTAAATGTGGAAGCAATAAGACAAAATAAAGAATCAGTTAACCAAATTGAACAAATTATTGTTGACAAGATAAGCTGGCAATTTACCGAGTGCTCAACAGAGGGAACGAAGGTCTTATATAATGTATTAAAGAATGCAATCGGAAATACATATAGGCGGGTAGATTGGTAGACATATTACATTACTGAAGTGTTGAGAGGAAATTATTTTAAATGATATTGTGTTATAAAAGACGTACAATAATTGAAAGTCAAAAAATATTTATGCAGTTGGGACAAAGACCATTGAAGATGTTGTTTTGTCAGTTCTACAAGGTGTCTTACTTTTTTTTTGTTACTAACAATACCTAACTTGTGAATCACCAAACATTAGTCATTTTGATATGGTAAAGTGTATAATGAATGTCGATCCTTGCTCGTTTTTTGGCCCTATAATCAAATCGATACAATATTTAATCAGCCATTTGAATAATTTGGATTCAGATACCTGTAACATTTGCATATCGTATGCACCCATTCACATGACATTAAAATCTTAATGCAAATATTTCTATACACGATACGCTATGGAAGGATATGGCATGGTTAACGTCTCTGTGATACAAGAGAATAGTGGGTTCTGTCACACAAGAAGGAAGAGCAAGCGTTTCTCAACAAGTTTCCAAGTTAGTGGTGCTATTTAAATGGGTGAATACGACAATTATTTAATGAGTAAATGCTTCTTCTATGACCACAGAGCAGGTGAAAATGATTTAATCGTGTGTTTGCTCTTTTTAAAGGTAGGAGATACTCAAAACGGAAGTTATTAATTTACATACAGTTTGATATTCATGTATTTGCATTCTCATTAGCCAACGTCTAATTAATTAATGTGTACGAATCTCATGGGTGGAGAACGTTTGACGGCTGAGTTGATAAATCGATCCGTGACAGGAAATGAGGCATGATACAAATGTGTCGGTCAGAAAATTATTCGCTGTCTTTATCTAATGATGACACAACACATTTTGAATTTATTTGATGCTTGGACAAATGCAGTCAGTGACCATAAACAAGTTTGACCTACGGTTATTGCCCTGAAGAGTCGGTGACGTTGTTTATGAACGAATGACATAATTGCTCTGAAGAAAACTATTATCAATGTCTGCCTTCGGTTTGAAATGAAAAACAGAGACAGAGAAGAAATACACGGACTGGTTAAGAGTTCTCTTAAACAACCACGTAGCGTGTGGCTGAAACGAAAGCTCCCCATTATAATAAAAATAACTTGATATTGTATTTTGCCTTTGGTTTATAAATGGAAAGTTTAAAAGTAAATATTTAAAATGACATTATCGTGATTTATTACAATAAACTTATCTAATGTTGCTTAAAAGATCCTTTCAGTTCCAAGTAATAATGTGTTTTTGGTTACAAAATGTTGTAAAAACCAAAGCATGTCTGGTCTGACCGGTCCGCTCTTGAAAGTCATTAATTGAACATACCTAATCGAACCATTCTTTTTTCTCAGACTTTATTCACCTTTCCGAGATTACTAATCAGTGATATTTATTTTAGGTATTATTATTAGTCAAGTTAAGAAAATCGGGAGAACTAATATTTTAACATACCACACCGTTTCTGAACAAACATAGGTTTGTGTCAGAATTATGTTTCTCATATATCTGAATGAGTTTAAAAGATAACAGCTAGTTTGCCATTTAAGATTGATCCATGCTAGGAATGACGTCCATGATAAAATTATGGATGGCCATTTTGTACTGTCCCATAGCAATATATCGGGTCAACTGAAACTCTGCTTGTGGTCACACGACATGGGCAAATTCTGCAGTTATCTTAAATGTAGTAGATGAACTGAATTGAAAATAGTGACAACAATTCTTCTGTCGAATTTAGGTCATGCACAAAATTCCGGTTGAATAGTCTAGCCAAAGTAAACGCTAAATTTAGTTTTTTTTTTTTTTACAAAAACAAATAATTGACATAGATCATATCTATACATTATGTTGAAAAAGGATTTTTCTCGAAATAATGATGCCTATCAAATTCTCAAATTTCCTAACATCAATAGGGTCTCGTACATTTCTGAGTTCAGATCCAAGTACTTTTTTAATTCTGATGTGCAGCGCCATTTTCTAATATTGGATTGGTGTGCAGTGACATTCTCTAGTGCGCGAATCAGTGTGCCCCATGCAACGTCATTTTCTAATACAAAAATCGATGTGCCCCGTGCAACGTAATGGACAAATTCCTATTCAAGGAAAAAGGTAATATATAAAACAACAGGCACTACTTTTAACCTTACATCTTAGTCTGATTGGGCAAGAGCACGAATCTGATACTTAAGCTTTCATCTGGGATTGATTGGGCATGGATAACAAATGTTTCACATATCCTTTCATCTGAGTCTGATTGGGCATGGGCAGCAAATCTGATTTTTGACCTTTCATACAAGTCTGATTTGGCAGAGGCAACAAATCTGACACAACATTTCATGTGAGTCTGAATGGAGCATTGGCAACGAATTTGACAGCACATTTCGTCTGAGTCGGATTGGGCATGGGTAACAAATTTAACACAACCTTTCATTAAGTCAGATTGGGCATGGGCAACAAATTTAACACAACCTTTCATTGAGTCTGATTGGGCAAGGGCAACAAATTTAACACATAACTGAAGCTAGATAGAAATGCAACTACTATATTGGAAGTGAGTATTCTTTATTCATGTGCTTTTTAATAATGTGTTCTTTTGTTCGTTCATATTGTGTTGTGCACGTACTTTTAATATCAAATTTTATGCACATTCAATTCACTATCGACCAGCATGCTTTAATATGCTTTGTGAACACGGCAACCGTTGTACTTCAATTACAAAATGCTCATTGATGTGCATTTCAATTACAAGATGCTCATTTATGTGAATTTCAATTACAAAATGCTCATTGTTGTGAATTTCAATTGCAAAATGCTCATTGATGTGATACTAGTTAAGTTATATCCTTCTGCAACTATAAATATTGCGAACCTTTTAAAATACGTTTACATCGAGATCAAAGTGTTATTTTCAGAAGTTTATTTCACGTATTGAATTTCTTAAACAAGTCGGTAAACCTCTAAAAAAAATATTCAAAGTGAAATTGAGCGTAGTGTAACTGTGGATATCCAAAGTCTTTGACTAAGTGTAGTACAAGGATATTCACATTAAAAAGAATTAACAGAAATCAATTAGCATAGATCTAGTTATGGTAAGAAATGAATTCTCAGAACATGACTAACTCAGTGCAGTTGTTCCTCTCGGATCAGTAAGTACTACGCACTTCCTTTCTCTTTTATACGTTAATCATATGGCACAATGAGGGATCGTAGCCGATTATCTTTCCAACCGGTAGCGCAACAGAAAAACCCGGCCCCAATAATTGGTTATCCTCGGAGTTTGTTTTTTTTTCTTCTCCTGACGATTCCTCTTAATATGGCATGTTGCCGAATCGTTTTTTCGTTTATAGCGTATTAAAGGATAATCTTTAAAAAATCTGAGATGGCCAATCTCTAGCTTGTTAATTTTAATATATCTTTTTAAAAGAATTCGGAGATGGCCAATCTCTAGCTTGTTAATTTTAATACATCTTAAACAGAGGGCGTCCTAACTGGGAACTTAAATACTTTCCAGACCTTGAACTTTTGAGTAGAAAGATTCACTCTGCTAAATTATACCGATATCTTGGAATTAATTAACAATACTAATGAATCTATAATTCATGTCTGCATTTATCCGTTATAGGACAACTAAAGATGTATTATCAAAACCTAACTGAATACAACTTTTTAAACCTGCATTTTGCCATTTCTGGAATATGTCTCCCTGAACTATTTCAGACTGCGAAAAAGATAAAAGAATACAATCGGAGGCGGCAAGATTGGTGTCTACTCAACTTAGTACGCTGAGAAGATTGCTATTTTTAAACAGGATGACCTACTCTCGTAACCATCTTCGCTAGCCAAGGCTCCGATAACCCTAACTACACCTTGACGGATGGAACAACTGTATAACTATATTGGTGCTCTGTTCTAGTGACATCTGTTGGATTTATTGTGTTGCCTCCCTTAGTATGTAATACCAAGTAAGTTTAATATCGAAAGTATGACTATGTACCAGAGGGAAGCCATTACAGATCTAGTTGACTGAAAGGTATTTGTGTAAGCAGGAACCAGCACTGTAAAAGTGCTTATTTGTCAGTCAATTTAAGTTGTGTTCTCCCGCTCAGGAACAGTGTTAAAATTTGAACAAACTCATTTTGTTCAGTTGCGGTGGCTTGCCGCCTCATTATGTTTGTTTATTTTTTATGGTTTAACGCCATTTTTCAGCACAATATAGGCTATACATGGCGGCCAGTATTAATGGTGGAGGAAGAACCCGGACAACCCCCAGAAAGAACCACCGACCCACGAGAAGCTACTGGCAAGCTTTCTCACATAACTACATTTGCCAAATCTTAGACTCGAACACGCGCAGACAGAGGTGAGATGGCAGTGGTCCGTAACGGACAGCGCTTTAGACCACTCGGCCACTCGGGGTCCCTGCCTCCGCATTAAATGAAATTCACAGACACTTGGCGAACTTGAATGAGATTCAACCGATTAAGACATTAATGTAGTGCACGTAGTTATAATCTGTTTGATGTAATCTTTCCAATATAAATAAACCATCATTTTTTAAACATCGCAAGAAATTATCTTTTTGGTTTAATAAGACTATCAGGAAATGAGTATTAATATTCAGGTATTACTTTTATCTGCCAATGAAAAGTGCATAGCTTATCAACTTATCAATCCATCTGAAACATAGTAAAATCAAAATATCTTTTGTCAAGTAAACTGTGGAACTTTCATCGATCTATCCGTATGTCTGTCTGTGTCTTTTGGACTTTACTGAATATTTTGTATTGACGACAATGCAGTTTAAAAGAGTGTGTATATATATATATATATATATATATATATATATATATATATATATATATATATATAAGGGATAAAAAAACAACACAAACGCCGATAAATTTGTGCGACTAGTTTCGCATTTATGCTTCTTCAGGCATAAAATTTAATCTCACTCAATTTAATCAAAGTATAATCTCACTCTCAGTTTTCATTAGAGTATATATATATATATATATATATATATATATATATATATATATATATATATATATATATATATATATATATATATATATATATATATATATATATATATATATATATATATATATATATATCTATATATATATATATATATATATCACACACACACAAATACCAATACACATACACACACACACACACACACACACACACACACATGGTACTGTTTGGATTAAAGACGATATAATTCTAGCAAACAAATGTAACAACAAAATTGAATTTAAGAAATATTTCAAGTTCGACATATTAGAGATTATTTTAATCTGGATCTTTGCATTGCATTAATTAAAACTAAAACAATTTACGTTAATAGGCTCGTTAGAATCTGGCAAATTTGATAAACAATTCCTTTCCAACTGTAGATTGATCAAGGAACGTCATCAACATGCCATTTGTCTTTTACAATCAGTTATAGGATATCAAATCGACAACATTTATTAATTAATAACTTTGTTTACTAAGCTATTTTTACTAAATTACTTTTTCGGTGTCGTTAGGAGGTAGGAGACAGCTAATAAGAGATCAATATTCACGAGCAGAAATACAATTAATGACAAGTACAACGGTGCGCCCTAAAACATTTGTTTGGCTATTAGTTTGACATATCTGTATCTCAGTAATTATACGAATGTTTTATTTTATTTTGAAGAATACTATGCACACGGGACAGGTGGTTTCTTATTCTGTTGTTTTCAAACATAATTTCCTATCATCGAACAATGTCTATTTAAATTAATGATGCACGGATTATTGTTTGTTTGACCCAATAACTTTTATGGCGTATTTCCAGGCCGTAATGATTGTCACAAGCAAACTCCAAAATATAAAGTTAGTACCAATAAGTTAAGTATGATCGTGTGATATGAGAAGAAAATATTTGCTATTTATGCCGATTTTTTTTGTGTGTTGCCATATATGCATATTCTTTTTTTCGTGGGAATAAAAAGCGAGTGATAATTAATTCCTTAAGAAAAACATTGTGTTTGGTAACGTAAAGTAAAATTAAAACATTCTGTCACTTATTTATTTACCAAGAAATTAAAATAATCTGTCCCTTCTTTAAGTAACGTGATGCGAAAATTAAAACATTCTGTCCTTTATTTAAGTAAAGTGATGCACACGTTAAAACATTCTGCCCCTTCTAAACAGAATGAAATTATTGTTACTTTTTTGGACAAAATAGAAACTTGCTTTGCAGAACACAAAGCATATACACATATATAATATCAATTATACAATTTGTGCACACAAAAAAAACACTATACACATCAACTGTGGTGCTGTGTCCCTCAAAACATGGTAGTACTTGATGTTCCACAATGCACTGAATGACGTTAAGTGCTATGAATATTTGTTCTGCATAAGCAGATGTCTATATTATTACTCAGACTCAGACTGTGACACTGGCAGGCTATTATACAGATATGCGTGGAATTTTGCACAATTGAGGACTTAAAGATCACTACCGGTAAAATGTTTACATGCTAGTCAAGACGCAATAATTTCATTAAAGAACCTCACAGCTGACCATTCTCTTTGCCATTAAATGCATATTGAAAATATGTACATTGAAATAAAAATACATTTGAGGGGATTTTTTAAGTATTTGTTTCCAACATTAATTTCTAATAATTCTGAAATAATATTTAGTGCCAGCTAATGAATTCAATTAATTCCGCGAGACATGTATGCCTTGGAAAAAATGGACTGATTATCTTTTTTCAAAGAAAATTCTCTCATGCTGGATAACTGCTACGAGAGTACACATCAATGGGACTTAAATAATGATGGTTGTTTGATTTATCTCCCTTAACACTTTGTGATCATTACTTGCCAAACATCGATTCACCTTAACATTGTGTAGCTCATCTTCAATTCGTCTTTATAAACGTTTTTGTCAGAGGGACACAATTTCGTGCCGAGTATCTACATAATCAAATTTAAACGTTTTCTGAAAGACGGGCCTCGATTTTGACTTTAATCTAATCTTTAACACGCGAATGTTTATGTAACCTGGGTCTCATCATTTGTAGGCAAAAGTAACTAATTCTATCAATCGAATTAGCTGGATAACCCCACCCCAAGCCCTTTCCTCAACCCAAAATTGAATGATTAGTACATAATAATAAAGTCTCTCTCTTAAAATACACACAATCATGTGGAATCTAGCTGGATGGATTAGTCAATCCCATACAACATGCTATATTCAAATATGAAATTAGCTTGTAACTATTGTGCGGGGTTTATTCTAAATTCTTCTTTTCGTAAGCAGTTTAGAAATAATTCTCCATATGATCTGAAATCATGAGAGAATAACAATCATATCATGCATCCTAGATTCAAACATCTGCCAAAACTAAGGCCCCATCTGTCCACTTAAGTCTGAGTTTTGTCTCTACCAAAATGGGCATTCGAGAGAAATTGCCAATACCTTCCCGTCAATTGGTGATTCTCTCCGGGGTCTCCCCGGGTTATTCCTACACAATATATAGCCTTTCACGTGTTGAAACTGTCGTTAAACCTCCACAACGTCTTGCCGGATTGATCTGGAGAATTATTTTGTATCGCAAGGTGACATATTTGCGAGAAGATACTATAAACAATTCGATCATAACTATGATCTTGTTTGAAATCATATTTTCTGGGATCATCAATAACAAAATACGAATAGTACGACACGAGGGAGACATTAACAGATCGAGGTTTTGGGAAATCCGTGCGCATTACATTTGTAGTAACGCGCTTTCCAAGGGTGCCAACATTATTAAGGACTGGTGTGTGTGTGTGTGTGTGTGCGGAGAAAAGCATGTAGTGACCAGCTATTAAGTTGTACGGATGTAGGCCAAAACATATTTAGATGTGAAATCTGGAGATCGGGGAATAAGTTCCCCATTCGCCCTATGTGTGTGTGCCCATGTCTCTTTCTCAAGAGATCGGGGAATAAGTTCCCCATTCACCCTATGTGTGTGTGCCCATGTCTCTTTCTCAAGAGATCGGATTCTTTGTGGTTTTTCTTCTTAGGAGAAGTTGATGCAAAGTATGAATCCACGGCACCACTTTTCTAATTTGTCCATTTTGGGGTTTTCGTATAAGTAATTGCAGTTTTATGAACTGCACTATGATTACCCATTTGTCGAAGCAAACGAGTAATGACACTACTAGCGATAAACTTCCGCGTGGTTACAATATAATTTGGTTTGACTGCCGATCCTCAAATGAGCAAATTGTGTCATACCTACTTAATGTTTACCAGCAAATTTTTAGAACAATTATTTGATAGAAAACTTTTGTTTGATGAGGAGTGTGAATAATTCCTTTTAGTAATTGACGTGCTGTCAAGTACATCCATAAACATTTCTTTTGTGATTGTTGTGTAACAAATGCAAACACCCACGTGTTATCTTCCTTCGCGACTGATGGCTTGGAACAATAGTAGGATATTTGTTGGACGTCATCTGGAATAATGTTAGTGAGGAATAACGTGAATGCTATTTTCATAGGAATCTGTTGCTTACATTTGACATACGAAAACAAGGAAGGCGACTAGTAAATTACTGGTGTGATTTTTATTTAAATTGTATTATTGTTTGGCTTTTCTTAGTGATTATATGTCATATAGTTCTATATTTTGTACCTGACATAGTCGATATCAAGGTCATGGTGTACCTGGCCAGTAACATTTACTTTGTAAACAACATAATAAATACCTAATATTATCTATAACTGAGGATTAAATATTCAGATAGAGCAGCAGAGGGGGCGAATCAGACAACTTTTTTTTGTTTTTATTTTTGATTATACCCCCTCCAAAATAACACTAGACCCTTCTCGCGAAAAAATAAGTCTCAGACCCTTGTCTGAAAACATTCGCGTCGCAACGTCGTTGTCACTCACCCCCTCTGCTGCTAGAACTTTCAGTTCTAGGTTAACCGAATATTTGATCCAGTCCGATACGATATCGTGTCCTAGGGTCTGCTAAATTTATTGTCACAAATCCGTGTGGTTTTGACTGAGCGTGACTAAAGAAATTTCTAAACTGATAATGATTCATATCACCGCTGCACCAAGTTTGATGAATATTTCGTAGCGTATGAGTATCAACGCCGTTAAATACACACAACACATTGCAATTATCTCTGATCACTTTTGGTATTTGTGTGTATCGTTGAGTGACATAGATCACATCAGTGTTTTTATGCCTGCCTCGGGAAAATATTCTAGCAGGATTTTTTTGATTATCTAACATGATATCATCGTATACCACTAAATTGTTAATACTTCCATCGATGTCTTCCACGGAAGGGGCTTCCTCTATATCAGTAATAAACTCAATAAAATCTTCATCGATTTGAAATTCTTTTGCTTTCTCGTTAAAATCCTTTAGCACTTCATAGCATCGCTGATCGTCTACACTCGGGGCTATTAAATACAATTTGTTCCATTTCATCCATCTCGTTATCAAATTAAGTAGCAGTTGTGTCTTTCCGCTTCCAGATGGTCCGATTATAATCATTCTAATTGAATTCGGCAACATTTCATGATGTTTAATAGGTTCCCGTCGTCGGGTAGCTGAATAATCAATTATATTCATGCCGTTATATATAAATTATGGATCTATATTGTGTGAAGTGTAAAAAACGTACTGGCACAGATGACTTGACGACGATTACAACTAAAAATAACCGATCAGCGCTTTCTGGTAAATGCGTACAATGTAGTATAAAGAAATTTAGATTTGTTTCTAAACCCAAGGAACTCAAGGAACCTTTAAAAAAAAAAGAGGAGGTGATATCGCAGCCAAATTAGCAAAACTCCCTGGAACCCCATGGGCAAAATACCCCGGAGAAAAACACCTTCCAGGATATAGCTACTGTGGACCGGGAACAAGACTTGATATCAGACTCAATGATCAAAATCAGCCCCGACCCGGTGAGGAACAAATAAACGCTATTGATAAGGCCTGTCACCTTCATGATGTATCTTATAAAAGCAGTAATCTGCAGCACAGGCATCTAGCAGATGTGAAATTAATTCATGCGTTAAATGCTATTTCTGATAAATCTTTCAAAGAAAAATTGGCTTCCTTTTTGATAAAATCGGCTATGAAAAGTAAATTGATGTTAGGGGCTGGTAATTAATAACAACATGGAATCTATTTATTATTCCCCAAGAGGATACTGGAGGGGTAAATCAGCAATCCATAAACTCGCTAGTGCTGCAAAAGTGAAAAAAACCACTGCGGCTCATTGGTTATCCAAACAGGCACTATGGCAAATTTATCTACCACCGCCTAAACAAATCAATTTCTCGCATTTTGATGTGACCGGACCCAATGAAGTTCATCAGGCTGATCTATTATTTCTGCCACATGATCGTGGTTACAAATACGCATTAACCGTAGTTGATATTGCAAGTCGATACAAAGAAGCAGAACCGTTAAAAACAAAATCAGCCACTGAAGTAGCTTCTGCATTTGAAAGGATTTATCGAAGGAGTCCTCTGCACTGGCCAAATCTGTTACAAGTTGATCCGGGCAAGGAATTTCAGGGTGCAGTGTTATCAATAATGAAAAATCATAAAGTCACTATCAGACGAGGACATACTGCGCTACATCGTGATCAGGCCATTGTAGAACGGTTTAATAAAACCCTTGCTGAGCGGTTATTTGGATATCAATACGCAAAAGAATTCATCCAAGAAAAAAGATCCCGTGAATGGGTTAAAAGGTTACCAGCTGTGATTACTGCACTGAATAACGAGATTACTAGAACCATCAACATGAAACCTATCAATGCGATTAAAAAGAAGTCAATACCTGAAATGGAAATTCAAAAAGATTTTAGCGTTTCCCAACCAATTCTTGGTAGTAATGTCATTGTGAGGTACTTATACGAACCAGGAGAGCTTGAGGGTGGCACAAAAAGGGCTACTGATCCTATTTGGAGTGTTACTGCACATAAGATATCTAGTATAACACGATCTACGGGTAGACTTCCAATCTATAAACTGGATTCAACTGCCCCTCAACGGGGTTTTACTAGACAACAATTACAAGTGATACCTGAGGATACTCAATTACCACCACATGGGCTTAACTAGCACCCTTGCGTCTATTGCACTCAAGACAAGTCAACTTCACATTATTTCTGACATGACCGAGATTGTTATTTTTTCTGTCCACGGTGAATTGGCGAGGATCCTTATCCGAATACTGCCAACGCATTATACAATTGCAACTCGCGCAGTGATTATTCTGTTGTTGCTTCAGAGTAATTATTAATTCAGCATCAATATCAAATTCTCGTTGTTTTTTTTTTTGTCTTGTTGTTTGTAACCGGAGAGTTTTTTATCAATAATATCATCTATTGTGGTGTCATTCTCATCGCCACCAATGATTTCATCATCGAAGACAATTCTTCGAAGTTGATTTATTTTTCGTACTCTAGACACTGCGAGATAGACTAAATTCGACCATTCTATGCGATTATCTACCATCCAAACAATTGTATCCGATATAGTCAATCCCTGTGAAGAGTGTATTGTTGCTGCATAACCTAGCGTCCATGGGGATTTATTAGCACGCAATGCATCTTCAACGACATTGATATCAACCAGCACAATATCATTTAATACGAGAATCTGTCTTTGAAATCCTTCGGATTTTGGTCCTGGAATATCAACTTCGATGTTCTGTTTTCGTGTATCCGATGGCCTATAACATAACGGTACTGGAAGTGTTGCAAATTTTTGTTTATGCAATTCAAATAACTTCATCTGAAGTGTATCCCTGACTATTTTTCTACTTGCAATGATTAAATCATTTGGTCTCCACGCTTCCCAAAACTCATTCATGGGAGTTTCCGAAATTATTTCACGGGCTATTTCACACTGGATTCTATCCGGTTGTAATCTAATTAGTTTCTTAAATTCTTTTAATTCATTATCAAGTGATCTATGATCGGTATCAATTTCTTCATAATAGTCTACAAAACCCTTTAGCCATTCATGGGGAGATGCACCGACAAATGGTGGAGGTTGGCCGTGATCACCGCACATGACGACTTTTGTATTCTTCAATAACAACCACTCAAGAAATATTTTTAAGACATCTTCGGACACTGTGTCTATTTCATCCCAAATGATAATTTCAGGAATAAATTTCTCTCCCATGCGCTCAGGAGTCCATTTATCTCCCTTCCATCTAAAGAAACTATGATAAGTGCAGGCATTTACCCCTCGTTGTTTCATCTCTCTGGCGAGTCTGTGAGTCGGTGTTAGCACAATCATGTTAGAAACGCTAGCGTTTCCACGACGGAATAACTCAATTGCCCGGGTTGTTTTTCCTGACCCACCACAGCCGTTTAAATAAACTGTTTTATATCTACAGATTGGATCAGAAATCGGTGGTGCACTAGAAAATTCTGAACACTGATTGCTTTCTAAGTAATTATTTTCAATGGTAACATCTGCTGATGGAATATAATCATGAAGCATTTCCTTCTTAATTCTCCATGACCCCCAATTCTCGTTGCCAGTAGCCTTAAAATCAGCCATTTTGCTATTTATGTAAAATGAGTCAGTAGCAACTCTAACTGCGGTGGTAGGAAATCTATTGATCATTGAAAACAGATTGATAGAAGCATAACCAAGCATAGAAGCTCTCAAATATGTGTACTGCTGATGGATACCATCAGTGTAAGTAACAATTGTACCCAATTTGGTTCCATCTGACATAAATGCGTCCTTACGATTGACATATAAGCCCCTATTCGTTAAATCTTTGATTACAAAATCGTATTCAGCATTGTCTATAATCAATCGTGAAGAATATCTCGTATTATCATCTTTGCCACCTTGGGTAAATTTACCGATTATTCTTCGTCCAAGGTCTTTTGCTTCATTGTTTCTGATTTCAAATAACTGTCTGGACCAATCCATGATTTGTTGTTCATTAAAATCAGGAAACAGTTTTCGCTCTTCGCTAATTATTTTTTCTAGATCAGGTTGTGGTAACCAGACTGATTTCTGTGCTCGATAGGATATAATTGCTTCACTGACAATTAATGATTTTAACATCTTACAATCAAGCATATACCGTAATAACACTATTGGCATCCAGTGTTTTTCAGACATGTGTTTACCAATCCAAAGATAACTACACGGATGAAGTCCTTCAGCCATTTCAAATGATACTACACAAGCGAATCCGGTTAAATCGAAATGTGGCAGTGGTCCATTAATAGCAACACGGGTCATTTCGTGTGTAGGGTGTCCAAATCGTTTGAAATATTTCTCACACTCTCCATACCCAAGAAAACTTCCTGGATAACATGCAATCATATCAACTGAAATAACGGTATCAGCGGTGTATTTTGTGTTCCATAATCCTCCATGGCTGTATTCAAGACAGGACAATTTGACATCTGATAAGAACTCACTTCGGGTTGGTTTCCACGCGTTTTTCTTCCTAGCAAAATGTGCTACAACTGATGGAAGTGTAAAACAGTTTGCTAATCATTGATCGTTGTCTTCCCCCCCCCCCCAGAACTCTGGGGAGAAAATTCACTAGCTAGTTGTTTCATTTGATTATGCAGCTCTTCAGTACGGTACAATTCTCCGTTGGGCCTTACAAACTGATCAAATCTACATTCTTCGTCTGAAGTACTATGAAATAGCCACACTGACACAGAATCGTTTTTACTCAAATGGTAAATAGCATCAAATAATTTCTGCTCTGAAAAAAACTCTTCGGTTCCAAACAGATATTTTACGGTTCTATCCCGTGGGAATATTGTTACTGCAGATGACCACGCGTGTGCGTTATGATCAATAATTTCAATGGGAGCCCCCTGTGATTTATATTTCGATTCGTATAATACTTCTCCGGTGATTGTCCTTACCGATATTGGAAATCTCAATGATGTTTCTAATTTGGCTATATCTTGAATTGTTGCCCCATGCTGTTTCACTGTCAGTTCCCACTCGGTTATTTTTTTTCGTCTTAGATCAGTTAGTTTATTTCCCCGGGACGCATTTGTGAAGTGTTCTATTATTCGTGTTGCTACACAATTGAGCCCTGTCGAATATTTCATGGGTGCTAGTTTTGAAATATCAGGTTTTTCATTGAGCGGATATATCCCGTAAACAACTACTGTGACAGGATAAGATCTTTCGTAGTAGGGTTTATCAAGTCCAGTCAAAATTCCTGGTTTTGAATCCTGAGTCACAGTGACAGTTTTTTTGTCCTTAAGAATAGGCTCGTATTTGTCCCTAATGATCCATTTTCCATTATCACGGATAAGGAATTTTATTCGAAAAAAATTTCTTTCTTCCCCAAGACGTGAGATTATCACTGCTGCTTTTTCATCATTCATGGTAGCGTCAACAACACCATCAATTCGAAATGTTGACCAACAATGAGCTGCCCCATCACGCTTGAATTCATTAAAACAGTCTCTGATTTTACTAATCAAGGTTCTATCAAGAATTTTATTCTTTGGTGTATCAGAAACTCTATCAAGATTGAATTGAACACTTTTCCAGGGCTTAATTTTCGATAATCTCTCGAACTCCTCCATACTATAATTAAAACAAGTATTTAAATGAAAGATTTAAGTATAATGAATCATTGCAAATGGCTTATGATTGGATCAGTGACACCGTGTAACAAATCATGCAGAAATGAATTCTGTTGGTATCATATGCAAAGCTTTCGTCGTGGAAGCCTTGGTCCGTTACCCTGTATTCAATGTGGGGTTGGGGTCAGGGGGAGGTCGCAATTATGCGTTATGTGTGGAGGCAGACGATACAGGGAACTAAAACGCTATTATGATAAAAGAATAAAAAATACTGCCATTGACCCCAACGATGACAAAATAATAAAGACTGCTCAAGATTATATACAGAGACTTATAATTAAACCAAACAATGAATTAGAAAAATAGTGTTATTATACAAATGAACCAAGAATTCAGACCTCACCCCTCCGTGCTTGTTAATTATGAAGCATTCCGTAATGGTATTATCAGAAAATTCGATTTTCGCGTGTCAAAATACAGTACACGCGTACGTCTATAACACCAAGGGAGGCCACTCTTAAATGATATAACCAAGGGAGTTATCATTGTGATTTAGCTTCTGAGCATTGTTTTATAGGAAAAGAAATATTTTCATTTTTTTTAGTGTTTAAGTCAAATATTCTGTCTCATATGCGATTAATGCGTATTTCATAAACATAGGATGTGATCCGGAGATGCAGGCGTTACAGGATAACACACGTGTATACTTTCTCCCTTAGATTGTGTTAACTTGTTTAATGGGTATTGTGATTCAGCGGTGGGCATTGTTTTGTAAGAAAATAAATGTTTTCAAACAATTATATTCTTTGTTTTAGTGTTTAAGTCAAATATGCTGTCTCATTTAAATACTGTGAAACACCATTAATAAGTAATTCAAGAAAATAAAATAGCATACCTTGCGGATTGATGTATTAATTCCCTTTATATACTCTCTCCCTTAGATGGTGTCGAGATGATAAGGGAGGGAATAACAACTCCTCCCACCTACTCTTATATGTTTCTACTATTATGTGTAAATATAAGTGTTTTTAAATGTCTGTATGTTGACTATCATTTGTATAATTTAATATGTAAATATTGAATAAAGATTTTAAAAAAAAAGAGGATGCCGACATGGCACCTATAAAAGATGTACAAATGCTACATCTATAAAAATTACATTACAGTATGGCGTGGGTTATTTGCCCCTAAATTGTGATTCAGCGGCTTGGGATATAATTAATTAGAAAAGAAATCAAATATAAAATGTTTTCAAACGATTATATTCTTTTTTTTTTAGTGCTTTATGCAAATATTCTGTCTCATTTTAATACTGTGAAGCACCATTAACAAGTAATTCAAGAAAATAAAATAACACACTCTGTGGATTGACGCTGCTGTATTAGTCGCCTTATATACTAAATGAAAGGTTTAAAGCTGGGGCTTTCAAGGCCAATTCGACCAGTCAAAAAATAACCCACGCCATTGACACGTGTGCGTGGTTGACTTTTACTCAATCATGCAACCGGGTTTAATTTCATGGGTTGCTTTGATTGGTCGAATTGGCCTTTGAAAATCAGCCCCGTCGTTTCATGTTTGTGATGTCTGTGCCGTCCCATCATCATTACATCATCATTGAATTATAATCCATCCTTAATTAAGTTAATTAAGTATATGTATACCTACAATCTGAATGGAGATATATACGGTATTTGTGCTGTCCTTAATTAAGTTAATTAAGTATATGTATACCTACAATTTGCCACAACAGTCGAGTGGAGATATATACGGTATTTGTGCTGTCCTTAATTAAGTATATGTTGTGACGTCACCCCAAGCATATCTTCTGGGCGGTCTAAGATGGCGTTTGCCACGTTAGGCCTCCCCTTTCGGAGATGTATGTTTCGGGTTTCCCTTGGGCTTACTTGGATGTGAAGGCAACCAAGGAGTTCCAAAGATGTGTTGTCGTATATATGTAACCTCTAGGTCATTTCACGTAAACATACCCTCTTGTGATTATAACCCGTTATTTGACGAGTTAGATTCACTCTTAGGGGAATATGTTTCCGGTGAATGTAAATATAAATGACCTAAAATAAATACCATCCATGGATGTAATTAGCTCTCCATCACATTTGGGTTACCCCGTATGGTGTTCAAAAATGAATTACCGGCCAAAACGTGGATGCACATTGGGTAAACCCAGAATGAATTATAGGCTAAAAGAAACGGTCATAGGGTCATATCTCAAAGAGCAAAAACATTCTGATATAAAACAGAAACAGAAAAATGCTCTAACAAAGGAACCCTATGAAAGACACAAAGGCCTAATAAGGGACCCAATCAATGCAAATAGAACCACAACGGCCTATATCAAGGGGGCCAAATGACTGATAATCGCTCATCATGGTTGATATTTATTTTTGTCTGCATTTATATTTATATATACAGACTGAATTTTTAAAAAATATATTTATATATACAGACTGAATTTTTAAAAAAGATAGTTATATATACAGACTGAATTTTTAAAAAAGATAGTTATATATACAGACTGAATTTTAAAAAAAGATAGTTATATATACAGAATTAATTTTAAAAAATATATTTATATATACAGAATTAATTTTAAAAAATATATTTATATATACAGAATTAATTTTAAAAAATATATTTATATATACAGAATTAATTTTTAAAAAAGATAGTTATATATACAGACTGAATTTTTAAAAAATATATTTATATATACAGAATTAATTTTAAAAAATATATTTATATATACAGAATTAATTTTAAAAAATATATTTATATATACAGACTGAATTTTTAAAAAAGATAGTTATATATACAGACTGAATTTATAAAAAAATATATTTATATATACAGACTGAATTTTTAAAAAATATATTTATATATACAGACTGAATTTTTAAAAAATATATTTATATATACAGACTGAATTTTTAAAATATTAACGGCTCATTTATTTTTGAAAAATGAATTAGAAATATGTATTATCATATATGAATTCTGAAATTATGAATAGCATCATAGTTGAAATTGCAAAATTGAAAAATCAGAATATTAAATTGTCAGATGGGTTAAATCCTGATCAAATCAAGTCGGATTTTCAGGATATAGAATACGGAGTTAGCACTAACAAGTATATGTTGCCAAAGAAATATGCACTCATCAAAAAAATTCAAAATTCTATTCGAGACTCTCTTGCATTTTCCAGTGAAGTAGATGTGTTTGTTCCGTTATATACTATCGTGGAAGGAATACGAAAAGAATTGGGTAACGAATATGAATTGAAAAAGGAAGTTAATTCTAAAATTAGAAACTTACGAGCGTTAATTCAAGAAAATGAACTATTTTGATTGACCGGCCCCTCAAAAGATTTTGTCAGACAGTAAAATCTCCTTGAGATTTTCATTTTTTTTTGTCATTTTTGATTGAATCAGTGAAAATATTTCACACTGCGAAAATAAAAATATTTCACAGCAATAAAAAATTGGACCGTTAAGGATGGAATCATCGATGGGAAAAATTGTTTTACAATTGAAAAATGGTTTCTGATTTCAAATAATGGTCAATGAAGCATTAACGACCCGATTGGCTCGTGAACGACTGGATGCAATTAAGAAATTTATACCAATTCGTGACTCTGTAAGAAATAAACTGCAACAACGACAGAGTTTACAAACTGATTTTGCTCTGGGGTCTGAAGAGTTGTTTAAACCAGTAACCACAGCAACGAAAGGAGTAGAGCGTGCTTTACTGGGAGATAGTCCCGAGACGGGGAAATCTGTTATTGGTGAACTTGAAAAACTAGCAGCGAAAACTGAACAAACAAAACAAATAGAATCAAAGAGAACAGTAGATGATTTACGCATGAGATTTAACGAAGAAGGGTTAGCAGCAATTGATGAGACTGATCCCAAAAAAATTCCTACGCTTGTTGTTACGTCCTATGAAGACAGAAAAAAAATGTTGAAACCAGAACATCATAAGTTTGTTAAGAATTTCACTCACTGGGCTGATATATTCTATAAAATCAAAACTGGAAAAAGTCAAAAAAAGACAGATAGTGCATCATACATTGAATATATCAGGATGGTGGATCACGTGTATAATCAATACGAAGAGTTTAAACAACAACAAAAACCGCCAAGATTGCAAAGAAAGCGACAGCAGCCTGCAAAGAAAATATCTTTTTCACCTAAAAAACAACAACTACCACCTGATGATGATGATGATACTCTTGATTATTTACAAACCACGGATACAGACAAACTAGATGAAGCAGCTGGTTATAGCGGAAGTGGATTAGGAAATCCAAGGATTGGAAACACTTGTCCTGATAGTGTTATCAATGATATATCACGATTAGATGTTCTCATCGGAGGAAAACGAGCTGGAAATAACTCTCCAGAAATAATTAATGAAGCAGCTGATATCTGTAAACGGTTATTTGCCGGCGGTATCATGGATATCAAAACATATCGAGATTTCATTGACGAGTTAGCAAATGGGTATCATAGCGATTAAATAACAATTGAAAACACTATTGTTTTTATAATAATGATTATACACTACAATCATGATAAACCAACCCTCGTCTATGTAGTTAATTCACGGTTTCCAGTTTATAGAGCATACTACGGAGATGGCCTCGGCAAGACCATTTTAGGATTCTTTTCAAGAACAGCCCCAAAAGTGATGCCGTTAGCTAAACAACTAGGAATGAAAGCCATTGATGTTATTCGTGATAAGGGTATTAGTACTGTTGGAGATCTTGCCGGGAAAGCGTTTTCAACTGCGAAGGATAAAATAACATCATTAGTGGGGCGAAAAAAGAAACCGTTACCGTCTACAGAAGAAATGCCTGCAAGTGTTAGTAAAATTATAAATAACGCAGTAGATGAAAAACTAGCGTCGATGGTAAATCAAGGAGACCAAAGCAATATTGCAAATATGATAGCGGGAAGTGGCTTTAGAAAACTACGACGATGAAAATGGAAAAATCGTTTACGATGAAAATCCGTAGGATTTCACGATTTAGACTCTGATAAATAGAATAAAATGTTCAAAAGGTCATCTGATCCAGCATTTGATATGGATGCCCCAGTGCGTAAAGATGATTCTGTACGCGATTTTCAATTTTATTCTTATCACGCAGTACAACCCGATCTCCGATCGCGAATTGAACTTCAAGTTCATGATACCAGTAAATATTTTCTACCGTGTGAGGCATTTATTGAAGTAGAAGGAGAACTTGTAACAAATGTTGCAGCTGATACCCCATATGACAATAACTCAAATGTCCGAGTTGGTTTTGTTAATAACGGCATCATGGCGTTATTTGAAAGCGCTAGATATCTCATTGATGGAAAAGAAATTGAATCCATTGACCGTGAAGTTGATATGGCCACAACAATCATAGGGTTAGCAAGATATTCTGATGATTATACAAGATCAGCGGGTCCATCTATGATGTTTGCAAAGGATACTACTGATAACGCTGATCACCTTCAATTCATTAAAGTGTTAACAGCACAGGGTACTGCAGAAAACAATCAACAAGAAGCAGCTAATCCAGAACGTCGAACTAGACCCGGAGCTGCGTTTGATATTCTCGGAGGCATTAATGGTAATCTCAATTTAGGATTTGCAACACGTGTAGCAACGTTGCATGGGCAGCGTCGACGATTTTCATGTGCGATTCCACTACATCACATATTTGGATTCTGTAGAAACGTCCGAAAAGTTATTTATGGAGCCAAACACACAGTAGCACTTGTACGAAAGGGTACTGATGATGATGCAATCTGGCGTAATACTGGGGTTGCTGCCGGTAAAGTTATTTTAACAAAACTATCATTGTGGATGCCAGTGTTAACTCCATCAATCACAGAAGAACAGCGACTACTATCATTTATGGATCAAGGAGGAAAGTCGTTGTTGAGTTGGTTATCAGTGACTACGGATATTAAACAAGACAGTGTTGATGGTACATTCACATGGCACCTGGCATCAAAACAAGGGGTTTCAGCTCCACGTCATATATTTATTGCGTTACAGAATGCTGCGCGAGTTGGTAATCAAGAACGAAGTCATATGATATTTGATCAGTTAGGTGTTAATGAAGTCTCGCTCAGAATAAACGGACAGCAGGAACCATCCGAGGATATACAACTTGATTACGGTCAGAATCATATTGCACGTGTCTATCATAACCTGTTGTCATTTATGGCACGTGATCAAAATGTGGATACCGGTTTACAAATATCACAATTGGATTTTAAAAGCCTCTATCCGATTTATTACTTTTCATTGGAACATCTTGATTTGATGAGACAATCTGTCGTTGATATACACTTTAGAGCCCGTGTAACCCGTCCGACTGGTCCACCAGTTGGTGGGGTACCTCCTATCCTTATCCCGAATTATAGAGCGGTTGCTGTCATTCTCAGTGATAAATCAATGCTACTTGAAGGTGTTGGTGGAAGAATGAGAGTGGTAGATGCACCAGTGGAAAATATGTAATTGAAAATCCGAAGGATATTTCCATTGAATCGTTTTACGATTTAGAATCAATCTGTATTTGTATAATGTCATATAGTAATATCAATGTGTCATTGACACCTGGTCAGTTAAAAAAATTGCAATCAAAATCCGCTAAACAATGTGGAACCACAATCACGTTGAAACCTAATCAAATGAATGGCGGGGCAAATAAATTATCGCTGACAACTCGTCAAGTGAAACATTTCAATGATGCTTTCAAGGATAAAAAAGGTGTTCAGATTACTCTTTCTGCGGCTGCTATCAAAAATATGATAAAAACAGGTGGTATATTTCCGTTGTTTGCTGCAATACCAGCATTGGTTGCGGCAGCAGCCCCAGCAGTAGCAAAAGCGGCCGCATTGGGGGTAGTTGGAGGCTTGGGAACAAAAGCGGTACAGAGCATTGCTGAATCATATGAACCGAAGAAAGGTCAAGGGTATAAAAAAAAGGGAAAGGGTCTAAGACTACCAGGAACCCCGTATTCATGGTACAGCGGAAAGGGTCTAAGACTACCAGGAACCCCGTATTCATGGTACAGCGGGAGATCCGTTCACGGATCAGGCCTGAGACTACCAGGAACGGTTTATTAATTCAGAAATCTATGGTTCCAATGTCCAATTTTGATTTAATGGATGCTGCTAAAAAATTAGTGATTAAAAATTTCAGAGGTGTTTTTATGAAAGATCAATTACCACATCAACCAAACAAAACTGAAACCGGTATTATTAATCTCGATAACAGCACCGGACCTGGAACTCACTGGGTTGCATACGCTATTGATCCACGTGGGATTGTCTATTTTGATTCATATGGATTAGCCCCACCAAAAGAGTTTATGCGTTATATAAAAACCCTTCCAATGAAGACTTGGTATTCTACGCTACCAACACAACAAATCAATGACCCACCAATATGCGGCAGTGAAGTATTAAATGTCCTTGACGCTATTTCAGCATCTAGAAAATCACCACACATTGTCGTAAATGACTACACTAGTAATCGCTTTTTAGAGAGAGATATATAAAATATCATGATTGATATTTGGGGGAGACCTCTGAAACCCAAACCCGATGACACTGCAACTCCTGATTCTATCAAGGATATAAAAAAAAAAAATTAAAGATGAAATCGCTGAGACGTTGAACTTAACAAGTGTTGACCCGAATGAAATAGTTGTATTTCAAGACAAACAGGGTAAATTGAAATCCAGTAATATTTCTCTGGATGATATTTTGGTTAAACAACAAAACGCAATCGAGAACACCGTTGCGCTATTTTCCGATCAGGGTAAACTCAAACCGGGTGTACTTTTTTCGACGATTACAGATCGATTTACAAACCACGATAAAGAATTTGAAGATCATTTAAGAAACTACAATAGTTTCCGTAGAAATGTCATTCATAAGTTCTTTGGATCCCCAATTGTAGTTACACCATCTATCGCTGAAATTAAAACGTTTATAGATGATCAAAAAGTCATCAATGACCGCAATAATGATTTGTACCTGCTTAATTTAAGATTTTTCAGCGATGAAAATTTAAAACTAATTACCCTCCCTGAAATGATATACACATTAAAAACTATCGAACAATCGTTTGTAGAACTTCGAGATGCCCGCAGAGTAAAAATGCCGAATCATAACGATGAAGTTAAAAATGTTGTAAACACGATAGCCAGTGGTATCTTCGATTGGGTTAAAGACGGACCATCGCTCAGTTACATATTTGGTGGTTTGAATTACATTGAGGGAATTTATCGATTTACAATCATAGCTAACGAACATTTTAATATAACATGTGTCGATTTAACCGATAACATTTTAGGAACAGGTGTTAACACGGTAATGTTTAAATCTAATCCAGTTGAAGTACTTTTTAAAATAAATGTGGTTAGAGGTAGATCAGTTAGATTAACGATGCCGTGGGTGATAGAATATGTAGCAGAAGTACCTGGCGATAAATAATTCTGCAATTCAATGATGAACATTTAAAATAAAAAATGATTTCATCATCGCAATATCGCTATGATCAGGTCAGAGAATATCAAACTAAACTCAAAACCTTGTCTGAGGAGTATGAATTGAAAATTAAAAAATATCGCAGGAGAATTACCGCAATTGATGTTACTGTGTACGCTGTGAGTGGTGTAATCACCGGAGCTGGTATTATACTGTCTTCAGTGACAATGATGGCTCCGATAGCTGTTCCAATTTGCATTTCTGCGGCAACAACAATCGCTGGAATAATTTCAATAATCACAAAAAAAATATCCTCATGCAGCCAACGGAAACTACAAGACTACATAATTCAATTTCATGTTGTGTCCACTGCATACTCGCAATTATCCTCATTGATATCGTCATCGCTCGATGATACAATTATATCAGAGAGTGAGTTTTCAGCGATGGTAGATATATATGATTCTGCGATGTCAAAATTAGAAATACAACATGAGTATAATAACAATGACAACACAGATGGAATTACTTCAACAAATAGTGGAGAACACGAACCCAGTACAAACAAGCATGATCTCAATAACCTCAACGAATCCAGAATTCAGTGTGAATTTCCCCTCTCCGGTCCCAGTGAAGGAAATCGCGCTAGCAAAATTACGAGTATACCATAGTTGGCCAAATATCAGATCAAAATCATTTGGTGGTCAACAACCGAATAATTCCCTGGTATTTGCAAATAAGAATAAAGACGACGGTACCCCAGACTGGAACGTTGTTTCCATACCAACCGGATCATACCAAATTGAACAAATCAATAACGAATTGCAACGTAGAATAAAATCGATTACTGGAAAAGAATCAAAAATAGCTATAACAGTTCATGAGCCAACACTATCATCTGCCATTGAAATAAGCACAGAGGGTTACGTCGTAGATATCTATCAGAGTTCTATTAGAACCGTACTGGGATGGCCTGAAATCCCACCCGGTGGAAAAACCGTTAAATTACCAGAACCACAAAAAACTGATTATATCACCGACAGAATAAAACCCAATAATCCAGTAAAAAGTTATAAAGATCACCAAATCACTACAGATTTTTTTAATGTCCTTCACAATATAATAAATAAGGGAGAGAGATTTCTTACTGCTCACGATCTTAAAATCAATGACAATTTCAAGGCAATGAATAATGATTTTTCGCTGTTGTTAATATCTCTTAAATCCGGCTTTCTCACCCGAGATGAATTTATCAGCGTCGTAGAAACATGCAACAAAATTATCGACGATATGGAAACATTTAATTTAAAAATTATTCAGGATATATTAGATGAAGATAATCCCATATCGAGAGACGGATTTGCATCAGATTATAAAATCCGCGTTGAAGATATCCCAACATTCAAACTACCAGGATATAACGTACCAGAACTAAAAAGACTTCTCAGTGATGCCATCGATGTTGGTTTTAAAATAATTCATGATACGTGGAAAAAAACAACATCACCGGAAATAAAAACCCTCAAACACAATAATGACCCAGATGGTGGTGGCAGGCATATTGCTCCGTTCAACGTGAATATTTCATCGGTGATTGCGCTCAATTTAGTATGTGATGTGATCGAAGGAAGCTATCAAATAAATTTAGAACGATCAAATCAAGCTCAGCAAGGATATATTTTGTATTCATTTGCACCAACAGCCCCTCCAGGATTTTTAATAATTGAGTCCCCGGTGAATCCAGTCTATATGCGATGTCATAATAATTCATTAACCAGAATTAATTTCAAACTCACAGATCAGTCTAATAATCTGATTGATTTACAAGAGGAGGTTTTACAAATTAGTCTATTTGTGAAATCATAAATGATTTTCGTCCTAAGGACTGGATCAAATATTCGGTTAACCTAGAACTAAAAGTTCTAGCAGCAGAGGGGGTGAGTGACAACGACGTTGCGACGCGAATGTTTTCAGACAAGGGTCGGAGACTTATTTTTTCGCGAGAAGGGTCTAGTGTTATTTTGGAGGGGGTATAATCAAAAATAAAAACAAAAAAAAGTTGTCTGATTCACCCCCTCTGCTGCTGATAGTTATTATTATATAATTATTGCTAATGGTAAACATGTTTATTTTAATCTGAGTCTAGGACATTAAGTGTTTTACTTGGACATTATTAAACTTGTTGACAACTTTGAATGTTTTTAATGGAAGGCTGACCTACATCCTGGCTATATCATTGTGCATTAGCTTATTTACTAATAACTAATTCTTGCCGTAACTTCTGAAGAAGAACCGGTCTTCTTGTTGTGTTCAATTTTTCAACTCAAGTGCATTGGTTTATTGAAAATTATTATTCACTGGAATTACAAAGTGCTCAATATATTCTTAAATAGAAGCATTAGTTTTGTAATTAACATTTTGAATTATATCATTGGGATGCATTTAAAGACTCTGATCATGTTGACACACTCAATGCCATTGGCACATTAGCACGTTCGAGATTGCTGGCACGTCACATTATTCAAGATCGGAATTTCTAGATTGACAGACAATATGGGGGTTTCTTTCAGGAGCACGAAACAAGAAATAATGTTTCGTAGAAAAGCATTTTTAGGTTAGAAGTCTTTTAGGTTTGATAATTAGGTCTCTATCTGGCCCTAAAATGAAAGTAACAGAACTGAAATTAAAACACAAGATAGAAACAGAACTGAAATTAAAACACAAGATGGAAACAGAACTGAAATTGAAACACAAGATGGAAACATAACTGAAATTAAAACACAAGATGGAAACAGAACTGAAATTAAAACACAAGATGGAAACAGAACTGAAATTAAAACACAATATGGAAACAGAACTAAAATTAAAACACAACATGGAAATAGAACTGAAATTAAAGCAGAACATAGGCTTGAAATGAAAACACAAGATGGAAATAGACTTGAAATTAAAACAAAAGATTGAAACAGAACTGAAATTAAAACAAAACATAGGTTTGAAATTAAAATACAAGATGGAAATAGAACTGAAAGTAAAACACAGGATTGAAACAGAACTGAAATTAAAACACAAGATGGAAATATAATTGAAATTAAAACACAAGATGGAAATAGACCTGAGAAACCTTAAGATTCAGAGAAGGAAAGTAGAGAGACATATGCCAGTGAAGAAACGAGACAGAAACAAGTGCAACACAGAAAGAAGAGAATTTTAACTGCCATAAAGAGAAAACAGAGATAAATGCAGCTACAGGAAAAAAGAGAATTGCAAAAGAGGAAATGAAGAGGTAATGAGAAAATAGGCTAATGCAAACTTAAACGAACAAAAGGGAAATTCATTTACAGAGAAAAAGGGAAAATTAAGAAAGGGAATTTCAATTTAGGCTAAAAGATATAGAAATGTAGAGTGGAAAACACTTCGACTCTTTATGTACAAATTCAGTTTTTGATGATACCAGAAATATTAAGTTGGTACCCCATGTAAAAGAAAAAAACGATAAATATTTTTTCTAATTTTGAACAGATTGCTAAAAACTTTAAATGGTGAAGAGAGTTTTGGACTCCATTTTTACAAGTGTACTTAATGCTGAAGTTATTGAAGTCTACACTTCACTGTCAATATGACAAATTACTGATAATGATGTCGTTAAGGAATATATCTTGTAGGGTTATGAATTGGTACATTAGGCTTATCAACTAAGGTTTAGGAACTGTAAAAAGAAACTGGGCAAACTCGTATCGAATTTTCAATAAGTGGTTCTCAGCCAAAGTCAAATACGCAACATAGTTATGACAGAGCGATTCCAAATGCTCTTATTACTAAAAGGTCGGGGTCACGGTCACGTATTGAAAGCAATACATTTGTTGGGTAAAACAAACTTAATCTGACTATATAATGGAGAATTATGAACCATTCATGTTGAAAGGCTCTATATCACTCATTAGATACATTCTTTTATTATAAGGTATTTGACTTCTTCTGAGTAAACTGCTTCTAATTAAAGTGATCTTATTCAGTGAGTAGAGTGTAGCGTTTTTAATGTTCCTCTCCATTGTGTACAGTTTTTCACCAGGCTTAGTCGCAGGACCCGTAACAATGGGAATATGACACTCTTTACCCATCGAGGTATTCATTTATTACTTTGCAATGATCCAGTTTGAGATAAGGTTATGGTCCACTTATAACTAACAAACCTTCTTTGGATCAGAAATTTTATGCTACTGGAATTTAAATCTCTGATTTCTACCCAGCTTTTGCGGTTATTAGAACTGGTAAAAATAAGACCTTGATAATGATATTGATCAGGAAATGATTGATCTAGCTGACACATGTAGTATTCAAGTTTTTGATGAGGTCGACTTTGCTTCAGGCATCGATCAATCAAAATGTATTGATCATAACGAACCACATTTACCATTCATTCCCTTTATTATAATCACGGTGACACTCATTGATGAACACGAAAAAGGTCATACAATCTCCAGTTGTTTCAGAAGGTTATTACAAATAGGGTACCTATGAGGAAATGGGGACACTTTGAGGTGTCCACTGGCTACGAATGGTCTGTCAGCTACCAAATTGTTGTTTCTAAGTTGCATAGAAAGGATTTTTTTTAGCTTAGTCCATTAAACTAACCTGGCTGGCCATTTATAGGTCAGCACGACTTTTCACAAGATCTTGAATAATTTTTATTTGCCAAACTATAAAAGTTATGTTTGTAGATAATGTAGGTCTTGTTAAACCATTCCAACCCAATCAGAAGATATGTTAGGCTCATCTTCATCCTTTTTCTGCATTTCACTAAGAATTTAGTAGAATAATGGTCAGTCACTTACCTAAGACCGAATCAAAAATAAAATTAATGTATGAAAGAAATACAAAGGAAAGGAGTTTTCAACCCTGTGATAGAGCTCTGTCTCTCTTGCCCAGACCTCCAATCCTTTTCGAGCTGAACACTATGACCATAGAATAAGTTATTTAAATTATGGCATTACCGCACTGGGATCGCAAAAAAAAACCAAAAACAACAGCTTTTGCCATATAAATTATGTTAAAGAAGTACATTGATGGGGACAGCCCTGTTAATCTAATCATGCAGTCAATTTAGCTGTACCTATCCCACACAGTGAGGATGTGAGAGATGGAATGAAATCCTACTGAAGAGACTTTGGTGTAACCAGTTTTTGGAATTCACAAATATTGAATAACCTTGACCAGAAACGTTTACATCTGCAGCTACAAGAAAAGAGTGAAACTAGCTATTATTTACATAATCACTTGTTTCCAGGTGTTCCAACATGAAGATAGAAAACCTACCATGACATTGAAATTGTAATAAGATTTTCGTGAACAGATCAATACTTGGCTGTCATGTTTTTGCATGAGCTAGTGGTACATTTGCGACAGACAATCCACCGATAATGAAATACAACAAAAACAGCAAGTCGTTCCCATTTCAAAGGAATTATATCGTCCTGTAAAATCGGTTTTCAAAAAAGTAGTTGGTAATCCACAAAATCTCGAATGGTGTTGATAGCTTCTGACCACGAAATTAGGTGAAACGACTACATGCGTTTTGCATGACACATCCTATAGCATGTTCGCTGAATAATTTTACCACATGTTTGCTAAATAATTTTACCACATGTTTGCTAAATAATTTTACCACATGTTTGCTAAATAATTTTACCAAATGTTTGCTAAATAATTTTACCACATGTTTGCTAAATAATTTTACCACATGTTCGCTAAATAATTTTACCACATGTTCGCTAAATAATTTTACATGTTTGCTAAATAATTTTACCACATGTTCGCTAAATAATTTTACCACATGTTTGCTAAATAATTTTACCACATGTTCGCTAAATAATTTTACCACATGTTTGCTAAATAATTTTACCACATGTTTGCTAAATAATTTTACCACATGTTTGCTGCCAAACAAATATAAGCCTCTCTCTCGCGACCGGATAAAGTTCATAATTACAACTCAGAATAAAAATGGAAATTTTTCTTAAGGTGAATTTTGTTTTTAATTACAAATTAATCTGTACAATGCATATAAAAAGTTCGTTCTCACGGCCACAAAAGTAGATTACGAATGTGCTCTTCTGAACTGTCCATTTATAAAAATGTAATTCGGTGCCACACTACCGTAATTTAAAAAACATTTATATTAGCAGCAGAGAGGGTGAATCAGACAACTTTTTTTTTGGTTATTTTTTATTATACCTTTAAAACGGTACGAATAGACCCTTCTCGCGAAAAAATAAGTCTCCGACCCTTATGATTGTTCGCGTTTTCGTTGATGAATCATAAAATGTCGCAACGTCGTTGTCACTCACCCTCTCTGCTGCTAAGGTTTACGGTGATTTTAACCGAATATTTGATCAAGTCCGATACGATATCGTGTCCTAGGGTCTGCTAAATTTATTGTCACAAATCCGTGTGGTTTTGACTGAGCGTGACTAAAGAAATTTCTAAATTGATTATGATTCATATCACCGCTGCACCAGGTCTGATGAATATTTCGTAGCGTATGAGTATCAACGCCGTTAAATACACACAACACATTGCAGTTATCTCTGATCACTTTTGGTATCTGAGTGTATCGTTGAGTGACATAGATCACATCAGTGTTTTTATGCCTGCCTCGGGAAAATATTCTAGCAGGATTTTTTTGATTATCTAACATGATATCATCGTATACCACTAAATTGTTAATACTTCCATCAATAGCATCAATGCTCGGGGCTTCCTCTATATCAGTAATAAACTCAATAAAATCTTCATCGATTTGAAATTCTTTTGCTTTCTCGTTAAAATCCTTTAGCACTTCATAGCATCGCTGATCGTCTACACTCGGGGCTATTAAATACAATTTGTTCCATTTCATCCATCTCGTTATCAAATTAAGTAGCAGTTGTGTCTTTCCGCTTCCAGATGGTCCGATTATAATCATTCTAATTGAATTCGGCAACATTTCATGATGTTTAATAGGTTCCCGTCGTCGTGTAGCTGAATAATCAATTATATTCATGCCGTTATATATAAATTATGGATCTATATTGTGTGAAGTGTAAAAAACGTACTGGCACAGATGACTTGACGACGATTACAACTAAAAATAACCGATCAGCGCTTTCTGGTAAATGCGTACAATGTAGTACAAAGAAATTTAGATTTGTTTCTAAACCCAAGGAACTCAAGGAACCTTTAAAAAAAAACGAGGAGGTGATATCGCAGCCAAGCTAACTAAACTCCCTGGAACCCCATGGGCAAAATACCCTGGAGAAAAGCACCTTCCAGGATATAGCTACTGTGGACCGGGAACAAGACTTGATATCAGACTCAATGATCAAAATCAGCCCCGACCCGGTGAGGAACCAATAAACGCTATTGATAAGGCCTGTCACCTTCATGATGTATCTTATAAAAGCAGTAATCTGCAGCACAGGCATCTAGCAGATGTGAAATTAATTCATGCGTTAAATGCTATTTCTGATAAATCTTTCAAAGAAAAATTGGCTTCCTTTTTGATAAAATCGGCTATGAAAAGTAAATTGATGTTAGGTGCTGGTAATTAATAACAACATGGAATCTATTTATTATTCCCCAAGAGGATACTGGAGGGGTAAATCAGCAGTCCATAAACTCGCTAGTGCTGCAAAAGTGAAAAAAACCACTGCGGCTCATTGGTTATCCAAACAGGCACTATGGCAAATTTATCTACCACCGCCTAAACAAATTCAATTCTCGCATTTTGATGTGACAGTTCCTAATGAAGTTCATCAGGCTGATCTATTATTTCTGCCACATGATCGTGGTTACAAATACGCTTTAACCGTAGTTGATATTGCAAGTCGATACAAAGAAGCAGAACCGTTAAAAACAAAATCAGCCACTGAAGTGGCTTCTGCATTTGAAAGAATTTATCGACGGAGTCCTCTGCACTGGCCAAATCTATTACAAATTGATCCTGGCAAGGAATTTCAGGGTGCAGTGTTATCAATAATGAAAAATCATAAAGTCACTATCAGACGAGGACATACTGCGCTACATCGTGATCAGGCAATTGTAGAACGGTTTAATAAAACCCTTGCTGAGCGGTTATTTGGATATCAATACGCAAAAGAATTCATCCAAGAAAAAGATCCCGTGAATGGGTTCAAAGGTTACCAGCTGTGATTACTGCACTGAATAACGAGATTACTAGAACCATCAACATGAAACCTATCAATGCGATTAAAAAGAAGTCAATACCTGAAATGGAAATTCAAAAGGATTTTAGCGTTTCCCAACCAATTCTTGGTAGTAATGTCATTGTGAGGTACTTATACGAACCAGGAGAGCTTGAGGGTGGCACAAAAAGGGCTACTGATCCTATTTGGAGTGTTACTGCACACAAGATATCTAGTATAACACGATCTACGGGTAGACTTCCAATCTATAAACTGGATTCAACTGCCCCTCAACGGGGTTTTACTAGACAACAATTACAAGTGATACCTGAGGATACTCAATTACCACCGCATGGGCTTAACTAGCACCCTTGCGTCTATTGCACTCAAGACAAGTCAACATCACATTATTTCTGACATGACCGAGATTGTTATTTTTTCTGTCAACGGTGAATTGGCGAGGATCCTTATCCGAATACTGTCAACGCATTATACAATTGCAACTCGCGCAGTGATTATTCTGTTGTTGCTTCAAAGTGATTATTAATTCAGCATCAATATCAAATTCTCGTTGTTTTTTTTTGTCTTGTTGTTTGTAACCGGAGAGTTTTTTATCAATAATATCATTATCATCGCCAATGATTTCATCATCGCCACCAATGATTTCATCATCGCCTGACTCTGTCAGGACAATTCTTCGAAGTTGATTTATTTTTCGTACTCTAGACACTGCGAGATAGACTAAATTCGACCATTCTATGCGATTATCTACCATCCAAACAATTGTATCCGATATAGTCAATCCCTGTGAAGAGTGTATTGTTGCTGCATAACCTAGCGTCCATGGGGATTTATTAGCACGCAATGCATCTTCAACAACATTGATATCAACCAGCACAATATCATTTAATACGAGAATCTTCTTTTCACGCCCTGACTCTGTCAGGCCTGGAATATCAACTTCGATGTTCTGTTTTCGTGTATCCGATGGCCTATAACAGAGGGGCACTGGAAGTGTTGCAAATTTTTGTTTATGCAATTCAAATAACTTCATCTGAAGTGTGTCCCTGACTATTTTTCTACTTGCAATGATTAAATCATTTGGTCTCCACGCTTCCCAAAACTCATTCATGGGAGTTTCCGAAATTATTTCACGGGCTATTTCACACTGGATTTTATCCGGTTGTAATCTAATTAGTTTCTTAAATTCTTTTAATTCATTATCAAGTGATCTATGATCGGTATCAATTTCTTCATAATAGTCTACAAAACCCTTTAGCCATTCATGGGGGGATGCACCGACAAATGGTGGTGGTTGCCCGTGATCACCGCACATGACGACTTTTGTATTTTTTAATAACAACCACTCAAGAAATATTTTTAAGACATCTTCTGACACTGTGTCTATTTCATCCCAAATGATAATTTCAGGAATAAATTTCTCTCCCATGCGCTCAGGAGTCCATTTATCTCCCTTCCATCTAAAGAAACTATGATAAGTGCAGGCATTTACCCCTCTCTGTATCATTTCTCTTGCAAGTCTATGAGTTGGTGTTAGCACAATCATGTTTGGATTGGAAACACGAAATAACTCAATTACCCGGGTTGTTTTTCCTGACCCGCCACAACCGTTTAAATAAACTGTTTTATATCTACAGATTGGATCAGAAATCCGGGGTGCACTAGAAAATTCTGAACACTGATTGCTTTCTAAGTAATTATTTTCAATGGTAACATCTGCTGATGGAATATAATCATGAAGCATTTCCTTCTTAATTCTCCATGACCCCCAATTCTCGTTGCCAGTAGCCTTAAAATCAGCCATTTTGCTATTTATGTAAAATGAGTCAGTAGCAACTCTAACTGCGGTGGTAGGAAATCTATTGATCATTGAAAATAAATTAATAGAAGCATAACCAAGCATAGAAGCTCTCAAATGTGTGTACTGCGGATTGTATCCATCAGTGTAAGTAACAATTGTACCCAATTTGGTTCCATCGGACATAAATGCGTCCTTACGATTGACATATCGTTAAATCCGTGATTACAAAATCGTATTCAGCATTGTCTATAATCAATCGTGAAGAATATCTCGTATTATCATCTTTGCCACCTTGGGTAAATTTACCGATTATTCTTCGTCCAATGTCTTTTGCTTCATTGTTTCTGATTTCAAATAACTGTTGGGACCAATCCATGATTTGTTGTTCACTGAAATTTGGAAACAGTTTTCGCTCTTCGCTAATTATTTTTTCTAGATCAGGTTGTGGTAACCAGACTGATTTCTGTGCTCGATAGGATATAATTGCTTCACTGACAATTAATGATTTTAACATCTTACAATCAAGCATATACCGTAATAACACTATTGGCATCCAGTGTTTTTCAGACATGTGTTTACCAATCCAAAGATAACTACACGGATGAAGTCCTTCAGCCATTTCAAATGATACTACACAAGCGAATCCGGTTAAATCGAAATGTGGCAGTGGTCCATTAATAGCAACACGGGTCATTTCGTGTGTAGGGTGTCCAAATCGTTTGAAATATTTCTCACACTCTCCATACCCAAGAAAACTTCCTGGATAACACGCAATCATATCAACTGAAATAACGGTATCAGCGGTGTATTTTGTGTTCCATAATCCTCCATGGCTGTATTCAAGACAGGACAATTTGACATCTGATAAGAACTCACTTCGGGTTGGTTTCCACGCGTTTTTCTTTCTAGCAAAATGTGCTGCAATGGATGGTACTGTAAAACAGTTTGCTAATAATTGATCGTTGTCTTCCTCCAGAGAAAACTCACTAGCTAGTTGTTTCATTTGATTATGCAGCTCTTCAGTACGGTATAATTCTCCGTTGGGCCTTACAAACTGATCAAATCTACATTCTTCGTCTGAAGTACTATGAAATAGCCACACTGACACAGGATCGTTTTTACTCAAATGGTAAATAGCATCAAATAATTTCTGCTCTGAAAAAAAAACTCTTCGGTTCCAAACAGAGTTTGGGATAGATATTTTACGGTTCTATCCCGTGGGAATATTGTTACTGCAGATGACCACGCGTGTGCGTTATGATCAATAATTTCAATGGGAGCTCCCTGTGATTTATATTTCGATTCGTATAATACTTCTCCGGTGATTGTCCTTACCGATATTGGAAATCTTAATGATTTTTCTAATTTAGTTATATCCTGAATTGTTGCCCCATGCTGTTTCACTGTCAGTTCCCATTCGGTTATTTTTTTTCGTCTTAGATCAGTTAGTTTATTTCCCCGGGACGCATTTGTGAAGTGTTCCATTATTCGTGCTGCTACACAATTGAGCCCTGTATCGCTTGCCGCCACACCTAAGACATAATTGCGACTTCCCCCTGACCCCAACCCCACATCGAATACAGGGTAACGGACCAAGGCTTCCACGACGAAAGCTTTGCATATGATACCAACAGAATTCATTTCTGCATGATTTGTTACACGGTGTCACTGATCCAATCATAAGCCATTTGCAATGATTCATTATACTTAAATCTTTCATTTAAATGCTTGTTTTAATTATAGTATGGAGGAGTTCGAGAGATTATCGAAAATTAAGCCCTGGAAAAGTGTTCAATTCAATCTTGATAGAGTTTCTGATACACCAAAGAATAAAATTCTTGATAGAACCTTGATTAGTAAAATCAGAGACTGTTTTAATGAATTCAAGCGTGATGGGGCAGCTCATTGTTGGTCAACATTTCGAATTGATGGTGTTGTTGACGCTACCATGAATGATGAAAAAGCAGCAGTGATAATCTCGAATGTTGGGGAAGAAAGAAATTTTTTTCGAATAAAATTCCTTATCCGTGATAATGGAAAATGGATCATTAGGGACAAATACGAGCCTATTCTTAAGGACAAAAAAACTGTCACTGTGACTCAGGATTCAAAACCAGGAATTTTGACTGGACTTGATAAACCCTACTACGAAAAATCTTATCCTGTCACAGTAGTTGTTTACGGGATATATCCACTCAATGACAAACCTGATATTGCAAAACTAGCACCCATGAAATATTCGACAGGGCTCAATTGTGTAGCAGCACGAATAATGGAACACTTCACAAATGCGTCCCGGGGAAATAAACTAACTGATCTAAGACGAAAAAAAATAACCGAATGGGAACTGACAGTGAAACAGCATGGGGCAACAATTCAGGATATAACTAAATTAGAAAAATCATTAAGATTTCCAATATCGGTAAGGACAATCACCGGAGAAGTATTATACGAATCGAAATATAAATCACAGGGAGCTCCCATGAAATTATTGATCATAACGCACACGCGTGGTCCTCTGCAGTAACAATATTCCCACGGGATAGAACCGTAAAATATCTATCCCAAACTCTGTTTGGAACCGAAGAGTTTTTTTCAGAGCAGAAATTATTTGATGCTATTTACCATTTGAGTAAAAACGATCCTGTGTCAGTGTGGCTATTTCATAGTACTTCAGACGAAGAATGTAGATTTGATCAGTTTGTAAGGCCCAACGGAGAATTATACCGTACTGAAGAGCTGCATAATCAAATGAAACAACTAGCTAGTGAGTTTTCTCTGGAGGAAGACAACGATCAATTATTAGCAAACTGTTTTACAGTACCATCCATTGCAGCACATTTTGCTAGAAAGAAAAACGCGTGGAAACCAACCCGAAGTGAGTTCTTATCAGATGTCAAATTGTCCTGTCTTGAATACAGCCATGGAGGATTATGGAACACAAAATACACCGCTGATACCGTTATTTCAGTTGATATGATTGCGTGTTATCCAGGAAGTTTTCTTGGGTATGGAGAGTGTGAGAAATATTTCAAACGATTTGGACACCCTACACACGAAATGACCCGTGTTGCTATTAATGGACCACTGCCACATTTCGATTTAACCGGATTCGCTTGTGTAGTATCATTTGAAATGGCTGAAGGACTTCATCCGTGTAGTTATCTTTGGATTGGTAAACACATGTCTGAAAAACACTGGATGCCAATAGTGTTATTACGGTATATGCTTGATTGTAAGATGTTAAAATCATTAATTGTCAGTGAAGCAATTATATCCTATCGAGCACAGAAATCAGTCTGGTTACCACAACCTGATCTAGAAAAAATAATTAGCGAAGAGCGAAAACTGTTTCCAAATTTCAGTGAACAACAAATCATGGATTGGTCCCAACAGTTATTTGAAATCAGAAACAATGAAGCAAAAGACATTGGACGAAGAATAATCGGTAAATTTACCCAAGGTGGCAAAGATGATAATACGAGATATTCTTCACGATTGATTATAGACAATGCTGAATACCATTTTGTAATCACGGATTTAACGAATAGGGGCCTATATGTCAATCGTAAGGACGCATTTATGTCCGATGGAACCAAAT
Source organism: Unio delphinus (assembly GCA_029339505.1). NCBI lineage: Eukaryota > Metazoa > Mollusca > Bivalvia > Unionida > Unionidae > Unio > Unio delphinus. Next base: position 2,430,099 of record JAQISU010000101.1, read on the forward strand.
TGGGTACAATTGTTACTTACACTGATGGATACAATCCGCAGTACACATATTTGAGAGCTTCTATGCTTGGTTATGCTTCTATTAATTTATTTTCAATGATCAATAGATTTCCTACCACCGCAGTTAGAGTTGCTACTGACTCATTTTACATAAATAGCAAAATGGCTGATTTTAAGGCTACTGGCAACGAGAATTGGGGGTCATGGAGAATTAAGAAGGAAATGCTTCATGATTATATTCCATCAGCAGATGTTACCATTGAAAATAATTACTTAGAAAGCAATCAGTGTTCAGAATTTTCTAGTGCACCCCCGATTTCTGATCCAATCTGTAGATATAAAACAGTTTATTTAAACGGTTGTGGCGGGTCAGGAAAAACAACCCGGGTAATTGAGTTATTTCGTGTTTCCAATCCAAACATGATTGTGCTAACACCAACTCATAGACTTGCAAGAGAAATGATACAGAGAGGGGTAAATGCTTGCACTTATCATAGTTTCTTTAGATGGAAGGGAGATAAATGGACTCCTGAGCGCATGGGAGAGAAATTTATTCCTGAAATTATCATTTGGGATGAAATAGACACAGTGTCAGAAGATGTCTTAAAAATATTTCTTGAGTGGTTGTTATTAAAAAATACAAAAGTCGTCATGTGCGGTGATCACGGGCAACCACCACCATTTGTCGGTGCATCCCCCCATGAATGGCTAAAGGGTTTTGTAGACTATTATGAAGAAATTGATACCGATCATAGATCACTTGATAATGAATTAAAAGAATTTAAGAAACTAATTAGATTACAACCGGATAAAATCCAGTGTGAAATAGCCCGTGAAATAATTTCGGAAACTCCCATGAATGAGTTTTGGGAAGCGTGGAGACCAAATGATTTAATCATTGCAAGTAGAAAAATAGTCAGGGACACACTTCAGATGAAGTTATTTGAATTGCATAAACAAAAATTTGCAACACTTCCAGTGCCCCTCTGTTATAGGCCATCGGATACACGAAAACAGAACATCGAAGTTGATATTCCAGGCCTGACAGAGTCAGGGCGTGAAAAGAAGATTCTCGTATTAAATGATATTGTGCTGGTTGATATCAATGTTGTTGAAGATGCATTGCGTGCTAATAAATCCCCATGGACGCTAGGTTATGCAGCAACAATACACTCTTCACAGGGATTGACTATATCGGATACAATTGTTTGGATGGTAGATAATCGCATAGAATGGTCGAATTTAGTCTATCTCGCAGTGTCTAGAGTACGAAAAATAAATCAACTTCGAAGAATTGTCCTGACAGAGTCAGGCGATGATGAAATCATTGGTGGCGATGATGAAATCATTGGCGATGATAATGATATTATTGATAAAAAACTCTCCGGTTACAAACAACAAGACAAAAAAAAACAACGAGAATTTGATATTGATGCTGAATTAATAATCACTTTGAAGCAACAACAGAATAATCACTGCGCGAGTTGCAATTGTATAATGCGTTGGCAGTATTCGGATAAGGATCCTCGCCAATTCACCGTTGACAGAAAAAATAACAATCTCGGTCATGTCAGAAATAATGTGATGTTGACTTGTCTTGAGTGCAATAGACGCAAGGGTGCTAGTTAAGCCCATGCGGTGGTAATTGAGTATCCTCAGGTATCACTTGTAATTGTTGTCTAGTAAAACCCCGTTGAGGGGCAGTTGAATCCAGTTTATAGATTGGAAGTCTACCCGTAGATCATGTTATACTAGATATCTTGTGTGCAGTAACACTCCAAATAGGATCAGTAGCCCTTTTTGTGCCACCCTCAAGCTCTCCTGGTTCGTATAAGTACCTCACAATGACATTACTACCAAGAATTGGTTGGGAAACGCTAAAATCCTTTTGAATTTCCATTTCAGGTATTGACTTCTTTTTAATCGCATTGATAGGTTTCATGTTGATGGTTCTAGTAATCTCGTTATTCAGTGCAGTAATCACAGCTGGTAACCTTTTAACCCATTCACGGGATCTTTTTTCTTGGATGAATTCTTTTGCGTATTGATATCCAAATAACCGCTCAGCAAGGGTTTTATTAAACCGTTCTACAATTGCCTGATCACGATGTAGCGCAGTATGTCCTCGTCTGATAGTGACTTTATGATTTTTCATTATTGATAACACTGCACCCTGAAATTCCTTGCCAGGATCAATTTGTAATAGATTTGGCCAGTGCAGAGGACTCCGTCGATAAATTCTTTCAAATGCAGAAGCCACTTCAGTGGCTGATTTTGTTTTTAACGGTTCTGCTTCTTTGTATCGACTTGCAATATCAACTACGGTTAAAGCGTATTTGTAACCACGATCATGTGGCAGAAATAATAGATCAGCCTGATGAACTTCATTAGGAACTGTCACATCAAAATGCGAGAATTGAATTTGTTTAGGCGGTGGTAGATAAATTTGCCATAGTGCCTGTTTGGATAACCAATGAGCCGCAGTGGTTTTTTTCACTTTTGCAGCACTAGCGAGTTTATGGACTGCTGATTTACCCCTCCAGTATCCTCTTGGGGAATAATAAATAGATTCCATGTTGTTATTAATTACCAGCACCTAACATCAATTTACTTTTCATAGCCGATTTTATCAAAAAGGAAGCCAATTTTTCTTTGAAAGATTTATCAGAAATAGCATTTAACGCATGAATTAATTTCACATCTGCTAGATGCCTGTGCTGCAGATTACTGCTTTTATAAGATACATCATGAAGGTGACAGGCCTTATCAATAGCGTTTATTGGTTCCTCACCGGGTCGGGGCTGATTTTGATCATTGAGTCTGATATCAAGTCTTGTTCCCGGTCCACAGTAGCTATATCCTGGAAGGTGCTTTTCTCCAGGGTATTTTGCCCATGGGGTTCCAGGGAGTTTAGTTAGCTTGGCTGCGATATCACCTCCTCGTTTTTTTTTAAAGGTTCCTTGAGTTCCTTGGGTTTAGAAACAAATCTAAATTTCTTTGTACTACATTGTACGCATTTACCAGAAAGCGCTGATCGGTTATTTTTAGTTGTAATCGTCGTCAAGTCATCTGTGCCAGTACGTTTTTTACACTTCACACAATATAGATCCATAATTTATATATAACGGCATGAATATAATTGATTATTCAGCTACCCGACGACGGGAACCTATTAAACATCATGAAATGTTGCCGAATTCAATTAGAATGATTATAATCGGACCATCTGGAAGCGGAAAGACACAACTGCTACTTAATTTGATAACGAGATGGATGAAATGGAACAAATTGTATTTAATAGCCCCGAGTGTAGACGATCAGCGATGCTATGAAGTGCTAAAGGATTTTAACGAGAAAGCAAAAGAATTTCAAATCGATGAAGATTTTATTGAGTTTATTACTGATATAGAGGAAGCCCCGAGCATTGATGCTATTGATGGAAGTATTAACAATTTAGTGGTATACGATGATATCATGTTAGATAATCAAAAAAATCCTGCTAGAATATTTTCCCGAGGCAGGCATAAAAACACTGATGTGATCTATGTCACTCAACGATACACTCAGATACCAAAAGTGATCAGAGATAACTGCAATGTGTTGTGTGTATTTAACGGCGTTGATACTCATACGCTACGAAATATTCATCAGACCTGGTGCAGCGGTGATATGAATCATAATCAATTTAGAAATTTCTTTAGTCACGCTCAGTCAAAACCACACGGATTTGTGACAATAAATTTAGCAGACCCTAGGACACGATATCGTATCGGACTTGATCAAATATTCGGTTAAAATCACCGTAAACCTTAGCAGCAGAGAGGGTGAGGGACAACGACGTTGCGACATTTTATGATTCATCAACGAAAACGCGAACAATCATAAGGGTCGGAGACTTATTTTTTCGCGAGAAGGGTCTATTCGTACCGTTTTAAAGGTATAATAAAAAATAACCAAAAAAAAGTTGTCTGATTCACCCTCTCTGCTGCTATATTCAAGTAAAATTTGTGTCTGCCACTCTTTCCTAAGAATGATTCTCTTATATTATTTAAATAACTTTTTTAAAATGTGGAAATCATATGCTGTTTGCATTTCAGTAAAGGTGGTTTCGCAGCTTCAATGTAAACTATGATTCATCCACTCTTCTAAAGTATCTCTGAAGATAATCATCTGGATCCACCATTGAAAACATGACCCCTTGTCCTCATTTGACACATCCTGCTCCCGATAAGGATTTATAAGGGTCCAATTGGGCAACTTCCTTTGAGCCAGACAAAGCCATGTGAAAAGAGTATTCTACATGGATTCATGTCTGTGAGTGTGTGGAAGGCACCCTTTGATAAGCGCACGGCCGGCATCGCTTTTGACGGTAGAGTAGGAAGGTCGTTCTGTATTGCTTTATCCCACATGGTACAACATTAGTTGTATCGCAGGTCGCATCATTCCATTGTTGTTTATTCTTTCTCTGCAATGTTTAGATCACTCCGGTGGCCTACTTTAGAGCATCCGCCACTGTTGCGTGTGATTTGGGGTTTGAACCATGGTAATGTCAAAACGTTTTTTAAATGTAAAAATGGTACTAGCAGCTGCCTATCGAGGAGCTCAGCATTAACAGGTTAGTGTTAGGACTGCATACTTCATTGTGATATGTTTGAAAAAGTGTTAAAACCACGTTAAAAATCTAAACCACAGACAGACACATACTTTTCCTGCATAGGCTCCAGCGACCACAATAGAACAGGTCAAGCACATTTCATTTTGATCGTTATTAATCTGGACGAGATCTCGTTTGGAACTGGGAAGTTAATTCTTATTTTAACCTTTTTTTCTTTTAGCCTTTTCTGCTGTTTCAACGAGATGAAGCGCTCATTATTCGATTGTTATACGTGTTGAATTTTGTCCCAGATTTGGAAGATGTTATTTCAGCAAAAGTACCAAAATGCATCGAAAATAGAAATTCTAAATTGGATGGAGTGTTGGACAGTCTTTGCACTGTAAACTCCCTCTAATATACACTCCAATACGCCTGAAATGTTGACAGCTGCATCTCTGCGCGGACTTGAGAATCGAGTTATAGGTGTATGCAGTAGTTCTGAAAATGCTTACAGCCATTTTGTGGGTGGCTCAAATATGAAAATAATCTTCAGGAGTAACTAAACAACTTTATGCTACAGTCAAACCCAGTTCTTTCGTTCTTGAAGAGTTATACTGTGTTGGAAAAGGATCGCCCATTTCCTTTTTCAAATCGCTTTGGTGAACGTTTGTAAAAACTACTTGTAGTATGATGGGCGACACTTGGTCAACACTTGGAATCTGGTTTCTCGTTGGAAAGATGTGATTTTTTTCATGACGATTCAAATTTTATTTTTCTATTGTACGCTCTCTTCTAGTATATAGAGCATCATCTACCTAAGAGGAAACATTCATTTTCAATTGGGGATGCTGGAAGAGCCACAACAGATCAAATTTCTTGTCATATTTAAAGAGTTCTTCGAAATTACGCCTCAAACAAAACTTCTGTAGAAAGTCCAAAGTACACTGCTCGAGACAAAGGTCAATATACCAGTTATGTCTGTCAAGAAACAAACACATTGGGTTGTAGAATGTCCACAATGTCAAAGAAATCTCAAAGACAAAAAAAAAAGAGGGATAAGTGTTGAGATACTAGAGGCAGCCTGTACCGAAACAAACGTAAAGACACATGTTATAACTGTCAATGAAAAGACGGGTCAACAACGAGGGGCGTTCTCGACCAATGGAACTAATGCCAGCAAAGAAATTCAAAACAAGAAATGATACAACACCAAATTAACAACAACAAAATATCAGCGGAATGACCCATTTCAATTAAAGGGCGGGAAAAGTTAGGCTTTTGTGATGTGTTTTGAAATTTCAAGAGAATATACCAAAAAAGTTATCTTTTCTTACTGTTGTCGAATAAATACCTCCTCTTTTCTTTCGTGTTATAATAATAATAATAATAATAATAATAATAATAATAATAATAATAATAATGAGGACTTTGTATAGCGCCTAATCTTTAGAAGCTCTAAGCGTTTTACAACATCTATATAATGATATTGTTACACGCACAGGGGTATTCACTTGACCGAGCGGTGTCAAAACCCTGGCGCGAGTCCCGCTGGAAGTCATGTTTTCCCCAAATTTCCAAAGACATTTATACAACTTGAGTTATAAAATGTAAAGTCAGACGTGTCTGCTTTATTTAATAAATTTTGCTCTAATCAATTGGCGACCACAGATGAAACAACTTGCCCAAAAGTCCATTAACCGCACCTTTGCATGGTTTATCTTCATTATCATCAGATTTCCGTACCGCCAAACAGTTATGCCATAGAAAATTCACTAGTATTCCCTATCTAACTGGGAAACATTTAACTGCGCGACCCTAGGCCAGTTAATCCACACAATTTTCAGCGTATCACACTTATATAACCACGCCTATTTTCCACTATGGACACACAAACGGTATCTACCAAGTCCCAACTTATTGATTCCATTGCGTAATTTACTGGTTTCCTACCGTAAATACTGCCATATCAACCACAACACTATTATACACCACTAGATTTTAATATGGACTATGTTACTAAAGGGACAGTCATTCGGCTTGGACATAAATTCACTACTAACGAACACTAGCATGGTTCAAATTCACCAACACTCGGCTCTGTGACGTTTGCTCCTACTAACTGGCTAATTATTTCGGGCTAGGAATATATCCATGACGCCGAATACCAAATAATCACACAAATAAATCTAAGAATTGCTTAAAAACGGGGCGCTATCAAATATACATACTCCAAATTTATTACAATATGACTACACTACAGAAAAGCAAATAACAAAAACCATGAAATTGGAAAGCATAAAAACATGCTGATACAAAACATTATTAGGTCTCTAAGTTTGCTCCTGCAGTCGAAAAAGGTGAATTTTAAGAGCACTTTTAAAAGGGACCACTGTGTCTTTTTGTCTAATTTCAATGGGCAATTCGTTCCACATCGCTAGACCCTGTTATGCAAAAGAACGTTGTCCATATGACTTCGTTTTCATAGTGGGAACAATGCGTATACGATTACCAGAAGAGGAGTAAGTATCTTGCTGGTGTATACACCTGGGTGAGGCCGGATAGGTATGTTGGACTGGAGTCTGTCGGTGAAAAGTAGCACAGAGAACACATTTTGTGTACGATTCTGTATCGAATGGATAGCCAGTGTTGGGTACAGAGCAGTGGTGATGTATGCTCTGATCGAGGTAATCTAAAGATGATTCGAGCAGCTGTGTTTTGAACTTTTTGAAATTTCTGGAGTAGATATTGTGACGAACCAGACAGAATTGAGTTACAATAGTCCAGTCTTGAATGTACAAATGAACACACGTGTTTTAGTGGTATCAACTGAAAGATATTTGGTAATGGAACTGATGCGTCTCAGTTCAAGATATGCAGCCTTGCATATGTTCATGATATGTTGGTGCAATGTGACAGTACTGTCTAGAGTATCACCTAGATTTCGTACTCACTCTTTGAATTTAATGTTGATGTTGCTGATATTTATTGTCTGAGGTAAAGGATGTGAATGAGAATGTCTTTGTGTTGTGATCAGAATAGCCTCAGTTTTATCAACATTCATCTGCAGCTTGTTACATGTCATCCATGATTTCACATCAAAAATGCACCTCTCTACTCCATGGATGGTAGCATCAACTTCAGTTGGGTGGCTAGACATGTATATTTGGGTGTCATCAGCGTAGAACTGGTGAGACACTGGGTGATGATCTATGACACTTTAGAGCGGCTGAGTGTATAGAATGAAGAGAACAGGTCCAATAACAGTCCCCTGTGGAACACCACAACATAGATCAACTGGGCTGGAATGTATTCCATTTGCCGATATAATTTGTGTCCTCTTCATTAAGTAGGACTTCAACCACTGTAAGGCTATATTCTTAATGCCAAATACATGCTGGAGACGGTGAAGACATATATAATGGTCAATTGCGTCAAATGCTGCAGACAAATCAAGGAGGGTGAGAACTGTAATCTTTCCACTATCCAAAGCAGAAAGAATCATTTATACTTTCAGAAGAGTAGTTTCAGTACTGTGGCAAGGGCGATATGCAGACTGTACGTTGCTAGAAAGACTGTTTGAATTCAGATGAGATACAAGTTGGGTTGGAACAACCTTTTTCTAAGATTTTTTATACGAATGGGAGATACAAACTGGGCGGTAGTTCTTTAAATCGTTATGGTCAAGTGTTGGTTTCTTCAGCAGAGGCTTTACGATGGCAGTTTTGAAAAATGATGGGAATTCCCCCAAATGAGAGAGAGATATTAATAACATCAGTTAGTAAAGGCAATATTGAGTCTAAGCACTCAAGCAGCAGTGATGTCAGATTTGGATCAAGTTCACAAGACTTTGGTGCACTCTTCATCATGATTGTCTGTACTAAATCAATAGCGACAGGTTGAAATGATCCTAATAGTTGTTGCTGAAATTCTGTATCATAACTGTATGGTGACATGTCAATTAAAATTGTGTTGTCAAGTGAATCTCTAATGGTTTGTACTTTGTCACGAAAGAAATTTGCAAATTGGTCTGGAAGGTCTAATGGAGAGATGGTAATTGGAAGTGGTGTACATTTGTTCCTTGACACTAGTTTGTTAGTTATCTCGAAGAGCTCTTTGCAGCTGAAACTTTCCGTGATCTTAGTACTGTAGTGGGATAATTTTGCTAAATGGACTATTTGACGTTCTTCTTAGCGGCTTCATAGATTTGTTTATGAATAGTGAGTCTGGTGGAAAGCCAAAGCCTCTCTGCTTTTCGGCGATGTCTTTTAGCAGTGCGAAGCTCATCCCTAACACTGCTATACCATGGACAACACTTTTTTATTGATATTCTGCATTTGGTCGCTGGGGCATGTTTTTCAAGCAATGAACGCAGGCAGTTATTGAGTTGTTCCGTTGTAGGATGTAAGTAAGTTGTTAGGTTTTCTTGGATGTCATGCATGAATTTGGTTCTATTTATCATATGGAGGTTTCTCTTAGTAGCAAATAAAGGTGTTAACCTTATCTCTAATGATTTGTACTTTATCACAGAAGAAATTTGGAAATAGGTCTGGAAGGTCTACTGGAGAGAAGGTAGATGGAAGTGGTGTTGATTTGTTCCTTGACATTAGTTTGTTAATTATCTCGAAGAGCTCCTTGCAGCTGGAACTCTTTGTGATCTTTATCTAAATTGGCTAATATTTTCTGAGTAGAAGTTCAATATACAAAGGAAAGGATGTGTTTTATTTGATTTACGAATGATTCTTGGATTTGATACTTTAATGAGTTCATTGTGACTTGATTCATGGATTTGATACTTTAATGAGTTCATTGTGACTTGATTCTTGGATCTGATACTTTAATGAGTTCATTGTGACTTGATTCTTGGATCTGATACTTTAATGAGTTCATTGTGACTTGATTCTTGGATCTGATACTTTAATGAGTTCATTGTGACTAGATTCTTGGATCTGATACTTTAATGAGTTCATTGTGACTTGATTCTTGGATCTGATACTTTAATGAGTTCATCGTGACTTGATTCTTGGATCTGATACTTTAATGAGTTCATTGTGACTTGATTCTTGGATCTGATACTTTAATGAGTTCATTGTGACTTGATTCTTGGATTTGATACTTTAATGAGTTCATTGTGACTTGGCCAAATCATTATTGTCCAGACACATGAGTAACTAATTTTCATTTCATTTATTTAAATTTTTTTTTAGTTCACTAGCAGTTTAGGATATATATGGGAGATAATGTAATTAAGACTATTACATTGTAAGACTGTGAATCCACTTCTCATACTGTTAGTATATGACCCCTCCTCCTCCCAATTCTTATATCCCATTTACCAACAGTTTTAAATTCAATTTTTAAGAGCTGCAGTAAAAGCACTTTACAATGTCACAATGTTCTTTTAGGCAGATTTTGAGTTTCCCAGCTTTTTTGATAATGAAGTCAAAGAATTATTTATTTTCATAAAGATTAAAATGATTTCTTATTTTATTGTCAAATCAGTTCATTGAATTTTCTAAATAAAATATTAACCCACCACTTTTAACATTAAGAGCTTGCAGTGTGCATTCCTTTTGATTCATGTTTACATTAGTTCCTTTTTAGACATGACTCTATTTACAGAAGTTATAATCAAGCAGTTCTCTGTACAGTGTATACAGAAATAAACGCAATTGGGTCTGATCACATGGTTATGTTCAAATCAATGAAGATCTTTCCTACATATATCAACTGATGCAAATGCAACTGTTCATTCATAACTATACTTAACTGGCAGAAAGGAAAAAATCAATTGCGTTATTGTCTGGGCAGAATGTAAATCATCCTAACCGACAACTATTCAAGCAAGATAATGCAACAAACTTATCAAAAAGAATGTAATGACAGAGTTTTTCCTGTTTCCACAGATGGCACTGAATTATGGAGTGAAGTATGAACCTCACAATTCAGCAGAACACATCTGAGGAGCCTTGAGTAAATTGAATACTGCATGAAATTTTCCATTTTTTTTTCACTCAACAGTAAATCAAAGTTTAAATATTTTTAACCATAAACATTGATATTTTCCCCCCATCTAAATGCTTTCCAACCACTTTAACCCACCCCCACCCCCTTATAGATTTACATGATTTGAAAGACTGACCTGTGGGGACATACTGAAGACAAGACTTCCATCAAATGACAAAACTTTCACCCACTGAAATAGTGTTCATTACCTTGGGTAAAAACAGACAGACAGGTGAACAGATAGATGCCAACAGTATGAACCAGATGATTTTGTATGTGAACTGAATTAAGATGCTTTAAGATGATGTGCCACCAGAGAAGGTCAAGGACATTTTGAATAAGTGCAATTTATATATTTTTATCCTACATTTTAAAACTTTAAATGTTATTTGTTAGTTTTATCCTTTTATTTTATACAGGTTGTAAAGAATTTTTACCTCATTAACATTTATCTTTTATGGTTATGGTTTATCTTGTGACACTTTTCCTATAGATTTTCAGGGTTTAATTTTTAATCAGAATTATTACAGCCATGATTCCACTGATGTGCTGTTAAACCTTATACATTCATAGAAATATCCCTTAAACCTTATACATGCATAGAAATATCCCTTAAAACTTATACATGCATAGAAATATCCCTTAAAACTTATACATGCAAAGAAATATCCCTTAAAACTTATACATGCATAGAAATATCCCTTAAAACTTATACATGCATAGAAATATCCCATTATTAATGTTGACCATTTAAATCTCCTGTTGCACAAGCTTCTGGAAAGAACAAGAAGAATACAAATTGACTTAGCACCAGGTTCCTGAGTTGACGCCTATTAACCTTGATATTTTACCTAACCAGTAAGTTAACTCAGTAGGTACAAACTAATAAAGGACCAAGGTTGCTCAGGGAGTAAGTTAACTGTGGTGTCCATGTTAGTAGATTCTCCAGTCCCACATTAAGACAAAGAAATTCTCTATAGCAATCTAAGTCTTTCTTGATATCATTGATTTTTGTTTCATTCAAATCAAAGGATGCTGCCTGTGCAAATCATAAACCAATAACATCTGTAAGTTTTAATTTCCTACACTATCTTATACGAGGATTTCAATGACCTAACAAATTCATACATTTGTAATAATTTTTCCTATTGAACTATTAAACAAATCTCATTAAAAAAAAAACACATTCCAATGCAACTATGCCAGAGAAACAATAAGACCATGATAATAAGCACAGATTTATTTTCAAAACACACTAGATTGAGAATCAAACAGTTTTCCTTTGTTTTCGAAGTTTTATATTTATATTTCACCTTTTGACTTCTTGGGCTTTTTTTACTTCTCTTTTACCTTCCTGGCCTCTTTTTTGTAATTTTTCTTTCTGGATTTTCTCTTTTCTTTTGTATACTTCATTCATGATTTGATCTACTTCTCTGTCATCAATTGACGTCCTTGCTTTCAGCATAAGGTCATGCTTTTCCCATGGTTTCTCAATCTGTGGATGCTGCTTTTGCTTTTTCATCTTTTCTGTTATATAGTCATCCAAAGGTAGGACTCCTTTTAGATTGTATCTCTCCCACCTTCGACACCAAGGACGGGGATTCATTTTCACCTTAAAAAATAATTTGCATAGTCAAAGAATATCTCATCAGTAAATAATGATTTGTATAGTCAAAGAATATCCCATCAGTAAAAAATGATTGGTATAGTCAAAAAATATCCCATCAGTCAATAATAATTTTTATAGTCAAAGAATATCCCATCAGTAAATAAAGATTTGAATAGTCCAAAAATATCCCATCAGTAAATAATGACAAGTCAAAGAATATCCCATCAGTAGATTCCTTCAATTAAGAGTTGTTTCCCTTGTCCTAGTAAGTACTTTATGACCATCGTGTATTGGGAAAAAATCTGCCCATTCAGCAACATGACTGTTTGAAAATTATGCATCTTGAGAATTCAAATAAATCTAGGTAGGGCTGATCAGTGTTTATTCAACACAATTCCCATTTCCTTTGAATCTAGACCTTGGAAACTGGTCTTTTTTTTATTAGAGAGACCACATGTCTTGAGCGACTGGTTTTTTTTGGCAGTTATTATAACAGGTTTTACTGTACAACCATCCATAAAAGAATATTAGATGTCAGAACCCCTTTTCAGTTAGGTCTAATTAGACATGATGGAAATGAGGCATGATAGGAATTAGACATGATAGGAATTAGACATGATAGGAAGTCTTCTGTTACAAATAGCAATAGTAAGAATTGTGGACACAATGTCAGCATTTTTATTAAGATGACAAGATTAGTCTTTTAATGCAAACTGCATTTCATTACGATCATTCTTTCAGGAAGAGATTTGTTTAAGATGCACACTGTGGCATACATATCGGATGTTATATCACATATATCACACAAATGGAAGTTATTTCATTTAGGACCAATTAGACATCATTTGAAGGCTTTTTAGTGACCATCTGTTAAGGAGGAAAAACATAACAAGATTTGTAAGATGGTCATGTATAACACCAATTTCATTTAGGACCAACTGTTCATCAAAATAATTATTTTAATGAAAACACAATAATGTCTGTCCCGACTGTAAGGATCGGAAAATGTTCAGCAATCCCAAACAGGTGGTCATATTAACCCGCACAGCTTAAGAATGAGAGTAGAAGACTGAGGTTGACACACACACACACAACCAGTGAAAATGTTAAAGCAAGCCACCATGACATACGTAAGAGATTTAATGCACAAAGTGTACCTTTATTGCATTGAGTGGTACTTGTGCTCCTTTTGGGACTGGGACTGGTTCCATGTCAAGCCGAAATGTGGAGTATTCCAGGGGTGCATCTCTGAGATAATACAGCTGGGGATCCAGTCTTTTCTCCAACTTCAGAACTTCAATCTTGAGTAGTAGGGGATTGTACATGTCATATTTAATCTCCACTCCTGAAATGGACCATTTAAACTTATGATATTTAAATAATTTAAAGCAAGAAACAGCTCTGCCAACGGTAATATGGCCAGTTGTCAAACAATAATGCAGAAATATATTCTTTATTCATGTGGCACCAACCAAAGTTTTTCTGTTCTTATGAACAACAGGTAGAAGCATATAAATGTTTCTCAACCAGTAATAGTGTCTGATAAAATGACTTCCTTTACCTCAAACAATAAATAAAAGCAACACCAACATAAAATTCGAAGTAAGTATGAAACCTAGGTGTTACTCTAGACAGTACTCTCACAGTGCACCAACATGTCATGAACATATGCAAGGCTGCATATCTTGAGCTGAGACGCATCAGCTCCATTTGCAAATATCAGCTGATGCTACTAAAACACTGTGTGTTCATTAGTACTTTCAAGACTGGACTATTGTAAATGAATTATGTCTGGTTCATCTCAATATATACTCCAGAAACTTCAAAAAGTTCAAAACACAGCTGCTCAGATCATCTTTAGAGTACCACGATCAAAGCACTCACCCATGTGTACATACCAGCAAGATACTTACGCTCCTCTTCCGATAATCATGCTTATTATTCCCACTATGAAAATGAAGTCATATAAACAACATTCTTTTGCATACCAGGGCCCAGAAATGTGGGACGAATTGCCCATTGAAATTAGACACATAAACATGTTTGATTGTATTGTTATGACACTAGCCTGTCTGTATTTAATGGCTATTCACCACTACCATGTCTGTTGACACTAGCCTGTCTGTTGACACTAGCCTGTCTGTATTGAATGGCTATTCACCACTACCATGTCTGTTATGACACTAGCCTCTCTGTATTAAATAGCTACTCACCATTACCAAAACAACAGTTCTTGTTTATTGTTGATCCAGCTTCTATGTACAATTTCTTTTGTTCAAAAACTCTTATAAGATATCAATTGTATGTAATTACTGCTGGTTGGCATGGTAATCCTCCCAACCAACACATTGAAAAACAAAAGTTAAGTATGTAATTACTGCTGGTTGGCATGGTAATCCTCCCAACCAACACATTGAAAAACAAAAATTAAGTATGTAATTACTGCTGGTTGGCATGGTAATCCCTCCCAACCAACACATTGAAAAACAAAAGTTAAGTATGTAATTACTGCTGGTTGGCATGGTAATCCTCCCAACCAACACATTGAAAAACAAAAGTTAAGTATGTAATTACTGCTGGTTGGCATGGTAATCCTCCCAACCAACACATTGAAAAACAAAAGTTAAGTACCAGTATTAATTAACTTAATTATATATACACATATTAATGAATTAAAAATGTTCAAATAAATTAAAAGTGTGAAAATCTGTAAAATTATTTAGTGCATGGCTCTCTTAAGTCAGTGATTACAGGAAATATAAACTGAGAAAATGAAAATGGGGTAGGAATGCAGTTTTTAATCTGGCTCAAGAATCTTACTGTCCTTAAATCAGGTGAAAATTTGAATTTTTTGGGGACACAATAGCAAACAGAAATATATACATCATCGAAAACAATGTGGTATACCTTGTCCATCAATAGCATTCCTCAGGACAAAGTAATGATTAAGACCATGGCCTGCTCTCTCAATACAGATCCCAACAAATCGACTCTGTTTGCCGGGAGCATTTTTATCTGCAATTGACACTGCCATTATACTCCCTGAAAACAAAACAGAAAAAGAAAATTAAATATTTTATCATTGAAAAGCCTTGTTAACTCATAAAAGTTCATTCAGTCAACATCATTAACATTATACAGTAATTACTGTTTCTAAAAAGTCAAATTATGTTTCACAGTAACGACTGTTTATGAAACAGACAATTAAGACACATCTGATAACACCAGTCAGTGCCTCATGAGATAAGAGTAGCTGCCGGTTAGGTGTGCCCAGATTACATGATTGGAACCCTCAAGTACACAGATAGTCCGGGTCAGTGATTGACGTCAAACATTATAATATTTGTATGATGATCAAGGTTGAAAGCTGACATAAGCCATAAGGGACCATGTGAATTGAAGAAGGAAACATCAGGACAGGACAATATTTGACACAAAAAGAAAAACAAAATTTGGCAAAAGAAACGAGGCAAAATCAAGTGTTATCAAAAGTATAATTATTGATGAAGCACTCTTTTTGCACAATCTTGCCACAAGCTTTTTCAAGATGAAAACTATTATGTTTTGTTACCAAACTTTATTTGCATGGGGAGAAGAAGAATTTAGGATCATTATATTTATGCAAAATCATGTGTACAAATCCATAAGACTTGTCAGAAAGACTAACGCAATATCATGTGTACTAATCCATAAGACTTGTCAGAAAGACTAACGCAATATCATGTGTACTAATCCTAAAGGCTCTAAGTCAGAAAGATTTACACAAAATCATGTTTACAAATCTGAAATATTTTATGGTAGGAAGATTAACACAAAATCCAAAAGACTTATCAGAAAGATTTACACAAAATCATGTGAACAAATCTGAAAGACTATATGTTAGGAAGATTTATACAAAATCATGTGAACAAATCTGAAAGAGCTTCATGCCATGAAGATTTATGCAAAATTTGGTGAAATTATGCCATGCAGTTTTTGAGACGTTGTTCAATGGTTTTTCATTTGCACTTGTGGTAGCCATATTGAATTATGGATGAAATGAACAAATCTGAAAGGCCTTAATACAAGAATTATCCCTGTAAATTATGTGTACAAATCTGAAAGGCCTTAATACAAGAATTATCCCTGTAAATTATGTGTACAAATCTGAAAGGCCTTAATACAAGAATTATCCCTGTAAATTATGTGCAAACTGGTTGAGTGGATTTTGAGATGTTGCAAAAAAAAAAAAAAAATCAAACAGACAATGCACAAAAAATCATAGCGATAATAAAACCAGGTAAACTAAATGACTGTACATGTATTTGCAAAGTCATGTGTAAAATTACTATTTGTTATGTCATGTATCACAAGACTGTATTTGTAATGTCATGTATAACAAAACTGTATTTGTAATGTCATGTATAACAAGACTGTATTTGTAATGTCATGTATAACAAGACTGTATTTGTAATGTCATGTATAACAAGACTGTATTTGTAATGTCATGTATAACAAGACTGTATTTGTAATGTCATGTATAACAAGACTATTTGTAATGTCATGTATAACAAGACTATTTGTAATGTCATGTATAACATGACTGTATTTGCTATGTCATGTATAACAAGACTGTATTTGTAATGTCATGTGAAAAAGGACTGTATTTGTAATGTTGTGTAAAAGACTGTATTTGCAGGTCCATAAATGGAGTAGGCTTCCTTGTAAACAAAGCCATCAAGGGATCTGTGCTTGAATGTCACCCCATATCTAGCAGAATCATCTCCTTTCATCGGAATGCATCTCCCTTTAATATCACAATTATCCAAGTCTATGCTCAAACTACTGATCATGATGATGAAGAAATAGAGGAGTTTTACAACAAACTCCTGGGAATAATAAACAGTGTAAGTAAAAATGTAACCAAGGAGACTGAAATGCCAAAGTTGGCAAAGATGCTTTAAAAGACTCGGCTGATCATTGTGGACCTTCACGCAATGAGCTTACCAATGAAAGAGGGAGAAGGCTGCTTGAGTTTGCAAGCTACAACAACTTGGTACTAGCCAACACCCTGGGCCAATATAAATCTTCATGATGCTGGACATGGCATGCACCAAATGGAACCCATCATAACCAGATCAACTACATACTGGTTCAAAACAGTTACCGATCGGCATCAATAGAGCAAACAAGAATGTTTCCAGGTGCTTATGTTGGGAGTGATCACGACCTTATGATTTTGAACTTCCGAGTGAGGCTGAAAAAAATTAACAAGCCAAAGAAAGTCAGGCTCAAATTCAACCTTGAACAACTGAAGGACCCTTACATATCTGCAAGTCATTCCAAGCCAGAACTGGGAGGGGGGGGGGGGAATTTGCTCCACTCCTTGTGATGGATGTTGATGTTAAAGTGATTATAGACACTTTCAACACAGTCGTGACAACAGCTGCCATGGATATCATTGGCCTCCATCTCCCAAAGCTAAAATCCCTGGGTTAAACAAGAGATTCTGAATCTGTGTGATGCCCATAGAGACCTCAAACATAACAGCCAACACAACAGGGGCAGTGGAGTACCGAGAAATAAATAAGAATATAAAAAAAAAACTTGAAGAAAGCAAGAGAAGATATGGATTGGACAAAAATGCACAGAAATAGAGAGTGGTCTGAAAAGAATAACAACAAAAAGGCATTCCAAATTTTGAAAGACCTCACCAAACAGAAGCAACCAAGAGTCAGTACCATTCACTACAAAAATGGAAAAGGCCTCACAGAAGCATGTGACATTGCTGAAAGATGGACTGAGAATTGTAAAGAACTCTACAACCATCCATCCACAGGAGACCCAGAGGTGCTTGAAGTTCCAAACTGCACAAATGATGATGATTTTCCCATTCTCAAAGAAGAGGTGGAGTCAGCAATAAGAGTACTGAAGAATGGGAAGGCAGCTGGAGCAGACATCCCAGCTGAACTTATCAAGAATGGTGGGGAATCAGTGATAGAGCTACTAACAAAAATCTGGCAGACAGGTGAATGGCCAACACAGTGGACCCAGTCACTGATTATAATAATTACAGACCTGCCAACACTGAAGAAATCAAAATCAGGAAAATCAGGAGGTAGAAAAATATCAGGATTTACAAGAATAAGGTGCAAATATCATGATAAAGATGTCTATTTCAGTCCATTGTAAATTGCAGCCTTGCATATCTGCAAATGTTCATAATTTATTTGTCCTTGGGTGCCAAATTTGCTAACAAGAATAGCTTTCAGGGTTCATGCTGACAAGTTCACTCTTTGACTAGTTGTTTTTTCTGACCATTGAGAATGCTCTCTCAGCATTGCTGTTGCTGTGCAGTATTGATAGCATTACTCTCCCAAGCGTTGGAAACAACAGTTGACCAGATGCATCCTTTTTTTTCCTGAGAGCAACCCAATGAAGATATGATCTTTTCATATTCAATTCTGCATCTAAATTGTAGCTTTGGTAAAGACTACACTCTATGCAGATCATCAGTGTTGATTCTTCCATTCGTCTGGAGAAAAAGGCTAGGTCCTTAAATGAGGATAGATTGTTTAGCCACATTTGCAATGCTTGCATGAATGAGCAAATCATCCTTTAATGGAAATTTTTCCTTCATATATGACAGTGATTTGGTCAGAAATGCCCCACAGTGCATTCTTGTTTGTAACTGTGTTTCAGAATTCATCTTCTCTAGACGTTTGTTGGTTGCCTCACCCAAGTATTGTCTTGTGTAAAAGGACTGTATTTGTCAGGTCTTGTGTAAAAGGACTATATTTGTCATGTCTTGTGTAAAAGGACTATATTTGTCATGTCTTGTGTAAAAGGACAGTATTTGTCAGTAAGCTAAAAAGGCACATCTATTCCTAAACTCTCAAGAGATATACAAGTATACACACTAACAATCACTGAAACCCAAATTTTACAGAGTTTTTCTTGGAAAACTTTACATCATGATGTCCCTTAAAATCTTACCCACGTAGAATTCTGGAATATCAATTACTGCCCTCCTCTTCAGCATATCTTCCCTCTCAAGTTTTTCCCTTACTCTGTCTCTTCTGTTCCATATTGGGTAGGGCAAAAAGTCTGGATGAACAAACCTGGAAAAGTAGAAATACAAATTTATACTGAGATAAACTATACACACCTAGGCTAAACAAGCCCTGGCTATGCACACCTTAGCTAAACAGGCCCTGGCTATGCACACCTTAGCTAAACAAGCCCTGGCTATGCACAACTTTGCTAAACAAGCCTTGGCTATGCATACCTTAGCTAAACAAGCCATGGCTATGCACACCTTAGCTAAATAAGCATAGACTGCAGGAACTTAAACTAAACAAGCCCTGGCTATGCACACCTCGGCTAAAGAAGCCCTGGCTATGCACACCTTAGCTAAACAAGTCTTGGCTATGCACACCTTGGCTAAACAA
Organism: Unio delphinus; assembly: GCA_029339505.1. Taxonomy (NCBI): domain Eukaryota; kingdom Metazoa; phylum Mollusca; class Bivalvia; order Unionida; family Unionidae; genus Unio; species Unio delphinus. Next base: position 2,449,734 of record JAQISU010000101.1, read on the forward strand.
GCCCTGGCTAGGTACACCTTGGCTAAACAAACCATGAAAGAGGTAATCACACAAATCTAAATTTACCTAAATTCTCTTGGAACCAGCACATCACTTGGACTGTCTTGCTGTTTGACAAGCTCACGGGTTGATGACAATGGACTATGCCTGTGCTTCTCAACTGTATGATTCCTAACAGTGTTGGACCAACGGCATGGTATTACGCGAGGCTCAAAAGCTGTTTAGAGGAATAACAGAGTGCAGAGAATTAATTTTTACATCCAAAACGTTCTAAAGTAGCTCTGCCATTGATGGAAATATGGCATATTATTTCTATTTTAATTTATTAGATGAGTTTTCTCACAAACATATTTAACAATCCAAATTAAACAGCCAATAGATGATTAGTAATTTTAAACCTAATACAGGACACCACTTATGTTCATCATCAAATAAAAATAATGTGCAATCTGGGTACAGATTTTTGTATTAAAAAATTAAGATGTTAGTATATAAAATTCCAAGTTTGCCAGGCCATGTACCTCTGACAACTGTGCACAATGGTGATCTCACATGCATGTTTCTATATTCTTGCAGAGTTATGGAAAGTAAATGAGTCTTTTAGTTACATTTTAATTTAAACTAATAACTACCTGACTTAAAGAATCATAATCTCTCCCCACTTAAGGGACTGTCATACTTAATAACTTGGCATCATGAATTTCACATACCAGCAAATTCTTACAGATCACTTCCACCATTGGATTCATATTAAATGTAACATGGGACCTACTTCTGCTTTTACACGAGGTAATGTTTAGTACTAACTACATTTCAAGACTTTCCAGGTTTCTTTTTCAAAACATAATAGTATTATTTTCAATAAAGTTGCTTATAAATTATAATCCTTTGTAGTTAGGCCATCAGCTATGCTAGACATTTGTCATATTTACAAATCATAATCCTCTGTAGTTAGGCCATCAGCTATGCTAGGCCTTTGTCATATTTACAAATTATAATCCTTTGTAGTTAGGCCATCAGCTATGCTAGACATTTGTCATATATTTGTTGTTTATATCAACAAATGCCATACACTGTATTTTGGAATATCAAATTCTGGAACAATACAATTTTGTCTTTATTAAACATATTTTCATACTTCCTCCATCTGGTGTCTATGTACATTGCTATTGTGTTGTGATCTCTCTATATTCCAAGCTAATTCTCTATGAGGGTAAGGATGGACCCCAGGGTTAATGTCAGCTGCATGTTTACATTTTTCTTTTCATTCCCAGGAAATGCATTTCATCATCATCATCTGTCTCTTGACCTAGTGTGGTCGTTGAGGCAATGTGCTGCTGAACATCTGACCAGTTCCCTCCACTTGTCTTGATCATATGCCAATGCATGTGTCTCCACAAAACTTTTCCTGGTCCATTCTGTGACGTTGTCACTCCACTTTTTTCTCTGTCAACCTTTCCTTCTGACACCTTGGACACTGCCCTGCAGTACTGTTGTAGATAGCCTGTTGGCTCTAGTGACATGGCCATATCATTTCAGCTTTCTCTTTTTGACAGTGGTGAGGAGGTCTTCATAATGGCCTACCTTGTCCCTGATAGTGATACGCAGTTCTTCATTTGTGATGTGATCCATGTAAGTGATGCCAAGGATGGTTCTGTAGCATCTCATTTCAAGTGCCTGGATTCTTTGCTGTAATTCTGCTGTCAGGGTCCAGGCCTCATATGAATACAGAAAGACTGAGATGACTAGTGCTCTCAATAGTCTGATTTTAGTTTTCAGACAGATATTCTTATTTCTCCAGATGGGTCTTAGCTTTGACATAGCTGCCATTGTTTGTGCTGCTAGTGACAAAATTTCTACTCTTGATCCCTCTTCGGTGATTATGGAACCATGATATTTGAATTGGCCCACTGCTTCCAGTTCCTGTCCTCAGACTTTAATGTTGGGTGAAATTTGTTTACCACTATTTGTCATCAGCTTTGGCTTTTCGGCACTTATCTGCATGTCAAATCTGAAAGATGTTTCATCCAGGTTCTTCACGAAGGTGGCAAGCTAATCTTCACTGCCTGCCAGCTCATCAATGTCATCTGCAAAGCATAGGTTGGTGATGTTATGCCCTCAAATGCGGACTGTCCCACAGTGGTTTTCAAATACTTCGCTCATGATGCGCTCTAGGTGTTGAAAAGCATGGGTGACAGGAGACAGTCTTGACATACTCCAACTGTTGTCTTGATCCAGTCCCCCACAGAACCTTGAGCAAATACTGCACTGGTAGCCTTGGCGTTCAGCTGCTTGATAGTATTGATCAACTTCTGACCCATGTTGTACTTCTTCATTGTGGCCTACAATGCCTCATGCCACACTCTGTCAAAAGCCTTTTTGAAATCTATAAACACATAAAAGATGTCTTGTTGATATTGTGAGTATTTTTCACACAGAACCCTAAGATTGAATGTTTGTTCTGTTGGGCTTCTTCCACTCTGGAACCCTGCCTGTTCTTCAGCAATTATTTCTTCTGCTTGTTAAGTTCAGTCTGTTCAAGATGATCTTCAGCATCACCTTACTAGCATGGCTGATCAAACTGATAGTTATGTAACTTTGGCACAGCTGGAGATTGCCTTGTTTGGGTAGTGTTATAATCAGTGAACGGGTCCACTGTGTTGGCCATTCGCCTGTCTGAGAGATCTTGTTGCAGATTTTTATTAGTAGCTCTATCACTGATTCCCCACCATTCTTGATAAGTTCAGCTGGGATGTTGTCTACTCTAGCTGCCTCCCATTCTTCAGTGCTCTTATTGCTGACTCCACCTCTTCTTTGAGAATGGGAAATCATTATCACTTGTGGAACTTCCAGCACCTCTGTGTCTCCTGTGGATGAAAGGTTTACAATAATCAGTCCATCTTTCTACAATGTCACTTGCTTGTGACGCATTTTCCATTTCATATTGAATGGTACTGACTCTTGGTTGATTCTGTGTGGTGAGGTCTTTCACAATTTGCAATGCCTTTTTGCTGTATTCTTTATCAGACTGCTCTCTATTTCTATGCACTTTTGTCCAATCCAATCTTCTTTTGCTTTCTTCAAGTTTATTCTGATATTCTTGTTTATTTCTCAGTACTCCACTGCCTCTGCTGTGTGGCTGGTGTTTATGAGGTCTCTTTGTACATCACACAGATTCAGAATCTCTTGTGTAAGCCAGTTTTTTTTTCTTTGGTTGATGGAAGCCAATGATATCCTTGGCAGCTGTTGTCATGACTGTGTTTAAAGTGTCTGTCATCACTTTAACATCACCATCCATCACAAGAAGTGGAACAAATTCTCCTCCAATTGTGGCTTGGAATGACTTGCAGATGTTTGGGTCATTCAGATGTTCAAGGTTGAATTTGAGCCTGATTTTCTTTGGCTTGTTAATTTTCTTCAGCCTCATTGACAAGTTTATAATGATGAGGTCGTGATCACTCCCAACATCAGTACCAGGGAACATTCTTGTTTTTGCTCTATTGATATCAGATCAGTAATGGTTTTGAACCAGTATGTAGTCAATCTGGTTTCAACACCCATAAGACTATGATTGACTCAAGCTTCATGTGTTTAGCTTTATTGGTGTAGGGGTTGAATTATACCCAATACATACTGTGATGAGTACCAGCAAATACAAATAATAATATTACAAATTAATTTTCTCTCAAGATTTTTACATATTTTGTCCCATATGCATGAATGTATGAGATAGGAGGGGCAATGGAAAGCTGAAAAGATTGCAATGAAATTGTGTACCATATTAAATTCATTTAGAAAAAAGGGGATTATTACTATTATTATCATTATTTTCATAGGTCACTAATAATTAATGAGTATAAATTTATCACTGATTAGAAATTCCAAAATGTTTAAATATGTGTTTCATTGTGCCATGGGCATATCACAATTTAATATACCAATAATATTGGAATATCAAATGACTTTATACCAACACTTCTGGGCTTTATCTTATACTCCAAATTGACTGGTAAATTGCTTTATGTCATGTAATTTTATATATGTAAAACAAATTCTCCAAAAGTCCAGAAACTGATCTTTAAATGTGATTATCATTTTTGGGAAGAGATCATGAATGAAAAAATAAAAGATCAGCCATTGAAAAGGATTTTAAAATATTTACATGATCATTAAAGTTAAATTCACAAACATCAGAAATAATTGTTCCAAAGCAGCATGTACTAGTACTATACATTGTTTTATATGTGATTTAGAAGAGACACGATAAAAAATGAATAACCATGACAAAGCATTTTTCTTTGGTAGCAGTACAAACAAATGGGGATGAATGGTCAACTTTAATCATTTTTTGAAGGCAAGTGGTTTTTGTCAGTTTCTTTTACACTGTCAGGTATGAGTACATATGCCTGTGACAGCTGTCTTGGATGAATTCTTAATTAAAAGAGTCAATGGGAAAATAACGAATAATAGGGCCTGTATATAATGACTTTCCAAGGAATGTGGATGTATGCACATCAGAAATAATGTGAATAAATGCTATTTAAAATAATACACTTCTAAATAGATTATAGCCATTACGGAAACTGTCAGTACTGAAAGCCGATATGACCTTTATGACTTGTAGAGTTCTTTTGATTTTGTGCAAAGTGCTTTATTATTTCTCGAAAACATGTTACTCAGCAATACTTTCCAGTACACAAATTTGCAAACACGTAAAATTGCAAAACAAAATTTTCTGAATTTTGCATTTAATTATGAATTAATATAAAAAAACATGAGTGAAAATAATTATACAACACGAATTCGATCTGAAACTTACACTTCAAAGATCTTTTAACAAACTGATGAATTATTTTTCGACATGGTGCGGCCATTTCGGACGATGACCTGGATCATTTAAAGGCTTAGTCTTTTATTGAAGTTGAAGGTAGCATAATTTTAAACTTCTAAGTGATTTCGTAATATTTCCGGTTGAAGACTTCCGGCAAAACAGAGGTAGCAGATTCATTAATCTGGTACATCCATGTGCAGTACTAATATAAATTGACGGATTATTGCGATATCCCTGCAATCATTTTGGTAAAAAAAGGCAGAATAACATACGGAGCTTGGTATATTAATTTTTTGAGAATAATATTAATAGAAGAAATCATTTGTATCGACTGATCACTACTAACTTGTACTGTAATGAACTCGGAATTATCTTTTGAAATAAACTCAGATGAAGCATTAAAACACACACACACACACACACAACTTCCGCCATTTTAATTATTGGTGTCGATCACTTTTTCCAAATTCATGACTTTATATTTCATGCTGAAACTTGCATCTAGCATAGTACAAGGCGATCAAGTCATTTCAACGTATTTACCTATCTTAAATTACATATAAATTATTGTTTTAATTAATACAAATTTTCTTTTAACCAAAGTCTATTCAATCCTGATTATTGGATGCTCTGCACCTTAACTGTCTTCATGAAACTTTCAGACGAAAATTATCATATGATATGGCCTTTTACAATGGTGATCAGGTACTAAAAGTAAAGAGCATGTTGGTCTAATCTTCAGATATATGGTAGTACGAAGTTGTTTATCAATATACGTAACTATAATTGTGACATCACAGCATGCAACATTAAATCCAGATTGTACTCGATAAAGGTGTCAAAATTTTAGAAAACTTATACTAGGTACATGTCAATCCTAATAATGAGTTTCCTGTTCAAAGGGAAATTTTATTATATTTATACAAACTTGATGATAAGTCAGAACTTTTTTTAAAATTCACAGTATCCTATAAATATCACTACCTAATGCCATCTGGTACAAAGTCCAATAATTCATCATCATTGTAAACTGCCCTGATGGCCTTGTGGTTAGAGTGTCAGCTGCGGAAGCAGGAGGTCGTAGGTTCGATCCCTGGCTGAGTCATAGCAAAGACTTACAAAAATGATACTAACAGCTGCCTCACTGGGTGCTCAGCATTAAGAGGTTAGTGTTAGGATTGGTTGGCCTGGTGTCAGTATATTGTGACTGGGTGGGACATCATGCTACATGTCTGCGGCATGATCCCCATTGCTAGACATCACTATAAATAGTAAAATCTGCCTCACTGCAGACATCATAGCGATATGACTGAAATTTTTTTAAAGCTACTTTAAAAATCCTAAACAAAGAAACAAATCATCATTGTCAGATAAAGTTCTGAAACCTGCCATTGTTGTCTGGTAAATTACCTAGTCTAGTCATCATAAATATCATCTAGCAGGGATCGTCCTGGGCTTCGCCAATGTCGCAAATTGTGATTTTTTTTCCTTATTGGCGACAAAAATATCCCATCTGGCCATGTTTTTGGCGACAAACTTTTGGGTTATTTAATTTGTAAATACAATCATGGATTTAGACTGGATAAATTAAAAGGGAGAATGAAACCAAGCCACAAACTTGCATTGGAAACAATCTGTTACACAAATGATCCTTTATTCATATTGACAACCCCATCTTTACAGTGCATTGTTACATCATAATCTGTTTATGCTGACATCTGGGCCGAGTACTGTATGCTGTGATACAGTCAGTCATGCTACCGTACTATACCTACAACTGACCGACTTCTGAAGACGCGAATAGAACGGATAAAATTAATTGAATGGCTAATCCTTCTGTTTTTTTCTGTGTTTTTTTTTACATATACCACTACAATTGTTTTGCTGGACCTTCATAGAAAACTGATAACCTTTGAAGTACTGACTACTGTGTATAAATACAAAGCAAATGGAAAAAATCTCAATCACAATTATATCTGTCGCCAGTGCAACATTATCATGAGAAGTTAGACGTTGCGTGTTCATCATCTCATCTTAAGTTACAAAAATTAACAGAGTTTGGGTTTAGTGCAAATTCATCAGACAATACAGTCACTGAACACAATGATAAACCTTGCACTGCAACATCATCTACGTGTAGTGCTTCAAGTGCAACACAACATTTCGATGAACGGGGCAAAAATTCCCGAAAATTTCTAGATAGTTGGAAATTTGAGCATCCGTGGCTGAGATATAATAAAAATTTAAAACAGATGTTCTGTGATGTATGTATCAAGGCAATGTTCATCAATTCATTTACAACTGGCTGTGATATTTTGAAGAAGGAGTGTCACCAAACAAAAAAACCAGGCGGGGTAAGTAATATTTGTGCATTTGACTCATTGATCTTTTCCTTTTGCCATTAATCCCTTGTTACGGCTGCAGAGACCTAAACTCCGCAACAAGAAATAGCAAAAAAAAAACAACAAGTTTTGCATAATTAAAAATAATTATTTATTTCTCAAAATACAGAAGTGAAAGACTCCCTAAATTGAGTGTTAATTTATTCTTATATATATGGTCCAATATTGCCAAGTGTTGACTCTTGTAAGATTTATTCGTGGGAATGGAGATCTTATTTTGTTTGTCGATAAAATTTATACAGCATTCAGTGATCATTCTTGGGATTTAGGAAGCAATTCACTACAAGCTTTGTGAAGCTACCCATAAGGGGTGGGGTCATTTAATTACGGAATGCATGCAATCGACAGTCACATTATACGTCACTTATCTTACATTGCAATGTACGATCATAGGGTTTTATTATTATTAAAATGTCAATTAAAGTTGATAATGCATTTTTTATTCTTCAGTTAACAACTGTCATACATGTGCACAAACGGTGATGCAGGATAGACAATCTAAAAGCAAGGTTCATGGAAGAGGGTGATTCGATAGCTTTGAGTGCTCTAACCAAGTTGTTTGATCCCTATTTGTATTGTTCACAGGCTAACAGTTCCATTCTTTCAGAGGTTTCGGGTATTGTTTCAGATTAGGACTTAATTTAGTTGGCAGTGAGATCCAGGGCAACATACCCTTGTGCATATGCAGCTGCTGAGAGACTACTGGTGTCACCTGTCAGCACTGTAGACTGTGAACATGGATTCAGTAAGATGAACCTCATAAAAACTGACATCAGAAATAAACTCTGCATCTCATCTCTCGAGAATTTAATGAGAATCAGCATGTACAGATGTGAAAAATTAGACTTTGAAACTGCATTCAACAAGTGGGCATCCCTAAAATCGCGACTGATCTTCATGTAACATTTTGTTAATGTTTGTTGTAATTAAAGTATTAAGTAACCCATCTGTTGTAATTTTCATTGCCTGTTACATTAATAGATGAAATTAACACTTGGAAAAATGTACACTACTTGTTATGGTGACAGTTTTTTAAAATTGGCGACAATATATTGCGGTTGGCTAATTTTTTGGCGACAGCTTTTTAAAAGCCAGGACCATCCCTGATCCAGCTCCTTTTCATCATGATGATTTTTTAAAGACTGAGCTTGTTTGTTTGTTTGATTAGGATTTTTAATGTAGCTTTAAGAATTGTTAAGCCATATCGCTATGATGTCTACAGTGAGGCATTTTATTGATTTAGCACTAAATATCAACACAAAAGGTGGATATGGAAAATTGATAGAGTTACACAGTAAGACTTTCTCATATGTTTTTCAAATTTAAGAAAAGCAGAAGACAGTAGAGATGTCAGTTCCATTGTAAAGCTGAAGTATTCATTTTCAGACCCTGACAGACTAGACACTTATCAATAAGGGGAGAAATATGAAAGACCAGCAAAAACACTATTTCTTGACATCACAGGAATGTTTTGCATCAAGGTTCATATGCATTCCTTGCTTTTGCAAGGAAGTGGTCTTCTTTGCATTTAATATTAATTTCTTCCATAGTGATAAAAAATATACATGTACAGAGAAATTCAAAGTTTTCGAGATTGATGCTTTAAAATATTTTTTTTTAAACTTTAAGTTTGCTCAGAAAGTTATGTGTGTCTTAAGAAATATAATCTTTACCATATTATACCAGTATACCTTTCTTTGTCAGTTAGTACTGGTATTTCATCCCAATTAAAAGCATCAAAGACTAATTAGAACTGTTCAACCAGAACATATATGTCTTTAAAGACAATATTGCAGGCATATTAGCTCCCCTTGTATTTACTGCATCTGCATGTACAATTCAAGTGTAGTACTTGAAAGACATATTTATAAAGTCTTTTTTAATGTACATTCATTACTTGAAAGAACATTGTTTATACACTATAAAGTTTGATGTACAGTGCAGTGCTTGAAAGATGTTTTTTCAGTGCCAATTTTAATTTACAGTGAAATGCTTGAAAGACATATTTATACTATTTCTGGTGTAATGAACAGTACAATGCTTGAAAGACTTGTTTATAAAGTGTTTGTTGTAATGAACAGTGCAATGCTTGAAAGACTTCTTTATAAAATGTTGTAATGAACAGGGCAATGCTTGAAAGACTTGTTTATAAAATGATGTAATGAACAGTACAATGCTTGAAAGACTTGTTTATAAAATGATGTAATGAGCAGTGCATTGCTTGAAAGACTTGTTTATAAAATGATGTAATGAACAGTACAATGCTTGAAAGACTTGTTTATAAAATGTTGTAATGAACAGTGCAATGCTTGAAAGACTTGTTTATAAAATGTTGTAATGAACAGTGCAATGCTTGAAAGACTTGTTTATAAAATGTTGTAATGAACAGTGCAATGCTTGAAAGACTTGTTTATAAAGTGTCTGATGTAATGAACAGTGCAATGCTTGAAAGACTTGTTTATAAAATATTGTAATGAACAGTGCAATGCATGAAAGACTTGTTTATAAAATGTTGTAATGAACAGTGCAATGCTTGAAAGACTTGTTTATAAAATGTTGTAATGAACAGTGCAATGCTTGAAAGACTTGTTTATAAAGTGTCTGTTGTAATGCACAGTGCAATGCTTGAAAGACTTGGTTATAAAATGTTGTAATGAGCAGTGCAATGTTTGAAAGACTTGTTTATAAAATGTTGTAATGAACAGTGCAATGCTTGAAAGACTTGTTTATAAAATGTTGTAATGCACAGTGCAATGCATGAAAGACTTGTTTATAAAGTGTCTGTTGTAATGAACAGTGCAATGCATGAAAGACTTGTTTATAAAATGTTGTAATGAACAGTGCAATGCTTGAAAAACATGTTTTACAGTCGCCATTATAATGTACAGTTAAGTACTTGAAAACATGTTTATACAGAGTCCATTGTAACTAGTTTTAGCGGACTTCATGGTTGCTTCAGCATCATGAAGTCAAAGACCTAACGAATAATGATTTGAAAGATCATGCAATCAATGAAATTAATATACAGTATGACAGAAATACAATGGAGAGGAGTTTGCTTTGTGAGTGGCCTGAGTGCTTGCTTTAAGTAATATATTTGCTTTGTGAGTGAACTGAGTGCATGGAGTTTGGGACTTTCTTCTAATTATGGGATGGCCTCTACAGATATTATTTACTTCTAAGAGATTGACCGGTGTAAAGTGAAATTCTTTCATTTGCAACACTACACATTGGAGAGTATGTTGGTATAACTCTAAGCTATGTTAATTTTTATGTACTAAAATTTCTTTGGATATTGTGCTTGTGGAAATTGTACCTGAGCTAAACACATAAGCTACCGGTAACTAAAGTGACTGCCCCCATGTGCTTCAAAAATCAGTTTGAATTAGTCAAATATACACTATCTTTATAAGTTATCAAAATAAGGAAAAGGAAATTGGATAGAGTAGACAATACCAGTGTCTGAAAGTGTAATCAATTACAAAAAATATAAAAGTAAAATAGGTATGGTCTTTCTTTTGCAGTTTACCTTTGAATTCCCAAGAATGAAAATGACCAAGCAGAGCTAGTATTGTTTTGATAGATGCACATCTGACGTAAGGCCAAGCTGTAAACTGTATAATCCAAATTACACCCATCACTGATAGACCAAAATAAAGGAAATTAAATATTATTTTATCAGTACCCAAAATATACAAGGTCTTTTTTTGCATAGCCAGCATAACCAGTGAGGACAACCTGGGAATTCTTTCTCAATGAAAATCGAACCCTTTGCAAAATACAAAGATGTAGAACGCCACCTATTAACTAATCTAAAAAAATAAATCCCTGCCCAATTGAACTTCTGTAACCAACAATAATACAATTAATTATATTAGATTTTAAAGCACAAATAACAGACATTCAGAAAATGTAAGTTATATGACAAACTAAGATGCGAAACAAAACACAGGATGTGGATGAAAATTTCATTATTCTAGAAGGAATAGAAAGTGTGTTACTGTAAGGCACATGATAGGAAAAATATAACTATATATGAATAAAAATGTCCTTGACTATGGTTAAGATGGTGACCCTCACTCTGAGAACAAAGCTGTCACTGATTTTGGACAAGGGCCATCCACTAGATCTAATGCTTCATTACCCACATATAATGAACTAAATAAATTTAAAAACTAACTTTACCCACATATAATGAACTAAATAAATTTAAAAAATAACTTTACCCACATATAATGAACTAAATAAATTTAAAAAATAACTAACAAGCAAATTAAATACATGTATATATATCAGTAGTGTATTCCTTTTCTTGTATTTTAGGCTGACTGCGTTATCAAAGGTTTGCAATGAATTCCAACTTCTGATTCAATGAAGAGGACACGGTGCTTTACATCGCTACAGCCTCTGTCAGCTAAACGGTCCCGGCTACCTTACACTGCTTGTCATGTGACTCCGCTTCCTGCCAAGAAGAAACCTTCAGATCTACCGCTTACTCCTCCAGTACTTGGTGACATCAAGAGGGCAGGACCATACCTTCTTGGTATTATTTATCAGAAAATAGATTTCAAATTTTTGTAATGTATGCATTGGCAGATAACTGTATGTTGTTATCACTTTCCACCAGTTTTAGTGGTGTCATAAATGCTATATTTGTGTCAGTGGCTTTTATAGACAGACAGTGAAAGCTGTGGAGTATTATAGTTTAGTGTTATCTGTCAGAGAGGTGGGTGGGTGTATTTTTGGATGATAACATAAGTTATTGACACAACTTGTTCCATTACTTCCTCTTAGTCCAAGATGGGGTGGGGGGCAGTAACTTTATGATTAAGGTCCCAGTTTCTAAAACTAGAGCCACAGTTGATAACCAGTGTTATGACCCAAGGTTTTGACTTATGCAACAAAAGAAAGGGAAACCAACAATTTTAAGTCAATCAACAATTTGTTATGGGATCTCGTATGCATGTCTAGGAAGAAATTGTCTCATTATGTGAAACTAACATTATAAGAAATTAATTCTTTTAGCAGTCATGCTCCTACTGGATGTCACAGCTACAGGTGGCAAACCTTTTGGTAAATTATGTTTCTCTGACTATAATTATATGATCACATTGCAGGTCCACCACCACCCTTCCCCACAATGCATGCATACTTTAAAGTTTAACTCTTGTAAAAACTGGTACATCTCAGTATAACAGTAACCACCTTTGAGGTAAAAAGGGGAGTTAACCTTTAAGGGTTGATTCATATTGTCTGTATTATAAATAGAATGGGGAGTTAACCTTTAAGGGTTGATTCATATTGTCTGTATTATAATTAGAAAGGGGAGTTAACCTTTAACCTTTTTATTGTATGTATTATAAATAGAAAGATGATGCTTATCATCTTTCTAATACGACTGGAGTGAGAGGTAACTGAGGAAGATTTTTTTAAAACATTTTCAGAAGAACAGTTCTTTCCTGTTTAAATTTTATGCAATTTCTCTAGTCAGCTATTTTTTTCCTTATTGTGTCATTGTATTATTAGCCCTCCCTGATAAATATCATAACCAAGCATTGACATCCAACTTAACTCCCTTTCTACCTACCTATCTACCTACCTACCTACCTATCTATCTATCTATCTATCTGTCTGTCTGTCTGTCTGTCTCTATCTACTTACCTACCTATCTGTCTGTCTGTCTGTCTACCTACCTATCTATCAATCTTTCTATCTGTCTGTCTGTCTACCTACCTACCTATCTATCTTTCTATCTGTCTGTCTGTCTATCTCTCAATCCATCCATCCATAGCATATGCCTTAGATGCGGGAATTCATGGGTTCGATCCTCGGACAAGTCGTGCCAAAGACATAAAAATGGTACTAACATCTGCCTCACTTGGTTAGTGTTCGGACTGGTCGGCCTGGTGTCAGGATAATGTGACTGGGAGCATCATGCTGCATGTCATGTTGCATGATGCCCTAGTGCTAGATGTCACTATAAAGTACCACACTGCAGACATCATAGCGATATGACTGAATTTTTTTAAAGTTACATTAAAAATCCAAGTCACACACACCACACACACAGATATATATATGCAAAACATGGATGTGAATATAACAGAGTAATCTGTTAGTGTTAATCTATATTAGTCAGTTAAGTATTTTTGAAGAAACCTAATTTATTAACTAATCATATATTGATGTACTGATCAATAAATTACATTGTTGACGTACTGATCGATAAATTACATTATTGGCGTACTGGTCATTGAATTACAATATTGATGTACTGATTATTAAATTACAATATTGATGTGTCAGTCATTAAATTACAATATTGATATAGTGATTATTAAATTACAGTATTGATGTGTTGATCATTATATTACAATATTGATGTGTTGATCATTATATTACAATATTGATGTGTTGATCATTATATTACAATATTGATGTGTTGATTATTAAATTACAATATTGATGTACTGATCATTAAATTACAATATTGATGTACTGATCATTAAGTTACAATATTGATGTACTGATTATTAAATTACAATATTGATGTACTGATTTTTAAATTACAATACTGATGTACTGATCATTACATTAGAATACATGTATTGATGTGTCAGTCATTAAATTACAATATTGATGTACTGATTATTAAATTCCAATATTGATGTGTTGATCATTAAATTACAATATTGATGTACTGATCATTAAATTATAATATTGATGTACTGATCATTACATTACAATATTGATGTACTAATTATTAAATTACAATATTGATGTACTGATTATTAAATTACAATATTGATGTACTGATCATTACATTACAATATTGATGTGTTGATCATTAAATTACAATATTGATGTACTGATCAATAAATTATAATATTGATGTACTGATCATTACATTACAATATTGATGTACTAATTATTAAATTACAATATTGATGTACTGATTATTAAATTACAATATTGATGTACTGATTATTAAATTACAATATTGATGTACTGATCATTACATTACAATATTGATGTGTCAATTATTGAATTACAATATCGATTATTAAATTACAATATTGATGTGTCAGTCATTAAATTACAATATTACTGTACTGATTATTAAATTACAATATTGATGTACTGATCATTAAATTACAATATTAATGTACTGATTGTTAAATTACAATATTAATGTACTGATTGTTAAATTACAATATTGATGTACTGGTCATTAAATTACAATATTGATGTACTGATCTTTAAATTACAATATTGATGTGTTGATCATTAAATTACAATATTGATGTGTCAATTATTGAATTACAATATCGATTATTGAATTACAATATCGATTATTAAATTACAATATTGATGTGTTGATCATTAAATTACAATATTGATGTGTTGACCATTAAATTACAATATTGATGTACTGGTCATTAAATTACAATATTAATGTACTGATCTTTAAATTACAATATTGATGTGTTGATCATTAAATTACAATATTGATGTGTCAATTATTGAATTACAATATCGATTATTAAATTACAATATTGATGTGTTGATCATTAAATTACAATATTGATGTGTTGACCATTAAATTACAATATTGATGTACTGATCATTACATTACAATATTGATGTGTCAATCATTAAATTACAATATTGATGTACTGATCATTACATTACAATATTGATGTGTCAGTCATTAAATTACAGTATCTTTGTTTGAAGATATCTGTTAATACTACTTTGGTAGATTTATCTTTTATATATATTTTCATGAATTATTTGACCATATCTTTATTTCTAATTTCAAAACCTGGCATATTTACTTTCTTTTACAGGTCCACGAATAGGGTCCTCTCCTGTAAGAAGCATTGTTCCTTGCCTAGCCAGGAAAGAAGGCACAGATGACTTCTACACAATCAAGGTAATATCCAGGGCTAGAAAAATCCTAAATGGTCTGTTTGACTAAGCTCATGATTTTCATGAAACTGATTGAAAGCAAAATTAAACTTAATATTTAATTTAAAAATTTACGGACAACATACCAATACTATGACAGAGATTTTAGTGAGAAATCTGTCCGTCAAGCCAGGCCATTGGAGTGGCCAGTACCGGTGATAGCCGTACCGTCACCGACATTCAGGCCGACCATACACCAGACAAACTAGCCGGCCATATGTTCACGACTTCTCCACAAGGGAGAATTAGTGAAATTGTCAAGGATGACTGAATTGCATCATCTATGTCACCAGGTATGCTCTATCAAGAGATGCAACCTGTACCAGAACACAATTTGGCACACAGTGAGTGTGACAAAGCTTTTGCAAATAAGCCGTACACAGATCCAATCATGGAATGGAATGAGTTTAGCTTCAAGGCCGCAGTGGAAGAAATTTATAGGGTATTGGCAACTTCAGAATGCCCACCACCTCCTACCACCATTCTACAAAGTTAAGGCGTCTGTAGATCTAGACTGGGAGGAAGAGACTATGTCCTTCCGCCTCCTTCCCCAGTCGGCAAAATTCAGAAAGCCATGTACCAGCGACGTTCTCGTGTCGCTGGTACAAAACTCAATCAGACGCCTTCAGTACTGAACTCCAATGCCATGTCAAAGCTAGTCTGAAACGTAGTCGCTACGTCTTCAATGTTGGACTTGGCTTGACTAGCCATTTTCCGACTCCCAGGAAAATCCGACAGTGACCACGCTTGGGAAGCGATGGCCCGGATTGCTAGAGTTATTAACAGGGCAGCTCGCCATTCCATGGCCAATGCGTTGACTGCTTCTGCCAACTTAGACCTGATACGATGTGACGCATGTCTGCGGTCCACGTCGCTCAAGCCCCATCCTACTCTGGCTTTACGGATATCTCCGTTTGGGACACCTTTACTCTTTGGGGGATAAATTTAAGAAGTTTGGAGGCAGGCAGTTCAGGAACTGCCCCTCCAACTTGCCACCCAACCTTCGCAGGTGTTTCGAAACAATTAGCCCCTGCCACAGCGGAGGAATGATAGGCGGACCACGGGAAAGGGATCCTTACAATCAAATGTGCAGTATAGATCCCAACCCAATGCTGGGAGACAACAGTCTAATCAAGTTAGGAGGCAACCATACAGAGGTGGCAAGAACCCAAGTTTCTCAGCCTTCAAGCCTCCTGACTCAAGACATTGACATAACCTCCCCACCGCCCGCGGACAGCCTACCTGTGGGCGGCCGCCTCCTGCAATTTCAGGACCACTGGTCCACTTTATTTCCTCAGAACACTTGAGTGATCCAGGTCATTTCGGAGGGGCTTAGGATTTTATTTATCCACCCCCTCCCCTGTCATCATCTCCCATCTTCATGGATGTACCGTCAGATGGGAGAAGAATGCCTTTCTACAAAAAGAATTTAAAAAATATTAAAAAATAAACCCTACAATCGCCAGGGTTTTATTCCTGGCTGTTTCTTATCCAGAGTCCGTTCATCGACCTGAGTCGTCTCAACCAATACATTTTATCAATCCATCTTTCCATCTGACGAGACGGGTATGCCGTCAGTCTAGATATGACAGACACATATTTTCACGTCCCTATCCACCGCGTCACGGAAATTTCTCCGTTTTGCTTATCGCAACTCGGTTTATAAGTTCCAGGTCCTACCTTTTGGCCTCAACATCAGCCCTTGGGCTTTTACCAAGGTTATGGATTGTGTCACCCTGTTCCACTCGACTTCAACTATAGTGACGGCAGTGTACTTGGACGACATCCTCCAGAAACATATGTTAAGTTCTACTCTGCTCAAAGGCAGAAACGATCTTCTATCACTTTTAGATCAGCTAGGCTTTCTCATGAACTGGAAAAAGTCTGATCTCTGTCCATCCCAGCATATTGGTCCATCTAGGTATGGAGTTTCTCACCAATTGGAATCTGGTAAGGCTTCCTCGCATTCAAGATCATCTGGATCGTCGAACTCATCGAGTCCATTTCCAACAGGATGTGCATTTCAGCGAGAGAGTTCTTGCAACTCCTCGAATTATTCAGTGCAGTGGCGGACTTGATCCTGCTCGGCCGTCTTTTTATGCGCCCCTTACAAATGACGTTACTAGCACAATGGCACCCTTTTTTCAAGTCCCCTCAATCACACAATAATGATCACGCCTGAGATACAATCATTCTTGCATCAGTGGCACAACCCCGTTGGCTGTCCACAGGGATACCTCTGTAGATACCCCAAGCGGAGATAACGGTATGTACCGCTGCCAGTACCTATGGTTGCGGTGCCCACCTGTTGCCAGACTTCGATACCGTCAGCGACACGTGGGGGCCAGGGGAGAGTTCTCTCCACATCAATCTTTCAGAAATGAAGGCTGTCATCAATGCCTTTCATTTCTGGAAGGATCAACTCTAAGGCAAAACTGTCCTCATTATGTCAGACAACTCTGTGGTGGTGACTTGCCTCCTCAAACAAGGGGGCACCAAATCACCAGACCTGTGCAATCTGAGCTGGCAGTTTCTACATTGGTGTGACAATCTCCACATCAATGTACAAATCAGATACATTCCTGGCAGACTCTTATGTCTTGGCTGACACTCTATCCAGGAAAGGTCAAGTCATTCACACGGAATGGTCACTCCATCAATCGGTCTTTCTTTGGATCTGCACACTTTGGGGTCGTCCGATGATCAATCTTTTTGCAACAAGGTGGAATCGCAAGTTGCCCACCTTCTGGGCATTCATCTACCCTCCCACGGTCTTGATACCAAAAATAATCCAGAGGTTAAGGGGTCAGAACTGTCAGATGATTCTGATTGCCCCTCTCAAATGGAACAACTCCTGGGTCACCAATACACTCGATCTGGTGATACATCTACCCAGGAAGATTACAGTCAGCCCAAATCTTCTCAAGCAACCGTGATCACGGGTGTTCCACCCCTGTCCGGACCATCTCGAGAGCAAGAAGGCCCTCCACTCTGAAGGCTTATGAGGGAAAGTGGCATGTTTTCAGGGACTGGTACCATATCAATAATTTCGTCCGTTTGAGTGTCTCAATCCCTCAACTGGCCAACTTTTTTCTCTGGCTTTTCGAGGAGAAACAGCTGGCCCCAATTACTATCAAATGCTACTGCTCCATGATATCAGACACATTCCGCCATCATGGTAAACATGATATCAGGCATGACAAAGATCTGTCAGAATTTTAGCCAATATAGAGTTCAAGCGACTAAAATCCCTCACCCTGTTTCCAAAATGGAATCTGTCCTGGGTTTTAGCATGGCTCAATACAGACAAATTTGAGTCTATAGCCCACAATTCGTTAAAGCTACTATCATACACAACGGGTTTCTTGATAGCCTTAGCTTCAGCATGCAGGGTGAGTGAGTTACATGCTTGTTCCAGTTCAGATCAGATGGTTCGGCGGTTTTCTTGACACAGCCAGGCTTCGTAGCCGAAAATAGGTTACCATGGCAATCAAAGATTTGTCATTGGCTCGCTTTCTTCCATAGATAAGTCAAGAGCAGCAGGCATGCAAGATCCTCTTCATGCACTCAAGCACTATTTTAAATGCACAGAGGCAAGTCGGGTCACATGCAAGCACCTCTTTCTGCTGGTGACAGCTGGGAAATGGGATATCACCCCTCAAGCCCGTGCTTCATGGCTGAAGTGGGTTATATGCTCAGCATACTCTGAGGTCTTACACAATCAGAGTTGCCTCTTGAAGATTACAGCTCATGAGATTAGAGCAATCTTGGCGAGCCTTGCATTCAAACGCAATGTTTCGAATAAAGATATAATAGAAGCTGTTGGCTGGCATGCAGAGTCAACCTTCTCCAATTTTATCTCCACGATTTGACCTTGCAAAGGCAAACTTTAAATCTGGTAGGTCTGGTGTTGGCAGCCCAGATGACCACCAGACCCATTTAAAACAATCAGCACAGCCTATCAGCTTCGCTGGATTTGCCAGAAAAAAAATTTGTAGGTAAGAAGATTTCAATAGCTATCTTCTTAACTGTATAAAGGGGTCACATATCACGTGACCCTGGGCTGTGTATTGTTCACATGGGGAATAGAGCCATCATTCCCTAGAGGATACCCGGGGCAGAGGTAGGATGCTCAGCATTCCCTCCTCCTATTACCTATTCTCCTAACATTAATGTGATCAGGGAACGTATTTGAAGGAGAAAGCAAATTTTTTAAGTAAATTATGTTTCTCCGAGAATACTTACCCGATCTCATTACTTAGAAACCCTCCCAACCCCCCCTCCATGTGAGCATCCTTGTATAGTATATATCACTCAGCTTAAAAACTAGTGACACCTGGCGGTGGCATGGGGAGGTAAAGGGCAAGAGTTATTGCCCTTTGTCTATATGAGATAGACAAAAAGACGATTTTTCGTCTTTTAGTAGGGCTGGATTCGAGAGGTAGCAGACTTATATCCCCTAACATTAATGTGATCGGGTAAGTATTCTCGGAGAAACATAATTTACTTGAAAAATTTGCTTTCTGTAAAATAGTGTGGGTTGTCCTCCTGCCAGATTATGTAAATGGCTTGTACTTAGGAATCAGCCTATTGACTTTGGAGTCAAAAGGTCAAAGATCAAGGTCAGTGTAACAGAAATAAGAAAAATACTTTGTTATAAATAACTGGAGTTTACTACCACAATCAACAGTTACCAAACTTTTTGGGTTTGCACTTCCATGTACTAATTAATCAACCACTAGTCAGTGACAGGATTCCACAATGAAGGGTGGTGTATGAATACATTCAAATGCTGCAGCTTTGTAAATTGACAAGGTGACAGCATGGAGGGGCTTTTCTCTAATCTTCTCCATGCTCTGTCCACTATACATTGATGTGTAGAGAAAAAAAATAATCTGAGGTATATTTTATGGTTTGCACTCTGGCCATATCACAGTCAGTTTTTTGTTTCATAATAAATAACATTATTATAAAAACACTATGGTACAGTTTCTGCTGTTGTTGATATATTTGCTTATAATTCAAATATAAGCACAAATCAACAGACCCAGATCTTCTGTTGCATAATGTGCTGGTAGATGTTGATCTATGCACTTAGAGTAATCAGTACAACAAACAAGATAGTTTATTATGAGACAGCAACACAGAGTCGTTGTTAGGATCAATCAGTACAACAAACAAGATAGTTTATTATGAGACAGCAACACAGAGTCGTTGTTAGGAGTAATCAGTATAACAAACAAGATAGTTTATTATGAGACAGCAACACAGAGTCATTGTTAGGAGTAATCAGTACAACAAACAAGATAGTTTATTATGAGACAGCAACACAGAGTCATTGTTAGGATCAATCAGTACAACAAACAAGATAGTTTATTATGAGACAGCAACAAAGAGTCATTGTTAGGAGTAATCAGCACAACAAACAAGATAGTTTATTATGAGACAGCAACACAGAGTCATTGTTAGGAGTAATCAGTACAACAAACAAGATAGTTTATTATGAGACAGCAACACAGAGTCATTGTTAGGAGTAATCAGTACAACAGACAAGATAGTTTATTATGAGACAGCAACACAGAGTCGTTGTTTGCAGTTGGATTCAGTAAGTGTGTATACCATTTACTGTAATTTCACTTTTTATGGGATACCAGTTTTAGTGGACTTCATGGTTGCTTCAGCCTCATGAATTGAAAGATGTAACAAACAACAGCTTCAAAGACCTACCGAACAAGATTTGAAAGACCTGACAGTGATTTGAAAGACACGATGAACAAAGATTTGAAAAGACCTAATAAACAATTAATTGAAAGACCTATAAACAATGAATTGAAAGACCTAATAAACAATTAATTGAAAGACCTAATAAACAATTCGAAAGACCTAATAAACAATGACGTGAAAGACCTATAAACATTGATTTGAAAAACAATGATTTGAAAGTCCTAATAAACAATGATTTGAAAGACCTGATCAACAATTATTTCAAAGACCAAACGAACATTGATTTGATTTGATTGGCCTAATGAACATCAATTTGGCTGCCATGTATAGCCTATTGTGTGCTGAAAAATGATGTTAAACCCTACAACAAAAACAACAACAACAATTTGAAAGACCTGATGAGCATCAAATTGAAAGACCAATGAGCAATTATTGTATTATCATCAAAGAACAATTTGAATGACTCGAAGAACAATGAATTGAAAGACCTAATGAACAACTGTGGAAAGACTCTACAAACAACAGTTTGAAAGACTCAATGAAAAATTATTTGAAAGACCCAATGATTAATGAATTGAAAGACACAGTGAACAACAAATTAAAAGAACAAAGAAACAATGAGTTTAAAGACCCAACAAAAAACAAATTGAAAGACCCAACAAACAACAAATTTAAATACTCAACAGACCACAAATTGAAAGATCCATCAAACAATGAATTGAAGGACCCAACAAACAACATATTAAAAAACCCAACAAATAGTGAATTGAAAAACCAAATGAACAATGAACTGAAAGATCCAGTGAACAACTAATTGAAAAGATGCAATGTACAATAAATAAAAAAAAATCTAAAGATCCAATGAACAACAAATTGAAAGACCCAATGCAGTTCATTGGAAGACCCAGCAAATAGTTTATTGAAAGACAAAACAAAAAATGAATTGCAAGACCCAACAAGAATGATTCTTTGTGAAAATAATAGAATGAATGTTAGTTTGTCAAAACCACAAAATTTGAAAGTTGAAAATGATGCTTTCACAGTTTTAGAACTTACTCAAAATACTGTTCTCAGTTGGGTCCAGCTGCGGACAACATCTGCTGAGCTTATTATGTAGTTGTAGATATGAGTTTATGGAACTGACTTATAAGTAGGCATATACAAAGCAGACGGTTTTCCACAAAAATGATATTTTCTGAAATTTATGTTTATTATAATTTTTTTCCAATGCAGATTTTGACCCTCGAGGATTCCAACAAAGAAAGTCAAGATGACCGCCAGGGAAAGATGTTGATCCACACTGAGTACTCTCTTCTGTCTTTACTGAAGAATCAAGATGGAGTAATCCACCACCATGGACTTTTTAAGGTGTAGAATCATTTATAGCAAAACCTCATTCAGCCATATAGCTTATTTCAATCAGTCATTTTCAAATTGCATTGCCTCATATCCAATGCTGCATATACAATGCATTCATGAAAACAGCATGCAAGTTTTAATAACTTTATATGAGTTATATGCAGTCTGTGCTACTGATTCACTCTTAAAAGTTCAAGGCACTTTTAATGTAAAGTTGCATCACCATTGAACAATAGCCCAAACCTTCCACAAACATGCAAGAGTTATCTCCCTTGGATTACATGCTATAGACAGTCATGCATGCAAATGCTTTTTTAAAATATAATTTATAAAATAATCAGAAAGAAGAAAAATCTTTTTGATAAGCAAACATCAATTTTAGTAACAGAAATAAAGAAAAAAAATTGATGGAAATCACATGAGAGGTTGGAACCTTATTGCTGTGATAGTGAATGCTCTTAAAAAATATGTTTGTAGTTGTAATCGTACGAGTCCTGAATGTTTAAGACCATGAGTCTAGAACACTAATCACTGAGCCACCATGGTTATGCCTGATTTTAACCTACAGCCCACAGCCTGTAAATCTAGCACACTAATCACTGGACCACCATGATCATTATAATAACAATAATACTGAGGACTTTGTAAAGCGCCTAATCTTTAGAATCTCTAAGCACTTTACAACATCTATAATAATAAGACTACACTACAGAAAAGCAAATAACAAAAACCATGAAATTGGAAATCATAACAATGCTGAAAACATATAAGATACAAAACATTATTAGGTCTCTAAGTTTTTTCCTGCAGTCGAAAATGGTGAGTTTTAAGAGCACTCTTAAAAGGGACCACTGTGTCTTTGTGCCTAATTTCAATGGGCAATTCATTCCAGATCACTGGGCCCTGGTATGCAAAAGAACGTTGTCCATATGACTTCATTTTCATAGTGGGAACAATGAGTATACAATTGTCAGAAGAAGAGCGTAAGTATCTTGCTGGTGTATACACATGGGTGAGGCTGGATAGATATGTTGGACTGGAGTCCATCAGTGAAACATAGCTCAGAGAACATATTTTGTGTTTGATTCTGTATCGAATTGATATCCATTGTAGGGTACAGAGCAGTGGTGAGGTGTGCTCTGATCGAGGTACTCTAAAGATGATCTGAGCAGCCGTGTTTTGAACTTTTTGAAGTTTCTGGAGTAGATATTATGACGAACCAGACAGAATTGAGTTATAATAGTCCAGTTTTGAAAGTACTAATGAACACACAGGTGTTTTAGTGGCATCAACTGAAAGATATTTGCAAATGGAACTGATGCGTCTGAGTTCAAGATATGCTGTCTTGCATGACATGTTGGTGCAGTGTCAGAGTACTGTCTAGGGTAACACCTTGGTTTCATCCTAACTGTAAATTTAATGTTGGTGTTGCTGATATTTATTGTCTGAGGTAAAGGATATGAATGAGAAAGTCTTTGTGTTGTGATCAGAATGGCATCGGTTTTATCATCATTCATCTGCAGCTTGTTACATGTCATGCATGATTTCACTTGTATATTTGGGTGTCATCAGCGTACAACTGGTGAGACACTGGGTGATGATCTATGACACTTGAGAGCGGCTGAGTGTATAGAATGAAGAGAATGGGTCCGAGAACAGACCCCTGTGGAACACCACAACATAGTTCGACTGGGCTGTAATGTATTCCATTTGCATATACAATTTGTGTCCTGCTAATTAAGCAGGACTTGAACCACTGTAAGGCTATATTCTGGCAAGGGCAATATACAGACTGTACATTGCTAAAAAGACTTTGAATTCAGTTGAGATGCAAGTGGGGTTAGAAAAACTTTTTCTAAGATTTTTTTATATGAATGGGAGATTAGAAACTGGGTGGTAGTTCTTTAAATCGTTATGGTCAAGTGTTGGTTTCTTCAGCAGAGGCTTTATGATTGCAGTTTTGAAAAATGATGGGAATTCCCCTGATGAGAGAGAGAGATGTTAATAACATCAGTTAGTGAAGGCAATATTGGGTCTAAGCACTCAAGCAGCAGTGATGTTGAAATTGGATCAAGTTCAGAAGACTTTGGTGCACTCATCATCATGATTGTCCGTACTAAATCATTAGAGACAGGTTCAGATGCTCCTATTGGTTGTCGCTGAAATTCTGTATCATAACTGTATGGTGATGAGTCAATTGATATTGTGTTGTCAAGCGAATCTCTAATGGTTTGTACTTTGTCACGAAAGAAATTTGCAAATAGGTCTGGAAGGTCTAATGGAGAGAAGGTAGTTGGAAGTGGTATACATTTTTTCCTAGACATTAGTTTGTTAATTATCTCGAAGAGCTCTTTGCAGCTGGAACTCTCTGTGATCTTAGTACTGTAATGGGATAATTTTGCTAAATGGACTATGTTTGTGACGTTCTTCTTAGTGGCTTCATAGATTTGTTTATGAATAGTGAGTCTGTTGGAAAGCCAGAGCTTCTCTGCTTTTCAGCGATGTCATTTAGCAGTGCGAAACTGGCCCCTAACACTGCTATACCATGGAGAACACTTTTTTTATTGATACTCTGCATTTGGTGGCTGGGGCATATTTTTAAAGCAATGTATGCAGGCAGTTATCAAGTTGTTCTGCTGTATGATGTAAGTTTTTAGGTTTTCTTGGATGTCATGCATGAATTTGGTTCTATTTATCATACGGAGGTTTCTTTTAGTAGCAAATAAAGGTGGAGGGTTAGGGACTGATATGTCGAGATGGCATATAATGCAGAGGTGATCTGATGCTAGTTCGTGGGATACAAGGGTGGATTGCAGAATATTATCATCAGTTCTATGAAGAAACCAGTCTAAAATGTGACCAAGTTTATGGGGGGGTTGGTTAATTGACTGTTTAAGGTTGAAAACATGAATGGAATCTAGGAGTTTTGACATGTATGGGTTTCCAGGACAGTCAAAGTGAAAGTCAAAATCTCCAAGAATAATTAGGTTGCGACCCATCGAATTTCCATACTCCAGAAGATTCGTAAACTGCTCCATAAATAGAGATTCAGTCAGTTTGTTTTTTTCTGCTAGGAGAAGGGCAGTAGAGACAGAAAAAATAGACTGACCTTTGTTCCAGTGTGAGTTTTGTTTGGACTAGTTCAAACGATGTGTGGCAGAAATTGAAAGTTGTGTTGTACTTAAGGCATTTTGTCATGGAATTCTTTGTGATGACAGCAATTCCACCTCCGCAAGAGTTGCGGGGGAACGAATCAGTGGATGTTAAATCCGCGCACTTGGGCTCATCGCCTGATGTTTTTAGCCATGTTTCTGTCTGGAAGAAGACGTTGATATTCTGGTCGTTGATAAAATTAACTATCTCTGTGCCCGTTTCCGGTGATCCTACTGAATCCATCATATCAATTAATTCACCACTATGGCTTTGCCTGAAATGGTAGATATGGAAACAGGTTTTATGTTGTTGTTGTTGTTGTTGTTGTTGTTGTCGTCGTTGTAGGGTTTAATACCATTTTTCAGCACACGATAGGCTATACATGGCGGCCAGTATTATTGGTGGAGGAAGAACCCGGGAAAAACCCCAGAAAGAACCACCAACCAACAAGAAGCTACTGGCAAGATTTCTCGCATAACTACATTAGCTGAATTTTAGACTCGAATCCATGTAGACAGAGATGAGATGGCAGTGATCCGTAAAGGAGAGCTCTTTAGACCACTCGGCCACTCTGGGCCCCAGAAACAGGTTGTAAGTTAAATAAACAATAGAAATTAGCAGGTTGTTGCTATCCACTTGAAAATCCAGTACCAAAATGGCTTTACTGAAGCAGCAGAGAGGGTGAACCCTACAACTTTTTCAGACAGAAAATCGATTGAAATCTCAAAACGAGCCTTCCAACAAAATCTCATATTTTAACCAAAAAAAAAATGTCTCCATTTAGCAAACGGAGACTTTACGATTTTTCAATCAATTTTGGTCGCAACTTGTTGTCGTTCACCCTCTCTGCTGCTACAAGTTAATAATTCTTTTACGAGTTCAACCGAATATTTGATCCAGTCCGATATGATATCGTGTCCGAGGATCATGTAAATTTATTGTTACAAATCCGTACGAAGTTGACTGAGCATTACTAAAGAAATTTCTAAATTGATTGAAGTCCATATCAGAACACCATGTCTGCCAAATATTTCTAAGAGTATGAGTATCAACTCCGTTGAATACAGCAAGAATATTACAGTTATCTCTTATCACTTTTGGAATCTGAGTGTAGCGTTGAGTGACATATATCACGTCGGTGTTTTTATGCCTGCCTCGGGAAAATATTCTAGCAGGATTTTTTTGTTTATCTAACATTACATCATCGTATACGACTAAATTGTTAATACTTCCATCAAGATCTTCTACTGATGGTGCCTCGTCAATATCGGTTATAAATTCAATAATACCCTCGCCGGCAATCTCTGAAGCGTTTTCATTAAAATCCTTTAACACTTCATAGCATCGTTGATCATCTATGCTAGAGGCAATTAAATACAACTTATCTCACTTCATCCATCTCATTATTAAATTGAGCAACAATTGCGTCTTGCCGGATCCAGATGGCCCGATTATAATTGTGCGGATAGAGTTTAATAGCGCTGCATGATGCTTAACCGGTTCTCTTGCTTTAGTCGCTAAAAAATCAATTATATCCATATTTCTATACATAAATTATGGATCTATATTGTGTGAAGTGTAAAACGCGTACTGGCACAGATGACTTGACGACGATTACAACTAAAAATAACCGATCAGCGCTTTCTGGTAAATGCGTGCATTGTGGTACAAAGAAATTTAGATTTGTGTCTATGAGATCTGCAGGAAATGATGATTTAAAAAAAAAACGAGGAGGTGATATCGCAGCCAAGCTAACTAAACTCCCTGGAACCCCATGGGCAAAGTATTCAGGAGAAAAACACCTTCCAGGGTATAGTTATTGTGGACCGGGAACAAGACTTGATATCAGACTTGATGATCAAAACCAACCTCGACGTGGTGAAGAACCAATAAACGCCATTGATAAGGCGTGTCACGTTCATGATGCTGCTTATAAAAGCAATAATCTGCAACACAGGCATCTAGCAGATGTGAAATTAATTCATGCATTAAATACTATTCCTGATAAATCCTTTAAAGAAAAATTAGCTTCATTTTTGATAAAATCGGCAATGAAAAGCAAATTGATGTTAGGTGCTGGTAATTAATAACAACATGGAATCTATTTATTATTCTCCAAAAGGATACTGGAGGGGTAGCGCTGCAATCAATAAACTCGCTAGCGCTGCAAAAGTGAAAAAAACCACTGCGGCAGCAGCAGAGGGGGTGAATCGGACGATTTTTTCCGACATTTTTTATTAAACCCTCAAAACGGCAAATAGAGCCTTCCCGCGAAATCTCATGTTTTAACCAGAAAAAAAAATAAGTCTCTATTTGGCAAATAGAGCCTTAGTGATTTTTGTCTGAAAACATGAGATTTTGCGGGTGATACTTTATTTGCGTTTTCGTTGCTTAACCATAAATGTCGGAAAAAATCTTCCGATTCACCCCCTCTGCTGCTAATGATTTACGGTGATTTCAACCGAATATTTTATCAAGTCCGATACGATATCGTGTCCTCGGGTCTGCTAAATTTATTGTCACAAATCCGTGTGGTTTTGACTGAGCGTGACTAAAGAAATTTCTAAGTTGATTATGATTCATATCACTGCTGCACCAGGTCTGATGAATATTTCGTAGCGTATGAGTATCAACTCCGTTAAATACACACAACACATTGCAATTATCTCTGATCACTTTTGGTATCTGAGTGTACCGTTGAGTGACATATATCACATCAGTGTTTTTATGCCTGCCTCGGGAAAATATTCTAGCAGGATTTTTTTGATTATCTAACATGATATCGTCATACACAACTAAATTGTTAATACTTCCATCAATAGCATCAATGTTCGGGGCTTCCTCTACATCAGTAATAAATTCAATAATATCATCATCGATTTGAAATTCTTTTGCTTTCTCGTTAAAATCCTTTAGCACTTCATAGCATCGCTGATCGTCTACACTCGGGGCTATTAAATACAATTTGTTCCATTTCATCCATCTCGTTATCAAATTAAGTAGCAGTTGTGTCTTTCCGCTTCCAGATGGTCCAATTATAATCATTCTAATTGAATTCGGCAACATTTCATGATGTTTAATAGGTTCCCGTCGTCGGGTAGCTGAATAATCAATTATATTCATGCCGTTATATATAAATTATGGATCTATATTGTGTGAAGTGTAAAAAACGTACTGGCACAGATGACTTGACGACGATTACAACTAAAAATAACCGATCAGCGCTTTCTGGTAAATGCGTACATTGTAGTACAAAGAAATTTAGATTTGTTTCTAAACCCAAGGAACCTTTTAAAAAAAAACGAGGAGGTGATATCGCAGCCAAACTAGCTAAACTCCCTGGAACCCCATGGGCAAAATACCCTGGAGAAAAACACCTTCCAGGATATAGCTACTGTGGCCCCAGAACACGATTAGATATCAGACTCAATAATCATAACCAACCCAACCCCGGTGAAGAACCAATAAATGCCATTGATAAGGCCTGTCACCTTCATGATGTTGCTTATAAAAGCAATAATCTGCAACACAGGCATCTAGCAGATGTGAAATTAATTCATGCGTTAAATGCTATTCCTGATAAATCCTTCAAAGAAAAATTGGCTTCATTTTTGATAAAATCGGCTATGAAAAGTAAATTGATGTTAGGTGCTGGTAATTAATAACAACATGGAATCTATTTATTATTCCCCAAGAGGATACTGGAGGGGTAAATCAGCAATCCATAAACTCGCTAGTGCTGCAAAAGTGAAAAAAACCACTGCGGCTCATTGGTTATCTAAACAGGCACTATGGCAAATTTATCTACCACCACCTGAACAAATTAATTTCTCACATTTTGATGTGACCTTTCCTAATGAAGTTCATCAGGCTGATATATTATTTCTGCCACATGATAACGGTTACAAATACGCATTAACCGTAGTTGATATTGCAAGTCGATACAAAGAAGCAGAACCGTTAAAAACAAAATCAGCCACTGAAGTGGCTTCTGCATTTGAAAAGATTTATCGAAGGGGTCCTCTGCACTGGCCAAATCTATTACAAATTGATCCTGGCAAGGAATTTCAGGGTGCAGTGTTATCTACAATGAAAAATCATAATGTCACTATCAGACGGGGGCATACTGCGCTACATCGCGATCAGGCAATTGTTGAACGGTTTAATAAAACCCTTGCTGAGCGGTTATTTGGATATCAATACGCAAAAGAATTCATCCAGGAAAAAAGATCCCGTGAATGGGTTAAAAGATTACCAGCTGTGATTACCGCACTGAATAATGAGATTACTAGAACATGAAACCTATCAACGTGATTAAAAAGAAGTCAATACCTGAAATGGAAATTCGAAGAATTTCACAAAAAGATTTCAAAGAACCAATTCTTGGTAGTAATGTCATTGTGAGATATTTATATGAACCAGGAGAGCTTGAAGGGGGCAGAAAAAGGGCTACTGATCCTATTTGGAGTGTTACTGCACACAATATATCTAGTATAACACGATCTACGGGTAGACCTCCAATCTATAAACTGGATTCAACTGCCCCTCAATGAGGATTTACTAGACAACAATTACAAGTGATACCCGAGGATACTCAATTGCCACCTCATGGTCTTAACTAGCACCGTTGCGTCTATTGCACTCAAGACAAGTCAACATCACATTGTTTCTGACATGACCGAGATTGTTATTTTTTCTGTCTACGGTAAATTGGCGAGGATCTTTATCCAAATACTGCCAACGCATTATACAATTGCAACTTGCGCAGTGATTATTCTGTTGTTTCTTCAAAGTGATTATTAATTCAGCATCAATATCAAATTCTCGTTTTTTTTTGTCTTGTTGTTTGTAACCGGAGAGTTTTTTATCAATAATTTTAACATCAATATCATTCACTGTTGTGTCATTATCATCTAAAACAATTCTTCGAAGTTGATTTATTTTTCGTACTCTGGATACTGCAAGATAGACTAAATTTGACCATTTGATGCGATTATCTACCATCCAAACAATTGTATCGGATATAGTCAATCCTTGCGAAGAATGTATTGTTGCTGCGTATCCTAGCGTCCACGGGGATTTATTAGCACGCAATGCATCTTCAACGACATTGATATCAACCAGCACAATATCATTTAATACCAGAATTTGTTTTTCACTCTGTCCTGGAATATCAACTTCAATATTCTGTTTTCGTGTATCCGATGGCCTATAACAAAGGGGCACAGGAAGTGTTGCAAATCTTTTTTTATTCAATTCAAATAACTTCATCTGAAGTGTGTCTCTGACTATTTTTCTACTTGCAATTATCAAATCATTTGGTCTCCATGTTTCCCAGAAATCATTCATTGGAGTTTCCGAATTTATTTCACGCGCTATTTCACACTGGATTCTATCCAGTTGTAATCTAATTAGTTTCTTAAATTCTTTTAATTCATTATCAAGTGATCTATGATCGGTATCAATTTCTTCATAATAGTCTACAAAACCCTTTAGCCATTCATGGGGGGATGCACCTACAAATGGTGGGGGTTGGCCGTGATCACCGCACATAACGATTTTTGTATTTTTCAATAACAACCACTCCAGAAATATTTTTAATACATCTAATGGCACTGTGTCTATTTCATCCCAAATGATAATTTCAGGAATAAATTTCTCTCCCATATGCTCAGGAGTCCACTTATCTCCCTTCCATCGGAAAAAAACTGTGATAAGTGCAGGCATTTACCCCTCGCTGTATCATCTCTCTTGCAAGTCTGTGTGTTGGTGTTAGCACAATCATGTTTGATTTGGAAACGCTAGCGTTTCTACGAAATAACTCAATTGCCCGGGTTGTTTTTCCTGACCCACCACAACCGTTTAAATAAACTGTTTTATATCTACAAATCGGATCAGAACACGGTGGTGCATTAGAAAATTCTGAACACTGATTGCTTTCTAAATAATTATTTTCAATTGTAACATCTGCTGATCGAATATAATCATGAAGCATTTCTTTCTTAATTCTCCATGACCCCCAATTCTCGTTGCCAGTAGCCTTAAAATCAGCCATTTTGCTATTTATGTAAAATGAATCAGTGGCAACTCTAACTGCGGTGTTAGGAAATTTATTGATCATCGAAAACAGATTAATAGAAGCATAACCAAGCATAGAAGCTCTCAAATATGTGTACTGCGGATTGTATCCATCATTGTAAGTAACAATTGTACCCAATTTGGTTCCATCGGACAGAAATGCGTCTTTACAATTGACATATAAGCCTTTATTCGTTAACTCCGCGATTACAAAATCGTATTCAGCATTGTCTATAATCAATCGTGAAGAATATCTTGTATTATCGTATTTACCACCCTGAGTAAATTTACCGATTATTCTTCGTCCAAGATCTTTTGCTTCATTGTTTCTGATTTCAAATAACTGTTTGGACCAATTCATGATTTGTTGTTCACTGAAATTTGGAAACAGTTTTTGCTGTTCACTAATTATTTTTTCTAGATCAGGTTGTGGTAACCAGACTGATTTCTGTGCTCGATAGGATATAATTGCTTCACTGACAATTAATGATTTTAACATCTTACAATCAAGCATATACCGTAATAACACTATTGGCATCCAGTGTTTTTCAGACATGTGTTTACCAATCCAAAGATAACTACACGGATGAAGTCCTGTAGCCATTTCAAATGATACTACACAAGCGAATCCTGTTAAATAAAAATCAGGCAGTGGTCCATTAATAGCAACACGGGTCATTTCGTGTGTGGGGTGTCCAAATCGTTTGAAGTATTTAGCACATTCTCCATACCCGAGAAAACTCCCTGGATAACACGCAATCATATCAACTGAAATAACGGTTTCAGCCGTGTATTTTGTATTCCATAACCCTCCATGGCTGTATTCAAGACAGGACAATCTGACATTTGATAAAAACTCACTTCTCGTTGGTTTCCACGCGTTTTTCTTCCTAGCAAAATGTGCTGCAATTGATGGTAGTGTAAAACAGTTTGCTAATAATTGATCGTTGTCTTCCCCCTCCAGTGAAAACTCACTAGCTAGTTTTTTCATTTGATTATGCAGCTCTTCAGTACGGTACAATTCTCCGTTGGGCCTTACAAACTGATCAAATCTACATTCCTCGTCTGAAGTACTATGAAATAGCCACATTGACACAGGATCGTTTTTACTCAAATGGTAAATAGCATCAAATAATTTCTGCTCTAAAAAAAACTGTTCCAAACAGATATTTTACGGTTCTATCCCGTGGGAATATTGTTACTGCAGATGACCACGCATGTTCGTTATGATCAATAATCTGTATTGGGGCTCCTTTTGATTTATATTTCGATTCGTATAATACTTCACCGGTGATTGTCGTTACTGATATTGGAAATCTCAATGATGTTTCTAATTTAGCTATATCCTGAATTGTTGCCCCATGCTGTTTCACTGTCAGTTCCCATTCGGTTATTTTTTTTCGTCTTAGATCAGTTAGTTTATTTCCCCGGGACGCATTTGTGAAGTGTTCCATTATTCGTTCTGCTACACAATTGAGCCCTGTCGAATATTTCATGGGTGCTAGTTTTGCAATATCAGGTTTGTCATTGAGCGGATATATCCCGTAAACAACTGCTGTGACAGGATAAGATCTTTCGTAGTATGGTTTGTCAATTCCAGTCAAAATTCCTGGTTTTGAATCCTGATTCACAGTGACAGTTTTTTTGTCCTTGAGAATGGGCTTGTATTTATCCCTAATAATCCATTTTCCATCATCACGGATAAGGAATTTTATTCGAAAAAAATTTCTTTCTTCCCCAAGACGTGAAATTATCACTGCTGCTTTTTCATCATTCATGGTAGCGTCAACAACACCACCAATTCGAAATGTTGACCAACAGTGAGATGCCCCATCACGCTTGAATTCATTAAAACAGTCTCTTATTTTACTAATCGTGGTTCTATCAAGAATTTTATTCTTTGGTGTATCAGAAATTCTATCAAGATTGAATTGAGCACTTTCGATAATCTCTCAAACTCTTTCATACTATAATTAAAACAAGCATTTAAATGAAAGATTTAAGTATAATGAATCATTGCAAATGGCTCATGATTGGATCAGTGACACCGTGTAACAAATCATGCAGAAAGGAGTTCTGTGGATATCATATGCAAAGTTTTCGACGTGGAAGCCTTGGTCCGTTACCCTGTATTCGATGTGGGGTTGGGGTCAGGGGAAAATCGCAGTTATGTCTAAATTGCGGTGGTAAGCGATACAGGGAGTTGAAGTGTTATTATGATAAAAGAATAAAAAATGGATTTTCAATCAGAAATTATGAACCTGACACTGACAAAGTCAGCGACAAAATCATAAGAACCCCCCAAGACTACATTGAAAGATTTATCATTAAACCAAACAATGAATTAGAAAAATAGTATTATTGTACAAATGAGCCAAGAATTCAGACCTGACCCCGTGCTTGTTAATTATGAAGCATCCCGTGATGATATTATCAGAAACCGCAGATTGAAGAAGCCAGTTGGATTTGTGACTAATCGAGGGTATTTGATGTTTAGTGCTGGGAAGAAAAATTATTACTGTCACAGATTCGTCTTCGAGGTGTTTCATGGAATAATCAGGGATGATTTTGCTATCGATCATTTAAATGGTATTAAGACTGATAATTCTTTGTGTAACCTACAAGCTGTTACACAGAGTGAGAATTTAAAACGAGGAAACTGGAAAATACTCGAAAAAAGCGAGGCCTATAAAATCATTAAATACAGTTACTAACGAAGAAAAAATATTCCAATATATGAATGAAGCCGGTAAATATTTCAATATTTGTATAGCCTCAGTACAATTTGTTGCAACAGGAGTACAAAATTCGGCTTTTTCTAAAAACATTGAACAAAAAAATCGATTTTCGTATGTCTAACACCAAGGGAGATAACTCTTAAATATAACCAAGGGAGATAACTCTTAAATTATAACCAAGGGAGATAACTCTTTCATAAACAAGGGAGATAATTCTTTCATAACCAAGGGAGATAATTCTTTCATAACCAAGGGAGTTATCTCCCTTAGATTGTGTCAACTTGTTTATGGGTTATTGTGATTCAGCGGCGGGGTATAATTAATTATCTGTTTTGTAAGAAAAGAAATCAAATATAAAATGTTTTCAAACAATTGTATTCTTTTTTTTAGTGTTTAATTCAAATATTCGGTCTCATTTAAATACTGTGAAACACCATTAATAAGTAATTCAAGAAAATAAAATAACACACCCTGTGGATTGACGCTGCTGTATTAAGTCACCTTATATATTAAATGAAAGGTTTAAAGCTGGGGCTTTCAAAGGCCAATCCGACCAATCAAAAATAACCCACGCCATTGACACGTGTGCGTGGTTGACTTTTCTCAATCATGCAACCGGGTTTAATTTCATGGGTTGCTTTTGATTGGTCGGATGGCCGTAGAAAATCCGCCCCGTCGTTTCATGTTTGTGCTGTCTTGTGCTGTCCCCACATCATTACATCATATATCCATCCTTAATAAAGTTAATTAAGTACATTTCATTGAATATATCCATCCTTAATTAAGTTAATTAAGTACATTTCATTGAATATATCCATCCTTAATTAAGTTAATTAAGTATATGTTGTGACGTCACCCCAAGCATATCTTCTGGGCGGTCTAAGATGGCGTTTGCCACGTTAGGCCTCCCTTCCGGAGATGTATGTTTCGGGTCCCCTTGGGCTTACTTGGATGTGAAGGCAACCAAGGAGTTCCAAAGATGTGTTGTCGTATATATGTAAACTCTAGGTCTCTTCACGTAAACATACCCTCTTGTGATTCTAACCCGTTATTTGACGAGTTAGATTCACTCTTAGGGGAATATGTTTCCGGTGAATGTAAACATACATGACCTAAAATAAATAACATCTATGGATGTAATTAGCTCTCCGTCACATTTGGGTATCCCCGTATGGTGTTCAAAATGAATTACCGGCCAAAAAAAGGTTCGTGGATCCACATTGGGTAACCCCACAGGATAGTTCAGAATGAATTATCGGCTAAAAGAAACGGTCATAGGGTCATATCTCAAAGAGCAAAAAAAAACCATTCTGATATAAACCCAAAACATGCTCTAAACAAGGGACCCTATGAAAGACACAAAGGCCTAATAAGGGACCCAATGAATGCAAATAGAACCACAGCGGCCTATATCAAGGGGGCCAAATGACTGATAACCGCTCATCATGGTTGTTATTTATTTTTGTCTGCATTTATTTTAAAAAATATATTTATATATACAGAATTATTTTTAAAAAATATATTTATATATATACAGAATTATTTTTAAAAAATATATTTATATATACAGAATTATTTTTAAAAATATATTTATATATACAGAATTATTTTTAAAAAATATATTTATATATACAGAATTATTTTTGATAAATATATTTATATATACAGAATTATTTTTAAAAAATATATTTATATACAGAATTATTTTTAAAAAATATATTTATATACAGAATGAATTTTGAAAATATTAACGGCTCATTTATTTTTGAAAAATAAATTAGAAATATGTATTATCATATATGAATTCTGAAAATATGAATAGCATTATAGTTGAAATTGCAAAATTGAAAAGCCAGGATATTATACTATCAGATGGGTTAAATCCTGATCAAATCAAGTCGGATTTTCAGGATATAGAATATAGTGTTAGCACTAACAAGTATATGCTACCAAAGAAATATGCGCTCATCAAAAAAATTCAAAATTCTATTAGAGACTCTCTTGCATTTTCCAGTGAAGTAGGTGTGTTTGTCCCGTTATATACTATCGTGGAAGGAATAAGAAAAGAATTGGGTAGGGAATATGAATTGAAAAAAGAGGTTAATTCTAAAATTAGAAATATACGGGCATTAATTCAAGAAAATGAACGATTTTGATTGACCAACCCTCAAGAGATTTTGTCATTTTTTGATTGAAATGGTCTACTTGACCTTAAAATCTCAAAGAGATTTTCATTTTTTTAGCATTTTTTGATATAATCAGTGAAAATATTTCACACTGCGAAAATAAAATAGAATCATAACAGCTTTGAAAGTTCTTTTAAGAACTTTTCCCTATGGAAAATCCATTGCTAAATCGACTACTTGACCCTACGAGGTTTTTTACCAAAAATTGATGAAAAATGACCGAAAATCACTGAAAACAGGCAAAAATTGATGAAAAATGGCTAAAAATCATCAAAAATGAGTTTTAACAGCTTTTCCCTATGGAAAATCCCATGTAAAATCGACTACTTGACTGTAAAATCTAGATTTTCAACTGAAAACCACCAAAATGGCACCAAAACTGTCAAAAAATCAGTGAAAAACAGGCAAAATCACTGAATAAAAAAAATAAAAATATTTCTCACTGAATAAAAAATAAAAATATTTCACAGCAATAAAAATAAAAATATTTCACACTGAATAAAAAATTGGACCGTTAAAGGATGGTTCCAATTAGTTAATCATCGATGGGGAAAATTGTTTTACAATTGAAAAATTGTTTCTGATTTCAAATAATGGTCAATGAAGCATTAACGACCCGATTGGCTCGTGAGCGGCTAGATGCAATTAAGAGATTTATACCAATTCGCGACTGTCAGGAATAAACTGCAACAACGACAGAGTCTTCAGACTGATTTTGCTGAGGGATCTGAAGAGTTGTTTAAACCAATAACTACAACAACGAAACAGATAGTGTCAACAATCTCTGAACAAGGAAAAAAACAAGAAGAGACTTTTCTCCCTGTGTTAGAAAAAATAGCAAAAAGAACTAAACAAACAAAAAAGTCTTTAGAAACACTTCCAGTAGATATAGTAACTACTTCACGGCAACAACAAAAAAAAGAGCGAGTACTAGAAGAACTAGGTGCTACTGCAAGAAAACAAGAAGAGGAAGAAGACGTTACTATAGAAAAAATGTATTCACCGCAAAATATATTTACATACTATGCTACAGCATAATTAAAAGTTTTAAAGATGACAATAATTTAATTAACTTTACCGTGCAGAATTTTTCACTCGATAAAAGAGAAATTGCTGTAAACAAAGGGTATAAAGAGTATATAAAAAACGACGAGAATTGGATAAAAAATAGTATACCTGGCAAACCATGATAGATTTAGAATCACAGAAAGTAACCGCAATGGTTTTGAGAGTTTTAAAGACAAAGTATTGAGTAAAGTAGAGTATCCAACTGGATTTTTTGGTAAAGAGGAGTCAACTGAAGATGAATATTTATGTAGTGGCATAGTTGAAAACACTAGCGTTACTTGTCCTGGTAACATTCTCAGTGATATATCACGGTTAGAAGTTCTCATCGGAGGGAAACGAGCCGGAAATAACTCTCCGGAAATAATTAATGAAGCAGCTGATATCTGTAGACGATTATTTGCCGGTGGTATCATGGACATTAATGTATATCGAAAACTCATTGCTGAATTAGTTGAAAATCACAAAGATGCCCATGGTTATTACAGCGATTGATCACTAATTAAAAAACTACTAGTTTTATAACAAGATGATTATACACTACAATCATGATAAACCAACCCCCGTCTATGTAGTTAATTCATGGTTTCCAGTTTATAGAGCATACTATGGAGATGGTTTAGGTAAAAGCATTGCAGGGTTTTTTGCGAGAATGGCCCCAAAAGTGATGCCGTTAGCTAAACAATTAGGAATGAAAGCCATTGATGTTATTCGTGATAAGGGTATTGGTGCTGTTGGAGATCTTGCGGGAAAAGCGTTTTCAACTGCGAAGAATAAAATAACATCATTAGTGAGACGAAAAAAGAAACAGGTACCATTGCCATCTACAGCAGAAATGCCTGCAAGTGTTAGTAAAATAATAAATAACGCAGTAGATGAAAAATTAGCATCATTGGTGACTCCAAGTGACCAAGATAACATGATAGCAAACATGATAGCAGGAAGTGGCTTTAAAAAAACACGACGATGAAAAATCTTTTACGGTGAAAATTCGATTTAGACTCTGATAAATAGAATAAAATGTTCAAAAGGTCACCTGATCCAGCATTTGATATGGATGCCCCAGTGCGTAAAGATGATTCTGTACGCGATTTTCAATTTTATTCTTATCACGCAGTACAACCAGATCTCCGATCGCGAATTGAACTTCAAGTTCATGACACCAGTAAATACTTTTTGCCCTGTGAAGCGTCTATCGAAATCGAAGGAGAACTTGTAACAAATGTTGCAGCTGATACCCCATATGCAGATAACGCAAATGTCCGAGTTGGTTTTGTTAATAACGGCATAATGGCGTTATTTGAAAGCGCTAGATATCTCATTGATGGAAAAAAAATTGAATCCATTGACCGTGAAGTTGATGTTGCAACAACAATAATCAGGTTAGCGAGATATTCTGATGATTATACAAGATCAGCGGGTCCATCTATGATGTTTGCAAAGGATACCTCTGATAACGCTGACCACCTTCAATACATTAAAGTGTTAACAGGAAGAGATAATGCAGAAGCCGATCAACAAGAAGCAGCTAATCCAGAACGTCGAACTAGACCCGGAGCTGCGTTTGATATTCTCGGAGGCGTTAATGGTAATTTCAATTTAGGATTTGCAACACGCGTAGCAACGTTGCATGGGCAGCGTCGACGATTTTCATGTGCGATTCCACTGCATCATATATTTGGATTCTGTAGAAACGTCCGAAAAGTTATTTATGGAGCGAAGCATACAGTAGCACTTGTACGAAAGGGTACTGATGATGATGCAATCTGGCGTAATGCTGGGGTTGCTGCCGGTAAAGTTATTTTAACAAAACTATCATTATGGATGCCAGTGTTAACTCCATCAATCACCGAAGAACAGCGACTACTATCATTTATGGACCAGGGGGGAAAATCATTGTTGAGTTGGTTATCAGTGACTACTGATATTAAACAGGACAATGTTGATGGTACATTCACATGGCACCTGGCATCAAAACAAGGGGTTTCAGCACCACGTCATATATTTATTGCGTTACAGAATAATGCACGAGTTGGTACTCAAGAACGAAGTCATATGATATTTGATCAGTTAGGTGTTAATGAAGTCTCACTGAGAATAAACGGCCAACAGGAACCATCTGAAGATGTGCAACTTGATTACACACACAACCATATTGCACGTGTCTATCATAACCTATTGTCATTTATGGCACGTGATCAAAATGTGGATACTGGTTTGCAAATATCACAATTGGATTTTAAAAGCCTCTATCCGATTTATTACTTTTCACTGGAACATCTTGATTTAACAAGACAGTCTGTCGTTGATATACACTTTAGAGCTAATGTGCTTCGTGGTGCTATTGCTAATTATAGAGCAGTTGCTGTCATTCTCAGCGACAAATCAATGCTACTCGAAGGTGTTGGTGGAAGAATGAGAGTGGTAGATGCGCCAGTAGAAAATCTTTGAAAATTCTATAAATTTTTGATTGAAATTGTAAACGATTTAGAATCAATCGTTTATGTATAATGTCGTATAGTAATATCAATGTGTCGTTGACACCCGGTCAATTAAAAAAATTACAATCCAAATCAGCTAAGCAATGTGGAACCACAATCACGCTGAAACCCAATCAAATGACTGACGGGGCGAATAAATTATCACTGACAACTCGTCAAGTAAAACATTTCAATGATGCTTTTGTAGCAAAAAAAGGTGTTCAGATTACTCTTTCTGTGGCTGCTATCAAAAATATGATTAAAACAGGCGGTATATTCCCGTTGTTAGCTGCGATTCCAGCGTTGATTGCAGCAGCAGCCCCAGCGGTGGCTAAAGCGGCAGCATTAGGGGCTGTTGGTACCGCGGCAGGAATGGCACTAAAAAAGGCAACTGGGCAGGGTTATAAAAAAAGGGAAAGGGTCTAAGACTACCAGGAACCCCGTATTCATGGTACAGCGGAAAAGGCCTGAGAATCCCAGGAACGGTTTATTAATTGAGGAACCTGTGGTTCCCAAATCTTCGATTGTTGAATCTTTGATTGAAGAGTCTTTCACGCCAATGTCCAATTTTGATTTACTCGATGCCGCTAAAAAACTCACGATTAAAAATTTCAGAGGTGTTTTTATGAAAGATCAATTGCTGACACAACCAAACAACGCTGAAACCGGTATCATTAATCTCGATAACAGCACCGGACCTGGAACTCACTGGGTTGCATACGCTATTGATCCACATGGGATTGTCTATTTTGATTCATATGGATTAGCCCTGCCAAAAGAGTTTATGAGTTATATAAAAACTTGTCCAATGAAGACTTGGTATTCTACGCTACCAACACAACAAATGAATGACCCACCAATATGTGGCAGCGAAGTATTAAATGTCCTTAACGCTATTTCTAACTCCTTGGGTAACCCAAGGGGAAAACCACCACATGTTGTCGTAAATGAATACACTAGTAGTTGCTTTTTAGAGAGAGATGTATAAAATAATATGATTGATATTTGGGGGAGATCTTTGAAACCCAAACCCGATGGCACTGCAAAAATGTCTTCAACCGGTGATATAAAAAAAATAATCGAAGATGAAATAGCTGAGACGTTGAACTTAACAAGTGTTGATCCTAATGAAATAGTTGTATTTCAAGACAAACAGGGTAAATTGAAAAGCAGTGATGTGTCATTGGATGACATTTTGATACGGCAGCGCGACGCCGCTGAAAACTCTATTGCGCTGTATTCCAGTGACGGACGACTTAAACCAGGCAAACTTGTGTCTACAATCACCGACGCGATTGATGCCCACGACAGCATGATTACCACCCGCGGCCATGAGCTGGATGATCATATACGAGGTTATAATAATTTTCGCAAAAATGTCGTACATAAATTCTTTGGAACCCCGCTTGTGGTTGGCATGACTCTAGCTGAAATTAAAAACTTTTTATCGCTATTCTTTTTTAACAAGGATGCGGGGAGGATGATGAATGAAAATGAAATCAAGGCAAATTATCTCGATATTTCTAAACTAATAGAAAATCTTGAAAAGGTAAAAATTCCGCACAAAGACATTAGAAATATCGTGTATACGACCGATCATGGAATCGTGGATTGGATAGGAGGCGACAATTCTTTTAGAACTACCATCGATCTCTTGTGGGGTGGGGAGGCGAAGGTTGATGGTATCTACAGGTTAACGTGGGCCTCTATTCATCAATTTAATATGATCATGGACAATAGAACCTACTCTGGTGGCGTCGCGACGTTAATTATCGAGACTGGCAGAACACCAACCTTTCACTTCGTTGCGGTTGATAGCTTAACCATTAGATCAAAAATAGCCTGGTGTATAGAACTTGTAGATAATTTTTCCGGCTGAAGCTACTAGCAATTCCCGCTAACGATGGCGAATAATTGAAAACACTAGCGGGTTTAATATAACAATGACATCATTGACGAAGTCAGCGAAATCAATTGAACCGATAATAATCCCGTTGACAGAGTCAATGGAATCACAATCGCATTGATATCGATATGGTACCGTGAAAGAATTTTCCGCGAACTTGAAATCACTTTCTGAGTGCTATCGTGAAAAAATGAAAAAATACCGACGAAGAATCACCGCAATTGATATTATCATGTACTCGGTGTCAGGCGTTTTCACTGGCGCCGGAATAATACTTGCATCGGTTACAATGATTGCCCCGGTCGTAGTTCCAAATTGCATTTCTGCGGCGGCTACAATCACGGGTATATCAACCGGAATA
This sequence comes from Unio delphinus, assembly GCA_029339505.1. Taxonomy (NCBI): domain Eukaryota; kingdom Metazoa; phylum Mollusca; class Bivalvia; order Unionida; family Unionidae; genus Unio; species Unio delphinus. Next base: position 2,491,988 of record JAQISU010000101.1, read on the forward strand.
ACAAAAAGGATATCATCGTGCAGCCAACGCAAACTGCAAGATTACTTAATTCAATTTCATGCTGTATCAACCGCATACTCGCAATTATCCTCGATGATATTGTCGTCACTTGATAATACAATTATATCAGATAGTGAGTTCTCAGCAGTGGTCAGTATTTATGATTCCGCGATATCAAAATTAGAGCGACAACAACAGTATAATAACAATGACAACACCAATGGAATTGGAAAACACGAACCCGAAAACCAGCATGATCTCAATAACCTCAACGATATCAGATAGTGAGTTCTCAGTGATGGTCAGTATTTATGATTCCGCGATATCAAAATTAGAAATAAATCATGAGTATAATAACAATGACAACACCGCAGGAATTACTTCAACAAATAGTGGAGAACACGAACCCAGTACAAACAAGCATGATATCAATAACATCAACGAATCCTGAATTCAGTGTGAATTTCCCTAGCCCAGTCCCCGTGAAGGAGATAGCGCTAGCAAAATTACGAGTATACCACAGTTGGCCTAATATCAGATCAAAATCATTTGGTGGTCAACAACCCAATAATTCTTTAGTGTTTGCAAATAAGAATAAACCCGACGGTACCCCAGACTGGAACGTTGTTTCCATACCAACAGGGTCATACCAAATCGAACAAATCAATAATGAATTCGCGCGTAGAATAAAATCGATTACTGGAACAGAATCGAAAATTGCTATAACGGTTCATGAGCTGACGCTATCATCCGCAATTGAGATAAGCACAGAAGGATACGTCGTAGATATCTATCAGAGTTCTATTAGAACCATACTAGGATGGCCTGAATTACCACCAGGGGGGAAAACCATTGATTTACCAGAACCACAAAAAACTGATTATATCACTGACAGAATAAAACCTAATAATCCAATAAAGAGTTATATAGATCACCAAATCACTTTACAGTTTTTTGATATCGGAGTCCTACCACCTGAGAGAGGGAAGGAGAAGGATCCCTTAGAGGCATATCATATTGCTAGAGAACCTAGAATTATTGAAAATTTCACAGCAATGAATGATGATTTTTCACAGTTGTTAATATCTCTTAAATCCGGCTCTCTCACCCGAGATGAATTTATCAGCGTCGTAGAAATATGTAACAAAATTATCGACGATATGGAAACATTTGATTTGAAAATTATTCAGGATATACTAGATGACGATAAACCCCAATCGAGAATAACATTTGCATCAAAATTTAAAATCCGCGTTGAAGATATCCCCACATTCAAACTACCAGGATATAACGTACCGAAACTAAAAAAACTTCTCAGTGACACCATCGATGTTGGTTTTAAAATAATTCATGATGCATGGAAAAAAACAGCATCACCGGAAATAAAAATCCTCAAACATAATAATGATCCAGATGGTGGCGGTAGGCATATCGCTCCGTTCAACATGAATATATCCTCAGTGATTGCGCTCAATTTAGTATGTGATGTTATCGAAGGAAGCTATCAAATTAATATCGAACGATCAAATCAAGCTCAGCAAGGATATATTCTTTATTTGTTTGCACCAATAGCCCCTCCAGGATTTTTAATAATTGAGTCTCCGGTTAATCCAGTCTATATGCGGTGTCATAATGATTCATTAACCAGAATTAATTTCAAACTCACAGATCAGTCCAATAATCTAATTGATCTACAAGAGGAGGTGTTAGCGATTAGTCTGTTTGTGAAGTCCTAAAGACTGGATCAAATATTCGGTTGAACTCGTAAAAGAATTATTAACTTGTAGCAGCAGAGAGGGTGAATGACAACAACGTTGCGACCAAAATTGATTGAAAAATCGTAAAGTCTCCGTTCGCTAAATGGAGATTTATTTTTTGGGGGGTTAAAATACAAGATTTCGTTGGAAGGCTCGTTTTGAGATTTCAATGGATTTTCTGTCTGAAAGGTTGTAGGGTTCACCCTCTCTGCTGCTACTGACATCTTTTAATTTTGTCTTTAGTCTACAAACAGCTTTTAATCTTGTCTTTTGTCTACAAACAGCTTTTAATTTTGTCATTAGTCTACAAACAGCTTTTAATTTTGTCATTAGTTTACAAACAGCTTTTAATTTTGGCATTAGTCTACAAGCAGCTTTTTATTTTGTCATAAGTCTACAAGCAGCTTTTTATTTTGTCATTAGTCTACAGACAGCTTTTAATTAAGTCTTTAGTCTACAAGCAGCTTTTAATTTTGTCATTACTCCATAACAGCTTTTAATTTTGTCATTAGTCTACAAACAGCTTTCAATTTTGTCATTAGTCTACAAACAGCTTTCAATTTTGTCATTAGTCTACAAACAGCTTTCAATTTTGTCATTAGTCTACAAACAGCTTTCAATTTTGTCATTAGTCTACAAACAGCTTTCAATTTTGTCATTAGTCTACAAACAGCTTTCAATTTTGTCATTAGTCTACAAACAGCTTTCAATTTTGTCATTAGTCTACAAGCAGCATTTAATTACATTTTAGTAATTTCTGTGGGTGGGTCCTCTCTCTCCATTAGTGAGTGAGTATTACCAGCTTCAATTTTAAAAGCAGCCACTCTCTGTCAAGGACCTCCATGTTTTATCATATATCCATTCTACAGGAGGGACTTTTTAAGATGGAGACTATATCGATACATGCCAACCATTATGCTTTTGGTGTAATCATTACTATTGAGACTATGTCTTTAATGAGTGATAAAATGCATCATTCAGATCGGGTGGTCTCCATCAACCTTGTGGATGCACATCCAGGTATTTCCTGCACATCACAAATACCTCCAGATTTTCGTTTGGACCAGGACGTTTCTCCATCAAATACATTACCCTATCACATTATTGTTATAATTACTTCTAACGTTTCTCCATCAAATACATTACCCTATCACATTAATGTTATAATTACTTCTGACCAGGACGTTTCTCCATCAATGTTAGAATTACTTCTGACCAGGACATTTCTCCATCAAATACATTACCTCATCACAATAATGTTAGAATTACTTCTGACCAGGACCAGCACAAGGCTATAAGGTGCCCTGTGCAAGACAAACATTTTGCACACACACCCGCCCCAATAATAAAAATATTTAGTAATAAGAAATCATATAAGTTGTGTTTTCATACAAAGAAAAAACAAATGTTTTGTTTCATGTTTTTTTTTTTTCATTTTATCTCATTTTTTTGCTCCTTTTCATCTCCTGTTTGGTTTGTCTCTGGAAATAATCTCTGTGTTACACATTGCTCGCATGTGTCTTGTTCCTTCTCTGCTTCTGCTATCTGGAGAATACAAATCACCACTACCACCTGGTTTGAAAAGTCTTTTTGTTAATACTTTGCATTTACAAGGGGGAAGTAGCTGTTAAAGATTACCTCCCTTTATCCCACTAGGTGTCACTTTGTATACCAGATAACATCAGTCTTAACTTTCACAGGAAACTGTCAACAGGACTCCTTGAATGGACCTTGGAAAACTGCATTCTCTACAGAATCACCGCTCTGGTGGCCTAGTGTAATGAGCATCAGCCTCAGATGCAGGAGGTCATGGGTTTGATCCCTGGCTGAGTCATACCAAAGACTTACAAAAATGGTACTAATGGCTGCCTTTCTTGGCACTCAGCATTAATAGGTTAGTGTTAAGACTGCTCTGTCTGGTGTCAGAATAATGTGACTGGGTGGTATATCATGATGCTTGTCGGTGACTTGATGCCCAGTGCTAGACATCACTATAAACTGTCACAATGCAGACATCGTAGTGATATGACTGAAATTTTGTTAAAGCTACATTAAAAATCCAATCACACACAGACACTATACAGAACCACTACTCTTGATAATCAATTGATCACAGACAGCTTGTGATCCCAGAGGCATACTTAGCTTTTAAAGGTATCCACAATAATATGGGCCATCAAGGCAAGGGGAAGACACTCTGGTTAGTTAGGCAAAGTTTTATTGGCCAGGTCTGGAAAAGGATGTGAACCATAAGGTGGAGTCTTGTGAACAGTGTATACGCAGGAAGACCCCAGTTAGGGCCATCCAGTGGAACTTGTCTGCGTAGACATTTTGTCTCTTGAGTGACCTAAGAGAGGGTTTGAGAATATCTTGTTGATAACTGATAATTTCACCAGGTATGCTCCAGTGTAAAGGTCACTGTGTAAGACTTGAATGATTTGACGGGAGGCACTATGAGATAAGTTGTATGATTTGTACAGGGATATTTATATGAATGATTATGACTAAAAAGATTGATCAAAACATTTCTAACTCATTAAAATGTGCCAGTAATTTAGCAGCGAAAACAAAGCCCATGTCTAAATTCATCATTTACAGAGAAGGGAGTGGGCATCATTTTCTGTGGTTCTTAATCTACTTGATATAAAAAAGAAAGGTAGCATAATTGATGTGAATTAATGATAAACAACAATTGATTACCGGCAATACAGTAACTAGCATTGATAGCCAAAGCCAATATCAGAGTTTAAACAATCGCGGCAACTGGCTTTGATTAATGTTGGAAACCAAAGACCAAATTATCAACTACCGGTATTATCAAAGAGAGACTGAAATGACAACTGGTTAAGAATGAATATAGGTGATGCGTTGACATTACAATTTGCTTTAAACTGAAATGCGAAACTAAAAATATACCATTGATGATCTATCAGTAGTAATTTTTATATATCTGAATTTAGTTTAAACCAAATTTAGTTGAGAAACTTTGTCAAATACAATTATCAACATGTGATTCGTGGGATTCAGTAGAAAGCATAATCTACAGTATTTTATAAATAATCATAGAACGCTCAAATTAATATGGACTACATCCTTTTTGTAGGATGATTTAGATCAAAAAAAAAGCTTTGCCAGTAATCGCTCTAGTTTGTCCAACATTATACTGGAAAATAAAATATTAATGGACCAGTTGCTAAAATGTGATCATGAAGAATGAGGTATGGTTAAAAAGGATGAATAAAACAAAATTATTTCATATCTTTTTTAAGGAACAATCAAATTATTACAGTACACTATATAGACCGTAAGTGTGCTATGCGGCCCGGTGATATTTTTACTGGTAATTGTTTTCTTTTATTTCATGTTTGAGAAATAAGAAAATACATGCTGAATGCAAACTAAATATTGACAAAACTTATAAATATAAACAGTCATGTTAGTTTACAACAATGTATTGACATAGTAATTAACAAGAATTTATACTTCTATGTGACCTGTTTTTAATTATGCCAATTATAGAGCAATTTTTATAGCATACTGGGTACCGTATTCCATATATAAGCTGATGTAATTTTAAAGACATAATTCATATACAAGTCTATTCAGAGTAACATACAATAACCTGACTTTCAAGTAAAAAGTTTCGACTGTAATGAGAATGATCAAGATAGATTTTATGTCCTGTTCTACATTCCTATCCTAATGCCTCCAAAAGAAAAGGTTGGATAGGAAATAATTTTCTTTCCTCTAAAAGGCTCACTGATAATCACTATCTTCAATCTACTTATCAGTCCCTTACTGATAGAGACCTTTTTTGATGAAATTCAAATCCTATGAGTTTTGAGCCTTCACTGGCTCATAGGCCAATCCAAATAATTATTCCCTGGATTAATTCATGAAGACCATGTTTTCATAATCCCATGAGTTTTGAGTCTTCACTGGCTCATAGGCCAATCCAAATAATTATTCCCTGGATTAATTCATGAAGACCATGTTTTCATAATCCCATGAGTTTTGAGTCTTCACTGCCTTCCCTGGATTAATTCATGAAGACCATGTTTTCATAATCCGGTACTATCTTCTGCTTCAGCTCATTTGCACAACAAAGCACAGGCTTTTTTTTTTTCAGTGGGACCCATAATTGCAGGCATTACGTGGATCAGGGAGCCACCAACATAAAGTAAAGTGGTTCTATCATTCAAATAGGAATTGCGTTTTATTTTTCTGTCTTTGATCTGTTTTAACATTTCAGTCTACTTACTAATTTTAATTATGCAATACTTAGTATTTACATTTCCCTTAAGACCGGTGATCTTCAGCACATATTCAGCTGTGTTTCAGTTGATTAAATCTAAAAAATTGTGTAATACCAAGGTAGTGAGGCATAGGTATAACTTTACAAATCAGTTTGTTTTGGTTTTATAACATAGCACTAAAAGTATGTTATTTGGTGCTGAGACAGTTTGAGTAAATTTTCTTGCCCAAGGACATACCACAATGACTGACCCAGAATGATTTTATGGTAGGAGTCAAGCATACGCCATATCAGCATGCTATCCATTGTTCTGCTGCTTGACTTCTTATTTCCCTTAGCCACCTTGTATACCGGTAATATGCAGGAGGGTGGAAAACTATCGATGTTAGTATTGTGAATGAACGTTTTTGAAATTCAAATACAGAGAAGTTATGTTGTCCTTCAGCAAGACAGTATTTTATGCATGGTCCAACAAATCATGTGCCAGTAATAGCCCAAGAGCTATCAGAATTTCAAGTTTTGGGCTACCATATGTTGAATATAGTTGGCCCATTAACTTACTGCATTCTATCATGACTTTTCCTAAATCCTTAATAAAAAATATTTCTTAAGCAATATTTTAATTATTATGTGGCTTCTCAGGGCAACTTAATTTAAAATGGACCATTATTATCTCTTCATGGTTGCCAAGGGAACTATTTTGATATTTGTTGAACCCTGCCATGGAACCTTTTCAATAACTTTGAGATAAATTTCTGTAGGATGAGGCCTGGGAAGAGAGGGAGACTCTAGACCGTAATGGACATGTGGAATTTACTGGACGTAGAAGAAAACGGTTGTGTCTAGTTCTGGACTGTCTGATACCCCATGGCTACAGTGAAAAAAATGCTGATCTGATGAACCTTCAGCACTATGTCATTAAGGAGAAGAAGCTTTCCGAAAAAGAGGCTGTGATCATTTTCTACGACATCATCAGAGTTGTTGAGAGCTTGCATAAAGTAAGTTTCTCATGATTAAAAGTAAGGATAATTTTTCCTATTTATAAAAAAGTGTCAAGTTTGAACAAACTATTTTTCTCTTTGCATTTTTCATTTTATTTTTGTCATTTTCTTAAATATATCAGATCTGGCAGGAAAAAACATAAAGAAGAGTCAATAGAGTAATTTGTGAACAAGGATCATTCACACCATTTAGTGTACAGTGTATAATTAACAGATATCACATTTTTATTCACATCATTTAGTGTACACTGTATAATTAATGGATATCACATTTTCATTTGCACCATTTAGTGTACAGTGTATAATTAACAGATATCACAATTTCATTCACACCATTTAGTATATAGTGTATAATTAATGGATATCCCATTTTCATTTGCACCATTTAGTGTACAGTGTATAATTAATGGATATCACATTTTCATTAGCACCATTTAGTGTTCAGTGTATAATTATCTGAGGTCACATTTTTTCATTTGCACCATTTAGTGTACAGTATATAATTAACTGATATCCTATTTTCATTAGCACCATTTAGTGTTCAGTGTATAATTATCTGAGGTCACATTTTTTCATTTGCACCATTTAGTGTACAGTATATAATTAACTGATATCCTATTTTCATTAGCACCATTTAGTGTTCAGTGTATAATTCACTTATATCCCATTGTCATTTACACCATTTAGTGTACAGTGTATAATTAACAGATATCACATTTTTATTCACATCATTTAGTGTACATTGTATAATTAATGGATATCACATTTTCATTTGCACCATTTAGTGTACAGTGTATAATTAACAGATATCACAATTTCATTCACACCATTTAGTATACAGTGTATAATTAATGGATATCACATTTTCATTTGCACTGTTTAGTGTACAGTGTATAATTAACAGATATCCCATTTTCATTTGCACCATTTAGTGTACGGTGTATAATTAATGGATATCACATTTTCATTAGCACCATTTAGTGTTCAGTGTATAATTATCTGAGATCACATTTTTTCATTTGCACCATTTAGTGTACAGTATATAATTAACTGATATCCCATTTTCATTAGCACCATTTAGTGTTCAGTGTATAATTCACTTATATCCCATTGTCATTTACACCATTTAGTGTACAGTGTATAATTAACTGATGTCACATTTGTTTTTGCACCATTTAGTGTACGGTGTATAATTAATTGATATTCCATTTTCATTAGCACCATTTAGTGTACAGTGTATAATTAATTGATATCCCATTTTCATTAGCACCATTTAGTGTACAGTGTATAATTAATGGATATCCCATTTTCATTAGCACCATTTAGTAGTACAGTGTATAATAAATGGATATCCCATTTTCATTAGCACCATTTAGTGTACAGTCAATATGTTAAGATGGTCATATGTTTGTTGCATCAGTACACTTGGGTATGAATATATCGAGGGAGTCATTCTTACACTTCAAGAATATTTTTTTCTTTTTCCAGAAAAATATTGTCCACAGGGACTTGAAACTTGGTAACATGGTGCTGAATAAAAGGACGAGACGAATCCTGATAACGAACTTTTGCTTAGGAAAGCATCTTGTGTGTGAGAATGATTTACTAAAGGACCAGAGAGGCAGTCCAGCTTATATCAGCCCTGATGTCCTTAGTGGTAAATGAACATTGTTCTAATACATCAGTGAATTTAATTTTTGATTGGTTGACCATACAAATCCATAATACACTGTTTGATTGCATTGTCATGACATTCTTTGTAACATAATATTATGAAGAAGCAGGGATTTGAGAATCCACTTGCCCGATGCTTAGGACAAGCTCTGATTAGGTTTGGGCAACCTCATGTTTGCAAAAACATTTGCCCATGGGCGAGTCCAAAAAGCTGAGAGAGAATGAGATACAAGAATATTTGTTTATGCCAGTGATTTGACTAAAATACATAAAACACTACTTCCTTGCAAGCTATTTTATTGACAAAGCTTCATGATCCGTTCTGAATGCTGTATATTCTGCAGTTTTGTGCCTTACAATCTCCACACAATACACATATATCAACATGTTTATTTAGCATTTATGTATAGTACATTCTTCTTCTACTCTTATGTGTGTGTATATATATATATATTTTGTGACTCCTGGTACATGATTTTATCTAAGAATTTGTAATTTTTATTAATGGCTGTGAATTGTACTAATTATCTTTAGATTTTGCCTGTGTGATGGGTCTGTTTTAAGGATATTAAAGAACACAAATTTGTAGGATCTATAAATAGCTACTTATGTATAGATTGCTTGGAGTTTTATGTATACAATTCTATTGCATTGATATATCAATACAGTCACAACAGCAAGCAATACTGTTGTATTTGTATATAAATAATTTTAAAACAGCAAACAATACTGTTGCATTGGTATATCAGTACTGTTACAACAGCAAGCAATACTGTTGCATTAGTATACAGTACTGTTACAACAGCAAACAATACTGTTGCATTAGTATACAGTACTGTTACAACAGCAAACAATTCTGTTGCATTAGTATACAATACTGTTACAACAGCAAGCAGTACTGTTGAAATGGTATATCATCACTGTTACAATAGCAAACAATGGTTGCCTGTCACGGTATTTTACCACTAGTCAGGATTGCCAGTAATGGTGTTCTGAGAATAGTAAATTCTTTTTTAAGTTAGGGCTTTTCTATGCACTCTACTAGTGCATTTAAGATAATACACCTCTCCTCCAATAACTAGCACACAGTGTGGTCCAAAAAAATGGAAAAAGTAAGGGTGTGAGTTTTGGAGGGACTTCTGAAAACTTAAGAAAGGGCTGCATCAACAATAGGAAGGAAAGTTAAATTGGTTAAATACTTGTTTAAAAATCTTTCGGAATAATTGTCAATAAATAACATTTTCAAATTGAAGTTCTCAATTTCATGTATAAGTTCTTCTATTTTAAATATATTCCATCTCTGATAGATCTTTAAAACTCCAAGCAATTTCAGTGCATGTTATATATGTACCAGTGAAAGCGTTATGCATTGCATCATTGGGTTTTTTTGGCATGTGAATGTGCATACATTCTAAGTTAATTTAGGGTCAGAATAAAAGAAGATTTCATTATTATTTAGAAAAAGAGTGTTATTTATTTAGAGGAAAAACATGGACTTTTTTTTGAAAATACTGATGTATTAGTAAAATAGTGATGCTATGGTTTTTTTTTGCTATTTATAGTGAAAATTGGGCTCACCCTTCAGCAAATCTACAAGTGTTAATTCAGGGATTTTAAGTTCACTCAAAACTCTTTTTCCATAATGAATTCTATCTTAAGCTTTTCATGCTGTAAGTATGCCTTTCAACTAGTTCCTTTTCTATTCTTGATCAGATTTACTAGAGTATGATAAATAAACTACTAATGTTAGGTGCTTTAATTGAATTACATGTACTGTTCAAATAATCAATTGAAATGAGTTGTCTATACACACAACCATGACTACTAGCTCTTAAACAGGTAGGATATGCATGCTTTATGACTACTACTAGCTCTTAAACAGGTAGGATATGTTTGCCTTATGACTACTACTAGCTCTTAAACAGGTAGGATATGCATGCCTTATGACTACTACTAGCTCTTAAAAAGGTAGGATATGCATGCCTTATGACTACTACTAGCTCTTAAACAGGTAGGATATGCATGCCTCATAACTACTATGTCTTAAACAGGTAGGATATGCATGCCTTATGACTAGTACTAGCTCTTAAACAGGTAGGATATGCATGCCTTATGACTACTACTAGCTCTTAAACAGGTAGGATATGCATGCCTTATGACTACTACTAGCTCTTAAACAGGTAGGATATGCATGCCTCATGACTACTAGCTCTTAAACAGGTAGGATATGCATGCCTTATGACTACTGCTAGCTCTTAAACAAGTAGGATATGCTTGATTATGACTACTACTAGCTCTTAAACAGGTAGGATATGCATGCCTTATGACTACTACTAGCTCTTAAACAGGTAGGATATGCATGCCTTATAACTAATTTTTACATAATTTGACACAGAAGATTAATTAATGTCATAACAATTTCTACGTCAACTTTTAATTGATTGTAACAAAGCATCAAACACTTCTGCAAATCAGAGTTTAGAAGAGGCAGTACTTAATTTGGTTCTAATGTTGCATTCACTGACATGGTGATGATGGTAGATTAATACCTTTAACATTTGAATACAAGATGGCATATTGCATTTATTAAAAGATAATTTTAACTGAACTTCAGATTTCACTCTCAGGACTTGTTTAACTGGTATTTATCTCTTAAAGTATTCCCAGCAGTAGGAATTGCTGACATTTTAACTGCTTGATATTTTCATCATATATATTTTATAGAATGTTTTGAGAAAGTATTTTTTAATGACAGTCTAAGAAAATGTATGATTTCGTATTAAATCCTATGAATTTTGTGATGTTGATTGTAAATTCTTATGTAGTAACTGCCATTTTCAACAGTAAAATCATATATAGCTAGGTTGAATTTTACATGTTTATGATTTTCTTAACTTCTACAAATAGGGGCCAGTTGATTTGATATTTTGTATACATAAAATGTGATCCAAGCCAAACTCCATGTTAAATAAAAGGTTTATGAGTTATCAGGGTGAAAATTATCAGGGCCTGAGTTAATTTGACACAAGTTAATGTGAGAGAGGTGAACATGCAATTAAAAATTTAGTTGGATAATGTCAGGTTATGCCCCAAAATGCCATATTCAAGGTTAATTTTGCCAGGTATTAAATCTGGAGAGACTCAATGCATGGTGACCGATCCGGTGGCCTAGTGGTTAGAGCATCCGCCTCAAATGTGGGATCTCATGGGTTTGACCCCCAGCCAAGTCATACCAAAGACTTACAAAAAGTGTACTAACATATACCTCACATGGTGCTCAGCAGTAAGAGGTTAGTGTTAGGACTGGTCAGTCTGGTGTCAGGATAATGTGACTGGGTGGGTCATCATGCTACATGTCTGCGACATGATGCCCCAGTGCTAGACATCACTATAAACTGTCATGCTGCAGACATTGTAGCGATATGACTGAAAAAGTTGTTAAAGCTACGTTAAAAATCTAAATCACACACACAATGCCTGGTGCACTCCAGAGGGGGGAGGGGTGCTAATTAGGTAGGTAAGAGGTGTTAATTAGGTAGGTAAGAGGTGTTAATTAGGTAGGTAAGAGGTGCTAATTAGGTAGGTAAGATGTGCTAATTAGGTAAGTAAGATGTGTTAATTAGGTAGGTAAGAGGTGCTAATTAGGTAGGTAAGATGTGCTAATTAGGTAGGTAAGAGGTGCTAATTAGGTAAGTAAGAGGTGCTAATTAGGTAGGCAAGAGGTGCTAATTAGGTAGGTAAGAGGTGCTAATTAGGTAGGTAAGAGGTGCTAATTAGGTAGATAATAGGTGCTAATTAGGTAGGTAAGAGGTGCTAATTAGGTAGGTAAGAGGTGCTAATTAGGTAGGTAAGAGGTGTTAATTAGGTAGGTAAGAGGTGCTAATTAGGTAGGTAAGAGGTGTTAATTAGGTATGTAAGAGGTGCTAATTAGGTAGGTAAGAGGTGCTAATTAGGTAGGTAAGAGGTGCTAATTAGGTAGGTAAGATGCAGTGACTCCTTTCTAAAACGGGATAGAGACAACACTGAGCCCACATCACAGTTTGAAAGCAAAGACAACATAATCCACAGAATCTGTTTTCCAAATTTCATTATTGGTTAGGTTGATCATATTATAAGTTTGATTCCATTTATGATGATGTAATTTCATGGATTGCAATCATGGTGTTATAATGGGGTTTACTTATGCTGTTTCTTTTGCTGTGTTTCTTTTTAATGGCACTTTTAACACATTGATGGTACGTATAACACATTAATAGCACTTTTAAAACATTAATAGCACTTTTAACACATTCATGGCACTTTTAACACATTAATAGCACTTTTAACACATTCATTGCACTTTTAACACATTAATGACACTTAACAAGGTAAAATAATAGGATCTGTATTTGTAGATTTCAGGAAAGCATTTGACATGGTGGATCATGAAAATCCTTTTGAAGAAACTAAAAATCTACCAATGCGATGAAAAAACAGTTAAATGGTTTACTTCATACTTAAGTGAGAGAACACAACATGTTTATATAAATAATGTTCTGTCCGATCCTGAAACAATTAGATATGGAGTGCCACAAGGCTCATTTCTAGGTCCATTACTATTTTTTTTATTTATTAACGACCTACCACTTTTACTAAGAGACTCGATATCATCTACAGATCTCTATGCAGATGACACAACATTATCAGACATCCAAAACACAAAGCATGAACTCGAAATTTCTTTACAGAATGCATTAAACAAGATGGAAAACTGGTGCACATGCAATGTCATGGTAGTAAATACTGGTGAAACTAAAATATTACTTATCTCAACAAGGAAAAAAAGGAAAAATCTTGATAGCAATGAACTATGTCTGACATGGAAGGATAAAAATTTGCAAATGGTCTGTCATGACAGACTACTTGGTGTTCTGTTAGATAATAACCTATCATGGACTGATCATATCAAACATCAGTAAAAAGGTAAATTCAAGTTTATGGCTTCTCAGTAGGATAAGACATTTTCTCCCTGAAAGGCACAGAAAATTATTTTATAACAGTTACATACAACTGTACTTTGACTGCTGTAATACAGTATGGGGTAATTCAAATGATAAAAACATATCAAAGTTGGAAAATCTTCAGAAAAGAGCATTTTGGCTAATATCAAACCAGAAAGAAAGCAAGGAAAATTTAGCTGGTAAGTTAAAAATATTACCTATTAAAGACCGAATATATGAAAAGCCAAATTAATGTACAGGATATCCAATAATAGTGGTCCTGAATACAGTAGAACGTTGTTTATCCGAATCAATTGGGACCGGACACCGTTCGGATACACGATTGTTCGGATAACCGAAAACCGAATACGATCCATGCAGTATATGAAACTGGACACTATACGAATATTGAAAATCATCACATGCGGGAAACGTGCGTGAAGAAAGAGCAAAATAGGTGCAAAATGTCGCAATTTTACCTTTATTGTGGAAAATAATCACTTATTTTTCTCTGTACCATTGTACACCTTCGTTTTTTTGCTGCAAGGTCTCTGATTCTCTTGAGCAGCAGTAGCTGAGTAGGACAGCACTCTGATTGTTGTTCGTACCACTCCATAGCTGTCTCTAATGCAGCAAATGCGTCAGCATTTGATAGACCCTTGCTACTTTCGTTGTTGTTGTTGTCCTCGTCTTCATCCGTTTCATCGTCGACAGGGTCGGATTCTTCTTGCACAGAAGTCACAACCTCGTCATCATTTAGCATTTGAAATCCAGTCTTCTGCATCGCATGCCATCCAGGTTTCTACATCTTCTTCATCGCATTCTTGAAATCCTAGGATCGATTGGACAAAGTCGGTAACCTCCTCCCTGTGGTCGTCATTGGAGTCTTTTTCACCTTCTAAATCTGGCCACAGCTTATTCCATGCATTTTTCAGGTTGTCTTTCGAGCTAGTCCCACGCTTTGGCTAACATGTAGCAGGCATCTTTCATATTGAGCTTGTTAGCAAAAGCAGCAACACTTTCTTCGTCGTTTTCTGCCAAAAGTAATCTCCGCAAAACTTGTTTCCTATAAATTCTCTTGAGCTTTTCAATGACGCCTTGGTCCATTGGTTGCACCAGCGCAGTGACGTTTGGTGGAAGATACATCACGCTGAAGTCGTCATCAATTGCATTGAGATTTTCGACAGGTGGGTAACAAGGAGCATTATCGAGAATCAGTAAAACTTTGCCTGTTTTCCCTTCACGTTCACGAAGTTTCTTGACATTGGGAATGAAGTCTTTAGAGTACCATTCAGAAAAAAGGGCAGAGTTCATCCACGCACTCTTTTGCGCCTTGTAAAGAGTAGGAAGGCATGAAACATTTTGGAAGCAGCGAGGCTTCTTAGATTTGCCAATCACAAGCAATGGCAAAGTGTGTTCCACTAGCGTTCGCACAAACCATGGCTGTAACACGTTCCTTGCTGACTTTAAAACCTTGTGCTGTGGACTCCCGTTTTGAAGCCAATGACTTTCTTGGCAGAGCCTTCCAATTTACTCCAGTCTCGTCTACGTTGTAAACGTCGTCTCTGGAGTAACCTTCTTCTTCCACATGCTGCAAAAATGTTTCCTTAAACTTGTGGGCAGAATTCTTATCGCCAGACAATGATTCGTCTTCAATCTGCAGTTCCCGTATCCCATGGCGTGATTTAAAGTTCTGTAACCAACCAGTGCTAGCTTTGAAATCAGCCGAACCGCCTAATTTCTCGTTAAGTTCCAGAGCTTTTTCGCACAACAGAGGGCCCGATATCGGGTCCCCTTTGCTCCTTCTTTGTGAAAACCACAAGTAGAGTGCACGATCAAGAACAACATCGTTTGCTTCCCTCATGGTTTTTCTTTTCTTCAAGCCATCTTCTGAGTCAAGTTTTGACGCAAAATTTAAAATGGTTTCTCAGCTTTTTTTTATGTCAGAAATTGTTGACTTTCCAACATTATAAAACTGTGCTAGAGACGCTCCACTTTCTCCCTTCGCGAGACGGTTCAATATTTCAAGTTTTGTCTCTATGTTCAAGACATTGCGCTTCCGTTTCGAATTCGAAGTCATAGCAGTTCATAACTCAACAGAAGAGCATGTATACACCACCTCACTTGGAAACAAACTGACCTAATATTCCGCGCAGATGTTTACCAAATCCAGAATTTCCTCAGGACTAGGGCGAGTTAGAAGGGCTTAAATTAGAAACGCTTTCTGACGCCTATAACGGGATCGTTACATGTATCTAAAACGAGTTTTGAGATTCTTTAAAAGAGATTAGTGTCAACTTATCAACTGAAATTCCCCAAATATCCCTCACCTTGGGTTTTCCCGTCACTTTTGGCCTCACACGAAACAACTGTTGAGCATTGCACTGTTCGAAAACGTATTCATATACATGTACAGTACATGTACTTGATAAATAAAAAAAACTGGTCCAGATATAAAATCTGGTCCGGATATTTGACGCTTCGGATAATAAACGTTCGGATAAACGACGTTCTACTGTATTTACAATCCGTGTTCCAGTATAGGCTACCTGGTAATACACCCCACCTGCGATCAATATCTACAAAACAGTATAAAATTCCCAAACCAAATAAGGAATTATTCAAGAAAAGTTTCCAATACTCTGGAACTTTTCTCTGGAATAGTATTCCAGTTGAGATTAGAAATGCCCACTCTATTTCCATCTTCCAACCCAATATATCCAGTGGCTCCTGAGATGCTGCTGAATTAAATAAATTCCTTGTATGAGGGCCTCAAGGTAGATTAGTTCTTAGGTAATTGTGTTACCCTCTTTAAATTAAATCATTATTATTATTATTATTATTATTATTATTATTATTATTATTAACACATTAATAGCACTTTTAACACATTCATTGCACTTTTAACACACTAATGGCACTTTTAACACATTAATGGCACTTTTAACACAATAACACTTTTAACACATTCATGGCACTTTTAACACATTCATTGCACTTTTAACACATTCATGGCACTTTTAACACATTCATTGCACTTTTAACACGTTAATGGCACTTTTAACACATTAAGGGCACTATTAACACATTAAGGGCTATATCATGTTAAAGAAATATGAGTTAAGTGCCTTTTCCAAGGACACACTAAAGCAGCTGACCTGGAATGGCCTGGGTTGCAGTTCTTTTGAAACGAAGACAACAGAGTTTGAATTAAGTAATGGTAACTGCAATTACTGTGTATAGAATTCACTTCCTTAATTTGTTCACTTGAAAATTTGTAAATTTCGATAATATGAAAAATTATAAAAATGCATTTAATTTAGTGAGATTTAGACCACTTATTGCTTTGTTTTTATAAATCAATTGCAATAAAAACAATATTCTATGATTTTTTTTTTTTCTTTTCACTTTCTTTACCAGGCAAACCATACTTGGGAAAGCCAAGTGACATGTGGGCTTTAGGAGTAGTTCTCTTCACCATGCTGTATGGACAGTTTCCATTTTACGACAGTATTCCACAGGAACTTTTCAGAAAGATTAAGTCAGCAGAATTTAGACTGCCACCGTAAGACAACTTGAATTTTTAACCAATTTCAGCAGATTTGAATTTTGATATGAGAAAAATTATGTAAATCATCAGTTTTTATAAAGAAAAGCAGCAATCCATTGGAAACACTTTGCATATTATGACAGTTTTTCTCATAGGTACTTTTCAGGTTGATGATGTCAGCATATTTGAAGGCCACTGTAAGAAAATCTTTTATAAATTTGACTAACTTTTACATTGTGAACATGAGAAAATATTTTGTATAAAACATCCACTCTTAGCAAAATAATAAATAATAGAATTTTCATATTTTGTAAATTTTCCATCCTTCATCCGTATACAAGTCATTGCTTAGTATAAGTTGAATCCAGACCAGCACCTTGGCTTGGTCATGTTCATTCCACACAGTATCACAAATTTTATCTTATCTATGAATAGTTAATTTTCATATCAGCGTCATTAAATGTAGCTAAAAGCACCTAGTTTGCTTCACACCTTAGTATTTTAATGAATTGGGTACTTTTAGCTACATTAAATACACTGAAATTTCTTCAGTGGGCCAGATAAATAATGTAAACTTTATTGTACATCTGCACTAACCTCATATCAAATTTAAAATGCTTAAATACAATTTTCCAACCAGTGTATGAGGAGAAGTGATTAACTAAATTCCAAAATATGGACAAGAGGAAAAAAGTAAATCTTATTTCCAGTGTTTAATGGACAAGAGGGAAAAGCGAAATCTTATTTCCAGTGACCAGACTGGACAATATTAATGTTTTCACTGTGAATATCAGACTGGAACAATATTAATGTTTTCACTGTGAATACCAGACTGGACAATATTAATGTTTTTACTGTGAATATCAGACTGGAACAATATTAATGTTTTCACTGTGAATACCAGACTGGACAATATTAATGTTTTCACTGTGAATATCAGACTGGAACAATATTAATGTTTTCACTGTGAATACCAGACTGGACAATATTAATGTTTTCACTGTGAATATCAGACTGGACAATATTAATGTTTTTACTGTGAATATCAGACTGGACAATATTAATGTTTTCACTGTGAATACCAGACTGGACAATATTAATGTTTTCACTGTGAATATCAGACTGGAACAATATTAATGTTTTTACTGTGAATATCAGACTGGACAATATTAATGTTTTCACTGTGAATATCAGACTGGACAATATTAATGTTTTCACTGTGAATACCAGACTGGACAATATTAATATTTTCACTGTGAATACCAGACTGGACAATATTAATGTTTTTACTGTGAATACCAGACTGGACAGTTTTAATGTTTTTACTGTGAATACCAAACTGGACAATATTAATGTTTTCACTGTGAATACCAGACTGGACAGTTTTAATGTTCTCACTGTGAATATCAGACTGGACAATTTTAATGTTTTCACTGTGAATATCAGACTGGACAATATTAATGTTTTTACTGTGAATACCAGACTGGACAGTTTTAATGTTTTTACTGTGAATACCAAACTGGACAATATTAATGTTTTCACTGTGAATACCAGACTGGACAGTTTTAATGTTCTCACTGTGAATATCAGACTGGACAATTTTAATGTTTTCACTGTGAATATCAGACTGGAACAATATTAATGTTTTTACTGTGAATATCAGACTGGACAATATTAATGTTTTCACTGTGAATATCAGACTGGACAATATTAATATTTTCACTGTGAATACCAGACTGGACAATATTAATGTTTTTACTGTGAATACCAGACTGGACAGTTTTAATGTTTTTACTGTGAATACCAAACTGGACAATATTAATGTTTTCACTATGAATACCAGACTGGACAATATTAATGTTTTCACTGTGAATATCAGACTGGAACAATATTAATGTTTTCACTGTGAATATCAGACTGGAACAATATTAATGTTTTCACTGTGAATATCAGACTGGAACAATATTAATGTTTTTACTGTGAATACCAGACTGGAACAATATTAATGTTTTCACTGTGAATACCAGACTGGACAATATTAATGTTTTCACTGTGAATACCAGACTGGACAGTTTTAATGTTTTCACTGTGAATACCAGACTGGACAATATTAATGTTTTCACTGTGAATACCAGACTGGACAATATTAATGTTTTCACTGTGAATATCAGACTGGACAATATTAATGTTTTCACTGTGAATATCAGACTGGAACAATATTAATGTTTTCACTGTGAACACCAGACTGGACAATATTAATGTTTTCACTGTGAATATCAGACTGGAACAATATTAATGTTTTCACTGTGAATACCAGACTGGACAATTTTAATGTTTTTACTGTGAATATCAGACTGAACAATTTTAACGTTTTTAATGTGAATATCAGACTGGACAATTTTAATGTTTTCACTGTGAATATCAGACTGAACAATTTTAATGTTTTTAATGTGAATATCAGACTGGACAATTTTAATGTTTTCACTGTGAATATCAGTCTGAACAATTTTAATGTTTTTAATGTGAATATCAGACTGGACAATTTTAATGTTTTCACTGTGAATATCAGACTGGACAATATTAATGTTTTCACTGTGAATATCAGACTGAACAATTTTAATGTTTTTAATGTGAATATCAGACTGGACAATTTTAATGTTTTCACTGTGAATACCAGACTGGACAATATTATTGTTTTCACTGTGAATACCAGACTGGACAATATGAATGTTTTCACTGTGAATATCAGACTGGACAATTTTAATGTTTTCACTGTGAATATCAGACTGGACAATATTAATGTTTTCTCTGTGAATACCAGACTGGACAGTTTTAATGTTTTCACTGTGAATACCAGACTGGACAATTTTAATGTTTTCACTGTGAATACCAGACTGGACAGTTTTAATGTTTTCACTGTGAATATCAGACTGGACAATATTAATGTTTTCACTGTGAATACCAGACTGGACAATATTAATGTTTTCCCTTTGAATATCAGACTGGACAATTTTAATGTTTTAACTGTGAATACCAGACTGAAACCATTTTGATTTTTTCATATTAAATTCAGACTGAACCATTTTGATTTTTTCATATTAAATTCAGACTGAACCATTTTGATTTTTTCATATTAAATTCAGACTGAACCATTTTGATTTTTTCATATTAAATTTAGACTGAACCATTTTGATTTTTTCATATTAAATTCAGACTGAACAATTTTGATGTTTTCAGTGAAACCAGACTGAAATATTTTCATTTTTTCACAGTGAATTCAGTTCAGTTGTATCAAAAAAGTATTTTGTAAGTGATGCTGTTATGGATATTACTATTATTATTATTTTTTTTATGTCTTTTACAGTGATGTTCGAATCTCAGAGAGAACTAAGTCCATTGTTTGTAAGTTATTGATCATGAACCCACAAGACCGCATGACAGCCTCACAGGTTCTAGATGCTCTTACATCTGTTATTGCATCATGGTAAGTAACTGTTCTATGCTTGTGGTCAAATCAGTACAGATTAAGGCTGTCCTCATACAGTTGTGTGTCTATGGCAGTTCTTTTATATAAATGTCTACATGGAACTGCACCAGAGTATCTTCAGGACTTATTCAGGCCTTTTTCAACACAATACCAGTTGAGATCAATCTCACATGGATACCTTCTAGTACCAAAACCAAGAACAGAGCAATTCAAAAAGAGTTTTCAATACTCTGGTACAGTTCTGTGGAATAAGCTTCCACTACATGTAAAATCGGCTGAAACTATTAGAGTATTTAAGAAGAGATATCAGGAGCATGCATGTGTTTCTAATAGATAATGGAATTTAGTATTTTAATACGAAACATGCTAATATAAGCACTAATTATTGCTTCTTCACACAATGTGCATTTGTTATACTTTCATTAAGAGGGCCTCAAGGGAGAATAGTCCTTGACTAATGAGTCACCCTCTATAAATAAAGCATTATTATTATTATTATTATTATTATTATTATTATTATTGAATTATCATTAAGTTATGCATGATGTTAAGTAACTCTTCTCTGCTTGTGTCAAAGCAGTACAGATTAAGGCTGTCCCTATACAGTAGTGTGTCAATGATATTATCATTCAGTTATGCATCATGGTAAGTAACTGTTATCCCCATGTGTCAGTGTGTCAGAGCAGTACAGATTAAGGCTGTCCCTATACAGTTGTGTGTCAATGGAATTATCATTAAGTTATTGCTCTTGTGATGCAAAGTTTCCACCTAGGGTCTGTATCATATTGCCTTAGACCTCCACTCAACATAGCATGTACTATGGGATAATATTGGGTTAGGGTTAGGGTAACAAGGCATGTACTGTGGGCTAATATTGGGTTAGGGTTACCCAAAGGTAACAAGGCATGTACTGTGGGCTAATATTGGGTTAGGGTTACCCAAAGGTAACAAGGCATGTACTGTGGGCTAATATTGGGTTAGGGTTACCCAAAGGTAACAAGGCATGTACTGTGGGATAATATTGGGTTAGGGTTACCCAAAGGTAACAAGGCATGTACTGTGGGCTAATATTGGGTTATGGTTAGGGTTACCTTTAGGTAACAAGGCATTACTGTGGGCTAATAATGGGTCATTATCTTAATACACAATAGCAACTATTGTTTGATTGTATATTCCTAATGAGTTATTGAAATGTGTGAAAAACATGTGACATTAAAATTCCATCTCTTTAGAAAAATTTAATCTGACCTCAGTGGTGATAAAATCTTTCTTTTCTCATCTGTTCTTACATAAAATAGAAGTATATTAAGGCCTCCATTCATTCATTTAATCAACCATTCATTCATTCCATTTTATTATTATCTAACATGCTTTTCATGATGATCAACAGAACATTAAATGCCAAGACTGTTCTTATATGCAATCAGCGAGGAAACTTCAAATGATGCCTAAAAGCTAACTCCAAACTAAGTAGGCATTCAATATTATCCTAAAGTATTAAGTATTAGCTTACAATATTCAGTGTTGGCCTTCCATATTAAGTATTAGCTTACAATATTCAGTGTTGGCTTTGAGTATTAAGTATTAGCTTACAATATTCAGTGTTGGCCTTCCATTTTAAGTATTAGCTTACAATATTCAGTGTTGGCCTTGAGTATTAAGTATTAGCTTACAATATTAAGTGTTGGCCTTTATTATTAAATATTAGTTTGCAATATTCAGTGTTGGCCTTCCATATTAAGTATTAGCTTACAATATTCAGTGTTGGCCTTCAGTATTAAGTATTAGCTTACAATATTCAGTGTTGGCCATCCATATTAAGTATTAGCTTACAATATTCAGTGTTAGCCTTCCATATCATTCTTAACAACCAAATCCTACCCACATTCCTTTCAAAGTGAATGAATGGTCAGCATCTGACATTGACCGTTATGTTACTTGCTTATTTAATTACTGCATAATTGCATCAGGCAAGAGAAAAACCAACAAGGACCTTCTTGTCAGTATTTATTGCTATGTCCATTTATGTTCCAGTTGATAATCTTTGATTCTGAGTTACTTCCCTTAGTCCAAATGTATGTACCGTATGTCAAAGACCTGTGACTTGAAGAAGAAAATAGTTGTTCACCAACAATTTTAAGTTAATAGTTTCCAATTTTCTCATTTTTGTATACGAATAATGAGTAACAGAATAATATGTTTTTAAAAATTCAGTGATCTGAATTTATCTAATTATGACACCATTTGGATTAGAAAGTAAACATTGATTCAAAATAGAAACTGTAAAGAAATTGTACAGAATGTATTTTGTTCATTGTGTTCATTAAGAATAAATACTGCACTAGTACATGTTAGTGCTAAATTTTTGTTATGGAATTATTTACATAGGCAAACACAAGCCAACAGTTATGACAGTCTGCAAGTGGTGCCTGATATAGGTAGTGAATCTGACAATGAGGAGTGTACTCAGTCAGATAACCAGTCAAGAGGGCAGCACACCAGAGATAGTCTAAGTGAATTCGAGACCAGTCTGTTTACTGCCAACTCTGAGAATGTGTTACCCAGACAACAACCAAGACCTCCCAGTATAAAGCGACGTGTTCCACCTACCCAGATCCCTATACGAAGGCTTGATACTGATGCCAGGCCTTTGAATCAGGCAGAGATTGTTGCTCACAGTTCTTTGATTTTCAGTCAAAGAACATAGCAGAGATTTTATATTAATCTTGATCTCATATTTTAATTTTGTATTGAATATTTTTAGTAGATTTAAGAACCTGGTGAATAAGGTAGCATAGATTTAAGCAAAAAAAAAAATAATAGATGCATTTGATATTGCAGCAAAAAGTCTCCCCTGGTTATTTGTAAAATCTATGACAGTAAAATTGACTGATTGCCAGAGCAAACATATTCAGGCTTTCTAGTCATTTGCATAATTAGAATTAAACGTGATTGATGCTGGCACTTACCTAGTGTTAATTAGTGTTACATTAATTAACATATCATATAAAATCAAATTAATTATGCTGAATTTGACCTAGTGTTAATTAGTGTTACATTAATTAGCATAGCATATAATATCAAGGTAATTTATGCTGGCACTTACCTAGTGTTAATTGGTGTTACATTAATTAGCATAGCATATAAAATCAAATTAATTTGTGCTGAATCCTACCTAATGTTAATTATTGTTAATTTGTAATGCCTACTGAACATTTCCTAAAAAAAAATGGCTGACAACTATATTGGAAATTATAACTCAGAGACACTGTACTATATAACTGTATTGGAAATTATAACTCAAAGACACTGTACTATATAACTATATTGGAAATTATAATTCAAAGACACTGTACTATATAAATGTATTGGAAATTATAACTTAAAGACACTGTACTATATAACTATATTGGAAATTATAACTCAAAGACACTGTACTATATAACTGTATTGGAAATTATAACTCAGAGACACTGTACTATATAACTATATTGGAAATTATAACTCAAAGACACTACTATATAACTGTATTGGAAATTATAATTCAAAGACACTGTACTATATAACTGTATTGGAAATTATAACTCAAAGACACTGTACTATATAACTGTATTGGAAATTATAACTCAAAGACACTGTACTAAAATAACTGTATTGGAAATTATAACTCAAAGACACTGTACTATAGAACTGTATTGGAAATTATAACTCAAAGACAATGTGCTATAGAACTGTATTGGAAATTATAACTCAAAGACAATGTGCTGTGTAACTGTATTGGAAATTATAACTCAAAGACACTGTGCTATGGAACTGTCTTTATGTATGTATGTATGTATGTATGTATAACTCAAACACACAATGACATGTAACTGTCTTGGAAATTATTACTCAAACGTTGTACTGTGTGTCTCTCTTGAAAGGTCTGTTGATATATAATATACTCATGTGCTTGTCATTTGTTTGTATGTATATTGTGTTTAACACAACAGTGAATAACTTCTAATTGCCAGTCAATATTGTTTTCAATATTGTTTTCAAAAGGTTATGCTGTGTACATTTTTTTATAAGTTTTGTCATGTCCAATTTTAAACTTATCTTTTTTGCATGATCATGGTCCAGATTTTTACATGATCAAAGTCCACATTTTTCGCTTGATCACAGTCTTCGTTTTGTTTCATGATCATGGTCTTCATTGTTTGCATGATCATGGTCTTCATTGTTTGCATGATCATGATCTTTATTTTGTTGCATGATCATGGTCTTTATTTTGTTGCATGATCATGGTCTACATTTCCACTCAAAATATCTTTCTACATTATGGAAAGAGAAGTATGGATCACTATTATCAATAAATTGTCGATATGTCTGATGATATGAGAAGTATGGATCACTATACCGTATTTTGTTGTGTATAACGCGCACTTTTTTTACCTAATTTTCTTATCCTAAGTCGGGGGTGCGCGTTGTATACAAGAACTAAAAAAAAAAGATTTTTTCCAGGTCGATCTGAAGAGGATGAAGGCACTCACTACTTGTGAAATATTAAATCCATTGTACATTGCATTGTAACTAAAATGTTTACCGGTACTAGCCGTATTAAAGAAATAAATAATGCTTACAAATAGTCTTGTTCTTTGATTGCTTATGTTAATAAACTGGTTTCATTTCACGTCACTGTGTCAAGTTTTGTTCTGTGCCACGGCCGGAAATACATGTACATAACGACTGGCAATTTGTTCAAAAGCTGTGCAAAGTGCCGCATTGGAGCGGAACAAATACCACTGTGTGGATTACCGTACTTGTTCCGTAAATGTTCAGTACCGTATTCCATAACTGTTGATCTAATCGAATTTTTCTTCATTTATTATTGGTCGAATTGAAATATAATATGTGTAGAATTCAACTAGTGTTAATGTTCTCATCAGAGCATCTGTTGGGGACATATATATTTTTGCAACTACGGGTTCTTTCTTACGGGAACACTGATACGTTGTGGAACAAAATAATCAATGTATGAAGTCAGGAAACATTTTTTTCCTCTTTGGAAAATAAGCTTGTTACTTAGTTTTATTTCTCATCTTAAATCATAGTATTTGAGATATCTTTGCGATTATACAGTGATCAATGGCTTCAATGCATCATCGACTCGGTGTGGTCTTTTCACGGTAATCGGCGCCAGGTAAGCTTTGATGCGCTCAACATAGTTGCAATGCTTTGTCTTTATGAGCAGTATTTAATTGATTCAGGACATACAGCGACTTTTCAAAAGTGATGAAGACAAAGTGGAATTTTAGGGATTTGATGCAATAGACTGTGTCAACTAGACGAACATTTAAAGGGCCCTTTTCAGGGCCAACAATAAAATCGGAAAGATACAATATCAATATTGCCACTTTTTCATTCACTATCTAAAATGACCAACTGTTGTTGCACTATGAAAACAGAGCGAAATAGCGGTAGTCAAAATTTTAAAATGCATTATATCACATCTCGTTATATGGCAGAACTACGTTTTTTCCACTTATTTTGGGTCGAAAATCGGGTTGCGCGTTATACATCGGTGCGCGTTATACACACCAAAATACGGTAATCATAAATTGTCAATATGTCTGATGATATGAGAAGTATGGATCACTATAATCATAAATTGTCAATATGTCTGATGATATGAGATTATGTTCTGCTCACTTTTTGACTCGCCAACCAAATCAGTTTTCAGATTTTAAATAAGTGGAATTGGAATTCATGAGGTTAATGCCTATCATATCTCCATGTCAGTAATAGCAATTATAATCCACTATCTCTTCAGTAAGAAAACCCTTTCTTACTGGAACCGCTTTGATTCAGTGAAAAGAAACAAAGAATTATTCCTACTGCTTTTGAAACATGTTTCCTTCCTCCTGTTAGGCTTGAAGGTTCTAGAACTTGGAGAGGAAAAAAAACTCTGGCCCCAGTGAGATACCTGTGTATTAGCCCCACATCTTGTTTACTTCTTGTTTGTTTTGCATGCCTTTCATCAGTAATGTGTTTTAATTCTCTCAATGATTTTGCTCTTGTTCTTAGTTTCATTCATTCAGATTTTAGTCACATGCAACTGAGTGTTATTTTTACATTAATTTGCTATTTCAAGTTTTTTTAAACAGAGGCTAGAACTTGAATAGGTAAAGGTTGGTGCTAAATTTACTGTGTGTCCCTTCATAATACCCACATAGGCAAGTAATTCCTACCCTTTTTAGTTCTGCAGTTGGTTTCCTGCTTAAATGTTTCATTCCTGTGAAAAGATGACAAGAAAATAATATGAACCATTTTGTAGTCTGGGAGTTTATTTGTTTTTTTCTCACTTGTATTGGCAGTATGTATACATGGTAATGGTTGCATAAGGTAAACATGGATACCCTTTTGTAGTTCCAAAATTGTATTTCTGTGTCTAATCAAATTAAAAAGGATTATATATATTTTCTCCATTTTTGTACATGAAGTTTCATGCATAGGGTCAATTTTACAACCCTTATACCAGGAGCTTTATTTTCTTTTCATCTAACTGAATAAAAGCTGACTTTATAATATTTATAGAAGTGATTGCCTCAGTAGTATTTATAATTTCAGGGTAAGTATTGCTTTGTTTTTTGGTTCCAAAATATTTTTTTTTGTATTTATCCAGTTGAAAAAGATGTTATTGTTGTTGTAGGATTTAACACCATTTTTCAGCACACGATAGGCTATACATGGCGGCCAGCATTAATGGTGGAAGAAGAACCTGGGAAAATCTGAGACTCGAACCCACTTTCATTAATTGTACAATTACTTGCTTTGGCAGTACATATTCTGATTAGAATTTTTCTCTAATATTTTGTTTGAGAGAATACTTATTTTGGCAGTACATATTCTAATTAGAATTTTTCTCTAATATTTTGTTTGAGAGAATACTTATTTTGGCAGTACATATTCTAATTAGAATTTTTCTCTAATATTTTGTTTGAGAGAATACCTATTTTGGCAGTACATATTCTAATTAGAATTTTTCTCTAATATTTTGTTTGAGAGAATACTTATTTTGGCAGTACATATTCTAATTAGAATTTTTCTCTAATATTTTGTTTGAGAGAATACTTATTTTGGCAGTACATATTTTACTTTTAAGGAAAATACCGCCATTGTAGGGAAGGAATGTTCTGAGTTCTACAAGACTCTTATCATTGATCTTATGGCATTGGTGTTTGTAATACTGGTCATTTGAGCACCATCATTGGTCAATACCCTCACCAACCCACCCCCAACTCCCCAACCAATAGATCTTTACAAAGAAGAGGGAGACTGATCATTTCACCTCTGGATGAAGGATGAGAGCCCTTGTCCTCCTAAAAGGGGTGCTAATAAAAAGGGTGGTCCCATCACTCTTTGTGAAGACTTAGCTCCAAAAACAAAATATGGGGCTGTGTCTCAGAGGCAAATAAGACCTTCTGCTCATAATGCATCTTTCAGGGTCAGCAAGTGTTTGTTAGGCATCAAAAATGGTGAACAGTCTGTCCCTTCTATGATTTGACAGCTGGGTTAAGCTGCTACCTTTAAGGTCCATTGCTGGCCCCTCAGAGCCCCATCTAATTTGGATGTCAGGACATCACAAGTAGGGATCATGAGACCTGTGCTTGTCTTTATTCCACCAGTTACAAACTGATAGTCATTTAGGGGTCACTTGGATGTCCTTGGCTTGGCACTCTGTGATAGTCATTCAGGGATTAAGACATTGTTTAGTACTTCCTGGCATGTGTTGTTGATACCCTTAGCATGGCATTCTCTGACAGTCATTTGGGGATCAAGATATTGTTTAATACTGCCTGGCATGTGATGTTGATGTTCTTGGCACAGCACTCTCTGATAGTCATTAAGGATCAAGACATTGTTTAGTACTTCCTGAAAAGATTCAGTCTCAGTAGTCTAAGCAAGAACAATTATCACAAATCCTTTGAAGACCACTCCATTTGCCTAATGGTTAGATTATCCGCCTGGGATGTGGGAGGTCGCGAGTTCAAAGCCTGGCCAATTCATACCAAAAACTTTTTAAAATGGTACTTACAGCTGCTTTGCTAGATGCTCTGCATTAAGGGGTTAGTGTTAGTACTGGCCAGCCTGGTGTCAGGATAATGTGACTAGGTGAGACATCGTGGTATTTGTCTGTGGCATAATACTCCGGTGCTAGACATCACTGTAAACTGACACACTGTAGACACTGTAGCCATATGAAAAATCCAAACACACACACACACACACACACACACACACACACACACACACACACACACACACACAAAAATCCTTTGAAGGCAAAGGCAACCAAATACAATAGGAGAATGTGCTTGGGCCCCTCAGCCTAAAGCAAACCCCATCTCCTGCCTACCATCCTCAAAGAAGCTTCACTAACCCCATTTGACAAGGGCTGGGTTGAGTATCATGTACAATATGTTGCCCCTTCTACGTTGTTGTTGTTGTTGTTGGGTTTAATGCCATTTTTCAGCACATGATAGGCTATACATGGCAGCCAGTATTAATGGTGGATGAAATACCCAGGGAAAACCCCAGAAAGAACCACCGACCCATGGTAAGCTACCGGCAAGCTTTCTCACATACCCAATCAGACAGAAGTGAGATGGCAGTGATCCAAAACAGTGAGCGCTTTAGCTTGCTTGACCACTCGTGTCCCTTCTACATAGAAGGAGGGCTAACACTTTAGTTCCAAGAACAGGCTTCACATCTATGAACCCACAACTTCTTGGCGTCAAAACTGATGCAATTAATATGAAGAATTGTTCCATTGTGAGAGTAATACAGAAAAAGGCATTTTCTATTCATGGAATATTTGAGTCTCAACAAAGGAGGAAGTCTCAACTACATAATCAATTTTTCATGCATAAACAGTTCTTTGAGAAGAACGCTTCAAAATGGAAATTTTTCGGGTCAGTCACTATGACTGCATGGCTTTCATTGATCTTAAGCTACTTTTTTTACAATCCCAGCTTCCCTCAACACAAGCAAGAGGTATTAAAATTTAGACATTTTCTGTTAAGACATTCTTCTGCTTGACAATTTTTTTTATTATTATTTTGATGGGATACTCTCAATCCACCTGAAATATCTGCTGACCCCCATCTCCCATTGTTTGACATAGCATAGTCACAGTGATGTAGTTCTGCCTGCTGTTCAATTATAGTGGTGGGGAGAGTAATTTTAATAAAGAAAGACTTGCCGATCAGTATTACAAAAATTCTCTCCTTCCATACTGCTGTGTACTTCCTTCCACTTCTTTCTGATGTACTTCCTGTGAAAAAGAGGACATGACATGGGGCTGATACTTGTTTCAAAACTACAATACTACTGCTGTCTTTGTACACTGATACAGATATGTACCAAGTATGATACAGATATGTACCAAGTATGATACAGATATGTACCAAGTATGATACAGATATGTACCAAGTATGATACAGATATGTACCAAGTATGATACAGATATGTACCAAGTATGATACAGATATGTACCAAGTATCGTCCATGGTGCCAGTTCATGGGGCAGATCCAGCCAATGTTTTTCCAGCCCCCGATATAACTGTAATGCTGAAGTCAACATGTTTATGTCATCGCTTTAAAAGTGGATTTTTCATTGCATGTAACAACTCCTCAGAATGATTTTTTTTTTTCCAAGTTTTATTTATGTACCAAATAATGTAATAATGTTTCATATTTTCAGCAGGAAAACCACTGTCTAATTAGGATCTGCTTTCAGAGACATTGACTATTTCTTATGTTTTCCATGACTTTATGTAAAATTTATTTCCACTGTTCCTACTTATGGAAGATAGTATTCATCGTATTGTATACCTACGGAAAGACTCAAGTAAGTCAGTTTTTGTGTTGTATGCATTTTCCTAATTCTATCATGTCACTACTCGAAATATTCTGTCCAATGATGTGTTTTTTATCACTGTATTCTATTAGATCATGAATTGTAAATGGCAAATGTTATTCAAATGTTTTTATAACAAAGAGTGCAGTTCTATGTATAGGTGTTGGAATTGATAAAAGATGTTATTTAAATATATATACATGATGTACATAGAACTAATAATGTTATATTTAAAAATAAAACATATAGATTAAGTTTCTATTCTTTTTTCATAAGCTTGCCCAAAAAGTGGAGAGTATTGCATCCATTTATTTCCTTTCCACACAATAATGGGAGTTGTATGCCATCTAAAAACAAAGATTTTGAGATGAAATTGTTAGTGGCATGGTCAGGAGAATTTTTTTATGTACAGTAACACTGGTTCTGCATCACAGATCTGAACATGACATGGCTTACATTTGGGGTATGGGAGGAAGTCAATTGATAAGGGAGGTCCAAAGGTCAATATCCCTGACAGTATCAATTGATAAGGGAGGTCCATAGGTCAATATCCCTGACAGTATCAATTGATAAGGGAGGTCCAAAGGTCAATATCCCTGACAGTATCAATTGATAAGGGAGGTACAAAGGTCAATATCCCTGACAGTGAAAGAAGAAATATGGTTTCTGCACAGTTACTTTAGTTTTCTATTGCAAACCTTGACCAAATTTTTTGTATGACTTCCATTTCAGGAAGAAGTTTATTAATAGGGTGGATTGGAAGGTCACAGTCAAGGTCACTGAGACTACAAAAATAAAAATCGTTTCTCTACAGTAGTTTTAGTATTATATCACAGAACTAGACCAAAATTTGTTGGTGGTTTGTGTTTAGGTATAGAATAAAAGATGTATATTTGAGGGTCAAGTTCAGAGGTCAAAGTTATGGGAACTCAACTCCTGGCAAAGAGAAGTGAAACCTGTTGTTTTTTTTAAAACTTTTGATCAGATATTAGGTTAAGATTTAAATTAAAAAGGATTTAAATATTTTTACCTATAACAAAACTCTTCTGAGTTTTAAAGAAACATTTAATAGACCCTGTTGATGCCAGGTTATAATGTATGTCAATCATGGTAGAGCCATTTCCATCACACAGTGGAATATACAAGTGCAATAACTCTGACATACAGGATTGACACAGAAGAAGTCAACCCTGACAAACCATATTTAACCCTGCTATGATTAAATGGTGGCTTACAAAAATGTCATCGCATTTGCTGTTCATGAGAAATGATAAAACAGGCAAAAAGGAATAACTTTTAAAATGAAGCAAGTACCATTCACAGGCAAATTTACTTGTTAAATGGTTTACATACCCAGTGGCATCAAAACATGTAAAAATGTTAACTGTGGCAGAAAGCAACGTTCCCTCTAAGCGAATGGTAGATGTACGTGCAATGCTCGCTACATTGTGCAAGCATTACGGAGACGAGCAAACTTTAATGTTGGATTGACAATTCAGCTCCACGGGGATGTCTGAGCAGCTGCACATGTATGCATGTGTGCATGCATGCTGCCTAGAGGGACCATTGGCAGTAAGGATGACTGGATACTCCAGTCATCCTTACTGCCACAGTTAAAATTTAATAATATGCATGTTGTTTATACCATTTAATGAGCTGCTTTCATTTCAAATCTCATGAAATTAGTTATACTACTTGTTATGTTGTTATTGTGTGCTCAATGTATTTTACATAACTAATGTCCATGATTGCATGCTGTAAACAGAATGTTTATAGAGTCCATTTTTTTTAAATAATCAGACTAGAATTTTCAGTTGTAAATCTTCACATTTTATTATCATGTAAGTCTAGTGAAAATGTGTATAAATAGGGATTTGATAAATAACTAATTCCTGTGCTCTTAAAAAAAGCATCAGAAAAGAATGACAAGCAACAAGCGTTGTAAAATCCAACAACTAATTTATTTCCCTTGAATATATAATGAAAATAAAAAGAGAACTTATTGTATTGTAAATTAAATCGCTGATCGTTTTAGTCCTAAAATAAATTTTCTGAATAAACTTTACTATAATCCAAATTGTCTAATGCTGGTGTGCATGGTGGCTCATAAAGTGTTGCTGTGCTAACAGTCTTTGTCTGATCAGAATAATACAATCCAAGAATAATGTCTTATTTTCAATTTCAGTATAAATTCAACTCTTTATTTCCAAAGAAAGTTATCAGAGTACTATTGTATTTCCAGACAAGAAATAATTTGAATAATTTCAATCAAATATTATGCACAACAATAACTTGATTTTGCTTGAATGTTAAAAAATTAATGAATAATTTCTCCAGTGACAAGATTATATACTCCTCTACTTGATCTCAGGTCACAATTAGCATTTTCAAAACTATATATACTCTAATGGAAAATCTTGAAACTTCTAAATGTTTACAAATTAAAATGTTGGTTATAATTAGAAAGTCTGTTACTAAAATTATAGTATATAACCTGGACTATGTCAGGTAAGTCACGTAAATTGTAGGGGAATTCCAATGACTTAGACCCAGACCAGAATAAATAGGTTTACTTCTATTAATAATGATCCTACTAATAAACCCATACATATAGGGAATATTTTAGCTATGTATTAATTATTGGCAGAATAAAAATATCACTAATTCAGGTCAAGTACAAAATAATGAAATAAATCATTTATTAAAAAAGTAAATAACAATGCAAATTAAATTAACACCACACTGTTTTTGGTCAGTATGCAGGAATCCATTTGTGATCAGAATCCACAGTTGTGTTGTTGACATGATTCAAGGATTTATTTATTTTGGAATTACTCCTTGACTTTGGATTAATACATTACATTTGATTATTGTGAACTCATCAGGACATTCAAGGGTTTTGGAATTCATTTGAAACATCTTATATTTTTGGACTTTTTTAATTATTTGGAATTTAATTCACCAGACAAACTGTGTGTTTTACCTTTTCACTTTTTTTTGTAAAGAAAGAAATTACTTGTTGTTTTTCTTTCAGTGGTTGGTCTCTCTCTCTTTCTATTGCATATTTTATGACATAAGAGTCCTAAAAGACACAGGTAGAGGGCTTATCCAAGATCTGAACTTCTTTAGTGTATTAAAAACATCATTTAAAATCTCTCTCTCTCTCTCTCTCTCTCTCTCTCTCTCTCTCTCTCTCTCTCTCTCTCTCTCTCTCTCTCTCTCTCTCACACACACACACACACACACACACACACACCGAAATCCAGAATAACCTTTCTCACCCACCAAATACTGAATCAAAATATTCGTTATTTCTAATGTTTGCATAAGAAGAGATCAAACTTTCTAGCACATTCAAGTAATGCATCCTTTGTCATATATCCTAGCTCTCCTGGGAAGGATTTGAAGCAAAGTTCTTGACATTAGATGACATTGTCAATGCTTGCTGGTTTCACTAAAGATTTATCAAATGTGTGATAAAAAAATCTTTACCAGAGACAATGAAAATTCATAAACATGGTCAATTCAAACCTTTAAAGAATATTAGTATTATCTCTTGAATATTTTAAAGAATATTAGTATTATCTCTGGAATATTTTAAAGAATATTAGTATTATCTCTGGAATATTTTAAAGAATATTAGTATTATCTCTGGAATATTTTAAAGAATATTAGTATTATCTCTGGAATATTTTAAAGAAGCACATATCCTGGATAAGCCATCAATTTATGTTACAACTCTCGATCTAAAGTAAAATAACAGAAGGAATTGAAACCAACAATTTTACGTAAAATCAAACAAATTTATGTACAATTGAACAAATTTTATGTTAAACCAACACTTTTATGTAAAAGATTTATCTTAGTTACAGAAAATTTAAGAGACATAGTATTGTCAATTAAATCCCATGTGATCCTTAATGTTTTATTGCATGTCCAAAAGTATTGCAAATGGTCTGGAATGTCCTGATATACCACAATGATCCCATCCATAATGTCCCTGAATGAGTTCACAATGATGCCATCCATAATGTCCCTGAATGAGTTCACAATGATGCCATCCATAATGTCCCTGAATGAGTTCACAATGATGCCATCCATAATGTCCCTGAATGAGTTCACAATGATGCCATCCATAATGTCCCTGATATAGTTCATAATGATGCCATCCATAATGTCCCTGAATGAGTTTACAATAATTTGAAAAATAATATGTAATCCAATGTCAGTGAGCACTTAGTAATTACAATGACCTAATTTAAATGAATCATTCCTCTCAAATCATAACACAACTGTAAAGAAACTAACAGACTGATTTTTTTATATAAAAAAGGAATTATTTATAAATGAAATCTCTAATCCTACACATTTTCACTTGACTGATAACAGAATATGGTGATTTCCAACAGAAAACCTTAGTCTAACTCAGCGGTTCTAAACCTGTGGGTCGCGACCCCGTCAAGGGTCAAACAACAATTTGCCAGGGGTCGCTTACGACTTATAACAGTAGCAAAATTACAGTTATGAACGAAAATAATTTTACGGTTGGGTCGCCACAACATTTGGAATTGCATTAAAAGGGTCGCGGCACTAGAAAGGTTGAGAACCGCTGGTCTAACTGTATACAAGTCTGACCGTGAACTCTTTCAACATAAACAACATCTTACAGTCATGGACAAATGTTAAGCACACACTATAAATTAAATGTTAATAAAAGGCACATACTGTTAAATAGCAATAATGTAATTCTTTCATCACTCAATGGTATTGCAAATTGATATAGTCTAAAGTCAATTAAAGTCAATTCATATAGTCTAAAGTCAATTAATTTGAAAACGTGGGATATAATACCTT
The DNA here is from genome assembly GCA_029339505.1 of Unio delphinus. Classification (NCBI taxonomy): domain Eukaryota; kingdom Metazoa; phylum Mollusca; class Bivalvia; order Unionida; family Unionidae; genus Unio; species Unio delphinus. The sequence continues at coordinate 2,527,446 of JAQISU010000101.1, forward strand.
TACAGTAGTCAATTAGACCTGCTAATTTGGAAAACTAGGGACATGATACTTCTATTAGCATTTTAGTACAGTATTAATCTGCATCACTCTACCTGCATAATTCTGTGTACAGTATTAATCTGCACCCTTTTACCTACATGATTTTGAGTACAGTATTAATATGCACTCTTTTACCTACATGATTTTGAGTACAGTATTAATCTGCACCCTTTTACCTACATGATTGTGTGTACAGTATTAATCTGCACCCTTTTACCTACATGATTTTGAGTACAGTATTAATCTGTACCCTTTTACCTACATGATTTTCAGTACAGTATTAATCTGCACCCTTTTACCCACATGACTTTGTGTACAGTATTAAACTGCTGGTTTATAATACTGGAGGAGGACATTCTTTTAGTGTATAGTTTGTACACCTTGTCAGCCATTCACTGTGTTTAAATATTCCATATTTGCACAAGAAATTCTTGTTTTCATTGATTAATACATGTCATTTTGTTGTAACTTATATGACAGAAAAATGGAGATAGATCTGTAAATGGGTACGAAAGTGACACACACTGACCTTGTGTTCCTTGCCGACGCAAGTAACGCAGATGCCAAACAAATTCATTAAATTTTATGGGCGATAAAGATAACAAGGGGAATAACTCGTGTGAGCTTACTTAATAGAGAATCACGATCACGGATAGAATTTGATTTCTCATACAGAGGTCTCTTCCTTATCTGGATAACACATTACTAGGACGATTACTTTCTTCATTCCACTCCACCATTTATATAAGAGGGACGGAAGCTGGGTTCGTCAGTCATCCCCTGTCAATTCAGGAAGTTCAAACTCTTGTACCAGGACTTACGTTGCTTTTCGTATTGTTGCCTAACTTTTGGCATCCACTGCGCTAAGTGACGATTTAGCGGTCAGTCATGAAAGTCAAATAGTCATCATATTTTCTCTGAGTCATAATTTAGTCATTTCTTGACTTTTTACAATATGTATTCAACTCCGCGCTGATCTGCGTGCTGGCACACATACTGGACAACAATAAAGACAACACGACGAAGTGCATCACTAGTGGACAAAAGCAAATGAGATAGCGCTATTTCTCATCGCTGGAAGTATTTCTGCTGGAGTAATGAAATGTAGATTTATGATGTTTTTTCGTTCTTTTTATTTGTACACGTACTACTTTATAATAAAAAGTATACATACGAAATTGTATTTATCAGTCCAAATAGGTCGCCTCGGGGTGCCCCTAGAAAATGAGCCATGACACTCCAAAGTGAAATAATTTTATGGAAGAAATTTTTTAAAAACTTGAAGAGAAACTGATGAATTACGTGATTTATTCACTGATTTCATAGTTCAAACCAGAAATCAGTGCCGTTGTGGCTTAACGTGCCGGGCTTACCACTGACCGGGTACTGGTTCCAGTCCTCGAATCAGACCAGCTTGGATTAGCAACCGGTGTGTGTCCTTGAGGAAGGCACTTGAATCGAACTGCCTCGGCAAAAAATAACCTACTTGTGTTACTGTACCGTAACGAACTACATTAAACTAGATGATGTGTACATCTCCGTACTTCCATCTAAACGTATAAACCAGTATTTCCGTTCGCGCGATGCATCAATATTAATAACTCTTATATGAATATACATATGGGGGTAACAAGACGTAATGGCGAGTCGTAATAGGCATTTACACCAACGTATGAACGGACAGCACTTCGTATCTTTTTCTTTTAAAATCTCGGCGACAAAGTTTAAAATAGATAGCATTGGGAAGTGGACAAGGACAGACCGATGCTACTATAGACAGTTGAAATTTCGCATTCTATAATAATAATAATAATAATAATAATAATAATAATAATAATAAAGAAATAATTAAATTTCCGGACTAAAAAATTCGGTGAATGTTCACACCTATTCCAATGTATAAAATGGTGATTCCTGAAACAAGAAAAACTTCAGCAACATCAGCAGCCAAAACATATGTGGTATTTTAGTTACGTTGGTATTTTGGTTTTTAGTTACTTTGGTAATTTAGTTAATGTTTCTAGATTACTGGCGACGTGATTTAGTCAAAATACCGCGTGACTGGTTTTGTAAGAATATTGTGTTAACATTCTGTAGACATATTAGCTATATCAAATATTTTTAGTGTTCTATTAATAGAACAGTAATAATTGATAATCGTGGATGCGACCAAGCGTGCAATATCGTACTTGATATTAAATTAGTTTTGTGTAAATTACTGGAAAATGATTTACTGATCGTATATACCCGTTTCACTTTCATGTGATAGCAAATTACGTTGCTATCTATTCTTTACACTGCTTTTTTATTTTATTTTTTCATGTATTTGTGTGACGTAACATTAAAATGGTATTCAATTTGTATTTCTTTAGATAGACCTATTTTGGACAGCCGCAACTTTTGTTGTTTTTTTTTGTTAGCACGATTTCTGCTGCAAAGCCTACGTCTGTTCTGAGTTTTTTGTTGTTTTGTTTTGTTTGGGGTGTGTGGGTTTGTAACCAGAAATAAGAATTATATTTAAAACAGTATATTTTGGGGGTTGGGGTTCAGGTTGGGGCTGGGGCTTTTTATTGCGTTGCACGTAATTTATATTCAAGCTTATCCTACTTACACGAAACTGCTTCTTGGGCAAAACATACATTAAATTGGCGTTGCTTTTCATTGGGAGGTATAATGGTTTCGTGTGCTGATTAATTTCTTTTGAGATATTATTTATTCGTTGTACAGCATCGAACCAGTGACTGCAAAGGCGCGAGGCGAATGCTTTAAAACTGCATTTGTTAGACACAAGAAACCCATCCCAGGTAGGTCGACAACTGGAGAGCGTTGTTTAATGTCCATTGACCCGGATTCAAATACCTGACACTTACCTCCAGAGATTATTCTACAGAGGTTGTTAAATGATCAACAACACAAGAATTATAGCAACACGATAGTGGTTTTGGAAACATACTTGGACCTGGGTCAAATTTATATGCGTTGTTTAAAAAAAAAGATACAAAATGGTATTAAAAAATTGTTGGTCGTTCTTTCCATTATGCTCTGTTGTAACAAACAGACAAATTAAAATTCACTTTCGTCATATTATTTTTGCGCGTGTCTATTGAATTACGACGCCATAAGGCTACACCATTTCATCTGTTGAAATGCTGGTATATACTTCCTAAATTGTTCATATTACATCATATGGCTCGCACATGCCCCATGAGTCTAAGAAGCTTCTTGCATAAGACGGGTTATGGACGAGAGAAATCCTTGAACTAGCACGTATCGTAGATTTTGCCAATGTAGATCTTTGTTGTTAAACTTTCCACTGTCTTAAAATGAGTTGGTTATGTATGTATGTATGTATGTATGTATGTATGTATGTATGTATGTATGTATGTATGTATGTATGGCTTCTATTGCAAGAATTCGAACTGGTCATATATATATATATATATATATATATATATATATATATATATATATATATATATATATATATATCCCACTCTCAGATATCAAAAAGCGAAGACCCACCAAAGTGCGTTTCTTGCATTGAACCATTCATGTTAATCACTTTATGACGGAGTGTTTCGACCTGCGCAGTCAGTATTATAGCGTGAATGACAGGAAAGAACTGTATGATACAATAAACATCCCTTGTATTATAGAATTCCTGGTATGATACAATAAACATCGCTTGTATCATATAATTCCTGGTATGATACAATAAACATCACTTGTATTATAGAATTCCTGGTATGATACAATAAACATCACTTGTATCATAGAATTCCTGGTATGATACAATTGTATTATAGAATTCCTGATATGATACAATAAACATCACTTGTATTATAGAATTCCGAAAGAAGGAAACATTTATTCTATACTATAACTTCATGCCATCATCTTGAACATGTTTGTGTAATGTCCCCTATTTCCAAAACCTTTTCATCTGTCTCACCATTTACATTCCCCGTTGATCGGGTACCTTGCATTCTACCCTTACCATCCTGTCATTTTACTTTAAATTAATTGTTTTTGATATTGCTGGTCGCTATGAAACCTTTTATCATTTTTAAATGATCATACATAACATATTGTATGTCGCTAAATAACCTAACAATGTTGGTGCGCTGTAAAAATATAATCAATCAATCAATTAATCAATAAAAGATTCATGTGCCTAGAATCATTTGGATACCGACGGACATAATAATGAATCGGGTTCTCTCTGACTCTGGACCTCAAAACGTACTCGTTTAAAAATGATTTTGTTTTTCCAGTAACAATCTATTTCCAATGCATCGTGAGTATATATATTTTTCCAATGATCAGTCTTTGTTGACAGCAAATAACTCTTGTTTTTGGTGTTTGATAACTTGCAACGTCAGTATCATGTATATTTTACTACTTAGTCTTCCTGATTGTTCTGCCTGTAAATTACCGTTAATTGAAATTAACCAATTAAAGTGAATTGGTGTTAATAACTTGGACCTACTTCTACTAAAGTACAGTCGTCTGTGAAATGCACTTTGTCTTTAAAACTTATATTTCTGCGTATATCAAACAAGGTTATGAAACCTGATATCCAAAGGTAATTAATTCTATGCGTATATCAAACAAGGTTATGAAACCTGATATCCAAAGGTAATTAATTATATGCGTATATCAAACAAGGTTATGAAACCTGATATCCAAAGGTAATTAATTCTATGCGTATATCAAACAAGGTTATGAAACCTGATATCCAAAGGTAATTAATTCTATGCGTATATCAAACAAGGTTATGAAACCTGATATCCAAAGGTAATTAATTCTATGCGTATATCAAACAAGGTTATGAAACCTGATATCCAAAGGTAATTGATTCTATGCGTATATCAAACAAGGTTATGAAACCTGATATCCAAAGGTAATTAATTATATGCGTATATCAAACAAGGTTATGAAACCTGATATCCAAAGGTAATTAATTCTATGTTGCATTGTTCGAAGAAAGAAATGTACTTATACTTGCTGCTGCCAAACTGCATGTACAAATTTGTGTTAATATTAAACTATATATTGAGAACGAATTAAAGGAAGTATTTCTTTTGTATCCTTATATTGTGTGTTTGTCTGTTTCTCCCTTTTCAGAAAAGGACAATTAAAAAAATAATGATATTAAAGTTACTAGTTCGTGTTGATATTGATTTTACTAAAATTAAAATTAATTTTGTCTTTAGGTATCATCCATAATTGGGTAATACATGTATACCTTATTTAGATGTCCAGTAATGCATGTATACCTTATTTAGATGTCCAGTAATGCATGTATACCTTATTTAGATGTCCAGTAATGCATGTATACCTTATTTAGATGTCCAGTAATGCATGTATACCTTATTTAGATGTCCAGTAATGCATGTATACCTTATTTAGATGTCCAGTAATGCATGTATAACTTATTTAGATGTCCAGTAATGCATGTATACCTTATTTAGATGTCCAGTAATGCATGTATACCTTATTTAGATGTCATGCCATAGTTATGGAAGAATCTCTAAGAGACAGAGAAAAATGGTCCCTTGAATTAAACCTTGCATTAAGCTGTAGCAAGTAAACAGTGCTGGAATTTCTATAAAATAATGATGAAGCCTATTTGAAATTCGTTAAATTCACTTGACTTAAAGTATATGTGTCATTGTAATAATCTTGACTTAAAGTATGTTATTGTAATAATCTTGACTAAAGCAAATGTGTTATTGTAATAATCTTTACTTAAAAGTATGTGTTATTGTAATAATCTTTACTTAAAAGTATGTGTTATTGTAATACTCTTGACTTAAAGCAAATGTGTTATTGTAATAATCTTTACTTAAACGTATGTGTTATTGTAATAATATTGACTTAAAGCAAATGTGTTATTGTAATAATCTTGACTTAAAGTATGTTATTGTAATAATCTTGAGTTAAAGCAAATGTGTTATTGTAATAATCTTGACTAAAGTAAATGTGTTATTGTAATAATCTTTAATTAAAAGTATGTTATTGTAATAATCTTGTCTCAAAATATGTTATTTTAATAATCTTGACTTAAAGAAAATGTGTTATTGTAATAATCTTAACTTAAAGTATGTGTTATTGTAATAACATTGACTTAAAGCAAATGTGTTATTGTAATAACATTGACTTAAAGCAAATGTGTTATTGTAATAATCTTGTTAATATTGAAATGCGTTTCACTTCCAGTATATGTGATATTTAAATACGCTTGACTTAAAGTATACGTGATATTAAATACCCTTGACTTAAAGTATACGTGATATTAAATACGCTTGACTTAAAGTATACGTGATATTAAATACGCTTGACTTAAAGTATACGTGATACTAAATACGCTTGACTTAAAGTATACGTGATATTAAATACGCTTGACTTAAAGTATACGTGATATTAAATACGCTTGACTTAAAGTATACGTGATTTTGAAATACATTAAACTTTAAGTGTACATTAATAAAATGCTCTTGACTTAAGTGTACGTAATACTGAAACACACTTGACTTTAAATATTTGTGCCATTTAAATACGCTTGTTGTTATTGTAAGGTTTAACGCCATTTTCATCACACAATAGGCTATACATGGCGGCCAGTATTAATTGTGGAGAAAGAACCCGGGGACCCACCACCACCACCATCAAAAAAGAACTATAGACCCACGAGAATCTACTGGCAAGCTTTCTCGCATACCCACATTGGCCGAATCTGATATTCGACCCCACGCAGACAGAGGTGAGATGGCAGTGATCCGTAACGGAGAGCGCTTAAGACCACTCAGGGCGCTTGACTTACGTGATATTGAAACATGTTTGACTTAAGGTGTATGTTACTGGAAACGATTAACTTAAAGTATATGTTATTGAAATGCTCTTTGACTTAAAGTATATGTTATTGAAATGCTCTTTGACTTAAAGTATATGTTATTGAAATGCTCTTTGACTTAAAGTATATGTTATTGAAATGCTCTTAGAAAATGTGTTGTGGCACACATACTCTTATAAACGAGTGAAACACAGTTTAGAGTAATTTTAATGGAATACGAAGAAAGCTGCTGTTATATATGCAACAAATTAGTCCTTTAAGCAATACACCTCATAAAAAATGCCGCAGCTGCATTTTCTTACGTATATTAGAATAATGTGCGACCTTGAACTTAATAAGCGTATCTGTTCTGAGAATTTCCGTTTTGTTCTTCGTTAGTTTGAAAAGAGCAGTGCCAGATTAAACCATGCGGAGGTCCTACGGCAGTCGAAATCTTGGGTGCCCCATCGTAAATTATCTCCAAATACTGTTTTAATTTTACCAAACAACACATTTTATAAACCAATTTTATTGCACAAAACATTAACAATTATTAATGTTATTAAACAAATTAACATTTGATGTTATTAAACAAATTAACATTTGATGTTATTAAAAAAATTAACATTTGATGTTATTAAACAAATTAACATTTGATGTTATTAAACAAAAAGTATTACATATTATTAAACTATATTACACAATATTAGTATTGATCCGTTGTCGCGGGGCCCATAAAAGGCGTGGGGCCCATATGCCGTTGCACACTCTGCTTATCTGTTAATCCGGCACTGGAAAAGAGGGGAAAAAAGTACGAATAAGTAGAAAAGACCGTAATGTAATATGAAATAAGTAGAAAAGACCGTAATGTAATATGAAATAAGTAGAAAAGACCGTAATGTAATATGAAATAAGTAGAAAAGACCGTAATGTAATATGAAATAAGTAAAAAAGACCGTAATGTAATATGAAATAAGTAGAAAAGACCGTAATATAATATGAAATAAATAGAAAAGACCGTAATGTAATCTGAAATAAGTAGAAAAGACCGTAATGTAATATGAAATAAGTAGAAAAGACCGTAATGTAATATGAAATAAATAGAAAAGACCGTAATGTATATGAAATAAGTAAAAAAGACCGTAATGTAATATGAAATAAGTAGAAAAGACCGTAATATAATATGAAATAAATAGAAAAGACCGTAATGTAATATGAAATAAGTAGAAAAGACCGTAATGTAATATGAAATAAGTAGAAAAGACCGTAATGTAATATGAAATAAGTAGAAAAAACCGTATGTAATATGAAATAAGTAGAAAAAACCGTAATGTAATATGAAATAAGTAGGAAAAAACGTATGTAATATGAAATAAGTAGAAAAAACCGTAATGTAATATGAAATAAGTAGAAAAGACCGTAATGTAATATGAAGGATTGATCTATGCAAAGTAAAGATGGTAACGGTATTAACTAAAAGGAAGTAATTATTATCAAGCACTCATTTACTAATACCATCTTACTAAAGAGACAATATTTTTGTTAAAATTCGGCAATTTCTTGCTCAGATCCTGAAACTTAGTTGCGCGTGAGAAAGAAATATGTTGCCAATCTACCTCCTCAATGTTTTCTGAATAATTGCCAGAATGTAAGACACCATTAAAATGTCGTCTGCAAAAATGTGACTAACTGCGCCCCCTATGGGGGAGGGGCGGGATGTGTTTCACAAATTTAAACAGAGCCCTGAATTTCCTTAAAAGGGCACGAAAAGCAAAATTACTCAGTGTTAAATTCTCAGTATTAAATTACTCAGTGTTAATTTACTCAGTGTTAATTACTCAGTGTTAATTTACTCAGTGTGCATAATACCTAATTATTACCTAAAAAACGTGCGCAAGAATAAAATGATGGTTAAATTTAAAGTTAAAAAGTGACTACTGTAGCTTCTTCTAGCGGGTGGGTGCGTCCGGAAACCCATCCTATTCGATCCTGCCAGAGGCGTAGCTATGATATTTTGCGCCCGGGGACGAACTATAAAGTTGGCGCCCCAGCTCCCCCGGGCGCCAAGGTACATTATAATATAATGTAACGTTGTAAGTCTGATTTTGGCGCCCCTGTACCTCGGCGCCCGGGGACATATGTACCCTCCCTACCCCCCCCCCCCCCCCCCAGCTACGCCTCTGGATCCTGCCCTAGGTCTGGCGCCCGGTAGTAGTTGCCCCTACTCCACCCCCAATCGTTGCCAATGCTCAACCACAAACACTTCCTGGTTGAATTTGCACCGAGAATGGTTAGTGCACGAATTTTAAATTTACGTCACACCACCATCTAATAGCTTTTCGTCTTTATCAAACTGTCAAGTCAAATGCAAATCTTTCAGTTTATCTGTATTCGTTTTTCATTCACAATACTTGTTTACATATACGGCATGAAAGTCGTCGCATTTAATTAAAAACTACAAAATAGTTTCTACCTAGGATTTTTTTTCCTCTTGGTATTCTATCAGATCATGGTATGTAACAATCCTTCTATCACATGGCTCATATTCAATGAATGAAACTAACAGTATCCTGATATTACGTAAAGTATATACTAATATGCAATCGGCGCTTTGATATTGGGTATTAGATAAAATATTCCCAGGTTATAAACTTTTTCTTGTGTGATATGCTCTCCAACTTCCCTTAAAAGCCAGTGTAAAGTAGTATCGATTGAATTAAAACTGTTTTTAATCTCTTTTGGTACAACACTGTACTTAATTTTACTCCCACATCATTGGGACCTACGGCAACGAGGATTTTCCCGCGCTCTGTGTAAGAAATGTGACCCCGCCCACTCCAATGACCACGCGCTCTTCTGTCCACAAAAGCTCGTGACGTCACGTTCAGGTGCTGTTAGTGCTAAGTACAAGACAGCTACGGCATGACACTCAAAATAGAGTGGGTATCAAGGCCACAATGCATAACTATGGAAAACTAAGACAGATCATACAAAATCATGGATTTATATTGAGTTTCAACTCCTGTTTGATATAAGGAAAAATGCGCTATTTAACAAGCATTCCCGTTTCTTGGAATTACATGGATGCTTCATATGTGGATGTTACTTAGATTTGTGGAGAGTGGTGAAAATAGCCCCAGCGTTTGTGACGAGGGGTAAACATGCCCCCAAGATCAACAGGGTTAGGGCTTATCACTCGTCTACCACTGACTACATTTCTTTTTCTTGTCCTGGCGGTTTTACGTTCTCGTGGAAGTTCAGGTATGTTAATCCTTATGTTAGCACAGCTGTACGTTTTCATCCTAGCGGTAGAGTACTAGAACAGTGATTTCTTGATTTTGTTTACAAGCAGTCTTGACGTTTAATTTTGACAGATCTGCATGTTGTCGATGCAAGCAGAAATGTCCAAATTTTATTGCCATTGTTAGGTTCTAGTGTTAGATCTATACAAAGCTAGCATTACACTCTAAAATGAAGTAGGTGCAAAAACTGCAAGTAAAACTTAGGCCCCCCCCCCCTTTAAAAAAAGGAAAAAACAAGCGAACATTTTGTACTTAACAATGACAAGGGTATCAATGTTTGCAGTTTACAAGTTTATATTACGAATTTGAAAATGTGTTCTCAATAACACAGAATATGCCATTTCTGTTAAGTTTTTAACAGGCATATTGACTAACATCAATAAATTAATGAAAATAATAAAAGTAGCTAATATCTCTCTCTCTCTCTCTCTCTCTCTCTCTCTCTCTCTCTCTCTCTCTCTGACGATTTGGTTTTAAGTATCAAGATAGAAATGACCACTTGTTCAAGTAGTGTCGGTCGAAACATGGCGTAAAACAATTTCACAAGACCTTGTGATATATGCATAGCGGCAACTAGTATAATTGATTAGGTAAAAAAATAGCTCGTTTAACTACAGGCCGTACAATCGAGTGCCTTTTTTTCCTTCCTTTTTTTTTATAGATGGAAGCACGTTTTGTATATATCTGACAGTATTGACAACAAATGTGCCGTGACCATGTGAATATATTTAACATCATTCAGGCTCGTTAAGAATTATCCGTTCTAGCGATAAATATTTTACGGTTCCGTAAATGCAGATAGACTTTTCTTTGATCCTTTATGTGGGTAAATTTTAATTTCTGAATCACTAATATATAATTGCTGTGTACAGAATAACCCTAAACGGAACCGTTTAACATATTGATGAAAATAGAAATTACTTATCTACAATGCTGTATTAAAGAGATAACCATATCTTCTAAATAATTTTTAACATTTAAGAATGATCTTTTTTTCTTGGAATTTGTTTGCAGAAATATTTTAATAATAAAATAATAAAATGACTATTATGGAAAAAATGATGAAACTCTTGTTTTTGTTTTAGCTTTTTTTTTCTTCATTTCATTAGACCTCAAATGATAATCACTGGTATGCACATTTGTCTACATAAAGTAATGCGTTTGGAATTGAAATGTAACCCTCTGTTCTTGTTTAAATCTAACTAGACAACAAACTGCATTTTCACACTAAATCTAATTAGAACAAAAAAATATTCATTTTTTGCACTAAATCTAATGTGACAAAAAAATCCACATTTTTGTGCACTAAATCTGTATCCTGCCTTAAATAAACATAATAAACCCCTGGCATAAAACAGCTATGCATGATCTCAGTAGATCCAAATGACCAATACTATAAAATCTTCCAGGATTGTTGGATATGCATTTGTGCTAATTTCTCAAAGAGTCTATCAACAGAAAGTGTCAAAAGCACACATCATCTTGATTATTTTTGCAAGCTATGCTTGATTTCTTTCTTAAATTTCCTGTGTTTATAAAATGCACCCTTCTTCTTTCTGATTTGATGCAGATTGATGTTACCTGCTTAGGCTTGAATAAACAGCAACATAGAAAGAGTGAAAATAACAAGCTTGTAAAAACTTGATAAACAATTTATTGAGCACAAATATTTTCCAGAAAAGAAAAAAATAAACTTACGGTTTTAAGAATCAGTTCCAAAATTAATCCAAAAATAATTCAAAATATAATCCACTAATGAAATTTCAAAAGTCATGGTAATAAAATGTCCAAATAATTCCAAGTTCGAATCTTAGTGAAGTATCCAAGATGGAAGACAATGTCATGTGATGAAGTCATTTCTTGGTAATGAAATTGAATCAGCACAATTATTTTCGAGATAAATAGCAAAATAAATCCTCTTGATCCAAACGAATTGAAATAATTTCCAATACAAGGTAATTTAAAAAAACTAAAAACGATACAACTTAATATTCTAACAGCCCAAGTTCTACTAAATAGTTCGCTCCAAAACATAATTTATATACCTGTTTTTACGTAAACAAGGAAGGGGTCACATGGTTTTCTAGAATCTTTTAGAACAAATTTGCGTTCAAAAAATCTCATACACAATGTATGACCCAACTAAAAATAGAAAGATGTTTATAACAAAACTCCATAATGTCCTTGGAATCAACCAATCATTTTAAAAGTTTGTTTACAACTCTGAAGCCAGGTCAGAAATGAGGTCAACACATGGTGTTTATTAGTAAAGTACATGTCATCTCCCAATGAATGAATCTTAAACTTAAAATGTCAGATTTGAATCTGACAAACAAACAAAATAAAAAAATAAATGACCCAAATCAAATACACGTAACAGTGATCACCCCATCCCCAAAACTAATTTTCGATTCTAGAATATATCATAATCTAGCTGTCCACATTGTATCAGAAATTCACGAAATACTGAAAAAATTGTCAAATCACACAATGTCACCTGTCTGCCATGAGTTGTCATTCAGTTGTTGTATATTCAAAATAACAATGGATTGCTGACAGCCATAATGCATTGTGAGAATCATTATCCAGTTTTATCAGGTAACAAGGACATGCTGGAAGGCAATTCTGTCTGCTGCTGAGATGCAGGACATGCCAGTGATTATTACTGATACTTGAAAACTGGTCTTTTATATAAAAAAAATATCAAGAGTTTATCACATGAAAAACATTTATTTTTCAATACATTGTAATAGTTTTAAAGAATATTGATTCATGTGATTCATTCCTTGCATTTTTTACAGGGCTTCAGAAATACTAAAATGATATATGTTTCTCCAAATCAAGATTTTCTTGAAAATTGTTTATGTTATAGAGGGATTTTTCATTCAAATTCTTTGTAATGTGGGAAGCTGAGAGGCAATTTCTCTTGCCCAGTAATATATTAAAAAAAATTGTTAGTACTTGGCAGCTATATTAAATAGTAAACATTTGCTTAGTATACAACAGTCTCACTGAACACCCCAAGTCACTCCCTAAGAACACCCACCCCAATGTTGCATATATTCACACCAAAGCTCTCAAAAATGTACCAAGAAAAGCAAACACTTATGGGCAGTGATATTATTAATGATTGATAATATTGGCTTATCAGCCTATTTCATATAACCCACAGAAAATAACGCTTTTGCATCAAATCTCTATAATTTTATATTTTTTTAATTTAAACATTTCTCATTAAATGGCAGTGTATCATACTTCCCCCATTTATTTTATTATAAACTGTTTATATACAAATTTTCATGTCAAATTGTACATCAAATTTTTTAAAAGGCGTTCATAATACATGACTAATGATTGTTACAAACTCCATGGGAGTGATTTCCCTTGATTTTAGTTATCTGTTATGGAAAAATCACTCTAATTCTCTTGATTTTACTTCGCTTTCAAGAAAAATCACTATGTGTAGATTACTTGATATTGATGAAAACCATTTGATTATAAAGATCATTCAGCGATTGGTACAGTAATATGGGCAATTATTTATAAACAGTAATTAACAAACCACTGCATTAATTCCAATAAACTTGAATCATCCCTTATGCTCCATTGAAATTATGTCACATCATTTAAAGACACTGATGTATGATAAATTTATATATAATGCCGCCTTTTCCATTAATTAAGCATTAGTATTGGATAAATATTCATTGGTATACTATTCATGTGGTCAAGATACAAAAATGATGCTTACTTACATCTGAATTTGTATTATACTTTTATAACAGATTTGATCTTTTTGAGAACACAGAAAGGTATAGATGTTGAGAAAAAATGCATTAGATTTGGAAGTGATGATGAGACGGGCATAACCAAGCCAATAGAGCTGACTCGGCTACTTGCTATCTTTGCACAAAATGTTTGAAGAATTATGTCAGGGACTATCTTTAAAAAAGTGGTGAAAACTTGATATAATAATGGTACACGAGTATTACATGTTACCTGTACCTGTGTAATCACAGATGCAAATACTACACTAGATTTTAAAGTTTAATGAACATCTGGAAACCATTATTAATGAAGAGCATACGATAGTTGCACCATACTTTACAAACAATTTGACTCTAAGGCTATATAACTATTTTTTCTGAATCTAGCCGCAAAACTATTGAACACGTGAATTTGTCTAATAACAGTGCCGAATCCATCAATAAGATTATAAAACTCTTTACTAGAATGTGCGTAAGACCTGATACATAAACGTTTCGGCATAACAGAGCTCCATTTCATGGATTATAGACATGCTCTATATGACAGAAGGAATTATCAATTAACAAAACAAAAAAAAAACACATTTACCACATACTTGACAGCATCTGGAGGTAAAACTCCATAACAGCAAATTTGGGACTTTTGTAGACTTCCTCAAGGACATTAAACATGCACAGAATTCAAAGTACATAAAATCACAAGATGGAAAATACACTGTAATTAATAAGATTAAAGCAACAGCATGAAAATTTGGTCAGCGAAGAATGTCAATGAGAGGGCCAATACATGCTTACAAACAAACAAATAAATAGTTTGAGATTTCTTAATAATTGACAAAATAAAGGAAAGGAGTAATAATTATGATATATAATTAAAAGATGAAGTATATACATTGTAGTTTTAGTACCATTGTGATTATTACTCTTTTTAAGAAATCAATATTAACTCAAGATACACTATCTATAATATACAAGTAAGGTGTAAGAAACTTGAAAGGTATTTAATGGCCATTGTCACAATTAACACAGTGCAGTTTATATTATCCAATCGAAATGTCACAATATAAACTATATTTGCCTAAAATTAATCCGAAGTTTACACACAAGTATACTGTTTAAGCTGGGATAACAATTATGGCATGTAAAGAAATTTCTTGGCTCTTTTATGTACATTTAAGGCATGTATGTTTAATTTTCTTACCTTTTTCTTTTCATTCAAATTAGCTTCATTAACTTAATAAAAGTGTAACTATAATTAACTGTTGAAATCTTTTTCCAATGATTATGATTGCAGACAAATGAATAACCATGTGAGTAGTGGGAAAGACCATCAGCAGTGTGCTAATTATTGTTTTTTAAAAATTTGATTTTTTAAATACATATTTGCAGTGTCACAGTGTGTGGTAAATTTGATTTCTTTTCATTCAAATTAGCTTCTTTTACTACTTAATAAAAGTAACTTTAATTATTAATGACTGTTGACATCTTTTTCGGTGACTTTGCGATGTGTTGGTATTTTCTTGAATTGCAAACATCAATGCAGAATAACCATGGTTTTAGTGGAGATAACCATTAGCTAATTATTGTTTTAAATGTGTGAATTAGGGTAGAATTTTGCAAATATGGATAAATATCCACGTTACTGTACCCAAACACTCTGCATCAAAATGGGACTTATTTCCCTTGGCAACATTTGACTTTACTACTTTTCCTGTTAAACAAACAGTCGCTAAATATTCACACTGTTTTTGTTGACATTCAAAGTACGTATTTTGCAAAGTCTTAAAGTATTCTTGGAGAGTATTTTGCAAAGTCTTAAAGTATTTTTGGAGAGTATTTTGCAAAGTCTTAAAGTATTCTTGGAGAGTATTTTGCAAAGTCTTAAAGTATTTTTCTTGGAGAGTATTTTGCAAAGTCTTAAAGTATTTTTCTTCTAGAGTATTGGGATGCTTAATGTGAGACCAGTATACAGTCGGATCTGCTGGCAGATTATGCAATGGCAGATCTGCGTTGATTCTGTTGGGTCTGACTTTAATTTGGTATGTATGGTTGTCCCTCACATATTCATAATCTGTACACATGTAAACATGTACTACACTAAATTGTAAGCAAGCAAGGATGAAAGAACAGAGCAACCTGAATTTGTATAAATGAACTCTTGGTTTTATGTTGTGACCCTGTTTTAAAATCATGGCATGCCAAACAATTTTTAGATTTTATGTGTTCCACTTTTGTACTTGAAGGGCCTTTTAATGTCGCTGATGCCAGTATTTACACAGTGGTGTCTTATTGTGGCTGGTGCCAGCATTCACACAGTGGTGTCTTATTGTGGCTGGTGCCAGCATTCACACAGTGGTGTCTTATTGTGGCTGGCACCAGCATTTACACTGGTGTCTTAATGTCGCTGGTGCCAGCATTCACACAGTGGTGTCTTATTGTGGCTGATGCCACTTTTTTAACAAATTGGTGTGCACATGCAAATTGTCAAGGATGTCTTTGTTCCTCATTCCAGTTAAAATAGAAAATTTCATGTGGTTGTTGATTTCGCTCACAGAAATGAATTTTTTGGTACAGAGATGGGCAATAGGTACACCCCTCCCCCAAAATGGAGAAAATGATACTAAAATGAAGAGCAAATAATTTACCAGCAAGTTTGATTAAACACTGGGAGTTGGGTCAGCATATTTCCTTGAGTATTAGACTCCTATTCCATGGATTGCATATTGAATCAAATTAATATCTTCAGAATTTAATAACAGCATTCACCCAGCCTGTAAGCCAACATTGTTATACATGTATATATCATTTAGGACTTGCATCAACAAACCAGCCTGTAAGCCAACATTGTTTTTTCATTTGGGGCTTGTTCCACATCAGGCCGACAAAATAATGTGTCTGGTTGGCTGACCATCCTTTTCCTGACTGCCAACCCCAGCACCACCACCCACCCATCCTCCAGTAAAAATTTAAATTGTTTAAAAAAATAGAACCTAATTTTAAAAACATTGCGACAAGAAGCACTTTTTTGTTTTGCTTCATAGGTTATCATTTTTCAGTTTGTTACATTTGACAAAGATGGCTACAGAAAAAATGGATTTAAGAGTTGATGAATTACTGTACACTATTCATTGTGTGTAGAAAATTTTGGGTGAAAACAAAACATCTTCAAAAGAAAGGTTTTACCTTACGGTAATTTGCGGTGCAACTAAAACGTACAGATTTTTTGGCATCATTGTAGAGCTAAATATGTCTACCTTTCTATAATACCACCCACTTTAGTGAACCATGCATGACCTTGATGCTACAGAGCACAGAAGTAGGCTTCAATATCCTGCCCTGTAAATGCAGTGCCAGAGTTTTTAATGTGGTTGATTGTATGGACTCTAATTACAATGTACTTGGATAATGCCTGTATCCTGGATAGGGCTGTCAACGGGTACTCGGGTACCCGACCGTATTGAAAAACCCAGGTATTGAAACGTAAACGCTGGTACCCGTAAAAAAAAAAATATCGCCACACTCGCCAACACTATCAAAAAATCATATATCGTCAGCAGTACGCTTGTCTCAGTTACAGCTCCAGGCTATATTTAGGAGTAGGACCGCCCGTTATGCATCAGCGGCCCACTACTAAATCGCTACACACGAAACCACTTCATACAGGTGTGACAGCTATGGCTTTAATTAGAAACCAGATCCCTGCTTAATATAAATAAACAATACATCAGAGAGTCTGTTTCGATTAATAAAATTCATTGGCATTGTGCAACAGGACAAACTGTTATCCCCGAGGCATTATATACCAAGGTTAAAACATAGCATTGTTCTACAGGTAATAAACCTCTTTGTAGACGATAACTATTGATTGTGGGTGCTAAATGATCGGTATATTGCACGCTCTTTTAATGAAATCCAGATGGATACATTTTAGGGCATAACCGATTAGCATTTTTCTACCGATTTCCGATTCCGGATTTTGGGCATGAAATTTTTCTGATTCCGGATATGATTCAATTAATCAGAAATGCTAAATCCGTATTTTTTTTTTCTAAAAAATTTCATATTCCGTTTTCGGGTTTCTGGTATCTGGTTTTGCAGTGTCTAGCATGTTACTTAGTACTTTACCCTATCCGGCTTCATTTACGGTTTTTACCCGCCAGTTCAAATAGATTGTCTCACAGCGTGGTTGTGTTGACCATACTGGACTTTTCTGACTTCTTATTGAACTTTATTAATGCACTATTGAATGACACGCATGTGACGCAGTGTTAAATACGGTGCTATAGAAATTCAACTTTATTATTTTTATTATCCGAATCGGTCGTTCCTGCCTTGTCCGACTCCGATTAATCAGAAGTTCATACTATCCGGTGGAATCCGATTTCCGGATCAAAAGTCGGTTATGCCCCAATACCTTTGATTTCCAAATACACATGTCAAAGAAATCCCACAATTTATATTATGAACAATTATCACCTAGACACCTTGAAATCTTCATAATGCCTCAAAGTAATTTTTGAGCAGCTTGTTTTTCTAGTCTACTAGCTCTGTTAATTTTGAAAGTTAGCCATCATACATATACCGATATTTCTACTTTCGATACTACTACGTTTTTGTCATAACTATCTTAAGAATTATAATTCCAAAATAATATCACTTCTGCGACTGCGTGGTCACGTGGTATAACTGGGGCATAATAGCCCTATTTGTTATTGCCATTTTAGAAGAGCTTCATGTGTCGAACAAAACAGTTATTATAGCGACTCTTAGTAATATTATTTTTGTATTTAAATAAATATTTAAGAAAGAGTAATGGGCAAAGTTTCTAAAGTGTGGGCGCATGCTGAACAACTAAATGATAATAATATTCGTTGCAAGTTGTGTGAACTGGTGCTTTCTGCAAAAGGTGGAAACACAAGTACTTTGCGGAAACATCTCGTTGGAACACATCGCATTGACATTGATAAGAATGAGAGCGCAAATAGTACTCCGAGCATTGCTTCATTCTTGGTCGGAAAACCAAACTTATCAAAAGCCAGGACCTTACAAATTGATCGCAGAATTGCGGCCTTTATTGCACAAGATGGGTAGCCAACGAGTATTGTGGATGGAGAAGGTTTTAAAAGCCTAATTAATTTTCTCGAGCCAGATTACCACATTAAATCTAGAACAACAACAACTTCTTTAATAAAGGAAAGATATGATGAAGGCGTTCGAAAAATGTTGGTGAAATTGGAAAAGGCTTTATATGTAGCGTTTATGACTGATTTGTGGACATCTTTGCAGAACATTGAATATATGTGTGTGACTGCTCATTGGATAAATAATGTGTGGGAACTAGAATCGGCAATTTTGCAGACAAGAGAGACTCCGGAAAGACACGCTCGGCAAAATATCAGTGTTCGTCTGAGTGATTGTGCCAATGAGTGGAACATTCCAATAAATAAAATAGCTGCTACAGTCCATGACAACGGATCTAATATGAATACAGCCATGAACTTGCTGGATGACTGGCCAGATCAACTTTGCTTTGCGCATACGTTGCAATTGGCAATTAGCGCTGGTTTAAAAGTGAAATCCATAGCCAGAATGCTTGGTGCATCCAGGAGATTATCCGCACATTTCAAATGCAGTACAGTTGCAGCTCAGGCTTTGTGTGAAAAACAGAAAGCTCTTCAAAATAATGACCACTACGGTTTCAGAAGTTATAATAGATTGCTCTACAAGGTGGAATTCGACTTTGGATATATTGGAATGCCTCGTCAAATTACGGTGGGCGATTGGTGCAGTTCTGTCTGACCCACAGGTAACAGTCCGCAGCATCGCAATGACGGACGAAAACTGGTCATTGGCTGAAGCTCTCATACCAATACTAAAGCCTTTTAAGCAAGTTACTGTCGTGTCATCTGGACAAAAGTACCCATCTATCTCGTCTGTGTATGTGCACTTGTATATAATAATGAAAAACATTTCCGATTTAAAACCAGATGACGCAGCTGCAATTAAAGAATGTAGGAAAGCAATCACAAATGAACTTCAAACCCGCTATTATCCTATCGGATACAGCGTACTCAATGCAGCTAAAGCTGCAGTTGTCGATCCGCATTATAAACTTTTAAAGTTTTTTAAAGAAGCATCACGACAGGAGATGTACGCTGCTGTCAGACTGGTGTTGATGGCAGTAGTAATCCCGGATCCACTAACTGTGTCACAAACTAATGATGCCATCACTGACAAAACAGATGAACCAGAATCGAAGAGACAGAGACTGGAAAATGTCACAGAAAATAATATTGTTACGTGCTTAGGCTCGAATAAGCAGAAACACAGAAAGAGTGAAAACTAACAAGCTTGTATAACTTTAACAATGAATTTATTAAGTATAATTATTTTCATAAAATAATTAAACTTACGGTTTTAGAGAATCAAATCCAACAAATATAGAATTCACAAAATAATCCACTAATGGAATTTCAAGTCCTGATAAATAAATGTTCTAATAGTTCCAGGTTCGAATCTTGACGATGTAATAATCCAAAATGGCTGACAATGTCACGTGATGCAGTTCTTGTTTTTAAATCATCCAGATGAAATTATGAAACATATGTCCTTTTCCAGATAAATGGAATAATTCTTCTTTTCCAACGAATTGACACAGTCCAGAACAAGATATTAAACTCTAACAGAAAATACACAACTTCTTTAAAATAAGCCCAAATTATATTCTACTAAAGTTAGCTTCTAAAACACAGCTATATATATTGTTTTTCTGAAGTAAACAAGTAATCACGCGCTTTTCTAGAAATTGATAGAAGGTCAGAGGAAGAGTCTACCTTCACCTAGTCACGTAATAATGGAATGTTCCAGAAGGAAATCATTCACTTATAAAATGTTGTCCCTGAAATTGACCAATAGATTTAGAGGCTTGTTGACAATGTCTAAAGCAAGGTCAGGATTTAGGTCAAACAAGCCAAGGTCAGCCTGTATATCAGTAAAGTACAAGTCAACTGAATTTTCTAGAAAAATTTCCCATTTAATGAATAATAAATCCTAAATGACAATTTTGGATTTAATAATTAAAAATAAATAAAATTAAATCCAATAGCAGTAACACCTTCCCCCATAAAATAAAAAGAAAGGTTTATATGATAAAACTTTCTTTTTATCACAAACCAATTTACATCTGAGGTTATAAATTACACAATATAATTTATTATACACGGGAAAGAGTGTCTACAATTACATTATCAAGAAATAGCCTCAAATTTTTTACTTGTCCATGTCCCACAAAATGTCCTAGGAAAAACACACAAGCACAGCAGAACTCACTTTTAGACAAATTAATTGTCAAACATACATTAGTGAGTCTGTTAAAGAATTATCGAATTGTTGCTAGATGTTCTCTCCAGGTGTCGTTTTAGATGATGACGTCACAAATCTCTAGACCAGTGATGAACATTTTTATGAGACGTTGAAATGGACTTTCTTTATATTGGTAGAGTCCTTTTGGAGTCGCAATATTGAGTTTTCCTTTGCTCTTTCCGTAGTGGAATCTGCCAAAGTCCTTTCAGAAGGTCAGAATTTGGTGACATACTTGGCATTCCCAATTTTATCAATAGAATAGTCACTTCTTGTTAATGGGAATGAATCTGTTTTTGTCACTCTGTTCACCTTCCTTTAATCAGTACACATACGGAGAGTTTTATCTGGTTTAGGAACAAATATGCATAGTGAACTCCAATCACTTTTACTGGGCTTGATAAAATCATTCTCCAGCAAATATTGAATTTCCTTTTTCAAATATTCCTGTTTGAGTGGACTCGTCCTGCATGGAATTCTCAAACTCAACGTCATGAAAATTTTGTTTGTCCTTGTAAGAATATCTGGACATAGGTGCTCATATAATAATAACTTTCAGTTCATTTCTTTCTTGCACTTGCAAATGTGAAAGTTTCTGGTCTAGATTTTTTCATAATTTCTGAATTCTAAAAATTCGTCGCTCCAATATCAGTCAAATCCTGATGATATTCCTTCACTAAATAGGACTGGTACAATTGAATTAATTACATATTTAACATGGCTATTTCTTTCAATACACTGGTACTCCTATAATTAATTTAGATCCCAGGAGCACTAATACTATAATTTAACTAATTCATTTTCTTCTTAACTTTGTAAGGGCCGTAATATCTAATTTGAAGTAAAGTAAGACGAATGAATAGAAGTAACACAACTCCATTATCAGACTCAAAAGTTCTCTCCCTTGTATTTCTTTCAAACCTTAGCTTCATTTTTAACTTTAATTGATTACTTGACTTGGTCTTAGATAAGGAATCCACACAATCTACCATAATTCCACTGAATGTTTCATCAAACGTAGGAATAGGTTGCAGATGAGCCTTACGTATCTTCTGATTGGGTTTTCCTACCATTTGACAAGCATGACAAGATCTACAATATTTGACAACATCACTTTTGATTTGTGGCCAATAGAAGTGAGTCAAGATCTTGTGATACATTTTATTAATCCCTAAATGACCAGCCAAAGAAGTTTCATGGGCCAGATTAAGTATTTCCTGTCTGTATGGTTTTGGAACTACTATTTGATAGTTCACTGACCATCCATCACCAGCCTGTACCTCGGGAGGTCTCCATTTTCTCATAAGAATTCCATTTTTAATGAAATAATAGACAGGAACTTCAGTGGCTTCAGTCTCATTTATGACCCTTTGAAACAAACAGGAGATCTCAGGATCTTTTTCCTGTTCGACGACAAGTGACTGTCGTTTATCACCCTGATTAAGAGAATGAGTTATTAAAAGAGGATCACTATGATCAATACCTTCTGATTGATCTAAACCAAGAGTAAAAGTGATCTCATCAAAAACCCGACCTATACAAGTGCCAGTTGAAGGAATGCTGTCTTCTGTAACATCACTCTCAAAATCACCACCCTGATTAGAATAAAGAGAATGAGTTGTCAAAAGAGGATCACTATGATCAATACCTTCTGATTGATCCAAACCAAGAGTAAAAGTGACCTCATCAAAAGCCTGACCTATACTAGTGTCAGATAAGGGAATAATGCCCTTTTCAACTTCATTCTCAAGAGCTTTCTTTACCATAGCTCTAGTAACTGTACAAGCTTGAAATATATCAGGGATTTCTTTTTCAATTTGATCAACTTTCTGATCCAAATTAGGCTTTTCAGTCACAAGTGGATTAACCACAACCTTGTCTCCAGCTAAGTCGTTGCCTAGCAATAAATCTATTCCCTCAACAGGTTAAACCGAGACTGTTCCGATTGTCACAGGTCCTGACACTAAGTCTGATGACAAATTTACACAATGGAGAGGAACATTAACAAAACAGCACTCCAACCCCTGAATAAGAACACTTTCATTAGAAGAAGACTTCTCAGAAAGAGGCAAAGTACCTGATAATAAAAGACTCTGAGAGGCTTCTGTGTCCCTTAAAATTTTAATAGGGGTGAGATTGGCTGAATCACCCAAAAGTGATACAGAACCCTTCGATATGAATGGTTCATAATTCTCCATATCAAAATCAGACTGGGATTTATTAGACCCAACAAATGTATTGCTTTCAATACATGACTGTGACCTTGACCTCTTGTAAATAAGAGCATTTGGAACTGGTCTATCTTGATTCTGTTGCCTATTTTTCAATTTGTAGCAATCAGAAATAACGTGTCCTTTTTTCTTGCAAAAGTTACACGTCGGAAGAGACAAGGATTTAGAATCAAACTTCTCTGAAGTCTGACTCCTGAAAGTTGTGTTAGTTTGAGTTTTAGAAGGGCTTGAATTAGGCGGAAATACTTTTCTGCCAGAAAATTGTTGAGTAGAAGTCTTGTAAACAAAAGGAACTTTATGTGTCAAAGAATATTTGTCAGCAGCTCGAGCAGCATTTTCCAAGGTTTCAATCTGATGCTCCTCAAGATAAGTTTTAACATCACTATGGACACAGTTTTTGAACTCTTCAATTAATATAATTTGCTAGAGATTTTGATAATCTTGCTCAACTTTCTTGGCTAAACACCATCTATCAAACAAATGCTCTTTTTGTCTAGCCAATTCGACATGAGTTTGTCCAGCTTCTTTTCTGTAATTTCTAAATTTTTGCCTATAAGCTTCAGGAACTAACTCGTAACCTCTTAAAATGCATTCTTTAACTACGTCATAATCACCACTTTGCTGAACAGACAGTGAAGTGTAAATCTCACTAGCCTTACCAGTAATTACACATTGTAGTAACTGAGTCCAATTCTCTCTTGGCCACTTTAAATTTTCTGCAACTTTTTAAAAAAGAATAAAATATTTGTCTACTTCTTTTTCTTTGAAAGGGGGCACTAATCTAATATTCCTTGCTAAATCAAAATTTTGATTTGAAGTATGATGATGATTCCCACTTGCCAGCTCCATTTCTTTCATTCTAATTTCATATTGTAATTGTTTTTCCTTCTCCCTTTCCTGTCTCTCTCTCTCCTCTTTTTCAAATTGTAATTGTCTTTCTTTATCCCTTTCCTGAAATTCCAGTTTCTTAAACTCTAATTCAAATTGTAATTGTCTTTCTTTCTCCTCTCTCAATTCGCATTTGCTCTTTTTGTAATTCAATTTGCTTTTCTTTCTCCCTTTCCTGTCTCTCTTTCTCCTTTTCCTCTTTATCAATCGGCATTTGCTCTTTTTGTAATTCAATTTATTTCTCTTTCTCCTCTCTCTCATATTGTAATTGCTTTTCTCTCTCCCTTTCCTGAAATTCTAGCTTCTTCAACTCTAATTCCATCTTGAATTTTAATTCTAATTCCTTCAGTTTAAGGTCAGAGTCTGGTGTAGACTTAATGACTGGAATCAAAGCACTTTGTTCCAAAACATCCTGTTCTACCAAATACTGGACCAAAATCTTTTTGATATCTTGTTTCGTTAAAGAAGCCTTGACTTCAGAAAGATCGTATTTCCTGGCAAGTTGAACCAACTCATCTTTTTTTAAAAGATCTAATTGCTCCTGGGTAGGATTAGAAAGAAATATTTCTACCTTAGATGTCATTTTGATACAAGCGTGTCAGTCTCACTAAAGGTTTAAAATTTGCAAAAACTAGGGGAAATTCAAATTTAAATTCAAATTTATCTCAAATCTCAATCCAGAGACGATAGCCCCCAATTTCTATGTTACGTGCTTAGGCTCGAATAAGCAGCAACACAGAAAGAGTGAAAACTAACAAGCTTGTATAACTTTAACAATGAATTTATTAAGTATAATTATTTTCATAAAATAATTAAACTTACTGTTTTAGAGAATCAAATCCAACAAATATAGAATTCACAAAATAATCCACTAATGGAATTTCAAGTCCTGATAAATAAATGTTCTAATAGTTCCAGGTTCGAATCTTGACGATGTAATAATCCAAAATGGCTGACAATGTCACGTGATGCAGTTCTTGTTTTTAAATCATCCAGATGAAATTATGAAACATATGTCCTTTTCCAGATAAATGGAATAATTCTTCTTTTCCAACGGATTGACACAGTCCAGAACAAGATATTAAACTCTAACAGAAAATACACAACTTCTTTAAAATAAGCCCAAATTATATTCTACTAAAGTTAGCTTCTAAAACACAGCTATATATATTGTTTTTCTGAAGTAAACAAGTAATCACGCGCTTTTCTAGAAATTGATAGAAGGTCAGAGGAAGAGTCTACCTTCACCTAGTCACGTAATAATGGAATGTTCCAGAAGGAAATCATTCACTTATAAAATGTTGTCCCCGAAATTGACCAATAGATTTAGAGGCTTGTTGACAATGTCTAAAGCAAGGTCAGGATTTAGGTCAAACAAGCCAAGGTCAGCCTGTTTATCAGTAAAGTACAAGTCAACTGAATTTTCTAGAAAAATTTCCCATTTAATGAATAATAAATCCTAAATGACAATTTTGGATTTAATAATTAAAAATAAATAAAATTAAATCCAATAGCCGTAACAATATATTTGATGATCTTGCTTCTCTGTGTGCCGCAGATGACAACGCTTCATCAGTAGACGAATTGTGAACATATCTGTCGGAGACGCCACTTAATGTTAATGGTGACATTCTTCAGTATTGGAGAGACAATACACCATGTTATTCCAGGCTGGCTGCCCTTGCACGAAAGTATCTCTGTATTCCTGCGACGTCGGTTCCATCAGAAAGTGCATTTTCGACGGCTGGACATGTTATTAACAGGAAGCGTGCATCGCTGTCACCAGATACGGTTGATATGTTAGTTTTTTTTAACAGAAACTGGAAAAAGTGTTGTGAACAATGATCACTTGTTGACTATGACAGACTGGCATTATTGAGATTTGCTAAATTCTTTCTGAGTTTTTCTCATAAAAATAAAAACATTTACAAACATTATATTGTCTAGTTTGAATTATTACTATTGTGTAGTGAATACAGTTTGTGGTCTTCTCTCTCTCACTCACACACACACACACACAAAGATGGTTTTAACGCATTACTCTTGACATGTGGTAAAGCTGCTTTACACGCGTGCGTGGGTAATTCAAATCTGCGGTCAAAAGCCGATGAATAAACGTGGTCTGTTCTAACAAGGACTTGTACTTTAAAAAAAAGGTGAGTGTTCTAAAGGATTTAATGCGGCTGATCACAGTGATCATTTAAAGTTGGATTATACCTACCATCTGTGTACAGAGGTCATTCTAAATAAATTTATTAATTAATAGCGTGTGGTCAGATCATTTGCAGCTACATCGGTGCGGATGCATCAGACCGAGTAGTGCATTACACGGTTAGCCTCTATCGCCAGACAAAATATTAAAGAAATGGGGATAACAATTAGTTGGTCTACGGTTGTACATGTCATTCATGTTCTAACGGGTACCCGTTAAATTTCGCAATGGGTACCTGGGTTGGTTTTTCGTGAGTTTTTACAGCCCTACCTGTGGATTAGTACGTCTCTTTCTGCCAAGAATCAACCAACCCACTACTATGGAATTATATGGAGATCATTTCTTAATTATAAATTGTTATTAATAAATTTTTGGTTGTACAACTGGCCTTCACATTGGCAGTCAGGCATTAATATTTAGTTTTTCTGGGACCCTGGCAATGGATTTTTCTACTTCATACATGTCTGTGTGGGAGCAGATACTGTTATAGTGCTGTTCATAGGTGTGCCACTGATTCTTTTATCACCTGTTACTAATTAAAAACATGTCTAGACATTTGACAATAAAGGGGAAAGACATAGTTACTAGGGATGTTAATATTGTTTTTTTTTTCCAAAACCGATTATCGTTTGTAGAAATCCGATTTTAAACTGATTATCGGTTTTTGTCCTACATCAAAAAATTACAAGAAATATATTCGAATAAAAGATATTCATTACATACCATAACGTATAGACGCGCATCGTCTGACGGCATGGAGGACGATATCGTGGCTCCACCAAAGCCATCAAATCACAGAAGGAATTGGATTTAACAATCGAAATTGGGAGTATGTTTTCAGCGACAAACTTAGCTACAGCAGCAGTAACTTTTTCTTGATGACTATCAGGACAGCTTCTTTGTGTTCCAATAAATGTTGTTAATTGCGGCTGAACATTTGAAGGAGCCGCAATTCCGGGATGTTTGCTACGCAAATGTGCATGCAATCCAGTAGTAGTACCACCGCTCCGACTTATTTGTTGTGAACATAGTTTACAGCGAGCCATGCTTGATGAAATTTTTTCAATTTTTCCCATACATCAGATATATTTATACAACCAGCCATATTTGTAAACTTGAAAAGACACAACCAGCAGAGACAAGTCCTTAACAACAGAGACTGTAGCTATTAACATGCTATTGTTGTCAATTTCGGACATAAAGAACTTGGCGACTATTTACATCCTTCAACAATAAATGTATTCATTTACAAACACGCTGCATGGAGCGCTCACAAATTTTAAACAAACACACCTTATCTGCTGGCCATATTGTATTAAAATGTAAACACTAAACAAATGCATGAATGAATTTTTTTCTGGCATTTTTTAAAATTTTCACTACAAAAATGATAAAAAAATATTGAATTCGATTATTGTTTTGTAAAAACAAAAACCGATAATCGTTTTCAAAACCGATAATCAGATTTCCGATTTTCATTTAACAACCCTAATAGTTACATAATTACATGATGTTGATTCCGATGATGTATTGATAAAATGATTTTGGATATTATTTTGTGTTATTTTGTGTTATTGTATTACTGACATTCATGTGAGTTATGATGGATCTGTGGTTAGAATTCTTGACATGTGACTGAAAGAGTCCAGGTTCACTTTATTCTTATTGCTTTTTTATACTAATTTACTGATTGTGTTACTTTTCTTGTAAGCACTAAGCTAAACAAATCTTTCATTGAAACAGTTTTGAAGTTCATGATGTATACAGTCATTTTAACCTAAAATATGGAACAAAAATAACATTACATTTGTTCCACCCTCTAACAAGTGGTAAGACTACATTCAATTTATTTCATTTATTTCATTTAGTATTTGAAAAGTGAATGTTTGCTGGCAAAACACTTAAAAATGACAGAATCAGTTGTGTACTAATTTAAGGATTAGATCTTTTTGTGCATTTATTGGATTTATTGGTTTAAAATCATTGCTCTTATCCTCTCTTCCTGAATTTAATTGGGCCTCTAGAATTAATTATTTTTAAAAAAAGTATAAATTGCAAAAAGAACTAATCACTTTGTTACAGCCATGGTCATCATTGATTTAAATAGAGATAGTTCCATTGTCATGGTTTTGCAAAGAGAGGGAGTGGTTAATGTCATGGTTTTGCAAAGAGAGGGAGTGGTTAATTAAGGGTTTTGCAATGAGAGGGAGTGGGTAATGACTAGACCCAGTATGACACCATGTTCCAAATAGTATGTAATAAGTAGATCAGTCCGACAGCAATATACTGTGTGTTTTAAGCTGTAAATGTGTGTAATATGCTGTATCTGACAGTAACATCCTGTGTGCTTTCAGCTGTAAGTGTGTATGCTAGGCAGCACCTGATGTAATAAACTCTGCTTTCTGCTGTAATGTATATATGTTATGCTGTATTTGACAGCAATATTGTTTCCAGCTCTAAGTGTGTATTTTTTTGTCTGACAGCAGTGCCCTGTGATTTCAGCTGTCAATGTGTGTGCTAGGCAGTACCTGACAGTAATATACTGTGTGTTTTCGGCTGTAAGTGTATTTGCTTGTCTGTATCTAACAGCAGTATATTGTGTATAAGCTGTCAATGTGTGTCCTTCACAGTACCTGTTGGCAGTATACTGTGTTTTCAGCTGTAAGTGTGTATGCTAAACAGTGCATGACAGCAATATACTGTGTTTTCAGCTGCAATTGTTCTTTAAAGAATGTTCAAGAGAGTTTGTTGCGATTTCTTTACAGCAGTTTGTTAGATCTTGTTTTTTTGCGAGTCAGTACCTGACAGCAATATACTGTGCTTCAGCTCTTAAGTGTATATGCTAGGGTGTATCTTACAACAATATACTGTTTTTTTCAGTTGGAATTGTATGTGCTAGACTATATCTGACATACAATACACTGTTTTCAGCTGTAGGTGTATATGCTAGGTTGTATCTGGCACAAGTATTCTGTGTTTTCAGCTACAAGTATTTGTGCTAGGCAGTATCTGGTAGCAATGGACTGTTTTAAGTAGTGTAATCGCTTGACTGTATCTGACAGCACTATGCTGTAGTTTACAAGTAAATATATGCTTTAGACTGTACCTGACAGTAATTTTACATGGCTTCAGCTGTAAATGCGTGTACTAGACTATCTGTTAGCAGTGTTTTGTCAGCTGTGAATGTGTGCTCAAGGTTGTATCTGACAGCAATGTACTTATGTATTTGGCTGTATTTTATAGCAATATACCATGTGCTTTCAGCTGTAAGTGCATATGCTAGCTAGTGTAACATGTAATACTTATTGGAATATAATGATGTAGCTAGTGTAACATGTAATAATCATTAGAATATAATGATGTAGCTAGTTTAACATGTAATACTCATTAGAATATAATGATGTAGCTAGTGTAACATGTAATACTCATTAGAATATAATGATTAGCTAGTGTAACATGTAATACTTATTGGAATATAATGATGTAGCTAGTGTAACATGTAATAATCATTAGAATATAATGATGTAGCTAGTTTAACATGTAGTACTCATTAGAATATAATGATGTAGCTAGTGTAACATGTAATAATCATTAGAATATAATGATGTAGCTAGTTTAACATGTAGTACTCATTAGAATATAATGATGTAGCTAGTGTAACATGTAATACTCATTAGAATATAATGATGTAGCTAGTGTAACATGTAATACTCATTAGAATATAATGATGTAGCTAGTGTAACATGTAATACTTATTGGAATATAATGATGTAGCTAGTGTAACATGTAATAATCATTAGAATATAATGATGTAGCTAGTTTAACATGTAGTATTCATTAGAATATAATGATTAGCTAGTGTAACATGTAATACTCATTAGAATATAATGATTAGCTAGTGTAACATGTAATACTCATTAGAATATAATGATTAGCTAGTGTAACATGTAACATTTTACTTCATCATTTGTCCATCTTAAAAGGCTGAGAAATATTTGCAAGACAAATTTAATTTCTTGGAAATGTTGATCCACTAAACTTTTATTTATGATGAAAATATTTTGGCCTTCGTGTTAAAAGAAATTATATTAAACCGTCAAGCTGCTTAGGTAAAGTGGGGAAATAAACAGCTCTGAAATCACAGAATATTCTAAAATCCCATCAACCTAATTTTTCAGCTATCTTCTTGTTTTTTATAGCCAGAGTTCGTCTGAAAATTTCACTTTTGGTCTGATCTGGATTTCTTTTTCATTTTTGTATTGATTAGAACTGAATGAATACAAATTTGTCCTATTAGAGTATTCATTAAATGTATCTGAATAGGATTTACATATTTAGTGAATGTATTTAGGTAGGATTGGAATATTCATTGAATCTGTTTAGGTAGGATTGGAATATTCATTGAATCTATTTAGGTAGGATTGGAATATTCATTGAATCTATTTAGGTAGGATTGGAATATTCATTGAATCTATTTAGGTAGGATTGGAATATTCATTGAATCTGTTTAGGTAGATTTGGAATATTCATTGAACCTATTTAGGTAGGATTGGAATATTCATTGAATGTATTTAGGTAGGATTGGAATATTCATTGAATGTATTTAGGTAGGATTGGAATATTCATTGAATGTATTTAGGTAGGATTGGAATATTCATTGAATGTATTTAGGTAGGATTGGAATATTCATTGAATGTATTTAGGTAGGATTGGAATATTCATTGAAGGTATTTAGGTAGGATTGGAATATTCATTGAATGTATTTAGGTAGGATTGGAATATTCATTGAAGGTATTTAGGTAGGATTGGAATATTCATTGAATGTATTTAGGTAGGATTGGAATATTCATTAAATCTATTTAGGTAAGAGAGTATGTATGGTATAAATTAATTATATACAGAGACCTATAGGAGAGTATATACGGTATAAATTAATTACCAAAGTAGGTTCGTTCCATTTTTTCTTTTCTTAAATGTTGTAGGATGATTAGAATGGTTGTGCTCAGTGTTCCTTGTGAGTGTGGCCATGCGGTATAGTTGTATGTGAGTGTAATCATGCAATTTAGTTGTGTGTGTGGCCAGACCATTTGGTTGTATGAAAGTGTAGGGCCATGTAATTAAGCTGTAATTGGGTGTAGGGCAATGCCATTTAGTTGTATGTGGGTGTTTGGCCATGCCATGTTGCATGTGTTGTGTAGGACCATGGCATTTACTTGCATGTGGGTGTGGGGCCATGTGATTAAGTTGTATGTGGTTGAGTGGCCATGCCATTAAGTTGTATTACATTTGTTAACCTGGTAATACTGGTTTTAAATCATAATAAACCCTGGTAGAAGGTCTGAACCAGTTGTCAATTTATCATACTATGGTAGAAGGTCTGAACCACTTGTCAATGTACTATGGTATTACATTTGTTAACCTTTGATGGTGCCAGAGAAGAATGTACTGTATTGTTTATGTAATTTTATTTTCTTTCCTACCATACAAAAATAACATAATATAAAAAAAATAAACATCATGTGTTACTGGTTTCATGTGACAACTGGTGCCGAGTCGCTGGGACATTGTAAGCTCTGTTTTATTCAATTAAGGTAGAGCTTTATTGAAATCAAACATGAAAAAAATTTGCTTGTTTTGGTGCATACAAAATACTGCACACCCTTCACATTCACCATGGCTGTGTAAACTCATTATCATGGGAAGACTGACAAGTTTGCCGAAGACAAATTCACTTTAAAAGTGTGTTTGACTTGACAGCACAGTTTGCATTCAGACACCAAACACTCTGTGCATTCTAGTTTCAACTACAACTGTATATTAACATAGACATAGGAAGGTATTTGGAATGCAGGTTTCTATAAATGAGAATTTGTATTTAGCTTTGCATGATTATCTAGATAAGTTTGCTCAGAGCTTGGCTTTGTAAATGGTATAAAGAATTTGTGTATGCGAATTTTAATAGTTTGAATTAATATGCTTTGGATTTCAGTTTTATGGACTTTAATTGTTTTGATTATTATAAAAGGATTGTGTTAAAATAGCAATCAGTGAGGACATTCTTTTGGTTATTATAAAAGGATTGTGTTAAAATAGTAATTGGTGAGGACATTCTTTTGGTTATTATAAAAGGATTGTGTTATAATAGTAATTGGTGAGGACACTGTTGGTTATTATTAAAGGCTTGTTTTATAATAGTAATAGGTGAGGACTTTTGGTTATTATTAAAGGCTTGTGTTATAATAGTAATAGGTGAGGACTCTTGTTTGGTTATTATTAAAGGCTTGTGTTATAATAGCAATAGGTGAGGACACTTGGTTATTATAAAAGGATTGTGTTATAATAGTAATTGTTGAGGACATTCTTTTGGTTATTATAAAAGGATTGTGTTATAATAGTAATAGGTGCTGACTCTTGGTTATTATAAAAGGATTGTGTTATAATAGTAATTGTTATAATAGTAATTGGTGAGGACTCTTTTGGTTATTATAAAAGACTTGTGTTATAATAGTAATAGGTGAGGACTCTTGGTTATTATAAAAGACTTGTGTTATAATAGTAATAGGTGAGGACTCTTTTGGTTATTATAAAAGGCTTGTGTTATAATAGTAATAGGTGAGGACTCCTTTGGTTATTATAAAAGACTTGTGTTATAATAGTAATAGGTGAGGACTCTTTTGGTTATTATAAAAGGCTTGTGTTATAATAGTAATAGGTGAGGACTCTTGGTTATTATAAAAGACTTGTGTTATAATAGTAATAGGTGAGGACTCTTGGTTATTATAAAAGGCTTGTGTTATAATAGTAATAGGTGAGGACTCTTGGTTATTATTGAAGACTATTTCATTATCATATAAATGTTTCCTTTCTGGCAAATAAAACACATTTTACTGCTTTGATGTCCTAGGTCAAGTCTTCGAGTTTGCCAAGGGTTTGAACCCAATATTTCTTTCTTTCTCTTTGTACATTGTTTTCTTGGAGACACAGTCATTTTTAAGTAAGTACATTTTTAGAACCTTTCATTGAGACAGAGTTTGAGAATTGTGTTTCAGGAGTGACACAGGATATTGTCATTTGTCATTCTTGTTTTACAGCAACAAGTAATTATTGGGTCCATCCATGGAATAATTCCAGTATAATTAGGCCATGTTTTGTATGGATACAAATTAGTTGAGACACAGTTATGTTCATTAGGACACATACAGGCTTTGTTCTGTGATTAATAAACCCTGCTCAACACTACCAACATTACCCAGGATGAGAGGAAGAGATAGACACGAACTGGGTGGGAACCAGTTATGCAATCATGCAAAGATGAAAACTTTTTTTCATCCTATTTTAATATTATCTCACATTAGAGTGTTTATAGACAGTCAGCCTTTTTCATCCTATTTTAATATTATCTCACGATAGAGTGAATAATAATCAATTTGTTTCATCCTATTTTAATATTATCTCACATTAGAGTGTTTATAGACAGTCAGCCTTTTTCATCCTATTTTAATATTATCTCACGATAGGGTGAATAATAATCAATCTTTTTCATCCTATTTTAATATTATCTCACGATAGAGTGAATAATAATCAATTTGTTTCATCCTATTTTAATATTATCTCACATTAGAGTGTTTATAGACAGTCAGCCTTTTTCATCCTATTTTAATATCTCACGATAGGGTGAATAATAATCAATCTTTTTCATCCTATTTTAATATTATCTCATATTAGGGTGAATAATAATAATTTTTTTATCCTAATTTAATATAATCTCACATTAGGGTGAATATAATCAGTCATTTGTTAGTGCCAAGATGACGAGATATTAATTACAGAGTTGTGTATTGAACAATTTACTTACCTTTCTGTCTAGCATTTGTCTCCATGTTTTTTGGGGTGGGGATGGGGGTATGATGCTCTTAACATATTGGTACCAAGTACACACAAAAATATGACTAAAGTGCCTTTCTTGGCTGTCTTCACCTTGTATTTAGTAGTTGACCCATGTATAACCCATCGTGTGCTGCAAAATGGTGTTAAACCCAACAACAACAAATGTAAAATTAAACCTTGCGGTTCTTTTTTTCTTTCATCATAAATACTATTAGCGAAAAAGGAATAATATATTTAATATGTGTTATTATCAAAATACTGCCTTGATAGAGAAACAATCTACGTTATAATACAATAGTCAATAATTATGTTAAAAGTCTATATTTTGAAACTAAACAGTCACATTCCTGTAAGAAATATGCCATATTGGTTTTAAAGTTTGCATTAGGTCAAATTACAGACATTGCTGTTGGGCATTTGTATTCCATGAACACATTTCTATTTATAGTGTGGGACTGCAATTGCAGTGGGGTATACCTTGTATAAATACTTATAGGATAGTTCCAACTGTTGTAAACCCTGGTCTGCAGTGACCTAATCTGGCAGATCAGGGTCAGTGTTGCTCGCTCTATTGATCACTGCCAACAAACTGCAATGACCTAGATCTGGTTTTGCAGTACAGTTTGCATTTGGAGTGTGTATTTGATTCCTTGTCTTCACTTCCTCACTGAAATACCTACCTACTTGGTGCCATTTGGCTTCCAGGCACTTGACATTATTTATTAGATTTCTACACCATACTGCATGTTTATTTGTACCAATCTCCTCAAAACTGATTAAAAAACATCACCAGAACTGTTGGTCTTGTTTAACCACACTCTTCTTCTTACAGCATAACCATTCAGGTTTTAGGCATAATCATCCATGCAAGACAGACTTTATCTTCCCAACTAATAAATGGCTTCCAGCATTGGATCAAGGTAAAATAATAAGGGTCTATACTTGTAGAAAATGTTTGATATGATTGATCATGAAATCCCTTTGAGCAAACTGAAAATTTACCATTGTGATTACAGAACAGTTAAAATGTTTATGTCATACATAAATGAGAGAACACACCATGTTTATATAAATGATGCCTTGTCTGAACCCAGAACAATTAGATATGGAATCCCACAAAGCTTAATTCTAAGTCCATTGCTGTTTATAGTATTAATTGCTGACCTACTCCTTTTATTGGGCAACTCCTTGAATCAACAAGTCAAGTTACTCCTCATTATCAGACACACAGGGCATGGATTTACAAGATGCCCTAAACAAATTGGACAACTGGTGTAATAGCGATGGCATGGCAGTTAATACTGGTAAAATTAAAATAAATTTTGTCTCAACACAGCAATAAAAAACAAAAATTTTAATACCAGTATCTTATATGATAGGATTGAATTTACATATGGTATTTTTTTTTATTGGTAACAATCTGGGACAGAATGTATTAAATAAATATCAGTAAAAGAGCTAATTCAAACGTATGGCTTCTATGACATTTTCCTCCAGAATGATACAAGATACAGCCAACGTTCCCTCTAAGCGACTGGTAGATGTGTGCGCAGTGCTCGCTGCACTGCGCAAGCATTATGGAGAAGAGCAAAATTTAACATTGGATTGAGCAAAAATTGACAATTCAGCTGTGCGGGGATGCCTGAGCAGCTGCACGTGTAGCTTAGAGGGAACATTAGATACAACCCAAAATTGATTGCTGTATTGCAGTATGGGGTAATTTAAATTATACAACTCTATTTAAGATACTGTAGTACTGTGTGGGGTAATACAACCGATACAACCCATGTTAGGATACTAAATACTATATGGGGTAATTCAAATGAAATAATCCATTTTAGGATACTAAATACTATATGGGGTAATTCAAATGAAATAATCCATTTTAGGATACTAAATACTAGATGGGGTAATTCAAATGAAATAATCCATTTTAGGATACTAAATACTATATGGGGTAATTCAAATGAAATAACCCATTTTAGGATACTAAAATACTATATGGGGTAATTCCAGTGATACAACCCATTTTAGGATACTAAGTACTATATGGGGTAATTCCAGTGATACAACCCATGTTAGGATACTAAAATACTATATGGGGTAATTCCAGTGATACAACCCATTTTAGGATACTAAAATACTATATGGGGTAATTCCAGTGATACAACCCATTTTAGGATACTAAATACTATATGGGTAATTCCAGTGATACAACCCATGTTAGGATACTAAAATACTATATGGGGTAATTCCAGTGATACAACCCATGTTAGGATACTAAAATACTATATGGGGTAATTCCAGTGATACAACCCATGTTAGGATACTAAAATACTATATGGGGTAATTCAAATGATACAACCCATTTTAGGATACTAAAATACTATATGGGGTAATTCAAATGATATAAACATAGCAAGACTAGCTTGACCACATATAAGAGCATTCAACTAATACCAGCAGACCAGACAGAAGACAGACAAAACTTAGCTGACAAATTAAATATATTACCCCAGAAAAACTAATTCATTTTGAGGGAGAACAAATTATTCTCTAATAACTGTCTATTCACTATTCCCCTACAGTAGCCTGTTAACATTGCCCATAAAATTCTTAGTGGCATGAAATTATGCACATACACCATCTTTGCAAAACTGAAATTAGGGCTTCCTTGTAATAAAAAAAAATTGATGGGAATTTTGGGCTCCCTTTTGGCCTAGACCCTTCCCAGTTGTTGGGGTTGCTTGAGCAGCTGCTGTTCCACTTCCTCATCCAAAACAAATGTCAATCAACTAGTATAAAAGTCCCCAACCAAAGAAAGATTACAAATGCCTGTCACCCTTTATTATAGTCACTTTCTCTTTATCTTCCCTTCATGAAAACTCATCCATACATATAAACTGACATAGTCTGATATTAGACTTTTACTTTGTTATGTTTATTTTTGTGGACTTAAATTCACCTGATCATCAATCAGCACCAAATTTTACCTTTGGAAACCTCTTCCAATGGTAATAAATAGCCAGGTCAATTGTCCAGCTATTCACCTGTTTTCTTTGATGGTCCTTTAATATGCAAGTGCCAAAGCAGTGACTGGGGTGGGTGGGTGTCTCATTTGCATTTCAATGGAGATTTAGACACCTCTTCCAAAGCTGTGCCAGTGTAAATTCTAGTTCCATTTTATAGGTTATAAAATGTTACAGCACAAGGCTGAACATTATCCGTAATTGTAATTGAAAGTACTGGAGTTTCAACTTCCTACCAGTTTTTCAGTCAAGTGTTGTTCATTCATCAATTTACACACTATTTACCTATTCTCAAATTTTGATTTATTACCTGGGTGTTACCTGTATTGACTACAAAAGCAGTACTAATAATATATATAAATTATAATATGTATCAGTAATAATATGTATAAATTATAATATGTATTAATAATAATATGTATAAATTATAATATGTATAAATAATAATATATATAAATTCAGAGAATTGCAACTACTGTCATTTAACCAACTCACATTAAAACTTTTACTATGAACCAGGAATCATTTTAAAATAAAGAACATTTTTAAGGAAAATCTTTGCTTGTTAAGAAAATGTTGCACTGATTTTTTAGCATAATTATCTTTGATTTGATGAATTTTTTAATTGACCTCATATCTGTTATCCTTGATTTGTGAATGACTTTCATTGTCTGTTTTTTATCCCATTGATCAAAATGAAGTACATTTATAAAGTGTTGGTTAAACATGAAAATTTCAAAGCAAGCAGATTGCATTTTTTTTTTCAAGTAAAGGAAGCTATAAATGGACTGAGATGGACAAAACCTTGTTAGTTTTTGCTAAATTTAACTTTGGCATCTGTGTTAAAATGCCAGCATGCCCAGTTTTTATTCTAATAGATTGTTGAGAGACTATATCATACAGGCTTTCAATGTTTGGAGAGCATT
Organism: Unio delphinus; assembly: GCA_029339505.1. Classification (NCBI taxonomy): domain Eukaryota; kingdom Metazoa; phylum Mollusca; class Bivalvia; order Unionida; family Unionidae; genus Unio; species Unio delphinus. The sequence continues at coordinate 2,565,921 of JAQISU010000101.1, forward strand.
TAGTGTTTCTGTAGTGGTGTACATGCTTATGTCAAAGCTGGTATAAAATTTTCAATAAGGCTTGGGGTTAAGTTTGACACTGGGGAATACTCTGGTCATGGACAGTTCATATTTCTGTAGTGGTGGTGTACATGCTTATGTCAAAGCTGGTATAAAGTTTGCAGTAATGTGTAACAAAATCTGGCTCTGGAATTCTCTGGTTATGGACAGTTCATATTTACCTAAGCATGCACTGTGATATAAATTATACTGCCCTAATGCCAGGTCATTGCCTGGCATTTCTGTTGCAGGTTACACAATAAGTTTCTTGGATGGTTATGGTGTCATTCTAGGATGGCAGGTAAACAATACATCAATGAAACTGTACTATCTTGACCTAAAGTGAACATGACATTGTATTACCCAGAAAAATTATTTTAAAAAAGACATTTTCAGGCTATCATAGTACCAGATGTCTAACTTCTAAAGATAGATAGCCTATTGAAAATCAAAACTTATTTAAAATTACACCATGATTAATGAAAAGCATAACTTTAAACACAAAACCCATTAGGAAATTAAGGGCTGTGTGTGTGTAGCGTTCTGCAAAGGTTGGGGTGGGGTACTTCCAAAATATTAATTAAAATATTATAGAGGTTCCACCTGGCTCGTGAATTTAAATTTAGATTAAAGACCAAATAGGTATACGGCTCTGAGCCCCCAGTTATATATATATATATATATATATATATAACACGAAGATGAAATTCAACAATAACAATTTAATGAAACCTATAAAGTTAAATGTCACATAATCACTTGTCCTCTAAGTGATAGCCTATTTCATCTTATGATTTTCAGTGTGAGTTCGATTTTCCACCTGGCCTTTGGTTGTACTCATCTATTATCCTATCCTTCCGCTCTTCCTGAATTTCACCTCTCCCGATTTCTCTCCTCCCTTCACTTTCCTTCCTTTCTTTATCACACCAATTGGGGATACTTTTCCTGGTCTGTCCCCCGAAACTTCCTCTTCAGATTTACCTCTTCCTTCTCTTCCTTCCGTCTATAACGGAGACACTGGGACCACTCACTAGTCTGTCCCCCGAAGCTTCCTTTTTAGAAGCTATACTTAGAGTTCTGGATCTAAGCGTTTCCCGCCAATTAACGTATGGCTACGGAGTTCCAATTCTTTACAGACAATCCTCCTTAACGGGTAATCGGAAACTAAAGCTAGCCGGCCGGTTAAAGATATTATATTTTAAAATAAATCAGGGTCCCACCCCTTCCTCGATTCTGATTGGGTAGCGCTGGGGCCCTATCCACTCGACGTATTCAATCTGGCGGTCAGTCAGCGTATCCAGAAGATAAGGCACGCCCACTCCTTCTGGCAGCTTCTTGATGTACAAAACATCCTCCCAGTCCAAGGGTGCTAATTAAACTTCTGACGGGCTTTTGGTCAGCTTCCTCTCTTAACTATGGCAACTTACGTAAGGGATGGTGTTAGCCTGCGGTCATGTGCAACAATAAACAGTGGCTTGTCCGACTTACTTGATAACACATGGTTCTAATTTAATTTTGAGTCGGGCAACGCCACAGTGTGAAAGTGTAATGTCTCAAGCTACAAACATTGATATTTCATTAATATATTTATCAAGATAGACCTGCATTTAAGGGTTTTTAATTCACTTCACTCAATCTGAACTTCATAGTTTGGACCCATTTTAATATCAAGCATGCTTCGATTGCCTTTTTTTTTTTTATAGTAAGGGCTTAAGTGAAAAGTTTATTGAGTGGATTAATGTGATGACTGGGATAAGTGAAAAGTTTATTGAGTGAATTCATGTGATGACTGGGATAAGTGAAAAATTTATTGAGTGGATTAATGTGATGACTGGGATAAGTGAAAAGTTTATTGAGTGGATTAATGTGATGACTGGGATAAGTGAAAAGTTTATTGAGTGGATTAATGTGATGACTGGGATAAGTGAAAAATTTATTGAGTGAATTAATGTGATGACTGGGATAAGTGAAAAGTTTTTTGAGTGAATTCATGTGATGACTGGGATAAGTGAAAAGTTTATTGAGTGAATTAATGTGATGACTGGGATAAGTGAAAAGTTTTTTGAGTGAATTCATGTGATGACTGGGATAAGTGAAAAGTTTATTGAGTGAATTAATGTGATGACTGGGATAAGTGAAAAGTTTATTGAGTGGATTAATGTGATGACTGGGATAAGTGAAAAATTTATTGAGTGGATTAATGTGATGACTGGGATAAGTGAAAAGTTTATTGAGTGGATTAATGTGATGACTGGGATAAGTGAAAAATTTATTGAGTGGATTAATGTGATGACTGAGATAAGTGAAAAATTTATTGAGTGGATTGATGTGATGACTGGGATAAGTGAAAAATTTATTGAGTGGATTAATGTGATGACTGGGATAAGTGAAAAATTTATTGAGTGGATTAATGTGATGACTGGGATAAGTGAAAAGTTTATTGAGTGGATTAATGTGATGACTGGGATAAGTGTGTTACATCTCATTCATCTAAAACCAGTGCTTGCACCCCCACCCCCACCTGCACCCCCACCCCACCAAATCCTTCAAATGTTTCACAGTTACAATCTGAATAAAATCTGTTATGAACCCTTCGATTCTCCAATTAAATTACAACTTTCATTGTTGTACGGTTTATCTGAAACTTTGAAATTCCACCAATAAGCCATTATTTTCCACTTTATTTATAAAAAGGATGTATTTGTCCTGCTACCCACTGGATTTGGAAATGTCATTGACTTTAACTTTTTATCAAGAAAACCTAATTAATGCTAGTATTTATTCTCTGTCTTTGCACGTAATGTCATTTAACAATTAATAACATAGCGTAGATTATCCAAATATGGTCTGCAAAGCCTTACTTAGAAAAGGAGTCATGGTGAGAGTCTCACGTTATTTGTCATGGCGGACACAGTGAGGTTAATGTAACCATACCAATTTATTTTATCAAGTAAGGGCTTAATAAATTCAAAATAAGACAAACTTTTTTCATAACATGATTATGCTTATATCTAAGCTATTTCTTTTACTGACTTAAGTAATGCTTTGGTTTGCTCCAATACATGATATGGGATCAGTTCCAAGTCGCAACCACAACAAATCAAGTTGAGGCTACGACATCGACGTTGTAGCTAGGGGCATGGTATGACAGTGTGACCTTATTGCCTGCATCCCTAGAGCGGTGGTGTATCAAGAGTAACATGTCCTTTGTTCAAAATTTTAACATAAATTTTTGTTGTGCCAGTATTTAATTTGAGCTTTATCCCTTGGGTCATGTTATAATGGTGTGACACCTGCCCTTTGTGGTCAGCATCCCAATCACTGTGCCATTTTATGAGTTGGTTGTGGAGCTGCCTAACATGTTGATGTGTGGTTTAGTTTTGTTTGCCTGGTACAGCTGTCCTAATGGACAGTTAAGTACTACACTTAATGGTTGGAACAGGTGTTCTTCCTACAGCTGTGCAATTTAAACATCAGCAATAGGAGACATTTGAAAACAAGAGTCATGTTAGTTGAGCTTTATGGATATCATTATTGAGGTTAAGTGACCAACCATTTAATTTTCGGGAGTGGGAGGAGGAAACTTGGGATTCTTTGGAAAATATTTCCAGCTCTCATATAGCCTGAAAAAACGTTCTGGCTTAGATTAATTGACATCATATTCTGATTTTGATTAATTGAACAAGAAGAAAAAAGCATTCTGGATTAAATTATTTTTAAAAAAACCCCAGTTCTAACCTTTATGATATTTTGAATCAAATTCTAAGACAAAAAAGATGTCCTTACTCAAAAGACAATAGTAAAGCATGCCCAGTTACTATAAGTACAAAAGCACAAAGTGTTTTGGAGTGCAATGTATTTCAATATTTACAATAAAAACTGTCTCTCCTGATAATAATCATGTGATTTTGTTTTGAACACATTTAGGTTGAAACTTGCTCACTGATGGTCAAGTAATCTCAGTTTTACAACTGCTTCTCTAAGGGGTCAATTTAAACATTAATTCAAATAGTCTGGACTTAGACAAATATGAGTGTGTTTGTGGAAACTAAACTAAATGGCTTGTTCTAGTGGGAAGCCATAATTCAGATATAAGTTTTCTCAGGCATGAAATTATGGTTGATACCATGTTCTCTGACAAGGTGGATAATGAGCAAGATAAATGCATACTAATGAGTAGGGCTGTCAAAACCACGGAAAACTTACCCAGGTACCCGTTGCGCCATTTAACAGTTATCCGGGTACTAGTTAGAACATGAAAGACATGTACAACCCTTGACCAACAAATTGTTCGCTGCCTTTGTTTTAATATTTTGATTGGTGGCAGAGACCAACTGTGTAATGCACTACTCAATCTGAGGCGTCCGCAATGTGGTAGCTGTGAATGATCGGACCGCACGCTGTTAATTAGTGAATTTATTTAGACTAACCTTTGTACCCATACGCATACATGCCAACCATTATGCTTTTGGTGTAATCAGTATGATTGCTTCACTAAGTTACGCGTAAATGTATATGGATTATGCTTTTTCGATATATCCATCTTTTAAAAATCTCGTTTCTATTAACATTCCTATAATCCCACAGACTGTATTTTAGAAAAGACTGCTTTACATAACTACAATATAAGAGTACGCTTGTCCTTGGACTTGTACTTTCCTAACAGTATCATGTTCTATTTATAGCAAACCTTACTCTACTTTCCCTCAAATTATGTTCATATCATCAGTATGGCTTAGTGAGGAGAGAACAGACTATATTTATTTATGTGGCTACTATATGTCCAAATTATATGCACAGCAACTTTGGAAATTCATTTATTGTCCATATCATGTGACTATTTGACCTCTAATGTCATTGACAAGTAGGTTGCGAGATTTGTGTAGTCATGTGACTAAGAATGCAAATGGCCAGATCCTGGTAAAATTTCAGCAATGATGTACTTTCATCTCATCTGTCAGTGGATTAAAGGCATAACAAATGCTATGCTCACAATTTTTGAGAAAATAAATCATATTCCTATCGATTTCATGCAGGTATATCTCGATAAAAGATAATTCAAGTTTGCTGGGCCGGCATGTAAGCAGCTATCCCTTGCCGACATCAAATGGTGTTGGCGAATTACAACTTTTTAATATGGAAATGCACTCTGACCACACACCCCAAAATGAATGTCTAAATATCAAAAATGGGGTGGCAAGGGTCAGAGGAAACTCGGACTACAATCCATCGTGCTGCTGATGATATATGATAATTTGATAGTGTTGTCAAAGCTTATTTTTGTGAACGGGTATTCGTCATTAATTTTCAGTGCCCGGGTTTTTCGCTATGGTTGGGTACCCGATTACCCGGGTACTCTTTGACAGCCCTACTAATGAGTTGATCTGATTGCCTTATTATCAATTAAGAATCAGTATTTCTAACTCATTTTAATTAAATTAACTTAAAGTATTACCGTATTTACCGTATGTTTTCGGACACTGTATGTTTTCGGACACCGTTTTTTTCGGGGAAAAATCATATTTAAATGCCTTGTAAGTTTTCGGACGTTGTTCCGCTATAATTGTTTCTACAATTTATGTTTTCGGACACAATCTTGGATGATCTGCTTCGTCGTTTTAATGTAAAATTAACAGCGTGTTTGCCGTTAATTTAACTGATACAAAGTTCGCTTCATTTGGTCGCCAATTATTTAATGCGATCATGAACGTCCATGAACTAATATAATTTAAAATTATTAATTACATGTAATTCGGGATAGTGACAACACCTGCTGCATTAGTCGGACGTGTTACACGAGCTCTAAAGTGTATATCAACAACTGATTGTCTTGTTAAATCAAGATGTTCCAACGAAAAGTAACAGATCGGATATAGATTTCTCAAATCATATTGTGATATTTGCAGACCGGTATCGACATTTTGATCGCGTCACATATATGACAACATACGATGATACACGCGTGCTATTTTATTTTGATCAGACTCGTCATCTAGAGCAGCTTTCTTCGTAGGCGGTTGTTTTTGTGATGCTTCCTCAGAATCATTAATTCGAAGTCGCTTCTGTGGACGGCCTACTGGTCTCTTTGGAGACGATTTTGGCAAGGGCGAGTCCCTCCAAGAACTAGGCAGTGCCTCCTCACTTGTTGCATAACGTATGATAAACTTATTCATCAAATTTATTACAGTACTAACAATATTATGTTTCACAACGATAGCTATCCAGTATACTAACTTTTGTATGTGGTGGGTATTTTATTTATACTTTTTATTTTAATAGTTTGATTCAGCTAACAAAAATATGATTGGTTGTCAGTATAGACATTGTTACACACGAAACCACTTCATACAGGTGTGACAGTTATGGCTTTGATTAGAAACCATGACCCCTGTTTTATATCATTAAACAATACATCAGAGTCGGTATGGATTAGTAAAATTCATTGGCATTGTCCAACAAAACAAACCCCTTATCCCTGAGGCATTATATACAAAGGTTTAAACATAGTTATTGTTCTACAGGTAATAAACCTCTTGGTAGACGATATATTTGATTGTGGGTGCTAAATGTTAGGTACACCGTGTGCTCTTTTAATAAAATCCAGATGGCTGCCTTTTATTTCCGAACACATCTGTCAAAGAAATCCCACCAGTTATATTATTAACAATTAACACCTAGACACTTTGAAATCTCTGACATGCATCACTACAATCTTCGAGCAGTAGATCGTTTCCAGCCGGCAAGCTTTGCTCATTTTAATCTACCCTCGGCTAGGTGGGAAAAAAAAGAAGAGAGAACCACAACAAATGCATCACCTTTATTTAAAACAAATATCAACATATTAATCACGCCGACTCGTATATTGCAAATTGCTTTTTATTTTTACCCTTCGTAGGCGTACATACAACAACTTACCCCATTTGGAGCCTATCACCCTTGGTGCTCTAAGAATAGCCATCATACATGTACCGGTGTTTCGACTCACGATACTAAAATGTTTCTGCCCAAAATATCTTAAGAATTATAACTCCAAAATCTTTTTATTTAGTTTGTATTAATATCTTAATTACACAGAAATAAAGCTTGCGTGCGTTTGTAATGTAGATTTTAATGATCATTAGCAGAAGGTTAAACTGGATTGCAAGATTACTATGTTAATATGGCGGTTCTTTCGGAAAATACGTACACAATCGTGGCTCTAATACATGTATGGCTTTGTTTTCTGGTGGATGGACATGTATCAAATTGACAAAATAGGCAAGTAATGCCAATTTTTCATTAATTATCCTTTCCGTGGTGTTAGACAAAATACTTGTTTTACTTCATGACAGCACGTTGTCATGTGAGCTAACGGTAACTTCGTTACGGACGGGTAAGGGGGGGTGGGCGGCATAATTCTATCTTCACTTGTATGTTTTCGGACACCTAATCAAAGAATTTAATATGTATTCGGACAACAAAAAAAGTAATTATTTGTTGCAGTCCGAAAACATACGGTAAATACGGTAGTCACTCATATGTGTACAGTTCTTATGGATGTCTTTCAACCATTGTCCTTCATCAGTCTGTTTCTCAAATACAGTAGTCCCCCTCTTATACGGCCACCCCTGTTGCACCGGGAAAGTGGCCTTATAAGGCGGGTGGCCGTTCCAGAGGGGGGGCTAAATTTATTATGAGAAGTACATGTATATGTAATGTACGTAGCAAGAAAGCTACATACTTCAAAACATTAAATATCTTCGTCTAAATGAAACAATAATCAATAAAAGGTTTTTTTGTCATAATAACAAATTTATTTCAACTGAATATACGTTACTATTTTTGCTTTATTGGCGTAAGTTTGATATACGAGCGGGTATTGTTGTCATGCACATTGCAAATGGATTCAAAAACGTCATTTACATCTTGGTACATACATAATTATCTTTCCATTTGCTCCATTTTCCCACTGCTACTGAATAACCTTCTTATCGGTTATTACTTTGTTTATTCAAATTATTTCAACATAAACTTGTTCTTACGAGTCTTTTGTACATACGGCCTCCCCCCCCCCACCCCATGTCGTCGAGTAGAATAACCGACTTTCTTCGAAAATAATGTATCCGTTAACGTGATGACATTTTAGTGTTTGGTAATGATTTATTCGGTTATTGCTGACTGTATGCGATTTATATATGCAGACAAAACTTGTGTCGAGTCTACGAAATGCAGCCTTCGTAAAGGAAGCCATATTGTTTGGTCACGTAATTTTTCCGATCTTTGTCTGGTACCCTATTGTCTTTTCTAAGGTTCTCTGTGTGTGCCAATGTACAAATCTATTTTTAGCCTATGCTGACCTTGTTATAATTATGACAATTACGTCTGGTTATAATCATCAACGAGAAGAACTCAACATAGGTGTTAAACCCCAAACTCTATCAAAACATTATTGAGCCCATTTCCTGTAAACATCGACTTTCATAGATAACGATATACTTTAAATCTTTAGTCGACATTTTTAACGGCGACTTGACACTCGGAGACGTGTATCTACGATAGAGATAATCAAAATTACTTACCTTACGTCAAGATTTGAATTAATTATTGGTTCTGGATACATTTAAAAATAAAACGTGGCCGCTCGTGAGGGGGAAAATTTTATATTATTGCACAAAAATGCTGGCCGCTGGTCGCGTTAGCCGGGTGGCCTCTCGTGAGGGGTACTTTTGAACAGAAACTCGTCGGTGCCAACGAATTCTGGCCGTTTGGAGCGGGTGGCCGCTGGTCAGGGGGGCCGTACAAGAGGGGGACTACTGTATGTACAATTCTTATGGATGTCTTTCAACCATTGTCCTTCATCAGTCTGTTTCTCAAATATGTACAATTCTTATGGATGTCTTTCAACCATTGTCCTTCATCAGTCTGTTTTTCAAATATGTACAATTCTTATGGATGTCTTTCAACCATTGTCCTTCATCAGTCTGTTTTTCAAATATGTACAATTCTTATGGATGTCTTTCAACCATTGTCCTTCATCAGTCTGTTTCTCAAATATGTACAATTCTTATGGATGTCTTTCAACCATTGTCCTTCATCAGTCTGTTTCTCAAATATGTACAATTCTTATGGATGTCTTTCAACCATTGTCCTTCATCAGTCTGTTTCTCAAATATGTACAATTCTTATGGATGTCTTTCAACCATTGTCCTTCATCAGTCTGTTTTTCAAATATGTACAATTCTTATGGATGTCTTTCAACCATTGTCCTTCATCAGTCTGTTTCTCAAATATGTACAATTCTTATGGATGTCTTTCAACCATTGTCCTTCATCAGTCTGTTTCTCAAATATGTACAATTCTTATGGATGTCTTTCAACCATTGTCCTTCATCAGTCTGTTTCTCAAATATGTACAGTTCTTATGGATGTCTTTCAACCATTGTCCTTCATCAGTCTGTTTTTCAAATATGTTCAATTCTTATGGATGTCTTTCAACCATTGTCCTTCATCAGTCTGTTTCTCAAATATGTACAATTCTTATGGATGTCTTTCAACCATTGTTCTTCAGTCTGTTTCTCATATATGTACAATTCTTATGGATGTCTTTCAACCATTGTCCTTCAGTCTGTTTTTCAAATATGTACAATTCTTATGGATGTCTTTCAACCATTGTCCTTCATCAGTCTGTTTCTCAAATATGTACAATTCTTATGGATGTCTTTCAACCATTGTCCTTCAGTCTGTTTCTCATATATGTACAATTCTTATGGATGTCTTTCAACCATTGTCCTTCAGTCTGTTTCTCATATATTACAATTTTTATAGCTGGGGTTTGATCAATTAATCCTAAATTGGTCTGTCTATTAGCACAATTTTTTTATCATTACTTTTCCTAAACTATTTGGACCATTTATCCTCCTGTATGGTTTGTCCTAAATGAACAAGGTGCTGCTCCAGCATGTAATATGGCCAACACAGTGGTCATCTTGTTTCTCTTGAATGGATGGTCTTCCACTAAAAGACTTCTTATGATGCCTAAATAAAAATGGTGTTGATACAATACATGGTATGGCCACCATGACAGTCAGCTAGAAAATAGTTTCACAATTTTTCCTGAACAGAAAGTTATATTGATGTGTTTGATGTGTAAGACTTACGATGACTGGTTGGTTGTAAATGAAAATGGTGTTGATCTGAAATCCAATACAACTTTCACACAGTGACTTTCATGAATATTTCTTTTATTGCTTGTCCACCTGAGATTTTCGCTAAAAGACTTCTTATAATATAAAGTTGGTCTTAATGAAAATGATGACAATCTTAGTCCAATATACCACCATAGCAGCCATTTTGAAATTCTTATCACTACTCCTGCTAAATGGACAGACATTTCTGATGTGTGCAGTTTCATGAAAAGAATTTTTATTGTTGTAAATGAAAATGGTACTGATCTGATGTCTAATACATCCACCATCGTTGTCATCATGAATTTTTGTGTGTGACTATTACACCTGAAAAGTTTTGAAGATAAAACCTCTCATGTCTGCTTGATTTTAAATGAAAATGGTGACAATATGAGGTCTGATATGGCTGCCATAGTTGTAAGTTGAAAATCTTCTTCACATCAGCATCACTAAAGACCTTTTTATAATATTGATCATAAATTAAAAAGGTAACAATCTGACATCCTTTTTTGTGCCCATCTTGAAAACCTAGTTCTTGCTACTCATAAATGAAAAGTCATTTTGACATAGGGTTTTCATCAGAAGAGATATTGGCCTCTAGTTGGTTTTGAATGAAACCCTCAATATGGCAACCATGAAGTCTGTCTTGGAAATATTGTTTTCTCCCAAATGAATTGCCGTACATATTAACATGATGTTTTCATCCGTAGACAAACAATCCAATCAGGCTGCAGTAATGGCTGTCTTGAAAATCTTTATGTTACTGAATCGATGATCATTATGACATGGGGTTTTCTGAAGCGGTGTACTTTGTCCTAAATGGCGTCAGTCTGAAATTCAATATGTCCACATCAGCAGTTAATTTGAAAATCTTATTATTGCTGAAGAATATCAGTGATGATTCACTACTCAGTAGTTGAAGAAGGGATCTCGTTGAATTCTTGGAAATTCTTTTCCCTCATTAGTGTCAGTTCCTTTTGAGGGACTCCTGCTATTTGAGCAAGACCCTTGCATAATAATAAGGTAATCTTACATCTGATTGGCTCAGCTTGCCAATACTTTAGTCACAACTTTATTTCTAATATTTTGTAAAACTTGTTAAATAGGTGTACTTGTATCATCTGATGAATTTTATTAGGAGATCTATGCATATTAATGAGGCGGGTATTCCCCTGCTCTTGCCATTTAAGAGGCAATATTTCTGACCTGATTCTAATCCCACTAATGGTAAATGGTCAGATATTGTTATACTGTTGGAAGGGTTTTATTATTAGCAATGGTAAATGGACAGATATTGTTATGCTGTTGGAAGGGTTTTATTATTGGCCATGGTAAATGGACAGATATTGTTATGCTGTTGGAAGGGTTTTATTATTAGCAACGGTAAATGGACAGATATTGTTATGCTGTTGGAAGGGTTTTATTATTAGCCATGGTAAATGGACAGATCATATTGTTATGCTGTTGGAAGGGGTTTATTATTAGCCATGGTAAATGGACAGATATTGTTATGCTGTTGGAAGGGTTTTATTATTAGCCATGGTAAATGGACAGATATTGTTATGCTGTTGGAAGGGTTTTATTATTAGCCATGGTAAATGGACAGATATTGTTATGCTGTTGGAAGGGTTTTATTATTAGCAATGGTAAATGGACAGATATTGTTATACTGTTGGAAGGATTTTATTATTAGCAATGGTAAATGGACAGATATTGTTATGCTGTTGGAAGGGTTTTATTATTAGCAATGGTAAATGGACAGATATTGTTATGCTGTTGGAAGGATTTTATTATTAGCATGTTCTGTGCATATTTGTGTGCTGTCTTTAACCCTTAAAGTGCTGCATTGTTTTGCAGTAAAAGGTCCCTCAGTGCTGAATTGTTTCAGGGGAGAAAAGAAGAAAACTGCAGTCTTTAAATTGCATGTATTTTATTAAATATACACTATTGATAGACAAACCCTATATAAAAAATGATGGTGCGTGTTTATACTTTAAGATTAGCATGAAGACATGTGTAGGTTTAACATGTTTGCAGGTACAGGTGTAAATACAGGTAAAATGACAAGTTACAATTGTATTTCATCAGTATTTTTGTTTGTTTTTGATGGAAAAGTTCAAATATATCTACGAAATGTTATATTCTTTAGTAGTCCAACCATGCACATGTTATGTCTGTCACAATGTTCTATATAAATTGTGAAAATCACAGGTAAAGGCAGGGTGACAGTTTTGCAAAAATCCACTCCATGAATGTCAGAGTTATGTTTAAACCCTCCAGTCAGCAATTAATGTTCATGAAAAACTATCACCTGTTATTTATTATAATATCATCAAACCAAGGTCCATATCTGGTGATTAAACCTCAGCAACGGCTTTATATTTGTTCAATCATTGGCCTGATTTTATGTGAAGAGTCACCTTAATTGTTCTCATTTTCTAACAGGTGTAAATTGCTTGGAATAGCTTGAAATCTATCCCATACTTATTTTTTTGCTGAAGTATGCAGTTGATATTACATCATCAATAGCCCATTAGGAATTGAGAACAGACATATGTACCAAACCCATTGTTTTAATCGATGCAAAAACGTTTTAGATGCTCAGATAAGACAGGCCGCCATTTCTTTATGCGACATTTTTCATTCAAGTCTGCCCCATGAACTCTCTGATCTGCATTACGATTTGTTTGATCTACTATCAGATGCAATAGCTTGTCATCTAAGAAAATAGTCCGTAGGTTCATTATTCACCATCTCGACATTTAATTTTGAATTACCAGTGAATGGGGGTTGACAGGCGCGCCATCTTTTCACGTCAAGCGAGCATGTACATCCGACTCCAGTTCCACGTAAATTACTGGCTCAAAATCATTCATGTGTATTTCCATCAATACCTCGCTTGCGCCAATAATGTCATTTTTCTCAAATTATTCAAAATCACTATTAGCATCACTATCAGAAGCGAATATTTGTTACAAGAAATCACCTTCGTATTCAGCGTCGGCCATTTTAGCTTTGCACAAGTACCACGTGTTTACAAGCGAGCATTTGTAAAATTACATCGTTAATAATATAGTAAAGTACTGCAGAATGCTAGTTCCGGGCCTCTTTAAACCAATCAAATATAGTTTTACAGGCATTTATGGCAAGATGAAGTTATAGAATGCGATCAGTGTTGCTCACCTCGAGCGCGATTATAGTCGCGACACACTCTTTAAGGGTTAATCTACTTGGATAAAGTTGTACAACTCTGGTGATTATATTTTTTTTTAAAGGATTTTGAGCAAACTTGGTAAATATGCTAATATGACCATGGTCTCTATTGAATATGAACAAGAGACTCAATATTAATTTAGCTTTGAAAATAATTTTTCTGTAAACTTTTAATAAATTGGATCAAATTTATATGGTCTACATTTTCAGTTTATGTAGTTTTTTTCTTTTTACAACATTGCATAAGCCTCTTTAGTGAAATGGTGAACTATACTTATGTAACTAGGTGAATGTTATCAGGACCACTTATGTCTCTTGTTCAAACTGTAGGCACTCCATTTTAGATAGTACAATCTGTGATTTTGATAATGCAGTATGTTTTGTGAAGTATCCATGGCATGTTGATGTTAGTTTGCTTGCAGAAGTGTTATTATCAATGTTGCTGTCAGGTAGCCCCTTCCTATTAATGATACTAGCTGATAAAAATGTCTGACCCTTACCACAGCTCAGCCCTTTGAACCAGGCAATCATTTATATACCCAATTTATTTCTTGACTCTTGAACATGCCCTAAAAGGTTCAGGTAATTATAGCAGTTGTTTTTCACCACCACAGTCTTGACTTGGCTGATATACAAGTGCAGGCAGCCTTAGCAGAAATTAACCTAACACTGTCATCTATGGCAAGGATTTGGTTGGCATTTGTAAGGGCATTAACAGTTGGGTTAACACCGCCATCTGTGGCAAGGCTAAGTTGGTTGGCATTTGTAAGGGTATTAACAGTCTGGTGAACACTGCCATCTGTGGCAAGGCTTTGGTTGGCATTTGTAAGGGAATATATTCCGGTTAACACTGCCATCTGTGGCAAGGCTTTGGTTGGCATTTGTAAGGGAATATAGTCCGGTTAACACTGCCATCTGTGGCAAGGCTTTGGTTGGCATTTGTAAGGGAATATAGTCTGGTTAACACTGCCATCTGTGGCAAGGCTTTGGTTGGCATTTGTAAGGGCATTAACAGTCTGGTGAACACTGCCATCTGTGGCGAGGCTTTGGTTGGCATTTGTAAGGGAATATATTCCGGTTAACACTGCCATCTGTGGCAAGGCTTTGGTTGGCATTTGTGAAGGCATTAATGGCATTAACAGTGGGACTTTTAATACCAAGACAGTTGGAAGAAAGTGCTTTACACACCACAGCAACTGACCTGGGCTGATCCAGTTTTAGGACCAGTACCTCTATCCACCCTTTAGCTTTGAATCTTATATACTAACCACTTAGCCTCTGTCATATTGTGAAAATGCATGTTTTTCCATAAACTTTAATTTTAATGCAAATTTCTTGAATTCTTTTTCATATTAGTTGAGGCAGGTATTTTGGTTTGTTCAGAAACAGAAGATACACATATGATAATCAACAAAATAAAAATTGTTGTTTTTTTTGTTTGCATAAAACATGTTCTATGCACGGTTTTTCATTTTTAGTGAGATTGAGTTCAATGCTTAAATTCAGCCAATTCAAGACCACACTAGTAGCAGGTTGGGGTTGACCTATTTCTTCTGGCTTTTCATATGATGCAGCCAACAATTACTCCATTTTGCATTCATCCTCTTATGGGTATCAACTGCTACATGGATTGTATGTCGATGTGGTTTGGAGCTATGCTTTTGTAAAAATATGGAACCTAAATATTTTGCTAATTCCTTACTGCATGAATAGAACATCATCTCCTATCTCACAATCATCATATCACAATTCAGACAAACACTACTACTACTACGGTAATATGGTTCCAGGTCACAACCTTTGCTTAACATTTGTATAAATAAAACTTAGTGTGTTCCCTTAATATATCTAGCTACCATATACATTTTAGCTCAGTCCCTTCCATAAATGAAACCTAGTACAGGAAGATCAACATATTTTTCTAACAAATTATTTAATATCACTGATCAATTTCAAGTACAGTCTGGCTAGATAATAAACAATTAAACCCCTACTAATTATTTAATATCACTGATCAATTTCAAGTACAGTCTGGCTAGATAATAAACAATTAAACCCCAACTAATTATTTAATATCACTGATCAATTTCAAGTACAGTCTGGCTAGATAATAAACAATTAAACCCCTACTAATTATTTAATATCACTGATCAATTTCAAGTACAATCTGGCTAGATAATAAACAATTATACCCCTACTAATATATGACTAATGTCAGACACATGTAAGCATATGGTTTAAAATATGCAACCTTCCATCAATGCTAATACTCAATGGTCATTATCAAGACCAGATAAGCAAATGTCAGAATACATGATCAGATAACATGAATTCAAACAATATTCTTCAAACTTCTATCAAAGAAAAATGGTATGAACTTATGATTGGGTTCCTTGTTCTGCCTTTTTCCGAATTATCTCTCAGTACTTCCAGTACACATTCCTTGGACAATTTTACAAGAAAATACTTCCTTTTACTCTCATTCATGATCTCAACTAGACTAGCTATTTTTGTGATACAAGACAGTTAAAAAGCATGGAAGAAACACCCCAGATTGTTGTAGCCTGTCAAGATTTTAGGTTTATTTAGCCACCAAAACTAAGACATGCCCATTGACGATTGACAGATTGCAGATATTTTCCGAAGGTGTGACATATTTTTCAGCAAGCTGTTTCTGCAGCAAGTTAGCCCTTGGCATTTTCGCTATAAATAGAACAAATCAGAATCCTTTTGAGTAATTTGCCTGACATGAAACAGAACATCATTACATATCAGTCATGTCCACAACAGATGCTTTAAAGCTGACCTTTAACACCAGTCATGGATCTAACATAGTAAAATTTGAGCATGGGGTTTTCATGACAAAACTTCTTATGAATGTTATGTGATCTTAAATTAAATTAAAATGGTGCTGAACAGACGTCAAATTTATTACCCTCACAAAAGTTTTGGCTACGCCTCTTAAATGTAACATCATCTGACGAAGTCTTACAGAATCTAGCTGGTCCATAATGAAAACGACTAACCCCTAATATGGCCACTGTGGTGTGTCGGCTTCCCAAATGGATCATGGTATGTCAACATGGTGTTTTGCCAATTAACTTCTTGTGATATCTAAATGATTATAGATAAAAATGATAGCAGTCATTCATGCAATAAAAAATTATCATGATGACCATCTTGAAATTGTTTGTTAGCACTACCTCCCCCACCCCCAAACTCTGAGACAGACAATAAAAGAGCTTTTCACTTAAAGACTTACCTTACTCTTAAATGAAACTAATACCTATCTGAACATGATTACTCATGAAGTCATGAATTTGTTTTAATTGGGGAGTCCGTATGTGCACCAGTAGCTAACTTTTGAAAATCTTTATTGCTGAAGAATATTCAAGATAGTTTTTACACAGCAGTAAAAAGGAAGAAATTGTCTTGTCTTGAATTCCTGGAAATTATTTCCATCCAGTAGAGCACCTGTCCCATTGAGGGACTCTTGTTTTGTATGTTAGAAGGGAGGGGGCTTTACATTTTTCTGGCATGAAAGCTAAACCTTTGAATTGTGTTGGCACTTTCATGTTAATGATTGGGAAACTTGGTATTAGTGGACATCAGTTAAGTCATATTACAGTTTAGAAAGTTAATAAGTAACACTTTTATGAAAGGGTGAAAAAGTTCACCGACAGGTTGAGACTTTAGGTCTGATCCATTCCATTACCTTCTGAATAAGTAATTTTACTCTGTTGTCTGTTTGTCACTAAAAACTGCCAATTAGTGAGTTCTTCAAACCAGAAATTGACATGTGCCCTCAATTACACTAAATTTACAAGGGAGTGATGTTTGAAGGCCAGCTGATTCAAATACTGCATGGCCTGTACATACCTTTACCTTTTCTTGACTTTATATATTAGGTCATTACATATTCAGGAATGGATATATTGGATGTTCTGAATTTTTCCCCTGCATAGCACAACTGAAATGGCTAGTGTTACCTTCTGCGTTAGTTTTATGGACCTGTTTACATCTGTGTTCTTAATTAGGTCCACAAAGTGCTTTGTTGTAGCCCCAATCTTGTTACTTCCACTAGTCCTACATGTGTGGTCATATCAACATGAGTTTTCACTAAATGATTTCTTATGATGTCACAAAATTGCTGCTGATCTGAAGTCCAACATGGCTATCATAGTAACCATCTTAAAAACAGAAAGTTATATTTTCATTGGGTGTTCACTAAAAGACTTCTTATGGCATCCAATTGGTCTGAACATGGTGCCATTGTGACATCCAATTGCATCCAATATGGCTGTCACACATTAGATCCAATATGGCTGTCACACATTAGATCCAATATGGCTGTCACACATTAGATCCAATATGGCTGTCAGACATTAGATCCAATATAGCTGTCACATAGCAGCTATATTGAAAACCTTGTTCTTTTTTTTCCTCTTGAATGGATGTCAATTTATGAACATGAGGGTTTTCATTAAATACTTATGATGTCTGATCTGGGGTCTAATTTGGCTGCCATGGTGGCCAGCTTTAAAATTGTGTAGTTAATTCTTTTGCATGAATTGTCATATCATAATTAGGTTTTCACTGAAAGACTTAAATTGTTTTGTTGATCTTAAAATGATCTGACTTCCATAGTATATGGTCTTATTAAAACTTTTCACCACTTTAATTTGCCTTTGAAAACTTTTCACCACTTTAATATGCCTTTGAAAACTTTTTCAAGAGATATTGGGGCAATTCTGTCAACTGTTGAAGTATATTTAACTTTCATCGTCAAGGAGCTAAGTTCATGGCATTCAGGAACTTTAAAGATGTTATAATAGTTCATACAAGTTCATCAGTGTGTTCATGAGCTTCATGTATGATGCATCAAAATTCATGAAGTGATCAAGAGCTTAGTTGTAGAACTTTCATAAACGTTTGTTCATGAACTCATCATGAACTGATCATGAATATTTGAAGAACAGTTCTTAACAGTTTATGAAGTCATGTATTTGTTCTAACAGGGGCACAATGATATTTCAGCATGCCCCATTTTTCACACCTTATGTTAGTTATATGGCCTATGTAAATGTAAAACATAAATGTAAGTTATTTTGTGTTACAACAGTTTTGGCATGGCAGATCACTACTTAATTGACAATTGTGTATTATTTAAATTTTTTAATTTGATGTTATGCATAGCTAATATAACTTGGTGTTTCTGGTGAATCTCTGTTCAAGAAAAATGTTCAATTATGCACATCATCTTATTGCAGCATGGATCTGTATACCTAAATCCATTGCAGGGCATGCAACTGATTTAACCTACATACCTAAATCCATTGCAGGGCATGCAACTGATTTAACCTACATACCTAAATCCATTGCAGGGCATGCAACTGATTTAACCTACATACCTAAATCCATTGCAGGGCATGCAACTAATTTAACCTACATACCTAAATCCATTGCAGGGCATGCAACTGATTTAACCTACATGCCTAAATCCATTGCAGGGCATGCAACTGATTTAACCTACATACCTAAATCCATTGCAGGGCATGCAACTGATTTAACCTACATACCTAAATCCATTGCAGGGCATGCAACTGATTTAACCTACATACCTAAATCCATTGCAGGGCATGCAACTGATTTAACCTACATACCTAAATTCATTGCAGGGCATGCAACTGATTTAACCTACATACCTAAATCCATTGCAGGGCATGCAACTGATTTAACCTACATACCTAAATCCATTGCAGGGCATGCAACTGATTTAACCTACATACCTAAATCCATTGCAGGGCACACACCTATGTAACAAGATAGACCTGAATGGATGCCTAACATTTACAAATAGGAAAACAAAAACAAATGGTTCATGTACTAATGTATGACGGGAAGATTCATATTATCTCACATAATTTCATACAGTGAAAGTGAGATTCAGATAAACTCCTGTAATTTTGTACAATAAAAGTGAGATTCAGATAACCTCATTAATTTCTTCTAATAAAAGAGATTCAAATGATCTCATTGAGTGAAAATAAGATTCAAATCTAATAAAATCAAAATGACCCAAATTGTACTCGACTGAAACAACAATCAATTGGAACAAACTTATGATGTGGTCATTTGTACATTCACATGATTCATAAATATTTGTAAAAACTAGCAAATGTGTCCACTGACAAACCACAAGGTTATCCTGATTTCTTGAATTGGCCCACATATGTATCAGCTGTTCACACCCTTCTTCATGGATCCACCATGCTCATAAGTTTGCAAATTAGCTGTTTCGTCTTTGTCTGGCATTGATGGTAACATCATCTTCCATATCCGTATAGATGCACAGATGCAGTCTTAAACCCGCACATACATATGTATAGATAGCACACAGGTCTCCTTAATTGGACTAGAATACTTGTATTGGCCACTCCCACCTTTCATGGATCCACCATGAACACATACATACATATAGCCATACGTACAGACAGATACAATGAAACCAAACTGGTTATAATATTAAATACGGAATTAAAATCTATAGCAGCTTGTAACAGTTCAAAAGTTCACATTTCAAGTCTGTGTAGTAATAAAGGCTTCATTTCATGCTATGACATTAAAAACTGAATATGCTTCACATATAAAATAAAATACAAATGTAACACTTACCTCTATGGCTGGAGAACAAAAATGGAGAATGTTAACTCCTTGACAAGATCCAAAGACCAGTGTGTCAGTTAAACAAAATACTTGCCTTAAATCCACAGTAGAGTGTGTATTAGTCGGGGTGAAATACCCGTGTATACTGTGCTTTTGGTGTCTCTCGCCACAAGTGATCTGTGACAAAATACATGCTAGTTCAGTTCTTTAACTATAAAAACAATTATTCACCTTAGGTAACATTGTACGCATACGCAGCGAGAAATGGTGAAATTGTTCTAAGGTGTAACCAAGTTATATCTTGCCTAAGTGTTCTGTGACAAACTGTTTTAAGCTGGAGATCTAGGGCATGCAACTGTTGTGATCTTCTTACCTAAATCCGTTGTAGGGCACACAACTGTTTTGATCTGCTTACCTAAATCCATTGTAGGGCACACAACTGTTGTGATCTGCTTACCTAAATCCGTTGTAGGGCACACAACTGTTGTGATCTGCTTACCTAAATCCATTGTAGGGCACACAACTGTTTTGATCTGCTTACCTAAATCCATTGTAGGGCACACAACTGTTTTGATCTGCATACCTAAATATGTTGTAGGGCACACAACTGTTGTGATCTGCTTACCTAAATCCGTTGTAGGGCACACAGCTGTTTTGATCTGCTTACCTAAATCTGTTGTAGGGCACACAACTGTTGTGATCTGCTTACCTAAATCCATTGTAGGGCACACAACTGTTGTGATCTGCTTACCTAAATCTGTTGTAGGGCACACAACTGTTGTGATCTGCTTACCTAAATCTGTTGTAGGGCATGCAACTGTTTTGATCTGCATACCTGAATTCATTTGCACCAAACATATTTGTTTTTAATGATCACAAAGAATTTTAAAAGAAAAGTGGACATCTTGCCATGTATACTCTTTGCAGATTTTGATATCATAGTATTTACAATACATGTAGGTGTTGACCTGGAGATTATCAGCATGTGGATTGATTCTTTATTGGTGATTCCATCCAATGCAAGTGTGGCTATAATCCTAAATATTTATTTTAGATTTACAGCTATAAGTTCAAGGTCCAAAGAATAACATCGCTATATAAGTTGGATTACGTTGAAAAAATTTTTGAAACATTTTTCCATACAAAAAGTTCATTGAAATTTCAATATCATCGGTTTTAACTAACCTCTTGCTTGTATATATGTGGATATGAATATTCATCTTTTCTGAGATCATATATTTAGGATGTTAAAATGGGAGGTCACCTTAAATTAAAAATGGGAGCATGCTGTCATCGTGTCATAAGTGGAATTCCATTGTAACTAATTGCGTTATAACTAATTGCGTTATAACTAATTGCATTATGACTACAGTGGGGCCTTGACTTACGAGTGTCCCAACTAACGAGTTTTTTTAGATACGAGTCGTGTCTCGGCCGATTTTTTGCTTTGAGTTGTGAGCTAAAATTCGGGTTACGAGCCAGCTTCAGATACCCCACCACTAGTTGTCACAGTGAACGTCACAGTGAACGCATGAACATCCGCTAAGCATCCCGTGTCTCACTCGTTAACTTTAAGCGGTCAGCTCGCAGTGGAAGCATTAGTGTTGTGCTCGCATTTGTGCTTGCGGTTATTTTGCAAAGAAGCAGATGATATGTATTGAATTAAAGAAAGAAATTATGGAAAAACATGACCAAGGTGTGCGTGTAGTCGACTTGACAAAGCAGTACGAGCGTAGCACTTCCATGATCAGCACCATACTGAAGCAGAAGGAGTCAATAAAGGCTATCACGCTAGCCAAGGGCATTAAAATAATTAATAAACAGCGGACATATCTCCATGAAAATATGGAGAAGCTGCTGATGGTGGGTTGACAGAGAAGCAGCTTGCCGGAGATACCATGACGGAGGCTATAATCTGTGAGAAGGCACGAGCTATTTACGACGATTTGCTGCAGGTTCTCTACCTTCCACCCAACATCACCCCTATCCTGAAGCCCATGGACCAGCAGGTGATTTCTAATTTCAAGAAGCTCTTTACCAAGCACCTGTTCCGACACGGATTTGAGGTGACAGAGAGCACAAACCTCAACCTTAGAGAGTTCTGGAAGGACAACTATAACATCAGGATATGTTTCAGACTTATCGATATTGCAGTGGTTTTGGAGGTCCAGAACGGATTAATTCCATTTCAATTCATTTCATCAGGGAAAATTGATTTGACATACGAGTAATTTGAGTTACGAGCTCCGTCACGGAACGAATTAAACTCGTAAGTCAAGGCCCCACTGTAATTGCATTATAATTAATTGCATTATAACTAATTGCATTATAACTAATTGCATTATAACTAAATGCATTATAACTAATTGCATTATTACTAATTGCATTGTAACTAATTGCATTATAACTTAATGCATTAACTAATTGCATTATAACTTATTGGATTATAACTAATTGCATTATAACTAATTGCGCTATAACTAATTGCATTATAACGGGTTTTATCTGTATCATGATGTACCATATATAGTACTTAATGTCAAACTGCAAACAACATAAACCCAGATGTGCTGTCACATAATGCAATGGCAGAATCAGGGTCTGTGTTTATTTGTCCAACATATTACTTGTAACAAACTGCATAGATAGCAGTTTTGGGTCTGTGTTTGTTCTACTGATTATTTTGGAATAAACTGGAATGATGGCAGATTTTGTTCTGTGCCATTTACAGTTGGAATTGTGGTAGTATGTATGAGTATGTATGGTACTTGGCTTGGGTCTATGCCATTTAAATTTGGACTTATAAGTGAAGATGTTTGGTACTTGGCTTGGGTCTATGCCATTTAAATTTGGACTTATAAGTGAAGATGTTTGGTACTTGGCTTGGGTCTATGCCATTTACATTTGGACTTTTAAGTGAGTATGTTTGGTACTTAGCTTGGGTATATGCCATTTACTGTTGGACTTATAAGTGAGAATGTATGGTACTTGTTTTGGGTCTATGTCATTTAAATTTGGTCTTATAAGTGAGTATGTTTGGTACTTGCCTTGGGTCTATGTCATTTACATTTGGTCTTATAAGTGATTATGTATGGTACTTGGCTTGGGTCTATGCCATTTACCCTTGGACTTATAAGTGATATGTACTTGATTTGTAGCTTCAGCAAAATGCTGCAAAGATATCATTCACCAGCTTGAGGACCAGGTCATGAAGTTTCTTTGTGATTGTGATGCTAATAAACCAGCTTACATGCACACTGTCTCACAGGTCAAGCAAAGTTGGAGTTGCCTTCAGGGCTGTGGTACTGCAAAATAAGGCCCGAGGGGCAGTATTCAGCCAGTGGCCTGGTTTTATCCATTAATTTACATCAGGACCTGGTTTTATCCATTAATTTACATCAGGGCATGGTTTTAAAATCACCTTTATCCACCCCTTGCTAATGAGGAAGTTGCCAATGACTGCTCCAAGGCATGGCAGAACTGGAAAAGATCACAATCAGGGTCTGATATTTTCTTTCAAGCTAGGGCATTTTTTTCTTTTTACATCAAAGAAATGTATTTTTCTAATTAGTGGTATATAATAGGTCCAAGCCCCACTAAAATCAAAAGGACAGAACCTTACCAAGATGAAATGGAAGGTTTTACATGACAGATATAGAAAAAGAATTTTATGTAAATACAAGGATAAAACGTGAGAATATCTGAATGTAATTTCAAAAAAAAGAACAGTTTTTGAGGCTTAAAGCCATCTTTTTTATATCCATAGAGACCTCCATTTAGTGAAACATTGTTTGCTGCTGTGTCAGGGTTGATGTTTCATGTCAGATGGCAAAATATATATTGACATGGTAGAGTGCATCTTGAATTTTTATGTTCCCGCTATATTGTATCAGAGTGGCCACTCACCCTAGTGTTGGAAGTCTTTTGGTTTTAAGTAGTCTGGTCCTCCTAAGGGTCCTTTGGTTTTAAGTAGTCTGGTCCTAAGGGTCTTTTGGTTTTAAGTAGTCTGGTCCTCCTAAGGGTCTTTTGGTTTTAAGTAGTCTGGTCCTAAGGGTCTTTTGGTTTTAAGTAGTCTGGTCCTCCTAAGGGTCTTTTGGTTTTAAGTAGTCTGGTCCTCCTAAGGGTCTTTTGGTTTTAAGTAGTCTGGTCTTAAGGGTCTTTTGGTTTTAAGTAGTCTGGTCCTCCTAAGGGTCTTTTGGTTTTAAGTAGTCTGGTCCTCCAAAGGGTCTTTTGGTTTTAAGTAGTCTGGTCCTAAGGGTCTTTTGGTTTTAAGTAGTCTGGTCCTAAGGGTCTTTTGGTTTTAAGTAGTTTGGTCCCCTCCTAAGGGTCTTTTGGTTTTAAGTAGTCTGGTCCTCCTAAGGGTCTTTTGGTTTTAAGTAGTCTGGTCCTCCTAAGGGTCTTTTGGTTTTAAGTAGTCTGGTCCTCCTAAGGGTCTTTTGGTTTTAAGTAGCCTGGTCCTAAGGGTCTTTTGGTTTCAAGTAGTCTGGTCCTAAGGGTCTTTTGGTTTTAAATAGTCTGGTCCTAAGGGTCTTTTGGTTTTAAGTAGCTTGGTTCTCCTAAGGGTCTTTTGGTTTTAAGTAGTCTGGTCCTCCTAAGGGTCTTTTGGTTTTAAGTAGTCTGGTCCTAAGGGTCTTTTGGTTTTAAGTAGCCTGGTCCTAAGGGTCTTTTGGTTTTAAGTAGTCTGGTCAAAGGGTCTTTTGGTTTTAAGTAGTCTGGTCCTCCTAAGGGTCTTTTGGTTTTAAGTAGTCTGGTCCTCCTAAGGGTCTTTTGGTTTTAAGTAGCCTGGTCCTAAGGGTCTTTTGGTTTTAAATAGTCTGGTCCTTCTAAGGGTCTTTTGGTTTTAAGTAGTCTGGTCCTCCTAAGGGTCTTTTGGTTTTAAGTAGCCTGGTCCTAAGGGTCTTTTGGTTTTAAGTAGTCTGGTCAAAGGGTCTTTTGGTTTTAAGTAGTCTGGTCCTCTTAAGGGTCTTTTGGTTTTAAGTAGTCTGGTCCTCCTAAGGGTTTTTTGGTTTTAAGTAGCCTGGTCCTAAGGATCTTTTGGTTTTAAGTAGTCTGGTCAAAGGGTCTTTTGGTTTTAAGTAGTCTGGTCCTCCTAAGGGTCTTTTGGTTTTAAGAAGTCTGGTCCTCCTAAGGGTCTTTTGGTTTTAAGTAGTCTGGTCCTCCTAAGGGTTTTTTGGTTTTAAGTAGCCTGGTCCTAAGGATCTTTTGATTTTAAGTAGTCTGGTCAAAGGGTCTTTTGGTTTTAAGTAGTCTGGTCCTCCTAAGGGTCTTTTGGTTTTAAGTAGCCTGGTCCTAAGGGTCTTTTGGTTTTAAGTAGTCTGGTCAAAGGGTCTTTTGGTTTTAAGTAGTCTGGTCCTCCTAAGGGTCTTTTGGTTTTAAGTAGTCTGGTCCTCCTAAGGGTCTTTTGGTTTTAAGTAGTCTGGTCCTCCTAAGGGTCTTTTGGTTTTAAATAGTCTGGTCCTCCTAAGGGTCTTTTGGTTTTAAGTAGTCTGGTCCTCCTAAGGGTTTTTTGGTTTTAAGTAGCCTGGTCCTAAGGGTCTTTTGGTTTTAAGTAGCCTGGTCCTAAGGGTCTTTTGGTTTTAAGTAGTCTGGTCCTAAGGGTCTTTTGGTTTTAAGTAGTCTGGTCCTCCTAAGGGTTTTTTGGTTTTAAGTAGCCTGGTCCTAAGGATCTTTTGGTTTTAAGTAGTCTGGTCAAAGGGTCTTTTGGTTTTAAGTAGTCTGGTCCTCCTAAGGGTTTTTTGGTTTTAAGTAGTCTGGTCCTAAGGGTCTTTTGGTTTTAAATAGCCTGGTCCTCCTAAGGGTCTTTTGGTTTTAAGTAGTCTGGTCAAAGGGTCTTTTGGTTTTAAGTAGTCTGGTCCTCCTAAGGGTCTTTTGGTTTTAAGTAGTCTGGTCCTCCTAAGGGTCTTTTGGTTTTAAGTAGTCTGGTCCTAGGGTCTTTTGGTTTCAGGTAGTCTGGTCCTAAGTGTCTTTTGGTTTTAAGTAGTCTGGTCCTAAGTATTTCAGAAATGAACTAGAAAAGACACTATAGCACTTTCAGATCTTAATAAAATGTTTAATCCCTTCAGCTGTTCTTTGGTATGAAAGTTCAAACACAAATTGTTTTTTTACAGAAGAAAATGTTCAAGATATCTGTCAGAAGCTTTATATAAAATTTCAGATTTTGGTCAAGATCTGCATTTTTAATTTTCCTTTTTAAGGGTAATGTTTCTGTCAGTTATTCATTATCATAACCATTGTGGAAACACGGGGTAAAACTCTTGTGTTACTTTGGTTATTATGTTACTATATCTTCATCATGTAAGTATTGATACAGATTTATTTCTTGACCCTATAATAGGCAATGGCAGCTGGAAAGATGATCCCATAAAATATCAACTCTGTCAATTCTGACCCCCCCCCCAAAAAAAAATCTTTGACACATTCTTCAGCAGCTCGACAATTACCTTACAATAATAAAAAGAAAACCTTTTGCATAATAAGCAGATTTTGAGTTTCCCATTCATATGTAAATGCATTAAAGAATTATGAATAATGGGAAATCCAGATTTTGAGTTTCCCATTCATATGTAAATGCATTAAAGAATTATGAATAATGGGAAATCCAGATTTTGAGAATTATGGAAAATGGCAGTTTGGATTTGGAGACTCCAGTTCACATTACAAGAATTATTGGTTTTGGCAATTTGGATTTTAAGAATCTTATTCATGTTTAAATGCATTCAAAGAATTATGGAAAATGGAAAAACTGGATTTGGCGACTTCCATTCATGTGCACTTGCATTAAAAGATTTATTGATAAAAGGTAATCCAGATCTCCATATTCCAATTCATTTCATCAAAAGAATTTAGAAAACTTGCACCTAACATAAGTGTTGAAAATTAATAGGACAATGTATCCTAGATTTTGAAAAGATATTTGACCTTGGTGGATCACAAAGTTCAAGCTAGAAATAGGTAAGGTTGCATCACAATTTAATTGATTGCTTTTAGAGCTTGTCTCACTGATAGGTGTGAACAAACATACTTGGGAAATCAGAAGTACTGCATGTTATATCAGTTGTGCCTGAGGGAACCAATTCTTCCACCACTTCTGATTTTCTTACTTACTAATTACCTTCCATTATTCACACCTAATATAGATTCATTCCACTTCATGAGCTTCCATTACACAGACCTAATATGCAATTATTTCCCTTTGCAGATGACCAGACCAGCTAAATAAACCAAAATGAAACATAATTGTTGTCTTGATATTGTGGAACAAGAAAATATCAATTAATGAAAACCATGAATATAGGTACAAGAAAAAAAATTGAATGAGATTTAAGGACACCTAACTTAAACACATCATAATTGAGAATGTAAAATGTGAACAACTTATGCACATGTTCATAGATCTTAACATATAATGGAATAAACTTTTTAACTAGAATGGAATACACTTTTTAGCTATAATGGAATATACTTCTTAACCATCTGTCTTTGAATTTGACAATTTCATTGCTTAGTCAGTATCTCCATTTGTTTTTACATGGTTCATGTTATAAGTCATGTTATAAGGTTCATGTTATAAGTCATGTTATAAGGTTCATGTTATAAGTCATGTTATAAGGTTCATGTTATAAGGTTCATGTTATAAGTCATGTTATAAGGTTCATGTTATAAGTCATGTTATAAGGTTCATGTTATAAGTCATGTTATAAGGTTCATGTTATAAGACATGTTATAAGGTTCATGTTATAAGTCATGTTATAAGGTTCATGTTATAAGTAGGGATGTTAATATCTTTTTTTTTCCAAAACCGATTATCGTTTGTAGAAATCCGATTTTAAACCGATTATCGGTTTTTGTCTTACATAGAAATTACAAGAAATATATTTTTATAATGCAAGTTAGTGAATGCCTCTTGCGAATAAAAGATATTCATTACATACCGTATCGTATAGACGCCCATCGTCTGATGGTATGGATGACGATATTGTGGCTCCACCAAAGCCATCAAATCACGGAAGGAATTGGATTCAACAATCAAAATTGGTAGCATGTTTTCAGTGCCAAACTTAGCTACAACAACAGTTACTTTTTCTTGTTGACTATCAGGAAAGTTTCTTTGTGTTCCAATAAATGTTGTTAATCGTGGCTGAACATTTGAAGGAGCTGCAATTCTGGGATGTTTGCTACGCAAATGTGCATGCAATCCAGTAGTAGTACCACCGCTCCAACTTATTTGTTGTGAACATAGTTTACAGCGAGCCATGCTTGATGAATTTTTTCAAAGTTTTCCCATACAACAGATTTATTTATACGACCAGCCATATTTGTAAACTTGAAAAGACACAACCAGCAGAGACCAGTCCTCAACAACAGAGACTAGCTACTAACAGTCTATTGTTGTCAATTTCGGACATCAAAGAACTTAGCGACCGGTCGGTCGACTAACTATTGACATCCTTCAACAATAAATGTATTCATTTACAAACACGCTGCATGGAGCGCTCACAAATTTTAAACAAACACACCTTCATATCTGCTGGCCATATTGTATTAAAATGTAAACACTAAACAAATGCATGAATGAATTTTTTTCTGCATTTTTTAAAATTTTCACTACAAAAATGGTAAAAAAAATATTGAATTCGATTATCGTTTTGTAAAACCAAAAACCGATAATCGTTTTCAAAACCGATAATCGAATTTCCGATTTTCGTTTAACAACCCTAGTTATAAGTCATGTTATAAGGTTCATGTTATAAGTCATGTTATAAGGTTCATGTTATAAGTCATGTTATAAGGTTCATGTTATAAGGTTCATGTTATAAGTCGTGTTATAAGGTTCATGTTATAAGTCATGTTATAAGGTTCATGTTATAAGTCATGTTATAAGGTTCATGTTATGTCATGTTATAAGGTTCATGTTATAAGTCATTGATTACATTAAATTAAGTAAAATTATATTAAGTTTTTCATTATAAGGTGTTTTACTTTAGGGCATTATTCTGCAAGGCTACCATGGGAAACAATGACAGTACTGTAACATTTACACCAATGCAAGGCAATCACACTAAATGGGATTGTGCTCTATGACTTCCATTGACAGCATTATAATGAATATGTGCATTATTATAAGGTAGTCTCAAGAGGCAGTACACTATATGGCTCTATGTACAGGATTATAATGAGGGAATAATCGTATACTTCATTAATAGGCAATGTCACTATTAGGCATTATGCTCTGTGGGCAATATTATGATGAGGGAATATGATATTCTTCACTATAAGGCATTTCACTATAAGGCAGTGTGTTTATTTGACAGCTTTATAATGAGGGAATACTGTATTGTGTACTCAACTAATAGGTATTGTGCTGTATGGTTCACATAGAAGGTATTATAATGAGGTATTACTGTATTATGTACTGCATTGTGCTGCATGGCTCCATTGGATAACATTATAATGAGGTATTACTGTATTATGTACTGCATTGTGCTGCATGGCTCCATTGGATAACATTATAATGAGGTATTACTGTATTATGTACTGCATTGTGCTGCATGGCTCCATTGGATAACATTATAATGAGGTATTACTGTATTGTGTACTGCATTTTAAGCTCAGTGGTTCATATGTATAATGAGGTATTAAGATGTTTGTTCCTAATGCCATCAGAGTGCTTTCTTTTATTCTTTCATTTTGACTTTTTAGTCTACTATGCCACAATATTGGATAGCTCTTTAAATTAATCAAAGTACCGTTATACAGACTACAAAAAAGTCTGTACATGTAATTCTTTATGCGTTATATAACTGTTCTTATGTGTTTCCCCATCTTCTTTGGCTGAAACAAAGATTTGAGAAGTAAAAGAGAGCTCTTGTATACTTGTCTGTTAAGCAAGCATCAACTAAATATACAAAGGAGATTCATGCAACGAATGGTGATGGAGGTGCATGATCAGTTAATTCTTAGTCAATAATGACAATTTTATAGGCATTTTGTTTTATTACATTTTGTTGGCATCAGAATGCTACTCTGCAAATGAGAAGGCTGTAAATTAACATTGAGAAATCACAAAGGCTTGAATTCTTCCAAAACAAGTCTGTAAATTAACATTGAGAAATCACAAAGACTTGAATTCTTCCAAAACAAGTCTGTAAATTAACATAGAGAAATCACAAAGGCTTGAAATCTTCCAAAACAATTCAGTAAATTAACATTGAGAAATCACAAAGGCTTGAATTCATCCAAAACAAGTCTGAGGAAGATACTTCGTATTATCTGGCCAGACAGGATTAAAAATTCAGATCTTAACCAAACAACAAACTCAATGTTGCTTGTCCAGATTGTGAATAAAGATGGCAATGGCAATAGGATGATGGACGATCTTGGTTAGAGCATGATGGGAAATAATGGCTAAGGCATGATGGGAGATAAAAGAAGGGTCATTCAAAAGAGGCATAGAGGAGGACTATATATAAAGAGGAATGATTGCTGCCTGGCATGGAACACTGACACATATGGCTGTGACCTGCCACCAGTCATACTACTTGAGGCACAGTGAGGTTGAGTGAGTGAATGCTAAAGTGAGGTTGAGAATAGAAATTAATGCAGTCCATATCAGACATCATTGTCACCTTTATTGGATTTGGCATTTCACAGCACAGCAGCATCAATAGTTTTTTAATTTACAACTGAGGCAGTTGGAGTAAAGTACCTTGCCCATAGACATACCACGTAATCCGAGTTGGGCTGATCCATTGGTAGGATTGAAACTTACACCCTTTTGGTAGGTATAGGACTGACAGGGGAAATAACCGTTTCTGGCTTCCTGTTTTCTGATGTCGCTTTGGTTCCAAAACAGTGGTCTGCTGTTAAAGCATATTTTGTGATAAATTTGGATCGTTTGAATGTATAATAATTGGAACCCAACAGAATACATATCCGGATACTTGTTTATGGTATTAAGTGGCAAATGGAAGAAAAAATATGTATTTTTGTGAAGCGTTGAAAATTTTAACAGTTTTATTTTCATACATTAAGAGGAGGTAATACTAGTAAACATGGTAGGTCTTAAGCTTCGAACAATTTGGAATATATCCATGTATATTTCATATTTCATAGTAACCTCTATTTACCGTACGAAGTCTCAATTTAGTCTGGTCATTTCAGCCATATCTGCAATGACCCGTGCGTAGGCCAAATTATCCCTCAAATATTTAGTGCATTGACCCCATTGTCGGTCAGCTGTGTTAGTGAACAAAACTTGATTTAATAACTTCTACAAGTTATTTCATATATAAATATATATATTGATTTTCATTCAGAAAAGCAAAAGTAGTGTTTATGTCTTCTCTTCAAATTATGTATCATACTTGTTTAAATGAACGGTGTCATGGCAAGATTATATCTGTATGAATTTAGTCCTAGAAAGCTCTATTCAAAATAATGAGTACACACATGCCTCAGCAGGCCGACGACACGTGGGATTTGGTATAGCTTTCATTGTTTGTCCTAATTAAAACTGAAGCTATACACGTTTTCTGGCACAATCCAGAGTTGCCGACTCGGTTAATTTCATGAAATTAAGTATGACCATGTTTTTCAAAAAATTGACAAAATTGCATTTTGAAAATTGTCCAACTCACTCCTTTCATATCACAAAAGTATGCCACGCTGCATCACAGAGACAGTTGAGACTGAATTTTTATCATTCTTGGATGCACCTCCATTGAAAAATAGCTTGCAAAAACTGGTATTTCAATTTTCATGTCCTATACCTATTTTTGGAAACAAGTCTGGCATGCTAACAGCTGAGCCAAAATGGCTTCTGCATCCAATAGTCCCATCTTATGACATTTGGGAAAGCACATCAGGCCATTTCGACATCCCTTAGTCAGCAGGGTTAGCTTTATTGCTGAGGTGCACAATGTTTTATGTTGGGCCAAATTAAAACATAAATCTGGCCTATGAAGAGTTATTATATTAAAGAAATTAGTGTTTGATACCCTTGAGTGGTCTTAGAAAATGCAATCTGGCCCTTGGCCGACAAAGGATGTGCACTCCTGCTTTATTGTGAATCTGGCTAAAGCAAGATTTAATCCATTTTGTTGAGTACCAAGAGAAGTTTCCTATAAAGAGCTTATAAAACTGACAAAAATGGTTTGCTGTAATGACAAACATATTGAAAATGAAACTTGATGGAATCCAAAACATCTTTCTTTATTGTTATCAGTAATTATAAATAAGTATGATAATGTCTGACAGTTTTGAACAGTGCCCTAAAAGATGGAGCCCGAATGCCAATCCTACATGATAAACCTTTTCATAAACCCTGAATAGAGATGTAATAAGGAAACCATGATTTGTTATACTTTTAGACTGTTCAAATTACATTGTAATTACCCAGGATATAAGGTGAAAAAGAAGCAGCAAACACCATATTTGATTGGATTTTGGCAGACAGTGAAAGCACATTGCTGGCAATATTGAGGTATTAAGACATTGTAGTTGTATTGGGTTCTACCTCCCTGCAAGTATCCCATAAAGTACAGGATGGTACTGAAAGCATTCAATCATTATTATCCAGAGATCAATTTCATTGATAAAAGATCACACAATATAGAGCAGGTATTAAAGGAAATGAGAGCCCTTGATTTATTGTAATTGAAGAGATCTTCCTCTGGACTGGTTCACAGTTCCAGTGTTTAGACTGTCAGTACAGTATATATATATATATATATATATATATATATATATATATATATATATATATATATATATATACAACTACACAAAATAACAATGATAAGAAAATCCCTATTCATGTATACAGTGGGATAGTAGAAAGAAGGCCATGGTGCAGATTTCAACACTGCCTAGGCAGGCCAGATGACCACTATGGTGTGTCTCTGATGTTCCTGTAATTTAAATACTGCCCATTAGGCCAGTTTGGCCAACATAGAATGTCCGTTAGTGTTCATATACTATTGGATACTGCTATGGAAGCCCAGTTTACAGCAAGCTTTCTGTTGTGTTCATGTTTTTTTTAGAAACCAATCAAGCAATCCTTAATTTGATCGAGCAATAAGAATCATTTGTGATGCTTTCTTTCCTCAACAGGCCAGTAATAACTTGAATTTATTTATATGAAAGTTTTCATGACATAGTACAATAGGCTTCCATTGAGGGGCCATCCACAACTATAAGTATTTCATGTTTTATTATAAAAAGCCATATCTTATATTAAGCTTAAGACCTTTACAAGCAATTTATAGACTGCACTATGCCATGGGTTTCTAATAGGAGAATACTGTTTGTGCTATGGCAGAATGTGCGATGGCAGAATGTGCGAATCCTTTATGGAGATATTAGACTACTGAGACAATGATAATCTGGTACGTCCAAATTTGAAAATGTTTGAGCCCTGTCTCTGCCACTAGAAATCCAAGTTTTTGTGTTATGAAAATTGTCTGCAAATCTTTTTTTGTTTTTGATGCTTTCAGTCACAGTGTGAGGAATAATCTGCAGAAGTTTTGGACTCTCTCTTGGTCTCAGGCCTCAATTTCCAGAATAAGTAATTTCTGATGTCCTGATATTTTGAACCAGATGATTATCTACTATTTGCATTCCATATATATACTTGTTTATAAGCTGGGTAT
This sequence comes from Unio delphinus, assembly GCA_029339505.1. Classification (NCBI taxonomy): domain Eukaryota; kingdom Metazoa; phylum Mollusca; class Bivalvia; order Unionida; family Unionidae; genus Unio; species Unio delphinus. The sequence continues at coordinate 2,599,650 of JAQISU010000101.1, forward strand.
AAATTTAAACTGCATTGACCCAGATGTCATTGCATAATGTGCTGGTAGATCTGTGTCTTTGTAGTCTGTTAGGAGTGATTAATTAACAAGCAACATAGACATTAAGGCCCCCCCCTCCCCAAATATGTTTTTTAATGCACTTGTTTTAAAATTATGAGATTATGGTAGCTACTATTTGTTTATGTGTTATCATTATATGTGTATAGTATTACCAAGCATTTCAAGTACTAGGCTAAACTGGCTCAATTAAATGCACAAATCAAAATTTGGGGATTTTTATTTTTTTAAAGTTTTCATACTTTTACTATTTAAAGATTATTTTTTAAAAATAATTAATAATTTTAATATACTAAGTGCTCTAAGTCCTGATAGAGACAGACATCAATTTCAGGAATTTCTTTAAAAAAAATGTTGGGTTCTTTTAATGCCCTTAGTATGTAGGGTGGGTGTGGGTGCTAGATTTTACAAAAAGTAGGGACTCTTCAACTGACTGAAAAAACATTTTTCCTTGTAGCTAAATGTGTAGTATGCCATGGCAGATCAGGGTCTGTGTTATTTATATTTGGACTTGTTTTATAATCAAGCATTATGGTGTTCAAAGCTTGTGTGTGCCTGTAGGTAGAATTTAATGAGAATAATTTCAATTTTGATTACACCCATTTTATACACAATCTGCGTGAAAAGCAAAGTATTTGATCTCTTAGAATTTACTTGGATCTCATAGAATCATTTGTTATATCTTCTACATTTTTTTGGTTTTGTGTTCTATGGCATAGAGATATTTTGTTTGTGTTCTATGGCATAGAGGTATTTTGTTTTGTGTTCTATGGCATAGAGATATTTTGTTTGTGTTCTATGGCATAGAGATATTTTGTTTTGTGTTCTATGGCATAGAGATATTTTGTTTTGTGTTCTATGGCATAGAGATATTTTGTTTTGTGTTCTATGGCATAGAAGTATTTTGTTTTGTGCTCTATGGCATAGAGATATTTTGTTTTGTGTTATATGGCATAGAGATATTTTGTTTTGTGTTCTATGGCATAGAGATATTTTGTTTTGTGTTCTATGGCATAGAGATATTTTGTTTTGTGTTCTATGGCAGAGGTATTTTGTTTGTGTTCTATGGCATAGAGATACTTTGTTTTGTGTTCTATGGCATAGAGGTATTTTGTTTTGTGTTCTATGGCATATAGATATTTTGTTTTGTGTTCTATGGCATATAGATATTTTGTTTTATGGTCTATGGCATAGAAATATTTTGTTTTGTGTTCTATGGCATAGAGATATTTTGTTTAGTACCGAGACAATTAGAGTAAATTGCTTTGCTCAAGGATACACCATGTTAGCAGACAGATCTGATGATAGGATTCAAACCTGCATCCTTTTGGTTACTTGCCTTGCATGCTTACCACTGGGCCATCACAGTTCTTTACAGCCTGTTTGTTTGGAAGTATGTCAGGTACATGTGTCCAGCATAATAGGATACATGATGTGATATAATGCTTGACCATAACCTTTGTGTCTGTGTGCATTTCTAGTCCAAATGTAAATCTGTCCTAAGTTAAAGTTAATTTTACATTAATGTTAAGGATCTCTAGTTTAGTGGATGACGGTCTCTTGTTAATGTTTCCCTACTGGATGGAATATTGACCTATTCAGTCTTGCTCGTGCCTTTTTTTTTAATTGTACATAAAGGCCAAGGTCAAGTATACTTCAGATACCTTCAAGTCAAGACCACACACAGAATTGCATTAGGTCTATCTTTAAGGGGGATTAGGCTAAAATGCCCACTGTGTGATGAATAGGTATGGTCCATTTTTTTCCAAAGCGGCTTAATTCACTTTGAAAAAATTGGTATTGCCAAAACCATTCACCTGTTATTTTGACACATACATATTTGAGCTAACAATGGTTTGCTGACCACTGAGGTCCAGGCTTAGAGCTGGTCACCAATCTTCATAGAATAGCAAAATTTTGAAAACCATGTATAAATTCAAATTGTCAGAACTTAATGTTGACTGATGTATTTAGGAAATTGTCAATTCTTTTATTTTCAATGGAAGCTTTTTCACAATAAAAACATAAGGACTTCTTTTTTAAAAACTATACTGCATTGCTGTTGTGTAGGTGGAGTCACCTTTGCACTAGGATTGATCAATTCCAAGCTTCTAACAAATGGCTTTTGGATCCATCTTAGCCTCCAATAAATGGTTGTATCAGGTAGCAGCTATTCTTCTGCTATTAAAATCTATTAGTGGTGGGGATGTCTCAAGAACTAGATTTAAACCTGTCCAATTGATCAGAGTAGAAAAGAAGAATGATTGAGGAGGAAAAGAGTCCAGATTAATTTCCTTTCTATTGTGACAACAAGGGTCAGTGTTGTTCATTGCAGTGGAATGTTCTCAGGCCTTGTAATCTGGAATCTCCTGAACTTGAGTGTTTACTGAAACTCCATTTTTATATGTGGCAAGCTAATTCAGGTGCAAAAGAATTTGAAAAGAGTTTGGAGAATGTTGAATAAGATGAGGTAATTTCCCAAGAATTTTCAGAAAGAGGAAGTATTTCTGGTCTGGTGTGTTTGTAATTTTACATTTTGAAGGTGGTTTGTTTGTTGTTGAGAGGAGCATCTGAACAGGCTATAGAGTATGCTTGTGATATAAATAACTAATAGCTTGTGATATAAATAACTAATAGCATGTGATATAAATAACTAATAGCATGTGATATAAATAACTAATAGCTTGTGATATAAATAACTAATAGCTTGTGATATAAATAACTAATAGCTTGTGATATAAATAACTAATAGCTTGTGATATAAATAACTAATAGCATGTGATATAAATAACTAATAGCTTGTGATATAAATAACTAATAGCATGCTTGAACAAATATGGGTTCAATAACAATAAAAGATAAAATTCTCAATTGTTAATCTTAATTAGTGGCAGAGCAGTTGTAATCTTGTGATATGACAATATCATTATATTGTGCACATTAAAACTCTATGTAATAATAATAATAATAATAATAATAATAATAATAATAATAATAATAATAATAATAAAAACTTCTATTTTCAAAGGGTAATCTAAATAGTTTTACAAAACCTGTCTCCTTTAAGTCCTATAATATACAAATATTTAAAGTAATTGTACACAAGATGATTGTTGACCAGTTACATACAATATACAAAAAGAGAGATTGAAGGAGCAAAAAAAGAAAACTAGAATATTTTAGGAAAAAAGAAACTGGAAGAAACTGGAGGAATGAAGAAAGGTAATAATGATACACATGTATCTTGCTGCCATTTTCTTTGATGCAAAATAAAAACATTTAATGAGGTTACTTCTTTCACATCATAAGGTACCGTATTTACCAGCCTATAAGTACATTCTGTGTATAAGTCAAATTCACCAGTTTTGTAACTTTTTCATTCTTTGTCCATATATAAGTTGATTCAGAGTATAAGATGAGGCCAGGTCAATATCTTGGCTTTGTATTTTACACTAGTAATGGTATCGTTGTATGATATTCCATATTACCAGCAATCTTGAAATTGCATTACCGATGCTAACATTCTTATGATTTTACTTCTGAACAAATCACTGCTATATTCTGTTATCAATTAACACAGCTGAATAAACAGTCCATGCTTGTTTTATTATAATTGAAAGCACATCCATGTTGTAGTTTATTTTATTACCTGTAATTATGAACGTAACTTATTAAGACTTGTTATTTTATTTTGTAAGTTTGACACAATCCATATATAGGTCGATTCAGAGTATAAGATGAAGACCTGACTTTCAAGTCAAAATGTATCGACTTATAGGCCGGAAAATACAGTAATGTATTTTATATCCATATGCAAATCTTCTTTGTTATTTTTATGATTTTGTATATTTTATATACTTTGTGATGTATTAAATATAAATACAAAAGATTGCTTGTGTGCCTTTTGTACAACCTTGCCAAGTTCAGTTCATACAAACTAGATAATTAATGAACGTGTCTTATTGCATAATTGTAAAAAGTCACACTGCACTTGCATAATTAGAAGCTTCATTGTTTTAGATTTTCTTTCTTTCATTTATATATGTTTTGGTCATTTTTGTATCTTGAAGAAAACGAATACTTCCTTATTAGACTATTAATTTTGAACAAAATATGTTGTCTCAGATAAGAGAAAAGGAATTCCTGGCGTTCATTCTGTACAGAGAATAGTGTTCCAACAGTATTCAGTATTAAATGGTCTTTATCCGCTTGTCAAGAGTAAGGTTGACTGTAACAGGGAAACTGTCAACATAACACCTCAGCTGTGAAGAGAACAATGTATCCAAAAAAAGCTTATCTTTTATAATATATGTTCTCTATTTGTTGCCTGTGCATGCATAGTTCTTTGGGTGGGGGATGGGCACTAAAAAATTAAAATTAATTTTTTTACTGAACTTCTGAAGTGTCTTCTTTCGGCTTTCTTTTTCATGCACAATTCATTGGATGCAATTTAGTATTTGAAATAAACATGCATGATTTGAAAAAACATAATTGACTTCAAATGATCTTGTTTGCTTTTAGGATATACTTTTTAAGCTGGATTTTATAGTGCCTGAACAAATACATTTATCTATTGTGTCATGTAAGAAATGTAAGGTTATGGCTTTATAACTTTGTCATGATAGTAGATCAACTAAAAGTCCTCTTGTTTAATTTTTTTAAATGAATGTTGGCAGATAATTTAGGGGCAATGTATGAGTAAAACAGAATTTTCAAATGCATTATATTGTATGATATATCCAGCATTGGCAAAATATTCAGCAAAACACTTGGGTAGATATTGACTATTGTGTCATGTACGAAATTTCAAGTTATGGCTGATCAGTGACAAAAGTAAGTCACAGTGAACTACTTTTCATTGTCAAGATGGCACAGACAGTCATTTGATGTGCCTGTTCACAATTTTTGAAAATACTGCAGTAAAGGGTACATGTAGGCAGAAGTAATACTTGCATCTTTCATGCTTCATTGAATATTATCTTAGGACTTTTCAAAATGCCACTGTTATTCTTCTAATAATAATATGTTCATGGAAAATTGCATTTTCACACACTCAGTATTAATGGGTGGGTGGGTGATATTACTATATACACCTGCTTATACAAATATGGCAAAGTCATATCACATCTTCAGTACTTTTTAAACTCATTGCTTATCTTCAGTACTTTTTAAAGTCATATCTCATCTTCGGTACTTTTTAAACTCATTGCTTATCTTCAGTACTTTTTAAAGTCATATCTCATCTTCAGTACTTTTTAAAGTCATATCTCATCTTCAGTACTTTTTAAACTCATTGCTTATCTTCAGTACTTTTTAAAGTCATATCTCATCTTCGGTACTTTTTAAACTCATTGCTTATCTTCAGTACTTTTTAAAGTCATATCTCATCTTCAGTACTTTTTAAAGTCATATCTCATCTTCAGTACTTTTTAAAGTCATATCTCATCTTCAGTACTTTTTAAAGTCATATCTCATCTTCAGTACTTTTTAAACTCATTGCTTATCTTCAGTACTTTTTAAAGTCATGTCTCATCTTCGGTACTTTTTAAACTCATTGCTTATCTTCAGTACTTTTTAAAGTCATTGCTTATCTTCAGTACTTTTTAAAGTCATATCTCATCTTCAGTACTTTTTAAAGTCATATCTCATCTTCGGTACTTTTTAAAGTCATTGCTTATCTTCAGTACTTTTTAAAGTCATGTCTCATCTTCGGTACTTTTTAAACTCGTTGCTTATCTTCAGTACTTTTTAAAGTCATATCTCATCTTCAGTACTTTTTAAAGTCATATCTCATCTTCAGTACTTTTTAAAGTCATGTCTCATCTTCAGTACTTTTTGAAGTCATATCTCATCTTCAGTACTTTTTAAAGTCATGTCTCATCTTCAGTACTTTTTAAAGTCATGTCTCATCTTCAGTACTTTTTAAAGTCATGTCTCATCTTCAGTACTTTTTAAGGTCATGTCTCATCTTCAGTACTTTTTAAAGTCATGTCTCATCTTCAGTACTTTTTAAAGTCATTGCTTATCTTCAGTACTTTTTAAAGTCATATCTCATCTTCAGTACTTTTTAAAGTCATATCTCATCTTCAGTACTTTTTAAAGTCATGTCTCATCTTCAGTACTTTTTAAAGTCGTGTCTCATCTTCAGTACTTTTTAAAGTCATATCTCATCTTCGGTACTTTTTAAAGTCATTGCTTATCTTCAGTACTTTTTAAAGTCATATCTCATCTTCGGTACTTTTTAAAGTCATTGCTTATCTTCATTACTTTTTAAAGTCATTGCTTATCTTCATTACTTTTTAAAGTCATTGCTTATCTTCAGTACTTTTTAAAGTCATATCTCATCTTCAGTACTTTTTAAAGTCATGTCTCATCTTCAGTACTTTTTAAAGTCATGTCTCATCTTCAGTACTTTTTAAAGTCATATCTCATCTTCAGTACTTTTTAAAGTCATGTCTCATCTTCAGTACTTTTTAAAGTCATGTCTCATCTTCAGTACTTTTTAAAGTCATGTCTCATCTTCAGTACTTTTTAAAGTCATATCTCATCTTCAGTACTTTTTAAAGTCATGTCTCATCTTCAGTACTTTTTAAGGTCATGTCTCATCTTCAGTACTTTTTAAAGTCATGTCTCATCTTCAGTACTTTTTAAAGTCATATCTCATCTTCAGTACTTTTTAAAGTCATATCTCATCTTCAGTACTTTTTAAAGTCATGTCTCATCTTCAGTACTTTTTAAAGTCATATCTCATCTTCAGTACTTTTTAAAGTCATATCTCATCTTCAGTACTTTTTAAAGTCGTGTCTCATCTTCAGTACTTTTTAAAGTCATATCTCATCTTCAGTACTTTTTAAAGTCATGTCTCATCTTCAGTACTTTTTAAAGTCATGTCTCATCTTCAGTACTTTTTAAAGTCATGTCTCATCTTCAGTACTTTTTAAAGTCATGTCTCATCTTCAGTACTTTTTAAAGTCATGTCTCATCTTCAGTACTTTTTAAAGTCATGTCTCATCTTCAGTACTTTTTAAAGTCATGTCTCATCTTCAGTACTTTTTAAAGTCATGTCTCATCTCCAGTACTTTTTAAAGTCATGTCTCATCTTCAGTACTTTTTAAAGTCATATCTCATCTTCAGTACTTTTTAAAGTCATGTCTCATCTTCAGTACTTTTTAAGGTCATGTCTCATCTTCAGTACTTTTTAAAGTCATGTCTCATCTTCAGTACTTTTTAAAGTCATATCTCATCTTCAGTACTTTTTAAAGTCATATCTCATCTTCAGTACTTTTTAAAGTCATATCTCATCTTCAGTACTTTTTAGTCATATCTCATCTTCAGTACTTTTTAAAGTCATGTCTCATCTTCAGTACTTTTTAAAGTCATATCTCATCTTCAGTACTTTTTAAAGTCATGTCTCATCTTCAGTACTTTTTAAAGTCATATCTCATCTTCATTACTTTTTAAAGTCATATCTCATCTTCAGTACTTTTTAAAGTCATATCTCATCTTCGGTACTTTTTAAAGTCATTGCTTATCTTCAGTACTTTTTAAAGTTATATCTCATCTTCAGTACTTTTTAAATTCATGTCTCATCTTCAGTACTTTTTAAAGTCATATCTCATCTTCAGTACTTGTTAAAGTTCTTAATTATAACAGAGTTTCGGTCATGAAATGTCATTGATCCCATTTCTGTAGTAAACTTGTGGTGGTAATGGAGTGCTATCATTATGGCGTGTACTGTGGACTGAGAATTATGGCATCTTAATTTTATACAGCATTCACAATTAAATGAGTTAAAAATTTACATTTGTGTATACAATGTAATTAGCATTGGTTTATTATACTTAATAAGCAATTTGACCAACAAATCATTTTGTGATGTCAATTATTTATTTGATGTATACAATGTAATTAGCATTGTTTTATTATACTTAATAAGCAATTTGACTAACAAATCATTTTGTGATGTCAATTATTTATTTGATGTATACAATGTAATTAGCATTGGTTTATTATACTTAATAAGCAATTTGACTAACAAATCATTTTGTGATGTCAATTATTTATTTGATGGTTCCAAATTATGTTGAAAATTAGCATAATAATTTGCATAACTAATTAGAATAACTTAGGAGAATGTATGTGCATTATATGTGGAGGTCATGTTCTTTTCTCAGATGTGTGCAAGAAATCCAGGTTTAGTTGATTAACAAACCTCATCACTTAATTATGTTCCTTTTATTATTTAAAACAAATTTAAGTTGGAAGGTAGGTCACTGTGGACTGCATTTTTTCATTGTCATTCAAGACAAAAATGATCGATGTTGATTGATGGTTTACTGTATGATTTGGGAACAATTAGGGTTCAGTGTTGAGATACAGTGCCCTGTATTGGTCATATTTTCCATTCACACGTATAACCATCCCTGCAACATTTACACATCTTTGAATGACATTTTGTAGGTGAGCTGCCTATGACATGCCTTTTCTACCTTTCATTTTCTAAGGTCCAGTTTTGATGTTGCATATTCCCCATTAACAATGCATCTTCAATTTTGATGGAGTTGTTGCATATTCCCCATTACAACGCATTTCCACTGTTGATGAGCCTTGTAACCAGCTTAGCTTGGAACCATTCAAGTTCTTCAGTTTGGTGCATACTTGTCTCATAGCCTTAGATATGCATTTTGTGGACTTCAGTTTGGTGCATACTTGACTCATAGCCTTAGATATGCATTTTGTGGACTTCAGTTTGGTGCATACTTGTCTCGTAGCCCTAGATATGCATTTTGTGGACTTCAGTTTGGTGCATACTTGTCTCATAGCTGTAGATATGCATAACCTGTTCCAAAATGCAAGATGAGTCAAATGAGTAACATGTGCCAAAATGTAATTTGTGTCAAGTGAGTTACCTATACCAAATGCTGAGTAGGAATAAATGAGTAACCTATCCCAAAATGCAAGTTTGGTCAAATGAGTAACCTATGCCAAAATGCAAGTTTGGTTAAATGAATAACCTATGCCAAAATACAAGTTGGATTAAATGAGTAACATGTGCCAAAATGTAATTTGTATCAAATGAGTAACCTGTGCCAAAATGCAAGTTTGGTAAAATGAGTAACCTATGCCAAAATGCAAGTTTGGTCAAATGAGTAACCTATGCAAGATGGGTCAGATGAGCAACCTATGCCAAAATACAAGTTGGGTTAAATGAGTAACCTGTGCCAAAATACAAGTTGGGTTAAATGAGTAATCTAGGCCAAAATACAAGTTGGATTAAATGAGTAACTTAGGCCAAAATACAAGTTGGGTTAAATGAGTAACCTAGGCCAAAATACAAGTTGGGTTAAATGAGTAATCTAGGCCAAAATACAAGTTGGGTTAAATGAGTATCCTAGGCCAAAATACAAGTTGGGTTAAATGAGTAACCTAGGCCAAAATGCAAGTTGGGTTAGATGAGTAACCTAGGCCAGAATGAAAGATGGGTCAATTGAATAACATTTGGGTAAAATTTTGATGGAAAATTATCGGGTCGAATTGGTTTTGTTTTATCCTCAGTATTTTGTAGTGCAACTTAAGAAAGTTCAGATTATTTGGTATCATTGTAGAGCTACATCTGTGTACCTTTCTAACACGACCCACTTTAATGTATCTTATATGACATTGATGTTACCGAGCTCAGAAGTAGGCTACTACTTCCCAATGCCTAAATGAGGTGCCAGGGGTAATGAATTAACAACGATTTTGGAAATTTCTTACAGATTGTCAGGGAATGACAAAGTTCGTATTTTATATGCAATGTCAATACACAAGTGATTAAATAGGCAAGGAATATTTAGATTTGGTGACATCATCAAAATGCACTCATAGACTAGGGCAGATTCTTGATTTTTTAAAAATTTATTGATATGCAGTTTAGATGCTACTTTTTGAAAATACATTACTCCAATTTTAGAAAATCTTTGAGCAGGAACAGAACACCTTTCGAATTGGTTTCAATTAGATTTAATTTTTAACTTCATGTTTTCTGAGTTGGCCATTTTGAACTGTGTTTGGGTCTTGACAACAGCTTGTTTGATAGGGCCCATGGCATGGATGATCAAAGAACTGGCAGCAATTATCCTGCCCTGTTATATCCTTCCAAATGGCCATATCCAATGACTTTTTGTCTACTACACAATAAACATCACCAACAACAGGAAACAAATTATTCTGATAAATTGCTCCAGTTCAAAGGAAGTTAATTAATTTGAAGCTATCTGTGATAATGGAGTTGGGTGGATGGTTGTTTGCTTGGATCATTTTACACACATTTGGGGATCAAGCATTTGGTACTTGCAAGGATTTTGTGATATGTCTTTGCCCAATATTAGGTCAAGATGAGTTGAAAGTGGTAGTTGTGGTAGATTTATGCATCTCCTCAATCATTAGTTATCCTCAGTTGAAGTTGGGTCATGGGAAACACACCTTTTTATGTGTATACAAATTTGTCATACGTATAATAAAGTATCATAAAAAATAAATTAATTCTTTTCTACAAATTAGAATGTTTTGTAAAACCTAGCATGTTTTTGTTTGATAAAATATTGAAACATGTGGTGTGCAGTTTTAAAAATATATATTTTGATTTTTTTTTGGAAGTTGCCATGTAAAAATGCTTTTCTTCATGCAAGCACTGAAAATGCTAATTTATAATAAATTGTGTCACATTGAAGAAATTTGTCATAGCAATTAACCCATATACCAATAATAGGGCTGTAAATTAGTCTTAAAATTTAACTGATACCAATAACAGGGCTGTCTATTATTCTTAAAAATTAACTGATGCCAATAACAGGGCTGTCTATTATTCTTAAAAATTAACTGATACTAATAACAGGGTCGTAAATTAGTCTTAAAAATTAACTGATACCAATAACAGGGCTGTCTATTATTCTTAAAAATTAACTGATGCCAATAACAGGGCTGTCTATTATTCTTAAAAATTAACTGATGCCAGTTACAGGGTTGGAAATTAGTCTTCAAAATTAACTGATGCCATTAACAGGGCTGGAAATTAGTCTTCAAACTTAACTGATGCCATTAACAGGGCTGGAAATTAGTCTTCAAAATTAACTGATGCCAATAGCAGGGCTGTCTATTAGTCTTAAAAATTAACTGATGTCAATGACAGGGCTGTAAATTACTCTAAAAAATTAACTGATGCCAATGGCAGGGCTGTAAATTCGACTTAAAAATTAACTGATGCCAATAACAGGGCTGTCTATTATTCTTTAAAATTAACTGATGCCAGTTACAGGGCTGGAAATTAGTCTTCAAAATTAACTGATGCCATTAACAGGGCTGGAAATTAGTCTTCAAACTTAACTGATGCCATTAACAGGGCTGGAAATTAGTCTTCAAAATTAACTGATGCCATTAACAGGGCTGGAAATTAGTCTTCAAAATTAACTGATGCCAATAGCAGGGCTGTCTATTAGTCTTAAAAATTAACTGATGTCAATGACAGGGCTGTAAATTAGTCTTAAAAATTAGCTGATGCCAATGGCAGGGCTGTAAATTTGACTTAAAAATTAACTGATGCCAAGAACAGGGCTGTCTATTATTCTTAAAAATTAACTGATGCCAGTTACAGGGCTGGAAATTAGTCTTCAAAATTAACTGATGCCAATAGCAGGGCTGTCTATTAGTCTTAAAAATTAACTGATGTCAATGACAGGGCTGTAAATTAGTCTTATAACTGATGCCAATGGCAGGGCTGTAAATTCGACTTAAAAATTAACTGATGCCAAGAACAGGGCTGGAAATTAGTCTTAAAAATTAACTGATGCCAATGACAGGGTTGGAAATTAGTGTAAAAAATTAACTGATGCCAATGACAGGGCTGTTTGTTAGTCTTAAAAATTAACGGATGTCAAGTAAATTAGTCTTAAAAATTAACTTGATATGAATAACAGGGCTGTAAATTATTCACAAAAATTAACTGATGCCATTAACATGGCTATTAGTCTTAAAAATTAACTGATGCCAATAACATGGCTGTAAATTAGTCTTAAAAACTAACTGATATGAATAACAGGGCTGGAAATTAGTCACCTGTGTTTTTCTTCTCATCTTTGGATCAAGATTTAAAAAATTTCATAGCAGCAATACATATCTTGTTGCTGTGTTTAGCATACTTCTTTTCTGGAATAAAAATTACCACCATCTGTATGATGGGTAATTCATCCTCCAATTGGTCGACATTGCAGACATATCTTGAATACAAGTTTGCATCACTCAGGTACATGCCATGCAGTCCTCATCCTTTTTCTGGATGAATCCATTATCTTAGAGGTGAAAACTATGCTTCACAAAATACTTTCACCTTGCAGCAATAATTGCATATTTAATGTGTGCATTGTAATTATTTTGCTTCTTTGAGAGATGTTTTTGTTGTTGTGTTTTTTTCTTCTCTTACATTTTAGGCTACATTCATTCATAACCATGCCTAATAGGTTCCCCCCACCCCACCCCCACCCCATCCAACATATTAAGGTAACTTTTTGTTGTTACTTATTTCAGTTAAGGCAATTTTCAAGACTTTGGGTAGGTATTTAGTAACTCTATCCTTGGCACATTGGTTTGTGGCCTCCTTTTCATTATCTTTGTTGAGATAAGAATCTCTGAAATTAATATTCCATGTAATTTATGTTTTAATTGAAGAAGGGGGTCTCACACCAGCATTCATGTTCAGCACACCCCTGATTTTTATATGGTCATTAAAGGATCGTATTTCTTTTTATTCTTTTGTATTACTTTGCTGGGTTTTTGCTTATTATCAGTTGTCAGAATTCAGTAGGGGACTTTTTGGAAGGCTGATTTGTATTCACATTTTAGCTATTTCAAATTTGAGAATAGAATTCTCAGTTGTCAAAATTTAGTAAGGGACTTTTAGGAAGGCTACTTTTTATTCACATTTTAGCTTTTCAATTTTGATAACAGAATTAAGGATGCTGTATCAGATGGTAAATTTATTCTTGCTGCCCTGTTTTGAAGTGAAGTTTACTATCGGTTGTATTTCCCAAAATTGGGTAGCAGGAGTCCAAAGAGGAATGCATTATAAAATAATTTCAGTCCCAGATAATATTGTATTCTCTGTTAAAGGTAAATTCTTGACAGATGTATTCCACTTGCTAAATTCTCAAAAGTTTGTGTGTGTCAATATTTTCAATTTTATTATTGATAATACACAGCTCAAAATTTGGATTTCTGTTCACTGATAATCTTGGCTTAGTTTTAAGCAACATTGCCTTGATTTTTAGCAGACAGTATGTTCATTGAGTATAACTATAAGCATTCAACTTGATATGACTCGTCATCTAAAACATTAGAAGCAGATTAATAGTCAGTATGTTCATTGAGTATAACTATAATTAGGGCATAACCAACTTTTGATCCGGAAATCGGATTCCACTGGATAGTATGAACTTCCGATTAATCGGAGTCGGACAAGGCAGGAACGACCGATTCAGATAATAAAAATAATAAAGTTGAATTTCTATAGCACCGTGTCTAACACTGCGTGTCATTCAATAGTGCATTAATAAAGTTAAATAAGAAGTCAGAAAAGTCCAATATGGTCAACACAACCATGCTGTGAGACAATCTATTTGAACTGGCGGGTGAAAACTGGAAATGAAGCCGGATATGGTAAAGTACTTAGTAACATGCTAGACACAGCAAAACCAGATACCAGAAAACCGGAAACGGAAGATGAAACTTTATAGAAAAAAAATACGGATTTAGCATTTCCGATTAATTAAATCATATCCGGAATCGGAAAAATTTATTGCCCAAAATCCAGAATCGGAAATCGGTAGAAAAATGCTAATTGGTTATACCCTAACTATAAGCATTCAACTTGATATAAATCGTCATCCAAAACATTAGAGGCAGACTTTTGTATCATCTTTTTTTTAAAGCAGTTTTTGCATGTTGTGCATACAGCTGCAAGTAATTTATAAACGATATGAATAACACAGGCCGTAAAATATAACCCTGTGGAACTCCTTCATTGATGGATATCAGATCTGATGTAATGTTATCCATGGCAACTTATTGGCTTCAGTTAGATATGTATGATTTGAACCATGAGAGTGATAAGTGAGAACATTTGTACTTTCCATGCAATTATAGTAGGGTCAGCTAAAGATAGAGCCTTCTTAAAATTAAGATGTATGGTTCCAACCAATTCTCCATTGTCTCTTGCAAGCATTGATTTACCAGAGAATTTTGTTAGTGCAGACTGGTTTCATCTAAATCCAGATTGGGATGCATGAATTAAATTTTACTTAAATAACCTATACATTTATTTGGAAAAGTGTCTTTCATACTGTTGGGATACTGTTGGCAGAATATACCTATAGTTATTTTTATATTTGATTTTGAATCTTTTTTTTTTTTTTTTTTTTTTATAAAAACAAGTATAATCGTAGCAGCTTTCAGTTGTGATGAGAAGATTAACTTTATTATTTTGATTATATAGGTAAGGGAAGATTACCTTTTATTATTTTGATTATGTTGGTTAAAGCAAAGATCAAGCTATGTATTTTGTTGCAGATAAGAAGCTAATAAAAATGAATATTTTATCTATTAAATCTGCTGATATGATCACAGAAGGGAATTAAATTGGAATGATAAAGATTAAATGATTATAACTTATAACTGGGTATATATCAAATTGGCAACAGAATTTTCCTTTTGGACAAATGTATGATATTAGAAGTATCAATCCCTCTTGATCATCTCATTTTATTTTGGCTTTATAAAGTTGAGTGAGAATCTTAATGTGTTATGTGTGTAATTTTTTTTTGTAATTACGGTTTTTCACATTTGATTTTTCACAAAGGCCAGACCTGGGCAAAAAGAGAAAATGATTCTTCGCAATTAAAATTTGCATTTTTGTAGTCAAGACTTTGATATCTTTGTACAATGAATCCATTAGCATCGGACACCAGTACATTAAATGACAATACCCCCATTAACATCGGACACCAGTACATTAAATGACAATACCCCCAATTAACATTGGACACCAGTACATTAAATGACAATACCCCCATTAACATCGGACACCAGTACATTAAATGACAATACCCCCATTAACATCGGACACCAGTACATTAAATGACAATACCCCCATTAACATCAGACACCAGTACATTAAATGACAATACCCCCATTAACATTGGACACCAGTACATTAAATGACAATACCCCCATTAACATTGGACACCAGTACATTAAATGACAATACCCCCATTAACATCGGACACCAGTACATTAAATGACAATACCCACATTAACATTGGACACCAGTACATTAAATGACAATACCCCCATTAACATTGGACACCAGTACATTAAATGACAATACCCCCATTAACATCGGACACCAGTACATTAAATGACAATACCCACATTAACATTGGACACCAGTACATTAAATGACAATACCCCCATTAACATCGGACACCAGTACATTAAATGACAATACCCACATTAACATTGGACACCAGTACATTAAATGACAATACCAGCATTGTATTCCAACGCCCAATATTTTTGGCAGTAAACTTTCTTTCATTTGTGTAATAGATAAAATTTAGTCAGTTACTAAACAGTTATTGAACACTAATTGTATTTTTAGTCCCAATATTATAAAAGGGCATTCATAACGATAGAATTCCATGCTTACCTTGCTTTGATTAACATTGGATACATATAAATATACTTCACATCATATATTTTCAGGAATGTAATATTTCTGGTACATTCGTGACTTAAAAAGTTCATAAAATTCTAAAAGATCGTCATAGAATATATATATATATATGACTTTTTAATGGCTAATTAAGTTTTTGTTTCTTAAATTTTTTAAAGAAATTAAGTTGTGTGGATGAGTTGACAGATTCATACCAGCATTCAGGATTAGTGTTGTTTACTGCCACATTAGGAAGAGAGACAAGCAGGATGCGCATGTGACCAAGTCCTTTTGTGATGCTGACTGCTAGATAGACCACCACCTCATCATCACCAAGCTCAACATCCACATACAGCCCAAAAGATGCCCACAGGAAAAGATGGCTCCTAATTGACTGAACATCATCAAACTGAAATGCACCAACACCAAACATTCTCTCATGGATGCCCTGGAAGAACGTCTGAAATCCACCCCTCTTGACAATCAGAATGTGGCATTCAGAGAGCTGGTCTACAGCACAGCTTTGGAAATCTTAGCACCCTCGACCAGAAAGCAATTGCAATGATATTAAACAGTTGCTGAATGAGAAACACCACCTCCTTCAAACCTACCTCAATAACCCCAAGTCCACCTCTAAGAAAGATGCGTACAACAACATACACAGAACTGTACAGCAAAAGCTCCGCCAGATGCAAGACACATGGCTGAGAAAAAAAGCTGATGAGATCCAGTGCTACACAGACCAGCATGGCATGAAGAACTTCTACAATGTCCTGAAAGAAGTATATGGACCTACATCCTCTGGATCATGCCCCCTTCTCAGCACAGATGGGAACATACTAATTACTGTCAAAGACAAGATTCTTTAACGATGGGCTGAACACTTTGACAGCGTTGTGAATCACCCTCCATCAGTAATGAAGCATTCAGTCATATCCCCCAATTACCCATCAACGAAGCACTGGATGACCCTCCAACCTTGCTGGAGACTCAGAAAACAATATGTCTGCACTCCAGTGGCCAAGCACCTGGTTCAGACTCCATACCAAATGAAGTCTACAAGGAAGGGGGCACAGTCTTGATAGAAAGGCTCCACCAACTGTTTTTACTGATGTGGCAGCAGGAGACGATCCCCCAGGATTTCAAAGATGCTTTTACAACCCACTGTATAAGCCCAATGGGAACCGCCAGGCCTGCGACAACTTCCAGGGTATATTCTTACTCTCAATTGCAGGAAAGATACTTGCCAGAAACCTACTGAACTGCCTCACTATGCACATTGACCAGGGACTACTGAAAGAAAGCCAATGCGGATTCCGAAAAGAATGTGGAACCATCAACATGGTGCTTGCTGCAAGGCAAGAGCAAAACACTGACCTTTTCTCCATCTATATTGACTTGACAAAGACCTTTGATACTGCCAGCAGAGAAGGCTTGTGGAAGGTAATGGCCAAGTACAGATGCCCAAGTAAATTTATATCCATGGTGCAGCATTTTTTCCATGATGGCATGCAGGCATGAGTCCAGGACAATCGAGAGACATCAGAGCCATTGCCAGTAACCAATGGTGGCAGGATTTTATGGCAAAGACACTGTTCAGTCTTTTGTTCTCCACCATGCTGACTAATGCTTTCAGAGATGGAGAGGTTGGAGTCTGCATCAGGTATCGTACTAATGGAAAACTATTTAATCCCAGGAGGCTTCAAGTGAAAACCAATGTAATGACAGACACCATCTGGGATTTTTTATTTGTCGATGACTTCGCCTTCAATGCTGGCACAGAAGCTGACATGCAATTCAGTGCTGACAGGTTCTCCAGCTCCTGCACAAGTTTTGATCTTACCATCAGTACCAAGAAGACTGAAGTCCTGCATCAGCCGGCCCCTGGAAAGCCCAATGTCGAGTCCAACAGCACCATCAACACCTAAAATTCAATGCAGTGAACCACTTCACCTATTTTGGCAGTGCACTGTCACAGAGCATCACTATTGACAATGAGGTGAACTTTACTTTGCTGAAGCCAGCGCAATTTTCGGCAGATTGTATGCCAACGCCAGGAAAAGAAGAGGCATTAGCATCCAGACCAAACTAAAGGTCTTCAGGGCAGTTGTGTTCCCCACACAACTTTACAGATGCAAAATGTGGATGGTGTTCCAATGCCATGCCAGGAAGCTGAACCATTTTCATACCAAACATCTCTGGGAAATTCTCAACATCAAGTGGCAGGACAAGGTTTCAGGCTATGAGATATGTAGCCAAGCAGGTCTCTGTAACATCCACACCATCCTGATGCAGTGCAAGCTACCCTGGATAGGACATGTTGTACACATGCCAGACCACCGGCTGCCAAAGAGATTCTTCTATGGTGAGCTACATCAATGACAGCAATCCCACAGAAGTCAGAATAAAAACTTCAAAGACAATCTTAAAGTTGCATTGAAAGCATAATATTGAAAGCATTGAAACATAATCCCTGATTCATGGGAGCAAACAGCAAGTGATCAAGTCACATGTTGTTCCTCTGTGCACAAAGGCTCAAAGTTGTGCGAATTTAGCAGGACAGCAGCAGCAGAGCTGAATAGGCATGCCAGAAAAGTACATGCCATCAACCCTCATGGAGATGTCAACACTCATCCCCTGTCCCTTATGCAAACAAACATTCTGTACAAGGGTTGACCTCATCAGCCACCTGTGCATGCACAGAACAGACCAGCCCCTCCAACCCTTGGGTGACTAGAGAGTTTTTTTTTGATTTGACGGACGAACAACATGTACACACACACATATATATATATATATATATATATATATATATATATATATATATATATATATATATATATATATATATATATATGATTATTCATACTTACTTATGTACCGGTACATATGTACATACATGCATGTATGCTTTATTCTTGTGTACATACATGTGTGTAACCTATCTCACTTGCTACCAACCTATCTACCTACAGTAATATTTTTACAAGAATTAAATTTATTAGGAAACTAGTCTTCAGTTGAGTAATTCATTCTTAATCATTGCTAGTTGGTAAGTAATTTGGTTCTACCATTCCTTCTTTTTCTTAATCATTTTGGTAAGTAATTTTGTGCAACCATTCCTTCTTTGCTTTAGATCATTGTTGACAAGGCATATTTTAAAATCAGGATGTGTACATATTGCTGAATTATTTGCTGTATTTAAAAAATTCCTTTCAGCAAAGTATGACTCTTTTGTAAAAATTTAGATTGTTTTAATGTTGACATAGGGTGTGTGCAAAGAGATTTTCAATTGCTTTGTTTGAATTTAAAAGTACTTTATTCTGGAAGTGTTTGTAATCTGATCTAGGTCAAATGGAATGTTGAAAGAAGATAGAATGCATTTTTGTAGCTAGTTTGCATACAATCCTGTTTGTTACTTAGTCAGCATTGATAGGATTTTTACCTTTAATAATGATAATAATAATAATAATAATAATAATAATAATAATAATGAAGACTTTATATAGTGCCTAATCTTTTGAGTTCTTTAAATCGGTATGTTCTAGTGTTGGTTTCTTCAGCATTGCTGTTGACTACCTATAATAATAATAATAATAATAATAATAATAATAATAATAATAATAATAATGAAGACTTTATTTAGAGAAGGTAACTCAATTAGTTACAGAACTAATCTACCTTGAGGTCTTCTATATGTTATGTACAATATATACCTTACCTTACAAGTCTAATATCGCTACGATGTCTGCAGTGAGGCAGTTTATATTGATGTCTAGCACTGGGGAATCATGCCGCAGACATGTAGCATGATGTCCCACCCAGTCACATCCTGACGCCAGGCCGACCAGTCCTAACATTAACCTCTTAATGCTGAGCACAAAGTGAGGCAGCTGGTAGTACCATTTTTATAAGTCTTTGGTATGACTCAACCGAAGATTGAACCCATGACTTCCTGCTTCCGCGGCAGATTCACTGACCACTGAGCCACTGGAGTGGTTGAAGAAGAACCCTGGAAGCTTCCTCAGAAAGAACCACTGACCCAAATGAAGCTACTGGCAAGCTTTTTCACATACCAACAGTGGCAGAATCAGATACCTGAACCCATGCAGACAGGTGAGATGGCAGTGATCCATAATGGAAAGTGCTTTAGACCACTCGGCTATATATATATAATTGTTGAGTCCAGCTTGTAGTTACACCGGCGTACATTGACATAATGTACCAGTAGGACTGGATCTATGCAATTTGTAAAGAATAATCAGTACATAGACCCTGATCTGTTGATATAATGACAGATCAGTGTCTGTGTTTGTAGTTAATCTTGACTTATGATTATACGTGGTATAATGTCATAGCTTATGTTATATGTTATAGCTTACACACACACACATACATACATACATACATACATACATACATACACACACACACACACACATACATACATACATACATACATACATACATACACACACACACACACACACACACACACACACACACACACACACACACACACACACACACACACACACACACACACACACACACACATCCATCCATCCATACATACATACATGCATGCATGCATACACACACTCACACACACACACACACACACGCACGCACGCGCGCACACACACACACACACACACACACACACACACACACACACACACACACACACACACACACACACACACACACACACATACATACATACATACATACATACATATAGATATACAGATGGACAGGCATATAAACATTTGTCTTTATTAAATTTGAATTAATTAGCTATGTTCATGAGTGACATTCTTTATTATTAAGAATGAAAGGGCATGAAATAGAGCTGCCCTTTACCTATGTATAGGTTTATGCAATAAAACCACTATGGCATTCTCCACACAAGGTTGGTAAATATAATGTCCTGTAGTGTTTACATTTGGTCTTTGAAAGAGATTAGATGCCAGGTTTGGCAGGCATTTGGCCCATTTCACTTTGGGCAAATATAAATATGGTTGTGGGTTCTTTTAAAGGAAGAATGCTACAAATTCCAGTTAATATTTAATGATGCATCTATATAAACAATGTTCCTAACATAATTCTGAATAAAATTCAATTATCAGGTTGTTTTCTATTTGAGTAGTCTTTCTTTCAGCAAGGCAATCTACAAGAACAGTGCAAATAATAGTATGAATGGAATTTTAATAGTAGAATGCTTTGGTATGGCCTAATCCCACAACATAATTATGGCCATACAGAATGTTCTGATATCTGAGATGGTATGAATTGACTGCAATAATCCAAAAACCAAGTTTAGTTTTGGGCACTATGTTATTATTTTCACAAACTTCCTTTGTCCCACCCATAACCAATATATCAGTTTTACATCTTTGACAGAGCTAAACATAAAAAGCTAAAACAAAGGTATGGTTTTTGAATTATTGTACAGGGTCTCCACTCATTTAACACATTAACCCCTGGAGGTTTTTGCTGTTTTCGCTGTGTGCTACTCAGACCGGTCTGCCGTAGATATGAGGTCATAAAGTCTAAAATCTGGACACAAATTCGGAATCCGACCATGGGCGATTTCTGGGTGAAAAAAAAACGGGTCCAAAAACTTCGGTTTTTCCCTCTGTATTTTGTAATGCAATTAAAATTCCAGATTATTTGCTATCATTGTAGAGCTACATCTGTCTACTTTT
Source organism: Unio delphinus (assembly GCA_029339505.1). Classification (NCBI taxonomy): domain Eukaryota; kingdom Metazoa; phylum Mollusca; class Bivalvia; order Unionida; family Unionidae; genus Unio; species Unio delphinus. The sequence goes on from JAQISU010000101.1 coordinate 2,621,160, forward strand.
CAATGATACCACCTACTTTAGTATATCATGTATGACCTTGACACTACAGACCATGGAAGTAGGCTACTACCTCATACCCCGTAAAGTCGTCACTAAGGGTTAATGTGTTAACAAGAATTTTAAAAAAAAAATAGAAAATTGTCTCGGAATGGCAAAATTTGTAATTCATGTTCAGTGTTGACACACAAGTGATTAAATGCGTGAGGAATATTCAAATTTTGTGGTATCATGAAATGCGACTGTTTAACACATTAACCCCTGGAGGTTTTTGCTGTTTTCGCATAAAATGCGAGTAGGAAACACATTTCGGGGACTATTTCTGAATACATTGTAATACATCGATTTCCAAACAATAATCCGTTAGACAAATGGTTACTAATGATACAGAAAATGTTTTTCATTGGTTAGTTTGCTGGCGCATGAGCAGAAGGGCAAAAATCTGACTTTTTTTAAGTTTTTAAAATTTTTTTTGCTTAATGGACCCATAATTTTCGTATGTAGAAGACTCTTTATTGAAAATGTCCACCTTATCCTACTTTTTGCACAGGTTCACCTGTCTGTGTGCGTCTCAGACCAGTCTGCTGTAGATATGAGGTCATAAAGTCTTAAATCTGGACACAAATTCAGAATCTGACCATGGGCGATTTCTGGGTGAGAAAAAAAACGGGTCCAAAAACTTCGGTTTTTCCCTCTGTATTTTGTAATGCAATTAAAATGTCCAGATTACTTGCTATCATTGCAGAGCTACATCTGTCTACATTTCAATGATACCACCCACTTTAGTGTATCATGTATGACCTTGACGCTACAGACCATGGAAGTAGGCTACTACCTCATACTCCGTAAAGTTGTCGCTAGGGGTTAATGTGTTAAATCTCAGTAGGTATTGAAGCATTTGAGACAGCTGACCATTTTCTCTAATGATGGGGGTTGTCCCGGGACCCCCCCAGTTTCTTGCCAGGCCAGTCGATCCCATTACACATTTTTGTTTTAGGACTTTTTTAATAGGTTTTATTATCTCTTTGATTTACATCAGTGCTGTACAACCTGTGGCCTGCAGGCTGATTTTAAATGTACCACCAGAGCTTGAGCAATTTTGTGTGCATTTATGTATAATAAAAAAAAAGCCATGGCCTACTTTTATAGTGTATCTCATTAACCAGGTAAACAATTGTGAATATTTTTTATAGTCGTTGCTTTTAAGTTTTCTGCTACGGTCCTCGGCTTCAATAAAAGAAAATTCAGTTGCCCATGGTGTCAAAAGGGTTAGACAGCACTGGTTGACATGTATCTATGAATAAAATGAATTTACCTTACAAGTCTCTTATTGATTTTATCTCAAGTAAAAACAATGTGGGATAACATCCTTATATGCATGTTAATTAATAATAATATCAATAAATAAATAATTAATGAAATTAATGAAAAGACTAAGTTTATAAATGCAAGTTTTATACTATTGGAAAATGTCAGGAACAGGGGTTGTACTGATTGGATATCCCGCTTAATTTTGGTTTTCATTATCTAGAGGTTGACAGCCCTCAAAGTTATTGCCCAGTTGGAGTAAATATAAGTGGAGAAACTTATATGTGAAATATATAGAGATCTGAACAAACAGACACGAGCCCCTGTACAGGTAAACAATCTAATCAATTACACAACAACTATGTGAAGCCATTACATTAGGAATATCTCTGCTTTTAGAACACAAAACTTTTTAAATTACAAAAGGAAAGCACAAATGGATTTTTAAAAAATAGCTAATCTCTTTACTGATAGATTTAGTTCATCATAGGATCTAGTGAACAATCAAAGTCAACATCTTGTACTCTGTGGTTCGCTTGACTTCCACTGTAGCTGTTCAGACCCCTGAATCTCAAGATGCAACTTTCAACAGTCTGTCTCAAGATACTTTTAGAATACCTCTCAGAATTTATATGTCTCAGGATTACGTCGCAGGATTACACATGTCAGGACCACATCTCTCAGGACTACATGTCTCAAGACTACATGTCTCAGAAGCTATTTTCTCCCTTAGTGTTCAATGTCCATCCAAATCAGTTCGTCGGTTTACTTCGACAACAGTTTTTATGAAGGAATTTCTTGCAAATTCTCTGGAGCCTACTCTGGTTTCTTATGCACTATTGCTTAGCTTGATTAAAATTCCCAATGAGGCAATATTAAGACCTAGGAAATTTTGTGTAGGGAAACACCCCTTAACTAGCATAACCAATCAGTCAAATCTCTCTGCTGCCTTTTCTCAGAAGAGCCAAAATTGGGGTCAGCTTGACATGGCAGTTTGATAGTTACAGAGTTTCTGCGATTTTTCAATTATGACAGCTTTGCATGCCATGAAAATAACATTTACTGTGCCCCTAACAGCCCATCTGGCTGCTGTCCAAACAGTTGCTTAATAAGGAATAGCATTCTCCCCTTGAAAGGACATCCCGAACATGGCAGTATGACAATTCATTGGCATCCATTCTCTAGAAATCCAATTAATAGTTCTCTGATCTCAACTAATATATTCTTGTTAGATCACCAGAAATTTGCACCTTCACAGAAATATTTTGAGAAACTACAGGCATGTACTGAATTCCTAAAGTCCTTCATATACATCCTTGTACATTAACTGACTTGTTTTTGCACCCAAGTTCAGCAACGAGGCATGGACTTGACATTTGTTACATAAGTAAATGATTTGGCTAACTTGGCATTATTAGTTCACTTTTGCCTTACATATATGCCATTACACTTGCTTGATTGAATTTTTAATTTTGCCAAGTATGTTATGCATGGGTAGTATTAATGACGGAAAAATGAGTAGTGAGAGTACATAGTAAAAGAATGGTATTGAAAATTTTAAAAATGAAGAACCCAGTAATTATCTGTGATTATTGCTTTATATTTGGATGCCATCTAGATCTGTATAAAAATAAAAAACAAAAAAGGAGTGCAATGGGAAAATAAATTCACTAACGTGTAAAATATTCAGCTGGCATAACTTTAAAGTTTGATCGAAGTCAAGAGTACACATGTTAATCTGGAGAGAAAAATATGTTTAAAATCTTTAATATTTCACTTTATGGAGATTAAATTACACTTAATTTACAAATTAGCATTTTAGCTCTGATATACTGAGTAGTAAACTCAACCAAATAACCACTCTTTAGCATTACTGACCCATTTCTGAAGAATTTCTACTTTCGGTTTCATTAATTGCATCATGTAACATGTGCTAAGAGACAGATTTTAATGTACAAATCTTTCAACCAGCTTATTCTTTTTGTAATGGGTTTACTGAAATTTTTCAGCACATTATAGACTATAATTCAATTTTCTGGGGCAAGCCTATGATTTTGTTGATAAATTTACATCTTTCAAATGGCTGAAAAAGTATCTTCAGATTTACAACCACATATCACCTTATAATAATGGGAGTCATCCTTCCAATTTCTTGCCAGGCCAGTCCATCACATTAAATACTTTTTTTAAAAACCTTTTTAAAACCTTTCTTTAAATGCATGGAAAGTAATAGAACGTTCTTTTATTATCTCAATGATTTTCATATGTCACTATGAAAAAATGACTTTACCATTACAGGTATCTTATTCTGCTTAACTAAAGTCCTTGGGGAAAGGTACTGTGCTTCCATTTCTCTGTATGAAATGACCAATAATGTGTTAATAATGCTGATAAAACCAGACTTGTGTTTGTATTTTAAACCACCTAACGTACACAAAGAGTGAAATCATTAGAATCTGAATGAGGTTACAGTATACAATAATCAGGTTTTGACCCTTATTGTTTGAATGATATACTTCATTTTTGTATATTCAAGGTCTTTTGTTTCTATTTTGTTGTCTTAAGTGACATTTTGGAGATTTGTACAGAAAATTGATTTAGTGAATTCTGTCTATGCAGAACACTATTGCCTTTGATTTAGTGAATTCTATCTATACAGAACATTGTTGCCTTTGATTTAGTGAATTCTGTCTATACAGACCACTGTCGCCTTTGATTTAGTGAACACTTGTCTGATACAGTTAACAAGAGCTAGTTGTTAGTTATCATTACTTAGGTGGCACCAACACAATTGTGTGTGTGTGTGTGTGTGTGTGAGTGTGTGTGGTCTAAACTCACTTTATTGAAATTAAATTACACTTCATTTACAAATTAACATCTTGGCTGTGGTATACTGGTTAGTGCACTCAGCCATGGAATCACATTTGGATCACAAAATAACTTGACGCATTTCTGAAGAATTTCTACTTTTGATTTCATTAATGACATCATGTGTTAAGAGATGTATTTTAACATTAAATGATTCAACCTGTTCTTTCTTGACATGAAATCCTCAAATTTTCCTTAGTTCTTTCATCGACTGATGAATCGTCATTACACCAAAGTTTGAGAGTAATACCTAAACATTCTTTGAAACAACATATCTGTGTTTGTATATCAACTACTGGACCTGTAGCAGTAATACCTCCTATAAATTTGCAAGGGTAGATAACTTAGTCTTCATTCTGTTTATGCATGTAAATGTCTCCCTCTTAGTTAGGGGTAGTTAATTGGATATAACTACATTATCTAAGGAATGACTTCCCTCTATTATGACCAAGTGTGAGTGAAACATGGAATATTAGCAGAGAACTGGGCAAGATTATTGGGAAGAATGCAATACAAGACAAAAAAGTAACAAATCTTACAAAGTAATACTGGTGATTTAAGTTCAACTTAAATGATATCAACAGGATTTAATAGCAGTGTCTAATGAGTGGTGAAAAGAACGCAATGTCCACTGATTGCATCACCTTCCCCTTGACTTTATTCCAACTATATCTATTTCTCCGGGTTTTCCTTTTCCGACTGCCTTGTCCTTTTACTTTGTAGATGTTACTGTATTCTTGTAACTTCTCCCCTTTTCTTTTTTTCGGACGCTGTCTTTGGACTGTCAATTCCCCTCTCCCTTGTAAAATGGTTTTTAATTATTCAAAAATTCCTATATGTTCCACTTTCTAGATGTATATAAAATTATGTTACTCAGAACACACTCCATTCAGACACTATGTAAAGTCTACCTACAGTAGAATCTTGCCATAAATTACCATGTGACCTCTATCAAGAATTTACCGTATGATACCTAATGTTTGTTTAATATTGCAAAAACTTCACAGATCCTTACTTATTTCCAGATAATTACAAAAGCAAATATAATAAGTAGATATCATTAACTAACAATAATCAGTATCGTCCTAACAGACAAAGGAAATAATTTCATATTTATTTTATATAATGCAATGAAGTAATGTTAACATTTGGATAGTATGTAATCAATTCTGCTAATGAACTGATAACTAAAATTAAAAGATAAATTACCTAGCAACTCAAACATCAACACATTTCCATGAAATAAATGATACATAATATGGAACCTAGTCATATCAAACAAATTTGCACACAGCAAGTAATTAAAAAAAAAATAGATTATTGCATGAAATTAAATATGCGTACCTTAACGCTGTTAACTTTAGAACTTGTGCATCCAGCACTAAATCATGTCTTTCTCACAAGACAGATACCAGGAACCTTCCTTGTTTAATGAGGAAAGCACTATTCTTTTTTTAGGCTTCCACACAGAGCCAACCTTCTGTCTCTCAGAGAATTTCAGACTAAAGAAATTCGACCAAGGTTGTCACTTTAAATGCCTTTTACTCCCAAGATTTAGGTTTTAATTTCACTTGGCCCATGACAAGCATTGACTTCTAAAAAACATTCCTAAGACAAACATTTGTTTTGTCAGTCAGAATCTCTGAACTACATTATATAACTTTTTCTTTTGAAGAATGACTATATGACACGGATCGGAAGTTCAACTATCTCTTTCTCAAACCCGTTTTTAGATTGTCCTATCAATTTCATTGAATCAGAACACTGGCCCCTTTGAAGTTTTAACACTGAAGAAATTAAGAATAAAGGTCGAAATGACCCTTCCAATACCCCCTGTTCCAAATATGAATAAATCTTTATGCTCAGCACATTCAACTTTAAGGTTTGCTGTTTTTTCAAAATTTGATACTTCACAATGCAAAACAGTTGTCTTTGATGCTGCGAATTATATATATATATATATATATATATATATATATATATATATATATATATATATGACACAGCTGTCTTTCATTCAGTAAATAAGTTGTCTTTGAATCACTTAATTCTGTCCATACAGAAAAACATTGTCTTTGATACAGGGAATTACAGAGGACTTGTGTGACCATGAAATGTTTCATAATTGGTGTCTTTTTTATATTGGTTAATATGTAAATTGAATTGAGGTAATGCTATGAAAAGAACTAGTGCAGTTGCATGTAGTTTAGCAGTGGATCATAGATTTTGTCCCATGATGAAGAGATGCAGTTGTTATGGATTTGATGCCATTTTTCAGCACATAATACATTGATTCCAGAATATTTGGTTGGGAAGAACTCTGGCAAACCCTGGGAAGACCACAGGACACTAGTGGCAAACTTTCTCCATGTTGATTGAGCCAGAGACTTGGGGCCATGTGGACAGAGTTAAGATGTCGGTGATCTGTAAAGGCCTTAGACCACTTGCTAACCCAGTGTCCCTGAAGATATGTCCATGATATGCAGGTGTCCATTAAAGGTCCTTTTATTATTTTAAATCGGTTTAAGGAAATATAAATAATTACAAACTCAGTTTTTAATATTGAGTTTTTAAATCTTACAATTGATGTCACTCTATGTTTGTGCCTTATACTATTTGATTCCAAAAATGTGAAATCAATTATTGATGGTTGACTACCTTTTTCAGTGATTTACTTGTATAATATAGATCCAACTGCACAATGCACTGGTCAGTCATGGTCTTTGATGCTTTGTATACTGATAACAGACAGCATTGACATACATGCCAACCATTACGCTTTTGGCATAATCATTACGCTTTTTCCCACTAAATTCCGCGTTACGCGTTAACGTTTATAGATTACGCTTTTTCGATATATCCATCTTGCAAAAAAAAAAATTTTTTTTCGTTTTTATTAGCATTACTTTATTTTTTACATACTGTTTTATTTTTAATTAAAAAATACCCCGCTTCTACATAACTACGATATACGAGTATACTTGTCCGTGGACTTTCCTAATATTCATGTTCTATTTATAGCAACTATCATGTTACTAAGATACTTTCAAACTTTCGACCTCATATTCTATTTATAGCGGCTTAGTGAGGAGAGAACAGACTGGTTTCTATTTTGTTTAAATCATTATGCACATACTCTTTGTTCTAATTTTGTATAGTGCAGAACCAGTCTAAAAGTTTTTTTGCGCTAAAAAGTATTAAAAAATTCTCAATGCGTTTATGAGTGCAAAAAATATCTCTTAAATAATTTCACAGATGGGTTAGAAAAAGTCAATAATAAACAAAGCAAAATGTAATCAATCCTCCAAACACGACGAGGGCATCATCACGTGACGTCTAATCGTTGGCGCTAAATGCCTTCAGATGTTAAGATGGATTCTAGTCTTTGTGTATGTTAGAGCACATTTTTTCCCCCCAAAATTTCGCAGATGGATCAGAAAAAAGCAAAACAACGAGTCCTCCAAAAATTCAAAGATGAATATATGAATGGCATAATACAGCGTTCCATTCTAGGACAGCATAATGCTCATTGCAGACTGCGGAAACGATTTTAGCATTGGTCATGGTGGTAAATTTGATGTGGAAAAACACGTGAAAACAAGGAAACACATCGAATTAGCTCGCCTTACGAACTCTAATACTAAGGTAACTTCTTATTTACCGAGGTTTTAATAGAACACGGACTACCATTAGCGGTAGCAGACGACGTTGGTCCCTTGTTGAAGCGGATGTTTCCTGATTCGAAAATTGCGGGAAAATATGCTTGTGCAAGAACAAAATCATCTCATATTGTTCGGTGCCTAGCAGAAGATACTTCACTTAAAATTGCAGAAGCAATGAAAATTGGGCCGTTTAGTATTGCCACAGACGGGAGTTGTGATTATGATGTTAAAAAGTTGTACCCAGTATGTGTTAGATACTTTGACAGTGAAAAAGGCAAAGTCATGAGTGTTCTTCTTTCTTTACCAGAATTAACAGTAGATTCCACTGGACAAAACATTTTTGATTTGCTTGACAATGTTTTGAAGAAACATGACATAAGTTGGCAGAACTGTATGGGGTTTGCAGCTGATAATGCATCAGTGATGACTGGAATTCATAAAGGAATTGCATCCTATATTTTGAAAATGTCTCCATCAGTGTTCATAACAGGTTGCCCCTGTCATTTGATGCACCTTGCTGCTGGTAAGGCTGCGGATAAATTAGAAGTAGATATTGGCCATTTATTAATAGATATCTACTATTATTTGGAGAAAAATAGTAAAAGGAAACAGGCTCTAAAGTTGTTACAAGATCAGTTTGATCTTGAAGACTATAAAGTTATAAAGCATGTGTGTACAAGATGGTTATCCCTTGGCAAATGTGTTAGCCATTTACTTGAGCTTTGGGATGCATTACAAGCATTCTTTCAAACTGAAAGTGAATCTGCACAGAGAAAACATGGTGGAAAAGTGAAGAAGAGTGGTACAAAAGCAGAATCTGTTATTGCAAGTCAGAAGAGAACAAGAGATGAAAGTATAGACAGACATACTAACAATAAAGAGATTGGTGTAGCAGAAAGAAAGAAATTTAAATCCATGGAATTTTAATTTGAGAGGCCTCTATCTATCCAGCTAGAGGGCCTCCAGGCTCAGACCATGACTGTGAAAGATAAATCTTTTGACATAAAATTTCATCAGCCATCTGGATCAGGTTCTTCAGAGTATGAATCTGTTAAAAAGCATACTGGATCTTCTCATACTTCCAAGGGCAAAACTAGCATGTGAGATGGTTTACAAAAAGCTTAATGATCCAGTTACAAAACTGTACTGCTTGTTTATGAAGAGTGCCGTTCCATTGTTTGATGCAGCAAATGTCTTGCAGAAAGAAGAACCATGCATTCATATTATGCACAAGATTCTGTCAAACCAGTTGTCAGATTTGCTAATAAGGTTTATTAAGCCAGAAATCATCGCATCAGCCAAACTTTTAACTGATATTGAATTTCATGACCATGCAAACCAGAAAGATAATGAAGATCTAGCTATTGGTGCAGAAGCAAGAGAATTCATAGAACACAATTCTACTCTTCCTGTGATTACATGCTCCATAAATTCCCATATGGAGATGAACTGCTTTTAAATGCTTCAGTTGCTTATGTAAATGAGAGACAGTCAAAAAGCTTCAAAAGTGTTAGATTCTTTGTCAAGAGATATCCCTTTCTATTGCCACCCTTGTCTAACTTGGATCATCTGGAAGAAGAATTCCTGAAGTATCAAGTTGGAATTCTACCTGACAATATACTTAATGCAGATAGAGTTGATGTGCAATGGCACCTTATTTCCCAGCTAAAAGACTCTATCACTGGAAGAAATAAATTTCCTCTTCTTTGTCAGGTTATGAAAGGAATATTGGTTCTTTACCATTCTAATGCTGACTGTGAGAGATTGTTCAGTGTTGTTAACAAAAATAAAACTGAATTCAGGTCCAGGCTAAGTAACCCAGTAATGAGTGCTCTACTGGTATGCAAAACATTCATGGCCTCAGCTGGTACAAAATGTTTTGAAATGCAACATGACAATCTGTTGCTTTCTAAAGCTAAAGTGCTACATATGAACACTTGAACCATTAATGAATGATAAAAGACGAGAAAAGCAAATAAATCATTGTTAATTGTAATTGTAGTATGTTATATGTGGATTACTCTTTTTCTGCTTGGTCACTGTGATCTATATTTCACTTATTTATGACTTGGGTCTTCTTGATTCAGGTCAGCTTTCAGCTGGTTGTATGGTTTGTTATCTTGCATCTTCCTGAATATGACAGATTTCTGAAAGCAACTTCTAGTGGCCTCAGTTTAGGCTTTTACTTGGGTGATATCTCTTTGTATTAACAAAAGTTTAAAGGCTTTTTGACCTGTAAATCCTGCCAGCTGTAGGGGGTTGAAGCTATAAGATCCTCTCCCCACCATTGATAATGTTGAGGTGTTGAGTCCTAGCAACAGAGACATCCAGTACTAGTATGAGGTATCTTGACACCACTTGACAAGGAGAAAGGCTGTGGTGTCTATAGGCTTTTGTTGTCATTGCGATCCGGGCATGGTGCTGAAGAGATAGACATAATGGAGTCACAGGTTTTGAGATGAAAAACAAACAGGAAATTCCATATTAAATATTTGTATTTAATATGGATTTATATATTTTTATGAGTATCTATTTTGCAAAGAAGAATTTTTTTCAATGCTTAAAAATATTGGAGAAAGGGTCTTTTTTTTCTCCTTAGCAAATTATTCTTTGTTTTGGTGGATTGGTAAAATGGTCCTTTTTCCTCACAGATTGAGTTTTGTTTTGGTGGGTTGGGGAAATTTGATCCTTTTTCCCCACATATTAAGTTTTGTTTTGGTGGGTTGGGGAAATGGTTCTTTTTCCCCACATATTAAGTTTTGTTTTGGTGGTTTGGGGAAATGGTTCTTTTTCCCCACAGATTGGGTTTATTTTGGTGGGTTGGGGAAATGGTTCTTTTCCCCACAGATTGAATTTTGTTTTGGTGGATTGGTGAAATAGTTCTTTTTCTCCACAGATTGAGTTTATTTTGGTGGTTTGGGGAAATGGTTCTTTTCCCCACAGATTGAGTTTTGTTTTGATGGAGAGTTTATTAGTTTCTGAAGTAGGTGGTTGGCTGCAGTTATTAAATTATATAGCCCATACAAATAATATATTCACAGTAAAGATGGGGGTTATATAGCGCTGTCATTGTCCCTCCATCATACTGTCACATTGTTTTATCCTAACCTGTTCTGTCAGAAATTTATTTAATATACAATTACTTGTAAAGGACTTGATAGTTTGAAATCAAAATTGATATGAAGCTTTAGATCAAAATGAGCTTAATCCAGTTTGATTTTCACATGCAAAAGGTTTTTACAGTGTCATGTTTAACTTCAATTTAGTTATGGTTCAAGTTGACGGAGTTGATATGAGGCTTTTCGTTACGACAACTTTAGTAATATTTGATTCTCATCATTTTATGTAGAAATGACCTATCTGACTGCCTTTTTTCTCCAACGTTTTACCTCTACTGGTCATTGTCCATTAGAGCTTAATGGATGGTCAGATGTCCATTGATCCATTTGTTACACGTCCTAAACTTCTTAGAGGATTGCCTTTAAACTTCACTCACACATTAACCACAGTCTAGTTGGTCCAAAATAAACATGATGCAGCTTGGGGCACCCCGTCAAAAGAGCACACAACAAAAGAACGCAGACATAAGAGCACCGACATAAGAGTGCAGACATAAGAGCGCACTAATTTGCCGACAAAAGAGCGCTGACATAAGAGCGCACTAATTTGCCGACAAAAGAGCGCAGACATAAGAGCGCACTAATTTGCCGACAAAAGATCGCCGACATAAGAGCGCAAACTAAAGATCGGAAAAAAATATTTTAAAAAATAGAAACAAGAAAATTAACTCAGATCAGACGACATCGTTTGATGGTAACTCTTTTTTTGCTTCATTAAAAACAAGTATTGGTGAATTTTTTTTATTCAAAACGCAATCTAATAACACATAAATAGATTCTACATGTTAGGCCTATAGTTAGAATATAAACTGAAATGAAATGTCTCAAAATGAGTGGCAGTTCAGTCTATAAAAGTTTTCTTTATAGTTGCATTTATATTTCTAAGTTGTGGGCTATACCTCGTAGGTAGTCCATCAATGAAACATTAGCATAGGTTGGAACAATCGCCTGCAATCTTCGGTTCAGCTGAACATATTTTTTCTTTGAAGCTTCTGGTTGATTAACTCCAGCTAGATGACATTCCAGTTCGATTTCGATGTGATCTTGTTCCAGACGAAAATGGTTGATCAATTTATAAACGGAAGGATGATTGCAATGCACAATTATTAGCCTTAGCGATCATAAATTAGAGTTCCTTTCTAACCCTGCCATATTCGTTTTTCGTACCTCAGGTATTTGTTTAAGTGCGCCCAATTGTCTGCGCTCTTTTGTCGTGCGCTCTTTTGACGGGTCACCGCAGCTTGGACATCCAATATGGCACTGCATTGGCCATCTTGAAAATTTTTTTACTGTTAATCCTCCAGAATGGATTATCCTATCAACACAGGCTTTTCACTTTAAGACTTATGATGTCTAGTTGGTCCTAAATGCAAATGGTGCCATTATCTAATGAACACCACAGCAGACATTTTTGAAAATCTTGTTGTTGATACTCTGCTTTCAATCTAAGATATCTTATGATGTCAAATGAAATTGGTGATGATCTGAAATTCAGTATGTGTACAGTTAATTTGAAAATCTTGTTATTAATAAAAAATTTCAAATGGTTTCAACACTAAACAGATAAAAGGAAGAAATGGCCCTATCTTGAACTCATGGAAATTGTTTTCACCCAGTAGTGCCTCATTTCCAAGTGTATCAAGAATGTGGGTAGTGTTATAAAATAATGTCACAAGTCATTATTGTTTGCGGTAAGTGAACAATTATCCTATGTGGCAAATAATATAGAATAGATAATATAGAATAGATAATTACAATACACTGAAGTTATTGTTAAATGTTTTATGATGAAATAGGTTCAGCGTTTGAAAGACATTATGCAGGATATTACAGCTTTTTACCACGTACTTGATGACTCATAAATGCATCGAAATTCACGATAATGTACATCTGAATGCTACACTTCTACATACTAGGGTGTTTGGTAATTGTACTCAGCGCCATCCTTCAAACTTTATCCCATATTTGTAGGAATGAAATCCCTTTATGAGGGCAGTTTAATAAAGAATAGAGAGACACTCTTCCACAAATATTGTCAATTGTGTCAGGTTGAAGGCTATAAACCTACCATTATGAATACTGTATGTGCCAATGTGTTGGTGCATACCACATGCTGGATTTGGATTTATTGCCAACTAATGAATGAACAAATTATGACTTTTAAAAATAAAATGTATTTGATGTCTTCATATTTTTATATACAAAAAGGAATATTATTAAAGCAAAGTTTGTTGCTCACATGCACATCCATAGTATTTGAAAATGTAAACATGAAACGTGATAATAAAACTAGGTGTGGTAATGCCAGACTTTTTTTTAGTGTTTAAATTTGACAAGTTGAGAATCATGTTTCCAGGTAACTGGTATGAGATCTGAAGTATGTAATTAAGTGTAAATGATTCAATGGGATGTACTTGCAAATAATATTACAATGCAACCAAATTTAGAGCTGATCTGTTTACATCCATTTTGATTAAGAATTTTAAAGAATGGGGTTTTCTGGAAATAAGAAAGTAGGTGGAATGCAAAGTGATTTATTTGTATATGTCATTAGATTGTAAGGCTGTGTTCAGATCAGGAACATATTTCACTTTCTCGCAGGCCATTTTGGTGACCTTGGTTGTGTAATGTGATAACATTTTTCCAAACAAAGTGCAACCATTAGGTTTGCCCTGTATTCAGCAGATGCAAGATGGCATATACTGGGGTGGTAGGTGGGTGGGTAGGGAGGTTTGTCAAATGGAGTGGGGTACTGGGGTGGTATGGGGGTAGGGGGGTTGTCAAATGGAGTGGGGTACTGGGGTGATAGGTGTGTATGGAGGTTGTCAATGGAGTGAGATACATGTACCAGCGAAGATGTAAAAACAAAAACAGTTGTGCAAATTGAATGTTCTTTCTTCATTATAAATAGTCTTAAGATAAGATAAGAATTCTTTATTTCAAAGTTCATAATTTCAGCATATTAAAATGAAAGCACATAAATTGATAGCAAGCATCACAAATTCTCGTCACCATAATTGGTAACAGTTCATTCATAACCTATCACAAATTCCATACACTATAATTAATGTGCATAGCCTATCACAAATTCCCTACAATATAATTAATGTGCATAACCTATCACAAATTCCCTACAATATAATTAATGTTCATGCATAACCTATCAGAAATTCCATACACTATAATTAATGTGCATAACCTATCAGAAATTCCATACACTATAATTAATGTGCATAACCTATCAGAAATTCCATACACTATAATTAATGTGCATAACCTGTCACAAATTCCATACACTATAATTAATGTGCATAACCTATCAGAAATTCCATACACTATAATTAATGTGCATAACCTATCAGAAATTCTCTACACTATAATTAATGTGCATAACCTATGCATAACCTATCAGAAATTCCCTACACTATAATTAATGTGCATAACCTATCAGAAATTCCAAACACTATAATTAATGTGCATAACCTATCAGAAATTTTCTACACTATAATTAATGTGCATAACCTATCAGAAATTCCAAACACTATAATTAATGTGCATAACCTGTCACAAATTCCATACACTATAATTAATGTGCATAACCTATCAGAAATTCCATACACTATAATTAATGTGCATAACCTATCAGAAATTCCATACACTATAATTAATGTGCATAACCTATCAGAAATTCCCTACACTATAATTAATGTGCATAACCTATCAGAAATTCCAAACACTATAATTAATGTGCATAACCTGTCAGAAATTCCATACACTATAATTAATGTGCATAACCTATCAGAAATTCCATACACTATAATTAATGTGCATAACCTATCAGAAATTCCCTACACTATAATTAATGTGCATAACCTATCAGAAATTCCAAACACTATAATTAATGTGCATAACCTGTCAGAAATTCCATACACTATAATTAATGTGCATAACCTATCAGAAATTCCATACACTATAATTAATGTGCATAACCTGTCAGAAATTCCCTACACTATAATTAATGTGCATAACCTATCAGACATTCTCTACACTATAATTAATGTGCATAACCTATCAGAAATTCCATACACTATAATTAATGTGCATAACCTATCAGAAATTCCAAACACTATAATTAATGTGCATAACCTATCAGAAATTCCCTACACTATAATTAATGTGCATAACCTATCAGAAATTCCATACACTATAATTAATGTGCATAACCTATCAGAAATTCCATACACTATAATTAATGTGCATAACCTGTCAGAAATTCCCTACACTATAATTAATGTGCATAACCTATCAGAAATTCCCTACACTATAATTAATGTGCATAACCTATCAGAAATTCCCTACACTATAATTAATGTGCATAACCTATCAGAAATTCCCTACACTATAATTAATGTGCATAACCTATCAGAAATTCCAAACACTATAATTAATGTGCATAACCTGTCACAAATTCCATACACTATAATTCATGTGCATAACCTATCAGAAATTCCATACACTATAATTAATGTGCATAACCTAGCAGAAATTCCATACACTATAATTAATGTGCATAACCTATCAGAAATTCCCTACACTATAATTAATGTGCATAACCTATCAGAAATTCCAAACACTATAATTAATGTGCATAACCTGTCAGAAATTCCATACAATATAATTAATGTGCATAACCTATCAGAAATTCCATACACTATAATTAATGTGCATAACCTATCAGAAATTCCATACACTATAATTAATGTGCATAACCTATCAGAAATTCCAAACACTATAATTAATGTGCATAGCCTATCAAAAATTCTCAACACTATAATTAATGTGCATAACCTGTCACAAATTCCATACACTATAATTAATGTGCATAACCTGTCAGAAATTCCAAACACTATAATTAATGTGCATAGCCTATCAAAAATTCCCTACACTATAATTAATGTGCATAACCTATCAGAAATTCCAAACACTATAATTAATGTGCATAGCCTATCAAAAATTCCCTACACTATAATTAATGTGCATAACCTATCAGAAATTCCAAACACTATAATTAATGTGCATAGCCTATCAAAAATTCCCTACACTATAATTAATGTGCATAGCCTATCAAAAATTCCCTACACTATAATTAATGTGCATAACGTATCAGAAATTCCCTACACTATAATTAATGTGCATAACCTATCAGAAATTCCCTACACTATAATTAATGTGCATAACCTATCAAAAATTCCATACACTATAATTAATGTGCATAACCTATCAGAAATTCCAAACACTATAATTAATGTGCATAACCTATCAGAAATTCCCTACACTATAATTAATGTGCATAACCTATCAGAAATTCCATACACTATAATTAATGTGCATAACCTATCAGAAATTCTAAACACTATAATTAATGTGCATAACCTATCAGAAATTCCCTACACTATAATTAATGTGCATAACCTATCAGAAATTCCAAACACTATAATTAATGTGCATAACCTATCAGAAATTCTCTACACTATAATTAATGTGCATAACTTATCTGAAATTCTCTACACTATAATTAATGTGCATAACCTATCAGAAATTCCATATACTATAATTAATGTGCATAACCTATCAGAAATTCCAAACACTATAATTAATGTGCATAACCTGTCACAAATTCCATACACTATAATTAATGTGCATAACCTATCAGAAATTCCAAACACTATAATTAATGTGCATAACCTATCAGAAATTCCCTACACTATAATTAATGTGCATAACCTGTCACAAATTCCCTACACTATAATTAATGTGCATAACCTATCAGAAATTCCAAACACTATAATTAATGTGCATAACCTATCAGAAATTCTCTACACTATAATTAATGTGCATAACCTATCAGAAATTCCAAACACTATAATTAATGTGCATAACCTATCAGAAATTCCCTACACTATAATTAATGTGCATAACCTATCAGAAATTCCCTACACTATAATTAATGTGCATAACCTATCAGAAATTCCAAACACTATAATTAATGTGCATAACCTATCAGAAATTCCCTACACTATAATTAATGTGCATAACCTATCAGAAATTCCAAACACTATAATTAATGTACATAACCTATCAGAAATTCCCTACACTATAATTAATGTGCATAACCTATCAGAAATTCTCTACACTATAATTAATGTGCATAACCTATCAGAAATTCCAAACACTATAATTAATATGCATAACCTGTCACAAATTCCATACACTATAATTAATGTGCATAACCTATCAGAAATTCCAAACACTATAATTAATGTGCATAACCTGTCACAAATTCCCTACACTATAATTAATGTGCATAACCTATCAGAAATTCCCTACACTATAATTAATGTGCATAACCTATCAGAAATTCCAAACACTATAATTAATGTGCATAACCTATCACAAATTCCCTGCACTATAATTAATGTGCATAACCTATCAGAAATTCCAAACACTATAATTAATGTGCATAACCTGTCACAAATTCCATACACTATAATTAATGTGCATAACCTATCAGAAATTCCAAACACTATAATTAATGTGCATAACCTGTCACAAATTCCCTACACTATAATTAATGTGCATAACCTATCAGAAATTCCCTACACTATAATTAATGTGCATAACCTATCAGAAATTCCCTACACTATAATTAATGTGCATAACCTGTCACAAATTCCCTACACTATAATTAATGTGCATAAGTGGGGTGGGAAAACATGTACTGGTCAGCTATAAAGTTTTACAGATTTAGGCTAGAACATGTGTCGACGTGAAATCCAGGGGTGGGGGTGGGAGAGTTCCCTCCACCCACCCCAGTGTGCAGATGCCCATGATGTATTGTGAAAAAGCACATGCCAGGCATGCAAGACATGGTGGCAGTAACATGCTTTTCTGGCTAGAGAAAGACCAGGAGCATGGTTTAGATCACAAATTGAAATTGATGAAACAGATCCTAATAAATGCAGCACTGTTAATTGTTATGATGTATGAATGGAATTGCCAGGAAGACTACACATATTTAAAAATAGAATTATTCTTCTTCAACCTCAGTGATAGTGCATTTGACATATCAGATGATCAAGATAAAAACTTGAGGTGTCATACTAACGCTAAATATCTTTTCACCTGTTCACACTTGACAGTTAACCCTCAATCATATAATTAAGACAGGTAAAATGTAACTGGAGAATGATTTCATTAGCAATTAATGAATGATAAATCAAATCCAGATTTTATACCTTAGAAATCTGTCTCCCACACTGCTAATTATGGTACAATTTCAATGACACTTGTGTAATAATAAGTTTTTTTTTGATAATTATGGACCTTCTGCAGTTTGAAAAAAGAAAGAATTACTTTGAACACAACTCTAAAGATCAGTTGTGAATGGTAAGATAATATTTAGGTGCAAACTAAAGTTTAATTATTCTTGGAGAATTTTTAAAAAATGAAATTGTCAAAAACCAACACCAAACTAGGGATTTTCACTAAAAGACTTCTTATGATGCCTAGTTGTCATAAATCAAAATGGTGCCAGTCTAATGTACGTTATGGCCACCACAGTGGCCATTTTGAAAATATTATTATAGCTACTCACCATAGGATATTGATCATAATTGAAAATAGTGCTGATTTGAAATCCAATATGACCATCATGGCATGCAGCTTGAAAATATTGTATACTCTGATTGAAAGGTCATTGTACCAATATTGGCACTACAAGACTTCTCATGGTCTTTAATAAAAATGGTCTTAAATTCAGTATAGCCATTGTGGTACCATCCTTATATTAACTTGGAGTTTTTGCTAAAAGACTTCTTGTGATTTATATTTGCCACTAAATAAAATGCTGGCATCATTAAAAACATTTAATCACAAATATACTTAAACAGAAAGTCATATTGACCTAAGGATTAAATCAGCAGGCTTATTTTGATGTCTAGTCAGTGTTGATCTGATGTCCAATATATCACCACTGCAGCCATCTTGAAATTCCTCTTGTTGCTGCTCATCCTAATTGGAAAGTCTATTTAATCCTCACAATATAGATGGCTATATCAACATCGGGTTATCACTAGTTCATCATGACCAAGATGGCTATATCAACATCGGGTTATCACTACCGGGTAGTTCATCATGACCATAATGGCTATAACAACATTGGGTTATCACTAGTTCATCATGACCATGGTGCCAGTTCTACATCCAATGTGACTGTCACAATGACAGATATAAAAATCTTGTCTTTACTTCCTCTAAATGGATGACAGAGGGTTTAAACTAAGCCCAAAATGAAAATATCACATGTACATCCAATATGGCTGCTATGACGACTGTCTTAAAAGTCTCGTTTTCACTACTCTCTTGAATAGATAATCTTTATGACATGGGGTTTTCACCAAAATACGTCTAACGATGCGTACTTTATCCTAAATTAAAACGATGCCATTCTGACAAGAAATATGTGAACCACAGCAGCTAGTTGCTGTCCAGTTGATTGTCAAGTCAAACACTGATTGTAAGATCAAAAGTCTTGACTTGAGTTGTTGGCAGTACTGGTTTGTAAGCAAGATAGCACAAACAAGTCTGAATAGATTTGTATTATTTAATCCAGTATTTAATTATATATCTCAGAATAAATTTATATTATCTATCCCAGTCATTAGTTATATCTCCAAATAATACTAATACCACTTTATTCTGTTTCTTCAGAAAATTAATACTTAAACATTAATTCAAACTTAGCATGTGGTGATAGTGTAGCATTGTCTGAGGCAGATTCACTAGCTTCCACCACAATAAGAGTAGTGCTGTGGAATGGTCACTAGTATTCGTATAAGCAGTTCCACACATTGGTAAAGTTTTTATCAAATTCTAACTAAAATCGCAATTTTCAAAATTCACATAATCAAAATTAAACATGAGCAACCACTGTGGGTTTTTAAGACTTAGCTACTCAAGCTGCATTAACCTGTAACAGATGTGGTTTACTTCACATGTTTTCCACTGTATTCAGTGATGTTATACCCTTTAATATTACTATACACATAATTATATATTATGAAGCACACCTTTACACAAGAAGGTGATGGCTTATTTCTCGTTCTATAGGTAATGACAGCTATTACACAGGTACAGCTTGAGATCTTTATGTAATCCTTTCACATCCTGGCTGCAATTAATGTCACTTCAAAATAGAAATTTAACCTGAAATATTGTGCACAAGCTCACAGTAAATCAGTTGTATATTTATCATGTTTTCTGTTTGACAATGCATCATGTATTTGCCATATACACTTGTTTCTAATTGACAATACCAGTCATATAATTGTACTGCCCCAGTGGCCTAGGTGTAACTGACAATACCATCATATAAATGTACTGCCCCAGTGGCCTAGGTGTAACTGACAATACCAGTCATATAATTGGACTGCCCCAGTGGCCTAGGTGTAACTGACAATACGAGTCATATAATTGGACTGCCCCAGTGGCCTAGGTGTAACTGACAATACCATCATATAAATGTACTGCCCCAGTGGCCTAGGTGTAACTGACAATACCAGTCATATAATTGGACTGCCCCAGTGGCCTAGGTGTAACTGACAAGACCAGTCATATCATTTGACCTGCCCCGGTGGCCTAAGTATAACTGACAATACCAGTGCTCTTCAGATTCTATTGACTAATTTGAATACTTTGATAACAGTAAACGAGACTTTAATATTCTGATCTAACTTGGTGAAACTTGCAAAGATAATTTGAGCCTCAAATTACTTAATTAAACACAATGCAATATGATGTACAAATGTCTTATTAAACACAATGCAGTATGATGTACAAATGTCTTATTAAACACAATGCAGTATGATGTACAAATGTCTTATTAAACACCATGCAGTATGATGTACAAAAGTCTTATTAAACACCATGCAGTATGATGTACAAATGTCTTATTAAACACAATACAGTATGATGTACAAAAGTCTTATTAAACACCATGCAGTATGATGTACAAATGTCTTATTAAACACAATACAGTATGATGTACAAGTCTTATTAAACACCATGCAGTATGATGTACAAATGTCTTATTAAACACCATACAGTATGATGTACAAAAGTCTTATTAAACACAATGCAGTATGATGTACAAATGTCTTATTAAACACCATGCAGTATGATGTACAAATGTCTTATTAAACACAATACAGTATGATGTACAAGTCTTATTAAACACCATGCAGTATGATGTACAAATGTCTTATTAAACACAATGCAGTATGATGTACAAATGTCTTATTAAACACAATGCAGTATGATGTACAAATGTCTTATTAAACACCATGCAGTATGATGTACAAAAGTCTTATTAAACACCATGCAGTATGATGTACAAATGTCTTATTAAACACAATACAGTATGATGTACAAGTCTTATTAAACACAATGCAGTATGATGTACAAATGTCTTATCAAACACCATGCAGTATGATGTACAAAAGTCTTATTAAACACCATGCAGTATGATGTACAAATGTCTTATTAAACACAATACAGTATGATGTACAAGTCTTATTAAACACCATGCAGTATGATGTACAAAAGTCTTATTAAACACAATGCAGTATGATGTACAAATGTCTTATTAAACACCATGCAGTATGATGTACAAAAGTCTTATTAAACACCATGCAGTATGATGTACAAAAGTCTTATTAAACACCATGCAGTATGATGTACAAATGTCTTATTAAACACCATACAGTATGATGTACAAAAGTATTATTAAACACCATGCAGTATGATGTACAAAAGTCTTATTAAACACCATGCAGTATGATGTACAAATGTCTTATTAAACACCATGCAGTATGATGTACAAATATGATGTAGGCTGAGAAAGATAATTATATCATTTTGATGCACACCATTTCACATAATTTGACATACATGCAAACTAATTGGATATAAAAGGTAACAGAATAAATACATAATACTTTTTAATAAATTGAAGACATTTATTTTACAACTTGATAATAAACCAGATTTTGTTCAAATAGATCTCCCCACCATGATTATAATTTTGAAAGCATACCTTTATATGAGTTGACTACATGTCTCAAAGGTAATAAGTGCTATTTTACAGGTAATTCATTGATCTTTCAGATAATCCTTTCAACTATCACCTGTAATCAATGCCTTTTCAAACCTGAAATTTACGAAAACCATATACATGGTACAATATGTTATAGATGGATTTTCATTATTTTATTAGTGTTAGATAATTTTGTACAGTATTTTATTAGTGTTAGATAATTTTGTACAGTTTTTTATATTAGTGTTAGATAATTTTGTACAGTTTTTTTTTATTAGTGTTAGAAAACTTTGTACAGTTTTTTTGTATATTTGTTTTTTAATCCCACAAAGCTGGGTATTATTGACTACATAATCATTTGCAAAAGGTGAGGGATATGTGTGTGTGTGATTAGGATTTTTAACATAACTAAGCTGGCATCCATTATGTGTGTGTGTGATTAGGATTTTTAACATAACCTGAGGCTGGCATCCATTATGTGTGTGTATGATTAGGATTTTTAACATAGCCAAGCTGGCATCCATTATATGTGTGTGATTAGGATTTTCAACATAGCCAAGCTGGAAATATGCTAATGTGCCTGTGAGTTGGATTGTAATGGCCAAGTCTTTTGATGTTTCAAATAATCCAAAAATATTCTGGTCTAAATTCACTACAATTCCATATTTATGTCTCAGAGTAATATAGATGAGCACTTTTAATTTCCAATGAATAATAATTTGAATAAATAAGACTGATTCCACTTAAGAACAAACAAAATCATATTAAAATTAAGACACAATAATAGATCCTGGACATGGGTCAGCATTCTTTGTAAAAGATTAAAAGTTGTCTACAAGTTTAGGAAATTCAAATTAATCATATCATGTCCTTGGTCTAGACCTATATGTTTACCTCAAGGTGCTTCTAAAATTGGTTCCCAGTTTAGTAATAAGTTCACATAAAAAAGAAAGACATTAAAGATGTTGCAAAAAGTTTGCAAGTTACAATGTACTTGGTAAAAAGTCTGTAATTGATTTTTGAACACAGTTGCAGCAGCTAATTTGGTGGACATTAGTCTGCAGGTTATAAAATCTGTCATATGATTCATATTCATAATTTTGCTTCCAGAATCGCTCAAATAGTCTCAAGAGTTTAATACAGTAGCAATAGTTTGGCGGTGAAACAGACAAATCGTTAGTAGACTCCTGGTAGACTCCTTCACATCCTCTGGATCTGAATCCTTTTCTTCTTGCATGACATTTGAACAGATATCGGCATCTGTTTTGTGTTTATCCACCGACACATCGCAATTGAATTATCCAATGCCACCTTGAATGCAGAAGGTTGTGGGTTCAAACCCCAGCTGAGTCATACGAAAGACTTATAAAAATGGTATATTAACAGCTGCCTCACTATGCGCTTAGCATTAAGAGATTAGTGTTTGGACTGGTCGGTCGTGTGTCAGGATAATGTGACTGTGTGGGGCATCATGCTACATGTCCATGGCATAAAACCCCATTTCAAGACATCACTATAAACTGCCACATGTAACAAATCATAGCGATATGATTTAAAAATTGTTAGAGCTACATTAAAAATCCAAATCACAAACACACACAGACATTTAATTTGTAAATCTTGTTTCACTGAAGAATATCATTGATGGATTCAACACGTGAAAAAAAAAATTAAGAAATCTTGAACTATTTTCATTAGTAGAGCAATTACATGATCCAACTCCTCGATTTGATAAACCATCTCTGTATGGGAATACTGTACAAGTCCAGTTACAAACTGCATAAACCACAATAAACCATCTCTGTTTGGGAATACTGTACGAGTCCATTTACAAACTGTATAAACCACAATAAACCATCTCTGTATGGGAATACTGTACAAGTCCAGTTACAAACTGCATAAACCACAATATGCCATCTCATAATGCACTAACAGGTATTGGTCTGTTGTAATCAATAGATTTACTGGATCATTATGGGATGGACTAGACATGTATGTATGGTACATACATGTGGCTAGAGAGGTTGTACTACTTCTGTCAAAGATGAAAAGCCATAGGTATACAATGGATGGTAATGACATGCAAATGGATCATTTGGTCATGAAGGTGGAGGAAGTGATTGGAGTGATTTGACTGCACAGGGAATTGACCTATGCCACTTGTCAATCATGCTGATCAATTAACCATTCAGCAAATGTAAATTAGACACATCCAGGCATTGCTTGCTTCTACCATTTTCCAGAGACAAGCTGCTTGTGGCAATATTGAATTGATTATGATAAGTGTTTACAAATTTTGCAATGATTGTTAATTTCTCCATTGAAAAGAATGAAAAGAAGTCAGTGGGAGCCTCATAATTCTGATAGTCAATATTCGGATCACCTAAATGGAAGAATTAGATTTATTACTTTCCCAAAAAATAGACAAAACTTTGATTGATAAAGACTTTTTTGTGGTCAGCTGAATATGGATACAATTGATGGCAATTACAGCATGATTGTTTGCATAAAGGTATGTAGAAAGCACTTCCTGTGGCCAGCTTAAAGAAGAAAGAAAAGAAATTGAAAAATATATGTAAAAATTAACATTTCTAGACTTTGGGTGGAGAACCCTGTAATTTGTGGGTTTTGATGAATTTTTTTTTTCTTGCAAAGGATGGACTGAACCCCAGACTGCATTATTTTAAAGTTTGATTATCCCAAAAATAATAATTTATTGTCTCGATCTTTCAAACACTTGACTAAAGTTTACATTCTCATGTGGCTGAAGGAGGGGGGACATAGAGACATGTAATAATAAGAAATACCAAAACAATGATTTCAGATAAATATTGGCTGATATATTAAGCACGCATTTACATATTTACATTAACATACATCAATGATCAAAATTCTGTCTGACAAACACATAATAACCTTAAAATTTGTATGTACAACAGTATACTTATAAACAGTAATCATTTTTGTTATTAATTTTTTTATTACTTTACTTCCAAGGCAGCATACAAACAAGCCAGATAAAATATATAACGATAAGATTATTTACTAAATACTTTATTATCTTTTGTAGTGAATTCCCGTTTTCATGAATAAGTTCTCAAGCAGCTTTGAAATGGATTTTTATTGTTTACTGAAATAAAACACATACCAGTAGTTTATTACTATACAAACATAATAATAATAATAATAATAATAATAACAACAACAACAACAATAATAACAACAACAACAACAACAATAATAATAATAATAATAATGAGGACTTTTTATAGCGCCTAATCTTTAGAAGCTCTAAGCGCTTTACACCATCTATAATGATATGACTACACTACAGAAAAACAAAGACAAAAACCATGAAATTGGAAAACATAAAAACATGCTGAAAACATGAGATACAAAACATTTTTAGGTCTCTAAGTTTGATTCTGCAGTCGAAAAAGATGAGTTTTTAAGAGCACTCTTAAAAAGGGACCACTATGTCTTTGTGTCTAATTTCAATGGGCAATTCGTTCCACGTCGCCGGGCCCTGATATGCAAAAGAACATTGTCGATATGACTTTGTTTTCATTGTGGGAACAATGAGTATACGATTGTCAGAAGAAGAGTGTAAGTATCTAGCTGGTGTATACACATAACAAACATGAACTACAAATATAAATATTGTCCACTGCTGTATAATTTATGTAACTTTGTAATTTTACATTTTCAAGAATATTACAATCATTTTTAATAAACATGTCACTCAAACTGAAACATATTTCTGTATGTTTGTCGGAGGTTAACAGGTTATAATGTCACATGATTGGTAGGAGGAGTGATCTATCATCTGTCGTAAGGTCAATTGTTTATTTGCCCTTCAATGTGACATAAAAAGCTGTATAGTGCCAACCCAGTGAGGGTGCCCTGAGTGGCCGAGTGGTCTAAAGCACTCTCTATTATGGATCACTGCCATCTCACCTCTGTCTGCGTGGGTTCGAGTCTCAGATTTGGCTAATGTGGGTATGTGAGAAAGCCTGCCAGTAGTTTCTCGTGGGTCGGTGGTTCTTTCCGGGTGTTTTCCTTGGTTTTTCCTCCACCATTAATACAGGCTGCCATGTATAGCCTATTGTGTGCTGAAAAATGGCATTAAACCCAACAACAACCACCAACCCAGTTAGTAAATTGCCTTGCTTAGAGACACTCTACAGCAGCGAGCATTGAGCTGATCTTAGAAGGAACTGTTTCTGACTTGTGGCTTGCATGTCCCATGCAGAACAATTGATACACCCTGACTACACACAGGGAATTAAATAAGTATCAGATGGTTTTATGCTGTACAGATTAAGGTTTATAAAATGAAATAGTATTGGTGATGATTTAGTTTACATGGCCTTGGTGGATGTAACATGTGCCAAAAACACACCTTTGCATAGGTAGGTAGTGACATGATTACATGCTCCACAGTTAATAACTGCTATTATACAGGTAGAACCACAGATCTGCTCTGTAATCCTTTCACCTGTTACCTGTAATCAAGGCCACTTCAAACCCCACCCCACCCCAACCATCTCAAGAAGACTTTGACTGTTAAATGATAGTCTTCAGACAGCATGAGGTTTCCCTTCATTGAGCACTTCAAGGGGAATTTTACAATTGAATTAAGTTTATCTAAAGTATAGATAATAGTGGCTATTGATGACAGTGATAAGAAACTGGAAAGAGGGTTAATTATGTAATGTCAAAAATCTGATGCCTTACAATTGGGGAACTTGAAATTGGAGATCTTTGTTAGTAATATCTTCGATCATGCACACTGTTATCAGTATTTCCGTATTGCTCAACGCTACCATTTGATAAATAGTTTAGATAGAATCAAAGCAAAGATAGCAAAGTATATGTAGTGGCCTCTCTTTTTATAATGTCCTTCGTTGTAATGCAATTCCAGATATATCATTGTCCTATCCAGTATTATAACTGTTTTTGCTGTCCAGATTGTTTTATGAAACCAGAATTAGAAATTTCCAAAGTAATTAACAACTTTGCTTTGAAAATAGAAACCATTACAAAATCAAAAATAAATTCAACAAGCACATCTAATGACTTTTGTATATGGAGGTCTTCATCACTGCAGGAAAATTTTTATGTATCCACAAGATGCTGGTGGGTGTGTATGTATGTGTGAATTGGATTTTTAATGTACATGTCTGCACTGTGGCAGTTTATAGTGATGTGTAGCCCTGAGGCATCATGCCACAGATGTGGCATCATGTATCAGCTAGGCACAATATCTGGATAGTTACAGACCACTAATACTAAAGCTGGTACTTAATTATATGCACCAATGAAGTCAGCTTCTTGTATTGTTTTTTAAATTAAGTCTTTGGTATGAACCTGTGACCTCTTGCATCAGAGGCAGATGCTCTAATACTTAAGCCATCGGATGCTGGGTATATATGATACTGAGAACCAGACCACTCTATCCTATAGACAAATTGTTTAACAAGAGAAATTATTAATTTTCTTTGAGTCACTCAGACTTTTCGTCTTGGCAATAAAACTTGGACTGCCTAATCATATGAGTGGATTACTTTAAAAGCCTGAATTTGGACAAGGAAATTGTACACCCTCATTTAGCCAATCAAGATTACTGCTTTACCACTCTGATCAAAGTTAGAATAACTCTCCTGGATATTATCATTTTATGAGACCTATTTCAAATGGACCACAGCTTGGTAAATGTTTCCCTGGTTCATATCAGTGGACATTTTAATGCTATGACCTGGTGTTGACATTGCATTCTTGTCTGGCAGGTTCTAATTAAAATTCATTTCATGCTTCAAGCAGATTATTTATTACATGTTGCTATGGTGATCCTAACCAATACATTAGACTTAAATGTCACACTGACCACCAAATAATGTCCTGTGAAATTATTCTACAGACAAATTATTCTTCAAGATTTTGTACCATTACATTAAGGTACTGAAAGTGTTGGTCATCAGACTGACCAGTAAATATCAGAAGAAAAAGAATTATGGTCACATGATGGATGGGAATGACCCTTCCACACTTTTCTAGAATTTACCAACCATTATTTTAGCAGCAATAAATCACTCTGGCACTGCTAACACATTGTACAGTCTGTGTCATTTTTCTTCCTTTATTATTTGTGTTGCCAGCTTTACATGTAGTAACTGTGTTAGTTTCTATAGGGCTGCCATTATTTAGTACAGGCTGAGAGTGACATTATGTCATATTTTCTCATAATGGTCATGTATAATTAATTGGTTGTGAATAAAGGTCACCAACATGTCTGCCCTGTTGTGAACAAGTTTGAAAATATCTGTTTAATCTTAGGGTCTAGTCAGGGTAATAATGGTCTGTGCTTTATTGAGCTTAACGTCACACTGACTTGTACAAATCAATTTTGAAAGAGTTTGTATTTTGTTTTGTTTTTCAGTAAGCCAGTTGATAGCTTCTGTATTTTCTGGCCTATAAGTCAATGCAGAGTATAAGTCAAATTCACAAATTTTGTAAATTTTCCATCCTTCATCCATATATAAGTTGAATTTGAGTAGAAGATGAGGTCAGGTCAATAACTTGGCTTCATATTTTACACAAGTAACATCCAGCTTCATTAATATTAATGATATCACTGGCTTTGATTGTTGCTGGAAACCAAAGACCAAATTATCAACTACCGGTATTATCAAAGAGACTCCAAAATGACAACTGGTTAAGAATGAATATAGGTGATGTGTTGACATTACAAATTGCTTTAAAACTGAAATGCGAAACTAAAAATGGATCATTGATGATCTATGAGTAGTAATTTTTATATATCTGATTTTACTTTACTTTGAATCATATATATTTGAGAAACTTTGTCAAATACAATTATAAACGTGATTTGGGGTATTCAGTAGAAAGCATTATCTACAGTATTTTATAAATAATCATAGAACGCTCAAGTTAATATCGATTAAATCCCTTTGTAGGATGACAAAACTGACAAAGCTATGCCTTTAGTTACTCGCATGTGTCCAACAGTATACGGGAAAATCAGTTATCAATGGACCAGTTGCTAAAATGTGATCAGGAAGAATGAGATATGGTTAAAAAGGATGAATAAAACAAAATTATTTCTTATCTTTTTTTTTTTTGAAATTGTAAGTGTGCTATGTGGTCCAGTGATTTTTTTTTACTGGTAATTGTTTTCTTTTATTTCATGTTTGAGAAATAAGAAAATACACAAAAGAATGCAAACTAAATAATGACAAAATGTATAAATATAAATGCAATCATATTAGTTTACAACAAGTAGATTCAAAGTATAAATTGAAGACCTGACTGTCAAGTAAAAAGTATCGACTTGTAGGCCGGAAAATATGGTAGAACTCGAACATCTTAATGTCAAGATCGAAGGTCTTGACCCAGAATTTTATGGTTCTTTCTCTACCACTGACACATGGATCTCCTACATACATGTTCCGTACCTTGCCACAGCAGTGACAGAGAAATCCACTATGTGTATATGTGTGTGTGCATGTATGTATGTGTGTATGTATGCAGCTACACTGCACTGTAAAAGAAATAAAATCTTCTTATATGGTTTGCAATATATATATATATATATATATATATATATATATATATATATATATATATATATATATATATATATATATATATATATACACACACACACAAACAAAATTGTAAATTCAATAGTTGTATTATTTGCATTGAAACATAATAAGTTCACATTTCCATAAGCTGGTAGCATTCAGCAGAGTTTTAAATTTAGAACTGGGATTAATTGGATATCAATCAATTAGCTTATTTTTGTAATTATGCTAAGAGTATATATATCAAATGTTACTATACTGAGTAACTATCAAGTACAAACATTTCAATGCTTCACATGATGTGGTTAACTGATTTGTTTCTTGGGTAGTGTTGATAATGGAGAGGATATAAATGGTTACCTGATAATGTGAACATTTGATGAAACTGCTCCATCCGATCTGAGAATGTTCAACTTGAAATGACAGGGTGGGGGTGAGTGGGTGTTGGAGGGGTGAGTCAGCTATTGAAACACATGGATGTGGCAGATGACTTGGAGATAATGTTCACATTAATGAGGATTCTGAGGATGATTGCTCAAGCTTTGTAGGGGGGATGTGACACAAGAATCCTTTGGTTATCAGATACTGGAGAGATCAACAGTTAAAGAGAACATGATAACCCCCATTAGATAATACTGTTAAGTTATAAAAATTATATATAATTTTATTAGTTTGCCCTCACATTTAAAGAAGCAATGTTAGCCACACCCCTTTTTGGTTGGGGTGAGGGGACAGCCCTTTAATTACCAGTTTCAGAATGCAACATTGATGTGTTAGTAGGTAACGGCATCTCGGTAAAGTATTGACTATATATCGCTACATAATAATAATAATAATAATAATAATAATAATAATAATAATAATAATGACTTTAAAGAGGGTGACACAATTAGTTGCATGGAACTAATTCTCCTTGTGGCCCTCTATTATATGCATATTTACATACAGAGTACATGTGCATAATTGCATAATAATAATAATAATAATAATAATAATAATAATAAAGCATTTATAATAAGCTACATGTATATATGAACATAATAAACAGAAAGTTTTGTAAAACATGATCAAGCTAGGTACATTGTGTATATACAGTATAAAAATTGTGAGATGACAAAATGGAAGGTTTGAGAATATTATGCTTTAAGTTGTAATGTATTTGTCAAATCAAACAGGTTCCACTTTTCATCCATTGAATTAGATGATAATTAAATGTATTTATATTTGTACTTTCTCTAATTTCCTTTGGGATTCAATTCCAAATTAGTGACCCCGAATATTTAAAACTTTTCTTAAAGAGTTCTTTATTTGGTTTTGGGATGCAGAGGTGGTTAGCTGAAATTGATCTTAAATTGGGAGTGTTGCCTTGTTTTCTAGCATGAAATAGTTCTTGGAGGTATGATGGGGCCATATTGTTTGAAACTTTGTGCATAAGTCTAGCCTTTCTCAAAAATATTCGTTCACTTACTGTTAACATTTTAATATTATTCATTGCATTTGGGATGTTTTCAGCATTATCTTGGATGAGTTTGCAAGCTATTTTTGCAAGCGGAATAATTTGCAAATATTCTTGTCGGAAGTGTTTCCCCAGATAACATTACAGTAATCTAGGTGTGGTTGTATATAGCTTTTGTAATATATTAACCTATGTTTAGTTGATAGATATGGCCTTATCTTGCTTAATAACCAAAAGACATGACATATGACTCGAATATGTTCATTCCATTGCAAATTGTTGTCAACCATTACCCCCAAGGATTTTGTCAAGGGTTACCATTTGTAGACCGATTTCATTCAACTTGAGATTCAAATTTTTATTTTCTAATTTTGCTCTTTTTTGTTGGGTAGTAATCATTAATACTTTAGTCTTGTCCGTGTTTACTTTCATGCCATTTTCCTTACACCAGGAATCAATTCTAAGTAAGGACGTCTGAAGGGAGACCTCTAGGTCTGATTTTAGTTGTTTGAAATCTGATAGAGTGGTGTCATCAGCATATAAGTCGGTAGATGAAATACAGTTGCCTATTTTCAGTGGTAGATCATTTATGAAAATGAGAAATAGGAATGGGCCAAGGATTGATCCTTATGGTACTCCACATGTAATTGGTTCTTCTTTAGAAAAACTGCTATTTCTTTTGACACACTGTTTTCTCCTTGTTAGATATGATGTAAACCAATCAATTGTTGAATTATCACATTGATAAATGCTTAATTCATTGATAAGAATATCATGATCAACAAGGTCAAAAGCCTTTCTAAGATCAACCAGTATGGATCCAACTAATTTTCCCTGATCCAAGGCAGTCATCCATCTATCTATCATGGAGACTAAAGCTGTCTCACAGGAGTGGTTTTCTTGGAACCCTGATTGGTTTTGATGAATTAAATTATAGTTTGATAGATACATCGAAAGATTGCCATGGTCATGCTTTTCAAGTAGTTTGGACAGAGTTGGCAATATAGATATTGGTCTGTAGTTATTGACATCTTTACTGCCAGACTTGTGAATGGGGGTAACTTTTGCCAGTTTCCATGTCTGGGGAAACACTGAGGTGGATATGCTTAGATTACATATGTAAGCTATGCTCGCAAATATTATATTTGCAGCAGCCCTCAGGAGACGTCGTCCAATATTATCTAGGCCTGTCGATTTTGTTGTTTCAATAGTTTGCAAAAATTTTAAAACTTTTTCATTTTGGCATTGCAGAGATAAAAAAGTAATATTTAAAACTAATATTTAAAAATTAAAAATTGAAGAAAAATATATAGGAAGATAAACCTGAAGTATTATAAAATAAAATATAAAGGCAAAAATGTTAACAAATTATTGTGTTCAGTAACACATGCAACATAAAATGTAACATAAAATATATGGCCATTTTATAATATTAGTAAATGTCAGTAAAAACGGGTTTACACCTTCAGATAATGGTTTTGTTGTAACAATATATATTTCATATGAGATGTGATTGTTTAGTGCTGGATGGTTTGGTGTTTGATATCATAGTTTAGTGTTGGATATCATAGTTTGGTGTTGGATATCAATCTGAATTCTCTGGATTCTTAGAAGCTTGTAAGCATTACTGAATACCATTTTAATGATTGTTTTGACTGACTGAGAGTAAGCAGTGATGGTGTATCTATCATCTTACGTTTTGTCCGAGTCGAAATTATCATCCAGTTTCAAGGTAGTCTTTTCTTTGATGTGGTTTTATTTTCATTTGTTAAAAATGAGCACCATCATCACTACTGATTTTGAAAGATCATGTGTAACATGATCAAAAAGTCGTGGTTGAAAAATAGTCCATGTTCAGATTGAATTTCCATTTTGTCTTACATGCAACAATTAATACAAAGAGTTAGAATGGACATCATGTCTTTATTTTTTAGAATCAACATTGACTTTGCAGATGGAGAGGTTCATTGGGTAGTATACATATAACTTAACACATTAAGCCCGGAGGTTTTTGCAGTTTTGTCACGAAATGTGAGTACGGGACTATTTCTGAATACATCCTGTTACATCAACTTCAAGCAATTTTCCATTAGCCCAATGCTGAGTTGTGCTAAAACAATGTTTCTTTTGGTTGTTTGGCTCGCACATGAGCAGAAGGTGAAAAGTTTTTTTTTGTTTTTTTTTTGCTTAATGGACTCGTATTTTTCATATAGAGAAGACTCTTTATTAAAAATGTCCACCTTATCCTACTTTTTACACAGGTTCACCTGTCTTTGTACACTTCAGACTGTTCTGTCTTAGATCTGAGGCCATAAAGTCTAAAATCTGGACACAATGTCGGATTCTGAGCATATGTGAATTTTGGATGGAAAAAAAAAACGGCTCCAAAAAAGACCTAAAATGTCCATATTTTGTTTGTTATCATTGTAGAGCTAAATCTGTCTGCCCTTCTTTAATACCATCCATTTTAGTGTATCATACATGACCTCGATGCTACAGAGCTTGGCAGTAGCTTACTACCTTTTACCCCGCACTTACTGTGCTAGGGGTTTATGTGTTAATAGCAATATCAAAAGTTCTTAGACTTTTCATTGCAATATCTTTTTATTGACTGATTGAATCAAGTTGGATGTGCTCATTCAGCCTAGCCTGTGTAAAAGTAACATCGCAAAATATTGACATGGCATTTTAGAAACTCATGTTCACAAATTTTCAAAGCAGATAGGAGGACAGAAAAACCTGAAAACTGTTTCTCTCATATTACTGTGGTAGAAAAGCAATGTTAAGGCAAGCAAGGAGAGGTATTAATTAAACTGGTTTCTGATGTAACTTTAATGTATTGCTGTGTGGGTGTGGTGGTTCATCTATCCTGACCACCCACCCCACCTCCAAGCATTCCTTTGATCCCTAAGCAGTGAGCTGCCGCATCCTGGAGATCTGGTGGTAATTAAGGATCCATGACAACTATGAGAGGTCTGTTGACTTAAAATGGGCATTTTTAAAGATTTGTATAGAACTTTTTGTGTTGTGCCAAAACTAACAGGCCATTGTTTGAAGCCTGTCCCTCATTACACTGGTAGTTGGGGCTCATATCCATTGATTGCACTAATGTACAAAATTGTAATATAAAATGAACTACTGTATGTACCAAATTGTAATATAATAAGAACTACTGTATGTACCAAATTGTAATATAGTAAGAACTACTGTATGTACCAAATTGTAATATAGTAAGAACTACTGTATGTACCAAATTGTAATATAGTAAGAACTACTGTATGTACCAAATTGTAATATACTAAGAACTACTGTATGTACCAAAATGTAATATACTAAGAACTACTGTATGTACCAAATTGTAATATAATAAGAACTACTGTATGTACCAAATTGTAATATACTAAGAACTACTGTATGTACCAATTTGTAATATAATAAGAACTACTGTATATACCAAATTGTATTTTAGTGAGAACTACTATATGTACTGAATTGTAATATGGAAAAAAAAAACTACTGTATGTACCGAATGGTAATATAGTAAGAACTACTGTATGTACCAAATTGTAATATAATAAGAACTACTGTATATACCAAATTGTATTTTAGTGAGAACTGCTGTATGTACTGAATGGCAATATAGTGAGAACCAATGTATGTACTGAATGGCAATACAGTGAGAACCGGTGTATGTACTGAATGGTGATACAGTGAGAACTGCTGTATGTACTGAATGGCAATATAGCGAGAACTACTATATGTACCAAATTGTATTTTAGTGAGAATCACTGTATGTAACAAAATGTCACATATTGAGAACTGTTGGATGTACTGAATGGCAATATAGTGAGAACTGCAGTATGTAATGTAATGTGACATAATGAGAACTGCTGTATGTACCAGATTACTTTCTTGTGAGGACAGCTGTATTTATGGAATGTTGATCCAGTGAGAACTGATGTGTGTAATGAATTGCATTATGATGATAACAGATCTGTGTACAGAATTGCATTTTTGTGATAACTGATGTATAGTAATTGTAATATAGTAAGAACTACTGTATGTACCAAATTATAATATAGTAAGAACTACTGTATGTACCAAATTGTAATATGGTAAAAAAAAACTACTGTATGTACTGAATTGTAATATAGTAAGAATTACTGTATGTACCAAATTGTAATATAAAAAGAACTACTGGATGTACCAATATAATAAGAACTACTGTATGTACCAAATTGTAATATTAAAAGAACTACTGTATGTACCAAATTGTAATATTGAAAGAACTACTGTATGTACCAAATTGTAACATAGTAAGAACTACTGTATGTACCAAATTGTAATATAATAAGAACTACTGTATGTACCAAATTGTAATATACTAAGAACTACTGTATGTACTGAATTGTAATATAGTAAGAACTACTGTATGTACCAAATTGTAATATAGTAAGAACTACTGTATGTACCAAATTGTAATATAGTAAGAACTACTGTTATGTACCAAATTGTAATATAATAAGAACTACTGTATGTACTGAATTGTATTTTAGTGAGAACTGCTGCATGTACTGAATGGCAATACCGTGAGAACCAATGTATGTACTGAATGGTCATACAGTGAGAACCGATGTATGTACTGAATGGTCAGACAGTGAGAACCGATGTATGTACTGAATGGCAATACCGTGAGAACTGATGTATGTACTGAATGGTCATACAGTGAGAACCGATGTATGTACTGAATGGTGATACGGTGAGAACCGATGTATGTACTGAATGGCAATATAGTTAGAACCATTGTATGTACTGAATGGCAATACCGTGAGAACCGATGTATGTACTGAATGGCAATATAGTTAGAACCATTGTATGTACTGAATGGCAATGTAGTGAGAACCGGTGTATGTACTGAATGGTGATACAGTGAGAACTGCTGTATGTACTGAATGGCAATATAGTGAGAACTACTATATGTACCAAATTGTATTTTAGTGAGAATCACTGTATGTAACAAAATGTCACATATTGAGAACTGTTGTATGTATTGAATGCAACAAAATGCAAACTACTGTATGTGCTAAATGGCAGTAGAGTGAGAACCACTGTATATAACAAAATTTGTCATTAGTGGGAACTGCTGGATGTACTGAATGGCAATATAGTGAGAACTGCAGTATGTAATGTAATGTGACATAATGAGAACTGCTGTATGTACCAGATTACTTTCTTGTGAGGACAGCTGTATTTATGGAATGTTGATACAGTGAGAACTGATGTGTGTAATGAATTGCATTATGATGATAACAGATTTGTGTACAGAATTGCATTTTTGTGATAACTGATGTATGTACAGAAATGCATTTTTGTGATAACTGATGTATGTACAGAATTGCATTATGCTGATAACTGGTGTATGTTACAAATTGCATTGTGGTTAGAAATTGCATTGGGGTGATAACTGAAGTGTTTAAAGAATTGCATAATGGTGATAACTGATGTATATGCTGATAACAGAAGTGTGTACAGAATTTCATCATGCTGATAACTGAAGTGTGTATAGAATGATAATTGAAGTGTGTTTAGAATTGCATTATGTTGATAACTGATGTGTGTACAGAATTGTATTATGCTGATAACTGATGTGTCTATAGTATTGCATTATGTTGGTAACTGATGTTTGTACAGAATTTCATTATTCTGATAACTGATGTTTGTACAGAATTGTATTATGCTGATAACTGATGTTTGTACAGAGTTGCATTATGCTGATAACTGATGTGTCTATAGAATTGCATTATGTTGATAACTGATGTTTGTACAGAATTTCATTATTCTGATAACTGATGTTTGTACAGAATTTCATTATGCTGATAACTGATGTTTGTACAGAGTTGCATTATGCTGATAACTGTTTGTACAGAATTTCATTATTCTGATAACTGATGTGTGTACAAAGTTGCATTATGCTGATAACTGATGTTTGTACAGAATTATATTATGCTGAAAACTGATGTTTGTTCAGAGTTGTGTTATGCTGATAACTGAGTGTGTACAGAATTTCATTATGCTGATAACTGATGTTTGTACAGAATTGCATTATGCAGATAACTGATGTTTGTACAGAATTGCATTATGCTGATAACTGATGTTTGTACAGAATTGTATTATGCTGATAACCGATGTGTACAGAATTGTATTATGCTGATAACTGATGTGTAGAAAATTGCATTATGCTGATAACTGATGTGTGTACAGAATTGTATTATGCTGATAACTGATGTGTACAGAATTGTATTATGCTGATAAGTGATTTGTACAGAATTGTATTATGCTGATAACTGATGTGTACAGAGTTGCACTATGCTGATAACTGATGTGTGTACAGAATTGTATTATGCTGATAACTGATGTGTACAGAATTGTATTATGCTGATAAGTGATGTGTACAGAATTGCATTATACTGATAATTGATGTGTACAGAATTGCAGTATGCTAATAACTGATGTTTGTACAGAATTGTATTATGCTGATAACTGATGTTTGTACAGAAATTGCATTATGTTGATAACTGATGTATGTACAGAGTTGCATTATGTTGATAACTGATGTTTGTACAGAATTGTATTATGCTGATAACTGATGTTTGTACAGAATTGCATTATGCTGATAACTGATGTATTTACCAAACATTTGCATTAAAGCAAAACTAATTAATTAAGATTTATATTGTAGCTTTAACAATTTTTCAGTTGTATTTGCTGTGATTTTCTGCAGTGTGGCAGTTTGTATTGATGTTTAGCACTGGAGGCATCATGCCACAGACATGTAGTAATGATGTTCCACCCAGTCACATTATCCTGAGACCAGGCTGACCAGTCCTAACACAACCCTCTTAACACATTATCCCCTTGAGGATTTTGCTGTTTTTGCATGAAATGTGAGTAGGAAACACATTTTGGAGACTATTTCTGAATACATCCTAATATATCGACTTCCAAGCAATATTCCATTAGACAAATGGCTAGTTGTGCTAAAGAAAATGTTTTTCATTGGTTAGTTTGCTGGCGCATGAGCAGAAGGTAAAAATTTTGCCTTTTTTTTTTTTTTTTTTTTTTTGCCTAACGTACCCATCACTTTTGAATGGAGAAGACTCTTTATTCTTTACTTTTTATTATAAAAAGTCCACCTTATCCTACTTTTTGCACAGGTTCACCAGTCTGTGTGCACTTCAGACCAGTCTGCCTTAGATCTGAGGCCATAAAGTCTAAAATCTGGATACAAATTTTAATTCTGACCATGGGCGAATTTTGGGTGAAATAAAAACAGGTCCAAAAACTTTGGTTTTTCCCTCTGTATTTTGTAGTGCAACTAAAATGTCCAGATAATTTGGTATCATTGTAGAACTAAATCTGTCTACTTTTCTATACTACCACCCACTTTAGTGTATCATGCATGACATTGATGCTACAGACCTTGGAAGTAGGATACTACGTCAGGCTAAGTGAAGTCATCGCTAGAGGTTAATGTGTTAATGCTGAGTGCCAAGCAAGGCTGGAGAACTGATGTAGGTACCAACTTGCATGATAGTGATAGCTGATGTACCGGTAGGTACCAAATTGCATTATGGTGGTAATTGATATATTTGATAGCAAAAATATGTAGTTATGTGTGGTATAGCAGAAATAATAATTTTTAAATAATACTGTTTATAAAGGAAATAAAGATCCAACACTAAGCTTCCCGTTTGTTTTCAACCGATATTTTTATACGTTGGTATGATTTTGGTCCTGAGGTCCATATGTATGATTTTGGTCCTGAGGTCTCCATGTTGTTATACATTGGTATGATTTTAGTCATGAGGTCTTCATGTTGTTATACATTGGTATGATTTTAGTCATGAGGTCTCCATGTTGTTATACATTGGTATGATTTAGTCATGAGGTCCGTGTTGTTATATGTTGGTATGATTTTAGTCATGAGGTCTCCATATTGTTATATGTTGGTATGATTTTAGTCATGAGGTCTCCATGTTGTTATATGTTGGTATGATTTTAGTTATGAGGTCTCCATGTTGTTATATGTTGGTATGATTTTAGTCATGAGGTCTCCATGTTATATGTTGGTATGATTTTAGTCATGAGGTCCATGTTGTTATACATTGGTATGATTTAGTCATGAGGTCCATGTTAGTACTTCTATCAGGAATCACAGTATAACAAAACATAACAAAGATCAGGCTGTTTTTTTATGTTATTCATTTTCAGGCTGGTTTTCAGTTCATTTTCAGGCTGGTTTTCAGTTCATTTTCAGGATGGTTTTAAATTCATTTTTGTATGTAACACAATTTAATTCTTTTTGCCGCATATATATTCCTGAAGCAGTTTCGGCTTTTAGGATTGTATGTGTTATTAAACACTTTTAGGACTGTATGTGTTACTAAACACTTTTAGGACTGTATGTGTTATTAAACACTTTTAGGACTGTATGTGTTACTAAACACTTTTAAGACTGTATGTGTTACTAAACACTTTTAGGACTGTATGTGTTACTAAACACTTTTAGGACTGTATGTGTTACTAAACACTTTTAGGACTGTATGTGTTATTAAACACTTTTAGGACTGTATGTGTTATTAAACACTTTTAGGACTGTATGTGTTATTAAACACTTTTAGGACTGTATGTGTTATTAAACACTTTAAGGACTGTATGTGTTGCTAAACATGATACTCTGTGTAGGTATATATTTTATTCCTTGTGCACTGAAATTGTTTATTCGGGTATACTTAGCAGAATTGAATAGTACTAACTATTTTGACCAAAATATTTGGTGACACATGTTATTATATTTAATGACAATCTGGTAAGTCATAAGGAACCAACTTAGAACAATCTTTCTTTTATTACTAGAAAAGTCTTCCAAATAATTTTGACACCAGTAGATTATTCTTGATAATGAGGCATAAGCAGATTGATAATGAGATGTACCTGGAAATGACAGTCATTTATAACTTGTCAAGAAAACAGCTCTAATGGCACCTCCTAATTGGGAGTATAAAATCTGATATTGAAGAGATTATCAGAACCCAAAATAGCCAGCTTTTTCAAAATAAGGTCTTGCAAGATAAACCTAGGTTGGAAAACCACAAACTGACAACTGTGATAATCAGTTTAACTTTGACCAGTCAGGATCAGTCTGGTTTACTGTGAATGGACTAAAAAATAAATATGGTGTTGTGTTCTAAGGCCTAAATTTTGCTCTTATTACCCAACCAAGGCTTCTAGATAAAACATCTTTAAGCAGGCCTAGCCCAACCCAGCCAGACTGCATGTAGCAATGTCAAATACATAGGGTGTGACCATGAAAAAAGGATATAGATGGTATGACCTTTGTATACCTATTGTGACATGACCTCAACTATATTTCACACTCTTCCCTTCACATCCCATCACTATAATCAACACTGGACAAGATAGTTGACATGCAAAGAATCATTTTGTTATAATGCTACCCATGGTAAGGCTCCCATTGAATTACCAACATTGTCTTGCATGGAAAGACTTTTATGCATAACTTTGTATCAATCTTTCTGAACCCAAAGAAATTTAATAGTGTGGTTTGATTGTTGGTATTGACAAGGCACATCAAACATATCATTAACAATATATGCTTGACCTGCCATGTGTGGTTGAGTGGCACAAGGCTGGCCTTTTTTGTGTTTCACAGAGCTAGCAGAATCAGAAAGATCTCAGATAGATTGTATCGTGATATAGCTCTTTGTATGGAAACACAAATATGATATTCGTTTTGAAAAGGTTATCTATCCCACCTTAACGATGTAAATAAATCATTTAGTTGTATCTTGTACAATCATCTTCCAGGCAATGCAAGATGTTATTTTAT
Organism: Unio delphinus; assembly: GCA_029339505.1. Taxonomy (NCBI): domain Eukaryota; kingdom Metazoa; phylum Mollusca; class Bivalvia; order Unionida; family Unionidae; genus Unio; species Unio delphinus. Next base: position 2,662,239 of record JAQISU010000101.1, read on the forward strand.
TAGCATTTACGCCATTAAGGGTTTCAGAAACCGTGCAAATAACAATCAAGGAGAGTGTATCAGTGTGCACTGGTATTTTTATTGTTCATGCTCAAGTGCCTTTTTATTAAAGGAAAATCATAAAGAAGTATCAAAAAGATAAAGCCTGTTCACATTTTTTAACTATTTCCTTGAAAGTGTTGTTATCACATACGAGTTAAACAGAGCAAAGGATTATGGACTTATTGAAATTTGCACTAGACTTTTGTATTTTTGGTGGATTGAATGTAATGTAAGATATACATTTTGATTAGTTGGTGTAAAGTTAATTCTGATGGAAGGAGAACAGGAAAGGGGGTAAAGAGTAAAGAAAGGGCATGAAAGACTACTTCCTGAAAGACAAGAAGGTTTAATAGGGATGTAATAATAAAGTGATCGTGTTACGGTATCTGCCAGTTTTCAACCATTTAAATTTTACTTGCATTGACAATGAAAACAATTGAACACTAATGTGCAAGGTTTTGGTTAATCTGCATTGACTTTTCTCTATTATTAATCAAAGTCTTCTGTTACAAACCTATTTATGCCTCCCCCTGTAATTAGGGAGTGATTTTCTTGTGTTACCCATGCCCTTCCCTACCCATCAGGCCATACTGTTATGTGTATTACAGATTTCTTGTTACCTATCCCCTTCCCTACCCATCAGGCCATACTGTTATGTGTATTACAGATTTCTTGTTACCTATCCCCTTCCCTACCCATCAGGCCATACTGTTATGTGAATTACAGATTTCTTGTTACCCATGCCCTTCCCTACCCATCAGGCCATACTGTTATGTGTATTACAGGTTTCTTGTTACCTATCCCCTTCCCTACCCATCAGGCCATACTGTTATGTGTATTACAGTTTTCTTGTTACCCATGCCCTTCCCTACCCATCAGGCCATACTGTTATGTGTATTACAGATTTCTTGTTACCTATCCCCTTCCCTACCCATCAGGCCATACTGTTATGTGTATTACAGATTTCTTGTTACCTATCCCCTTCCCTACCCATCAGGCCATACTGTTATGTGTAGCAGAAAACTTGTTTTGACATCATTATTATTGTTGAACAGGCATGAAATAAGCTTGGGCATGCACATGATTTTTTCGGGGTGGGTGGGGGAGGAAGAATAATGGATGAGTGGGCAAAACCAGAATCCAAGGAACACACATACATTCTTGTCAAGGTAAAGCATGATTCATTTTGGGGGTAGGGGTAGAGCTATTATGATTTGCTAATGCCCTCCTGCCACCATTTATACTGGCCACCATGTATAGCCTATATTGTGCTGAAAAATGGCGTTAAACCCTACAGCAACACCACTAGGATTCCTATAAAAAGACCTAGGATAAGTTGACTTTCCATTTTCTTGTAAACTTATGAATAACTAATTTTTTGACTGACCTTTTTTGCACTTCCATTCATTTGTATTTGACAACTTATGATGCCATGAATTGAACTAAAATTGAGTATGATGCTTGATAGTAAGAAGTTGTAGGTCAGACGTGATCTTTACAATTTTCCTGAAGTAATTTTTGGATTTGTGGTCTCTGTTTCTCTTTTCCCATCAGTTTTTTTTCCACTTGTAAACTTTAAAAGGACCTATTGATCACAAACAAATGTAACAGGCTTTTCATTAAGAACATTTGGGTTAGGTTCAGTTTTCACCATTATCTTTTAGAACTTAGGAGTTATGGCCCCTGTTTAGACTTTGAAATTTGCCTTTCAATTTATGATCAATAATTTCAAAGGACTTCGTTGATTAAAATAAAATTTTGTATGGACATTACATGAAAAAAATTTGTTAAGTTTTATTTTTTTAGTTTATATCCTTGGTTATATACATGTATATGGACTTTATGATTATGTAGAGCAGCATCATGCAGTCCCCAAACACTCTACCTATTCCATGTATTTCTATAGAGATTAACCTGCATTCATAATGAAAACAGTTATATATTAGACTCTGGTTAATCTACTTGAATCTACAGTTATTAACAACTTCATTACAATATTAATTGACTTTTGGCTTAATCATATTTTCAAAGGTTCCGTGTGATTGGAAGAGCATTATTGAAGTGTAAGAACTACATATTAAAATTTGAGCACAAAATGGCATTTAGTAATTGTATAATCAGACTGAGAAAGTCTCTTAGAGGTGAATGGTGAATACTTTGAGGAGAAATTTTAAATACCCCAAGTACAGTATGCTCCTAAAGTATTAACCCAAGTACAGTATGTTCCTCTAGTATTAACCCAAGTACAGTATGTTCCTCTAGTATTAACCCAAAGTACAGTATGTTCCTCTAGTATTAACCCAAAGTACAGTATGCTCCTCTAGTAGTAACAAAACATTTTGTCTGTCTTTTTAGGACTGTTAGCAAGTACACTACACACATTTCAAAAGAGCACATGTGATGGGAAGACCATGACTATACATTGTCCCAAGGGTACATTGACCAGTATCCAGTTTGCACAGTATGGCCGACGAGTGCCCAGTAGTCAGATGTGTAACCAGACAGACTCTTCCAGCTTTATTTATCGGTACCTACCTCAAACGAAGGAAGATACCAACTGCCTGGCAACAACTTCACTAAAGGTATTATTGGTGTTCTTATACAGTCTATATTTATCTTATTGCTTTTTATCCGGTAATGATATTATGATGCCCATGCCTGCTTTAAAAAGTGTCTCTCCATCATTCTTATCAAATAATGACAGTGTGGTACCCGCTAAGTGTTTCTCCATCTCTTTCATAACAATTTGCATACATATTACTAAGTGCAATGTCTCCAGTGGGTGGGGGGAAGCATCTGCTTAATGCCACCTATAACAGAACTATTTTCTTGGATCTGACCTCCATGCATGCCTGGTGTCTCCTTATCATTTAAATTTGTATGTTAACTTAGTCTTTATTGTGTGTGTGCTTTATTCAATTTGACTATATTTGGATAGAGAATGCACCTCAAAAGTGGAGAGCTCCCAGCTATTAACAAAAGGAGATAACTTTTAAATCATTCAGTCCTTGCACTGTTAACAACATTTCTACTGCTCTGCCCCAGTACAGTAGAACCTGTCTTGAGAGGCCACTTCATTTGCCAACAAATTATAGTCTGTCAAGACAGGCGGTCTCTCATAACAGTTCACAATGTTATATAATAAATAAATTTGTGCACTGAGAATGTGGTCTTACATAGCAGTGGTCTTTCAAGACAGGTTTTACTGTAGCACAAAGCTGTGTCTAGCTGCGTGTGCCCCATATAGTTTTACCTGTTTAGACAATTTTGTAAATATCGTGCACATGCATTCACTCTTACATTAATTTCTCTTCTTATATCCAATTGAAAAATCCACGAAGTTTACACCATTTATTCCAAATGAATTTATCTACACAGTGATGTATTTTTGTTCTATTTGTCTGTCTTTTACAACTTTTTTATATTGTACACTATTTACGAAATTAACACGATCACTACAATCTGCTGGATCCGCAAGAACTCTATCATCATCACTATCAGCATCCTCTTTTTTTGATGAATCAGTCTCAGAGACTTTGATGTCCAAATCTAAATCTTGCAAAATATCCAACTGCTGAACATAGTTTTCCTTTCTAGGCTCAATATTTTCAAGATTAAACCCGAGAAACTCCACATTTTCGCTCTCAGCATCATCAATTCTAATGTCCACGATCATTTATGATTTTTCATGAACAGAACACGTGTAGTGAAACTAACCTCCATTTTTGATGCTTGATTTCTGAACAATTCAGATTTGCACAAAGAAAAAGTACAATCATTTCTGATTGGTTAATATTGGTCTGATTCTTAGAGAAAACCATTTGTAACCAGTCAGAGACATTTTATCTAACACACATTCAAAGTGACAAAAGATGGGATCGGCAATTAAATGCAGTCACAAACTTCGACAATTGGTGGGATCAACCATTGAATGCAGAAACCGGATCACGTGTATTGATGAGATCGGGGCTGAATGAGGTAATGTCTGCACAAACACGATGGGGATTTTCTTTATTTAATCATTGTTGTGAGTTTTATATATGAGCTTGAACATCAAGAAATGTACCCACAATGCAGATATTATGTCTATTACTATATTGTTTTTATACCACACCAGACAAACAGTTTTCATGGTTGCAGATAACAGTGATGCTCTGATCACTATAGGATTGAAATAATAATGGATTCTTGAGAATCTAGAAATATCTGGATTTTTATCCAATTTTGTATTTTAAATTTCAAAACTTAGGATAGCATGAAAACTGAATCGTTAAATTGATTACTATTTGTGTATATATAAGATAAGATTTGAAACAGTTCATTGTACTTGTAATGTCAATGGTACTTGTACTTTTTACCTCTGTGAAAAGTCACAAGCAGTTACATCAGTTTCTAAAAATAGCCATTCAGACAAGGTGAACAGTGGCATAATGGCGTTCTTTTCTGTGTTATTATTTTTATTACTGTTCTTACTGAAAACCATGTACCAGGCGTTAAATTTGTTTATCTGAATTTAGATGTTCATTCCAATATTTAGTTACAGTGATGCTAAAGCCTGCAGACTGTATAAACCATATAATCAAATTTAATGAATCTTCTTACATGGTATAATGCACCAATTCCTTGTATTTCATCACCTAGATATACCTTGAATATTTTGAGATGAAAATTCCAAGTAAACTGCCAGCCCCTCCCTCCCCAATTATATATTGTTCATGAAGTATTTTTATATGCGATTCATGTTCTAACATATAAATAGAGAGGTTATGTATGTAAGATAGCGACTATTTATAATATTTTGTTTAGTTGATGTGATATTATGCATGTAGAATAGAATATTTCATAAGTTCAAAAACAATGTATCAATTTTTTTAATTTTGTTGTCTTCATTAGTAATTTTATTAACCTTTTTTCTGATTCTGATGTGTTGACAAAGTTAGGAAAATAGGAGAGAAAATTTGAATGCTTAAATGTCTTTTACAAACAAATCCTAATTTTGAATGACAGTTTTGAACATAGAAGAATGCATCCTGTTCATTAGATTTATTGTGTTAGAAAGAGACTTTCTGTTTGATTATATGTATATTACATGTATAATACATTTCCTTAATTAAAAGGTATATACAATTACATTGGTATATACAATTACATTTTTCTTGGGAAGTAAGGCTTTCACTTGGTTCATTTAGTAGTACATGCATAGGTATGGGAAATGATTTCTATTGGTTTCAATAATAGTACATGCATAGGTATGGGAAATGATTTCAAGTGGTTTCATTAATAGTACATGCATAGGTATGGGACATGATTTCTATTGGTTTCATTAATAGTACATGCATAGGTATGGGAAATGATTTCTATTGGTTTCATTAATAATAGTACATGCATATGTATGGGAAATGATTACAAGTGGTTTCATTAATGCATAGATACGGGACATGATTTCAAGTGGTTTCATTAATAGTACATGTACATGCATATGTATCAGGGAAGTGATTTCAGGTAGTTCATTAATAGTACATGCATAGGTATGGGAAGTGATTTCAAGTGGTTTCATTAATAGTATAGGCATTGGTATGGGATATAATTTTGAGTGGTTTCATTAATAGTACATGCATAGGTATGGGACATGAATTCAAGTGGTTTCATTAAAAGTACATGCATAGATACGGGATATGATTTGAAGTGGTTTCATTAATAGTACATGTACATGCATATGTATGGGAAGTGATTTCTATTGGTTTCATTAATAATACATGCATAGGTATGGGAAATGATTTCAAATTGGTTTCATTAATAGTACATGCATAGGTATGGGAAATGATTTCAAGTGGTTTCATTAATAGTACATGCATAGATACGGGACATGATTTCAAGTGGTTTCATTAATAGTAATAGTCCACGCATAGGTATGGTACATGATTTCAAGTGGTTTCATTAATAGTACATGCATATGTATGGGACATGATTTCAAGTGGTTTCATTAATAGTACATGCATATGTGTGGGAAATGATTTCAAGTGGTTTCATTAATAGTACATGCATAGGTATGGGAAATGATTTCTATTGGTTTCATTAATAGTACATGCATAGGTATGGGACATGATTTCAAGTGGTTTCATTGATAGTATAGGCATTGGTATGGGAAATGATTTCAAGTGGTTTCATTAATAGTACATGCATATGTGTGGGAAATGATTTCAAGTGGTTTCATTAATAGTACATGCATAGGTATGGGAAATGATTTCAAGTGGTTTCATTAATAGTACATGCATAGGTATGGGACATGATTTCAAGTGGTTTCATTGATAGTATAGGCTTTGGTATGGGAAATGATTTCAAGTGGTTTCATTAATAGTACATGCATAGGTATGGGAAATGATTTCAAGTGGTTTCATTAATAGTACATGCATAGGTATGGGAAATGATCTCAAGAGGTTTCATTAATAGTACATGCATAGGTAGGGGACATGATTTCAAATGGTTTCATTAACATTACATGCATAGGTATGGGACATGATTTCTAGTGGTTTCATTGATAGTATAGGCATTGGTATGGGAAATGATTTCAAAAGGTTTCATTAATAGTACATGCATAGGTATGGGAAATGTTTTCAAGTGGTTTCATTAATAGTACATGCATAGGTATGGGAAATGATTTCAAGTGGTTTCATTAATAGTAATAGTCCACGCATAGGTATGGTACATGATTTCAAGTGGTTTCATTAATAGTACATGCATAGGTATGGGACATGATTTCAAGTGGCTTCATTAATATAGTACATGCATATGTATGGGACATGATTTCTATTGGTTTCATTAAAAATAGTAAATGCATAGGTATGGGAAATGATTTCAAGTGGTTTCATTAATAGTACATGGATATGTATGGGAAATGATTTCAAGTGGTTTCATTAATAGTACATGGATATGTATGGGAAATGATTTCAAGTGGTTTCATTAATAGTACATGCATAGGTATGGGACATGATTTCTGTTGGTTTCATGAATAGTACATGCATAGGTATGGGAAGTGATTTCAGGTAGTTTCATTAATAGTACATGCATAGGTATGGGACATGATTTCTATTGGTTTCATTAATAGTACATGCATAGGTATGGGAAATGATTTCAAGTGGTTTCATTAATAGTACATGCATATGTATGGGAAATGATTTCAAGTGGTTTCATTAATAGTACATGCATAGGTATGGGAAATGATTTCAAGTGGTTTCATTAATAGTACATGCATAGGTATGGGACATGATTTCTATTGGTTTCATTAATAGTACATGCATATGTATGGGAAATGATTTCAAGTGGTTTCATTAATATTTATAGTCCATACATAGGTACGGGACATGATTTCAAGTGGTTTCATTAATAGTACATGCATAGGTATGGGACTTGATTTCTATTGGTTTCATTAATAGTACATGCATAGGTATGGGAAATGATTTCAAGTGGTTTCATTATAGTAGATGCTTATGTTGGGGAAATGGTTTCAAGTAGTTTCATTAATAACATGTACAGAGAAAATTTCAGACAGTTCATTTAAAAGTACTGGTACACATAGTTTCCTCTAGGGGTGCAAGATTGTAAACCAACATCCTTCTTGGTGTTAGAACTTTGATCAAAGTTGGTGATCTCTAATCCACAAATGGTGTTAAAGGGAAATAGTGACTACAGGAATAGATATAAAAAAATGGTTTAAAGGGAAATAGTGACTACATGAATAGATTCAACAAATGGTTTAAAGGGAAATAGTGACTATATGAATAGATTCAACAAATGGTTTAAAGGGAAATAGTGACTACATAAATAGATTCAACAAATGGTTTAAAGGGAAATAGTGACTACATGTATAGATACAAAAAAATGGTTTAAAGGTAAATAGTGACTACATGAATAGATACAAAAAATGGTTTAAAGGGAAATAGTGACTACATGAATAGATACAAAAAATGGTATAAAGGTAAATAGTGACTACATGAATAGATACAAAAAATGGTTTAAAGGTAAATAGTGACTACATGAATAGATGCAAAAAATGGTTTAAAGGGGTTCATTTAGTAGCACATGTCTATATACAGGTAATCATTTCAAGTGTCTCGTTTAGTAGTACATGTGTAGATAAAAAGAACAATTTTAAGTGGTTCATTTAAAAGTACATATGTAGATAAAAGGAATGATTTCAAGCGGTTCATTTAGAAGTACAAAAGTAGATAAAAGGAATGTTTTCAAGTGGCTTATTTAGTAGTAAAGTAAATGTGTAGGTAAAAGGAATTATTTCAAGTGGTTTATTTAGTAGTAAATGTGTAGGTAAAAGGAATTATTTCAAGTGGTTTATTTAGTAGTAAATGTGTAGGTAAAAGGAATTATTTCAAGTGGTTCATTTAGTAGTAAAGTAAATGTGTAGGTAAAAGGAATTATTTCAAGCAGTTTATTTAGCTGTGGTACATATGTTGATAAAGAGAATGATTTCAAGCGGTTTATTTAGTTGTACATGTGTTGATAAAGAGAATGATTTCAAGCGGTTTATTTAGTTGTACATGTGTTGATAAAGAGAATGATTTCACGGTTTATTTAGTTGTGGTACATGTGTTGATAAAGAGAATGATTTCAAGCAGTTTATTTAGTTGTGGTACATTTGTTGATAAAGAGAATGATTTCAAGCGGTTTATTTAGTTGTGGTACATGTGTTGATAAAGAATGATTTCAAGCAGTTTATTTAGTTGTGGTACATGTGTTGATAAAGAGAATGATTTCAAGTGGTTTATTTGGTTGTGGTATATGTGTTGATAAAGAGAATGATTTCAAGTGGTTTATTTAGTTGTACATGTGTTGATAAAGAGAATGATTTCAAGTGGTTTATTTAGTTGTACATGTGTTGATAAAGAGGATGATTTCAAGCGGTTTATTTGGTTGTGGTATATGTGTTGATAAAGAGAATGATTTCACGGTTTATTTAGTTGTGGTACATGTGTTGATAAAGAGAATGATTTCAAGTGGTTTATTTAGTTGTACATGTGTTGATAAAGAGGATGATTTCAAGCGATTTATTTAGTTGTGGTACATATGTTGATAAAGAGAATGATTTCAAGTGGTTTATTTAGTTGTGGTACATGTGTTGATAAAGAGAATGATTTCAAGCGGTTTATTTAGTTGTGGTACATGTGTTGATAAAGAGAATGATTTCAAGCAGTTTATTTAGTTGTGGTACATATGTTGATAAAGAGAATGATTTCAAGCGGTTTATTTAGTTGTGGTACATGTGTTGATAAAGAGAACGCTTTCAAGCGGTTTATTTAGTTGTGGTACATGTTTTGATAAAGAGAGTGATTTCAAGCGGTTTATTTAGTTGTACATGTGTTGATAAAGAGAATGATTTCACGGTTTATTTAGTTGTGGTACATGTGTTGATAAAGAGAATGATTTCAAGCGGTTTATTTAGTTGTACATGTGTTGATAAAGAGAATGATTTCACGGTTTATTTAGTTGTGGTACATATGTTGATAAAGAGAATGATTTCAAGCGGTTTATTTAGTTGTACATGTGTTGATAAAGAGAATGATTTCACGGTTTATTTAGTTGTGGTACATATGTTGATAAAGAGAATGATTTCAAGCGGTTTATTTAGTTGTACATGTGTTGATAAAGAGGATGATTTCAAGTGGTTTATTTAGTTGTGGTACATGTTTTGATAAAGAGAATGATTTCAAGTGGTTTATTTAGTTGTACATGTGTTGATAAAGAGAATGATTTCAAGTGGTTTATTTAGTTGTGGTACATGTTTTGATAAAGAGAATGATTTCAAGTGGTTTATTTAGTTGTGGTACATGTGTTGATAAAGAATGATTTCAAGTGGTTTATTTAGTTGTGGTACATGTTTTGATAAAGAGAATGATTTCAAGTGGTTTATTTAGTTGTGGTACATGTTTTGATAAAGAGAATGATTTCAAGTGGTTTATTTAGTTGTGGTACATGTTTTGATAAAGAGAATGATTTCAAGTGGTTTATTTAGTTGTGGTACATGTGTTGATAAAGAATGATTTCAAGTGGTTTATTTAGTTGTGGTACATGTTTTGATAAAGAGAATGATTTCAAGTGGTTTATTTAGTTGTGGTACATGTTTTGATAAAGAGAATGATTTCAAGTGGTTTATTTAGTTGTGTATATGTGTTGATAAAGAATGATTTCAAGCGGTTTATTTAGTTGTGGTACATGTGTTGATAAAGAGAATGATTTCAAGTGGTTTATTTAGTTGTACATGTGTTGATAAAGAGAATGATTTCAAGTGGTTTATTTAGTTGTGGTACATATGTTGATAAAGAGAATGATTTCAAGCGGTTTATTTAGTTGTGGTACATGTGTTGATAAAGAGAATGATTTCAAGCGGTTTATTTAGTTGTACATGTTTTGATAAAGAGAATGATTTCAAGTGGTTTATTTAGTTGTGGTACATGTTTTGATAAAGAGAATGATTTCAAGTGGTTTATTTAGTTGTGGTACATGTGTTGATAAAGAATGATTTCAAGTGGTTTATTTAGTTGTGGTACATGTTTTGATAAAGAGAATGATTTCAAGTGGTTTATTTAGTTGTGGTACATGTTTTGATAAAGAGAATGATTTCAAGTGGTTTATTTAGTTGTGTATATGTGTTGATAAAGAATGATTTCAAGCGGTTTATTTAGTTGTGGTACATGTGTTGATAAAGAGAATGATTTCAAGTGGTTTATTTAGTTGTGGTACATGTTTTGATAAAGAGAATGATTTCAAGTGGTTTATTTAGTTGTGGAACATGTTTTGATAAAGAGAATGATTTCAAGCGGTTTATTTAGTTGTGGTACATGTGTTGATAAAGAGAATGATTTCAAGTGGTTTATTTAGTTGTGGTACATGTGTTGATAAAGAATGATTTCAAGCGGTTTATTTAGTTGTGGTACATGTGTTGATAAAGAGAATGATTTCAAGCGGTTTATTTAGTTGTGGTACATGTGTTGATAAAGAGAATGATTTCAAGTGGTTTATTTAGTTGTGGTACATGTGTTGATAAAGAATGATTTCAAGCGGTTTATTTAGTTGTGGTACATGTGTTGATAAAGAGAATGATTTCAAGCGGTTTATTTAGTTGTGGTACATGTTTTGATAAAGAGAATGATTTCAAGTGGTTTATTCAGTAAGTTAAGTTATCTGATGAATGGGTCAATATGACATTTTTATTAGTTTGTCTTAAATTATTCAGTTGTCTATAGTTTAAGGGATTCAAAAATCTCCTTGAAATAAACTATAGTGGGTTTTTTGCCTCCAGATGAAAAATTATGCAAATAGGTTTTGATAAGGAAAGATTCCAGTTTCCACACAGTAAGCTCTTTACATTTTCTGACACATTTATGAACAGATGCTGATATATGTCAAGTTATTTAGTTCACATCTTGGGTCAACACATATTCAAGTTATTTAGTTTATATCTTGGGTCAACATGTATGCAAGTTATTTAGTTCATATTTGGGTCAACACATATTCAAGTTATTTAGTTCATATCTTGGATCAATGCATATACAAGTTGTTTACTTTATATCTTGGGTCAACATAAATACCAGTTATTTAGTTCATATTTTGGGTGAACATGGTGCATATTTTGGGTCAAAATCACATTTAAAGGATTCTAAATTTTGCTATGTCTTGGAATACTTTTATTGCCTAGATATCCAATTCTCTGTTGTAATTCTGTTATTTATTGGAAAATAAATGTACATCTTTCCCTTGTGTATTGCTGTTTCCCATGACACTGGGACTATACAAAAGCAAGTTTATCTTTTTGGTATGTGGCCTCAATTTGTAAAACTGGTAGTTTCTGTATCAAAAACCATGATGTATCTATCCATCAAGTGTAATCTAGGATAATTCAGGTGTTTGGTGGAGTGATGGGACAATGGTATTAAATACAGCATGAAGTTCCCTTTAGGGCAGTGTGTGGTGGAGTGATGGAATAGTGGTGTCAAAGACAGGATGACAGTCCCTTTAGGGCAGTGTGTGGTGGAGTGATGTAATAGTGGTGTCAAAGACAGGATGACAGTCCCTTTAGGGCAGTGTGTGGTGGAGTGATGGAATAGTGGTGTCAAACTGGAAAACTGCTTTTATAAGCTATGACGTTTCAGTTTAGGGAGTGGCTACAATCTCGACTTCTTTAGGAATGGTTTGTTGGGTTTTAACTTTACGGCTTCATTATGCCAAGAAAATGGAAGCTAAGTGATTGGCTTCTAAAAAATGGCTTTAATGGAGGACTGAACATGTACATGGGTTAATTATTTCAAATTTGATTCTCGGCATTAAAAAGTTTCTAAACAAAATGTAAACAAATTTCTCTTGAATTAAGAAAGAAATAAGAAGGTAATACAGTACCATATTAGAACCTTTAGCAGTCATCTGTCTTGAAAGACAATTGTTTTCTCATTCATTTTAGGTGAAATTTTACTTTAATTTTTGTCACAAAATTGCAAAAAGCCTAATATTTTGGGATAGATGGTGACATTTACAAATGAAATGCAGATAGCTATTTTTGTTATGTTAAAAATGTTATATAAATTTAATTATTGTCACAATTTTTTAATTGAAATTATGTGAGATTAAATAAATTCATTCAAAGGTAATAATTCTAAAATATTTTAGCATATATATTTTTCTCTTTGTTTGCATTAAATACTCTTTAATATAAAATTGTCATTCATTTAGTAGGTTGAAAATACCAGACATATAAAAAAATTAGGTTGAAAATACCTGATATATATAAATGTCATTAATTTAGTAGGTTGAAAATACCTGATATATATAAATGCCATTAATTTAGTAGGTTGAAAATACCTGATATATATAAATGTCATTAATTTAGTAGGTTGAAAATACCTGATATATATAAATGTCATTAATTTAGTAGGTTGAAAATACCTGATATATATAAATGCCATTAATTTAGTAGGTTGAAAATACCTGATATATATAAATGTCATTAATTTAGTAGGTTGAAAATACCTGATATATATAAATGCCATTAATTTAGTAGGTTGAAAATACCTGATATATATAAATGCCATTAATTTAGTAGGTTGAAAATACCTGATATATATATATATATATATATATATATATATATATAAATGTCATTAATTTAGTAGGTTCAAAATACCTGATATATATATAAATGTCATTAATTTAGTAGGTTTAAAATACCTTTTATATATATATATATATATATATATATATATATATATATATATATATATATATATATATATATATTATATAAGTGTCATTAATATTGTAGGTTGAAAATACCTGATATATGGTGTGAAAGATTTAAGGTTCATGTTCAGATTTGTAAATTGTAATTTCATGCTTTTAAGCATCCACAAAAACCATATAAATATATTGGTGCTGTATTTATTAAAATATATCAGTTTATGACGGATAGACATAATAACTATATTTTTTGAATAAAATGTAAACAGCCAGCACAACATTTGAATCTCCAACTTTTTTAAATACAAATGCGAGCCAAAATATGCCCTAATCACCCCAAAGCCTGCCCAAACTACTGCCTAATCAGTCACTGCCTGTCAAAACTACTGCTTAATCAGTCACTGCCTGTCAAAACTACTGCCTAATCAGTCACTGCCTGTCAAAACTACTGCCTAATCAGTCACTGCCTGTCAAAACTACTGCTTAATCAGTCACTGCCTGTCAAAACTACTGCCTAATACGTCACTGCCTGTCAAAACTACTGCCTAATCAGTCACTGCCTGTCAAAACTACTGCCTAATACATCACTGCCTGTCAAAACTACTGCCTAATCAGTCACTGCTTGTCAAAACTACTGCCTAATCAGTCACTGCCTGTCAAAACTACTGCCTAATCTGTCACTGCCTGTCAAAACTACTGCCTAATAGGTCACTGCCTGTCAAAACTACTGCCTAATCAGTCACTGCCTGTCAAAACTACTGCGTAATCAGTCACTGCCTGCCCAAACTACTGCCTAATCAGTCACTGCCTGCCCAAACTACTGCCTAATCAGTCACTTCAGAAATTACAAGACTAGTAAAAGAGTGTTTCTTTATGTTATTTAAAATCAACAAGTGCATGCTTATGGCTTAGTATTTGCACAGTTTTTTTTATAAGTTCTACTTTTACCCTCATGTAAATAATGTTACAGGGTACCTGTACCTGTTGTCATACAAATAATGTTACAGGGTACCTGTACCTGTATCCATGCAAATAATGTTACAGCGTACCTGTACCTGTTGTCATGCAAATAATGTTACAGGGTATCTGTACTTGTTGTCAGGCAAATAATGTTACAGGGTACATGTACCTGTATCCATGCAAATAATGTTACAGCCTACCTGTACCTCTTGTGATGCAAATAATGTTACAGGGTACCTGTACCTATTGTCATGCAAATCAGAATGAATATACATGTACATCTTACAGTACATAACTGACTCCACCAGAAATACCTTTAGGATTATCTCATAGGTAAAAACTCATTTGTAAATTAAAATGTACTTATGAGTGGAGTAATGACTGTCTTTATTTATCCATCAAAAGAAATGATGTAGACATTGAAATGCTCAAGGTAGGCACTTATTTTTACATCAAAGCATACCTGTGTAATGTTCAGTATCAATTCTTTTGAAATAAAGTGTCTTTTACAACACTTTGCAAGATGTCAGATTTGATTAGCAACTAGGCCAGTCTGCACATAGCATGATTCTTGCTGATCAGTCAGATTTATTTCCACTGAATTGTAGAAGTCAGCTCAAGCATCAATCACTGTTATTAATAGTTTAATGACTAGTCCATCCAGTGAGCCACAATAGCTCAGTTGGTAGAGTGTAGGACTTGTAATCCATGGGTTGTGGGTTTGATACCTGCCCTGGCAAACACGGGTTTGCTGCCTGCATGTACCCATTTAGCTCCTATTTCCTTGAAAAACCCAAGAAAGTGTCTTCAGAAATAAAATCGAGATAAAGACCACTTGCACTCAGCTCAGAAAACATTTTAAAAAACCAAGCACTTTAAACAAAAAAGCAAACTTCTATATACCATATTTTAAGATCAGCTTCTGATGACATAATATTGAAGGAAGAAGGTGGTGACATCTTTATATATAATATGAAAATATGATAGTAAACTTTTCCTCCCAATAAACTAACTCGCATCTTTATAGATAATATGAAAATATGATAGTAAACTTTTCCTCCCAATAAACTAACTCGCATCTTTATAGATAATATGAAAATATGATAGTAAACTTTTCCTCCCAATAAACTATTGGTGATTATGTTTAGTACAATGTTTCCTTTGCGTGAGTAGAGAACAGCAAAATTAAGTTCATCATTATAGATTTAGCCTCATTGTAATTTGGTATAAGTTCTTTATTGGAGGGGGGGAGGGAGTGAATCAACAAAAAATATAAATAGAGGAATTTTTTATATCTTCAATATCCAGTTGTTTATGCTGACATTGCCTTTATATAAGTTAAACCATGTGGCTCAAAGTCTTCTGGTTTTTATTTGCCAAATATTACTGAATGTTGCAATTCGCTTTGATCCATATATATCAGGTCATTTATTCTGATGTTTTTCATCCTATTTATGCCTGTATTCATATTCCAAGTGTGTAGCTTGTAAAGGTAAATCTGATAAAGCCTCAATTACAATGTGGTTCGCAAGGATGAATGATGGGTTTTTTGAATATGTGACCAATAAACATTTACCTGCTTTTAAAAGGTATTATGTGTTTTTCACCTACTGCTGATAAACATACTCCTTATAAACCCAAATTTGAATGTTTTTCATAAAATGATTGACAGGTTGTGAAAAAGAACTGATATGGCATTAAAGGTATGTTACCTGCATTTGTTTTGTTGCATGTTTTGTTTGCACCTGTCACAGGTAGAGATGACTTGTAAATCAATTTATCAATACAATGAACCCCTTAAATTTGCCTTTTATCATGTTAGTATAAATCAGGATATTTTAGACTGGCAGCCCAAATATTTCATTCCTGTTCACCTGCAGTCAGTTCTAAAGAGATTCCTTATTCCATGCATTGTGACTAATGCAACAACATTCAGTAAAGCCTGGATGAGCAGTGCAGTAATAGTTGGCACCAAATCAAACAATTGTTTTAACAATTCTTTAAAAAAATCTTTTTCAAGATTCCTGTTTTGCTGAAAAGTTCAGTCTTGACATGAATTTTTCTCCACAGGGTCTACCAGCATGTTTGGTGCAAAAATATAAATTGCAAGAGATCATGGGTCATTATGGATGTGTTTTGGGAAGAAAACACAGGAAGAGTTTTAAAAAATGGGTGTTTGATTAAAATTACAGTAGATTCTTTAGTATCATAATTAAATATATCTACATACTTACCCAAAACGAATGTTTAGTATCAAAATTAAATATATCTACATACTTACCCAAAATGAATGTTTAGTATCAAAATTAAATATATCTACATACTGACCCAAATTAAATATATCTACCTACTTACCCAAATTAAATATATCTACCTACTTACCCAAATTAAATATATCTACCTACTTACCCAAATTAAATATATCTACCTACTTACCCAAAACGAATGTTGCAATATGTGTCAATATAGATTGCATGGTCTTTTCCAGGATTTGTAATTAATACGGAAATCCTCCACCCCTAATTTGGAAACCGGAAGGATTTATTTAATATAGGTACAGTGTATACTTTCTGATTAGATGAATACAACTGCAGACAACATAGACCATTATCTGGTATCTCATAATGTGCTAATGGTCAGGGTCTATCTTGTTTGTGGCATTATCCCACAGCAGACCTGAGTCTGTGCAACTTAATGTTGGGCTTGATTTATAAGTGAGTATATATGGGCTGTATTTTCCTGTCTTAAATTTCGGTCAGTTCATCCCAGAGTTTAGGTACAATTCTTTTTAATTATTTTGAAAATACCTACTATGAATTGGCAGTTTGGTAAACAAATATGTATCTGGGGGTATTGAATTTCATGGAATTTTGGTATAGATAGAAACTTGATAAATAGGGGGTAAAATATGTGTAAATACACGTATCTATAAATTATTCTACCAGTGTTCTCTTTAATGCATTTCAAGTTTACAGGAGGCTTAATCTTTACAAGAATAATTATGTTGATTAGGTAATTCATTGCAAACATTAAGCATAAATTTGATCTGAATCAAAGAAGATGCTGACATCCTTTGCATGACTTAGCATAAATGTGATCTAAATCAAAGAAGATGCTGACATCCTTTGCATGACTTAGCATAAGTTTGATCTGAATCAAAGAAGATGCTGACATCCTTTGCATGACTTAGCATAAATGTGATCTGAATCAAAGAGGATGCTGACATCCTTTACATGCATGTATAATCAAACAAACTAAATTTCACTACTGAAATTAAGATTGCTGTTAGGTTTTTCAGTGTTCTTAAACACTGCAAAAGAAAAAACAACCTGAAGCTCTGGACAGTTAGAAATTAGGTACTAAGAAAGCCAACAACAAGTTATTCTTATTCCAAAACAAAGGTTCTATCTTTTCCATAAACTGTATATGTTCATTTGCAGACCTCCACAAGCTAAATGTTTTACCTTAAGATTCTTTTTAATAACCATATGGTGTCATTGCCCACAGATTGGGAACCACAGGTGTAGACCCATAAAAACGAAACTATTTTGATGTTTTGATAGCAGATTTGATAGAGATGCTTTTTGTCTCATTTAAAGGCCAATGTCAGTCACATACACATATAAGTTGTAACCCTTAGATTTATTTGTCAAAAAATTCTAGCCATTCTGCCTGGGGTGGGGTGGAAATCAAATCATGCTTTTATAAGTGGTGTCCACTCTAGGTGATTTCTGAGCTTAATAAATGGGATGACACTATCAGGTAAAGTAAAGTTCATCCTTCCTTAAGCTAATTCACACAAAGTGGATTATCTGCACACATGACACTTTGGACAGAGATGAGTAAAATGGGCTTGAGTATGTGGTACTGATTTATTGGTTGTTTATTCAAGAGTTTGTGTAGATATAACTGTAGTTAGTAATACCAGAGATTTTATTTTATATTTGCTTGGTGAAAAGTACTTGTAATCAGCACTCTCAAAATTAAAACTTCTTTTTATTGATGAAAAGTTGAATGTTTGAACCAGAAATGGTAATTGCCTTCACATTAACATATTTGGCAGATAATTCACTATCTTCATGATCATGACATGGCATTAGACAGTGTATAAACAGTGGATAGTAACACTGCCTTCATGATCATGATATTAGACAAGTGTATAAATAGTAGATAACACACTGCCTTCATGATAATGACATTTGATGGTCTTTCAACAGTAGATGATACACTGCCTTCATGATAATGACATTTAATGGTGTATAAACATTAGATAATACACTGCCTTCATGATAATGACATTTGATGGTGTATAAATAGTAGATAATACACTGCCTTCATGATAATGACATTTAATGGTGTATAAACATTAGATGATAATACACTGCCATGATGATAATGACATTTGACAGTATATAAATTGTAGATAATACACTGACTTCATGCTCATGACATTTGATGGAGTAAAGACAGTAGATAATACACTGTCTTCATGATCATGACATTTGATGGTCTATCAACAGTAGATAATACACTGCCTTCATGATAATGACATTTAATGGTGTATAAACCATTAGATAATACATTGTCTTCATGATAATGACATTTAATAGTGTATAAACATTAGATAATACACTGCCTTCATGATAATGACATTTGATGGTATATAAATAGTAGATAATATACTGCCTTCATGATAATGACATTTAATAGTGTATAAACATTAGATAATACACTGCCTTCATGATTTTGACATTTGATGGTGTATGAATAGTAGATAATACACTGACTTCATGATCATGACATTTGATGGAGTAAAGACAGTAGATAATACACTGTCTTCATGATCATGACATTTGATGGTCTATAAACAGTAGATAATACACTGCCTTCATGATAATGACATTTAATGGTGTATAAACCATTAGATAATACACTGCCTTCATGATAATGACATTTAATAGTGTATAAACATTAGATAATACACTGCCTTCATGATAATGACATTTGATGGTATATAAATAGTAGATAATACACTGCCTTCATGATAATGACATTTAATAGTGTATACACATTAGATAATACACTGCCTTCATGATCTTGACATTTGATGGTGTATGAATAGTAGATAATACACTGACTTCATGATCTTGACATTTGATGGTATATAAATAGTAGATAATACACTGCCTTCATGATAATGACATTTAATAGTGTATACACATTAGATAATACACTGCCTTCATGATCTTGACATTTGATGGTGTATGAATAGTAGATAATACACTGCCTTCATGATAATGACATTTAATAGTGTATAAACATTAGATAATACACTGCCTTCATGATAATGACATTTGATGGTATATAAATAGTAGATAATACACTGCCTTCATGATAATGACATTTAATAGTGTATACACATTAGATAATACACTGCCTTCATGATCTTGACATTTGATGGTGTATGAATAGTAGATAATACACTGACTTCATGATCATGACATTTGATGGTGTATGAATAGTAGATAATACACTGACTTCATGATCATGACATTTGATGGTGTATGAATAGTAGATAATACACTGACTTCATGCTCATGACATTTGATGGTGTATGAATAGTAGATAATACACTGGTTTCATGATCATGACATTTGATGGCATATGAATAGTAGATAATACACTGCCTTCATGATCATGACATTTGATGGTGTATGAATAGTAGATAATACACTGCCTTCATGATCGTGACATTTAATAGTGTATAAACATTAGATAATACACTGCCTTCATGATCATGAACATTTGATGGCGTATGAATAGTAGATAATACACTGCCTTCATGATCATGACATTCAATACATAGTGTTTGATATTATTAGAAGATATGTACACTTATAAAAGTGTAAAATGATTTACATTTTATTATCTTGAACTTTAATGTGCTAAGAGATTATTATTATAAATGGATATATAGTGTGACCTAATATAACACATGTCATTATAACAAGAATATGGATATAGAGTGTGACCTAATATAACACATGTCATTATAACAAGAATATGGATATAGAGTGACCTAATATAACACATGTCATTATAACAAGAATATGGATATATAGTGTGACCTAATATAACACATGTCATTATAACAAGAATATGGATATATAGTGTGTGACCTAATATAACACATGTCATTATAACAAGAATATGGATATAGAGTGTGACCTAATATAGCACATGTCATTATAACAAGAATATGGATATATAGTGACCTAATATAACACATGTCATTATAACAAGAATATGGATATAGAGTGACCTAATATAACACATGTCATTATAACAAGAATATGGATATATAGTGTGACCTAATATAACACATGTCATTATAACAAGAATATGGATATATATAGTGTGTGACCTAATATAACACATGTCATTATAACAAGAATATGGATATAGAGTGTGACCTAATATAACACGTCATTATAACAAGAATATGGATATAGAGTGTGACCTAATATAACACATGTCATTATAACAAGAATATGGATATATAGTGACCTAATATAGCACATGTCATTATAACAAGAATATGGATATAGAGTGTGACCTAATATAACATGTCATTATAACAAGAATATGGATATATAGTGACCTAATATAACACATGTCATTATAACAAGAATATGGATATAGAGTGACCTAATATAACACATGTCATTATAACAAGAATATGGATATATAGTGTGACCTAATATAACACATGTCATTATAACAAGAATATGGATATAGAGTGTGACCTAATATAACACATGTCATTATAACAAGAATATGGATATATAGTGTGACCTAATATAGCACATGCCATTATAACAAGAATATGGATATAGAGTGTGACCTAATATAACACATGTCATTATAACAAGAATATGGATATAGAGTGACCTAATATAACACATGTCATTATAACAAGAATATGGATATAGAGTAACCTAATATAACACATGTCATTATAACAAGAATATGGATATATAGTGTGACCTAATATAACACATGTCATTATAACAAGAATATGGATATAGAGTGACCTAATATAACACATGTCATTATAACAAGAATATGGATATAGAGTGTGACCTAATATAACACATGTCATTATAACAAGAATATGGATATAGAGTAACCTAATATAACACATGTCATTATAACAAGAATATGGATATATAGTGTGACCTAATATAACACATGTCATTATAACAAGAATATGGATATAGAGTGACCTAATATAACACATGTCATTATAACAAGAATATGGATATAGAGTGTGACCTAATATAACACATGTCATTATAACAAGAATATGGATATAGAGTGTGACCTAATATAGCACATGTCATTATAACAAGAATATGGATATATAGTGACCTAATATAACACATGTCATTATAACAAGAATATGGATATATAGTGTGACCTAATATAGCCCACGTCATTATAACAAGAATATGGATATAGAGTGTGACCTAATATAGCACATGTCATTATAACAAGAATATGGATATATAGTGACCTAATATAACACATGTCATTATAACAAGAATATGGATATATAGTGTGACCTAATATAACACATGTCATTATAACAAGAATATGGATATATAGTGTGTGACCTAATATAGCACATGTCATTATAACAAGAATATGGATATATAGTGACCTAATATAACACATGTCATTATAACAAGAATATGGATATATACTGTGACCTAATATAACACATGTTATTATAACAAGAATATGGATATATAGTGTGTGACCTAATATAGCACATGTCATTATAACAAGAATATGGATATAGAGTGACCTAATATAACACATGCCATTATAACAAGAATATGGATGTAGAGTGTGACCTAATATAGCACATGCCATTATAACAAGAATATGGATATATAGTGACCTAATATAGCACACGTCATTATAACAAGAATATGGATATATAGTGACCTAATATAACACATGCCATTATAACAAGAATATAGATATATAGTGACCTAATATAACACATGTCATTATAACAAGAATATGGATATAGAGTGACCTAATATAACACATGTCATTATAACAAGAATATGGATATATAGTGTGACCTAATATAGCACATGTCATTGTAACAAGAATATGGATATAGAGTGTGACCTAATATAGCACATGTCATTGTAACAAGAATATGGATATATAGTGACCTAATATAGCACATGTCATTATAACAAGAATATGGATATATAGAGTGTGACCTAATATAGCACATGTCATTATAACAAGAATATGGATATATAGTGTGACCTAATATAGCACATGCCATTATAACAAGAATATGGATATAGAGTGTGACCTAATATAGCACATGCCATTATAACAAGAATATGGATATATAGTGACCTAATATAACACATGTCATTATAACAAGAATATGGATATAGAGTGACCTAATATAACACATGTCATTATAACAAGAATATGGATATAGTGTGTGACCTAATATAGCACATGTCATTATAACAAGAATATGGATATAGAGTGTGACCTAATATAGCACATGCCATTATAACAAGAATATGGATATAGAGTGTGACCTAATATAGCACATGCCATTATAACAAGAATATTGATATATAGTGACCTAATATAACACATGTCATTATAACAAGAATATGGATATATAATGACCTAATATAGCACATGCCAGTATAACAAGAATATAGATATAGAGTGACCTAATATAACACATGTCATTATAACAAGAATATGGATATAGTGTGTGACCTAATATAGCACATGTCATTATAACAAGAATATGGATATAGAGTGTGACCTAATATAGCACATGCCATTATAACAAGAATATGGATATAGAGTGTGACCTAATATAGCACGTCATTATAACAAGAATATGGATATAGAGTGTGACCTAATATAACACGTCATTATAACAAGAATATGGATATATAGTGACCTAATATAACACATGTCATTATAACAAGAATATGGATATATAGTGTGACCTAATATAGCACATGTCATTATAACAAGAATATGGATATATGATTGTTCCGTGGCTTCCAAAATGTCATATTTGTTTCTTAAAATAGGAGAAATAATGTATGAAACATTTATTATCATTTTGGTTAAAACATTGCATATCATCGCTCCTTAAATTTCATTTGCATGTAGTAATTTTCTTGTTCAAGAAAAAATACTTTTCTCTTAAAAGTACCAAAAAAGTTATCATTTTGGAGAAGAGATTGCATATTAATTTGAATATAATACAATCATAGCTATTAGCAGGGCTCCTGAAAGTCTATAATTTCAAATTTTTAAAAAATATATTGTGCCAAAATAAACAAGAGCATCAGAACCACAAGCTGGGCTTTTTGAGAACCTTGATCTTAGTTTATTTTTGAATTGCTTTTCGTTTTTTATCACCGACCAGGACCAAACATTGTTTTTAGTTTTTTATCACTGACCTGGACCAAACATTGTGTTTGGTTTTTACCTGGGGGAAGGAATTAGAAACCAATTTATTTAGGGAAGATAATGTCTATGGTCAAGGTCACTTTGAAAGAAAAACATTTTCGTCACAAATCTTTATTTACACAGAAGACTAATACAGTGTGGTTTTATTTGGAAGATGTTATGATATTTTAAAGGAAAATTTTTCTGTTTTACTAAGTTAATGGGATTGGTCTGGCAGTCATAATGCAGTTGGGGCTTAAGTCTAATCCCAGAAGATGTTTTAATATTTAATTGAATTATCACTTGGATTATTTCGTTTTCTTACATATCAGAATTTTAACCAATATTCATAATTATATTTTGTCATAACAGATCGTATTCTAGATGCATTAGAGAAATATAAAAAATAAGTTTTACTTGTCACTCGAGAAGTCACTTGTTTTGGGGGTCTTCAGTAAAATTAAATAATGAAAAGACTTTGAAACTGTAAATTTGGATATCATGTGTATTATGTATTTGCCTTGAATCATGTTGTGATGTCATTTTTTATAGGGGCCCCAAGTGACCGAGTGGTCTAAAGTGCTCTATGTTATGATCATTTTACCTCTGTCTGTGTGGGTTCAAGTCTTGGATTCAGCCAATGTGGGTATGTGAGAAATCTTGCTGGTAGCTTCTCATGGGTCGGTGGTTATTTCCTGGGTTTTCTGGGTTCTTCCTCCACGATTAATACTGGCCGCCATGTATAGCCTATCCTGTGTTGAAAAATGGCGTTAAACTCTACTACAACAACAACAAATCAGTTTTATACTGTTTGGTGGTTTAATATGTATAATATCATTAAATTGGATTATGTATTTGCCATCAATTATGTTGTTGTGTCATTTTTTTATAATGTTTGATGGTTTAATATGTATAATATCAGAAAATATGTTTATACCTTGCAATAAATGGATTTCTCATCAGAGACAATTCTTTAGGAGCTTGTGACCTGATGTTCCATCTGCAAGAGGAGACTAATTAAGGCATGAACTGATGACTCAATGGTTACTCTGCCTGACTCATGTACAAAAGGGTGGAGGTTGGAATCCTGCAATCAGATTAGCCAGGGTTGGTTGTTGTGCTTCATTATTGCTCAATCATCTTTACTCCAATTGTGATTACTGTGCCAAGAATTGTGTGTGTGTGTGTGTGTGTGTGTGTGTGTGTGTGTGATTAGGATTTTTAACATCACTTTAACAATTTTTCAGTCATATTGCTACGATGTCTGCAGTTAGGCAGTTTATAGTGATGTGTAGCACTGGGGCATCATGCTGCAGACATGTATCATCATGTTCCACCAAGTCACATTATCCTGACAACAGGTCAACCAGTCCTAACACTAACCTCTTAATGCTGACCGCCAAGCTATGTCTTTGGTATGACTCGGTCTTCGGATTGAATCCACGACCTCCCGCTTCCGTGGCGGACGCTACAACCACTAGGCCACCGGAGCAGTCTGTGCCAAAAATTAAACATTGTCTCTCACAAATCAAATTTAAAAGCAGTCTTGAAAAAAGTGCCTTCTTCCATGGATTTCACTTCAGCTTATTATATCTCAAAACTGCTATTTATGTTTACCTTTGATTTAAACACACCTGCAAGATATCATCTACCTTTCAAATTTAAAAAGATATTTTCACTATCAATCCATTGAACTATTTGCTGGAATGCCACTTGAATTTCACCTTTAACTAGGGGTGTGTAGCCCATGTAAGGATATACTGTTGTAGTAGTAGATGTAATAGAATTGAACATGTGTACATTAATGTGTACATTAACATGCAAACTTTGTATTAGTTTCAGCTTTGTCTTAGATTTCCATGTTACCCTGTTTGATCAAGGATAATTTAGGATGTAAAATCAAAGCAGATTTTGATGCATGAAACAAATAAAGAAATAGAGTTGTTGATCCTTGTATAATATGTCGCTGATATACACAGGTGTTACTTCCAGATAACCAGGTGAGTTAGTAAAACTGAACTGCATACATATACATTAATTTGGACTGTTTGAAAGCCTGATCATTAATTGCTTCGTTATTACAGCAGCAGAGGGGGCGAATCAGACAACTTTTTTTGTTTTTATTTTTGATTATACCCCCTCCAAAATAACACTAGACCCTTCTCGCGAAAAAATAAGTCTCTGACCCTTGTCTGAAAACATTCGCGTCGCAACGTCGTTGTCACTCACCCCCTCTGCTGCTATGGGTTAACCGAATATTTGATCCAGTCCGATACGATATCGTGTTCGAGGGTCATGTAAATTTATTGTTACAAATCCGTGTGGGGTAGACTGAGCATGACTAAAGAAATTTCTAAATTGATTGAAGTCCATATCAGAACACCATGTCTGCCAAATATTTCGTAGCGTATGTGTATCAACGCCGTTGAATACAGCAAGCATATTACAGTTATCTCTAATCACTTTTGGAATCTGAGTGTAGCGTTGAGTGACATAGATCACATCAGTGTTTTTATGCCTTCCTCTGGAAAATATTCTAGCAGGATTTTTTTGATTATCTAACATGACATCGTCGTATACAACTAAATTGTTGATACTTCCATCGAGGTCATTCACGGATGGCGCCTCGTCAATATCGGTTATAAATTCAATAACATCCTCGGCGGCAATCTCAGAAGCGTTTTCATTAAAATCTTTTAGCACTTCATAGCATCGTTGATCATCTACGCTAGGGGCAATTAAATACAACTTATCCCACTTCATCCATCTCATTATTAAATTGAGCAACAATTGCGTTTTACCGGATCCAGATGGTCCGATTATAATTGCGCGGATAGAGTTTGGTAGCGCTGCATGATGCTTCACTGGTTCTCTTGTTTTAGTCGCTGAAAAATCAATTATATTCATATCTCTATACATAAATTATGGATCTATATTGCGTGAAGTGTAAGGCGCGTACTGGCACAGATGACTTGACGACGATTACAACTAAAAATAACCGATCAGCGCTTTCTGGTAAATGCGTACAATGTAGTACAAAGAAATTTAGATTTGTTTCTAAACCCAAGGAACTCAAGGAACCTTTAAAAAAAAAAGAGGAGGTGATATCGCAGCCAAATTAGCAAAACTCCCTGGAACCCCATGGGCAAAATACCCTGGAGAAAAGCACCTTCCAGGATATAGCTACTGTGGACCGGGAACAAGACTTGATATCAGACTCAATGATCAAAATCAGCCCCGACCCGGTGAGGAACCAATAAACGCTATTGATAAGGCCTGTCACCTTCATGATGTATCTTATAAAAGCAGTAATCTGCAGCACAGGCATCTAGCAGATGTGAAATTAATTCATGCGTTAAATGCTATTTCTGATAAATCTTTCAAAGAAAAATTGGCTTCCTTTTTGATAAAATCGGCTATGAAAAGTAAATTGATGTTAGGGGCTGGTAATTAATAACAACATGGAATCTATTTATTATTCCCCAAGAGGATACTGGAGGGGTAAATCAGCAATCCATAAACTCGCTAGTGCTGCGAAAGTGAAAAAAACCACTGCGGCTCATTGGTTATCCAAACAGGCACTATGGCAAATTTATCTACCACCGCCTAAACAAATCAATTTCTCGCATTTTGATGTGACCGGACCCAATGAAGTTCATCAGGCTGATCTATTATTTCTGCCACATGATCGTGGTTACAAATACGCATTAACCGTAGTTGATATTGCAAGTCGATACAAAGAAGCAGAACCGTTAAAAACAAAATCAGCCACTGAAGTGGCTTCTGCATTTGAAAGGATTTATCGAAGGAGTCCTCTGCACTGGCCAAATCTGTTACAAGTTGACCCGGGCAAGGAATTTCAGGGTGCAGTGTTATCTACAATGAAATATCACAATGTCGCTATCAGACGAGGGCATACTGCACTTCATCGTGATCAGGCCATTGTAGAACGATTTAATAAAACCCTTGCTGAGCGGTTATTTGGATATCAATACGCAAAAGAATTCATCCAAGAAAAAAGATCCCGTGAATGGGTTAAAAGGTTACCAGCTGTAATTACTGCACTGAATAACGAGATTACTAGAACCATCAACATGAAACCTATCAATGCGATTAAAAATAAGTCAATACCTGAAATGGAAATTCAAAAAGATTTTAGCGTTTCCCAACCAATTCTTGGTAGTAATGTCATTGTGAGGTACTTATACGAACCAGGAGAGCTTGAGGGTGGCACAAAAAGGGCTACTGATCCTATTTGGAGTGTTACTGCACATAAGATATCTAGTATAACACGATCTACGGGTAGACTTCCAATCTATAAACTGGATTCAACTGCCCCTCAACGGGGTTTTACTAGACAACAATTACAAGTGATACCTGAGGATACTCAATTACCACCACATGGGCTTAACTAGCACCCTTGCGTCTATTGCACTCAAGACAAGTCAACTTCACATTATTTCTGACATGACCGAGATTGTTATTTTTTCTGTCTACGGTGAATTGGCGAGGATCCTTATCCGAATACTGCCAACGCATTATACAATTGCAACTCGCGCAGTGATTATTCTGTTGTTGCTTCAGAGTAATTATTAATTCAGCATCAATATCAAATTCTCGTTGTTTTTTTTTGTCTTGTTGTTTGTAACCGGAGAGTTTTTTATCAATAATATCATCTATTGTGGTGTCATTATCATTGCTAATGATTTCATCATCGAAGACAATTCTTCGAAGTTGATTTATTTTTCGTACTCTAGACACTGCGAGATAGACTAAATTCGACCATTCTATGCGATTATCTACTATCCAAACAGTTATATCCGATATAGTCAATCCCTGTGAAGAGTGTATTGTTGCTGCATAACCTAGCGTCCATGGGGATTTATTAGCACGCAATGCATCTTCAACGACATTGATATCAACCAGCACAATATCATTTAATACGAGAATCTGTCTTTGAAATCCTTCGGATTTTGGTCCTGGAATATCAACTTCGATGTTCTGTTTTCGTGTATCCGATGGCCTATAACATAACGGTACTGGAAGTGTTGCAAATTTTTGTTTATGCAATTCAAATAACTTCATCTGAAGTGTATCCCTGACTATTTTTCTACTTGCAATGATTAAATCATTTGGTCTCCACGCTTCCCAAAACTCATTCATGGGAGTTTCCGAAATTATTTCACGGGCTATTTCACACTGGATTCTATCCGGTTGTAATCTAATTAGTTTCTTAAATTCTTTTAATTCATTATCAAGTGATCTATGATCGGTATCAATTTCTTCATAATAGTCTACAAAACCCTTTAGCCATTCATGGGGGGATGCACCGACAAATGGTGGAGGTTGGCCGTGATCCCCGCACATGACGACTTTTGTATTCTTCAATAACAACCACTCAAGAAATATTTTTAAGACATCTTCTGACACTGTGTCTATTTCATCCCACATGATAATTTCAGGAATAAATTTCTCTCCCATGCGCTCAGGAGTCCATTTATCTCCCTTCCATCTAAAGAAACTATGATAAGTGCAGGCATTTACCCCTCGTTGTTTCATCTCTCTGGCGAGTCTGTGAGTCGGTGTTAGCACAATCATGTTTGGATTGGAAACGCTAGCGTTTCTACGATATAACTCAATTGCCCGGGTTGTTTTTCCTGACCCGCCACAACCGTTTAAATAAACTGTTTTATATCTACAGATTGGATCAGAAATCGGTGGTGCACTAGAAAATTCTGAACACTGATTGCTTTCTAAGTAATTATTTTCAATGGTAACATCTGCTGATGGAATATAATCATGAAGCATTTCCTTCTTAATTCTCCATGACCCCCAATTCTCGTTGCCAGTAGCCTTAAAATCAGCCATTTTGCTATTTATGTAAAATGAGTCAGTAGCAACTCTAACTGCGGTGGTAGGAAATCTATTGATCATTGAAAACAGATTGATAGAAGCATAACCAAGCATAGAAGCTCTCAAATATGTGTACTGCTGATGGTATCCATCAGTGTAAGTAACAATTGTACCCAATTTGGTTCCATCTGACATAAATGCGTCCTTACGATTGACATATAAGCCCCTATTCGTTAAATCTTTGATTACAAAATCGTATTCAGCATTGTCTATAATCAATCGTGAAGAATATCTCGTATTATCATCTTTGCCACCTTGGGTAAATTTACCGATTATTCTTCGTCCAAGATCTTTTGCTTCATTGTTTCTGATTTCAAATAACTGTCTGGACCAATCCATGATTTGTTGTTCATTAAAATCAGGAAACAGTTTTCGCTCTTCGCTAATTATTTTTTCTAGATCAGGTTGTGGTAACCAGACTGATTTCTGTGCTCGATAGGATATAATTGCTTCACTGACAATTAATGATTTTAACATCTTACAATCAAGCATATACCGTAATAACACTATTGGCATCCAGTGTTTTTCAGACATGTGTTTACCAATCCAAAGATAACTACACGGATGAAGTCCTTCAGCCATTTCAAATGATACTACACAAGCGAATCCGGTTAAATCGAAATGTGGCAGTGGTCCATTAATAGCAACACGGGTCATTTCGTGTGTAGGGTGTCCAAATCGTTTGAAATATTTCTCACACTCTCCATACCCAAGAAAACTTCCTGGATAACATGCAATCATATCAACTGAAATAACGGTATCAGCTGTGTATTTTGTGTTCCATAATCCTCCATGGCTGTATTCAAGACAGGACAATTTGACATCTGATAAGAACTCACTTCGGGTTGGTTTCCACGCGTTTTTCTTCCTAGCAAAATGTGCTACAACTGATGGAAGTGTAAAACAGTTTGCTAATAATTGATCGTTGTCTTCCCCCAGAGAACTCTGGGGAGAAAATTCACTAGCTAGTTGTTTCATTTGATTATGCAGCTCTTCAGTACGGTACAATTCTCCGTTGGGCCTTACAAACTGATCAAATCTACATTCTTCGTCTGAAGTACTATGAAATAGCCACACTGACACAGAATCGTTTTTACTCAAATGGTAAATAGCATCAAATAATTTCTGCTCTGAAAAAAACTCTTCGGTTCCAAACAGATATTTTACGGTTCTATCCCGTGGGAATATTGTTACTGCAGATGACCACGCGTGTGCATTATGATCAATAATTTCAATGGGAGCTCCCTGTGATTTATATTTCGATTTGTATAATACTTCTCTGGTGATTGTCCTTACCGATATTGGAAATCTCAATGATGTTTCTAATTTGGCTATATCTTGAATTGTTGCCCCATGCTGTTTCACTGTCAGTTCCCACTCGGTTATTTTTTTTCGTCTTAGATCAGTTAGTTTATTTCCCCGGGACGCATTTGTGAAGTGTTCTATTATTCGTGTTGCTACGCAATTGAGCCCTGTCGAATATTTCATGGGTGCTAGTTTTGAAATATCAGGTTTTTCATTGAGTGGATATATCCCGTAAACAACTACTGTGACAGGATAAGATCTTTCGTAGTAGGGTTTATCAAGTCCAGTCAAAATTCCTGGTTTTGAATCCTGAGTCACAGTGACAGTTTTTTTGTCCTTAAGAATAGGCTCGTATTTGTCCCTAATTATCCATTTTCCATTATCACGGATAAGGAATTTTATTCGAAAAAAATTTCTTTCTTCCCCAAGACGTGAGATTATCACTGCTGCTTTTTCATCATTCATGGTAGCGTCAACAACACCATCAATTCGAAATGTTGACCAACAATGAGCTGCCCCATCACGCTTGAATTCATTAAAACAGTCTCTGATTTTACTAATAAAGGTTCTATCAAGAATTTTATTCTTTGGTGTATCAGAAACTCTATCAAGATTGAATTGAACACTTTTCCAAGGCTTAATTTTCGATAATCTCTCGAACTCCTCCATACTATAATTAAAACAAGCATTTAAATGAAAGATTTAAGTATAATGAATCATTGCAAATGGCTTATGATTGGATCAGTGACACCGTGTAACAAATCATGCAGAAATGAATTCTGTTGGTATCATATGCAAAGCTTTCGTCGGGGAAGCCGAGGTCCGTTACCCTGTATTCAATGTGGGGTTGGGGTCAGGGGGAGGTCGCAATTATGCATTATGTGCGGCGGAAAACGATACAGGGAGCTAAAACGCTATTATGATAAAAAAATAAAAAATACTGCCATTGACCCCAACGATGACAAAATAATAAAGACTGCTCAAGATTATATACAGAGACTTATAATTAAACCAAACAATGAATTAGAAAAATAGTGTTATTATACAAATGAACCAAGAATTCAGACCTCACCCCTCCGTGCTTGTTAATTATGAAGCATTCCTTAATGGTATTATCAGAAAATTCTATTTTCGTATGTCAAAATACAGTACACGCGTACCGTCTATAACACCAAGGGAGACCACTCTTAAATGATAATAACCAAGGGAGTTATCATTGTGATTTAGCGGCTTGGTATTTCTTTTTAGGAAAAGATATATTTTCTTTTTTTTTTAGTGTTTAAGTCAAATATTCTGTGTCACGTGCGATTAATGCGTATTTTATAACATAGGATGTGATCCGGAGATACAGGCGTTACAGGATAACACACGTGTATACTTTCTCCCTTAGATTGTGTTAACTTGTTTAATGGGTATTGTGATTCAGCGCTGGGCATTGTTTTGTAAGAAAAGACATGTTTTCAAACAATTATATTCTTTGTTCTAGTGTTTAAGTCAAATATGCTGTCTCATTTAAATACTGTGAAACACCATTAATAAGTAATTCAAGAAAATAAAATAGCATACTTGCGGATTGATGTATTAATTCCCTTTATATACTCTCTCCCTTAGATGGTGTCGAGATGATAAGGGAGGGAATAACAACCCCTCCCACCTACTCTTATATGTTTCTACTATTATGTGTAAATATAAGTGTTTTTAAATGTCTGTATGTAGACTATCATTTGTATAATTTAATATGTAAATATTGAATAAAGATTTTAAAAAAAAGAGGATGCCGACATGGCACCTATAAAAGATGTACAAATGCTACATCTATAAAAATTACATTACAGTATGGCGTGGGTTATTTGCCCTTAAATTGTGATTCAGCGGCTTGGGATATAATTAATTAGAAAAGAAATCAAATATAAAATGTTTTCAAACGATTATATTCTTTTTTTTTAGTGCTTTATGCAAATATTCTGTCTCATTTTAATACTGTGAAGCACCATTAACAAGTAATTCAAGAAAATAAAATAACACACTCTGTGGATTGAAGCTGCTGTATTAGTCGCCTTATATACTAAATGAAAGGTTTAAAGCTGGGGCTTTCAAGGCCAATTCGACCAGTCAAAAAATAACCCACGCCATTGACACGTGTGCGTGGTTGACTTTTACTCAATCATGCAACCGGGTTTAATTTCATGGGTTGCTTTGATTGGTCGAATTGGCCTTTGAAAATCAGCCCCGTCGTTTCATGTTTGTGATGTCTGTGCCGTCCCATCATCATTACATCATCATTGAATTATAATCCATATTACATCATCATTGAATTATAATCCATATTACATCATCATTGAATTATAATCCATCCTTAATTAAGTTAATTAAGTATATGTATACCTACAATCTGAATGGAGATATATACGGTATTTGTGCTGTCCTTAATTAAGTTAATTAAGTATATGTATACCTACAATCTGAATGGAGATATATACGGTTGTGACGTCACCCCAAGCATATCTTCTGGGCGGTCTAAGATGGCGTTTGCCATGTTAGGCCTCCCTTCCGGAGATGTATGTTTCGGGTTTCCCTTGGGCTTACTTGGATGTGAAGGCAACCAAGGAGTTCCAAAGATGTGTTGTCGTATATATGTAACCTCTAGGTCATTTCACGTAAACATACCCTCTTGTGATTATAACCCGTTATTTGACGAGTTAGATTCACTCTTAGGGGAATATGTTTCCGGTGAATGTAAATATAAATGACCTAAAATAAATACCATCCATGGATGTAATTAGCTCTCCATCACATTTGGGTTACCCCGTATGGTGTTCAAAAATGAATTACCGGCCAAAACGTGGATGCACATTGGGTAACCCCAGAATGAATTATAGGCTAATAGAAACGGTCATAGGGTCATATCTAAAAGAGCAAAAACATTCTGATATAAAACAGAAACAGAAAAATGCTCTAACAAAGGACCCTATGAAAGACACAAAGGCCTAATAAGGGACTCAATGAATGCAAATAGAACCACAACGGCCTATATCAAGGGGGCCAAATGACTGATAATCGCTCATCATGGTTGATATTTATTTTTGTCTGCATTTATATTTATATATACAGACTGAATTTTTAAAAAATATATTTATATATACAGACTGAATTTTTAAAAAATATATTTATATATACAGACTGAATTTTTAAAAAATATATTTATATATACAGAATTAATTTTAAAAAATATATTTATATATACAGAATTAATTTTTAAAAAAGATAGTTATATATACAGACTGAATTTTTAAAAAATATATTTATATATACAGACTGAATTTTTAAAAAAGATATTTATATATACAGAATTAATTTTTAAAAAAGATAGTTATATATACAGACTGAATTTTTAAAAATATTAACGGCTCTTTTATTTTTGAAAAATGAATTAGAAATATGTATTATCATATATGAATTCTGAAATTATGAATAGCATCATAGTTGAAATTGCAAAATTGAAAAATCAGAATATTAGATTGTCAGATGGGTTAAATCCTGATCAAATCAAGTCGGATTTTCAGGATATAGAATACGGAGTTAGCACTAACAAGTATATGTTGCCAAAGAAATATGCACTCATCAAAAAAATTCAAAATTCTATTCGAGACTCTCTTGCATTTTCCAGTGAAGTAGATGTGTTTGTTCCGTTATATACTATCGTGGAAGGAATACGAAAAGAATTGGGTAACGAATATGAATTGAAAAAGGAAGTTAATTCTAAAATTAGAAACTTACGAGCGTTAATTCAAGAAAATGAACTATTTTGATTGACCAGCCCCTCAAAAGGTTTTGTCAGACAGTAAAATCTCCTTGAGATTTTCATTTTTTTTGGTCATTTTTTTATTGAATCAGTGAAAATATTTCACACTGCGAAAATAAAAATATTTCACAGCAATAAAAAATTGGACCGTTAAGGATGGAATCATCGATGGGAAAAATTGTTTTACAATTGAAAAATGGTTTCTGATTTCAAATAATGGTCAATGAAGCATTAACGACCCGATTGGCTCGTGAGCGACTAGATGCAATTAAGAAATTTATACCAATTCGCGACTCTGTCAGGAATAAACTGCAAGAACGACAGAGTTTACAAACTGATTTTGCTCTGGGGTCTGAAGAGTTGTTTAAACCAGTAACCACAGCAACGAAAGGAGTAGAGCGTGCTTTACTGGGAGATGGTCCCGAGACGGGGAAATCTGTTATTGGTGAACTTGAAAAACTAGCAGCGAAAACTGAACAAACTGAACAAACTGATCCGAAAAAAACGACTGTTTCTCTGTTGAATAAATTTACTGATCATGCTAAAATATTAATAAAAAAACCTAGTTTATTGAAATCAAAGGATTATCAAGCCTTTGGTAATTTTGCTGCTCAAAGTTATAATTCAAAAAAAGATTTTTTAAAGGACGAGTATAAAAATGATAGAATATCAAGTAATGATTGGTTCGATTATTTGTATAAACTAAATAAAGGGATTGGTCGTTTGAATAAGGATGAGATAGGATACAAGGAATTTAAAAAGGGAATTAGTAATTATAAAAGAGAACAAATAGAAGAGCGACAACGAGAAATAGAAGAACGGCAAGAACTAAAACGTCAAACACCAACACGTAGACAAACAAGAAGACAAAAAAAACAACAACTACCACCTGATGATGATGATGATTTAGAAGAACGACGTCAAACACCAACACGGAGACAAAAAAAACAACAACTACCACCTGATGATGATGATGATGATTATTTACAAACTACGGATTTAGAAAAACTAGATGAAGCAGCTGGTTATAGCGGAAGTGGATTGCAAAATCCAAGGATTGGAAACACTTGTCCTGATAGTGTTATCAATGATATATCACGATTAGATGTTCTTGTAGGAGGGTTCCGAGCTGGAAATAACTCTCCAGAAATAATTAATGAAGCAGCTGATATTTGTAGACGATTATTTGCCGGTGGTATCATGGATATCAAAACCTATCGAGATTTCATTGACGAGTTAGCAAATGGGTATCATAGCGATTAAATAACAATTGAAAACACTATTGTTTTTATAATAATGATCATCCATTACAATCATGATAAACCAACCCTCGTCTATGTAGTTAATTCACGGTTTCCAGTTTATAGAGCATACTACGGAGATGGCCTCGGCAAGACCATTTTAGGATTCTTTTCAAGAACGGCCCCAAAAGTGATGCCGTTAGCTAAACAACTTGGAATGAAAGCCATTGATGTTATTCGTGATAAGGGTATTAGTACTGTTGGAGATCTTG
This sequence comes from Unio delphinus, assembly GCA_029339505.1. Taxonomy (NCBI): domain Eukaryota; kingdom Metazoa; phylum Mollusca; class Bivalvia; order Unionida; family Unionidae; genus Unio; species Unio delphinus. The sequence continues at coordinate 2,698,535 of JAQISU010000101.1, forward strand.
CCGGGAAAGCGTTTTCAACTGCGAAGGATAAAATAACATCATTAGTGAGTCGAAAAAAGAAACCGTTACCGTCTACAGAAGAAATGCCTGCAAGTGTTAGTAAAATTATAAATAACGCAGTAGATGAAAAACTAGCGTCGATGGTAAATCAAGGAGACCAAAGCAATATTGCAAATATGATAGCGGGAAGTGGCTTTAGAAAACCACGACGAAAACGCTAGCGTTTTTCACGATGAAATGGAAAATCCGATTTAGACTCTGATAAATAGAATAAAATGTTCAAAAAATCATCTGATCCAGCATTTGATATAGACGCCCCAGTGCGTAAAGATGATTCTGTACGCGATTATCAATTTTATTCTTATCACGCAGTACAACCAGATCTCCGATCGCGAATTGAACTTCAAGTTCATGATACCAGTAAATACTTTTTACCTTGTGAAGCGTTTATTGAAGTAGAAGGAGAACTTGTAACAAATGATGCTGCACATAATGATCCTCCATATGACAATAACTCAAATGTCCGAGTTGGTTTTGTTAATAACGGCATCATGGCGTTATTTGAAAGCGCTAGATATCTCATTGATGGAAAAGAAATTGAATCCATTGACCGTGAAGTTGATATGGCCACAACAATCATAGGGTTAGCAAGATATTCTGATGATTATACAAGATCAGCGGGTCCATCTATGATGTTTGCAAAGGATACCTCTGATACCGCTGATCACCTTCAATTCATTAAAGTGTTAACACCGCAGAATACTGCAGAAGGCAATCAACAAGAAGCAGCTAATCCAGAACGTCGAACTAGACCCGGAGCTGCGTTTGATATTCTCGGAGGCGTTAATGGTAATCTCAATTTAGGATTTGCAACACGCGTAGCAACGTTGCATGGGCAGCGTCGACGATTTTCATGTGCGATTCCACTACATCACATATTTGGATTCTGTAGAAACGTCCGAAAAGTTATTTATGGAGCCAAACACACAATAGCACTCGTGAGAAAGGGTACTGATGATGATGCAATCTGGCGTAATGCTGGGGTTGCTGCCGGTAAAGTCATTTTAACAAAACTATCATTATGGATGCCAGTGTTAACTCCATCAATCACAGACGAACAGCGACTACTATCATTTATGGACCAAGGAGGAAAGTCGTTGTTAAGTTGGTTATCAGTGACCACGGATATTAAACAAGACAGTGTTGATGGTACATTCACATGGCACCTGGCATCAAAACAAGGGTTTTCAGCTCCACGTCATATATTTATTGCGTTACAGAATGCTGCGCGAGTTGGTAATCAAGAACGAAGTCATATGATATTTGATCAGTTAGGTGTTAGTGAAGTCTCGCTGAGAATAAACGGACAGCAGGAACCATCCGAGGATATACAACTTGATTACGGTCAAAATCATATTGCACGTGTCTATCATAACCTGTTGTCATTTATGGCACGTGATCAAAATGTGGATACCGGTTTGCAAATATCACAATTGGACTTTAAAAGCCTCTATCCGATTTATTACTTTTCATTGGAACATCTTGATTTGATGAGACAATCTGTCGTTGATATACACTTTAGAGCCCGTGTAACCCGTCCGACTGGTCCACCAGTTGGTGGGGTACCTTCTATCCTTATCCCGAATTATAGAGCGGTTGCTGTCATTCTCAGTGATAAATCAATGCTACTTGAAGGTGTTGGTGGAAGAATGAGAATGGTAGATGCACCAGTGGAAAATATGTAATTGAAAATCCGAAGGATATTTCCATTGAATCGTTTTACGATTTAGAATCAATCTGTATTTGTATAATGTCATATAGTAATATCAATGTGTCATTGACACCTGGTCAGTTAAAAAAATTGCAATCAAAATCCGCTAAACAATGTGGAACCACAATCACGTTGAAACCTAATCAAATGAATGGCGGGGCAAATAAATTATCGCTGACAACTCGTCAAGTGAAACATTTCAATGATGCTTTCAAGGATAAAAAAGGTGTTCAGATTACTCTTTCTGCGGCTGCTATCAAAAATATGATAAAAACAGGTGGTATATTTCCGTTGTTTGCTGCAATACCAGCATTGGTTGCGGCAGCAGCCCCAGCAGTAGCAAAAGCGGCCGCATTGGGGGTAGTTGGAGGCTTGGGAACAAAAGCGGTACAGAGCATTGCTGAATCATATGAACCGAAGAAAGGTCGAGGGTATAAAAAAAAGGGAAAGGGTCTAAGACTACCAGGAACCCCGTATTCATGGTACAGCGGAAAGGGTCTAAGACTACCAGGAACCCCGTATTCATGGTACAGCGGAAGATCCGTTCACGGATCAGGCCTGAGACTACCAGGAACGGTTTATTAATTCAGAAATCTATGGTTCCAATGTCCAATTTTGATTTAATGGATGCTGCTAAACAACTAGTGATTAAAAATTTCAGAGGTGTTTTTATGAAAGATCAATTACCACATCAACCAAACAAAACTGAAACAGGTATTATTAATCTCGATAACAGCACCGGACCTGGAACTCACTGGGTTGCATACGCTATTGATCCACGTGGGATTGTCTATTTTGATTCATATGGATTAGCCCCACCAAAAGAGTTTATGCATTATATAAAAACCCTTCCAATGAAGACTTGGTATTCTACGCTACCAACACAACAAATCAATGACCCACCAATATGCGGCAGTGAAGTATTAAATGTCCTTGACGCTATTTCTAACTCCTTGGGTAACCCAAGGGGAAAACCACCACACATTGTCGTAAATGACTACACTAGTAATCGCTTTTTAGAGAGAGATATATAAAATATCATGATTGATATTTGGGGAAGACCTCTGAAACCCAAACCCGATGACACTGCAACTCCTGATTCTATCAAGGATATAAAAAAAAAAATTAAAGATGAAATCGCTGAGACGTTGAACTTAACAAGTGTTGACCCGAATGAAATAGTTGTATTTCAAGACAAACAGGGTAAATTGAAATCCAGTAATATTTCTCTGGATGATATTTTGGTTAAACAACAAAATGCAATCGAGGATACTATCGCGTTATTTTCTGATCAAGGTAAATTGAAAACCAGTAATATTTCTCTGGATGATATTTTGGTTAAACAACAAAATGCAATCGAGAACACCGTTGCGTTATTTTCCGATCAAGGTAAATTGAAAACCAGTAATATTTCTCTGGATGATATTTTGGTTAAACAACAAAATGCAATCGAGGATACTATCGCGTTATTTTCCGATCAAGGTAAACTCAAACCGGGTGTACTTTTTTTGACGATTACAGATCGATTTACAAACCACGATAAAGAATTTGAAGATCATTTAAGAAACTACAATAGTTTCCGTAGAAATGTCGTTCATAAGTTCTTTGGATCCCCAATTGTAGTTACACCATCTATCGCTGAAATTAAAACGTTTGTTGATGATCAAAAGGTTATCAACGAAGCATCAAAAACAACAACCGACGCCATTGATAAATTTATTGGAACCCCGTTAGATAAAATTGAACTAAAACTCCCTGATATTAAAAAATCCATCGATGAGACGAAAAACTTCATCGAAGCCGTCAAAGGTGATCTTTCGAGGATGATAACAGTTATTGAAAAAACAAAAATTCCTCATGAGAAAACCAACAACGTGGTATACACAATCCAACACGGATCATTTGAGTGGACACCTGAAAACAACAAATTAGACATCACTGCAACAGTTAAGGGTATTTATCGATTAACAATAGTGAGAACGACTCAATTTAATATTTCATCGTCCAGTTCATCCGGGGTCAATAATACGATTTCAACGATCATCGACAAGAATACAACTGAACAGTTCACGTTAATAGCTACTGATAAAAATTTGGTTAGGGTTACAACAACGTGGTATGTGGAATTCGTAGCGGATTTAAGTTGAAAATTGCAAAGCAATTTCACTAACGGTTTCAATTGAAAACGCTAGCGTATTTAAAATAAAAAATGATTTCATCATCGCAATATCGCTATGATCAGGTCAGAGAGTATCAAACTAGACTCAAAACCTTGTCTGAGGAGTATGAATTGAAAATTAAAAAATATCGCAGGAGAATTACCGCAATTGATGTTACTGTGTACGCTGTGAGTGGTGTAATCACCGGAGCTGGTATTATACTGTCTTCAGTGACAATGATGGCTCCGATAGCTGTTCCAATTTGCATTTCTGCGGCAACAACAATCGCTGGAATAATTTCAATAATCACAAAAAAAATATCCTCATGCAGCCAACGGAAACTACAAGACTACATAATTCAATTTCATGTTGTGTCCACTGCATACTCGCAATTATCCTCATTGATATCGTCATCGCTCGATGATACAATTATATCAGAGAGTGAGTTTTCATAGATACTCACTCTATGAGTATCTAGATATATATGATTCTGCGATGTCAAAATTAGAAATACAACATGAGTATAATAACAATGACAACACAGATGGAATTACTTCAACAAATAGTGGAGAACACAAAACCAGTACAAACAAGCATGATCTCAATAACCTCAACGAATCCAGAATTCAGTGTGAATTTCCCCTCTCCGGTCCCAGTGAAGGAAATCGCGCTAGCAAAATTACGAGTATACCACAGCTGGCCAAATATTAGGTCAAAACCATTTGGTGGTCAACAACCGAATAATTCACTGGTATTTGCAAATAAGAATAAACCCGACGGTACCCCAGACTGGAACGTTGTTTCCATACCAACCGGATCATATCAAATTGAACAAATCAATGATGAATTCGCGCGTAGAATAAAATCGATTACTGGAAAAGAATCAAAAATAGCTATAACAGTTCATGTGCCGACACTATCATCTGCCATTGAAATAAGCACAGAGGGTTATGTCGTAGATATCTATCAAAGCTCAATAAGAACAGTACTAGGATGGCCTGAATTACCACCCGGAGGAAAAACCGTTAAATTACCAGAACCACAAAAAACCGATTATATCACAGACAGGACAAAATCTGATAATCCAGTAAAGAGTTATAGAGATTATGACAAATTGAATTTTTTCATTAGAGTAGAATATGAGAACGGCCAAATTGTTTATCATTCTGCTAACTGGGATAAAATCACTGAAAATTTCACAGCTTTCAATAACGATATTTCACTGTTGTTATTATCCCTTAAATCCGGTACTCTCACCCGAGATGAATTTATCAGCGTCATAGAAACATGTAACAAAATCATCAATGACATGGAAACATTTCATTCACAAATTATTCAAGAAGTATTAGGTGACAATATCCCCCTATCGAGAACAGCATTTGCATCGAACTTAAATATCCCGGTCAAGGATATTCCAACAGTCAAACTTCCAGGATATAATATCTCAGAACTACAAAAATCTCTCGATGATGCCATCGATGAAGGTTTCAAAAAAATCCATGATACGTGGAAAAAAACACCATCACAACCACAAACAACTATCCTCAAACATAATAATGACCCAGATGGTGGTGGCAGGCATATTGCTCCGTTCAATGTGAATATTTCAACGGTGATTGCGCTCAATTTAGTATGTGATGTGATCGAAGGAAGCTATCAAATTAATCTAGAACGATCAAATCAAGCTCAGCAAGGATATATTTTGTATTCATTTGCACCAACAGCTCCTCCAGGGTTTTTAATAATTGAGTCTCCGGTGAATCCAGTCTATATGCGATGTCATAATAGTTCATTAACCAGAATTAATTTCAAACTCACAGATCAGTCTAATAATCTGATTGATTTACAAGAGGAGGTTTTACAAATTAGTCTATTTGTGAAATCCTGAAAAGATTTTCGTCGTAGTAAGGACTTGATCAAATATTCGGTTAACCCATAGCAGCAGAGGGGGTGAGTGACAACGACGTTGCGACGCGAATGTTTTCAGACAAGGGTCAGAGACTTATTTTTTCGCGAGAAGGGTCTAGTGTTATTTTGGAGGGGGTATAATCAAAAATAAAAACAAAAAAAAGTTGTCTGATTCGCCCCCTCTGCTGCTATTACTCTGTATAAATATAAAATTATGTATATACAAAGTATACAAGGATGTGAACTTCCATTAATGTTCTTGCCTTATTGTAACTGAATATAATTTTCTCAAGTTCTATACATACTGATACATGATACAGTATTATCAAGGTCCATAATGTCTGGTACATCATACAATTCTCTCAAAGTCCGTTTTTATTAGTATTCATACATATATGCTGATACAATTTTATCAAGGTCCTTAGATGCCGATACATGATAGTTTTATCAAGGTCAATATATATTGATACATGACAGTTTATCAAGGTCAGTATATACTGAGACATGACAATTTTATCACGGTACATGGATACTGACTGATACATGATACAGTTTTATCAAGGTCCATACATACTGTATTACAACTCATTGGTCTTAAAATAAGTAAAAGAAAAGAGCAAAAACCAAAAACTAATTTTTGAAATTCAACAAGAGCTTTATTTTCCTAAAATAAAAAGTAAACATTTATAAGTCTTGTATATTAAATCCCCAATAGTCGTAGCATTTCTGTAACAATTCCAAATACATAAAGTTCCAACTGTATTCCAGTGGAAATTAAATTAAATTTCAATTCTGAATGTGTTTATATGCTTGTAGTATCGAACATGAATCTGTACCAATAGCATGGATTGTGGCAATCTGCAAATAGTCTTTTTATGTATCACAGTATTATAATCCAACAATAATTGTATCTGAATTAACGATAAATCCAAATTAATACTTCTTTCCAACAATATTAATGTAACACTTTTTTTTCCTATTCAAAACTCATTATAGGGTTTTTACGACATAAATTAACACTATGTCATTCTTAACTAAGAATTAAGGTAAGAATTCCAATTCATAATTCAAAAGCACATTATTATACAAATGTATCAAATGAAATCATGCAGACCTGTAAACTAAGCAAACATCATATAAATTGCATGAACAATATACATTGAATAGTGACAGTACCTTTGTGTTTTTGGTGTGTCACTCAACCGGTGGTTTGGTGGTTTTTGACCACGCTTCCTTAACGAATGTATTTCTCTCAAATAACATCCGGAGTCTTAGCGAATTCTATCACTTGTCTTCTCACAGGAAAAATTCAGACTAATTTTTAATTTCACTAGACCATTATTATGTTCTACAAATTTTCTTGTGACCCCCCCCCCCCCCATTTAACCGTGACTAATCAGAATCAAATGTATTTTCTCCTGCTTTCTCTAAAAGTCGCTTACGTCATGGTCAATATGACATGCATGGTTTTAAGTAACAGAATCTCTGCATTTTCTCAATTCTGACACTTTTCGTGAGAAATGAAACTTTAAAATGTCACCAGCAGTCAGTTGGCTGCTGAATAAACATGCTTTAATTAATACAACGGTAGCAATAGACTCTACAGACCCCAATTTTGACATAGCGTGTCATCATAAATCTAACTAATGGCTAGCTGGCCACAACTAATGGTTTATTAATAGATCGACTGAAATTTGCCACTTCACAAACATATTTTTGTTTTAAAAATACATAATAGTAGAACCAGGATGAGAGTCAAAAGTTCATTTGTAGAATATTTGAATTTGTCAGCAAGATAAAATCAGTTACTAACAAACATTAGTAAACATCAGGTAGATCAGGTTTGTCAAGGGGGAATTTCACTATCTTAGACTAAGATTAAGATAAACAGGTTTACATTAATAATGACCTGAATATTTAGTCCACACTCAAAGAGAAAATTTTAACTATTATGTTGTTTACTAAATCAGTGTCCCTAGTCAGGTACACAGGGATCTTTTATTTTGTTCAGTTACAAATTACCAATAAACATAACATATCATCATTAAGAATAGCCAACAAAAAATATAACTTAGATATACATAACAATTGATACATCATACTTATGAATAGCCCAATAAAAAGATAAAATAAAATTCAGTTTGTGTGTTATATAAATTAAATATTGATGTGACCTAGCATTACAACACATCGATAGGTCCAAATATAATAGTGTCAAGTACTATAGATAAGTTTCAAATCACAGATAATCAAAGTTAATGCAGGTAATCACATTGTCTTGTCAAAAGCGAGGCTTAGTTTGTATGTCCACTTGTACGAGTTCTAACAGTGTTGACCCATTTTAGGCAGTCAATCTCATTTGTTGTGTTTGGACAGTATTAGTCCAACACAGAGACAGAACCCTTACAGTTTAAGGGTGTCAGGATAATGGCAAGATGTGGCTATCAAATCAAGTCTTCTGAAGCAGCTCCTGGAAATGCCGGTTGGTATCAATGAGAGGCTAATGAAATTGTGAATACCTATAAGCCACAAACGGCATGAAACAATCATCAGTGCATACGCCCCTACACTATCGAGTCAAGCAGAAACCATCGAGCAGTTCTATACAGACCTCAGCTCTGTACTTAGCTCAATTCCAGCTGACGACAAGATCATACTACTGGGGGACTTAAATGCCCGTGTTGGCTGCGATTATGTTCGATGGAAAGGTGTGCTTAGCAAGCACGGTGTCGGCAGAATGAACAGCAATGGCCTGCTCCTACTCTGCAAATGCACAGAATTTAACCTCCTAATCACAAATTCAATGTTCAGAATGGCGGACAAACACAAGAACACCTGGATGCACCCCAGACCTTGCCAATGGCACTTAATTGACTATGTAATAGTACGCCAGCGTGATGCCAAGGATGTCCAAATCACCAAGGCCATGCGAGGAGCAGAATGCTGGACAGACCACAGACTTGTCAGAACTACCCTACAGCTGCACATTGCCCCTCACCACCTAAGATGTCCTAAGCTTGTGCACACAGCCTTCAACGTTTTCAAACTGCAGCAGCCTTCCACCCAGCTCAATTTCCAGAAGAGACTAGATGACATGCTGTCAACAAACGGACCATTATGTGGAAACGCCTCTGAAAAATGGAACAAGCTCAGGGACATAATAAGAGAAACAGCTATGGCAACCATGGGTTCAAAAAAGCGAATCCATCAAGACTGGTTCGACGAGAACAACGCTACTATTGAAGATCTGCTTGCCAGAAAAAACAAAGCTTTTATGGACTGGCAGAATGACACAAACTCCATCCCCAAAAAAGATTGCTTCATATCCTATAAAGCTGAGGCTCAGAGAGAAATCCGCAAGATGTATGACCACTGGTGGTAAAAGAAAACTGATGAAGTGCAAAGCTATGCCGACACTAACAACTCCAAAGAGTTCTACAACGCCATCAAGTCAATCTTCAGCCACACAAAGTCCAGCTCTACGCCCTTGCTTGCTGCAGATGGCAGTACATTAATAACAGACAAGAATGGCATTAAGGAAAGATGGAAAGAGCACTTTAATCAGCTCCTAAACCAGCCCTCATCGGTCAGCCAATCTGTTCTTGACCAAATACCCCAACAGCCAACGCTCAACCAACTGGATATTCCACCAAAGATGGAGGAATTGAGAAGGGTCATTAAACAAACAAACTGTGGCAAGGCACCTGGAAAGGATGGTATCCCAGCGGAGGTGTACAAGACTCTCAGTAAGCAGTCTCTGGAGGCATTCTACGACGTGTTAATCAGCATCTGGATGGAAGAAGAGATGCCAGATGACCTCCATGATGCATCAATTGTGACCCTCTATAAAAATAAAGGCACACGTATGGACTGCAGTAACTACAGAGGCATCTCCCTGCTTTCTGTTGCTGGCAAAATACTTGCTCGCATCTTGCTCAAAGGCTTATTGCAGCAGTGTCAGAAAATAACCTCCCCGAGTCAAAGTGTGATTTTCGCCCAGACCGCAGCACCGTTGACATGATCTTCGCAGTGAGACAAGTCCAAGAGAAGTGCCTTGAGCAGAACATGAATCTGTATGCTGTCTTCGTGGATCTGACAAAGGCTTTCGATACAGTCAACGGAGACGCACTGTGAGTATTACTCAAGAAACTTGGTTGTCCTCAGAAGTTTACCAACCTCATCCGGCTCCTCCACATTGACATGAATGGATGGATTCTCTCAGACGGTGAACCCTCAGAGAAATTCCCCATATCTAATGGTGTCAAACAGGGTTGTGTATTCGCTCCAGTACTCTTCAACCTCTTCTTCATACAGGTACTGCTCCATGCCATCCGGGACATTGACACTGGCATCTACATTAGGTATCGCCTGGATGGATCAGTGTTTAATCTCTGTCGCCTAGCTGCAAAAACCAAGACACTAGAAAGACTCATCATTGATGCATTCTTTGCAGATCACTGCGCCCTCATGGCCCATGAAGAGACTCACCTACAAGCAATCGTGGACAGATTCTCTGAAGCCTCCAACTTATTTGGACTCACAATTAGTCTAGGAAAGACAGAAGTCATCTTCCAGCCCGCCCCAAACACTGTCCATTCGCAACCCTGTATCACCATTGGCGACACGCAGCTGAAGAATGTGGACAGTTTCAAATATCTTGGCAGCACAATATCTAGTGATGGCTCTCTGGACAAAGAGATCACTGCGAGGACCCAAAAAGCCAGTCAAGCACTAGGACGACTCCAAACCAAGGTCTTGCAGCACAAGGATATACACCTGTCAACAAAGCTGAAGGTGTACAATGCAGTTGTCCTCATCTCTCTATTATATGGCTGTGAAACGTGGACACTCTACAGAAGGCACATCAGTCAGTTAGAACAATTCCACCAGCACTCCCTGAGATCCATCATGCAGATCAAGTGGCAGGACCGAATCACCAACCTGGAAGTCCTTGATAGAGCCAACACAACAAGCATCAAAGCCAAAATAATCCAGGCCCAGCTTCGATGGACTGGCCATGTCATCCGCATGGATCAAAGCAGAATCCCAAAGCAGTTGTTCTATGGCGAGCTATCCCTGGGGAACCGAAACCAAGGCTGCCCTCACAAGAGGTACAAAGACAACCTCAAGACAAACATCAAATGGGCAGACCTTCAACCACGCCAGCTCGAGCTAGCTGCCTCAGACAGAAAGCATTGGTGAGTCCTGACCAGAAAAGCCTGTTCCACCTTTGAGGTTGACCACTGCCAGCGTCTTGCTGCAACCCGTGAGAGACGTCACAGAAATGTATCCCAGATACCAACAACCACCGGTGTCCCATGCCCCACCTGCAACCGCATGTGTGTATCGGACTCCGGAGTCACATGTGCGTCCACCGTTGAATGAAAGTGCATAACTTGTCTTCCTTGACTCGAGAGACTACCAAGAAAGAGTCCAACACAGAGACAAAACCCTTACAGTTTAAGGGTGTCAGGATAATGGCAAGATGTGATTTCATTTGGAGGTTCACATACTAGTTCAACATACATCATCAAAACAAACACTGCCAAATAAATTTTACAAAATTAAATTACCTGTAATGACCCTTCAGGGTTGATAATTGCTTTAGATAATTGCAGGTTTCCTAAGCCATTTCACTTATTGAAAGTGTGTGCACAAGGCAAAGTGTTGAAGATAAAGAGTGTTCCAAGAAATCAAATTTGTTTATTAGCTCATTCAGGAAGAATATTTTAGTGTGTAAAAAAAGGATAAAGAAATGTTTGAAAGGAAAAGTGGAATTTTCAAGAAAAAATTAGGAATACAGAACAATCGTTATCTATGTGACTGGTAATATTGTGTCTGGACACAGATGTAGATGCACCTACAGAAACCAATACAAATTAATCTAGTAAAATATAGTGTGTTTATATGAACTGAAATGTGCTTGATAATAAAGTAAATATAAAATGCTTTTAATTAATCAAGTAAAATATTCTGTGTATATATGAACTGTAATGTGCTTCATAATAAAGTAAGTATAAAATGCTTTTAATTAATCAAGTGAAACATAAATGTATAAAGTAACTACAAAAATAATTAAATGCTTTTAATTAATCAAGTAAAACATACAATGTATAAAGTAATTAGAAAATACTTTTAATTTAGTAAAACATGCAATGTATAAAGTAATTACAAAATACTTTTAATCAAGTAAAACACAAAATGTATAAAGTAATTACAAATACTTCTAATCAAGTAAAACATACAATGTATAAAGTAATTACAAAATACTTTTAATCAAGTAAAACATACAATGTATAAAGTAATTACAAAATACTTTTAATCAAGTAAAACATACAATGTATAAAGTAATTACAAATACTTCTAATCAAGTAAAACATACAATGTATAAAGTAATTACAAAATACTTTTAATCAAATAAAACATACAATGTATAAAGTAATTACAAAATACTTTTAATCAAGTAAAACATACAATGTATAAAGTAACTGCAATTGTTTCATTTCTTAAATGCAAATTGCTTGAGAATTAGTGATGATGTAAATTGCTTTTTAAATTAATGAAGTAGACTAGACACTAAATATACTTAATGCAAATTGTTTGATAATTAATAAAGTAAAACAGATGCTATACAAAATAAGCACAGTAGAATAATGGCTGTTGGGGTTCTGCTATGAGTTGCAGTGATCACAGATGAATTGGGGAGAAGTTGACCACAGTGAAATTGGGAAAATTTAAATGAGTTATGTAGCTGTCTTAGTGAAGGCTTGGAGTTATGTAGCTGTCTTAGTGAAGGCTTGGAGTTATGTAGCTATCTTAGTGAAGGGTTGGAGTTATGTAGCTATCTTAGTGAAGGCTTGGAGTTATGTAGCTATCTTAGTGAAGGCTTGGAGTTATGTAGCTATCTTAGTGAAGGCTTGGAGTTATGTAGCTGTCTTAGTGAAGGCTTGGAGTTATGTAGCTGTCTTAGTGAAGGCTTGGAGTTATGTAGCTATCTTAGTGAAGGCTTGGAGTTTTGTAGCTATCTTAGTGAAGGCTTGGAGTTATGTAGCTATCTTAGTGAAGGCTCTGTGAATAGTAGTTTTGCAAGTTATTTGTATGAATTTTCAAATGCAATTTAAGTTGTAAGCATCCCCCACCGGTTTGTTGTGGATAAAATATGCGTGGAATATACTCATGTTGATGAAATAGAATATATTACAGTAACATTAATGTGTGTGTGTCTATATATATATATATATATATATATATATATATAGAGAGAGAGAGAGAGAGAGAGAGAGAGAGAGAGAGAGAGAGAGAGAGAGAGAGAGCAAGTAACTATTTATTAAATAATGATTTAGTAACCCACCCGACCCCCCGGACACAAATTAAAGTTTATATTGACATTATATGTGAAGTGATCATATTGTGGTAAATTCTTGTTGGGCTTCAGGACTTAAATAAGTAAAGGTATCATGGTATGATATATCAGTTTTTCCCTCTTGATGCAAGATTAGGAGTCACCTTTGTGTCAGAACCATTGGTCATTGAGTAAAAAAAAATAACAAAACTTGGTATCAGAACTGAGGGGAGGGGTGGCAAATTAAAAATGTGGGGTATCGTATGTACAAATGAGGGTAAATGGAAAGTATACCAAGTACAATTCAACTTTTTTGTATTTTTGTTACCATGGTCTGTGATGCCAGGTATTTGAAAAAATTTCCACATGATTCATCCTTAAACTTTACAAACCCATATCAAACATCACACAGTGCACCAGCAGATCAGGTCTTTGCTGTTTATTGGGAGCAGTAAGAACATACACCATAGACCTTGATCAGGGTCCATGTTGTTTACAATTGGACTTGTACATGCATACATACACCATAGACCTTGATCAGGATCTGTGTTGTTTACAGTTGGACTTGTACACCATAGACCTTGATCAGGGTCCGTGTTATTAAAGTTGAACTCGTACATGCATACATACATCATAGACCTTGATCAGGATCTGTGTTGTTTACAATTGGACTCGCACATGCATACATACACCATAGAACTTGATCAGGGTCCGTGTTGTTAAACTTGGACTTGTACATGCATGTATATGGTACCCACCCATCTACCAAGATCACCAACACAGTCCATTAGTATTGTACTTAGTCAGCTGGTCATCTGTTTGGCAAACAGGATATCATGGCATTTTAATTGTTTATTTATTTTCTCGAGAGACTATTAAATGTGTCAGATGATACAGATTATTCTCTCTCACCCATTACTCCTAATTAACATTAATTGAAAGTTGGTTTTTATAATTTTTGTTTGGTCTTTTTATTTGTTTTAATGATGCTAATCTTTATGCTTGATAGTCACCAAAGGGAATAATACTGTCTTGAGTAGAAATACAGAGACCTATTAGACTGTAAGAAAACGTATGATTTTGTCTTGAGTAGAAATACAGAGACCTAGTAGACTGTAAGAAAATGTATGATTTTCTCTTGAGTAGAAATAGAAAGATCTATTAGATTCTGTAAGAAAATGTATGATTTTATCTTGTGTAGAAATGTAAAGACCTATTAGATTCTGTAAGAAAATGTATGATTTTATCTTGTGTAGAAATGTAAAGACCTATTAGATTCTGTAAAAAAATGTATGATTTTATCTTGTGTAGAAATGTAAAGACCTATTAGATTCTGTAAGAAAATGTATGATTTTGTCTTGTGTAGAAATGTAATAAAGACCTATTAGATTCTGTAAGAAAATGTATGATTTTATCTTGTGTAGAAATGTAATAAAGATCTATTAGATTCTGTAAGAAAATATATGATTTTATCTTGTGTAGAAATGTAAAGACCTATTAGACTCTGTAAGAAAATGTATGATTTTATCTTGTGTAGAAATATAAAGACCTATTAGACTCTGTAAGAAAATGTATGATTTTATCTTGTGTAGAAATATAATAAAGACCTATTAGATTCTGTAAGAAAATGTATGATTTTATCTTGTGTAGAAATGTAAAAACCTATTAGACTAAGAAAATATGATTTTATCTTGTGTAGAAATGTAAAGACCTATTAGATTCTGTAAGAAAATGTATGATTTTATCTTGTGTAGAAATGTAATAAAGACCTATTAGATTCTGTAAGAAAATGTATGATTTTGTCTTGTGTAGAAATGTAAAGACCTATTAGATTCTGTAAGAAAATGTATTTTATCTTGTGTAGAAATGTAATAAATACCTATTAGATTCTGTAAGAAAATGTATGATTTTATCTTGTGTAGAAATGTAATAAAGATCTATTAGATTCTGTAAGAAAATATATGAATCTATCTTGTGTAGAAATGTAAAGACCTATTAGACTCTGTAAGAAAATGTATGATTTTATCTTGTGTAGAAATGTAAAGACCTATTAGACTCTGTAAGAAAATGTATGATTTTATCTTGTGTAGAAATATAATAAAGACCTATTAGATTCTGTAAGAAAATGTATGATTTTATCTTGTGTAGAAATGTAAAGACCTATTAGACTGTAAGAAAATGTAGGATTTTATCTTGTGTAGAAATGTAAAGACCTATTAGACTGTAAGAAAATGTAGGATTTTATTTTGTATAGAAATGTAATAAAGACCTATTAGATTGTAATAAAATGTAGGATTGTATCTTCAATAGACAAAATCTACAGGGAGACTTGGTGAATAATGTTATCAATATTTTGCTCACTCAGCATAATTTGTATACAGACAGGCAGACATAAATGGTTTCCTGGTTTCATCCCATTGTCTGTCTGTCTGTCTGTCTAGAAATAGGCAGGTAGTGAATGTTTTGGTTTAATCTCATTTTGAGTCTGTTGTGTCTTGAAATAAGCAGGTAAAGGGTATATTGGTTTTGTCTCATTGTATTTTTGTCTGTCTGTCTGGAAATAAGGAGGTAAAGTGTATACTGTTTTCATTTCATATCTCTGTCTATCTGGAAATAAGCAGGTAATGAATGTATTGGTTTCATCTCATTTTATGTTTGTCATGTCTGGAAATAAGCAGGTAAAGTGTATACTGGTTTCATGCATTGTATATCTATCTGGAAATAAGCAGGTAAAGTGTATATTGGTTTCATGCATTGTATATCTGTCTGGAAATAAGCAGGTGAAGTGTATATTGGTTTCATGCATTGTATATCTGTCTGGAAATAAGCAGGTGAAGTGTATATTGGTTTCATGCATTGTATATCTGTCTGGAAATAATGAAGTAAAGGGTATACTGGTTTCATTGTATGTATGCCTGTCAAATTTCTTGTAAAAGCAAAATCTTGTTTGCTGTGCATTATTCAAACTTGGCTAATGACTTCCCTCAGGGGTGTAGATTTGCATTAAGGTCAAGAAATTCCTGTTATCTTAGAGACCCCAGGGCCAAAATTAGAAAAATACATAAAATTCTGTTTGGATGGCAGTTATATGTTATTATTCTACTGTTGCATTGTTTTCATTTCCCAGACCACACCTTACCAGTCCAAGCTAAATATTCTCTTTTGTGTGTGTGGGTA
The DNA here is from genome assembly GCA_029339505.1 of Unio delphinus. NCBI lineage: Eukaryota > Metazoa > Mollusca > Bivalvia > Unionida > Unionidae > Unio > Unio delphinus. Next base: position 2,714,892 of record JAQISU010000101.1, read on the forward strand.
CAGGAAGTCACAGTTGGACATACACCTCACCAAATTGTCACACAATTTCTCTCTCAGAGATTCATGTAGGTGTGTGTGGGTACAGGAAGTCACAGTTGGTTATATACCTCACCAGCTTGTCATGCATTAACTGTGCAGGTTTGTTTAATGTTTCAAGATTGACCAAGTGTGGAACTTTGCAGGAGGTTGCCACACAGGAAGGAGAAAGAAGGATCTTGCCACACAGGGAGGAGAAAGAATAATCTTTCCCAGATGGGTCTGGACCTCTTCCTGTTTTTGAGAAAGACAATCACATCTTTGGATTTGGAATGCACTGTGACCTTGATGGTTTTGGAGATTGTCAAAAGGTCAACAAACCCAGATGCTGGTTACAATGTGAGATATGAGCCTTGACTGCTCCCAAGGGAGATAAAACACTAAGTCATGCCTCCTGCTTTGGGATATTGGGGCCCCTGCTTCTTTTGATCTACTGTGTCAGGTGTTGGAGGGGGAGGAAGTTTGGGCATTTTATAAAAAGTGAACCATATTTAACACATCTTTTCTCCAGTTTTCTTATACTAAGTGCAAGAAGGACAAGAAGATTTTCTCCAGTCTTGAGAGGCTTTCTGTTCCTAAGTGTTTGACAGAAGTGCTGGTCTGTAATCTCTCCTGCATTGTGGCCACTGAGTTCATTCTCAGCTTGGCCCCTTAAAATCCCCACCCCCTCCTTGAACTATGGAGAATAGAAAATAGCATACATGAGATGGGGCTTGGCTTACCTCCCTGACAAACCTTTGCTGTCCTTGGAAGCTTAAGGCATGCATTCTAGCGATAATATCATCACATGCCGATCTCTTTTTGATGGCCTACACTCTAGCGATGATAACATCACATGCTGATCTCTATTTGATGGCCCCCTTGAGTCTCTTGAATGAGAAATCATTGTCTCCAGTGGGGATTTGGCAAATGCTATAGACTAGCAAAGACATCACATCATGCACTGTCCATGCCTATAAAAATCACAGCATGATTTCTTCACCTACACAGGGATGCCACCTTGGAAATGTTGAAGGTTATGGACTGCATCTCTTGAGGCAGAGATGGTTATCAGAGGCCTCATCTCCTCTGTGGAATCCCCGAATTTGGGAACCAGCAATACAAGTGCCTGGCAGCAGCTTTGGGCCCCTCAGAACAGGCTTTGACCACCCTATATGCCTTTAATGGTTCAGAAGCAACTTCTGAATGATTCATATATAGTGGAGATAAGATTGGTTTGCAGTTTGTGATGTATAAATATATTATGTGTTTAATGTTTGTTCATTATTGTGCATTGTATTTTATGCTATAAATAGGTTGCTTACTTGGATTTTAGTTCTAAACCCAGTCTTGATAATCAAACTGTTTATTGTTTGGGGTAATTTTCCATGGGTGTGATTGAGTGTTGCAGCCTAAGTCAGGTGGGTAGTTAATGTCCAAAGATCAAGTAGAAATGTATTGCAACACAGAATTGTGAAAGAGCTTGGAGATATTATATAAAGAATGAAGTCAACAGTTATTTTTTATTCCTGTTCATGTTCTTTTTTTATGTTCAGTCCGCAGACTTATTTATTGTTGTGTTTAGACTTTATCTTAGAGGAATCATTTTGTTTAATTATTTCTTAGAATTACAAAGTGCTCATATTACTGTTTGCATTAAAAATATTTGTTGAGTTTTGTGAATTCATGGAAGCATATTTTGGACAATGGCATTGGAATATATCAAGACTGTTGGCACTGAAGCACATTCAAGGTTATTGGTAAATCGGCACAATCTAGACCTGGAATTCATTTGGAACCCTGTTCTTGTGGACATATGATGGAGCTTTTTAGGATTATTTGGATTGGTTTTACTTATTTGTGTTGCTTAATTTAACACCAACATTTATCAGAGTTTTGCTTAGTATTTTATAATGGGCATTTGTCACAAGATTGCATATTGCTTAGTATTTTGTATTAGGCATTTGTCACAAGATTGCATATTGCTTAGTATTTTGTATTAGACATTTGTCACAAGATTGCATATTGCTTAGTATTTTGTATTAGGCATTTGTCACAGGATTGCATATTGCTTAGTATTTTGTATTGGGCATTTTTCACAAGATTGCATATTGCTTAGTATTTTATATTAGGCATTTGTCACAGGATTGCACATTGCTTAGTATTTTGTATTGGGCATTTGTCACAGGATTGCAAATTGCTTAGTATTTTGTATTGGGCATTTGTCACAGGATTGCATATTGCACACAATTTGTCAAAGTTTTGCATAGTATTTTATATTGGGCATTTGTCACAGGATTGCATATTGCTTAGTATTTTGTATTAGGCATTTGTCACAGGATTGCATATTGCTTAGTATTTTGTATTGGGCATTTGTCACAGGATTGCATATTGCTTAGTATTTTGTATTGGGCATTTGTCACAGGTTTGCATAAAGCTTAGTATTTTGTATTGGGCATTTGTCACAGGATTGCATATTGCACAAAATTTGTCAAAGTGTTCCTTAGTATTCTATATTGGGCATTTGTCACAAGATTGCATATTGCTTAGTATTTTGTATTAGGCATTTGTCACAGGATTGCATATTGCTTAGTATTTTGTATTGGGCATTTTTCACAAGATTGCATATTGCTTAGTATTTTATATTAGGCATTTGTCACAGGATTGCACATTGCTTAGTATTTTGTATTGGGCATTTGTCACAGGATTGCAAATTGCTTAGTATTTTGTATTGGGCATTTGTCACAGGATTGCATATTGCACACAATTTGTCAAAGTTTTGCTTAGTATTTTATATTGGGCATTTGTCACAGGATTGCATATTGCTTAGTATTTTGTATTAGGCATTTGTCACAGGATTGCATATTGCTTAGTATTTTGTATTGGGCATTTGTCACAGGATTGCATATTGCTTAGTATTTTGTATTGGGCATTTGTCACAGGTTTGCATAAAGCTTAGTATTTTGTATTGGGCATTTGTCACAGGATTGCATATTGCACAAAATTTGTCAAAGTGTTGCTTAGTATTCTATATTGGGCATTTGTCACAACATTGCATATTGCTTAGTATTTTGTATTAGGCATTTGTCACAGGATTGCAAATTGCTTAGTATTTCATATTGGGCATTTGTCACAGGATTGCATATTGCTTAATATTTTGTATTGGGCATTTGTCACAGGATTGCATATTGCTTAGTATTTTGTATTGGGCATTTGTCACAGGATTGCACATTGCTTAGTATTTTATATTGGGCATTTGTCACAGGATTGCACATTGCTTAGTATTTTGTATTTTGCATTTGTCACAGGATTGCACATTGCTTAGTATTCTGTATTGGGCATTTGTCACAGGATTGCATATTGCTTAGTATTTTGTATTGGGCATTTGTCACAGAATTGCATATTGCTTAGTATTTTATATTGGGCATTTGTCACAGGATTGCAAATTGCTTAGTATTTTATATTGGGCATTTGTCACAGGATTGCATATTGCTTAATATTTTGTATTGTGCATTTGTCACAGGATTGCACATTGCTTATTATTTTGTATTGGGCATTTGTCACAGGATTGAAAATTGCTTAGTGTTTTGTATTGGGCATTTGTCACAGGATTGCAAATTGCTTAGTATTTTATATAAGGCATTTGTCACAGGATTGCATATAGCTTAGTATTTTGTATTGGGCATTTGTCACAGGATTGCATATTGCTTAGTATTTTGTATTGGGCATTTGTCACAAGATTGCATATTGCTTAGTACAGGGGTATCAAACTATGGCTGGCCAGATTTTATATAAATGCTTGGCCATATGTATCATGAACCATAGTAAGCATACTTATATTGATACTAACAAGAGACCTAGTCTGTGGGCATGACAAACAAGTCTGGCAGGCCATGTTTGACACTCCTGGTATTGTACTTTATATCACATTTTATCACAGGATTGCATAGTAATTTATATCCAGTATTTATCACAGGATTGCATAGTAATTTATATCCAGTATGTATCACAAGATTGCATAGTAATTTATATCCAGTATTTTTCATAAGATTGCATAGTAATTTATATCCAGTATTTATCACAAGATTGCATAGTAATTTATATCCAGTATTTTTCATAAGATTGCATAGCAATTTATATCTGGTATTAGTCATAAGAGTGCATAGTAATTTATATCCAGTATTTTTCATAAGATTGCATAGTAATTTATATCTGGTATTAGTCATAAGAGTGCATAGTAATTTATATTCAGTATTTTTCATAAGATTGCACATTAAATTATATTTAGTATATGGAGTAATTGTCACAAGATTACATAGTACTTAATATGGAATATTGGTCACAAGATTGCCTAATATTTATTATGGACTAATGGTCACAAGATTACATAGTACTTAGAATGGAGGAATTGTCACAAGATTACATAGTACTTAATATGGAGTAATTGTCACAAGATTACATAGTACTTGGAATGGAGGAATTGTCACAAGATTACATAGTACTTAATATGGAGTAATTGTCACAAGATTACATAGTACTTAATATGGAGTAATGGTCACAAGATTGCCTAGTAATTAATATGGAGTAATGGTCACAAGATTACATTGTAATTAATATGGAGTAATGGTCACAAGATTACATAGTACTTAATATGGAGTAATTGTCACAAGATTACATAGTACTTAATATGGAGTAATTGTCACAAGATTACATAGTACTTAATATGAAGTAATGGTCACAAGATTACATAGTACTTAATATGAAGTAATGGTCACAAGATTGCCTAGTACTTAATATGGAGTAATGGTCACAAGATTGCCTAGTAATTAATATGGAGTAATTGTCACAAGATTACATAGTACTTAATATGAAGTAATGGTCACAAGATTGCATAGTACTTAATATGGAGTATTGGTCACAAGATTACATAGTACTTAATATGGAGTAATGGTCACAAGATTACATAGTACTTAATATGGAGTAATTGTCACAAGATTACATAGTACTTAATATGGAGTATTGGTCACAAGATTACATAGTACTTAATATGAAGTAATGGTCACAAGATTGCCTAGTACTTAATATGGAGTAATGGTCACAAGATTGCCTAGTAATTAATATGGAGTAATTGTCACAAGATTACATAGTACTTAATATGAAGTAATGGTCACAAGATTGCATAGTACTTAATATGGAGTATTGGTCACAAGATTACATAGTACTTAATATGGAGTAATGGTCACAAGATTACATGGTACTTAATATGAAGTAATGGTCACAAGATTACATAGTACTTAATATGGAGTAATTGTCACAAGATTACATAGTACTTAATATGGAGTAATTGTCACAAGATTACATAGTACTTAATATGGAGTATTGGTCACAAGATTACATAGTACTTAATATGGAGTAATGGTCACAAGATTACATAGTACTTAATATGAAGTAATGGTCACAAGATTGCATAGTACTTAATATGGAGTATTGGTCACAAGATTGCCTAGTAATTAATATGGAGTATTGGTCACAAGATTGCCTAGTACTTAATATGGAGTAATTGTCACAAGATTACATAGTAATTAATATGAAGTATTGGTCACAAGATTACATAGTACTTAATATGGAGTAATTGTCACAAGATTACATAGTACTTAATATGGAGTAATTGTCACAAGATTGCCTAGTAATTAATATGGAGTAATGGTCACAAGATTACATAGTAATTAATATGGAGTAATGGTCACAAGATTGCCTAGTAATTAATATGGAGTAATGGTCACAAGATTACATAGTACTTAATATGGAGTAATTGTCACAAGATTGCCTAGTACTTAATATGGAGTAATTGTCACAAGATTACATAGTAATTAATATGGAGTAATGGTCACAAGATTGCCTAGTAATTAATATGGAATAATGGTCACAAGATTACATAGTACTTAATATGGAGTAATTGTCACAAGATTACATAGTACTTAATATGGAGTAATTGTCACAAGATTACATAGTACTTAATATGGAGTATTGGTCACAAGATTGCATAGTACTTAATATTGTGTAATGGTCACAAGATTACATAGTACTCTAGCTTTATATCGGTATTTATTGCAAAAAAAAATTATAATCTAAATTAAATCCTGAAAATAATGTCTCAGGCCAAATCTGGTGCTTAGTTCATTGTAGTACTTACTTGCCAATATGAACAATGTTGGACTCCAATGAAATTAAATGTTTGAACATATTTAACAATCAAATTAATTAAAGGTGAAATTTAATTAACACGTGTTCACTTCCTGTTAAGTTTTTTTTAAAGTACATTGGGTGAGAGCTGAGAATGGATATCTTTTTTGCAGAAATCTGATCTGTTTTCATATGCAGTGAAATTCATATTGATTGATCAATTTGATTAACATTACTTTTCCCTTGACAAAATGGGGATCAGAGATCATGACAAATTTATGTTTGTCATCCAATGTCCAACATCCATTCACAGTTGCTACTTAACAACTTCTTAAGAGAACAATTCAGAAGGATTTAAGCTCTTTCAGATGTGTTTAAGTTATGATTGTCCACCACTAGATACATGTGTATAGAAAAACCTTTAAATGACTTCTCCACCAAAACCACCAAACTGAATTTGACAGACTCTGAAAGAAAGCATCTTTGCATGGAGGTCTTTAAAGTTTATTCGGTTGATGCCAATATGTCATCTAATATGTTCACCATTAATAAAAGTAGTAAAACTTTTCAATTTTGTTGATAAATTGCCTTTTTTTTTAAAAATAAACCTTCAATAGAATTTGTCCAAATTTGACTGTCTTGGCATGAAGCTAATCTGCTGTCATATTAAAATAGAAAATCTTTAGGTATCTTAATCATAAAGCTGCATTGCATTATATCTTTTGGATGCCTCTTCTAGATTTGATGAAATCATCACTGGATGCCTCTGACCTTTGCATTATACCTTTTGATGCCTCTTCTAGATTCAATGGAAACATCACTGAATGTCTCAGACCATTTGATTCACAAACAAATTATAATGATCTTTTTTATGCCTCTTATAGATTCATTGTAAGCATCATTGGATGCCTCCATTTCATTCACATGTTTGGATCCTTGTGCTTTATCCAAAGTAAAAACTATACCAATCTGACATCCACTATGGCACTGCTGTTGCAATTTCTGAATGGAAGACCTTTTCATCATGGTGTTTTCACAAAGATTTTATGTAATTCCTGTTTGACTTACCGGTAACTGAACATGGTACCCCTCATACATCCAATATGGCCACCATTGCAGCCATCTTTAAAATCTTGTTGTTGATACTACTTATGATTGGATGGCCGTATCATCACAGGGATTTCATTAAATGATTTCTAATGATGTCTAGTTGGTTTTAAATGAAATTGATACCAATCTGACGTATCATCACAGGGATTTCACTAAATGATTTCTAATGATGTCTAGTTGGTTTTAAATGAAATTGATACCAATCTGACGTATCAACACAGGGATTTCATTAAATGATTTCTAATGATGTCTAGTTGGTTTTAAATGAAATTGATACCAATCTGACGTATCAACACAGGGATTTCATTAAATGATTTCTAATGATGTCTAGTTGGTTTTAAATGAAATTGATACCAATCTGACGTATCAACACAGGGATTTCACTAAATGATTTCTAATGATGTCTAGTTGGTTTTAAATGAAATTGATACCAATCTGACGTATCAACACAGGGATTTCACTAAATGATTTCTAATGATGTCTAGTTGGTTTTAAATGAAATTGATACCAATCTGACGTATCAACACAGGGATTTCATTAAATGATTTCTAATGATGTCTAGTTGGTTTTAAATGAAATTGATACCAATCTGACGTATCAACACAGGGATTTCATTCATTACCCTGAATGGTTGGTCCTATCAGCATGGGGTTTTCATTAAAAGATGTTTTATTAAGTTCATTTAGTTAGCCTAATTGAAAAACATGATGCTGATCTGGGGGGTCCAATATGGCATGGAGTTGTCACTAAAAGATGTATTGTTTGGTTTTTGAAAATACTGATTTGACAATCAGTATGACTACCATGGCAGCCATCTTGAAAATTTTACTGCAACTCATCCGAAAAGTAAGTAGTATTAATATTAATATATTTATTAATGTAAGTTATATTAATATTAATATATTTATTAATGTTAATATTTTCACCCAAAGATTACGTTGTATTGGTTTTAAATTAACACTTTAATTAACACTTTACCAGATCCAATAATCTAGTGTCTCTGCTAACACTTTACTAGCTCCAATAACAATAATCTGATATACTTCATAACTTAAAAATTATTACCATCAGCAGCAAGTATTTACTGGACAAAATCTTAATGAACCACGTGGGGAATCAGACATTTCAGGTTTGTAGGTAGCCAGATTTTAAACACGCATTTGTAATAATTTCTTAAAAAATGGTTCAAACTAGGCAATACATTTTATTTCTGGGAATGTTTTAATCAAATTTAGTTTCACAATTATGAAGAACCCAGATGTGGAACAGTTGCTATCTGAAAAATAGATGTCTCAGCAAGACTGTTTGAATAATAACTAGTCTTTGCCTAGCACATTTTCATATGTGGGAGACTTTCGCTGAATTTGTGGGAGTTTTCGCATTTCACTATTGTTCAAATACGCGATTTCGTAAACAATTTCACATAGTTCTTGCAATGGCATACCCTGACAGCATTTTCTGCTTAAGTGCTTGACATATCTAATAAATAAGCAACCGCTCTGATGGCCTAGTGGTTAGAGCGTCTGCCTCAGAAGCAGGAGGTCATGGGTTCAAGCCCTGGCTGAGTCATACCAAAGACTTACAAAAATGGTACTAAAAGCTACCTCGCTTGGCGTTCAGCATTAAGAGGTTAGTATTAGGACTGGTCAGCCTGGTGTCAGGATAATGTGACTGGGTGGGACATCATGCTACATGTCTGCGGCATGATGCCCTTAGTGCTTGACATCACTATAAACTACTAGACTGCAGCCATCGTAGCAATATGACTGAAAAATTGTTAAAGCTACGTTAACAAATCCCAATTGCACACACACACACACACACACACTGAATAAGCATCAGTGATTTCTAATTGGTGGTCATTGTTTAACCTTGAGCGGAACAATCAATAACCACAAATAAGAATTCAGTGTAATATATTTCAATAACCACAAATAAGAATTCAGTGTAATATATTTCAACAATCATTAACCACAAATAAGAATTCAGTGTCATATATTTCAACAATCATTAACCACCCACAAATAAGAATTCAGTGTAACATATTTCAACCATCCATGAAAGTTCATCAAAAGGTTCATGAACCATTCTTGACCTGAAAATGGTCAGTTCATGAAATTATGAGTTCATGAACCAACACATCACAACTGTTCTTGAACAGTTCATGAACATGAACAGAATTCATGAACAGTTCATGAATATTCATGAACTGTTCATAAGAGTTCACAAATTGGGTCATCATCATTCATGAACATATTCATGAACTATGATCAACAAATTTTCTCTTGAATGATTCATGTCTTCATGAACATTTCTTACCTACAAATAGTTGATTTTCTGACAAACTCACAAACAACTATTTTATCCTGAATCATCACCTTAAATGTGGGGGTTATAAAACAGTACAAATAAAATGCAATATATTATCTAACAAAACAGTATTTAATTTCAGATAAATTTCTAATATTTAACAAAGAACATGTAAATTGGCTAGCTATATTCTCTTTTTTTTAAAAAATATTTGGATCTTTAACATTGCTGCAGCATTCACTTTTTAATGTCTCTTCCATCCTGCCCATAGAACCATCAAGTTTTTCAAATTTTCCTCTATAACTCACAAACTTCATCCTCTAATAATTTTACTTTTCTGCTGTCTGATCTGAAAGATAAAGTTAGTTAATTACAGATAACCTGTGAGTAACTTTTGTCTTGGGCATTTACTAGCACATTATTTTTGTACACCATTTTATTTACTGGAAAAATTATGATCCAACTCAAAACTATTTCATCCCTTACACTAAGTCTTAACACAACATGTTGTCACTGGTTTTAATATTTTAACTGAAGTTGGAGTCATGTTTTAATCAATAAAATATGACAGACTGTTTTGACAACATCATTACACTAAATATCCTTATTTTCATGCTTTCAAAGCTTTTTGCCATTTTCCATTGATAAAACGTCAGGTTTGTGTCACAGAGGTCCTTAGTATGCATCCACTCCAACTTCACGCATTGCTTACAATATCTGCTTCCGGTTTCATCCCGTTGTCATTATTGTGTACAATTTGACACATTAACTATTTTAGTTTTCTTGTTTTAAATTACCATATTACATCAGATCATAGAAATAGTAATGTCAGGAAAAAAAAAACTATATCAATACTGGGTCTAGTATCGATATCGAAGGAGGGTGTAGTGATTTTCAAACTTTGAAGAACAAGTTTAAATTAGGTCTGAACAAAATCGTGTATCATTAGTTTGGTTAAAACTAATATGACATAAAAGCCAATAAAATATAAATAAAACTTTCACTGAAATAAACACAAAAGACCAAGAAAAATGACTCACCGTAATTTTAACGATCTATAGCTGGGTACGCTTTTCTGCCGAATTTTGCTCTCACCGAATCATTTCCTTCATAATTGCTTCTCAGCACTTCTACTTGTTTAAGAAAATGATATTGAAAATATTCTCATCTATCCATTCCACAGGAGTCCACGGTGTTTTGTTCGAGGTTTTAAAGTGACTGCATGGTCTTTCATTAGTGGGGAAAATTCGGCTCAGCAGCTGAAATCTCATGCGTATATTAACCAATCACATCACTTCTTCTTTCACAATCATCTAATCAGGATAATCATTGTTTACAAAGTTCGGTTTATGTGGCACATTGGCAACCAGTGACCAAGTCAATATAATAAAAATTATGCAGTTTATGACAGTAATGGCCCAAAACATTAGAACAAAGTCATTGAAAGCTTTTATAGCAAATACATTTTTTTCATGTTGTCCAGAAAATATTTTCCCATATTAATCTAGAACTATTCAGGTTATAGAACACAATTATGAACATTTTATCATATCATTTAAAAAAAGAAAAATATATACATTTATTAATATTCAATAATATTGTGAGAAGTTTGTATCATGAATTTTCATGAACATTTTTTTAATATAATTATATAGAAATTTCATATACATTTTTTAATAATTTATTGGTGGTGCATCAAAATACTTAAATTGTTTATCAACCAAATTCAAATTTTTCAAGAACTTAAAAGATGTTAAAATAGTTCATAAAAGTTCATCAGTGTACATGATTCATCACAGTTCTTGAAGTGTTCATGAACTTGAATGATGAACTGATCACGAACACTTCAAGAACGTTCATGAACATTCATGAACAGTTCATGATTGTTCATGAACTCATGAATTTGTTTTTGTAGGGGGTAGGTCCTTAGTATGCATCCACTCCAACTTCATGTGTTGCTTCCGGTTTTATCACGTTATCATTTTGAATCTTTGTCCTAAATGAAAATGGTACTAACTTGAATCCAGTACGTCTTTAATTTGAAAATCTTGTTATTGCTGAGGAGTATCAGAGATGTTTTCACTTTCATACCAGTGATACTGATCCAACATAAAATACGGTACTGCTAAAGCTGGTACCGGTTGGCCGAGTGGTCTAAAGCGCTCACTGTTACGGATCACTACCATCTCGCCTCTGTCGTTGTGGGTTGGAGTCTCTGGTTTGGCAAATGTGGGTATGTGAGAAAGCTTGCCAGTAGCTTCCCGTGGGTTAGTGGTTCTTTCTTGGGTTTTCCTGGGTTCTTCCTCAACCATTTATTCTGGTAGCCTTGTATAGCCTATCTTGGGCTGGAAAATGGCTACAACAACAACTAATGGTAGAAGCATTACAACTTTGTTTCCAAAAACTGCTTAACAGAATTTGAATGACACTGAAAGAAATCTTCCTGGGATTGAGGTATTATGGGATTTAACAAATGGTGAGTGATCAAAAATGGCTGAAAATATACAAAACTAGAGAAACCTTGAAACATGTTTCATTGACAATGGCAGTCTTCAGAAAACATCATTGTGGTCCAGATTTTTTTTATCCGACTGCACTTACATTGGCTAATAACCAAATGTTAGCCAGTGTGCAGTGGCTGCGGCTTGCAGGGTTCTCTTGTTATTACAGTTATTACAGTTATCTTTATGAGATGTGTTGATGTCCCAGTTAAAAATTACAACAGTCTGATTAAAATGGAGATCTCAGTATGGTATATGACAAAAATCTGCTTGACTCCAATAAGAGATTATTTTTTGTTCACGTTTAGATTCACTAATCAAATTACAGCTTTCACTTTTATGAAAGATTTTATTTGGAAAGAAAGCATCCTTTTATGGAAGGCCTCGGAAATTTGTGCAAATTATACTGATTCATTTTTAAATGTAGCTGCCATTATTAAAATAATATAAGAAAGGACTTTAAATAAATTTCAAAACAGTTGAACAGTTGTTTTGATGCGACGGAGAAAAAATACATGCATGTAGACTGCACAAAAAATCCTGACAAAAATCAAGGAACTGGCCCCTAAAATTAAAATGACTTTCCACAAAACTGCTTTGCAGAATTTAACCAAATTTGACAATAATCATCTAAAACTGTTTGATGTCAGAACCAGAATGCTAAACCAGATTTTATGCCACAGTATTTGGCTATTATTTAAATGACTGCCATGAGAGCAATCTCAGGCCAACATGGGCCTCTTTTTATTACTATGAATTTTCACAGGATGCCTATTCTGTGAAAACCTGTTTAATTTGTGTGAGGTCTTTCCAGCCATGAAGTGGAAAATTGACCAAAATTGAATTAGGCATGAAATGAACATTGATTACAAATGCAATGGGTTATGTTTCATTTTAAGGGCCTCATTGATTTTACATGGAAGAACAAGCTTGGAGATATTTCCAGAGGATAACCCTGTTGAACTGGAGAACAGGTGTCATATAATCTGACAGGAGTCCAGTTAGCAAAATCTGTTTTATCACTATAGAGGCAGACAAGGATAATTGGGATGTACTGTAAAGAAAAGCACTGGTTTATTGAATTTCCATTCAGCCCAGTTTTGTTTGCACTGACAATTTCTTCTTAACATTAGATACAATTGCAGCCTTTAACAGAGCTCCATAGAGTTGGTTTGTCTGGTCCTTGGTTTGTTTGCTTCTTGATGCATATCAAACAAATTACTAAATCTTTGTCAGTCTGAAAGCAAAACCTAGACCAATAACAGGGAATATATTTTGGTCCAAGCAAAACCAGTATCAATGATGTTTCATAATTTATCATGAAAATTATTAGTATTAGCTATGCAAAGGTACATACAAAAGTAATGTGTTCTGTGCACAGGGTACAAATAATGAAATTGAACAGTATTTGCTATGCACAGGGCACAGATCATGAAAGTGATCAGTGTCAGCTATGTAAAGGGTACATATGAAAGTAGTCAGTGTTCTATGCACAATGTACATGTCATGAAAGTAATCAGTGTTCTATGCACAATGTACATGTCATGAAAGTAATCAGTGTTCTATGCACAATGTACATGTCATGAAAGTAATCAGTGTTCTATGCACAATGTACATGTCATGAAAGTAATCAGTGTTCTATGCACAATGTACATGTCATGAAAGTAATCAGTGTTCTATGCACAATGTACATGTCATGAAAGTAATCAGTGTTAACTGTGCGTAAGTTACATACCATGGGTTTGTATGTCCAAAGTCACAAAATTTAACTTGAGCTGACAAATATCATAGTGTGTGTGATGATACAAGGAAACGTTTCATGAGTGAAGTGGAAACATTTCATGAGTGAAGTGGAAACATTTCATTGAAATCTTTTGCAGAGGCATGAATATCAGCACAAAACGTTTGCACATCATGAATTAAATATTTAATTATATCTGCTTAAAGCAGTTTCAAGCAGTTTCATTTTATTTGCCTGGTTATATTTTGAAAGTGTGGTGAAGGGTTGTGTTGATAAAATGAAGTTTGTAAATTTATTTACTTTACATAAAATGATTCATATTGTGTATTTTGCCAAGTTAATGAATGTTTATGATTTTTATTTAATTTGTTAAGAATACATTTTGCACAGATTGATCAGTGAACATTGTTGGGCTGGGGATATGCTGTTGAATTAGGAGATACATAGTATCCCATTCAGTAAGAGTTTTTCAGGGCAAATGTTTTAGTACTTGCCCAACTGAGATTAGGCATAAATTGAAATGGGTTTTGTTAGCCTCCATCGTGTTAGTTATGGTCCTTGATTTAATTTCCTCCTCTAATAATTTTTATTGCACGGTTCAACAGTATGTGTAAATAAAGAAGATAGCTGTGAAAATGGAAAATTTACCATTTTGTCAGCCCCTAGATAAGTAAAAGTACACCCCAAAGCATACTCGTTACAGCTGGAGCATGCTATGTGTTTTGTAAAGCTTGCTATATGTTTGTGAATGAGACAAAAGCTTTCTAACTATCTCATTAGGAAAGGCAGTACTAATTGACGGTTTCAAAGAGGTTATCAACCTAAAACTTTTGTGATAACAGGTGGCATTGGAGGTTTTACATTTGTCCCATGGAGCTTTTGGGTGTTGGAGTAATATATGAGGTCTGCAGATCTTTAGGTAAGTAATGACTGCCTTGAAAAACAATGAGTTCCCATTATTAGAAGATGCTAAAGAGGCTGTTTTTTATTTCCTGTTCTGGACTGTGTCCATCCATATCCCTGTGTTAAAAAAAGTTTTACCAGAATGGGAGAACAGTGTACCATACACAAAAATTATACAGTTTGCTGAAAATTGCTTCAAGAAAAACAAACAAGAATTTATTCAGACCATAGAGCTATGATTGGATTGGGTGTAGGATTGACTGAAAAGTATTGTTTAATGCATTCATAACTTATCTGTCAATTCCTGTTTTGTTAATAATGCATTCATAACTTATATGTCAATTCCTGTTTTGTTAATAATGCATTCATAACTTATCTGTCAATTCCTGTTTTGTTAATAATGCATTCATAACTTATCTGTCAATTCCTGTTTTGTTAATAATGCATTCATAACTTATCTGTCAATTCCTGTTTTGTTAATAAAAAAATGCATTCATAACTTATCTGTCAATTCCTGTTTTGTTAATAATGCATTCATAACTTATCTGTCAATTCCTGTTTTGTTAATAAAAAAAATGCATTCATAACTTATCTGTCAATTCCTGTTTTGTTAATAGTGCATTCATAACTTATCTGTCAATTCCTGTTTTGTTAATAACTTAACGGGTTATTATAGGTTTAAATTTAGTCATTTCAGATGTTATGGTATATGTACAAGTTTTAGAAGTAAACACATATTTGTGTATAAATTTCTCTCCATAAATTTAATAATAGTGTCAGATTCTTGAAGGTCATGAGCGTTACTTGTATAATATTTTATAAGCCCCACTTGTCAAAGGGTAAGTGTTAAGTCCCACTTTGTCAAGGGGTATTGCACAACATATAATAATAATAACTATAACTCACTCCCCTCTGATACTCGTTATCTAAGAGATGACCGCCCACGGTATAATTGCCTGGTTCGAGTAAGAGAATGTATATGGTAACCTGAATGGGTATCATGAACAAAACAACTCTGAGCCCCCGTAAAGATAAATAAACAATTTAATCAAATATATACACAATGAAATTTCCTTTCATTAGGCATACACGCGGTTTAGAAATAAATTTTCACTAAATTACAAATAGCTTTGAAATAGAATTAAACAAATTAGCCGTTCTATTACTGATAGTTAAAAAATCATCATAGGATCGAGTGTCACAATCGAAGTCATTGCTTTGTTCGATTATTCATAACCTGTTATACTCGAACCACGTTCTCTGTTCAATCCAATGCTGTTCTGGAAGTTCCTGTCTCTCGAGATACTTTTCCCTCGTGGGTGTTCCGCTTGAACTCAGACTTGTCCACTGTATCAATTCTTTTTTTCCAACGTGTACATCTCTATTTCCATCTTCACGTCTTCCCAAAAGCTATTTGCTTCCTTTTGTTTTTGCGTGTCACTCAACCGACGTTTTTAGCGGTTTTTCCCCTGGTTGGTTATTGCACATACGAATGTATTCCTCTCAAATAACATTCGGAGTCCTTTACAAAAAATCCTGCCACTCCTTCCTCTCTTGCAGAGCTGAGGAATTTTTAAAGACTAAAGTCTAATTTAGCTAGTGCGATATTATGTTCTAAAGATTCCTCATGTAAAACACACCCCTTATTTAACCGCAACCAATCAGAATCAAACGTATTTTCTCCCGCTTTCCTCTAAAAGTCGCTTACATCATGGTCAATATGACACGCTTTGGTTTTAAGTAACAGAATCTCTGTTTTCTCTCAATTCTGACATTTTCATGATAAAATGAAACTTTACAAGGTTGTCGTCAATCAGTCCTGGCTCCTGTATAAACAACTTGTTAATTAGTACAGCGGTCGGCTAGCCTTTACAAGCACCCTTCTTGCACGATGTCTCGTAAATTTAACTAATGGCTATCTGGCCACAACTAATGGTTTATTAATAGATTGACCAAAAATTTGACACTTTGCAAATAGTATGTCTATGATAAAAGAGTACTTTGTTAGTGACTGTTCAATTTAGAGGCAGGGATTTTGGGTAATATGGTATTATCAGCAGCCACTCGAATACAATGTTGTCAAGTTCAGTGCTGGCTGAGAAATTAAAACAAGGAAGTCAGTATGACAGTTGGATTATGTATTTGCAAAGCTAATTAAAATCAATTATAGTAAGTTTGCTTTAATACTTAACCATTCAAATTATTGACCAGTTGTAGGGAAATTCGAATATCATTTAGTTTAGCATTTTCTTGATTGCATTTGTGTTGGGGGTATTATAACATTATTTTTACCACATAAACACTTATAACACTTAATCCCTTTATCACTTAATGACTTTACAGGCAGAGTCCCAAACACTAAGTAACTTTGGACTTGTAAAGCAGAATGACCTGTTGATTTTGAAATAACATAACTTTGCCAGTTTTAAAGATATCTGGCTTGATTAGGTATCAAAATAGAGGTTAAAAGTCAAATTGTATGACTAAATTCAATACAATTTGCATATCTATTATAACTTTTAAAATACAGGTGCAAGCAGGTAATGCAACAGGTAAAATGCACAACCAATTATTTATTTACCTTGTTACATGAGCATTATTTTCAAAAACTTCATGTTAATCAAAGATTTGAAATTATTTCTGAGCTTCTCTGGAGCCATCTAACACTTTGGTTGGTCCAGCTCTCCCAGAATAATGAAATAAACCCTTTGGTTAGGGTTAACTTCATCACAAACAAAAACACATGGACTTAACATTTCCTCTAGTTCAAAATCTTTGAAGTCTTCTTCATCGTCATCACTGTCACACGCAAGCACATTCAAATGTCTCAACAAATGTGTTCTCTCATTTCCAATCAACTGTATTAAGTCACAACAGCAAAATATTTAGATACCTCATAATCTGATGCTTCATTCTTATCTTGCTTTGAACTCCATCAAAAGTGTGACAGGAGTCTTTACCTGAATTACTGGATTACACCAGTCAAAAAGTGTGACAAGAGTCTTTACCCAAATTACTGGATTACACCAGTCAAAAAGTATGACAGGAGTCTTTACCTGAACCACTGGATCACACCTGTAAAAATGTTGGACAGGAGTCTTTACCTGAATTACTGGATTACACCAGCCAAAAAGTGTGACAGGAGTCTTTACCTGAATTACTGGATTACACCAGTCAAAAAGTCTGACAGGAGTCTTTACCTGAACCACTGGATCACACCAGTCAAAATGTTTGACAGGAGTATTTACTTGAATTACTGGATCACACCGTCAAAAGTCAGACAGGAGTCTTTACCTGAATTACTGGATCACACCTGTCAAAAGTCTTTACTAGAACCACAGGACTACACCTGTCAAAAGTGTGACAGGAGTCTTTTTACCTGAAGCACTGGATCACACCTATCAAAAGTCTGACAGGAGTCTTTACTTGAACCACTGGACAACACCAGTCAGAATGTTGGGACAGGAGTCTTTACCTGAAACTGTTAACTTTTTAATGCTGTCATTGATTTACCCTATTTGTTGGTGTAGAATTTAGACATGATTGTAAATGCCATGCACATACATATCATCACATAATATGCAAACAGACTTATTAGCCATCTTCTTAATTTTAAGTGAACAATGTGGACCATGATCTTTGGGAGCATTATGCAGTAGTAGATCTATTTCTACACAGAGCTGTATTGTGTCAGTGTCAACCATGATCAATGAAAGCATTATGCAGAAGTAGATCTTGGTCAACAATAGGCTGTTTTGGCAATGTGTAGACCATAATCTGTGAAAGTATTACACAGCAGTAAATCTGGGTCTATTACAGGCAGTATATTAGCTGTGTTTACTTAAGGCAGTATTTTGGCTGTGTAGACCTTGATCTATGAAAGCTTTATGAAGTTGATCTGGGTCAACTTGGGCCACTGTTTTGGATGTGTAGACCTTGATCTATCAGAGCATTATACAACATTAAATCTTGGTCGACTCAGTGCTGTGTTTTGGCCATGTAGACCATGATCTATGAAAGCATTATGTAGTATATCTGGGTCACCTTGGGCTGGATTTTGTGATCAGTCAAATGTAGTAGATCTGGGTCAGATTGGGCTGGTTTTTGACTGTGGAGACTTGTGATCAGTCAAATGTAGTAGATCTGGGTCAGCTTGGGCCTGTATTTTTACTGTGTCGACCATGATCTATCAAATCATTTTGTAGTAGATCTGGATCACCTTGGGCTGGTTTTTTGGCTGTGTAGACTTGTGATCAGTCAGATGTAGTAGATCTGGGTCAGCTTGGGCCTGTATTTTTACTGTGTCGACCATGATCTATCATATCATTTTGTAGTAGATCTGGATCACCTTGGGCTGGTTTTTGGCTGTGTAGACATGTGATCATTCAAATGTAGTAGATCTGGGTCAGATAACAATGGATTTTGGCTATGTAGACTTGTGATCAGTCAAATGTAGTAGATCTGGGTATGTATGAAATAGTATCACAGATGTATGAAATAGTATCACAGATGTATGAAACACTATCACAGATGTATGAAATAGTATCACAGATGTATGAAATACTATCACAGATGTATGAAACACTATCACAGATGTATGAAACACTATCACAGATGTATGAAATGGTATCACAGATGTATGAAATGGTATCACAGATGTATGAAATACTATCACAGATGTATGAAACACTATCACAGATGTATGAAACACTATCACAGATGTATGAAACACTATCACAGATGTATGAAATACTATCACAGATGTATGAAATACTATCACAGATGTATGAAATGGTATCACAGATGTATGAAATAGTATCACAGATGTATGGAATACTATCACAGATGTATGAAATAGTATCACAGATGTATGAAATAGTATCACAGATATATGAAACAATATCACAGATGCATGAAACACTATCACAGATGTATGAAACATTATCACAGATATATGAAACACTATCACAGATGTATGAAATACTATCACAGATGTATGAAACACTATCACATATATATATGAAACACTATCACAGATGTATGAAACACTATCACAGATGTATGAAACTATCACATGTATGAAACACTATCACAGATATATGAAATAGTATCACAGATATATGAAATAGTATCACAAATAAATGAAACTAGCTATACACTGTATTATGTGTCTTAGCCAATATTATGACAGGAAAGACTGAGTTTAATATGGTGTAGAGGTGTTTAAAGTCATCAACTTGAAAAATATTCATGTATCATATCAAACAAATTCTTTTCCCTGACTTTGTACAAAAAATATATGCAGTTTTATATTTATTACATAGCCATGTGTTTTCACACTTTCCAAATATCTTTACCAGCAGAGATTCAAAGCAGATTGACATGTATACAAGTTCAGTATAGTGCATAGCAGAATGTTGATGTGTTAATATCATTGAAAACACTAAATAGTTACAGTATATACCTATATGATGGCATATATACAAAAGACTCTGATCTGCTGTCATATAATGTACTGGTCTTTCTTGTTCTAGTAATTACTCCTAGCAGGCTGCATAGACCCATATATGCTTGCATATATGCAATGGCAGATCTGTTTCTGCAATTTGCGGTTGGACCTGACCAGTAAGCAAATATATACGGTATAGGCTAGGTGTGTGATATAAACTTAAAGATTTAACACCTGTTGAGATCAGCCATTTAAGATTGAATGGGCATGTAATGGAGCACTTTTGTGTGTGTATGGTATGATAATGACTATTTCACATCAAGTTGACATGGTGAAGAGTTCAATTATTTGTTTGGTATGGTATGACAATGAGTATTTCACATCAAGTTGACATGGTGAAGAGTTCAATTATTTGTTTGGTATGGTATGACAATGAGTATTTCATATCAAGTTGCTATGGTGAAGAGTTCAATTCTTTATTGGTATGGTATGACAATGACTATTTCACATCAAGTTGCTATGGTGAAGAGTTCAGTTCTCTGTTGGTTTGATTTTTTTTAATGATGGTATTAAAATGTCCTATTTGCAAAACCTTAATAACCTGTACACCTGGATATCTTGTCCATATAACACATATCAGGTATATTGATAACCAGTTTATTTGATTAATCATTCCAGCTCAAGAGTTTTTAATTTTTGCTTTACTGATTGTAAACCAGATGAGTTGATGTGATGGCCTGCTTCCTTACATCCATTGGTGGCCATCTTGAAAATGTTATCACCTTCTCATATTAACATGGGGTTTTCACCTGAAGCCTGAATCTTTTGGTGTCTACTTTGTCCTAATGGAAACAACACTTATCTGACATTCAATATGGTAGTCATCTTGATAATTTCATTATTGCTGTTGAATCTTGAATGGTGCTAAACTTACGCCGTAATGCTTGAGTTTATGGAAAGCATGATTTTATACAAGGTTGTTAGAACTTTCAGACTTTCCTTCTTTGTAGCAATTCTGGTGAAGGACCAGAAGAACAATTAATCTGATGACCTTTTGACCAGCATCGGGTGTCCATTAGTATAAGTGTCATGTGGTTTGAAATAAAGTCACAAAACTTCCCCTCATTGACTAGAAATTTATTTCTTTGCTTGATCTGAAATATAGATATGGAAATAATTCTACCAGTAGTTTCATCACATTCGAATATTGCTGAATGGCAAATGCTAAGAGCATATTTGTAAAAAGAAAAATATTTAATAAATAATTTTAAAAAAGAAAATTGAAAGAGAATTATGAACTTGAATGTGTCAACTAATTGATTTACAGGTTTGAGCATTAAATACTAAGATGTTGTCATTGACATGTGTTCAGTATATGGTCGTTGTTCATATGATATCAGTTGAGATCGAAGTCTATAAATATTACAAATATTACATTCCTGGAATATTATTTGGTGAAAAGGACCGAGTTCAGTTTTGACTAAAATTGTCCTTACTTCAGTGAATAATTGAATACAAATCTTTGTGGATTTTTAAATAATTCTATAATATTCATTCCAACAACTAAAAGACCAATTAAAGCACAATTGGACAACAACACTGCTATTCTGGACTTGTGTTCACTCTGTGTTGATGGGACATAAATTGAGCAACAAACCCTCCAATGGAATGGTGTGACTTATTCAGACTTTCTTTTAGAAATATTTATTTCTCTTCAGCTGTAACAAATGTCGTCGCTATCAGATGCATTGGCAGTTTCGCTGCATCCCCGAAAAACATCCCCCAGTTCCAAATGCCAAACCTTTGTTGATGAAATAGTACATCTTAATTGCTATTATCATTGAAGTGTTCTGGTGTGTAACTTGAACATTTCTCATATTTTTTATCAATGGGAAGAGAAAAGTTCCTCCAGGTCTCCTGAGTTAATTAATTTGTAAATATGCTCTTTCCAGGTATGTGTTTATACAAGAATACCCTCCATGAAACTATATTTTCCATACCTTTTAACAATTTGCACAAAAGATGACCATATAACTTAGTGGCACTGACCAAACAAAAGGGCACAACTTTGAACTTTGAACTTGTCAAGACCTTTAGAAGTCACAAATACCATTACCATGCAGGCATTTTCAGAAATGGACACCTGCTAATATCTTTTGTTGATATCAAATTTCAAAATATATTTTTGCCCTACCAATTTTGAAAACAAACTGTATCTGGCAGGGAAGTTTCACCCCTCTCCCAATTTTATTTACTTAATATTGTCTCCCATGCATTCAAGGCTATTGAATAGCCTTTAATTCTGATTGAATCTAATGTACTTTTATTTATTTCATGCTATATCAATCCAAAATGACCCAGACTATCTGTAAATAATTCTGGATACTTACTTTACATTTCTGAGAGTTTCCTCAATGCTGACCTTTAGGTAAACTCATCATGTGCTGAGTTAAGGTATTCACTCTTTTAAAAGCCCCTTAAGGTATTCACTCTTTTTAAGGCCCCTTAAGGTATTCACTATTTTAAAAGCCCCTTAAGTTATTCATTCTTTTTAAGGCCCCTTAAGGTATTCACTATTTTAAAAGCCCTTAAGGTATTCACTCCTTTAAAAGCCCCTTACGGTATTCACTCTTTTTAAGACCCCTTATGGTATTCATTCTTTTTAAGACCCCTTACGGTATTCATTCTTTTTAAGACCCCTTGAGGTATTGACTCCTTTAAAAGCCCCTTAAGGTATTCTAAGGGACACTTTATACAAGGTTTAGAACCTTTTTTTCTTTTGTTTGATTAGACCTTGCCACTTATTATTTTAACATATAGGCATGAAATCTTTTCAACCTACCTTAGATGTATATTTATTAGTCCATTTCACCTATGGTGTATTTGACTTCATAGGGACTTTAACATTGGACCAATACACCATTCCCTCGATAACTCACACCCTGATAACTCTCAAACCCACATATAATGTGGGTTCAAGAGTGGATATCATTTTTTAAACCAGAAAATACCCCTAAAATTGATTCCTATTTGTTGAACATGAAGAAAATCACAATCAAAATTTTTAATGGAAACTTTGTTATTTTGCTTATTTTGTCATAAAAAATGGCAGATAAGACATGGAACTTTTAATCAACATTATGAAATACAAATTTTAAAATAGGTCATAAATTTGTTTACATTTTCTTTCCAAATGATGTTCCTAGTACACCACAATTAATAATCTGTACAGAAATTTTGATCAACGAAGATATCACTTGCGCTGAGTGGAGCAGTACTTTAATAAATAAATACAAATTAAATTAAAATAATTTCAATTGAAATTTGCATTCTAGTTCTGTTTTTTAGTTCCTTTTAAGTGTAATTTTCACAAATGCAATGTGTGTCCTCATTTAATTAAAAAATCAGATGTTGCTCATGGCTTAAAGATTACTGTTACTTTAAAATTATACAGAGCTGATTCCTCATGTTTACTTGCAACAGATATTCAACTGCTTGTATAATGGGGAAACCAAAAATCAGATAATTTTTGGGAGTCTTGTATAATGGGGAAACCAAAAATCAGATAATATTTGGGAGTCTTGTATAATGGGGAAACCAAAAATCAGATAATATTTGGGAGTCTTGAGTTCCTTAAGTTATATATGAAACGTTACACCTGTGTTACATATCGTTATGATTCATGATGTACAGCCTATGATAGACATATCTCTATACTTCATGGGCTTACATCTGTGAAAGGTAGGTGGTGCCCCTTTATTTATGTTGACATACTGGTTCTATTTCTAGTATGAAGATTACAGATAGAGATATAGTTATCATATATTTATATGCAATTCTAATCAATGACAAGAAAACAAAAATACTTTTAATCAGACTACTTGGTGCTCGTCAGTGAGTTTTATTCCGCATTTTAGGCTATTTAATTTTGACTCCATTTAAGTCACTTTAGCCACCAGGTTGTTATTTTGCACTGAATGAATGCTTTTTAAACATCTTATTACCTATGTCATGTCTGACTTTATCTTCAAAACAGAAGAAATAAAGCAAAGAAAATCTCATCTAGAACAAATCTGGGCATGGCAATGACGATGAATACCAACAAGATCTATCACATTGTACCGCTACATATATAAGAGACTGCTGTTAGTAAAGAAGGAAATTGACAACACCCAGTCCTACTCTATATATTTTTTTAAAACTGTAAACATGGTGATAAACTTCAACCCCCTTGCTGATTCTTTGGTAATTTTATTTATTTCATCAGCACCTTCATTCACTGGTTCAATATCTCTGCATTAACAGAAAAATTCCAAATTTGTTTCCCATGTACAATTAAAGAGATAAGCTGCCAGGAATTTATTGTAAGGGGGACTTCACCCTTTGTCACCAAAAGAAGGGGAGAATAAAAACAGAGTGGGAAGATGAAATAGTCATGACTCAATATTTATCTAACACTTCAATAATCCACTTTTTTTTAGAGTTCTACTGAAATCTACATTTTTAAAAGGTGTCACCTCGTGTTGTATAATCTGTTAATTTTTTCTGAGCATACTCTCTTCCTTATCTGTCAACATTTTTTCTGTGTTTCCTTCTGAAAGGGCATATTTATTTTCTGAGAGAGAGAGAAGGTTTACTCCAAGGAAACCTAGAAAAGAATAGTGCTTCCTCATTAAACAAGGGAGGGACCAGGTGTCTGTCTTGTGAGAAAGATGGGTTTTGTTCTGGATGTACAAGGTCTAAACAACATTAAGGAAACAATTTTCCGAGTGAAATGGGATTCAAGAATCCAAAGACAGAGTCCCAGAAAAAAAGAGAAGTGATGAGTGAAGTCCGAATGGCTACTACAGAGTAAAATCTAGGAAGCTAAAGAAGGATGAGGCAGTCAGAAAGAGAAGATTCAAGGAAATAGTAAATGTTGGGACTCGGTTGAGAGGAAGGCCATGCAATCAGTCATGGACATTACGCTCTTTTCACCACTCGTTATGATGATGAAATAAATCCAGATTAGACAATGCTGTTAAATCCTGTTGATATCATTTAAGTTGAATTGAAATTACCACTAATAATTTGTTTGATTAAATTTGTTATTTTTCTTGTCTAAGAAGGCTCCTATTGCATTATTTCTTCCCAATAATCTTGCCCAGTTCTCTGTTGATATTCTATCTTTCACACACCAGGTCATAATATGGAGGGAGTTCATTCCCTGGATAATGTAGCTAAATCCAATTAACTGACTAAGAGGGAGATGTTACAATGTGTTACATTACTTCATATAGTGGTATAATAATTATTGGGTTGGCTTGTTTCCATTATTCATTGGCAATGATTTTGTTTACTATGTGTGCTTGATTGCAGTAAACCAGTCCATCTGCTTTATCATGTGAGCTTTGATTGTGCAGCACATAAGGAGGTTAGAGGTTAAATTACCCCATTTTGTTCCAGCAGCAACAAAAAAAAAACAAAGATAGAAACAACGTTGCAACCAATTAGGTGCCATCTTCTTTGCATTGGTAAATTGCACTATGTATGCTTGTGGTTTTATGGTAAATCAGCACATTCATGGCTATGTAGTGCTAGGTAAGTTTAGACATCTTGGAAAATGGACACCAAGATACATGTATTGTCAAAATGTGTAAAATCCTTAAAATACAAAGTGGCTTTTTTAAATAAACTTATTTAACAAAAGTATCCAAGACCTTATTTTAGTTTACATCATGTGATTTATAATCAGTCCAAAAACATTGTCCTCCATTAGGCATATGTTACTACATGCATGAGGTGAACATAGGTTACAACTTCAGAGGGGTCGGTAATTATCTGAAAAAAATCTTTACATACCAGATATACTTGATTCTAGGTAACTGAAAATTTCATACACTTGAATCTGGCATTGCATATGGCAGATCTGGGTCTATAGAGTGTGTTCAAAGTAATCAATGCAACAAGACTTACTAGATTTTCAACGAATATGTACTTGAATTTATACACTGCTAAACACTGATACTGTGTGTTGAGAAAGCCTGTGCAATGTTTATTAAGAAAATAAACTTCTAGTGCATGTTAACACATTAACCCCTATTGCTACGTTTACGGGGCATGAGGTAGTAGCCTACTGCCAAGCTCAGTAGCATCGAGGTCATGTATGATACACTAAAGTGGGTGGTATTATAGAAAGGTAGACAGATTGAGTTCTACAATGATACCAAATAATCTGGACATTTTAGTTGCACTACAAAATACAGAGGGAAAAACTTAATTTTCTGGATCCATTTTTTTCTTCACCCAAAATTTGCCAGTGGTCAGAATCCAATTTTATGGCCTCAGATCTAAGGCAGATTGGTCTGAAGTGCATACAGACAGGTGAGCTGTGCAGAAAGTAGGATAAGGTGGACATTTTTAATAAAGAGTATTGTCTATACGAAAATTATGGGTCCATTAAGCAAGAAAAAAAGAAAAAGACTCCAATTTTCTCCCTTCTACTCATGCGCGAGCAAAATAACCAATGGAAAACATTGTTTTTTTTCCACAACTAGGCATTGGGCTAATGTAATATTGTTAGGAAATTGATGTATTAGGGACGTAATTACTGTATCAAGCAACTTAAAATCTCCACTCTGTAAATGCTTAGATAAATTGTTCAAAAGTATGCATAGATAGTGAAGTCATTTTTTTTTTTTATGTCAAAATCCTGCTTTCTAAAGTTTCCCTTGTGATCTAGGAGAATGAATTGTCCAACAATCTGTAACAATCTTTAATGGTAAACTATGGGATGTGACATTTTGGAATGATAATATTATTGTTCCCAGTGTGAATTGTAATACATGCCACACACATTTTGTAGTTCCAAGTTTGATATGCAATTTGTGTTATACATTTAATGTAGTTTCAAGTTTGATATGCAATTTGTGTTATACATTTAATGTAGTTCCAAGTTTGATATGCAGTTTGTGTTATACATTTAATGTAGTTCCAAGTTTGATATGCAATTTGTGTTATACATTTAATGTATTTCCAAGTTTGATATGCAATTTGTGTTATACATTTAATGTAGTTCCAAGTTTGATATGCAATTTGTGTTATACATTTAATGTAGTTCCAAGTTTGATATGCAATTTGTTGTATACATTTAATGTAGTTCCTAGGTTGATATGCAATTTGTGTTATACATTTAATGTAGTTCCAAGTTTGATATGCAATTTGTTGTATACATTTAATGTAGTTCCTAGGTTGAAATGCAATTTGTTGTATACATTTAATGTAGTTCCTAGGTTGATATGCAATTTGTTGTATACATTTAATGTAGTTCCTAGGTTGAAATGCAATTTGTGTTATACATTTAATGTAGTTCCTAGGTTGATATGCAATTTGTGTTATACATTTAATGTAGTTCCTAGGTTGATATGCAATTTGTGTTATACTTTTAATGTAGTTCCTAGGTTAAAATGCAATTTGTTGTATACATTTAATGTAGTTCCTAGGTTGAAATGCAATTTGTTGTATACATTTAATGTAGTTCCTAGTTTGAATTGTAATTTGTGTTATACATTATTAGTAATTTCTAATGTGAATTGCATTAGTAATTTCTAGTGTGGATTGCATTAGTAATTTCTAGTGTGTATTGCATTAGTAATTTCTGTGTATTGCATTAGTAATTTCTACTGTGTATTGCATTAGTAATTTCTAGTGTGTATTGCATTAATGATTTCTAGTGTGTATTGCATTAGTAATTTCTAGTGTGTATTGCATTAGTAATTTCTAGTGTGTATTGCATTAGTAATTTCTAGTGTGTATTGCATTAGTAATTTCTAGTGCATTAGTAATTTCTAGTGTGTATTGCATTAGTAATTTCTAGTGTGTATTGCTTTAGTAATTTCTAGTGTGTATTGCATTAGTAATTTCTAGTGTGAATTGCATTAGTAATTTCTAGTGTGTATTGCATTAGTAATTTCTAGTGTGTATTGCATTAGTAATTTCTAGTGTGAATTGCATTAGTAATTTCTAGTGTGTATTGCATTAGTAATTTCTAGTGTGTATTGCATTAGTAATTTCTAGTGTGTAATATTAGTAATATCTAGTGTGTATTGCATTAGTAATTTCTAGTGTGTATTGCAATTTGTGCCACACATTCATTGTCATTCCTTGTATGAATTTTAATTCTATTTTTTGGTATGATAAAAGGCTAGTTTGAATTGTAAGATATTCGTTGGTTATGATTATATAATAAAACAACTAGTTTGTAAAATGTGATAATCATTCAGAGCTTTGTCTCTGCTTGACTGGCACTCTGAAGTTTGTTTTGCAACATTGCAGTCATTATGTAACCTTGGTGGAGCTCCTGTTTTGATTATGATTCATGAATGAAGTGTTTACCTAACCACTGTAGTAATTACAGTAATCAGCTACCATATCAGTTAACCTCTTTGCAAGGCAATGCTCTTTCCTCAAATATTTAGAAACCATTTGGTTGATTTCTTGTTTTTTTTTTATGTTTAATGCTGATTTCATTTATAATTTTATGTGTTTACAGTTTGATAAGCATTTTTAGCAATTTTGACAATTGGTTTGATTTTGATTTCAGTAATCAATCTGGCAAACTAGCCACAAACACATTTCTTAAACTTTTAAAGAATTTAACATTTTTGTAATTTGAAATAATATGCTTAGTTGTTTTTATAAATTACAACTTAAAAGTACTTGGTCAAAAGTTGAGGCCAGACCCTGATCTGTTGCTGCAGGTCAGAGTCTTTGTTTTTTATTCTACTTGTTAAAAAACTGTACAGACCCAGATTGACTGGTGCATCATTCTACTGTATGGACCCAGATTGAATGGTGCATCATTTAATAGCAGATCTGGATATGGGAAGTTTATTTGGACTTTACTAATACTTGACTAGATATTACTTATTTTTGGCAGTGTCGTTTCTTGAACGGAATAAAAAATGAACACAGCAATTTTTTTTGTTTTTGTGTGATTAATTGTTTTAAGACTTTCAGAGCTTGGATGTCTTTTAAATTGTTCCTGATGTTGGTGTGAACACATTAAACCTACTGTTATGTGTAAATCTTCATGAATGAACAGGTGGGTTATTTTTAACTGGTTTGAGCTTTACTTGTTGGTATGTTTGGTCTATAAATGACTGTATTGAATCACACAACTTTGGGAAGAGTGAATGGGGCTGTCTACTTGGGGAATTATTGAATGTAGTGCACTGGTATGTGTTAACTAGTTTGAGCTTTACTTGTTGGTGTGTGTGATCTACAAAAGGCAGTTGGCTGTATTTAAATCAACTTTAGGAAGAGGGAATGATTTTGGGGTTGTCAGATATGGAAATTCTTTAATGTAGCAAGATGGTATGTGATTCATTGGTTTCAGTGCTTGCCCTTGTGATGTTTTTGTGTTGATACAGACTGGGCACTCCTCTCTATTTAAAAATGATTCCTGAAATAAGAAAGCTCACCTATAAAGAATTCAAGCTCACCTATAAAGAATTCAAGCTCACCTATAAAGAATTCTCTGAAAGTATGGTACATGGACAAAATGTGAGAGGGATTTTTTTCAACCAAATTGGATTGGCTCCATTTTCAGTGCTATTGAAGCCAATGATGTGATGACAGTTGAGCTAGTCTATGGTTAGAAGCAGGGGGATGTATTCTTAAGAATATTCACTGATTGGGCTCTTGATTTCACATTCATGTTTTGGTTCCAAGAAGTGAACATCATTGCCATTTTTTCTTGCATTCTCAAGCATGTTATGGAAAAGGGGAAACCAGTCATTGGCATGGATTTATACAAGTTTTGTGATTGTAAGTACCTGCATACTGTACATCTCACATTTTGCTAATTACCGGTACCTGTACCTACAAACTGTACATATCATTAAATGTTTACATTTACAGCCAAATTTATTCCTGTACAAATGCATTATAACTGGGAACTGTTATATTAAGTGAACCCTTGCTATAAAATATCTAAGCGGTCCCTCACTACAAACTACCTCAGTGGTGGTAACTCATTATAAAACACCTCAGTGGTAACTCTGTAATACCTGAGTGGTAACTCATTATAAAATACCTCAGTGGTTCCTCAGTATTAAACACCTCAGTAGACCCTCATTACAAAGCACCTTAGTGGTCCCTGACTATGAAACGCCTGTGGTAGCTCACTAAAAAACGGCACCTGGTCATTCCTTACCCAAGTCGTGTCGTACCCATGCTGCTGGTCGTTTCATACCAAAGGTGCTTGTCATTTCGCACCAATTTATTTACAAAAATTTAATTTAATTACATTTCTTTAAAATATTCACATTGCCAGTAAGAAGAAAAAAAAAAAAAAACATTGGCCAGGTTTAACTAAATAATTCCATTTTTTTTGTATACTTCCAATTAACAATTACTTGTATTTCTTGGTATTATTTAGCAATGACTAATGTGTATGATAAATTACAAATGGTTATCTCCTCAAAAGAACTATACATTTTGCGATCTTTTGATAATGAGGCTGAATGCAGATACAATAGTGTTGTTTGTGTAAGTTTCTCTTCTCCTAGACCTAATACTGATGTTAATTTAAATTGTTGTCGCCTGCTTTTAAAAGTGTTGAACGCGGTATATTATACGGGCAACCAAGCCATTTTGGGGTGGGTGGGGTGGAGGGGTAGACAGACGACATCTCCTTCAGTATAGTCTGGCATACTTGTGCACATTTTTGCTCACTTTTGTTATCCTCCACATGAGAGAGAGAGAGAGAGAGAGAGAGAGAGAGAGAGAGATTCATTTTACATATATTTACATGTACTTTGTTGTTTTAAAACAGATAATTATTTAAATAATCGAAGATATGTATGCATGCTTTGCTTGAATCAGTATTGAAACATTTTCAATACAGCACCCTATGTAATACGGAATATATTTTTCCCAGATTAGAACAGTAAAATTTACCATCCAAAGAATGACTGAAGGAGTCTCAGTAAGACGAAATAATAGCTTGAAAAGGTTTCTTAAAGAACAAAAAACTAACAGCATTATTCCGAAATGTACATTTTAGAGTTTTATTACATGCACACATGAAGAGCAGGGACAATTAATAACAACGTATGCATCCGGATTACGGACGTTTTGCCCCATGGATGTTAATTTCGGCCCAGGACATTTTGCCCCACTTCAATGGACATTTTGCTCCACCTGGTACCCCATGGACGTTACGGCCCATGGACATTTCGCCCCACATCAATGGAAATATTGGACATTTATAGAAATTCATCAGCTTTACACCATTGTCTTCATTTTAATTTAGGGGCCTACCGTTAAGATTTCCTACCCCATAATCCTATCTCTCTCTCCTATATTTCAATTACATTCAGCGTGCCGTTAAATCAGACAATATTTCTACTTTTTCTTCATTTATGTAATAAGACTGATCAGAAAATTAATATATCGTTTACAGTGATAATTTTCTATACTGCAGTATTTTTTTTCCGCTGTTACACAAACTGATGAAGACTCCTTCGATGGCCTAGTGGTTAGAGCGTCCACCGCGGAAGCGAAAGGTCGTGGGTTCGATCCCCGACCGAGTCGTACCAAAGTGTGCAGTGTGGCAGTTTATAATGATTCTAGCATTGGGGCAGACATGTAGCATGATGCCCCACCGAGTCACATTATTTTGACACCAGACTGACCAGTCCTAACATGAGGCAGCCGTTAGTAACTTTTTTTTTTTACTCGGCCATGGATAGAACCAATGACCTCCTGCATCATAGGCAGAAGCCCTAACCACTAGGCCACAGGAGCGGTCCACCATAAATATGATGTTTTAAACACATTATATCCTATTTGTTGTTGTTTTTCTTCCACATAATAGCTTATTTATTTAAAAATGTTAAACTTTACTAAATTTTTTTTCATGATCGGATTAGTTTGCTTAATATATCTTGTGATTTATTGGCATTGTTACTGCTTAATAATATCTTTTTAACAGAATATTATGGTAACAATTACCTCGTTTCAAATGGTAAGCATTGCAATATTGTGTTATCGTTAATCGATTGAATTCGGTATGCATTTTGCTTACTCTTTACTCTTAGTTATCCCCAAAATAGTGTTTCATCTTGTTCTTTTTCTCACTCGAGTGATTCTTTACTTTCAGTCATCCAGCTGAATGATGGGCGAGTAATACAAATTTTAATTAACAATACAGAGATATAAAAACTGGTTTCAGACATTTATTTTCTAAATATTAAGCATGTATTTGCATGTTTAAATCAACACACATCACTAATCAAGATTACATCTTATGACAGGGTAGAAGTGACAAATTATGATGTGCAAACTTGTACTTCTAAACAGTAACTATCAAAACCTAAAAAACACTAGGATGTTTAAAGACTTATGGTCGCTTGCACGCTAAACACGGACACAATTACCACTCATTTCTTTGCACCCATAAACAAGTGTGTGTGAATGGAATTTTTAATGTGGCTTTAACAATTTTTCAGTCATATCACTCCGATGTGTGTCTAAGAAGACAATACATGTAGCTTGTTAGACGTGTAAATAGAAACATTGTCTTCAGATCACTCAGTTCATTCCATCGAAGTTTTGTGGTAAAAATTATTTTGAAGACGTTGGATATAGTGAAACAGGAACATTATCATGCGAAAAATGGAACTCATTCACTACGTGGTGCTGGTCATTTGCTAAAATATCTTTTAAGTGTTGACTTCTATCTAGCCTGTAATTATAAATATGTCGGAACCTGTCAGAAAATGCTGGAAACATATAAGCAATGACTAGAAAACCAAGTTCAATGGTATTTACACATAAAGACGTATGCATGCACCCGTACGATTCAAATAAAAAATAACATTCACCTTGCCGAAATATCTTCTTTATCGATATAAATCGATATTGAATTCCCTGTGCTCTCCATCTGCCCCCATGCTATATCAGTATTCAGTTCAAATCTGGAAGATGTATTTGGTATGGCACTAAAGAACATTTTGACATTGTGGCCATCTGCCTGTAAACAATATTAATATTAGAACATTATAAAAGTGCATATAAGAACGTTAATGCTTTACATCTAAAATGAAAAGGAGTTAGTCGACTAGAATGGAATGTCGTGTGGCCCAAGAAAAACAACGACATATTTTATACGAGAAACATTATTTTCTTTTCTTTTTTAAAATCATTGGATGTATTTAGATTTTATTTATTTTTTTTGTATGCCATGCTTTGTTCGCAATTTTTTATTTAACCGTAGCTTAAGTTCATCAAATACAAATGGGAAGTAGCTACTTTAAAATGTTTCCGTTCTTAAAATATTTTTTGTAATGAAATCTTACCTCAGGTTTTGAATTGCACAGGTCACACACAAACTGAAAAGATATCTTTCCACGTCTAAGAAGACCATACATGTAGCTTGTTTGACCTGAAAATTAAACCTTTTCTTCAAACCATTTAGTTCATTCCATCGAAGTTTTGTGATAAAATTTATTTTGAAACACATTTGATATACTGAAACACGAACAATATCATGCGAGAAAGCGACACTAGATACACAAAATTATTATTAAAAGAATACATTTTTTTTTTATTTAAGCCCGTTTAAATGTGGAATGATCGTAATATGATTTAGAAATAAATAAATAAACTTATCAGTATTTCCACAGGCTCTGTGTTGCCATATGCTGCAAATATTGCAATATATAGCTTGCTGACGGGTACCTGGTTTTCTGCAGTAAATGCACGAAGGCATTGTTATTTTTATAGAGGGCACCAGACAGATTGCCCCCCCCCCATTAAAAAAAATTGTAAAAGTTTTTATGTGTGTTTGTGCTCCCCCGATATGTAGTTTATGTGGGTTTTTTTCTTTCTATAAAATTTTTGAAAAGGGGTATTTTTATTCTCTTTTTCCCTAGTGTTACTATAAAAGGTTTTTCCGAGGTGGGATCTTTCTACCCTCCTTCAGATCCACTTTCTTAATAATTTTAGTTTGACCATGGCTAGTGGTCTCCTATATCCTGTATTTGCTATTACTGTTGGTGCTATTTGTCTGTGTGCTATATATGTATATATACATTGTTTTCTTGTTAGGATAGCCTTTTCGTTCGAATTTGACCAGTTGTCTTATTTCAGTATCTCTACCTCTAATTGAGTCATCACGTTCATCATTTATTTTAAGGTAGTACATACGTTTATTTTTTATTTAATTTTGAATTTCGGTAAAGTAAGATGTTTATTTAGATATGTTTTTTAACTGTATCTCACTTTACTTTCTATATTTATCTTCATATAGTCCGAGAGTACATTTTTTATTTTTGGTTGTACTTCTCCCGTCTCAAATTTGGTCTGTCGGTTTTTAGTTTAGTTATTTAATCTTGAAAATCATTCAAAATGGTTTATTTTCCCATGAATTTGGGTTCTCTGTGCAGTATGGGAGCTGCACAGAGAAAGAGTATTTAGGATGTTAGCATCCAAAAGTTAAATTATTTAACTATTCCTATTCTAAAAAATGTATATTACTTAATGGGGCGTTTTTCCAAACTCTTCCATAGACCTGTCCACTTAGTGTAGCGCCATGCGATATAGCCCTATGATGTCCTCATAATGTACTTTCCCCATCAAGATTCCTATTATATACAGTCAATTTAACAATTAATGCAGCTATAATTTGTTTAATAGATGTAATGGCCCATCACCTTTTTTAAATTTAATTTTTTTATTTTTTTTTTTTTAAAAAATATAAAAAATTTTAATTTAATTTTTTTTTAATTTTAAAAATTTCAACAATAAATAAAAGAAGAAAGAAAAGTTTTTCCCTATTTCTTAATTGTAATTATTTGTCCACATCTAAACATGGTCTTTGTAATGTAGTCTTTAATCTGTCTAATTAAATCTTTATTGAAATTTCCGTCAAAGAAGAGTATATGTTGTCTATTATATTTGTTGATCTTAAAGATTTCCATAATGAGAGAGAGAGAGAGAGAGAGAGAGAGAGAGAGAGAGAGAGAGAGAGAGAGATGAAATGTCCATTGATGTGGGGCAAAATGTCCATCGGCCGAAACGTCCATGTACCAGGTGGGGCGAAATGTCTTGGGCCAAAAGGTCCATGGGGCAAAATGTCCATGTACCATGCATCCATGAGAACAAATTAATAAATTTTCTGATTCTTTTTGGCTTAATGATAAATTGAATTCATTGTCTATAACTCCAAGTTTGCCATATGCTCTTTATACTAAAGTATACGTGCCTGAGAAAAAAAAAAAAAAAATTCCAAAGAGAAAGTTAAATTATTTCAAAATAATCAAAAACAAAAAATTAATCAAACACGTGTGAAATTGAATTAAGCTTAAAAGCTTCAACTTACTAGATAGATATCCATAGATTTTAGCATTTGATAACTTTCAATTATGATTCCCATGAAAGTATAGAAAGGCATATTATTATTATTATTATTATTATTATTATTATTATTATTATTATTATTATTATTATTATTAATGGATAAAAAGCAACATAGAAAATATGTATGAAATATATTTTTGTGATATTTGTAGTTACATTTGAAACGCATTGGGTACAAAATGACCAGCACCTTGGGTATGAAACGACCATTGTTTTGGTTACGAAACGACTCTTTTGGGTACGAATCGACATGGGTACGGAACAACCATGAGCCCTCAAAAACACCAGGTCCCAAAGCATAAAACACCCAATTAGTTCCTTGGTGGTCTCTCACTATAAAACACCTCAGTGACCACTCATTATAAAACACCTCAGTGGTACATCTATGATACCTCAGTGATCCTCAATACAAACACCTCATTATAACATGAGTTTTTCATGACTTGGGTAAAGTCATGTATCTCATTATACAAGTAATGAACCCAGTACAAAGTATGTCAGTTAAATCAAGGTTCATTTTTATTGCAAGATAGAGAGAGGCTGTAGTAATAATCCTAATCGCTCAATTTCTAGAGCATTCAACATGTAATCAAAAGGTCTCGAGTTTGATACTGCGGCCCATGCCAGCTTGGGTCAACTACTTTAGTGTGTTAAACATAACTACCATTTCCTCAGCCTGATACAATCAATAATATCTTGAAAGTGCCGCTACAACCAACAATATCACAACAGTGCCGGTAAAAGGCAAAGAAAGAAATACAAGTTGTATCAGTGCCAATAAACACTGTCGTATATTGCCAGGGCAAATTTCCTAGCCGAGTTTTTGTTCTACTTACAATTGCACTGATTTCACTCCAGCAGATTAAAGCCTGATCTCTTAGTACAATACATTGGGTGCATATTTAACACAGGTAATTTTTTTAGATAGCTTGGTTCCCATATAATTTATTGTTTGCTTTTAATGAAATTTATATGACATGCAACAGAAAGTGCTGTCCCTACATCCTACAGGAGAATCTTGATAACAATACCTGAATTATTCCTTTTAATAAAATTAAATATTATACAGGTTAAGAGAATTTAAATTAATACCATATGGAGATTCAATTCTTGGTCTGTGGGTTAACGCACTCATCGCCATCCAGGCACAAACTTTATACCCCCTTAACCACGCACACATGACCAAAAATGAGTACTGGTACTAAGTTGTGTAGCCAATACCTCTTACAGATACCTGGAACTATAAGAAAAAGCAGTCACACTTGTGTATAATGACAAATCAGTGAATCATCTAAAAATTACCTTTATGATCATGTGGTAGGTGTGTCTAAGGTAATTATGGGTCTTTAACTTTATACACTACCGTACATACAATGACCTATCAAAGAAACAAACTTCATTATCTTGTGTAAGACTGGAATTGTTTGATCAGGAATACTGGTTCAGTTGGCTGTTGTAAATTTAGCAGCCAGTAAAACAAGTTATAATTTTGCTATGAGCTTTTATTTTCCTGTGAATGAATATATATATATATATATATATATATATATATATATATATATATATAGAGAGAGAGAGAGAGAGAGAGAGAGAGAGAGAGAGAGAGAGAGCATTTTACCCAGGTACTCTTAGTTCTACTGGTATCGGACCAGAAGAGCTTTTAAATTGATCTTTTGGCCACTAGTACTTTTTTTTATGATGTCCAGTTAATCCTAAATGAATTGGTCAAACAACCAATATAGCAATTATACATTGGCCATCTTGAAAATCTTGCTATTGGTACTGAATTTTGTCCTACCTGTGTGAGGTGTTAGACTTTGTAAGCTGTCTTGTTGGTCCTGTATGAAAATATCACTGCAGCCATAATGAAAATATTCCTGTCATAGTGTTTTCACCAAAACACGGGTAAAATAGTATCAATGTGAGATCCACCATGGCTGTCACAATGGCCATAATGAAAATATTCCTGTCATAGGGTTTTCACCAAAACACGGGTAAAATAGTGTCAATGTGAGATCCACAATAGCTGTCACTGCAGCCATAATGAAAATATTCCTGTCATAGGGTTTTCACCAAAACACGGGTAAAATAGTGTCAATGTGAGATCCACAATAGCTGTCACTGCAGCCATAATGAAAATATTCATATCATAGGGTTTTCACCAAAACACGGGTAACATAGTGTCAATGTGAGACCCACCATGGCTGTCACAATGGTCATCTTCAAGTCCTGTTTAGTTTATGAATGTAAAGATGTTTCAGCAGAAGACTTCTTATGATGTCTATTTAGTCGTAAATAAAAATTGTACCTGATGTCTATTATTATGACTATGGTTTAAATGAAAAGACGTAATACTTTGTTTTGCTGAACCGTAACATAACAGTGCTGATCTGACATTCAGTTTCGTGGCCATTTTGAACCATAAAACATGGTGGTCATCTTTATCGACTAAGGAGTTTTCACCAGTACACTTTTTATGAAACATCTTTAATGAAAATGGTGCTATTCATAAAGATGTGGCTGCCACAAAAACTTTCATTAAAATCTTGTCACTATCCGCTCTGAATGGATGATCAATCTTACTTGGGATTTATAAAAAGAAAAGTAATTAAAATCGTATGAAGATGACATCAAAATACTAACTACATCAACTAATTTGAAAACCTTGTCATCACTGAGGAATACTGGAGATGGTCTCAACATTTGGCAGTTAGAAGAAGATATTGTCTTGAATTTCTGCAAATCATTCCTTTGAAATGTCTCTTGTCTTTCCTGATGTGATCATTGACCATTATTATTAATATTGCCTAATGGAGTATCAGTCCCTTGGAATGTCTCTTGTATTATCTGATGTGATCATTGACCATTATTATTAATATTGCCCAATGGAGTATCAGTCCCTTGGAATGTCTCTTGTCTTATCTGATGTAATCATTGACCATTATTATTAATATTGCCCAATGGAGTATCAGTCCCTTGGAATGTCTCTTGTCTTATCTGATGTAATCATTGACCATTATTATTAATAATGCCCAATGGAGTATCAGTCCCTTGGAATGTCTCTTGTCTTATCTGATGTGATCATTGACCATTATTATTAATATTGCCCAATGGAGTATCAGTCCCTTGGAATGTCTCTTGTCTTATCTGATGTGATCATTGACTATTATTATTAATATTGGCTAATGGAGCATCAGTCCCTTGGAATGTCTCTTGTCTTTCCTGATGTGATCATTGACTATTATTATTAATATTGCCCAATGGAGCATCAGTCCCTTGGAATGTCTCTTGTCTTATCTGATGTGATCATTGACCATTATTAGTAATATTGGCTAATGGAGCATCAGTCCCATGGAATGTCTCTTGTCTTTCCTGATGTGATCATTGACTATTATTATTAATATTGCCCAATGGAGCATCATTCCTTTGGAATGTCTCTTGTCTTATCTGATGTGATCATTGACCATTATTATTAATATTGGCTAATGGAGCATCAGTCCCTTGGAATGTCTCTTGTCTTTCCTGATGTGATCATTGACTATTATTATTAATATTGGCTAATGGAGCATCAGTCCCTTGGAATGTCTCTTGTCTTTCCTGATGTGATCATTGACTATTATTATTAATATTGCCCAATGGAGCATCAGTCCCTTGGAATGTCTCTTGTCTTATCTGATGTGATCATTGACCATTATTATTAATATTGGCTAATGGAGCATCAGTCCCTTGGAATGTCTCTTGTCTTTCCTGATGTGATCATTGACTATTATTATTAATATTGCCCAATGGAGCATCAGTCCCTTGGAATGTCTCTTGTCTTTTCTGATGTGATCATTGACTATTATTATTAATATTGGCTAATGGAGCATCAGTCCCCTGGATGGTCTCTTGTCTTCTTTTCTGATGTGATCATTGATCATTATTATTAAGGAGATTACAGCAAGTATATTCAGTTTTGTCTCAATTAAGTCTACATATGATTTCATTGGTATTGTGATCAATTAAGTCTACATATGATTTCATTGGTATTGTGATCAATTAAGTCTACATATGATTTCATTGGTATTGTGATCAATTAAGTCTACATATGATTTCATTGGTATTGTGATCATGCAGTCATCCATTAGTGAAGCCCATCAATTCTATTTCCACAAGATAACTTTTTACTGGGAATTGTTTTTATCAGATTTGTTATGCAATTTTATATTGATAAACGAATTTAGTATTCAGCCTTTGCTTTCGTCATTCAGCAGAGTTGTGGACCCTGGTTGTGTATCTTTTTTTTAACACATTAACCCCTAGTGACAACTTTATGGGGCATGAGGTAGTAGCCTACTTCCAAGGTCTGTAGCATCAAGGTTATACATGATACACTAAAATGGGTGGTATTATAGAAAGGTAGACAGATGTAGCTCTACAATGATAACAAACAATCTGGACATTTTAGTTGCACCACAAAATACAGAGGGAAAAACAAGTTTTTTAACCCGTTTTTTTTTTTCACCCAAAAATTGCCCATGGTCGGATTCCGAATTTGTGTCCAGATTTTAGACTTTATGGCCTCAGATCTATGGCAGACCAGTCTGAAGCGCACAGACAGGTGAACCTGTGCAAAAAGTAGGATAAGGTGGATATTTTAAATAGTGTTCTCCATATAAAAATTATGGGTCCGTTAAACAAAAAAAAATCCATTTTTTTTTACTTTCCGCTCATACACCAGCAACCAACCATTGAAAAACATTTTCTTTAGCATGACTAGCCATTTGTCAAATGGATATTGCTTGGAAATCAATGTATTAGGATGTATTCAGAATAGACCTCAAAATGTGTTTCCTACTTGCATTTCATGCAAAAACATCAAAAACCTCCAGGGGGTTAATGTGTTATGGCTTCATTTTCATTGCAAAATGGACAGATTGATAACTTGGATAGGAGGACCAGTCTATGCTTTATAGTGTATGTGATTGGGTACAGAGTAAACTTGGGTCTGATATCATGAGTCAGCACATTAAGATGTACCTGGTTATTTGAAGCCATTTTGTAGAATTTAGACTTTGAAGTTCAAGCTTGGGGATGTAGAATAGGTCAGATTTTGCTTTGTGTATACTATAACGACATGAAATATATGAAAACAAAATCAACTTGTTTCCCTCCATGCATATTGAATTAGTGGCCAAGTAAGAAAATATAAGCTCTTTTAGTTGTGATCAAAAATATAAATTGCTTTCAAAACAGTCACATAAAGTAATCAATGTTGTGCATTCAGATCAAGTATCCTCTCACACATGAATGAAATCTAATTAATTCTTTTGCAAAATTTGCTCTACCATCATTTAGGATTATTGCAAATGTTAAACATGAAATTTAGAAGACAGAGAAGATTCTCCAAAATTAGTGTTCTCTAGTTTGAAAAATCAAGGATGTTTGTACTCTGTCTGAACATGTATTTGGTACACTTGTCTGAATATGTGTTTGGTACGCTGTCTGAAAACGTGTTAGGTACACTGGCTGAATATGCATTTGGTAAACTGGCTGAATATGTGTGTGGTAAACTGTTTTGACATGTGTTTGGTAAACTGTCAGAACATGTATTTGGTATAATGGCTGTTTGTTTGGTACACTGGCTGAATATGTGTTTGGTAAACTGTCTTGACATGTATTTGGTAAACTGTCTGAACATGTATTTGGTATAATGGCTGAATTTGTGTTTGGTAAACTGTTTTGACATGTGTTTGGTAAACTGTCTTGACATGTGTTTGGTAAACTGTTTTGACATGTGTTTGGTAAACTGTCTGAATACGTGTTTGGTACACTGGCTGAATATGTGTTTAGTAAACTGTTTTGACATGTGTTTGGTAAACTGTGTGAATATGTGTTTGGTACACTGGCTGAATTTGTGTTTGGTAAACTGTTTTTACATGTGTTTGGTAAACTGTTTTGACATGTGTTTGGTAAACTGTCTGAATACGTGTTTGGTACACTGGCTGAATATGTGTTTGGTAAACTGGTTGAATATGTGTTTGGTAAACTGTTTTGACATGTGTTTGGTAAACTGTCTGAATATGTGTTTGGTACACTGGCTGAATATGTGTTTGGTAAACTGTTTTGACATGTGTTTGGTAAACTGTCTTGACATGTGTTTGGTAAACTGTTTTAACATGTGTTTGGTAAACTGTCTGAATACGTGTTTGGTACACTGGCTGAATATGTGTTTGGTACACTGGCTGAATATGTGTTTGGTAAACTGTCTTGACATGTGTTTGGTAAACTGTTTTGACATGTGTTTGGTAAACTGTCTGAATACGTGTTTGGTACACTGGCTGAATATGTGTTTGGTAAACTGGCTGAATATGTGTTTGGTACACTGGCTGAATACATGTTTGGTACACTGGCTGAATATGTGTTTGGTAAACTGTCTTGACATGTGTTTGGTAAACTGTCTGAACATGTATTTGGTATACTGTCTGAATATGTGTTTGGTACACTGGCTGAATATGTGTTTGGTAAACTGTCTTGACATGTGTTTGGTAAACTGTTTTGACATGTGTTTGGTAAACTGGCTGAATATGTGTTTGGTACACTGGCTGAATATGTGTTTGGTAAACTGGCTGAATATGTGTTTGGTAAACTGGCTGAATATGTGTTTGGTACACTGGCTGAATATGTGTTTGGTACACTGGCTGAGTATGTGTTTGGTACACTGGCTGAATATGTGTTTACACTGGCTGAACATGTGTTTGGTACACTGTCTTAACATATCTACATTAATTAATAATAATAATAATAATAATAATAAGGACTTTGTATAGCACCTAATCTTTAGAAGCTCTAAGCACTTTACACCATCTTAAATGATATGACTGCACTTAAGAAAAACAATGAA
The DNA here is from genome assembly GCA_029339505.1 of Unio delphinus. NCBI lineage: Eukaryota > Metazoa > Mollusca > Bivalvia > Unionida > Unionidae > Unio > Unio delphinus. The sequence continues at coordinate 2,757,392 of JAQISU010000101.1, forward strand.
ATTGGAAAACATGAAAACATGTTGAAAACATATAAGATACAAAACATTATTAGGTCTCTAAGTTTGTCCCTGCAGTCGAAAAAGGTGAGTTTTAAGAGCACTCTTAAAAGGGACCACTGTGTCTTTGTGTTTAATTTCAATGGGCAATTCATTCCACATCGCTGGGCCCTGGTATGCAAAAGAACATTGTCCATATGACTTCGTTTTCACAGTGGGAACAATGAGTATACGATTGTCAGAAGAAGAGCGTAAGTATCTAGCTTGTGTATACACATGGGTGAGGCTGGATGGGTATGTTGGACTGGAGTCTGTCAGTAAAACATAGCACAGAGAACAAATTTTGTGTTTGATTCAGTATCAAATGGATAGCCAGTGTAGGGTACAGAGCAGTGGTAAGGTGTGCTCTGATCGAGGTATTCTAAGGATGATCCATGTAACGGTGTTTTGAACTTCTTGAAGTTTCTGGAGTAAATATTGTGACAAACCAGACAGAATTGAGTTACAATAGTCCAGTCTTGAAAGTACTAATGAACACACAAGTGTTTTAGTGGCATCAACTGAAAGATATTTACGAATAGAACTGATGCATCTCAGTTCAAGATATGCAGCCTTGCATATGTTCATGACATGTTAGTGCAATGTGAGAGTACTGTCTTGAGTAACACCTAGGTTTTATACTGACTGTGAGAATTTAATGTTGGTGTTGCTGATATTTATTGTCTGAGGTAATGGATGTGAATGAGAAAGTCTTTGTGTTGTGATCAGAATAGCCTCATTTTTATCATCATTCATCTGCAGTTTGTTACATGTCATCCATGATTTCACATCAAAAATGCACCTCTCTACTCCATGGATGGTAGCATCAACTTCAGTTGGGTGGCTAGACTTGTATATATGGGTGTCACCAGTGTACAATTGGTAAGACACTGGGTGATGATCTATGACACTTGAGAGCGGCTGAGTGTATAGAATGAAGAGAACAGGTTCGAGAACAGGTTCAAGAACAGACCCATTTGGAACACCACCACATATGTCAACTGGGCTGGAATGTATTCCATTTGCAGATATAATTTGTGTCCTGTTGACAAAGTAGGACTTGAACCACTTGTAAGGCTATATTCTGAATGCCAAATACATGCTGGAGATATCATGGTCTATTGTGTCAAATGCTGCTGACAAATCAAGGAGGTTGAGGACTGTAATCTTTCCACTATCCAAAGCAGAGAGAATGTCATTAAATACTTTCAGAAGAGTAGTTTCCGTACTCTGGCAAGGGCGATATGCAGACTGTACATTGCTAAAATGACTGTTTGAATTCAGATGAGATACAAGTTGGGTTAGAACAACCTTTTCTAGGATTTTTTATATCAATGGGAGATTAGAAATTGGCAGGTAGTTCTTTAAATCGTTATGGTCAAGTGTTGGTTTCTTCTGCAGAGGCTTTACGATGGCAGTTTTGAAAAATGATGGGAATTCCCCTGATGAGAAAGATATTAATAACATCAGTTAGTGAAGGCAATATTGGGTCTAAACACTCAAGCAGCAGTGATGTCGGACTTGGATCAAGTTCACAAGACTGGTGCACTCTTCATCACAATTGTCTGTACTAAATCAATAGAAACAGGTTCAAATGCTCCTAATGGTTGTCGATGAAATTCTATATTATAACTGTATGGTAATGAATCAGTTGAAATTGTGCTGTCAAGCGAATCTCTGATGGTTTGTACTTTGTCATGGAATGAAATTTGCAAATTGGTCCAGAAGGTCTACTGGAGAGAAGGTAGTTGGAAGTGGTGTACATTTGTTCCTTGACATTAGTTTGTTAGTTATCTCGAAGAGCTCTTTGCAGCTGGAACTCTCTGTGATCTTATTACTGTAGTGGGATAATTTGGCTAAATGGACTATGTTTGTGATGTTCTTCTTAGCGGCTTCATGGATTTGTTTATGAATAGTGAGTCTGGTGGAAAGCCAAAGCCTCTCTGCTTTACGGCGATATCTTTTAGCAGTGCAAAGCTGGTCCCTGACACTGCTATATCATGGAGAACACTTTTGAGTTGATACTCTGCATTTGGTGTCTGGGGCATGTTTTTCAAGCAATGAACGCAGGCAGTTATCAAGTTGTTCCGCTGTTGGATGTAAGAAAGTTATGAGGTTTTCTTGGATGTCATGAATGAATTTGGTTCCATTTATCATACGGAGGTTTCTCTTAGTAGCAAATATAGGTGGAGCTCACGTTACAGACTGATACGTTGAGATGGCATATAATGCAGAGGTAATATGATGCAATTTCATGGGATACAGAAACCAGTATAAAATGTGACCAAGTTTATGGGTGGGTTGGTTAACTGACTGTTTAAGATTGAAAACATAAATGGAATCTAGGAGTTTTGACGTGTATGGGTTTCCAGGACAGTCAAAGTGAAAGTTGAAATCTCCAAGAATAATTAGGCTGCCACCTACTGAATTTCTGTAGCCCAGAAGATTTGGAAACTGCTCCAAAAAGAGAGATTCAGTCAGCTTGTTTTTTTCTTCTAGAAGGTCAGGTGGTAGAGACAGAAAAAATGGACTGACCTTTGTTCCAGTGTGAGTGTTGTTTGGACTAGTTCAAACGATGTGTGACAGAAATTGAAGGTTGTGTTGTACTTAAGGCATTTTATCATGGAATTCTTTGTGACGACAGCAATTCGACCTCTGCGAGAGTTGCAGGGAAACGACTTGATGGAATAATTACTGGGTGTAAAATCCGCACACTTGGGTTCATCGCCTGACAGTTTTAGCCATGATTCTGTCAGGACGAAGACGTCGATATTCTGGTCGCTGATAAAATTAACTATTTCTGTGCATTTTTTTGGTGATCCTACTGATTGAGCGTTGAATAATGCAATACGTAGTGGTATCCCTGAGACAGTTGACACAACAGTTGATGATTTAAGAGGAATTTGAACTAGGTTATCAAAATTAATGGCAGAATTTTTTAATTGTTTATCTATTATGGATGAAAGGGAGATAATTGGAATTCTTCTTCCTGTTCTATGCTGGCCAGCTTTGAAACATTTCCTTTTTCGCTTCCGTTTACATTTAAGTAATGATGAATGTAGTCCCAGTTCGTTTAGTCTTGAGCACAATCTAGTATCAAAAGCCAAGGTGTAATCATTTAATGCAATTAATGAGGGTTCATCATATTGTAAGCGGGTTGACTGGCGATCGTGTGATGGCGGTTTTATAAAAAAACAAATGACGTCTTAACAGTGGAACAAAACAGCTGAGAAAAATTCTAATTGTTCTCGTTTCCAAAACAAGGAGATGAATTAACACATACGAACTGAAGTCTTTAACACTTCCATATTTTTTATGTGAATATTAATTTTAAAAAATAATCAAAGACTTATTAAATTTGCAAGTGAAAATGTGCAAAACAAATGAAAATGAAAACATACAAATGACAGTATGCAGACATGTTTGGGAAAACTAATATGCATAACAGATAAAAAAATTATGTTTTTACTGAAAATTCCAGATATTTTGACAAAGGATTCCAGATTTAATGTTTGAGGGTCAGAACATGTACACATAATTGGAATTTTAAAAATCTTCCAGAACCACAAGCATGCTTGTGGTCTATTGGTTTTGGCAATGTAATAAGTTGTGGTTAGACCACAAAACAAATATTGCACAGTCTGCGTATGAATGAATAATAAATTATAGGAATTCTTAGTAATGCATACAAAACTGTAAAATGGTCATTTTAAAAATGTGAAACCCACATTATAATTATTTCTTAATATGCAGTAAGTCAGATAAATATAGCAGTAGCTGTGAAAAATAATACATTTTTAAAGAATTAAAATGGATTCATAGTTGTACATGCAATTATACATTTGGTCATAGTGTATTGAGCACTTTATATTGAGATAACACTTTACATTTTATAAAAAGAAGAAAATAAACGGCATTTCTTTCAGAACCAGAAAATTGTTCTAAGCAAAACACTTCCTTATGATTAGGCATAATTTTATAAAAGTGTATTTACTATTGGTTAGAAAGGAAATGTTTTGATATAACAGTATTTTAATCTGTTCTGCATTGATACATCATGTGTGCATGCTATTAATATCAAATAGGGTGAAATTTAATACAGTTTGCTTCCTGTCTACAGTTTCAGGTTTTGAGATAAACAAGTTGCAGTGTACATGACTTTACTTCTTTGATACAGAATTGTGTTCCCCCGCCCCTTAATAGAATTTGGAAAATCTTGTAATCATAGCTAGCAGGAGGAATTTATTTTGATAAATCAAAGACAGTTTATCAGAAAAAGGGAAAAACTCTTGGGAGAGTGAAAACTTTTTTCTGTCAGGTAGCATTCCCTGCTGTGTGATATTTACTATGTTCCCCTATTATAAAGTATGGTGTTATGGATACAGTATTGGGAACTTTTTGAAAAAAAAAAAAATACTTCTTCTGTTCTTTTGAGAGAAAAGGCAGGATTATTTACAACTTTTTGTTTGTTCGTTGCCATGCCATGTAAGATTGTACAATGTGTTACAAAGGGTTCCAAATAGTTCCAAATAAAACTTTGGCATATATTGGAGACAGGGGTCAGTGAATGTGCTCTTATAAATTTTGATGTTGCCCCTAGGGGAGAGCAGAGGGGGATTTCGCATACATTTAAAAGAAAACCCATTATGAAACCATCATGTCTTTGAATTGTTGTATGTAATCAGTAAGACAGATAAGGACGTGTTAGAATGAATACCCTGTGTTATTTATTTGACAGATAAAGACATGGGTTAGAATGAATACCCTGTGTTATTTATTTGACAGATAAAGACATGGGTTAGAATGAATACCCTGTGTTATTTATTTCACAGATAAGGACAGGGGTTAAAATGAATACCCTGTGTTATTTATTTGACAGATAAAGACAGCGGTTAGAATGAATACCCTGTGTTATATATTAGACAGATAAGGACATGGGTTAGAATGAATACCCTGTTTTATTTATTGGACAGATAATGACAGGGGTTAAAATGAATACCCAGTGTTATTTATTAGACAGATAAGGACAGTGGTTAGAATGAATACCCTGTGCTATTTATCAGACAGATACAGACTGGGGTTAGAATGAATACCCTGTGTTATTTATTTGACAGATAAAGACAGCGGTTAGAATGAATACCCTGTGTTATATATTAGACAGATAAGGACATGGGTTAGAATGAATACCCTGTTTTATTTATTGGACAGATAAAGACAGGGGTTAGAATGAATACCCTGTTTTATTTATTAGACAGATAAGGACAGGGGTTAAAATGAATACCCAGTGTTATTTATTAGACAGATAAGGACAGCGGTTAGAATGAATACCCTGTGTTATTTATTAGACAGATACAGACTGGGGTTAGAATGAATAGCCTGTGTTATTTATTTGACAGATAAAGACAGGGGTTAGAATGAATACTGTGTGTTATTTATTAGACAGATAAGGACAGGGGTAGAATGAATACCCAGATAATAACAGGGGTTGGAATGAATATCCTGTGTTATTTATTAGATACTGACTGGGGTTAGAATGAATACCCTGTGTTCTTTATTAGACAGATAAGGACAGAGGTTAGAATGAATACCCGGTATTATTTATTAACAGATAAGGAAAGAGGTTAGAATGAATACCCTATGTTATTTATTAGACAGGTAAGGACAGGGGTTAGAATGAATACCCAATGTTATTTATTAGACAGATAAGGACAGCGGTTAGAATGAATACCCTGTGTTATTTATTAGACAGATACAGACTGGGGTTAGAATGAATACCCTGGGTTATTTATTTGACAGATAAGGACAGGGGTAGAATGAATACCCAGATAATAACAGGGGTTGGAATGAATATCCTGTGTTATTTATTAGATACTGACTGGGGTTAGAATGAATACCCTGTGTTCTTTATTAGACAGATAATGACTGGGGTTAGAATGAATACCCTGTGTTATTTATTAGACAGATAATGACTGGGGTTAGAATGAATACCCTGTGTTATTTATTAGACAAATAAGGACAAGGGTTAGAATGGATAACCTGTGTTATTTATTAGACAAATAAGGACAAGGGTTAGAATGGATAACCTGTGTTCTTTATTAGACAGATACTGACTGGGGTTAGAATGAATACCCTGTTTTATTTATTAGACAGATAAGGACAGAAGTTAGAATGGATATCCTGTGTTATTTATTAGACAGATAAGGACAGGGGTTAGAATGAATACCCTGTGTTATTTATTAGGAGCATACAGTTTTGGCTTCATGGTAAGAGGTCCCCACCCGAAATTGTAAATGCACTTAATATGTACAAAAAGATTAACTCAGATAGGCAACCGTCTTCAGACCCTGGTTACCTCCATTGATTTAGCCATTATCAATCCCAGCCCTATATCAATATATACCATTAATGGTCATGGCAAGACAACTTTATAAATGCAATTGACACTGCCTTAGGGTCTGTCCCTAAGGACTTAGACCCTGGGTCATAACTTTATAAATGCAATTGACATTGCCTTAGGGTCTGTCCCTAAGGACTTACACCCAGGGTCATAACTTTAACACTCTTCTGGTTCATACCCAGTAACTTTATGTACACTTACTTGAAATGGAAAGATAAATTAACATATTTTACCCCTTTGGGATTTGATCCATGGTCAACAGATTTTGACCACTGTTAGGACAAAGCAGATGGGCATCATGATGTTTGTTAAAATTGGTAAATATTGGTCACTTAATGTATTTTACTACTAGTCTATAGTTTGTAACCAGAAGCAACATCTGAAAATTAGTCCCTGCTTAAAAACTGATAATTCTCAGATATTCTGGACCTTGTGGTGATTACAAGCATATGATAAGCTAGTATGGAGGATCGGCAGATATTCTTGAATATCAGGAACATTTTAAGCAGCAGGTGTTTCAGGCCAGATACAAATGTAGGGAAATTGGGAACACTGCCCAAAAGTTTTAAAAGGACTGCAACTTTATTTGGCTAGAGGTTGGGGGACTACATACCAGTTGGGATCAAAAAATAAGGCTTCTTTGCAAAGAAGTATGCACTTGATTTAACAGAAGCATCCTGTCATCAAGTTCATTCAAATGAATGCTGTGATCATTGTACATGGATACCTTTACTACAGTTAGACAAAAATATAAGCAATTTGCTCCCGGTAAAAAGTTTTTCAAAATTTGATAAAATTATGCCAGTTTTCCATCCAAGATGGCCATCACATATTTACAGAAAAAAAGCATTCAGCGTATCCTTACATGAAAGTCTTTGAAGTTGATGCAGATAAATATGTTTCACTGTTCTTGCCAAAAATAAAAAAACTTGAATAGCATCTGCCTAAAACTAGATATTTTAATTTGAGAGATTGCATGATGGCTTTTAAATTTATATGAATTCACAATTCACAGTCATAAATGGTCACACAAATTTAAAAACAAAATAAAATTTGAGAGATTGCATCCTAGCATGACGGCTTTTAAATTTATATGAATTCACAATTCACAGTCATAAATGGTCACACAAATTTAAAAACAAAATAAAATTTTAACAACTTGAAATCAGAAAGCACTTTTCAGAATTTGACAAGCACTGATGGAAGACAACTAGTTATAAAGGCTCTTCATAGCTGTAGCTCTTCATGTAGCTGTTGTTAAATCTAGATGAAAGATACAGTAAATTGAAAATTTGTAAACAGTTGTTTTCTTAAAGGAATAGGGAACCTACAAGTTGATTATATACTATCTGATTGCCTGTCGTTCAAAATTATACTTTATCTTATTCCCGTACACCGTTCTCGCTCCGTTTAGTAATTAAAAGGAAATATTTAGGCTATCCGCACAAGTGCCTGAGAGTTAATGAGATACGTATCACGTGGTCGGTAGTGACGTCACAGGATCTATTGCTAACAGTAAACATAGCATACTCCAATGGTTGCTAGCACGATTCAGATAATTTCTTTCCCTTTTGCATCATGGAAAATTGCGAGTACGATTTCCCATATTTCTCTGTAAGCGTGAACAATTTACCGTATCAGCTTGAGCCACGTTTGAAGACTTAACAACGAAGAATGTAGTGATGACAACGGCGTTATGTTCTTCGAATGTCACTGTCAGAATGATGAGGATAGTTATCAGAGTGAAGATGGACGACTCGAGAAAACACAATGGTTTGTACCGATTTATACTTGTAGCAGGCATTTCCTATACTGTATATATAAAAATGAGCAGAACGCACGTTACATTTCACTAACTGAAACTGAAACTTTGTCAACTCCTGTGTGTATAAATATGCAAGCTTTGGTGCACCCAAATTTCGATAATTATCCCTCGATTGCCTGAAACTTTTAAAGATTACCGATAGTGCGAGTTATCAAAGCAGATGCTCGTAAAGCTGTATTTTTGTCTTTATGTCTTGCTAAATTAAACATTTTTAAAAATATTAATTAGCAATGTTTTCATAATTTTTAAAGCAATGAAAGCCACATATTTTGTAAATTTATAATTGCTGCATTGTTGCAGAACACTTATTCTAGTGGAATAGTGACGTGCTGTACACTGTAAACACACATACTTTTTTTGTTGTTCATTATTTTGAACTTCAACTACATTTACTCCTTCACACAGTGAAATATATGTTTTCTTTTTCAAATAAAGGACAAAAGCCCATGCAGAATACAGGACTATGCAAATGAATGTCAGTACACACCAACGATTAACTCCTTCTGCCATCTATAAACATTATAATCCCAGGTTCAATGTTATCACAAGTTACACTGAATATTAATCTATTAAATACAATTTGACTCATAATATCACATGGACTTGACAGTGCTTACTCTAAACTTTGCAGGGCAACATACATGTACTACTGAGGAATAATGTTGTTTTGTCAAACTTTATTTCAAATGCAAAATCAACATGCTATTTCTAATCCACATCTTTCCTTTTGAATGCTTACAAAATGTTGAAAGTGATTTTTAAACATTCTTGAATGGCCAAAATTATGCTGTGCTCTTTCCTTACAGGTGTGATTGTAGATATTGCCAAATGATTCACTTGGCAATTGAGCCCTTATGCTGTCAAAAGGTGGAGATGATTGAGAAAAAGAAAGGTGACCTGACATGTATAACCCTCCATGAAAGTTTCATTGCAATTTGCTTAAACAGACACATGCTGGAAGTATCCCTGTTTGAATACCTGGAACATCATGGACCTTTGGATGATAATGAACCAATTACACAAGTAATTTTTCCAATCTTTCATAAATTTCTTCAAAATTCCTGTTGATATTTTTATATAAGATTTTCCTATACATTTTACAAAACAAACAATTTGCAAGATTTTCTTCAAAGTGTTTTCATATTACAACTCATGGAGGCAACATTTATTGCAGAAGGATGCATTCCATTATGATCAAGCTGTGATGGTCTTGAACTTCTGAAAAGAATGCAGTTTTTTTTAGAAGAAAATGTAGTTTTCTCTTTTAAGACTACCCTTTCTTGTTTTTCTTTGGGGTGATATCTAAACTTTTTTAACAATATATAGCCTCGATAAATAAAACTGCTTGTTTTGAGAAAGGAATAACAGGTTTGGTATAAATTCTAATAAATACTTGTGTTGACAATGATTTATTCATTTTTTGTTTATCAACTAGGTTTAAAGAGTCTTCACGAACACAATAAAAAAACAACAAAGGAATAGAACTATTTTATAATGATATGGGTCATTTCACATGTATGTATATGTATTCAAAGAAGATTAATAATTTGATAAAAAGATAAATATATCAAACATAATTCACCCTAAGTACTAAAAGTACAATTCAGCATAATTTACAAAAGATGAAATATCTTAACTCTTGTTCGAATTTACTCTTACATGTATTCTATATTTATTTTCAGAACATAAAGGCATATAGCATATCTACGTTTTGTCAAATGGATTTGGAATCGACTAGGCAGACACAGCCATAAAGTGCTTCCATCCTGTGTTGTCAAAACTAGAAGAATCTTTTTCCTTAGAGGAATATGTTGGCTTCAAATATGCTGCACCATAAATATTATTGGATTTCAAAAAGCATGATTTTTGCTTTATGATGAGTGCATCTTTTTGAAAATTGTTTGTATGGTATGATGCTGTGAGCGGTGGTCGATACTGAGATTCCCCTTTCATGAACATGTATGCCTCTGTGTGTGCAGGCAAGATGCACCAAGATATGAAATCAATAAACTTTTTTTTCATTTTGAACTTTTATATTTTCTTAATGATTGATTTTAACCTGTGTTCCAACATAATGAACTTTAATAAAAATTTATTTCATGAACTACACATTTAATTATTTTATTTCTTGTTCAGATTTTACTATATATTACTTTATTTCTTCTAATTACTTCCAGTGCTGGATTACCCATTAAGCACACTATACTTATTTTCAAGGCACCAGCCCAACAATGGCTTTTGTATCACTAAGAGGGAGCACTTTCAAGGATGCAAAAGGCAGGTGGCATTGGCTAGCCTTTGCGGATATTAAAATATGCTGAGCAGTCTAAATACGTATCTCTGACAATTTCAAAAGAACAAGTCTACTTCCCAGTAACCTAACAATTACTTGTGCTAACATTTAATTAATTTAATGCATTATATTGAAATAGTTCAACTTGATAAAATTGGATACAGCTGTATTATCAAAGTACAGACTATAATGTCTGGGAGGGCAAACAACATGATCTACATACATTCATCAATTCTGCCAAAGTAGATTTGGACACCAGAACATGTTGCTGATCTTCTGGTTTTATATCTTATCAAGCTTAAAGTTCATGTGCATATCTTTAAAGTCACTGTCCTCTCCATCATCAGTATCTGAATGTGGTTCATATTCTGAATCATGGTGTATATCAGGGTCAATGTCATCCTCACTGCTTGGTTCATTTTCATTATCTGAATCCTCTCTTGGTTTTAGGAGCTCAGACTGAATTGCTATTGATCTTGCAGCTCAAACCTGAATTTTGTGAGTCCTTGTGGGATCAAATTTAACCTGAACTTCACACTTTGTTTTATTTTTTGTGGTTGGGCCTGAGGAATTGCTACAAACAATTGTATGCTGAGTTCAGCATCATCTACCTCTACCAGGGCACATGCACATGCAGGTGTATCAAGAACATAATTTGCATTGTAACTTTGCATTGCTTGATGTAGAACCTGAAGGAAAAAAACCATTATTATTGACAAGAAAAAGCATTTGCAGTATCTTTGAAACATTTGAGTAGTCAAATGACAACAACTGATTAATTACAATGATGGCCGCACTAAAGGGGAAAAGGAAATTGAGGGGAAGGCACAAAGAAGTGTTTATCCTATGTCATAGCCTAAGACTCATATTTCTCGGGTGATACCAGTAGTGAAAAACATGAAATTATGCATTCCACTATATTTTAAATACACATTAGTGTTACTCTAACGTTAGCATCATGAACAACTCATTCCAAGATAAATATTTTCCAGAAATATATACAGTAGTATACGCAATTATTCAATTTCTGCAGCACTTGGGGTGGGGTCCTACTATATACTGCTAAGCCCGACAAAGCCAGACAAAGCCTAACAAAGCCTAACAAAGCCATACAAAGCCATGTCAAATCAAATAATATTTATATTTTTAATTATATTGATGAATAAATTAACAAAGCCGAATAACTAGTTTTCAACATATTTATGCAAAATTATATAACCGAAAATTGGAAGACGAGTACAAATTCAAACTTAAATAATGGCAAAGTATGACAAAATGTTACGTAAACTGTTTATTACCGTATCCATTGTTCATTGAACTTATCGAAAGAAAGTGCAATTTTTTCAATATGTACTAATCACACAAAGCCAGACAAAATCATACAAAGCGTAACAAATTCTTACAAAGCCTGACAGTCATAAAAGTCATTTTAGACAAGTGTGTTTATATTGTAAATTATATTGACGAATAAATTAACAAAACTGAAGGACTAGTTTTCAACATAATTATGCCAAATTAAATTGCCAATAAAATTTGGCTGCAAAGTTCAAATTAGAATAATAAGAAAATCGTATGTAAAATCTTTATTGTAAGTTTAAAAACGTTTCTTTCCTTGTAATGAGTTAAATATATAATAAAAAAAACAATGATCAGAGACAAAGCAAACGCTTTCTAGTTCTGTTATATTTATTGATATAAAGTATGTATCAACACTATATATTATCAAATATTTTTAGAATGTTACAATATTGTACAAATAATAGAAAGAATATAATGAACAATATATACACTCTTTTTTTTAATCTGGCTTTGCATGGCTTTGTTAGGCTTTGTTGGGCTTTGTCTGGCTTTGTTGGGCTTTGTTAGGCTTTGTCGGGCTTGTTAGGCTTTGTCGGGCTTTGTCAGGCTTAGCAGTAATTAGTAGGACCGTTGGGGTGGGTGTGTGTGTGATAATCTTTGAGAATCTGATATGAATAAAGCGCAATTTTATGTAGTTATTATTGTTTAAATACTTCAATTTCATTATGCTCACGACATTGATAGAAATTAGAGTGCATACAACATATTTATTTACCTCTGCATTCCGCAGTTTGTGATAGGCTCCTCTTACTAGTTTCGGTTTGATAGTTGTGAACCACTCAGATCTGTCGGTAGATCTTACCCCAGTCCTAGGGTTTGAATAATATCAGGTAATGATGTCGGCCTCAGCCTCGACTGTCATTTAAATATCCCAATTCTGCACATCTTTCTGGATCAACTTTTATACTGATAGTTTGAAAAATGAAGACTGCAAAGTCTATGAGTTACCGGCTCAAAGTTCTCACGGGGTCATGGCGACAGTAATAGATCCAAGCCGTTCGTCGGATTTTGTCTTTAGAAAATCGGAAAAATGTAGTAGTCGAATTGTTGTTGCATTCAAACGCTACACAGTGGGGCATTTTGGAAGATTCTTGGAAAATAAACTCTAATATTAACACTAATAATCTGCCTACTCTCAAGCACAAGTGGATCAACATAACGCTGAGCCGATAGCTGCTAAGATCCTGTGATGTCACGTTTATTCAGCCTCGTTTCCACTCGACAAATATGCATATTGGAACGCTCACGCAATTCTTACCCTATAATGTACTGTATATTTTTTTCGGTGCAACTGGGTCGCCCCAAACTACTATTTAATTTATCATATGTATCAAAATGAGTAATATAACCACGACTTTAACTGTAAGTTCCCTTTTCCTTTAACATCTGTAACCATTAGCAAGTTTTGTTTAACACATTAACCCCTGGAAGTTTTTGTTGTTTTTGCATGAAATGTGAGTAGGAAACACATTTTGGGGACTATTTCTGAATACATCCTAACATATCGACTTCCACACAATTTTCCATTAGCCCAGTGTGCTAAAAAAATAATGTTTTCCATTGGTTAGTTTGCTGGCACATGAGCAGGATGAAAAGTTGGATTTTTTTAAAAGTTTTGTTTAAGCACCCATAATTTTTGCATGGAGAAGACTTTATTAAAATGACCACCTTATCCTACTTTTTGTACAGTTTCATTTGTCTGTATGCACTTCAGACTGGTCTGCCTTAGATCTGAGGCCATAAAGTCTGAAATCTGGACACAAAATCGGATTCCGACCATGGGTGAATTTTGGGTGGAAAAAGAAAAAAACTGGTAAAAAAGTTAGGTTTTTACCTCTGTGTTTTGTAATACAACTAAAATGTTCCAGATTATTTGGTATCATTGTAGAGCTAAATCTGTCTACCTTTCTATAATACCACCCACTTTAGTGTATCATGCATGACCTTGACACTACAGACCTTGGAAGTAGGCTACTACCTCATGCCCCGTAAACTCTGCACTAGGGGTTAATGTGTTAAAGCATTATGCTTATAAATGGCAGATTATTCAAACTACATGTACTTAAAAGCATTTAAAAGCTTCTTCACAAAAAAATGAAGAATTTGATCACTCTCAAGATCATCAAACAAATGCCATTCTGGTTTGCTTACTTTCAGATCATTCTGGATGTATGCCAGGATAGACAGCACTGTAAGTTAGTGGCAAGCACCAAAACATTCCAGCAAGACCCCTGCCCAGGAACAGCAAAATATTTGGAAGTGGCATACAAATGTCGACCAAGTAAGTTACCTTCTTTGGAATCGGAGAATAAACAAAATTTAATATGATTGTATGTACCAATAACCAAAACTTGGCATAATAGTGTTTGCAGAATAACCAAAGATTAGCATTATGGTGTGCACAAAATAACCAAAAATTAGCGTTATGGTGTGTACAAAATAACCAAGAATTAGCATTATGGTGTGTACAAAGTAGCTAAAAATTAGCATTATGGTGTGTACAAAATAACCAAAGATTAGCATTACAAAATAAACCCAAGTCAGAAACCTTGAGTTAGCTTTCTGATGTTGAAATGTTAAACATAACACGATGCTTGTTTGATAACTCGGAAATTGTAATGTTTCTTTATATCTATGTCATTTGACAGATTTGATTTTAAAATATGAATCGAGTGAGTATAATTGTTGACATATGCAAGAACAGGGCTGTGAAGTACAGAGAGGAGATGAAAAGGTGAAAGAAGTAATGAGAGGAGATTGTAATTTGAAAGAAGTACAGAGATAGGTGATTGTAATTTGAAAGAAGTACAGAGAGGTGAGATGGTAATTTGAAAGAAGCACAGAGAGAGGAGATTATAATTGGAAAGAAGTACAGAGAGAGGAGATGGTAATTTGAAAGAAGTACAGAGATGCGATGGTAATTTGAAGAAGTACAGAGAGAGGAGATTGTAATTGGAAAGAAGTACAGAGAGACGAGATGGTAATTTGAAAGAAGCACAGAGAGAGGAGATTGTAATTGGAAAGAAGTACAGAGAGAGATGATAATTTGAAAGAAGCACAGAGAGAGATGAGATGATAGTTTGAAAGAAGTACACAGACGAGATGGTAATTTGAAAGAAGTACAGAGAGAGGAGATAGTAATTTCAAAGAAGCACAGAGAGAGAAGATTGTAATTGGAAAGAAGCACAGAGAGAGGAGATGGTAATTTGAAAGAAGCAGAGAGATGAGATGGTAATTTGAAAGAAGTACAGAGAGAGGAGATTGTAATTGGAAAGAAGTACAGAGAGATGAGATGGTAATTTGAAAGAAGCACAGAGAGACGAGATGGTAATTTCAAAGAAGTACAGAGAGAGGAGATGGTAACTTGAAAGAAGCACAGAGAGAGGAGATTGTAATTGGAAAGAAGTTGATTTGAAGACCATTCTTAATATCATCATTTTTGTGCATTACATATGTTAGTTCTCAAATATGTCGTGTTCACATTATTTTCAGATGTGTGGTGTTCACAATATGGTGTCATTTTTTAATTTGTGGTGTTAAGATTATGGCATCATTTTCAAATGTATGGTGTTCACATTATGGTACCATTCTCAAATGTGTAATGTTCATCTATCTTTGATAATTTCCTTAAACCTGCAATAGAAGGACTTGTCAACAAAACTGAACTTGTTAAGAAATAACACATTTAGTGTCAGATGTAGCCCCATGTATGCCTTTGTGTGTGTAAAGATATATGTGTGTGATCTCTCTCTCTCTCTCTCTCTCTCTCTCTCTCTCTCTCTCTCTCTCTCTCTCTCTCTCTCTCTCTCTCTCTCTCTCTCTATATATATATATATATATATTGGGTCACAAACCATAATGTTTACTTTCACACATACCAAAGCCCATTGAGGGGAATCCAAGGAGCCCATCACTAAGCTCAATGATGGGAATAATCCAATGTTGGTCTATTTTACATCATAAGCTCACAGAGAGAATCTATTATGGGTCAGGGCCCAGGTGATTCAGTGATCTAAAGTGCTCACCTTTAAAAATCACAACCATCTCCACCTGAATTCAGTCAGCATGTGATAAAGCCTGCCACTAGCTTTCTTTTGGTTGGTGGTTCTGCATAGGATTTTCCAGGGTTCTTCTCCACCATCTGTACTGGTAGCCATGTATAGCCTATATTTTGCTGAATAAGGGGAGTCCAGCCTTGGTCTGTTATACGTCTTTGAGCACATTGAAGGGATTATCCAGTGTGGGTCTTTTATACATCTCCATGCCCTTTAAAAGGACTCTAATATAGGTCCATTATAAATCCCCAAGCTCATGTACGGGAATCCACAGTTAGTCTAATACACACCTTCAAGTCCATTGGAACACAGTTCTTTAACACATTAAGCCCTGGAAGTTTTTGCTGTTTTCACATGAAATGCGAGCAGGGGACTATTTCTGAATACATCGTAATACAACTTCCATGCAATAATCCATTAAACAAATGGCTAGTTGTGGTAACGAAAATGTTTTTAATTGGTTAGGGTGCTGGCGCATGTGCAAAATGTAAAAAGTTTGATTTTTTTTTTTTTTTTTTTTTTTTTTTTTCCTATAATTCTTGTATGGAGAAGACTCTTTATTCAAAATGTGCACCTTATCCTACTTTTTGCACAGACCTGAGGACCATGTGCGCTTCAGACCGGTCTGCCATAGATCTTAGGCCATAAAGTCTGAAATCTGGACACAAAATCGGATTCTGACCATGGGTGAATTTTGGGTGGAAAAAAAATGGGTCAAAATCTTAACTAAAATGTCCAGATTATTTGATATCATTGTAGAGCTAAATCTGTCTACCTTTCTATAATACCACCCACTTTAGTTTTTTATGCATGACCTTGACGCTACAGACCTTGGAAGTAGGCTACTACCTCGTGCACACTAAACGCGCAGCCCTAATGTGTTAAGTCATTAAAGCATGAAATATATTTGGGTATTCCATAGCACATTTCTTGGAAAACCCCTTTGTTTGGATACTCTAGCTCATTTCTTGGAAAAACCTATTTTTGGATAGTCTGTAACACATTTCATGGAAACCCCCTTTTGGGGGTAGTCTAGCACATTTCTTGGAAAACCCCTTTATTTCATGGAAAAACCATTTGTTTGGGCTGTCTAGCACATTTCTTGGAAAACTTCTTTGCTTGGGTAGCCCATCACATTTCATGAAAGACACCTTTGTTTGGATAGTCACTGGAACATTTCTTCATCTGGAAAGATACTATCAAATCTGTCAAATCTGCCAGTGGATTCTTCCAGCCATTTCCCCACATGTACATGTTGCAAACTGCAAGTAGGTGTGAGGTAAGGTGTTAACATATAGATTGCTGATAGCAGATTTCAACAAGTAAAATTGGATGAGGATTGAAAAGTATGTAGCTTGGGGAAAGGTTAGATTTATTACCTCATGGAGGATGCAACTACTACCACAAAATACTTGCCTTTAAGTCCGATTCATATGCATGTAGCATAGATCCTGATGCACTTTTACATTAGGGTCTATGCTGATGTACCTGTACCTTAGAGTCTTTGCTGATGCGGGTCTACACCCAGAACCAGAGATAACCCAGAGTGTGCAGTTGTCCTATTCAAGCAAAATTTATACAGATTTGTACACTTGGAAATTGGTAATGCTCAACATCTCTTGCAGATCAGTACAAAGTTGTACATATAAAACTAAACTGCACTGGTGACCTAGTGGTTAGAGCGTCCGCCACGAAAGCTCAAATGTTTAGATAGATATCCTACCAAAAGTAAAACTAAATGTGTAGCAAAGTTTCAAAATTCTTGGCATAAATGACTAGAACATCCGCCTTAGATGTGTGTGAGTTGGGGGGTCTTGGGTTCGATCCCTAGCCAAGTAAAAAAAAATAAAAAAAATTGTAGAACGCGTGCCTCGCTTGGCACTTGGCTTTAAGAGCTTAGTCTGGTGGGCCAGGTGTCAGGATAATATGACTAGGTGGGATATGGTGTTTTAAGACATAAGGTATGTCTGCTATTTGTGGGGAAAAGTAAACATTTGAAAATAGGCTGTTTGGATCTTTAGGATTAGATCTCTTACATCATATGCTTAGTCATATGCAGGCTTTAAAGGTGCTCAGGTCTGGCTTTGAAGCCACTGCCTCCATTGTTTTAAAGAAAGATTTTGATTTGATAGAGCCCTCACAGAAAGGAGCCGGAATAAAGAGAGACTGATTTAGGTGTTGGTTAAATATAATGAACAGTGTCTGTTTCCTCCTGTCCCTTTTGTTTTCTACTCTCCACCCCCTCCCCATCTTTTGGTGACAAGGGCAGAATTGCTCCTTTATGATAAAATCCTGGGAGCATCTCGACAAATTTGCCGTTACATAATGCCGTGGCAGAGTCTGGGTTTTACAGTTCATTATGACTTATTGACATGTATATATGGTAAGTTGATACAGTCATTATGTTGTTAGCGTATTTATTAATATTGACATCAGCATTGTGTTGGAATTGTTTTCATTCATAAATTTCATGCTATTTTTTTACACCCTCATGATTTAGAATATGTCAAGTTGTGTAATACATGTGCATGTATATCAGGCGTCCAAAATCTGTCACAGGACTGAAGTTTTGACTGACATTAAAATACCCAAACTTGACAAGTTTCTGCTTAGAAACTGTATTCATCAGAACTGATGGAATAATTGATGTAATCAAAGCTAGTATTTGACATAATCTTACATGTTTGATGCACATTGCAACAGGTGTGAAATTGCCTTGGGGCCCTGTAAACAGTATTGTGTTACCTCTGTTAGGGAATTGTGCCTGCCTTTTTGCCTGCCACAACTGTTTGATTTTGTGGGTATAGAATGATTGCCACATTAATAAACAATCATCTCTGATATTTTTATATATGAAGTACAAAAATTTGGCAAGACATAGTCAGTTAGCACATATCCTTATACAAACAATCTCCACAAGACCCCCCCAATACCTTTCCATCCCTGTATAATACTCTGAAAGTTAACTCAAATATATCTTCATTATTTTTTTTTTATTGGTGGGGTTGTTTTTTTGTTGAATGCAGAAGACTACCATTGAATTGATCACCACTTCACATTTATTCCTGTAAGGATCAAAACAGAAAAGTATTATTCCTGAACATCTCAACCCTGTGTCTCACAAAGCACACAGACACGCACTTATAAATGTATGATAGAATCTACTGGGTTGCATAAACCGACCTTTTAGCACTGAGGAGTGGAAACTTTTTTTTCACTTAGAACCAGCATGAGAGATCTGGACTATATCAAATTATATAATGAGATAGAATCTTATTTGTGCCACTTCAGGGATATATTCAGTTCTAATCACTGGATCAGCTGGTACTGGTGGATAAAGGGCAATACATTGCTAATCATAGGGCTAGTACCCTGCAGAGAAGATGCAGGTGTTAATTAGAAAGTACAGGTGTTAATTAGAAAGTACACTAGAACAACAATTATCTGCAGGTTGCTGTAAACTGTATCTCTTTATTATAACTGGTGATAGCTTTAATAAAATAGTAAATGTTGTACAGTTTTCACAAAAATTAATTTTTGTTTTAAACTCCCATCAGAATAGAAGTGTCAGGTAATTATAACAAGTTTGCATTGATCAGGTTGGGGTATACAGGGAACATAATACATGTAGATATTTCTATGGTAATTATAACAAATTTGCATTGATCAGGTTGGGGTATACAGGGAACATAATACATATAGATATTTCTATGGTAATTATAACAAATTTGCATTGATCAGGTTGGGGTATACAGGGAACATAATATATATTTCTATGGTAATTATAACAAATCCTTCTACTGCAAGTTTTTGGAAATTATCAAAGCGTTGGAATCTTGAAAGTTTTCAAGGTATGACCAAGCTCCAACCTATAAGAACAATAGAATAAAACCTATGACTGACCGTAATGCCAGTTTTTATGTATTGGCATATCTTCTAGGAAATGCCCTCATGTGTATAATTTCTGTGCCTATTTGGTTATTTTCATCATGTGACATCATAGTAGCAACTCCAGCATCCCAGCTGTCTGTTGCCAGAGTAAAAGACAATGTAAGTTTGGACATTTGTTCTTCTTTTCCAGAAGTTTGCATGAGAGCCAACTTATCTCTCTCAGAAAATTTTGAACTAAAGAATTTCAATCAAGGTTGTCACTTTAAATTCATTCTACATACAAGGCGAATACCTTAATTTCACTCGGCCAATCATAAGCAGTGGTTTCTTAATAATTACATTATATAACTTTTCCCTTTGAAGAATGACATGCAATTTATAACTTTTCACTTTGAAGAATGACTATTTGTCATAGATCAGAAGTTCACTGTCTCTTTCTCAAAACCATGTTAAGATATTCTGTCAGTTTCATTGAATCGGAACACTGACCCACTGACATGGCAGAAATAAAGAATAATGGTTGAAATGACCCTTTACAAATACTCCCTGATCTACATGTGATAAAATCTTAATGCTCAGTGCATTCAACTTTAAGGTTCAATGCTTATTCAAAATGTGATACTTCACAGGTAAACTGTAATGAATGAAACTGATATAAAACTATCCCTTTGGCAGTTTAATTAGCAGGGATTAAAAGAAAAGAGGTCAGGTATAAAATCAAAGTTTCTCATTAGCTGGGTGACATTAGAAATTGGATGAGTCAACAGTGTGCCCATGGTGCCATTTATCCCTGTGTTTCACCTTATTATCCCCCCAGGACAATTTCCTTTTTCATATTCTGGTCAGCTGTGGCTAAACCGCATAAAAGCTAAAGGTTAGACTTAAGTACAGAAACTCACAGGGTTCCCATGGTACCAAGAAATTGAGAAACAGTTGGAAGAAATGATTTTAAAAAATTCCTGACTGTGAAACGTCCTTGAATTTCACAATTATTGATGAAAGTTAGGAAAAACTTGGAAATTTTCTGCCACCACTTGACACCCAAAACAATCACCAGTTAAATTTTTCATTTGGCTGCTTGCAATCCAACGGTTAATGTCATGACTTAACCAAATTTGAATATTCCTTGCATAATCACTTGTGATGATCAACACTGCACATAAATTACAAATTTAGCCATTCTGTGACAATTTGCATTTTTTTTCTTCAAAATTCTTGTTAACACCTTAATCCCTGGTGCCACATTTATGGGGCAGGAGGTAGTAACCTACTGCCAAGCTCTGTAGCATCAAGGTCATGCATGATACACTAAAGTGGGTGGTATTATGGAAATGTAGACAGATGTAGCTCTACAATGATACCAAATAATCTGGACATTTTTATTGTTTTTTTTTTTTTTCACCCAAAATTTGCCTGTGGTTGGAATCTGATTTGGGGTCCAGGTGTTTTACTTTATGGCATCAGATCTATGGCAGACAGGTCTGATGTGCACACAGACAGGTGAACCTGTGCAAAAAGTAGGATAAGGTGGACATTTTTAATAAATAGTCTTCTCCATATGAAAATTTTGGGTCTGTGATACAAAAAAAAAAGAAAGGACTCAAACTTTTCATCCTCTGCTCATGTGCAAGGAAAATAACCAATGGAAAATGTTGTTATTAGCACAACTAGGCATTGGGCTAATGGAAAATTGTTTGGAAGCCGATGTATTAGGATGTATTCAGAAATAGTCCCCAAAATATGTTTCCTACTCACATTTCATGCGAAAACAGCAAAAACCTCCAGGGGTTAATGTGTTAAACAGTCACTTTTCATGATACCACAAAATTTGAAAATTCCTTGCGTATTTAATCACTTGTACAACAACACTGCACGTAAATTACAAATTTAGCCATTTTTTCCTCAAAATTTCTGTTAACACTTTAACCTCTAGTGCCAAGTTTACGGGGCATGAGGTAGTAACCAAAGTCTGTAGCGTCAAGGTCATGCATGATACACTAAAATGGGTGGAGTTATAGAAAGGTAGACAGATTCAGCTCTACAAATATACAAAATAATCTGAACATATTAGTTGCACTACAAAATAAAGAGGGAAAAACCTAATTTTTTTAACCCATTCGTTTTCCACCCAGAATTCACCCATGGTTAGAATCTGATTTTGTGTCCAGATTTTAGACTTTATGACCTCAGATCTAAGGCAGACTGGTCTGAAGTGGACAGACAGGCGAACCTGTGCAAAAAGTAGGATAAGGTGGGTATTTTGAATAAAAAGTCTTCTCCATGCAAAAGTTATGGATACATTAAGCAACAACAAAAGAAAAAAAAGAACTGCAACTTTTCAACTTCTGTTCATGCGCGAGGAAAATAACCAATGGAAAACATTGTTTTTAGCACAACTCGGCATTGTGCTAATGGAAAATAGCTTGGAAGTCGATGTATTAGCATGTATTCCCAAAATGTGTTTCCTGCTTGCATTTCATGTGAAATCAGCAAAAACCTCCAAGGCTTAATGTGTTAAAGGCATGATAAATGTCCCGATTTAAAACTCGACCTGATATCATAAGATGTGATGCAAAAAAGTCCAGGGCTTAACGTGTTAACGGCATGATAAATGTCCCGATTTAAAACTCGACCTGATATCATAAGATGTGATGCAAAAAAGTCCAAGGCTTAACGTGTTAACGGCATGATAAATGTCCCGATTTAAAACTCGACCTGATATCATAAGATGTGATGCAAAAAAGTCCAGGGCTTAACGTGTTAACGGCATGATAAATGTCCCGATTTAAAACTCGACCTGATATCATAAGATGTGATGCAAAAGCTTTAACAAAATATTATTTTGACATTTTAGAAAAAAATAAAAGTATTTAGTTCAAACGAGAGATTAAACACACAATCTTCTAAGTCTTACTAACAGCTGAGCGATGTCATTGTGACCTACTTTTCATTCTTCTTGACATGTGCACTGATCATGCTTATATAGAGAGCGGATTATTTTGTTTACTCATTGTCTTGCATACATTTAAGTGTAGCATTGTTTTACTCATTGTCTTGCATACATTTAAGTGTAGCATTGTTTTACTCATTGTCTTGCATACATTTAAGTATAGCATTGTTTTACTCATTGTCTTGCATACATTTAAGTATAGCATTGCTCTTGCAGTCTTTTATATTTTTTACTGTATCAAGTCCTTGTTATTCCATGGTTTATTCTAAGCTCAGCCTTTTGCCACAGGTAGCACAAGGTCAATAAGAACATTTTGTAAGAGTTTTATTTTAAAATTGTATTCCCCCATTGCAAAGGATATCCTCATTCTTTTTCACCTGTTCCTGCCTAAATTTGAATGCTAAATGTACTTGAGATAAATGCAATTTCATATTTCAGTACAATTTAGCCAGCCAAGGGCCATTCCTTCACTTTGTTCCACATCAACCCATGGCATGTTTTGTTAGGGGTAATGGTGTTTTATACAAGTGCTCTTCTGCAGAGTGACGAGTCCCTGCCCTTAGCAAGAAAAATCACTTCACCAGTAAGAGATCTTGTTATATGACCTCTCACATATTCATTGAAGCAATTTCCATAATGTCCACAGGCATCCATTTGAAATTTAAATCTGTATAGAATATTTTATTGAGAGACTTTTATGTGTCATGTGTCACTAGCTTTGATTATTCCTCACAATTTCCTAATTTAAATATAACAAATGATCAGATTGGACCAATTTCCTAATTTAAATATAGCAAGTGATCTGATTGGACCAATTTCTTTAATCTGATGCCAATCAGATAGCAAAGCAATCATACCATTTCAACTATGCAAATATGCCATTGGTAGATGTGAATTGAAGTTGATCAATGACCTTTGACCTAGCAAAAATGCTTTATATACCGTAGATGACTGATCAGATTTGAATGCTGCCATTTAAGGATTTTTTCCTTCTTTTTCTTTCTTTCTGCACTTGAATTTAATTTTGTTTTGGGTAGAAGCCTTGTTCATAATTACATGCATACAGAAACTACTTTCTTGTGTCCATACGTACATGACCTGTTCAGTTTTTGTGCTGTTTAAATGATGTTAGTAAATTTGTTGATAAACTTTTATAAATTTCTCATCATTTTTTGGATTTCTATTTTGCTGAGGTGCATTAAAGGCGTGTACAAGTATAAAACTAATTTCTTGAGGGATAATAATGGGGTTAGGGTTAGGTTAGTTTCATATAAAGTGATTACATCTGTTGACTGTGACATGACTATCCAGATGGAAATAATTACCACTATGAATTACCAGAGTTGGCTTTCATAGGATTGGCACTGAACTTCCATTTACCATATTGTTATTGTCGGTAATGTGTTTAAAAAAGTTAAACAAACACCAAAAACATAATGTGAAAGTGAATATAAAACTTGGACAAATTCATTTGTAATTTGGCACTTGCAGAACAAGATGTCATTTTGAGGTTCTTTCTCTCTTTTGAGTACAAAGTTTCTACCTGATTATGTTGCTTGTCCAACATAAATACAAAACTTCAGTTTTTCCATAACTTGAAATGCTATTTAGCAACAAATGTTGAAAAATAACTCTTAATGCTACAGAATAACAAGTGTTAAAAAATAACTCTCTAAATGCTACAGAATGACAAGTATTGAAAAACTGCTCTCAATACTTTATAGTGACAAGTTTTTGAAAAACTGCTCTCAATACTTTATAGTGACAAGTATTGAAAAACTGCTCTCAATACTTTATAGTGACAAGTATTGAAAAACTGCTCTCAATACTTTATAGTGACAAGTTTTTGAAAAACTGCTCTCAATACTTTATAGTGACAAGTTTTTGAAAAACTGCTCTCAATACTTTATAGTGACAAGTATTGAAATACTGCTCTCAATACTTTATAGTGACAAGTATTGAAAAATTGCTCTCAATACTTTATAGTGACAAGTTTTTGAAAAACTGCTCTCAATACTTTATAGTGACAAGTATTGAAATACTGCTCTCAATACTTTATAGTGGCAAGTATTGAAATACTGCTCTCAAATACTTTATAGTGACAAGTTTTTGAAAAACTGCTCTCAATACTTTATAGTGGCAAGTATTGAAATACTGCTCTCAATACTTTATAGTGACAAGTATTGAAATACTGCTCTCAATACTTTATAGTGACAAGTATTGAAAAATTGCTCTCAATACTTTATAGTGACAAGTTTTTGAAAAACTGCTCTCAATACTTTATAGTGACAAGTATTGAAATACTGCTCTCAATACTTTATAGTGGCAAGTATTGAAATACTGCTCTCAAATACTTTATAGTGACAAGTTTTTGAAAAACTGCTCTCAATACTTTATAGTGACAAGTATTGAAATACTGCTCTCAATACTTTATAGTGACAAGTTTTTGAAAAACTGCTCTCAATACTTTATAGTGGCAAGTATTGAAATACTGCTCTCAAATACTTTATAGTGACAAGTTTTTGAAAAACTGCTCTCAATACTTTATAGTGACAAGTATTGAAATACTGCTCTCAATACTTTATAGCGACAAGTTTTTGAAAAATAACTGTGTTGGAGACCTTTAGTATATTGAAGCACGCACACACACACACACACACACACACACACACACACACACACACATCGCATGCACACTGCTTCCTGGGTTATTTACAGAACTGCCATGCATATCAACATCATGGGCCCAGTTGAGGGTATATGATAAAACTTAGTAACAGCTTGTCATGGGTCAGTGGTTTTTACCAGGGTTTTAGAATGTCATGGGTCAGTGGCTTTTACCAGGGTTTCAGCTTGTCATGGGTCAGTGGTTTTTACCAGGGTTTTCTAAAGTTCTACCTCCACCAATTATACTGGCTTCTGTGTATGACCTATCATGCACTGTAAAATGGCATTAGACACAAAACAAAAACAAAATAGCTTCCTGGAAGTGAAACTGGAAGCTTTAAAGGGGAAAATCTTGGCTTTTATCCCACACCACTGTTCTGCTTACTATCAAACTTGACTCCCTGGTATAAAATGGATCTGTAGGACCTGCAGGCCTATAATGTCATGACAATCTTCATGTTACTTTTTAAATTTAAGAGTTAACCCAGATCTGCTGGTGCCAATTTATGCAAGTCTAGATCTAGGTTTATTGGGTGTGTACTGTTGATAGATATGGGAATAAAAGTAAATTACTAAATGACTGAAATGTATGTGCTTTCTTTTTCAAAGTTCAGGGAGTGCATTATGTTTGAGAGTGCCAATCCTTTGTAACTTTTTACTCATTGAAACACAAATACTGGCTTTCAAAAGTGCAAGAGTTATCATCAGATTTGAAATTGGATAGTGTAGCTGCCAGTGCAGATAACATTGGATTAAAAAGGATAGGCTTCTATACCAGGATGTTAATTATATATTTACTTTAATTGAGAACAAAACAAGAAAGAAAAGAAAACAGATGTTGAAGTTGAGGTATTTTTATTTTTGTATGATAACTGCATAAAGTGGAGACTTGCCTATACAAATTGCAGAGTAAGATTGACCTTGATCTTACCATTAACTGATAAAGTTTTAGTACATGGCTTTCTGGGGTGGGGTGAGGTGGGGTGGGGGTGTTTTGCAGACGAGGCGTTGTGACCTTGATCTTACTTGTGACTGATAGTTTTAATACATGTGTGTGTGTGTGTGTGTGTGTGTGTGTGTGTGTGTGTGTGTGTGTGTGAATTTACATTAAGAAGCATGGGAATTTGCAGCGTCAGATTGGTCTAGTTGCCTTCGTTTTTGTTATTTTTGTTTTGTAATTCTGCCAGTCTGTGTGCATTTGTTGTTTATGCACAGTTTGTATCCAAATACTTTGAAATATTGTGATAATGTGATACAGATTCATGTATTTACATACAGACCCATGTGTATAATGATTCCATTGGTACAGGCATACATATGTATGTATGTTTATTGTAAAATTCTTGAACTTCTTCACTGTAATTAAAGTAAGACATGTGAAACTTGATTGATTTGGATTTTGATCTGATCCATGAAGATTGGGTGGACTGGGACCCCTTGATTGATTTGGATTTTGATCTGATCCATGAAGATTGGGTGGACTGGGACCCCTTGATTGATTTGGATTTTGATCTGATCCATGAAGATTGGGTGGACTGGGACCCCTTGATTGATTTGGATTTTGATCTGATCCATGAAGATTGGGTGGACTGGGACCCCTTGATTGATTTGGATTTTGATCTGATCCATGAAGATTGGGTGGACTGGGACCCCTTGATTGATTTGGATTTTGATCTGATCCATGAAGATTGGGTGGACTGGGACCCCTTGGAAAATTAACCCCAAACTTTCAAAAGATTCATTTACAAGACTGGATTTAGAACTAAAATCTAAGCAAGCAACATATAGCATCATTTTCTTCAAATATAATCAGTGATCTTTGCCAAATATTAGCTGTGTAATATGTTGCTTACACTTGAATATTGCAATCTACAATCATGGACAAAAATTATACACACAATATAGATATTCATAAAACTTAGTATGGAAAGACAAATGCACATTGTGATGACTTTATGGTCTTAAATTAAATAATGGAAAGAAGTTGATCCAACAATTTAAGTAAAATCAACAGACAATTTATTTACATGGTGAATATTTAAAAGACACATTATTGTTGAATTAAATCCCAAATAATCATAAATGCCCCCAGAAACAGAATTCCTAGTCTTCAGTGTACTAATTAATGTACTACAGTGATTCAGTCCAGAATTTTGTGAATGAGTTCACATAATTTCCAAAATAATGTGTTAATCTAAAGTCAGTGAGGATCAGAACAATGAATAATTTAAATAAAAAAAATTAATCCTCTTGAATCACAGCACAAGTGTAAAGGATTTCCCACTGACTGACCAAAGCAGACATGAATTATTTTTGTTTATCAACTCCTTATTTATGCACATTTTCACTTGACCTAGATATGAGTCATTTTAATAGAAAATTTTAAACAAGTCAATTTCTATTCTAGCTCATAAATAACCTATTTATAGCCTTCAGTTTATCTAAGTTACAGTCATGGATTAAATTTAAGCATACAATTTAATTGTACATGTACATACCTTTACAGGGTTGCATCAAGGACATGTTATCATGCAACAACAAAAAACCAATTCAAGATTTCCCCCAAAAATTTAATCCTATGTGCGCAAAATCGTGCAAAAAATAAGAATTGTATGCATTTGTTTGTGAAGAATGTATTATTTTTGTTGGGTTTCTTTGCTGTAAAATTCTCAGTTGTCACCAAAAAAGGTTCATGAACCATTCATGAATGTGCATAAACTGAAAATGGTAAGTTCATGAAATTATAAATTCATGAACTGTTCCTGAACGAGCACTTACAAAACTGTTCTGAATTCATGAAAGGTTCATAAAAGTTCACAAGTTCAAGAACTATGATGAACAAAGTTTGTCATGAATTATAGTGATATATTAATGCACCATATCTTAGATATAAAACATTGTAGCAAGTACATATTATGATATATTAATGCACATTGTATCTTAAATCTTGTACATTGTATCTTAAATCTTGTACATTGTATCTTAAATCTTGTACATTGTAGCAAGTATATAGTGATATATTAATGCACATTGATCTTGTACATTGTATCTTAAATCTTGTACATTGTATCTTAGATCTTGTATATTGTATCTTAAATCTTGTATATTGTATCTTAAATCTTGTACATTATAGCAAGTACATAGTGATATATATTAATGCACATTGTATCTTAGATCTTGTACATTGTATCTTAGATCTTGTATATTGTATCTTAAATCTTGTACATTGTAGCAAGTACATACTGATATATTAATGCACATTGTTTCTTAAATCTTGTACATTGTATCTTAAATCTTGTATATTGTATCTTAAATCTTGTACATTAAAGCAAGTATATAGTGATATATTAATGCACATTGTATCTTACTTGGATCTTGTACATTGTATCTTAAATCTTGTACTTTGTATCTTAGATCTTGTACATTGTATCTTAGATCTTGTACATTGCATCTTAAATCTTGTACATTGTAGCAAGTATATATTAATGCACATTGTATCTTAGATCTTGTACATTGTAGTTTCAACTTTGCCTCATTTCAGATGAATTTATGAGCAAGACTGTCTGTGAGGGAGAACAGTTGAAGCTCGCATGTAACAAGTTAACACGGATTGTTATCTATTCTGCACTTTTTGGTAGAACGCCAGGTGGGATCATGGAATGTCCTCTGACCAGGGTAGACAGTTCTGCCACTAACAGAACAAGTTAGTATATTTCATTTTTAAATGAATAGATGTATAGAATTTTTTTTTGCACATTTTTAAAAATATTTTTTAAATATATTTTTATTTTTACTGAAATCTTAGTCCTGATTCTTAACTTTCTCAATAGCCCCTTTAGTTGATGATGGCATACATTACTTACTCAATAGCCCCTTTAGTTGATGATGGCAATACATTACTTACTCAATGTCCCCTTTAGTTGATGTTGGCAATACATTACATTCTCACTGGCCCCCTTTAGTTGATGATGGCAATACATTACTTACTCAATAGCCCATTTAGTTGGTGATAGGAATACATTACTTACTCAATGTCCCCTTTAGTTGATGATGGCAATACATTACTTACTTAGTGGCCCCTTAATGTAAATGTTGGCATACATTACATTCTCACTGGCCCCCTTTAGGTGATGTTGGCATACATTACTTTCTCAATGGCCCCTTTAGTTGATGATGGCAATACATTACTTACTCAATGGCCCCTTTAGTTGATGATGGCATTACATTACTTGGCATAAATTACATTCTCACTGGCCCCCTTTAGGTGATGTTGGCATACATTACTTTCTCAATGTCCCCTTTAGTTGGTGATAGCAATACATTACTTACTCAATAGCCCCTTTAGGTGATGATGGCAATACATTACTTACTCAATAGCCCCTTTAGGTGATGATGGCAATACATTACTTACTCAATGTCCCCTTTAGTTGATGATGGCAATACATTACTTACTCAATGTCCCCTTTAGTTGATGATGGCAATACATTACTTACTCAATAGCCCCTTTAGGTGATGATGGCAATACATTACTTACTCAATAGCCCCTTTAGGTGATGATGGCAATACATTACTTACTCAATGTCCCCTTTAGTTGATGATGGCAATACATTACTTACTCAATGGCCCCTTTAGTTGATGATGGCAATACATTACTTACTCAATAGCCCATTTAGTTGGTGATAGCAATACATTACTTACTCAATGTCCCCTTTAGTTGATGATGGCAATACATTACTTACTTAGTGGCCCCTTAATGTAAATGTTGGCATACATTACATTCTCACTGGCCCCCTTTAGGTGATGTTGGCATACATTACTTTCTCAATGGTCCCTTTAGTTGATGATGGCAATACATTACTTACTCAATGGCCCCTTTAGTTGATGATGGCATTACATTACTTGGCATAAATTACATTCTCACTGGCCCCCTTTAGGTGATGTTGGCATACATTACTTTCTCAATGTCCCCTTTAGTTGGTGATAGCAATACATTACTTACTCAATAGCCCCTTTAGGTGATGATGGCAATACATTACTTACTCAATGTCCCCTTTAGTTGATGATGGCAATACATTACTTACTCAATGTCCCCTTTAGTTGATGATGGCAATACATTACTTACTCAATAGCCCCTTTAGGTGATGATGGCAATACATTACTTACTCAATAGCCCCTTTAGGTGATGATGGCAATACATTACTTACTCAATAGCCCCTTTAGGTGATGATGGCAATACATTACTTACTCAATGTCCCCTTTAGTTGATGATGGCAATACATTACTTACTCAATGGCCCCTTTAGCTGATGATGGCAATACATTACTTACTCAATAGCCCCTTTAGGTGATGATGGCAATACATTACTTACTCAATGTCCCCTTTAGTTGATGATGGCAATACATTACTTACTCAATAGCCCCTTTAGGTGATGATGGCAATACATTACTTACTCAATGTCCCCTTTAGTTGATGATGGCAATACATTACTTACTCAATAGCCCATTTAGTTGGTGATAGCAATACATTACTTACTCAATGGCCCCTTTAGTTGATTATGGCAATACATTACTTACTCAATGGCCCCTTTAGTTGATGATGGCAATACATTACTTACTTAGTGGCCCCTTAATGTAAATGTTGGCATACATTACATTCTCACTGGCCCCCTTTAGGTGATGTTGGCATACATTACTTTCTCAATAGCCCCTTTAGTTGATGATGGCATTACATTACTTACTCAATGGCCCCTTTAGTTGATGATGGCATTACATTACTTGGCATAAATTACATTCTCACTGGCCCCCTTTAGGTGATGTTGGCATACATTACTTTCTCAATGTCCCCTTTAGTTGGTGATAGCAATACATTACTTACTCAATAGCCCCTTTAGGTGATGATGGCAATACATTACTTACTCAATAGCCCCTTTAGGTGATGATGGCAATACATTACTTACTCAATGTCCCCTTTAGTTGATGATGGCAATACATTACTTACTCAATGTCCCCTTTAGTTGATGATGGCAATACATTACTTACTCAATAGCCCCTTTAGGTGATGATGGCAATACATTACTTACTCAATAGCCCCTTTAGGTGATGATGGCAATACATTACTTACTCAATAGCCCCTTTAGGTGATGATGGCAATACATTACTTACTCAATGTCCCCTTTAGTTGATGATGGCAATACATTACTTACTCAATGGCCCCTTTAGCTGATGATGGCAATACATTACTTACTCAATAGCCCCTTTAGGTGATGATGGCAATACATTACTTACTCAATGTCCCCTTTAGTTGATGATGGCAATACATTACTTACTCAATAGCCCCTTTAGGTGATGATGGCAATACATTACTTACTCAATGTCCCCTTTAGTTGATGATGGCAATACATTACTTACTCAATAGCCCATTTAGTTGGTGATAGCAATACATTACTTACTCAATGGCCCCTTTAGTTGATTATGGCAATACATTACTTACTCAATGGCCCCTTTAGTTGATGATGGCAATACATTACTTACTTAGTGGCCCCTTAATGTAAATGTTGGCATACATTACATTCTCACTGGCCCCCTTTAGGTGATGTTGGCATACATTACTTTCTCAATAGCCCCTTTAGTTGATGATGGCATTACATTACTTACTCAATGGCCCCTTTAGTTGATGATGGCATTACATTACTTGGCATAAATTACATTCTCACTGGCCCCCTTTAGGTGATGTTGGCATACATTACTTTCTCAATGGCCCCTTTAGGTGATGCAGGCATACAGTTGAAACTATTTTTGTGTTGCCAGTAAATATGCAAGGAGATATAGACTCATTCATTTAGTCATTAATTTTTCACAATTCCCCATCATATATTGAACCATATTTCACATCACATTTATCAAAATTTGTGCATCTCAGAAAGAATAAGTTAGCTGCACTCTGGTAGGTCTTTGTGACCTATTTTTAAAGCTTGAGTGACCTATTTATTTGTAGTGGTTTATTAAAAACAACTATCATATATTGGGCCCTATTTGACATTCACTTGTCAAATTGGTGTGCCAACTCTTTGGTAAGAGTAACCAATTAACACAAACTGTAGGTCTGAATGTTATAATTTTCGTGATGGAGTTGTTTCTTATATTGAGTTTGATTATAACATTGTTTCTTGTATTGAGTTTGATTATAACATTGTTTCTTGTATTGAGTTTGATTATAACATTGTTTCTTATATTGAGTTTGATTATAACATTGTTTCTTGTATTGAGTTTGATTATAACATTGTTTATTGTATTGAGTTTGATTATAACATTGTTTATTGTATCGAGTTTGATTATAACATCCTCCTTCTCTTGGGTCTTAATTCATCTAGATGCTCATCAAATTTGTTATTTTTGTTATTCTTGTAAAGAGTAACACAGTCATACCAAAAGAACTCACAGTGACCCAGTTTTCCATGCTTGAATCACTGTAGTTTTAGAGTCTTTTTAAAAACAAACTCCTTATCTGTTGACATGTGTGATAGCCTAGTTTGGTTTTATAAATAAAAGTTGTTCCATTGTAAATGTGTGATAGTCTAGTTTGGATTCATAAATTAAAGGTTTTCCATTGTAAATATGTGATAGCCTAGTTTGGATTCATAAATAAAAGTTTTTCCATTGTAAATGTGTGATAGCCTAGTTTGGATTCATAAATAAAAGTTTTTCCATTGTAAATGTGTGATAGTCTAGTTTGGATTCCAAAATAAAAGATTTCTATTATAAGTGTGACATGTCTCATATTACAGATTGTCAGTCTAAAGGTGCTCTTGAAGTTGTGATGAAACATTGCCATGGTAACAGAAAATGTGTAATAGATGCAGTAGAAAAGGTTTTTGGAAATCCATGTTCACTTGGTGTACAGAAATACCTCAATGTTGTATATACCTGTGGTAAGTACATTTCTTTTGACAGTTACATGTCATAAGGTATCTTCTTTGCATTATAGCCAGGGCTGTGCTGATGTACTGGTAAACCCCATACATACATACATACATACATACATACATACATACATACATACATACATACATACATACATACATTTGAATTTGTTTTACATTATAGCCAGGGCAGTGCTGATGTACTGGTTGATGCTGCTTCCACTTTAAAAAGTGCATATAAAGTTAAATTCATTGACAACTTAAGGTCTTATTCATTCATGGTTGTTTAATGGTTGTGTCCAGGAACCATGGCTACCATCAGATTGTCTTGTGTAAGCTACTTTGATGTGTCTATATAAGCAAGGCAGATGACTCTAATTGCCTTAAATTGTTTTAAAACACGAAATAACCTACTTGTGTTGCTGTGTATTAAAACACTAAATAACCTACCTGTGTTGCTGTGTATTAAAACACTAAATAACCTACTTGTGTTGCTGTGTATTAAAACACGAAATAACCTACTTGTGTTGCTGTGTATTAAAACACTAAATAACCTACCTGTGTTGCTGTGTATTAAAACACTAAATAACCTACTTGTGTTGCTGTGTTTTAAAACACTAAATAACCTACTTGTGTTGTGGTGTTTTAAAACACTAAATAACCTACCTGTGTTGCTGTGTATTAAAACACTAAATAACCTACTTGTGTTGCTGTGTATTAAAACACTAAATAACCTACCTGTGTTGCTGTGTTTTAAAACACGAAATAACCTACTTGTGTTGCTGTGTATTAAAACACTAAATAACCTACCTGTGTTGCTGTGTATTAAAACACTAAATAACCTACTTGTGTTGCTGTGTATTAAAACACGAAATAACCTACTTGTGTTGCTGTGTATTAAAACACTAAATAACCTACCTGTGTTGCTGTGTATTAAAACACTAAATAACCTACTTGTGTTGCTGTGTTTTAAAACACTAAATAACCTACTTGTGTTGTGGTGTTTTAAAACACTAAATAACCTACTTGTGTTGCTGTGTTTTAAAACACTAAATAACCTACTTGTGTTGCTATGTTTTAAACACTAAATAACCTACTTGTGTTGCTGTATTTTAAAACACAAAATAACTTACTTGTGTTGCTGTGTTTTAAAACACTAAATAACCTACTTGTGTTGCTGTGTATTAAAACACTAAATAACCTACCTGTGTTGCTGTGTATTAAAACACTAAATAACCTACCTGTGTTGCTGTGTATTAAAACACTAAATAACCTACTTGTGTTGCTGTGTTTTAAAACACTAAATAACCTACTTGTATTGCTGTGTTTTAAACCCTAAATAACCTACTTGTGTTGCTGTGTTTTAATCCTTAAATAACCTACTTGTGTTGCTGTGTTTTAAAACACTAAATAACCTACTTGTGTTGCTGTGTTTTAAAACACTAAATAACCTACTTGTGTTGCTGTGTTTTAAAACACTAAATAACCTACTTGTGTTGCTGTGTTTTAAAACACTAAATAACCTACTTGTGTTGCTGTATTTTAAAACACTAAATAACCTACTTGTGTTGCTGTGTTTTAAAACACTAAATAACCTACTTGTGTTGCTGTATTTTAAAACACTAAATAACCTACTTGTGTTGCTGTGTATTAAAACACTAAATAACCTACTTGTGTTGCTGTGTATTAAAACACCAAATCAGATTCTTTGTTCATTCAGTCAGTCTGTCATTTGTAGAATGTCCAAGAATGCAGTAATACTAGTTAGTGATCATGTTTTTTTTTCCAGTCCCTAAAAGAATATTGAAGTCAACTAGACATTCCAAAGGTCATACAAAAGAGAAAAAGAAGAAAAAACCCATTGAACAAGAAGGCATCAACACAAGTTCTCAAGCTAGTATTAATAATATCATTCCAAAAATATCTACAGATTCACTTTGGAAGGATCCACAAAAATCCACCAAAGCTCCTTCTGTTAATGAAGTGTTCCCAGCTGGTAAGTAAAAACAGCTTCAGGTCTTGCCACTGTATAACTTTCCCCATTCAATTGTTGGTCATGTATCTAACCTGTCTCATCACTTGGTTAGTCATGTATCACACGTGACCTATCGTTTGCTAAGTCAAATAGCACACCTGGCCCATCCCTTGGCGAGACACATGTTATGCATATCTATATTATGTGTGTTCATTTTCATTATTGTAGAACCGCTCCGGTGGCCTAGTGGTTAGAGCATCCACCCCGAAAGGGGGAGGTCGTGGGTTCCATCCCTGGCCGAGTCATACCAATGACTTACAAAAATGGTACTAACAGCTGCCTCGCTTGATGCTTAGCATTAAGATGTTAGTGTTAGGAATGGTCGGCCTGGTGTCAGGATAATGTGACTGGGTGGGACATCATGCTACATGTCTGCGGCATGATGCCCCAGTGCTAGACATCACTATAAATTGCCTAACTGCAGACATCATAGTGATATGACTGAAATTTTTTTAAAGCTACGTTAAAAATCATATTCAAACAAACATGATTCTAGATTGAAAGAGTCATTAACTAATTAACTTATTAAATACCAATATTCTTTTTAGTTTGTACTTTAAAGATGAGGTCATAAACACATTCATAGTTTCAAAGATAGTGATATTTCTTTCAATAAAAATGTTGATGAATTAAGTACAGGACAAGGGAAATCTGGCTGAATTAAGTACAGGACAAGGGAAATCTGGCTGAATTAAGTACAGGACAAGGGAAATCTGGCTGAATTAAGTACAGGACAAGGGAAATCGGGCTGAATTAAGTACAGGACAAGGGAAATCTGGCTGAATTAAGTACAGGACAAGGGAAATCTGGCTGAATTAAGTACAGGACAAGGGAAATCGGGCTGAATTAAGTACAGGACAAGGGAAATCGGGCTGAATTAAGTACAGGACAAGGGAAATCTGGCTGAATTAAGTACAGGACAAGGGAAATCTGGCTGAATTAAGTACAGGACAAGGGAAATCTGGCTGAATTAAGTACAGGACAAGGGAAATCTGGCTGAATTAAGTACAGGACAAGGGAAATCTGGCTGAATTAAGTACAGGACAAGGGAAATCTGGCTGAATTAAGTACAGGACAAGGGAAATCTGGCTGAATCTGATTGGCTAACTGCTAAAGTACCTGAACTTGTTTATAGTGAATTGGAAATGTTGAGTCTTTGTGCTTTCAGTCTGTTTTTTATATAAGAGTTCCTTTACTTGAAATTGATGATGTCTGTCGTTAACATCAGTCATAGACGAGATAAGCAGTTGTAATCATTTGAGTGGAATTTTTTTCCTTCATTGATTCGTTAGAACTACAAAGTGCTGAGACTATTCAGATTTACTAGCTTTGTTGAATTTCTATGAATTCATTTATAGACATTTTAGAGTGTAATTGTAATTCATCAAACTATGAATGTTTAGACAGGATAGTGAACAAATCAACATTACAGCACAATTGTACAATGTAATAAACATGATGATATTACAGCATGTTCATACAGCATAGTGAGCAAATCAACATTACAGCATGATTTTACAATGCAATAAATTTGATATTACAGCATGTTCATACAGCATAGTGAGCAAATCAACATTACAGCATGATTTTACAATGCAATAAATTTGATATTACAGCATGTTTATACAGCATAGGGAACAAATCAACATTACAGCATGATTGTACAATGTAATAAACTTGATGATAGTACAGCATGTTTGTACAGCATAGTGAACAAATCAACATTACAGTATGATTGTACAATGTAATAAACTTGATGATAGTACAGCATGTTTGTACAGCATAGTGAACAAATCAACATTACAGCATGATTTTACAATGCAATAAACTTGATATTACAGCATGATTGTACAGCATAGCACACCTGGCCCATCCCTTGGTGAGACGTGTTATGTAAATGTGTTTTCACAGAAAAATTATATTTGTATTTTTAAATTAGGTTTTGATTCGAGAGAGAAAAAAATATGCTCAATGTCAGTATTGGTTGTTTAATATATCAGTATATCAGTCATGTGTTGTGTGTAATATGACTTTGGATTGAGTAATATACTTAATTCATGACTTCAGATTGAGTAATATACTTAATTCATGACTTTGGATTGAGTAATATACTTAATTCATGACTTTGGATTGAGTAATATACTTAATTCATGACTTTGGATTGAGTAATATACTTAATTCATGACTTTGGACTGAGTAATATACTTAATTCATGACTTTGGACTGAGTAATATACTTAATTCATGACTTTGGATTGAGTAATATACTTAATTCATGACTTTGGATTGAGTAATATACTTAGTTCATGACCATGGATTGAGTAATATACTTAGTTCATGACTTTGGATTGAGTAATATACTTAATTCATGACTTTGGATTGAGTAATATGCTTAATTCATGACTTTGGATTGAGTAATATACTTAGTTCATGACTTTGGATTGAGTAATATACTTAATTCATGACTTTGGATTGAGTAATATACTTAATTCATGACTTTGGATTGAGTAATATACTTAATTCATGACTTTGGATTGAGTAATATACTTAATTCATGACTTTGGATTGAGTAATATACTTAATTCATGACTTTGGATTGAGTAATATACTTAATTCATGACTTTGGATTGAGTAATATACTTAATTCATGACCATGGATTGAGTAATATACTTAATTCATGACTTTGGATTGAGTAATATACTTAATTCATGACTTTGAATTGAGTAATATACTTAATTCATGACTTTGGATTGAGTAATATACTTAATTCATGACTTTGGATTGAGTAATATACTTAATTCATGACTTTGGATTGAGTAATATACTTAATTCATGACTTTGGATTGAGTAATATACTTAATTCATGACTTTGAATTGAGTAATATACTTAATTCATGACTTTGGATTGAGTAATATACTTAATTCATGACTTTGGATTGAGTAATATACTTAATTCATGACTTTGAATTGAGTAATATACTTAATTCATGACTTTGGATTGAGTAATATACTTAATTCATGACCATGGATTGAGTAATATACTTAATTCATGACTTTGGATTGAGTAGTATACTTAATTCATGACCATGGATTGAGTAATATACTTAATTCATGACCATGGATTGAGTAATATGCTTAATTCATGACTTTGGATTGAGTAATATACTTAATTCATGACCTTGGATTGAGTAATATGCTTAATTCATGACTTTGGATTGAGTAATATACTTAATTCATGACCTTGGATTGAGTAATATGCTTAATTCATGACTTTGGATTGAGTAATATACTTAATTCATGACTTTGGATTGAGTAATATACTTAATTCATGACTTTGGATTGAGTAAATTACTTAATTCATGACTTTGGATTGAGTAATATACTTAATTCATGACCATGGATTGAGTAATGTTATGTGATAATAGCAGCACTTCCAGCCAGTTGTTTTGGATGGCCCATTATACCTCTGTGAATGGAAATCCAGGAACTGGAAGTTTCTTGCTATTTAGGTTCAGAAAATTTTAAAATCCCTAACTATAAAGTCCCTAGTTTAAAATCCCTTACTATAAATTCCTTTGTTTAAAATCCCTTACTATAAAGTCCCTCAGTTTAAAATCCCTTACTATAAAGTCTCTCAGTTTAAAATCCCTTACTATAAAGTCCCCAAGTTTAAAATCCCTTACTGTAAAGTCCCTAAGTTTAAAATCCCTTACTATAAGTTGCGCAGTTTAAAATTCCTTACTATAATGTCCCCAGTTTAAAATCCCTTAATATAAAGTTTCCACTTCAAAGTCCCTTACTATAAAGTCCCTTAGTTTAAAATCCCTTACTATAAAGTCCCCAAGTTTAAAATCCCTTACTGTAAAGTCCCTAAGTTTAAAATCCCTTACTATAAAGTCCCTAAGTTTAAAATTCTTTACTATAAAGTCCCTAAGTTTAAAATCCCTTACTATAAGTTGCACAGTTTAAAATTCCTTACTATAATGTCCCCAGTTTAAAATTCCTTACTATAAAGTCCCTAAGTTTAAAATCCCTTACTATAAAGTCCCTAAGTTTAAAATCCCTTACTATAAAGTCCCTAAGTTTAAAATCCCTTACTATAAGTTGCGCAGTTTAAAATTCCTTACTATAAAGTCCCTCAGTTTAAAATCCCTTACTATAAAGTCTCCAAGTTTAAAATCCCTTACTGTAAAGTCCTTAAGTTTAAAATCCCTTACTATAAGTTGCGCAGTTTAAAATTCCTTACTATAATGTCCCCAGTTTAAAATCCCTTAATATAAAGTTTCCACTTCAAAGTCCCTTACTATAAAGTCCCTTAGTTTAAAATCCCTTACTATAAAGTCCCCAAGTTTAAAATCCCTTACTGTAAAGTCCCTAAGTTTAAAATCCCTTACTATAAAGTCCCTAAGTTTAAAATTCTTTACTATAAGTTGCACAGTTTAAAATTCCTTACTATAATGTCCCCAGTTTAAAATTCCTTACTATAAAGTCCCTAAGTTTAAAATCCCTTACTATAAAGTCCCTAAGTTTAAAATCCCTTACTATAAAG
Source organism: Unio delphinus (assembly GCA_029339505.1). NCBI lineage: Eukaryota > Metazoa > Mollusca > Bivalvia > Unionida > Unionidae > Unio > Unio delphinus. The sequence goes on from JAQISU010000101.1 coordinate 2,797,367, forward strand.
TCCCTAAGTTTAAAATCCCTTACTATAAGTTGCGCAGTTTAAAATTCCTTACTATAAAGTCCCTCAGTTTAAAATCCCTTACTGTAAAATCCTTCACTTATAGTGGGGCTCTGGATCCCATTCAATTGTAATGTTATATCATTGCCAGCACTTTTGTTTTGGTGTAATTCTTAGCTGATGATTAATAATTATAATGTGGTTTTGCCTCACTAATTACCCTGTTTAGTAATTATAATGCGGTTTTGCCTCGCTAAATACTGTTTAGTAATTATAATGTGGTTTTGCCTCACTAATTACTGTAACAGAATTGTTACCGAGAGGAGGGTGGATTAAATGAACAATACAAACACAATTTGTGAAAGAAAATATAAATTTATGTAATAAATTATAAATGAAAAAAATACAGATGTAACAACACAATAATTCATGCACTCAACCCACAATTACACTCACAACCATTCACAATACATGAACAAATTAAATATTAATACAAAAGGAATCTCAGATGTAAAGGGATCTCTTGGACTATACACAGGTCCAAGGATCCTTTACGAAAGTTAAATTAATGCAAGTATAAATTACGAAAAATGAACACAAACGACAAACTATACTATCGCACGATGGATTGCGATAACTAGCACGACCATATACTTGTATTCAATCAAGTTGCTAGCTTTTATTGATATCTATGCGATCACTTGAAATATTATTGTGATCTGACATAAGCATGCAAATACAACAATGTATTAAATTGTATTACAATTTCAATACACATGTGTCTCGACCCCGTATAACCGCACGATTCAGCAACAGTTGAATCGTCTCCCAGTTTCCCCGAAAACCTAGGGTTGACCAATACTATTATCGGACGTTTCCCTTCACGGATCCACCACAGTTATACGTTCAGACAACATACAACATCTACCAGAACCAACGGTTCCTCACTACCCTAGATGTCGACCCGGATGTTTTACAACTCAGACAGCTCCGACACTCGGACTTCTAGCTTTCCGGATATTTACACGTTACACAGATGTTGACGAACAGACAGTTCGACACACAGACAGATACTTCAATTCCGTTTGCACAAATTAACGGCACAATCACATTCAGATATTTATACAGAGATGTTCCGGAACAAATAATAGATGTCCCACAACAAATCAGACGATATCAAAGACGTTTATCAAAAGATGGTATCAGATGTGTTAACAGCTACGGTATCAGAAATGGTATCAACTACGTTAGCAGCTACGGTATCAGAAACATTGACATCTACAGTATCAGATCTACAGTATCAGATCTACAGTATCAGATCTACGGTATCAGAAACATTGACATCTACGGTATCAGCGATTATCAGATCTATGGTAACAGCGATTGTCAGCTACAGTATCAGAAACATTGACATCTACGGTATCAGCGATTATCAGATCTATGGTAACAGCGATTGTCAGCTACAGTATCAGAAACACGGTAACAGCTACAATAAACAAAACCAGACTAATAATAGTTGTCTCAAAAATAATCTAAGTCGTAGATTACGATATTGCATTTAAAGTCTAATAGTGACTAGTAATTCCAAATATTCCATGTTTAATTGCAATAAAAGCATCATTATACGAAATGATAATCTGAATAAAATTCACAATAAAACGAAAATGTAAATTTAACACTCACCCCTTTGGCTGGAGATTGCAAGACAAGCTTATCTATCCTTCAATTAGATATTTTGGTTCACGTAATTATTATGAGAAATATCTCGCCTTATATACTCTCTATAGGTGAACATAAATCACATCGAGCTTGCTGTGCACCACGTGAAACGAGTATTTCGGATTTCATGTAAATAACAAACTGGCACATGCAAATCGTTACATGCCACTTACCTTGGAGAAAACCACTTAATCACCCCAGGTAATGCGTGTATGACGAAATCAAGAAAATGGTGAGTTTCGTTTGCAATTCAAGAAGAACAAAAATCAGTTCAATTTTCGCCTAATTCTGTGACAGTTACCCTGTTTAGTAATGATAATGTGGTATTGCCTCGCTAAATATTTAGTAATTATAATGTGGTTTTTCCTCACTAAATACACTGTTAGATTAACAATGATAATGTGGTTTTGCCTCATTAAATACCCTATTATTATAATTTGTTCTTTTCTCACTAAATACCCTGTTTAGTAATTATAATGTGGTTTTGCCTCGCTAAATACCCTGTTTAGTAATTATAATGTGGTTTTGCCTCACTAAATACACTGTTTAGTAATTATTATGTGGTTTTGCCTTACTAAATACACTGTTTAGCAATTATTTGGTTTTGCCTCACTAAATACCCTGTTTAGTAATTATAATGTGATTTTGCCTCACTAAATACCCTGTTCAGTAATTATAATGTGGTTTTGCCTCACTAAATACTGTTTAGTAATTATGTGGTTTTGCCTCACTAAATACCCTGTTTAGTAGTTATAATGTGGTTTTGCCTCACTAAATACACTGTTTAGTTATTATAATGTGGTTTTGCCTCACTAATACCCTGTTTAGTAATTTTGTGGTTTTGCCATACTAAATACACAGTTTAGTAATTATAATGTGGTTTTGCCTCACTAAATATACCCTGTTCAGTAATTATAATGTGGTTTTGCCTCACTGAATACTGTTTAGTAATTATGTGGTTTTGCCTCACTAAATACTGTTTAGTAATTATGTGGTTTTGCCTCACTAAATACCCTGTTTAATAGCTATAATGTGGTTTTGCCTCACTAAATACACTGTTAAGTTATTATAATGTGGTTTTGCCTCACTAATACCCTGTTTAGTAATTATGTGGTTTTGCCATACTAAATACACAGTTTAGTAATTATAATGTGGTTTTGCCTCACTAAATACCCTGTTTAGTAATTATAATGTGGTTTTGTCTCACTAAATACCCTGTTTAGTAATTATAATGTGGTTTTGCCTCACTAATACCCTGTTTAGTAATTATGTGGTTTTGCCTCACTAAATACCCTGTTTAGTAATTATAATGTGGTTTTGCCTTACTAAATACACTGTTTAGTAATTATAATCTGGTTTTGCCTCACTAAATACACTGTTTAGTAATTTTAATGTGGTTTCGCCTTACTAAATACACTGTTTAGTAATTATAATGTGGTTTTGCCTCACTAAATACACTGTTTAGTAATTTTAATGTGGTTTTGCCTCACTAAATACACTGTTTACATTGCACTAACATGTCATGAAAATATGCAAGGCTGCATAGCTTGAGCTGAGACGCATCTGCTCCATTCACAAATACTTTTCAGTTGATACCACTAAAACACATGTGTGTTCATTAGTACTTTCAAGACTGGATTATTGTAACTCAATTTTGTCTGGTGTGTCTCAATATCTACTCCAAAATCTTCAAAAAGTTCAAAACACAGCTACTCGGAACATCCTTAGAGTACCACGATCAGAGCACACCTCCCCTTCAACTTGTTTTATTGTAATATTCCCATGAAAAGTCATATGAAATCCTCCATTATTTAATATTCTAATGAAAAGTCATATGAAATCCTCCATTATTTAATATTCCAATGAAAAGACATATTAAATCTTCCATTATTTAATATTCTAATGAAAAGTCATATGAAATCCTCCATTATTTAATATTCCAATGAAAAGTCATATGAAATCCTCCATTATTTAATATTCCTATAAAAAGTCCTATGAAATCTTCCATTATTTAATATTCCTATGAAAAGTCATATGAAATCCTCCATTATTTAATATTCCAATGAAAAGTCATATGAAATCCTCCATTATTTAATATTCCTATAAAAAGTCCTATGAAATCTTCCATTATTCAATATTCCTATCAAAAGTCATATGAAATCCTCCATTATTTAATATTCCAATGAAAAGTCATATGAAATCCTCCATTATTTAATATTCCTATAAAAAGTCCTATAAAATCTTCCATTATTTAATATTCCTATGAAAAGTCATATGAAATCCTCCATTATTTAATATTCCTATAAAAAGTCCTATGAAATCTTCCATTATTTAATATTCCTATGAAAAGTCATATGAAATCCTCCATTATTTAATATTCCAATGAAAAGTCATATGAAATCCTCCATTATTTAATATTCCTATAAAAAGTCTTATGAAATCTTCCATTATTTAATATTCCTATGAAAAGTCATATGAAATCCTCCATTATTTAATATTCCAATGAAAAGTCATATGAAATCCTCCATTATTTAATATTCCTATAAAAAGTCCTATGAAATCTTCCATTATTTAATATTCCTATGAAAAGTCATATGAAATCCTCCATTATTTAATATTCCAATGAAAAGTCATATGAAATCCTCCATTATTTAATATTCCTATGAAAAGTCATATGAAATCCTCCATTATTTAATATTCCAATGAAAAGTCATATGAAATCCTCCATTATTTAATATTCCTATGAAAAGTCCTATGAAATCTTCCATTATTTAATATTCCTATGAAAAGTCCTATGAAATCCTCCATTATTTAATATTCCTATCAAAAGTCATATGAAATTCTCCATTATTTAATATTCCAATGAAAAGTCATATGAAATCCTCCATTATTTAATATTCCAATGAAAAGTCATATGAAATCCTCCATTATTTAATATTCCAATGAAAAGTCATATGAATCCTCCATTATTTAATATTCCAATGAAAAGTCATATGAAATCCTCCTTTATTTAATATTCCAATGAAAAGTCATATTAAATCTTCCATTATTTAATATTCCAATGAAAAGTCATATGAAATCCTCCTTTATTTAATATTCCAATGAAAAGTCATATTAAATCTTCCATTATTTAATATTCCAATGAAAAGTCATATGAAATCCTCCATTATTTAATATTCCAATGAAAAGTCCTATGAAATCTTCCATTATTTAATATTCCAATGAAAAGTCAGATGAAATCCTCCATTATTTAATATTCCAATGAAAAGTCATATGAAATCCTCCATTATTTAATATTCCAATGAAAAGTCATATGAAATCCTCCATTATTTAATATTCTAATGAAAAGTCATATGAAATCCTACTTTATTTCCAATGAAAAGTCATATTAAATCTTCCATTTTTTAATATTCCAATGAAAAGTCATATGAAATCCTCGTTTATTTAATATTCCAATGAAAAATCGTATTAAATCTTCCATTATTTAATATTCCTATGAATATATTAGTTAATATTCCAATGAAAAGTCATATGAAATCCTCCATTATTTAATATTACAATGAAAAGTCATATGAAATTCTCATCTATTTAGTATTCCTATGAGTATATTTTTTAATTCCTATGAAATGTCATAGTAAATCCTCCATTTTTTTTATTCCAATGAAAAGTTATATGCAATCCTTCATTATTTAATATTCCAATCAGAAGTCATATGAATCCTCCATTATTTAATATTCCAATCAAAAGTCATATGAAATCCTCCATTATTTAATATTCCAATGAAACATTATATGAAATCCTCCATTATTTAATATACCAATGAAAATTCATATGAAATCCTCCTTTATTTAATATTCCAATGAAAAGTCATTTGAAATCCTCCATTATTTAATATTCCAATGAAAAGTCATATTAAATCTTCTATTTTTTAATATTCCAATGAAAAGTCATATGAAATCTTCCATTATTTAATATTCCTATGAATATATTTAATATTCCAATGAAAAGTCATATGAAATCCTCCATTATTTAATATTCCAATGAAAAGTCATATGAAATCCTCCATTATTTAATATTCCAATGAAAAGTCATATGAAATCCTCATCTATTTAATATTCCTATGAGTATATTATTTAATTCCTATGAAATGTCATAGTAAATTCTCCATTTTTTTATTCCAATGAAAAGTTATATGCAATCCTTCATTATTTAATATTCCAATCAGAAGTCATATGAATCCTCCATTATTTAATATTCCAATCAAAAGTCATGAAATCCTCCATTATTTAATATTCCAATGAAACATTATATGAAATCCTCCATTATTTAATATTCCAATGAAAAGTCATATGAAATCCTCCATTATTTAATATTCTAATGAAAAATCATATGAAATCCTCCATTATTTAATATTCCAATGAAAAATTATATGAAATCCTCCATTATTTAATATACCAATGAAAAGTCATATGAAATCCTCCTTTATTTAATATTCCTATGAAGTCATTTGAAATCCTCCATTATTTAATATTCCAATGAAAAGTCCTATGAAATCTTCCATTATTTAATATTCCTATGAAAAGTCATATGAAATCCTCCATTATTTAATATTCTAATGAAAAGTCATATGAAATCCTCCTTTATTTAATATTCCAATCAAAAGTCATATGAAATCCTCCATTATTTAATATTCCAATGAAAAGTCATATTAAATCTTCCATTATTTAATATTCTAATGAAAAGTCATATTAAATCTTCCATTATTTAATATTCTAATGAAAAGTCATTATGAAATCCTCCATTATTTAATATTCCAATGAAAAGTCATATGAAATCATCCATTATTTAATATTCTAATGAAAAGTCATATGAAATCATCCATTATTTAATATTCCAATGAAAAGTCATATGAAATCCTCCATTATTTAATATTCTAATGAAAAGTCATATGGAATCCTCCTTTTATTTAATATTCCAATGAAAAGTCATATTAAATCTTCCATTTTTTAATATTCCAATGAAAAGTCATATGAAATCCTCCTTTATTTAATATTCCATTGAAAAGTCATATTAAATCTTCCATTATTTAATATTCCTATGAATATATTATTTAATATTCCAATAAAAAGTGATATGAAATCATCCATTATTTAATATTCCAATGAAAAGTCATATGAAATCCTCCATTATTTAATATTCCTATGAAAAGTCATATGAAATCCTCCTTTATTTAATATTCCATTGAAAAGTCATATGAAATCCTCCATTATTTAATATTCTAATGAAAAGTCATATGAAATCCTCCTTTATTTAATTAATATTCCAATGAAAAGTCATATGAAATCCTCCATTATTTAATATTCCTATGAAAAGTCATGAAATCCTCCATTATTTAATATTCCAATGAAAAGTCATATGAAATCCTCCATTATTTAATATTCCTATAAAAAGTCCTATGAAATCTTCCATTATTCAATATTCCTATCAAAAGTCATATGAAATCCTCCATTATTTAATATTCCAATGAAAAGTCATATGAAATCCTCCATTATTTAATATTCCTATAAAAAGTCCTATAAAATCTTCCATTATTTAATATTCCTATGAAAAGTCATATGAAATCCTCCATTATTTAATATTCCTATAAAAAGTCCTATGAAATCTTCCATTATTTAATATTCCTATGAAAAGTCATATGAAATCCTCCATTATTTAATATTCCAATGAAAAGTCATATGAAATCCTCCATTATTTAATATTCCTATAAAAAGTCTTATGAAATCTTCCATTATTTAATATTCCTATGAAAAGTCATATGAAATCCTCCATTATTTAATATTCCAATGAAAAGTCATATGAAATCCTCCATTATTTAATATTCCTATAAAAAGTCCTATGAAATCTTCCATTATTTAATATTCCTATGAAAAGTCATATGAAATCCTCCATTATTTAATATTCCTATAAAAAGTCCTATGAAATCTTCCATTATTTAATATTCCTATGAAAAGTCATATGAAATCCTCCATTATTTAATATTCCAATGAAAAGTCATATGAAATCCTCCATTATTTAATATTCCTATAAAAAGTCCTATGAAATCTTCCATTATTCAATATTCCTATCAAAAGTCATATGAAATCCTCCATTATTTAATATTCCAATGAAAAGTCATATGAAATCCTCCATTATTTAATATTCCTATAAAAAGTCCTATAAAATCTTCCATTATTTAATATTCCTATGAAAAGTCATATGAAATCCTCCATTATTTAATATTCCTATAAAAAGTCCTATGAAATCTTCCATTATTTAATATTCCTATGAAAAGTCATATGAAATCCTCCATTATTTAATATTCCAATGAAAAGTCATATGAAATCCTCCATTATTTAATATTCCTATAAAAAGTCTTATGAAATCTTCCATTATTTAATATTCCTATGAAAAGTCATATGAAATCCTCCATTATTTAATATTCCAATGAAAAGTCATATGAAATCCTCCATTATTTAATATTCCTATAAAAAGTCCTATGAAATCTTCCATTATTTAATATTCCTATGAAAAGTCATATGAAATCCTCCATTATTTAATATTCCAATGAAAAGTCATATGAAATCCTCCATTATTTAATATTCCTATGAAAAGTCATATGAAATCCTCCATTATTTAATATTCCAATGAAAAGTCATATGAAATCCTCCATTATTTAATATTCCTATGAAAAGTCCTATGAAATCTTCCATTATTTAATATTCCTATGAAAAGTCCTATGAAATCCTCCATTATTTAATATTCCTATCAAAAGTCATATGAAATTCTCCATTATTTAATATTCCAATGAAAAGTCATATGAAATCCTCCATTATTTAATATTCCAATGAAAAGTCATATGAAATCCTCCATTATTTAATATTCCAATGAAAAGTCATATGAATCCTCCATTATTTAATATTCCAATGAAAAGTCATATGAAATCCTCCTTTATTTAATATTCCAATGAAAAGTCATATTAAATCTTCCATTATTTAATATTCCAATGAAAAGTCATATGAAATCCTCCTTTATTTAATATTCCAATGAAAAGTCATATTAAATCTTCCATTATTTAATATTCCAATGAAAAGTCATATGAAATCCTCCATTATTTAATATTCCAATGAAAAGTCCTATGAAATCTTCCATTATTTAATATTCCAATGAAAAGTCAGATGAAATCCTCCATTATTTAATATTCCAATGAAAAGTCATATGAAATCCTCCATTATTTAATATTCCAATGAAAAGTCATATGAAATCCTCCATTATTTAATATTCTAATGAAAAGTCATATGAAATCCTACTTTATTTCCAATGAAAAGTCATATTAAATCTTCCATTTTTTAATATTCCAATGAAAAGTCATATGAAATCCTCGTTTATTTAATATTCCAATGAAAAATCGTATTAAATCTTCCATTATTTAATATTCCTATGAATATATTAGTTAATATTCCAATGAAAAGTCATATGAAATCCTCCATTATTTAATATTACAATGAAAAGTCATATGAAATTCTCATCTATTTAGTATTCCTATGAGTATATTTTTTAATTCCTATGAAATGTCATAGTAAATCCTCCATTTTTTTTATTCCAATGAAAAGTTATATGCAATCCTTCATTATTTAATATTCCAATCAGAAGTCATATGAATCCTCCATTATTTAATATTCCAATCAAAAGTCATATGAAATCCTCCATTATTTAATATTCCAATGAAACATTATATGAAATCCTCCATTATTTAATATACCAATGAAAATTCATATGAAATCCTCCTTTATTTAATATTCCAATGAAAAGTCATTTGAAATCCTCCATTATTTAATATTCCAATGAAAAGTCATATTAAATCTTCTATTTTTTAATATTCCAATGAAAAGTCATATGAAATCTTCCATTATTTAATATTCCTATGAATATATTTAATATTCCAATGAAAAGTCATATGAAATCCTCCATTATTTAATATTCCAATGAAAAGTCATATGAAATCCTCCATTATTTAATATTCCAATGAAAAGTCATATGAAATCCTCATCTATTTAATATTCCTATGAGTATATTATTTAATTCCTATGAAATGTCATAGTAAATTCTCCATTTTTTTATTCCAATGAAAAGTTATATGCAATCCTTCATTATTTAATATTCCAATCAGAAGTCATATGAATCCTCCATTATTTAATATTCCAATCAAAAGTCATGAAATCCTCCATTATTTAATATTCCAATGAAACATTATATGAAATCCTCCATTATTTAATATTCCAATGAAAAGTCATATGAAATCCTCCATTATTTAATATTCTAATGAAAAATCATATGAAATCCTCCATTATTTAATATTCCAATGAAAAATTATATGAAATCCTCCATTATTTAATATACCAATGAAAAGTCATATGAAATCCTCCTTTATTTAATATTCCTATGAAGTCATTTGAAATCCTCCATTATTTAATATTCCAATGAAAAGTCCTATGAAATCTTCCATTATTTAATATTCCTATGAAAAGTCATATGAAATCCTCCATTATTTAATATTCTAATGAAAAGTCATATGAAATCCTCCTTTATTTAATATTCCAATCAAAAGTCATATGAAATCCTCCATTATTTAATATTCCAATGAAAAGTCATATTAAATCTTCCATTATTTAATATTCTAATGAAAAGTCATATTAAATCTTCCATTATTTAATATTCTAATGAAAAGTCATTATGAAATCCTCCATTATTTAATATTCCAATGAAAAGTCATATGAAATCATCCATTATTTAATATTCTAATGAAAAGTCATATGAAATCATCCATTATTTAATATTCCAATGAAAAGTCATATGAAATCCTCCATTATTTAATATTCTAATGAAAAGTCATATGGAATCCTCCTTTTATTTAATATTCCAATGAAAAGTCATATTAAATCTTCCATTTTTTAATATTCCAATGAAAAGTCATATGAAATCCTCCTTTATTTAATATTCCATTGAAAAGTCATATTAAATCTTCCATTATTTAATATTCCTATGAATATATTATTTAATATTCCAATAAAAAGTGATATGAAATCATCCATTATTTAATATTCCAATGAAAAGTCATATGAAATCCTCCATTATTTAATATTCCTATGAAAAGTCATATGAAATCCTCCTTTATTTAATATTCCATTGAAAAGTCATATGAAATCCTCCATTATTTAATATTCTAATGAAAAGTCATATGAAATCCTCCTTTATTTAATTAATATTCCAATGAAAAGTCATATGAAATCCTCCATTATTTAATATTCCTATGAAAAGTCATGAAATCCTCCATTATTTAATATTCCAATGAAAAGTCATATGAAATCCTCCATTATTTAATATTCCTATAAAAAGTCCTATGAAATCTTCCATTATTCAATATTCCTATCAAAAGTCATATGAAATCCTCCATTATTTAATATTCCAATGAAAAGTCATATGAAATCCTCCATTATTTAATATTCCTATAAAAAGTCCTATAAAATCTTCCATTATTTAATATTCCTATGAAAAGTCATATGAAATCCTCCATTATTTAATATTCCTATAAAAAGTCCTATGAAATCTTCCATTATTTAATATTCCTATGAAAAGTCATATGAAATCCTCCATTATTTAATATTCCAATGAAAAGTCATATGAAATCCTCCATTATTTAATATTCCTATAAAAAGTCTTATGAAATCTTCCATTATTTAATATTCCTATGAAAAGTCATATGAAATCCTCCATTATTTAATATTCCAATGAAAAGTCATATGAAATCCTCCATTATTTAATATTCCTATAAAAAGTCCTATGAAATCTTCCATTATTTAATATTCCTATGAAAAGTCATATGAAATCCTCCATTATTTAATATTCCTATAAAAAGTCCTATGAAATCTTCCATTATTTAATATTCCTATGAAAAGTCATATGAAATCCTCCATTATTTAATATTCCAATGAAAAGTCATATGAAATCCTCCATTATTTAATATTCCTATAAAAAGTCCTATGAAATCTTCCATTATTCAATATTCCTATCAAAAGTCATATGAAATCCTCCATTATTTAATATTCCTATAAAAAGTCCTATAAAATCTTCCATTATTTAATATTCCTATGAAAAGTCATATGAAATCCTCCATTATTTAATATTCCTATAAAAAGTCCTATGAAATCTTCCATTATTTAATATTCCTATGAAAAGTCATATGAAATCCTCCATTATTTAATATTCCAATGAAAAGTCATATGAAATCCTCCATTATTTAATATTCCTATAAAAAGTCTTATGAAATCTTCCATTATTTAATATTCCTATGAAAAGTCATATGAAATCCTCCATTATTTAATATTCCAATGAAAAGTCATATGAAATCCTCCATTATTTAATATTCCTATAAAAAGTCCTATGAAATCTTCCATTATTTAATATTCCTATGAAAAGTCATATGAAATCCTCCATTATTTAATATTCCAATGAAAAGTCATATGAAATCCTCCATTATTTAATATTCCTATGAAAAGTCATATGAAATCCTCCATTATTTAATATTCCAATGAAAAGTCATATGAAATCCTCCATTATTTAATATTCCTATGAAAAGTCCTATGAAATCTTCCATTATTTAATATTCCTATGAAAAGTCCTATGAAATCCTCCATTATTTAATATTCCTATCAAAAGTCATATGAAATTCTCCATTATTTAATATTCCAATGAAAAGTCATATGAAATCCTCCATTATTTAATATTCCAATGAAAAGTCATATGAAATCCTCCATTATTTAATATTCCAATGAAAAGTCATATGAATCCTCCATTATTTAATATTCCAATGAAAAGTCATATGAAATCCTCCTTTATTTAATATTCCAATGAAAAGTCATATTAAATCTTCCATTATTTAATATTCCAATGAAAAGTCATATGAAATCCTCCTTTATTTAATATTCCAATGAAAAGTCATATTAAATCTTCCATTATTTAATATTCCAATGAAAAGTCATATGAAATCCTCCATTATTTAATATTCCAATGAAAAGTCCTATGAAATCTTCCATTATTTAATATTCCAATGAAAAGTCAGATGAAATCCTCCATTATTTAATATTCCAATGAAAAGTCATATGAAATCCTCCATTATTTAATATTCCAATGAAAAGTCATATGAAATCCTCCATTATTTAATATTCTAATGAAAAGTCATATGAAATCCTACTTTATTTCCAATGAAAAGTCATATTAAATCTTCCATTTTTTAATATTCCAATGAAAAGTCATATGAAATCCTCGTTTATTTAATATTCCAATGAAAAATCGTATTAAATCTTCCATTATTTAATATTCCTATGAATATATTAGTTAATATTCCAATGAAAAGTCATATGAAATCCTCCATCATTTAATATTACAATGAAAAGTCATATGAAATTCTCATCTATTTAGTATTCCTATGAGTATATTTTTTAATTCCTATGAAATGTCATAGTAAATCCTCCATTTTTTTTATTCCAATGAAAAGTTATATGCAATCCTTCATTATTTAATATTCCAATCAGAAGTCATATGAATCCTCCATTATTTAATATTCCAATCAAAAGTCATATGAAATCCTCCATTATTTAATATTCCAATGAAACATTATATGAAATCCTCCATTATTTAATATACCAATGAAAATTCATATGAAATCCTCCTTTATTTAATATTCCAATGAAAAGTCATTTGAAATCCTCCATTATTTAATATTCCAATGAAAAGTCATATTAAATCTTCTATTTTTTAATATTCCAATGAAAAGTCATATGAAATCTTCCATTATTTAATATTCCTATGAATATATTTAATATTCCAATGAAAAGTCATATGAAATCCTCCATTATTTAATATTCCAATGAAAAGTCATATGAAATCCTCCATTATTTAATATTCCAATGAAAAGTCATATGAAATCCTCATCTATTTAATATTCCTATGAGTATATTATTTAATTCCTATGAAATGTCATAGTAAATTCTCCATTTTTTTATTCCAATGAAAAGTTATATGCAATCCTTCATTATTTAATATTCCAATCAGAAGTCATATGAATCCTCCATTATTTAATATTCCAATCAAAAGTCATGAAATCCTCCATTATTTAATATTCCAATGAAACATTATATGAAATCCTCCATTATTTAATATTCCAATGAAAAGTCATATGAAATCCTCCATTATTTAATATTCTAATGAAAAATCATATGAAATCCTCCATTATTTAATATTCCAATGAAAAATTATATGAAATCCTCCATTATTTAATATACCAATGAAAAGTCATATGAAATCCTCCTTTATTTAATATTCCTATGAAGTCATTTGAAATCCTCCATTATTTAATATTCCAATGAAAAGTCCTATGAAATCTTCCATTATTTAATATTCCTATGAAAAGTCATATGAAATCCTCCATTATTTAATATTCTAATGAAAAGTCATATGAAATCCTCCTTTATTTAATATTCCAATCAAAAGTCATGAAATCCTCCATTATTTAATATTCCAATGAAAAGTCATATTAAATCTTCCATTATTTAATATTCTAATGAAAAGTCATATTAAATCTTCCATTATTTAATATTCTAATGAAAAGTCATTATGAAATCCTCCATTATTTAATATTCCAATGAAAAGTCATATGAAATCATCCATTATTTAATATTCTAATGAAAAGTCATATGAAATCATCCATTATTTAATATTCCAATGAAAAGTCATATGAAATCCTCCATTATTTAATATTCTAATGAAAAGTCATATGGAATCCTCCTTTTATTTAATATTCCAATGAAAAGTCATATTAAATCTTCCATTTTTTAATATTCCAATGAAAAGTCATATGAAATCCTCCTTTATTTAATATTCCATTGAAAAGTCATATTAAATCTTCCATTATTTAATATTCCTATGAATATATTATTTAATATTCCAATGAAAAGTGATATGAAATCATCCATTATTTAATATTTCAATGAAAAGTCATATGAAATCCTCCATTATTTAATATTCCTATGAAAAGTCATATGAAATCCTCCTTTATTTAATATTCCATTGAAAAGTCATATGAAATCCTCCATTATTTAATATTCTAATGAAAAGTCATGAAATCCTCCTTTATTTAATTAATATTCCAATGAAAAGTCATATGAAATCCTCCATTATTTAATATTCCAATGAAAAGTCATGAAATCCTCCATTATTTAATATTCCAATGAAAAGTCATGAAATCCTCCATTGTTTAATATTCGAATGAAAAGTCATATGAAATCCTCCATTATTTAATATTCCAATGAAACGTTATATGAAATCCTCCATTATTTAATATTCCAATGAATGAAAAGTCATATTAAATCTTCCATTATTTAATATTTCTATGAAAAGTTGTTTAATACTGCATTATTTAATAATCCTATGAAAAGTCATATGAAATACTCCATTATTTAATAATCCTATGAAAAGTCATATTAAATCTTCCATTATTTAATATTCCAATGAAAAGTCATATGAAATCCTCCATTATTTAATATTCCAATGAAAAGTCATATGAAATCCTCCATTATTTAATATTCCAATTAAAAGTCATATGAATCCTCCATTATTTAATATTCTAATGAAAGGTCATATGAAATCCTCCATTATTTAATATTCCAATGAAAAGTCATATGAAATCCTCCATTATTTAATATTCTAATGAAAGTCATATGAAATCCTCCTTTATTTAATATTCCTATGAAGTCATATGAAATCCTCCATTATTTAATATTCCAATGAAAAGTCCTATGAAATCTTCCATTATTTAATATTCCTATGAAAAGTCATATGAAATCTTCCATTATTTAATATTCTAATGAAAAGTATATGAAATCCTCCTTTATTTAATATTCCAATCAAAAGTCATATGAAATCCTCCATTATTTAATATTCCAATGAAAAGTCATATTAAATCTTCCATTATTTAATATTCTAATGAAAAGTCATATTAAATCTTCCATTATTTAATATTCTAATGAAAAGTCATATGAAATCCTCCATTATTTAATATTCCAATGAAAAATTATATGAAATCCTCCATTATTTAATTTACCAATGAAAAGTCATATGAAATCCTCCTTTATTTAATATTCCTATGAAGTCATATGAAATCCTCCATTATTTAATATTTCAATGAAAAGTCATATGAAATCCTCCATTATTTAATATTCTAATGAAAAGTCATATGAAATCCTCCTTTATTTAATATTCCAATCAAAAGTCATATGAAATCCTCCATTATTTAATATTCCAATGAAAAGTCATATTAAATCTTCCATTATTTAATATTCTAATGAAAAGTCATATTAAATCTTCCATTATTTAATATTCTAATGAAAAGTCATATTAAATCTTCCATTATTTAATATTCTAATGAAAAGTCATATGAAATCCTCCATTATTTAATATTCCAATGAAAAGCCATATGAAATCCTCCATTATTTAATATTCTAATGAAAAGTCATATGAAATCATCCATTATTTAATATTCCAATGAAAAGTCATATGAAATCCTCCATTATTTAATATTCTAATGAAAAGTCATATGGAATCCTCCTTTTATTTAATATTCCAATGAAAAGTCATATTAAATCTTCCATTATTTAATATTCCAATGAAAAGTCATATTAAATCTTCCATTATTTAATAGTTCTATGAAAAGTTATTTAATACTGCATTATTTAATAATCCTATGAAAAGTCATATGAAATACTCCATTATTTAATAATCCTATGAAAAGTCATATTAAATCTTCCATTATTTAATATTCCAATGAAAAGTCATATGAAATCCTCCATTATTTAATATTCTAATGAAAAGTCATATGAAATCCTCCATTATTTAATATTCTAATGAAAGTCAGATGAAATCCTCCTTTATTTAATATTCCTATGAAGTCATATGAAATCCTCCTTTATTTAATATTCCAATGAAAAGTCCTATGAAATCTTCCATTATTTAATATTCCTATGAAAAGTCATATGAAATCCTCCTTTATTTAATATTCCAATCAAAAGTCATATGAAATCCTCCATTATTTAATATTCTAATGAAAAGTCATATTAAATCTTCCATTATTTAATATTCTAATGAAAAGTCATATGAAATCCTCCATTATTTAATATTCCAATGAAAAATTATATGAAATCCTCCATTATTTAATATACCAATGAAAAGTCATATGAAATCCTCCTTTATTTAATATTCCTATGAAGTCATATGAAATCCTCCATTATTTAATATTCCTATCTAAATTCATATGAAATCCTCCATTATTTAATATTCCAATGAAAAGTCATATTAAATCTTCCATTATTTAATATTCTAATGAAAAGTCATATTAAATCTTCCATTATTTAATATTCTAATGAAAAGTCATATGAAATCCTCCATTATTTAATATTCCAATGAAAAGTCATATGAAATCCTCCATTATTTAATATTCTAATGAAAAGTCATATGAAATCATCCATTATTTAATATTCCAATGAAAAGTCATATTAAATCTTCCATTATTTAATATTTCTATGAAAAGTTATTTAATACTGCATTATTTAATAATCCTATGAAAAGTCATATGAAATACTCCATTATTTAATAATCCTATGAAAAGTCATATTAAATCTTCCATTATTTAATATTCCAATGAAAAGTCATATGAAATCCTCCATTATTTAATATTCCAATGAAAAGTCCTATGAAATCTTCCATTATTTAATATTCCTATGAAAAGTCATATGAAATCCTCCATTATTTAATATTCTAATGAAAAGTCATATGAAATCCTCCTTTATTTAATATTCCAATGAAAAGTCATATGAATCCTCCATTATTTAATATTCCAATGAAAAGTCATATGAAATCCTCCATTATTTAATATTCCAATGAAAAGTCATATGAATCCTCCATTATTTAATATTCCAATGAAAAGTCATATGAAATCCTCCATTATTTAATATTCCAATGAAAAGTCATATGAAATCCTCCATTATTTAATATTCCAATGAAAAGTCATATGAAATCCTCCATTATTTAATATTCCAATGAA
The DNA here is from genome assembly GCA_029339505.1 of Unio delphinus. NCBI lineage: Eukaryota > Metazoa > Mollusca > Bivalvia > Unionida > Unionidae > Unio > Unio delphinus. The sequence continues at coordinate 2,815,272 of JAQISU010000101.1, forward strand.
AAGTCATATGAATCCTCCATTATTTAATATTCCAATGAAAAGTCATATGAAATCCTCCATTATTTAATATTCTAATGAAAAGTCATATGAAATCCTCCTTTATTTAATATTCCAATCAAAAGTCATATGAAATCCTCCATTATTTAATATTCCAATGAAAAGTCATATTAAATCTTACATTATTTAATATTCTAATGAAAAGTCATATTAAATCTTCCATTATTTAATATTCTAATGAAAAGTCATATGAAATCCTCCATTATTTAATATTCCAATGAAAAGTCATATGAAATCCTCCATTATTTAATATTCTAATGAAAAGTCATATGAAATCATCCATTATTTAATATTCCAATGAAAAGTCATATGAAATCATCAATTATTTAATATTCTAATGCAAAGTCATATGGAATCCTCCTTTTATTTAATATTCCAATGAAAAGTCATATTAAATCTTCCATTTTTTAATATTCCAATGAAAAGTCATATGAAATCCTCCTTTATTTAATATTCCATTGAAAAGTCATATTAAATCTTCCATTATTTAATATTCCTATGAATAAATTATTTAATATTCCAATGAAAAGTCATATGAAATCATCCATTATTTAATATTCCAATGAAAAGTCATATGAAATCCTCCATTATTTAATATTCCTATGAAAAGTCATATGAAATCCTCCGTTATTTAATATTCCAATGAAAAGTCATATGAAATCCTCCTTTATTTAATATTCTAATGAAAAGTCATATGAAATCCTCCATTATTTAATATTCCAATGAAAAGTCATATGAAATCCTCCATTATTTAATATTCCTATAAAAAGTCCTATGAAATCTTCCATTATTTAATATTCCTATGAAAAGTCCTATGAAATCCTCCATTATTTAATATTCCAATGAAAAGTCATATGAAATCCTCCATTATTTAATATTCTAATGAAAAGTCATATGAAATCCTCCTTTATTTAATTAATATTCCAATGAAAAGTCATATGAAATCCTCCATTATTTAATATTCCAATGAAAAGTCATGAAATCCTCCATTGTTTAATATTCCAATGAAAAGTCATATGAAATCCTCCATTATTTAATATTCCAATGAAACGTTATATGAAATCCTCCATTATTTAATATTCCAATGAAAAGTCATATTAAATCTTCCATTATTTAATATTTCTATGAAAAGTTATTTAATACTCCATTATTTAATAATCCTATGAAAAGTCATATGAAATACTCCATTATTTAATAATCCTATGAAAAGTCATATTAAATCTTCCATTATTTAATATTCCAATGAAAAGTCATATGAAATCCTCCATTATTTAATATTCCAATGAAAAGTCATATGAAATCCTCCATTATTTAATATTCCAATTAAAAGTCATATGAATCCTCCATTATTTAATATTCTAATGAAAGGTCATATGAAATCCTCCATTATTTAATATTCCAATGAAAAGTCATATGAAATCCTCCATTATTTAATATTCTAATGAAAGTCATATGAAATCCTCCTTTATTTAATATTCCAATGAAAAGTCATATTAAATCTTCCATTTTTTAATATTCCAATGAAAAGTCATATGAAATCCTCCTTTATTTAATATTCCAATGAAAAGTCATATTAAATCTTCCTTTATTTAATATTCCTATGAATATATTATTTAATATTCCAATGAAAAGTCATATGAAATCCTCCATTATTTAATATTCCATTGAAAAGTCATATGAAATCCTCCATTATTTAATATTCCAATGAAAAGTCATATGAAATCCTCCATTATTTAATATTCCAATGAAAAGTCATATGAAATCCTCCTTTATTTAATATTCCAATGAAAAGTCATATTAAATCTTCCTTTATTTAATATTCCTATGAATATATTATTTAATATTCCAATGAAAAGTCATATGAAATCCTCCATTATTTAATATTTCAATGAAAAGTCATATGAAATCCTCCTTTATTTAATGTTCTAATGAAAAGTCATATGAAATCCTCCATTATTTAATATTCCATTGAAAAGTCATATGAAATCCTCCTTTATTTAATATTCCTATAAAAAGTCCTATGAAATCTTCCATTATTTAATATTCCTATGAAAAGTCATATGAAATCTTCCATTATTTAATATTCCAATGAAAAGTCATATGAAATCCTCTATTATTTAATATTCTAATGAAATCATATGAAATCCTCCTTTATTTAATTAATATTCCAATGAAAAGTCATATGAAATCCTCCATTTTTTAATATTCCAATGAAAAGTCATGAAATCCTCCTTTATTTAATATTCCAATGAAAAGTCATATGAAATCCTCCATTATTTAATATTCCAATGAAAAGTTATATGAAATCCTCCATTATTTAATATTCCAATGAAAAGTCATATTAAATCTTCCATTATTTAATATTTCTATGAAAAGTTATTAAATACTCCATTATTTAATAATCCTATGAAAAGTCATATTAAATCTTCCATTATTTAATATTTCTATGAAAAGTTTTTAAATACTCCATTATTTAATAATCCTATGAAAAGTCATATGAAATCCTCCATTATTTAATATTTCTATGAAAAGTTATTAAATCCTCCATTATTTAATATTTCTATGAAAAGTTATTAAATACTCCATTATTTAATAATCCTATGAAAAGTCATTAAATTTTCTGTTTTGTCAACAGATGCTGCACAGCAACATCCAACACATACTGAAACTCACAGTCCAGCACAAGAGGAGAAACCAGGGGACAAAGTTCCCCAGAATGTATCCACCAAGAAGGATCATGCAGATTTGCCTGTAGTGAGCCCCACAGAATGTGTCAATGTTTCAGTGTTGATAGGGAATCAGAGGGAAGCTGCATCATCAGGAGTCCTTATAGACTGGCTTAATACTTTCTATTTTTTTCAACGTAAGGCATCACCAGCAGTTCTTATAGACTGGCTTAATATTCTATTTTTTTCAATGTAAGGCATCATCAGGAGTTCTTATAGACTGGCTTAATACTTTCTTCTCTTTTTTTCAACGTAAGGGGACATCAAAGTTTCTTCTTCTGTCTACCATGAATATGATATGATGAAGTCATAAAATAACCATTGATGTTGTTAGCATAAAATAAATCATTATTGTTGTTAGCATAAAATAAATCATTATTGTTGTTAGCATAAAATAAATCATTATTGTTGTTAGCATAAAATAAATCATTGTTGTTAGCATAAAATAAATCATTATTGTTTTTAGCATAAAATAAATCATTATTGTTGTTAGCATAAAATAAACCATTGCTGTTGTTAGCATAAAATAAATCATTATTGTTGTTAGCATAAAATAAATCATTGTTGTTAGCATAAAATAAATTATTATTGTTGTTAGCATAAAATAAATCATTATTGTTGGTAGCATAAAATAAATCATTATTGTTGTTAGCATAATATAAACCATTATTGTTGTTAGCATAATATAAACCATTGCTGTTGTTAGCATTAATAAATGGTGGTGTTAGCATTAAACAAACCATTGGTGTTATTAGCATAAAATAAACCATTGATGTTGGTAGCATAAAATAAACCATTATTGTTGTTAGCATAAAATAAACCATTGGTGTTGTTAGCATAAAATAACCATTGCTGTTGTTAGCATTAAATAAACCATTGGTGTTGTTAGCATTAAATAAACCATTAGTGTTGTTAGCATAAAATAAACCATTGATGTTGTTAGCATAAAATAAACCATTATTGTTGTTAGCTTTAAATAAACCATTGGTGTTGTTAGCATAAAATAACCATTGATGTTGTTAGCATGGATATGTATGCATGATTACATACACAAGATACATACATACACACACGCATACATACATGCATACACATATATGCATACACATACATGCATATATACATACATACATACATACACACACACATACACACACACATACACACACACATACATACATACATACATACATACATACATACATACATACATACATACATACATACACACACATTCATGCATGCATGCATACACACACACACACACACACACATATATGATGAATATAATCAAAAAGGTTTTGTAAATATCTGTCATGACTTTAATCCGAAGCTACCCAAAAAAGTGATTCCAAAAAGTACAAATGGTAAAGGTTACATACTACAATCCTTCCTTATAAATAGGCATCTAATGTCAACATGTGATATTTTCCCTTCAGGAATGCCAGGATATTCATATTGCTAATCTGATGGCAAACACTCTTACTTGATTGACTACATTTTGATACCATCCTCCAAAATCGATTTAGTCCGTAATATTAAAGATGACCATCCTCTAAATTTATCTGATCATTTACCTGCACAAGCAGAGTTGTTAGTTCCAGAGGAACTCCTAGAATCAACATTTTCCAGATATCCAATTACAATTAACTGGCAAAAGGTTTCTTCCGAACAACAGGAGCGGTACAGAATTGAAATCAATGAGTACTTAAACTCGGTGGAGTTATTTGTAAATAGCATTTCAGATGTACAAAACACCCATGTTCCTGTTGCGACTGTTTTACGCAATACAGCTGACAAAATGCTTCCAAAACAAACTTCCTCCCACACTTAAAGCCTTACTGAAAATTTATTAATTTGGCCGAACTACATAAAAAGATGAGAAGAAAATGATCATTATGGATGAAAGATGAACAGCCATGTGGTACACAATTTAAAACTTGTGCAGAATATAAAAATGCGAAAAGAAAATTCAGAAACCAACTAAACAAGGCAAAAGACCAGAACTAACAGGAACAATTCAATGAGCTGGAAAAAGCAGGAGTAAAAGGATTAGGAAAATTCTACAGAATAGTAAGACTTCGTAAGAAGGGACAGAGACAAGATATCTCTGAACTAAAGTGGAAGGAGAAAAAATACGGGACTCTAATTTGATTGGTGACACATGGTGCCAGCATTTTAAAATTGTTGGTACTTAAATAAATACCAGATATTAATTTTAATGCATCATTTGAAATTAGAAACACAATGAAACATTGTGGATTAAAATATTAATGACGGAGCAAATAAGGGTATGAGTAAAACCATACTTCAGAAAGACATTGATGAGGCTGTAAGAGAGATGAAGAAAAATAAATCATGTGGACATAACAAAATAGTTCTATTTTGTGAAAACTGTACAATAGCATAATTTACTTGGAAACGCATCCTGACTACATGTCCTTAAAAACAGTAAATGTTATACCTATCTTTAAAGTTAAGAAAAAAGACAGGCTAGATATGAACAACTATAGAAATATCTCAACTGTTCCCGTTTTTCAAAAAGTTTTTGAAAAAATATTGTTGAAAGGCTAATTCTTATTTTCCCTTTCCCATTACAACAAGGATTTAATTATTTTCCCTTTCCCATTATAACAAGGATTTAATTATTTTCCCTTTCCCATTACAACAAGGATTTAATTATTTTCCCTTTCCCATTACAACAAGGATTTAATTATTTTCCCTTTCCCATTATAACAAGGATTTAATTATTTTCCCTTTCCCATTACAACAAGGATTTAATTATTTTCCCTTTCCCATTACAACAAGGATTTAATTATTTTCCCTTTCCCATTACAACAAGGATTTAGAAGTGAAGGCAGTGGCATCACTGCAGTCTTTTTTATAATAGAGGGATCAGCCCATTATTTAGAAGGTCAATCAAATTAAGAGATTAATTAGTTTCGAGAAGTTAGGGCCATTGTTCGGTTTAATGGCCATCATTTTGAAATCATACTCAGTCAATCAAGGGGTAGGACAAGGAAGAACGCTATCAGCATGGCTATTCTTAGTCATGATAAATGACCTAATATCCTTGCTGGAGTCAACAAATCTGGAATACAATTTGTCACCTAAAGTATCCCCTGTATTTTAGTAGCGGATGACCGGTCCTTGCTATCTTCGTCGTTTAATGGTATGTGTGTTTTAATTTGCAACCTCTGTGACTATGCATCAAATGGGAGACTTCTGTACATTATTTTCCATGAAAACGCTATGCTATGAAAAGCAATATTGTCATATTTTTTAAGAAGAAAACAAATCATAAAAAAATCTAATAATGGAGATAAAAGAATTCCTATAGTTTCTCCTAGAACCTATGCTGGGGTCACAGATCCTTATAATACTGCTGCAGTAAAAATGATGCAATGAATTCAATTGATAGTGCTAATATATGAACAAAAATAGTACTACCTGCAATGACATGGATGCTAATTGTGGTCAAACTCTAGCCAGTCACAGATATATGATCTGTATATGATCTGGAAATATGTCAAAGAAAAGCTGCAGAAGAATTATGGGTCTTGATCAGCGCTCCTATACAGAAACAACAATTAGCAGTCTTAGACTGGTCAATTGAATGATATGTGGATAAAATCAAATTAGGATTCTACAATAAAGATTGCAGAGTTAATGGTTCACAAACATGGAAAATAATGTTCAACAGAAGAATTCTTGACTTCTTGATACATGAGGGCATTATTAAAGATATATATCGTATTCTGTCCTGAAACCAGTTTGTAGCAAGAAGTGGCAGCTAATTGCTGTGAAGAAACTTGAAATGATAATAATCCATTCCAGCTGAATGTATATAATTCCAATTCCTTTATTTTCCTCTTAATCTATGTTGTGCTTTTCCTCTTAATCTATATCCATTGCAGTAAGTTCTCTCACTCGTGTTTATATATTGAATTTCTTGACTTTTGTGGACATATATATTTATATAGTGTATTTTAAGTCCTTTAATAATGAAAAATTAATTGAATGAAATCTCTTCTGAAGGGTATCATACACACACACACACACACACACACACACACACACACACACACACACATAGTTTTAAGTCTTTGCAGCATTCCCCTTTTTTACTTAAAATTGTATCTTTTCAGAAAATAAAGAGAAGGCCTTTCTGTATCTTGCATTGGGTGTCAGCTTTGGAGTGATATGTTTACTGTTACTTGTGATAATTCGACTAATTATAGACAGTAGGAGGAAAGCAAAGGCCAGACTGGATATTTCTGAGCCTGTACATCCTGAACACCCTTCTCCATCAAATCACCTTGAGGCTCCAACTTTAGAGCGATCTGACTCTGTTGACAGGATAGAGGTGGTTCGATTCACCCCTCGACATCGCGACTTTGCAACATGTACACTACGTAGTGATATTGGAAATCGGAGTCTCACCAACTATTATGGATAGTGTTATTATAAAAGGATCCATCAATCAAAATTTGACAATTATTGTGTCTTTCTGCAATATCATGAATGTATTGTCAATAAAATGTATGATGAAAATCGGCCATGCTTTAATGTAATGACAAAGTTTTGTGTTCAGGATTCCATGGATCGTCATGCGCATCACTTAAAACACAAGAAACTTTTTGAAAATTCATTAAAAAAAATATTTGTATACTTTGTAGCAGTAGTAATTACAAATTCTTACATAAATTGGATATCACCAGGCAGTATTCATCTCTGTAATTCTGAGCACTTATAATTTGTTCATTTTTTTTCATTTATTTTGCTGTATTAAAGCATTTATTTACTACTCTGATATGGGAGAAAAAGTTAAACGTTTGTCTGTTTTAATGTTTTATCTTTAATTTCTGTGTAAATGTAAATTTGACAGTGTCCCATTGCTATCTGATTTAATCAAAAAGATGTTTTACTTCCATTGCAATGAAAGCCATTTTTTAAACTTTTTTTTAACTCATTCTGCCTCGATCCTGTCTGTACACATGGTCCAGTTTACACATTCATCCTACCTGTATTCAAGGTTTGTTGACTGCATTCGACGGCCAATCCCGTCTTTAGCCATGGTGAATGTTAGATACAATGTCTCTGATTGGTTAGAAGTGTTTTTTTTCCCAAGTATTAGACCATATTAAACCAATCAGAAATGATTTTACTTCCCTTTGTGCACATTTGAATTGTTTAGATCCCGAGGGATACTAGTTGAGAGCAATTTCACTACACGTTCTGTTCATGTAAAATCTTAAATGTTGGTGATCAATTGATGACAATAAGAACAAAAATGATGAGTTTCTCTGGTTTGATCTAGAAAATATTGAGCAAGCAGAGCAAAGATATGTTCAGCAGTTGGATATTTTTTTTAGATTTAGATTTGGACATAGAAGTTTCTGAGATTGAATCGTCAGAAGAAGAGGATGCTGATAGCACTGATGATATGATATTTCTAAAAATGTTGAACATTATTTCACAAATAGTGTTTAAATCAGTTGTGAAAGACTTGGATAAATAGGAAAAAAATACATCACTGGTAGAAACAAATTTCATTTTAAGAAATAAGCAGATACAATGTAGCAAATTGTTTCACTTAATTGTTGAATTATGTTCCATAACAGTACCATCTACAAACAAGTCGAGTGCCATATCTCAATAAGACAAATATTTATTTGGAATAATTGGTGAAAATGGATTTGTATTGGATATAAGAAGAGAAATTAAAATAAGAGTGAATGCATGTGCATGCTGTTTACAACACTTTCCTCAGAGGTAAAGACTCTGGGGCATAAGCAACTAGACACAGCATAGTGCTGCTGGGGCATAGCAGCAGTGATACTGATATCAGTGCTGGGGCTGAATGAGTTGATTATATTTGTAACTGAGATCCTAAGATTACAAACGAACTAAACCTAATTATATTATAGGGCATATGTTAATGGCAAACAATGTGAGAGAGAGAGAGAGAGAGAGAGAGAAGAGAGAGAGAGAGAGAGAGAGAGAGAGAACAGCATTTGGGACACAAAGTTTGGGAACTGCATAAAATAATGGTGCAGGGTTAGTTTGGAGGTAAAATTATTAAAGAGGTTTTTTATTTTTGAATCGTGGGCACTTTGTTTTGTTTCTTGTGAAAAATTGCTGCTAAAGACTTTTTGAAGAATGTAAAAAGAAATTTTAAAAAATGTTTCATTTTAAGAAATACACAGATACAATGTAGCAAATTGTTTCACTTAATTGTTGATTATGTTCCTTAACAGTACCATCTACAAACAAGTAGATTGCCATATCTCAATTAGACAAATATTTAAGCTAATACTTAAGAGTTGTTGACAATATTGTCAAAAAAATAAAATATATGTTGTCATTGGAAATGGGTATATACCTAGCTGTATCACATGTCTAGTTACGGGAAATGGGAATTAGCTATATCACATGTCTAGTTACGGGAAATGGGTATATAGCTATATCACATGTCTAGTTACGGGAAATGGGTATATAGCTATATCACATGTCTAGTTACGGGAAATGGGTATATAGCTATATCACATGTCTAGTTACGGGAAATGGGTATATAGCTATATCACATGTCTAGTTACGGGAAATGGGAATATAGCTATATCACATGTCTAGTTACGGGATATGGGAATATAGCTATATCACATGTCTAGTTACGGGAAATGAGTATATACCTATATCACATGTCTTGTTACGGGAAATGGGTATATAGCTATATCACATGTCTTGTTACGGGAAATGAGTATATACTTGTATCACATGTCTTGTTACGGGAAATGGGTATATAGCTATATCACATGTCTTGTTACGGGATATGGGTATATAGCTATATCACATGTCTTGTTACGGGAAATGAGTATATAGCTGTATCACATGTCTTTGTAACTATGGGATGATTTATAATTTATTCATTTTCATGGTGTTATGTCTTAAAAAGAAAAAGAAATAAACCAGTATTTTTCATTTCTTTTAAAATTACCAAGTGTATTAGATTTAGTCGAACATATTGTCAGTACATTAGAACCACAAAATGTTATTTTAATCAAATATCCTATGAGTATATTGAAATCGATAAATGAATTGTCACAGTAAATTATATACAAGCGAATAACTTGAAGGCTTTTATGAAAGTTATCTTTCTTTTTCAGCAAAGTTTTGTCATGGAACATTTGGACAGTATAAACATGAAAGTCACTTCGCGCTGAGTTGGTGGGGTGGGGGTGGGCTTTTTCTGTTGGGGCCTGGGAAATGATTTTTTTTGTTTTCATCCTAAGAGTTTTAGCCTTGTACAGTGATCAACAGTGTTAGTCATGTACAGTGATAAACAGTGTTAGCCATGTACAGCGATCAACAGTGTTAGCCATGTACAGTGATCAACAGTGTTAGCCATGTACAGTGATCAACAGTTAGCCATGTACAGTGATCAACAGTGTTAGCCATGTACAGTGATCAACAGTGTTAGCCATGTACAGTGATCAACAGTGTTAGCCATGTACAGTGATCAACAGTGTTAGCCATGTACAGTGATCAACAGTGTTAGCCATGTACAGCGATCAACAGTGTTAGTCATGTACAGTGATCAACAGTGTTAGCCATGTACAGTGATAAACAGTGTTAGCCATGTACAGCGATCAACAGTGTTAGTCATGTACAGTGATAAACAGTGTTAGCCATGTACAGCGATCAACAGTGTTAGCCATGTACAGTGATCAACAGTGTTAGCCATGTACAGCGATCAACAGTGTTAGCCATTTACAGTGATCAACAGTGTTAGCCATTTACAGTGATCAACAGTGTTAGCCATGTACAGTGATCAACAGTGTTAGCCATGTACAGTGATCAACAGTGTTAGCCATTTACAGTGATCAACAGTGTTAGCCATGTACAGTGATCAACAGTGTTAGCCATGTCCAGTGATCAAATTGATTTTACTGACTAATTTATGGAATTGAGATCTGTATTTTTAAAAAGAGACTGGGACCATATAGTCTTGGTGTTGCATGTGAATGTTAACATGTTATGTTTAATTTTTTATGCAAATGTAAATAAATGTGACAATAATATTGAATCATTTAATTTATTATCTAGTCAGAAGAAACTTAGAGATCAGTGGATTTTATATATATGTATATCTTTATATAAATGTATATATTATAGTTCTTTTCACTGTATCCAATCATACCGTATCATCAGAATGTATCATTTATTTCTACAAACTCCAATATGTACAATTTGTATTACCCACCCACCCCATTGTTTTCTTGAATTGAAACTTTAATATGGAAGTTTTAAAAATTTGTATTCACACCTGTAATCTCATAATGTGCTTGAAATTTAGGATGCTTTGCTGTTGTTTTTTTTAGGTGTGGCAAACACAGTTAACAGATTCATTACTGCATAATATTCCTGAGTGTATAGTGTGTGTGCCAATCACTGTAGACAGATCTGCCAATCACTGTAGACAGATCTGCCATTGAAAAATTTTCCACAAGATTATGGCCTGTGCTTTTCACTTGAAATCATTGGTTGAACAAACTTCTTAAACCAAGATCAGCTGATTTAACTTGGTTCAGTTGAAATCATTGGTTAACCAAGATCAGCTGATTTAACTTGGTTCAGTTGAAATCATTGGTTAACCAAGATCAGCTGATTTAACTTGGTTCAGTTGAAATCATTGGTTAACCAAGATCAGCTGATTTAACTTGATTCAGTAGCATGACAAAAATGGTTAAATGAGAGTTTAAAAACATTAACATTTGTTAGCCATAATTTTTACTTTTATTACATACCTTTGTTAGCTTTGATTTTTACCTTTATTACATACCTATACCTTTACATTTTTACTCCAGAAATTGTTACAGATTGGATGCAATCAAATAGGGTAGGTACATAAAATATGTACAATTCTAATTTGGACTACAAGTAAGTAAGATGATAAAAACACCATTGCCTACAAACTGCTTGTAAATGTCTCACTTTTTCTTCAGGGATGCTTAATTGATTTTTAGAATTAGAGTGCCTAATTCAAAATTCTGAGACTTGGATAATATGATGTCATGATGACTCCTTCATGGAATTTTTAGTCTGGCATGAAATAAATGGTAGTCATTTGAGTTTTTCAAACAGGGCTTCACTGTCTGGCATGAAATTAGTGGCAGTCATTTGAGTTTTTTAAATAGGGCTTCACTGTCTGGCATGAAATTAATGGTAATCATTTGAGTTTTTCAAATAGGGCTTCACTGTCTGGCATGAAATTAATGGTAGTCATTTTGAGTTTTTCAAATAGGACTTCACTGTCTGGCATGAAATTAATGGTAATCATTTGAGTTTTTCAAATAGGGCTTCACTGTCTGGCATGAAATCAATGGTAATCATTTGAGTTTTTCAAATAGGGCTTCACTGTCTGGCATGAAATCAATGGCAGTCATTTTGAGTTTTTCAAATAGGGCTAAATTGGATGTTAAACATTTTTATGATAAAGGTCTGGATGAATTCTTCTACTGCCATTATGTGGAAGTTGCTTTAATAAAGTATTGCGATTTTGTTCAGCTTCAAATTTTGTTATTTGGTCAGTCAGAAAGTTACATAAGTAGATTTGTAAGAACGTTTTGTGTTTAATACAGATATATGTTTAGAGGTATTTTGAATTTGAGTCTACCTCAGGGGAAAAGGGTTCGTACATTTTTATCAGCATATAAGCTACATGTCATTGTTCAACTTTGGTACTTTTTAAATTCCAAAATCCGGGACGATTTTACTGAAATTGGGGTAGGGACATGGATTTAATTCTAAAGTCAGGTGTGACATTACTGTGATTGGCGTGAGGGCATCAATTTAATTCCCAAAAAGGTGTGTGTATGTAAGTTGAATCCAAACTGCACAGACCCTGATCTGTCATCACATGATACACTGGCATATCCTGATCTCTGCAGTTTATTAGGAATAATAAGTATTAGTACAATCAACATAAACCCTAATCATCTGGTACATTTTACAATGACATCAGGGTCAGTGTTGTTTGCAGTTGTATGTACAACATGCTAGCTTGACCATTGTTCTACATTGATGTGAAGTTGAAATATTATTTAAAAGGCTAATCCATTTATAACAAAGAAATGAAAAGACTTCCCATCTTTTTCTTGTTTATCTTCAACCTCTGTAATTTTTGAAAAGCTTGACCACCAGTAATTTGCTGAAGTAGGTTGTGATAAAACCAGATGGTTTTTTAGTAATAATAATAGCAATATTCTGTGATAGTTTATTTAATTTTTAACTTATATATATATATATATATATATATATATATATATATATATATATATATATATATATATATATATATTGGATGGGTTTAGCATAGAACATTGAAACAACTTGAATTTTAGAGCATCTGTTTTACTTGATTTATTACATTATTCTTTACACACATAGAAGTTCAGTATAATATATTAGTAGTCATTTTGTTTAAATCCTAGATTAATATCACAGGATCTTGTATGCCTAAGTGTACTGTGTGTCTAAGTGTACTGTATGACTAAGTGTACCGTGAGTCTAAGTGTACATTGTCACTTCATTTTAACAAGTTCTTGATTGACTGTTTGGTTTGGTGTTTTATGGCACAAAAAATGTGTAAGTTATTTACTGCAAATGCTGTTAAATATGCCATGATCCAGGATTCAAACCTGTACCCTTTCTTGTATCACTACCAGGGCTGTTTGATTTGTAGGATTCTAACCTGTACCCTTATCACAACCAGGGCTGTTTAATTTGTAGGATTCAAACCTGTACCCTTATCACAACCAGGGCTGTTTGATTTGTAGGATTCAGACCTGTACCTTTTCTTGTATAACAACCAGGGCTGTTTAATTTGTAGGATTCAAACCTGTACCCTTATCACAACCAGGGCTCTTTGATTTGTAGGAGTCAAACCTGTACCTTTTCTTGTATCACAACCAGGGTGGTTTAATTTGTAGGATTCAAACCTGTACCCTTTCTTGTATCACAACCAGGGCTGTTTAATTTGTAGGATTCAAACCTGTACCCTTATCACAACCAGATCTGTTTAATTTGTAGGATTCAAACCTGTACCCTTTCTTGTATCACAACCAGGGCTGTTTAATGTGTAGGATTCAGACCTGTACCTTTTCTTGTATCACAACCAGGGCTGTTTAATTTGTAGGATTCAAACCTGTACCTTTATCACAACCAGGGCTGTTTAATTTGTAGGATTCAGACCTGTACCTTTTCTTGTATCACAACCAGGGCTGTTTGATTTGTAGGATTCTAACCTGTACCCTTATCACAACCAGGGCTGTTTAATTTGTAGGATTCAAACCTGTACCCTTATCACAACCAGGGCTGTTTGATTTGTAGGATTCAAACTTGTACCTTTTCTTGTATCACAGCCAGGGTTGTTTAATTTGTAGGATTTAAACCTGTACCCTTATCACAACGGGGCTGTTTAATTTGTAGGATTCAAACCTGTACCCTCATCACAACCAGGGCTGTTTAATTTGTAGGGTTCAAACCTGTACCCTTTCTTGTATCACAACCAAGGCTGTTTAATTTGTAGGATTCAAACCTGTACCCTTATCACAACCAGGGCTGTTTGATTTGTAGGATTCAAACCTGTACCTTTTCTTGTATCACAACCAAGGCTGTTTAGTTTGTAGAATTCAAACCTGTACCTTTTCTTGTATCACAACCAGGGCTGTTTAATTTGTAGGATTCAAACCTGTACCCTTATCACAACCAGGGCTGTTTAATTTGTAGGATTCAGACCTGTACCTTTTCTTGTATCACAACCAGGGTTGTTTAATTTGTAGGATTCAAACCTGTACCCTTTCTTGTATCACAACCAGGGCTGTTTAATTTGTAGGATTCAAACCTGTACCTTTTCTTTTATCACAACCAGGGCTGTTTGATTTGTAGGATTCAAACCTGTACCTTTTCTTGTATCACAACCAGGGTTGTTTAATTTGTAGGATTCAAACCTGTACCCTTATCACAACCAGGGCTGTTTGATTTGTAGGATTCAAACTTGTACCTTTTCTTGTATCACAGCCAGGGCTGTTTGATTTGTAGGATTCAAACCTGTACCTTTTCTTGTATCACAACCAAGGTTGTTTAATTTGTAGGATTCAAACCTGTACCCTTATCACAACCAGGGCTGTTAAATTTGTAGGATTCAAACCTGTACCCTTATCACAACCAGGGCTGTTTGATTTGTAGGGTTCAAACCTGTACCCTTTCTCGTATCACAACCAGGGCTGTTTAATTTGTAGGATTCAAACCTGTACCCTTATCACAACCAGGGCTGTTTGATTTGTAGGATTCAGACCTGTACCTTTTCTTGTATCACAACCAGGGCTGTTTACTTTGTAGGATTCAAACCTGTACCCTTTCTTGTATCACAACCAGGGCTGTTCAATTTGTAGGATTCAAACCTGTACCCGTTACACAGGGCATATTGAAGGATACTAAATACTTACACTGATCTAGGTCAATCAATATTGTGATTTTCATAATTAGCAAATAATTTTTAAGATATTATAATTTTGTACCATTGTAAATTGTCATACATCAAGAGAGATTATGGGATGGTCTGTTGTACATTTTTTGATCATTTGTTTTTTCTACTCTGTAATGGATAGTCATATCAGCATGCGGTTTTCACTAAAATACTTGTTATGATGCCTAGTTGGTCGTAAAATACTTGTTATGATGCCTAGTTGGTCGTAAAATACTTGTTATGATGCCTAGTTGGTCTTAAAATACTTGTTATGATGCCCAGTTGGTCTTAAAATACTTGTTATGATGCCTAGTTGGTCGTAAAATACTTGTTATGATGCCTAGTTGGTCGTAAAATACTTGTTATGATGCCTAGTTGGTCTTAAAATACTTGTTATGATGCCCAGTTGGTCTTAAAATACTTGTTATGATGCCCAGTTGGTTTTAAAATACTTGTTATGATGCCTAGTTGGTCGTAAAATACTTGTTATGATGCCTAGTTGGTCTTAAAATACTTGTTATGATGCCTAGTTGGTCGTAAAATACTTGTTATGATGCCTAGTTGGTCTTAAAATACTTGTTATGATGCCCAGTTGGTCTTAAAATACTTGTTATGATGCCCAGTTGGTTTTAAAATACTTGTTATGATGCCTAGTTGGTCTTAAAATACTTATGATGCCTATTTGGTCTTAAAATACTTGTTATGATGCCTAGTTGGTCGTAAAATACTTGTTATGATGCCTAGTTGGTCGTAAAATACTTGTTATGATGCCTAGTTGGTCTTAAAATACTTGTTATGATGCCCAGTTGGTCTTAAAATACTTGTTATGATGCCTTGTTGGTCGTAAAATACTTGTTATGATGCCTAGTTGGTCGTAAAATACTTGTTATGATGCCTAGTTGGTCTTAAAATACTTGTTATGATGCCCAGTTGGTCTTAAAATACTTGTTATGATGCCCAGTTGGTCTTAAAATACTTGTTATGATGCCTAGTTGGTCTTAAAATACTTGTTATGATGCCTAGTTGGTCTTAAAATACTTGTTATGATGCCTAGTTGGTCGTAAAATACTTGTTATGATGCCTAGTTGGTCTTAAAATACTTGTTATGATGCCCAGTTGGTCTTAAAATACTTGTTATGATGCCCAGTTGGTTTTAAAATACTTGTTATGATGCCTAGTTGGTCTTAAAATACTTATGATGCCTAGTTGGTCTTAAAATACTTGTTATGATGCCTAGTTGGTCTTAAAATACTTGTTATGATGCCTAGTTGGTCTTAAAATACTTGTTATGATGCCTAGTTGGTCTTAAAAATACTTGTTATGATGCCTAGTTGGTCTTAAAATACTTGTTATGATGCCCAGTTGGTCTTAAAATACTTGTTATGATGCCTAGTTTGGTCTTAAAATACTTGTTATGATGCCCAGTTGGTCTTAAAATACTTGTTATGATGCCCAGTTGGTCTTAAAATACTTGTTATGATGCCCAGTTGGTTTTAAAATACTTGTTATGATGCCTAGTTGGTCTTAAAATACTTGTTATGATGCCTAGTTGGTCTTAAAATACTTGTAATGATGCCTAGTTGGTCTTAAAATACTTGTTATGATGCCTAGTTGGTCTTAAAATACTTGTTATGATGCCTAGTTGGTTTTAAAATACTTGTTATGATGCCTAGTTGGTCTTAAAATACTTGTTATGATGCCTAGTTGGTTTTAAAATACTTGTTATGATGCCTAGTTGGTCTTAAAATACTTGTTATGATGCCTAGTTGGTCTTAAAATACTTGTTATAATGCCTAGTTGGTTTTAAAATACTTGTTATGATGCCTAGTTGGTCTTAAAATACTTGTTATGATGCCTAGTTGGTCTGAAATAAAATTGTTTCTGCCTGCACATCCAATATGCACGCCAAAATGGTCATCTTAAAAGACTTGTTATTACTATTTCCTCAATGGGCAATGATGTAAACATGAAGTTTTCATTAATAGACTTCTCATTAGGCTTAGTTGGTTGTCAGGGAAAGTGTTGCCAATTTTACTCATGATTCTTAAACGGTTGTTGTGGTTGTTGTTGTTGTAGGATTTAATGCCATTTTTCAGCACACGATAGGCTATACATGGCAGCCAGTATTATTGGTGAAGGAAGAACGCAGGGAAAAACCCTGGAATGATCCACCAACCCAAGATAAGCTACTGGCAAGTTTTTTCACACAACTACATTAGCCGAATCTTAGACTCAAACCCACACAGTCAGAGGTGAGATGGCAGTGATCCAGTACGGAGAGCGCCTTAGACCACTTGGCCACTCGGGGACCCCTTAAACAGTCGTCAGTAAAAGTGTTGCCAATCAGTATTGTGCCCATCTTAAAAAATCTTGTTATTGCCATCTTAAAAAATCTTGTTATTGCCATCTTAAAAAATCTTGTTATTGCCATCTTAAAAAAATCTTGTCATTGCCATCTTAAAAAATCTTGTTATTGCCATCTTAAAAAGTCTTGTCATCGCCATCTAAAAAAATCTTGTTATTGCCATCTTAAAAAATCTTGTTATTGCCATCTTAAAAAATCTTGTTATTGCCATCTTAAAAAAATCTTGTCATTGCCATCTTAAAAAATCTTGTTATTGCCATCTTAAAAAATCTTGTCATCGCCATCTAAAAAAATCTTGTTATTGCCATCTTAAAAAATCTTGTTATTGCCATCTTAAAAAATCTTGTTATTGCCATCTTAAAAAAAATCTTGTCATTGCCATCTTAAAAAATCTTGTCATTGCCATCTTAAAAAATCTTGTTATTGCCATCTTAAAAAATCTTGTTATTGCCATCTTAAAAAATCTTGTCATTGCCATCTTAAAAAATCTTGTTATTGCCATCTTAAGAAATCTTGTTATTGCCATCTTAAAAAAATCATGTCATTGCCATCTTAAAAAATCTTGTTATTGCCATCGTAAAAAATCTTGTCATTGCCATCTTAAAAAATCTTGTTATTGCCATCTTAAAAAATCTTGTTATTGCCATCTTAAAAAATCTTGTCATTGCCATCTTAAAAAATCTTGTTATTGCCATCTTAAAAAATCTTGTTATTGCCATCTTAAAAAATCTTGTTATTGCTGATCATATTGATGCAGACATTGTCCTTAATAGAAATGGTCCAAATGTAATATTCTGTATGACCACTAATGCATCAATTATGAAAATCTTGTTATCATTACTCTTCCAAAATACAAAGCCATATCAAAATAGGTTTCCACAGAAAGACTTCTTGTGATATTTTGATGGTCCTAAATTAAAGTGGTGCTAATCGGAATTCCACAGAAAGACTTCTTGTGATATTTTAATGGTCCTAAATTAAGTGGTGCTAATCGGGATTACACTATGTTCACTACAGCAGAAAATTTTAAAATCCTGTTATTGTTGAAAAATATTTTGATACTTGGCAATTATAAGGAAAATATAGTCCTGTCTTGGAAATTTTTTTCAACTAGTAGACCGTCATCCCTTTTGACAGATTCTTGTTTCTTTCTCTAGTTTGAGTGACACTTTCCTAACTAAACACTGTTGGGACCACACATGGGTAGTGTTTAATGAGGTATCTTTTTTATGGCAGTTTGATTAGGATGGTAACACTGGCCAGTCAAAAGGGTCAGTTTATGGAAGTTCATTGTACAGTAAAGCCCAGATGTTTTGCATTCTGGAAAACCTTTTGTAAGTCAGATTTGTGTGACTTGTGTTTCCAGGTCAAGAATGTGTGTTCATTGCTTTTTGCTTTTTAAAGTACCATTAAATTGAATAGGTGAAGAGATATTCCATGCATGCTATACCTTGGGCTAATTGAATAGGTTAAGATATATTCCATGCATGCTATACCTTGGGCTAATTGAATAGGTTAAGATATATTCCATGCATGCTATACCTTGGGCTAATTGAATAGGTTGAGATATTCCATGCATGCTATACCTTGGGCCTAATTGAATAGGTTAAGATATATTCCATGGATGCTATACCTTGGGCTAATTGAATAGGTTAAGAGATATTCCATGCATGTTATACCTTGGACTAATTGAATAGGTTAAGAAATATTCCATGTATGCTATACCTTTGGCATAGTGGCTTATCTAGTCCAATTTGGTATTTTCCAAAAAAATATTTTTAAGGTCAGCAGATTTTTTTAATTTATTTGGTGTCTTTTTGTTTTGCTAAAATGGCTTAATTTCATAGATGATTAGTAAAAACAAGAAACACCCCTTTCCATTCTGAAGCAGTTCATTTAAGGCTGCATTAGTTACTTCTAGTTCATGTAAGGCTGCATGAGTTACTTCCCTTAGACCATACATGTTCAACACTTAAACCTGGAGTTAAATACAATAATGTGTGATTGATAATATACAGGGTCATTGAGACACAAAATTGTTTCTTTGTTCTTTTTGGGAAACATTGAAACCTTGGGCTAATAATTCAAAAGCATAATTTTACTTGATAGGTATGAATGTTTTTTATCAATTTTGTCTCACAGTTTATTGTGAAGAATGTGCTGTGTCGATCAAAACTTATTTTATTCATAGAGTAGCTTTGTTATTTCTTGCCAAGTGCTAATTCCAAGTTAGAATGGCATTGTACTGTAATAGAGCATTCATTAAGGTTTCTTTTCTGTATAAAGCCATCCAGTGTAGAATATTCATTGTTATATTGTTATCATTATATAGATTTTCTTTTATGGGGAAAAATGACCAAATTTTATCAGGTGTTCATTTTGCACCTATTAAATTTTATTCATATTTTACAAATGGCTTTATTGTCATCGTACACTTATCTATTTATTGTCATCATACACTTATCTATCATTTCAGACACATTCTTGTCATGCAAGTATATTGTAATTGTGTCAGTAGGAGCTGTCACAGTTTTGTAAGGGCAATTTGATTCCTAAAAATAGTACAGTATTTATTTGATAAGGGCTTTTTTTAAATTAATATTATGTTCTTTTGTTTGTTTTTTAGTCTTACTCTTTGCACATCCATTTACAGTCTACAATAATGCAGAATTGTGTAAATGATTTTCAACAACATTGAAATGCATGTCATTTGAAACAAATATTGAACAGTTTTGAGGATATATTAATCCATCTTCTGAAATACAAAATGTGGACCAAAGATATAAAATGCAAAACCAGTCTGTATTTTTTATATTTTTTTGTCTATCTTTTTGCTTGTCTGGCATAAGGCTGGTTTGGTTCACATTCTGAATATGTTTTTCACAAGGTATACATCATTGGCCTGTTAACATCTGCTTTATATTAACATCCTTATATCAATTAAATATTATGTATGACCTCGTGTTATTAAAATATTGTCCTTGAAACATTAAATATTATGTATGACTTTGTGTTATTAAGACCTCGTCCTTGAAACATTAAATATTTTGTATGACTTTGTGTTATTAAGACCTCATCCTTGAAACATTAAATATTATGTATGACTTTGTGTTATTAAGACCTCGTCCTTGAAACATTAAATATTATGTATGACTTTGTGTTATTAAGACCTCGTCCTTGAAACATTAAATATTATGTATGACTTTGTGTTATTAAGACCTCGTCCTTGAAACATTAAATATTATGTATGACTTTGTGTTATTAAGACCTCGTCCTTGAAACATTAAATATTATGTATGACTTTGTGTTATTAAGACCTCGTCCTTGAAACATTAAATATTATGTATGACCTTGTGTTATTAAGATCTTGTCCTTGTCAGATAATGAGCAGCATCGATAAATAATGGGGAATGATCTATTACCTCTCATGCATTATCAGACTCTGCTAACATCAAATGAGTTTGATGCTAATGTTGCTAAATGAATTTTATGCTAATGTTGCTAAATGAATTTTATGCTAATGTTGCTAAATGAAATTTATGCTAATGTTGCTAAATGAATTTTATGCTAATGTTGCTAAATGAATTTTATGCTAATGTTGCTAAATGAATTTTATGCTAATGTTGCTAAATGAATATTATGCTAATGTTGCTAAATGAAATTTATGATAATGTTGCTAAATGAATTTTATGCTAATGTTGCTAAGACATTAGATGAGTTCAATGAGATCTTTGCTTCTTAAGTTGATTGGATATCTCATGGCAGATCAGATTTGTTTACAACCTGATATCCTCAGGATCTGAGAAAAGCTTGATTATAAATGACCTCAATACTTATTAATGAGGTGATTTTGCATTTGATTTGCTAAACTCATTACTTCACAGAATCTGATCTATGTAGGCTTTATGTCGTCTTGAACATACACAAGTTTAGAGACATCCATACTTGCAAGTTGATCCTGCATCTTATTTGCTGGGCTTCTTGACACTTTTAGGCAATATTGTTCATTAGATTTGATCAAACTTGGTATATAAGTTTGTATTGCCACTCATTAGATATTTTTCATTAGATTTGATCATGACATTACATGTTATTGGCAGAGCTATTGCTACTCTTAAAGCCTTTATTTTGCATGTGATAGGCAGAGGTATTGCCACTCTTGAAGCCCTAACTTGGCATCTGATTGGCAGAGCTATTGTCACTCTTGAAGCCTTAATTGTGATCTGATTTGGATGAAAGTAGAATATGAGCATCATGGGTAATTTTGAAAATAAGCAAGACCCACACATTAATGATGTGATCTCGCATTTGATTAGCTGACCTTGTTACCACTCTCAAATGTTTTGGATTTTTTTAAATCAGGATCTTGTTGACTTCAGTTGTGAGCAAGAGATTATGCCCATATCTTTAGAAAGATATTTTATGAGGATATTGTCAGCATAATGTTTGGGAATGGCTTACAGAGGATGTATTTTTAAAACATTTCAAAAAGACCATGAAATGGTAAACTGTTGCTTAAGCTAGGTGAGCACTATCAGGCCCATTTTGTTGACAATTTTTTTCTCCCTTTTATAGATACATATCACTGTTGACAATTTTTATCTCCCTTTTATAGATATCACTGTTTCTATCGTAATGTCGTTCTGTAAACATTTTTTTGACAATTGTTATCTCTTTTTATAGAAATCAATGTTTTTATCATACTGTCTGTCCATCTGTAAACATTTTGTTGACAATTTTTATCTCTTTTATAGATATCACTGTTTCTATCATACTGTAAACCATTTTTTTGACACTGTTTATCTCTTTTATAGAAATCAATGTTTCTGTTGTACTGTCTGTCCATCTGTAAACATTTTGTTTGACTTATTTCAACCAGTCTAATTTCAAGCAAAATGTGAAAAGTTGCCATTTTGTACATAAAATATTCTGCAACATTTTGGGGGATGATTTAGTTTTCACTGTCTGTCAGCTTATTAACATTCGCAGTTTTGGAGCATAACTAAAATTGTTATAAGTATTTCAACCAAACTTGGTACGCATGCCAAGCAAACTACATAGAGATACCTTTTCATACTCATAATTTTTCACAATATCAGCATTTTTATCTTGTTTTTAAAATACCATGGAGCACAGTAACAGATAAATAGCGATCGTTGGATTGCAGGACCTTGGGTTACTATCAGCTGATAATGAACCTTAAACAGTTTCATATTCAGAACCTTTACTCAAAAAATATTGTCTTTACATAAGTAAGAATTATATTTCTTAATGGATCTTGTTAACATGTGGGAACCCGAGAGTTATTCATCCCTTTTTAACTCTTATGAATAAGCGAGGATCCATGAGATTCTATCTGTACATATTTCTTATTAACAAGTGGGGACCTAGGACTTGTCATCTCTATTTAACTTTTGTTACTAAGTGAGGACCCATGAGATGCTATCTCTACATATCTCTTATTAACAAGTAGGGACTTGGGAGACATCTCATCTCTACACTCTAGTGAATAAGTAGGGATGTGGGATGTATTCACCTTCGTATGATTCTTGTTAATAAGGAGGGACCTGGAAGATGTAAATAAATAGGGATGTGGGAAATACATCATCTCCAGATAACTCCTGTTAATAAGCAGTGACCGTGAGATGTGTCATCTCTGGATAACTCCTGTTAGCATTTTATGGCTTTTAATTCTATAAAAATTGAAAATTATGTTGTTATAAAATGCTTTTAATTCTAAAAAAATTGAAAACTACATTGTTAGAAAATGCACTGTTCTTCCTGATACATATCTTGTTATCATAATTGAGTGTAAATAAAATTTACTTGTAAGTTGGATCCGGTTGCAAACTGCATAAATCCAGATCTGTGATAACTTTATTTGTCAGCAAATCTCTATCACTGCATAGACCCAGATCTGTGATAACTTTATGTGCCAGCAGATCTGCATCACTGCATAGACCCAGATCTGTGATAACTTTATATGCCAGCAGATTTGCATCACTGCATAGACCCAGATCTGTGATAACTTTATGTGCCAGCAGATCTGCATCACTGCATAGACCCAGATCTGTGATAACTTTATGTGCCAGCAGATTTGCATCACTGCATAGACCCAGATCTGTGATAACTTAATGTGCCAGCAGATTTGCATTGCAGCATAGACCTAGATTTGTCATAACTTCATTTTCTAGCGGATCTGCATAATTGCAGTTAGTTAATAACAATTAGCAGAGATATAGCCAGCTTATTATGCAATATCATATAAGTTGCAATGTTTTTTTGAACCCAACTTGCAAGCATGTACAAATGATATACAGGTGTTGAAGATTCTCATGTAAAAATGATATACAGGTGTTGAAGATTCTCATGTACAAATGATATACAGGTGTTGAAGATTCTCTGTTCATCTCTTCCTCAAACATATAGCATCATAATTTTCATTTCTTTGCAGGATTGTAACACAATAGTGTTACCAATAAAGGGTAGATGATCTTTTTTTTCTATTATAGTCAGGACATGTTTGTATAGACTGTATAATGATAGAGTAATTTATTATGGCATACAGTACAGATGTACCCATACATGTGTTCTAGAAGAAAACACGGGTAATTTCTTTGTATTTACATGTATTTTATACATATTTCTTAGTACTGGATCAGGAAGCCTTGGGTTTAAGGTCAAGTCCAGAAACTCTTGGTTTTAAGGCCCAAAAAGGCCTTGAGTTTAAGGCCCTGTCTAGAAGTTGTGGAGTCCAAACAGCATGAAAGTTTAATGACTGAAGCATTGTTTAATTTAAAGATTAATTGACAATTTAATGAAGAGAAATTTAGTGAAATGGGGGCCTGAAAGCTAGCATTGTTACATACCAGTCTTTAAAAAACCAATCTAAATGAAACCAGTCTTTAAAAAACCAGTCTAAATGAAATCATCTTGAAACCAACAGAGCTGCAGGAAATGTAGTTGTATTTTAGTGTTTGGTACTTTTTAATCCAATTTCTCTATTAATAGACAAATGTATAATCAAATTAAGATATAATTACTTGAAAAGAGGTATCCATTTCAATAGATACAGTCTATTTTAGTTTAATAAACCTGTTTTGATCTTTCAATTTTTCTATATCCCCAGGGGATGCAAGTCGCTATTTGATTCCAACATGATAAATCAATCCGATCATATTTCATCTTGCTCATGCAATGGATGAACACTATTTCAATATCGTATCATAATGAGTAGGTGTCATGTGGCCTCAAAAGAGTTATCTATTTTCAAGAGCTATGGTGGAGCTTCTCTAAACTTGACACTGTTGAGACCAAATAATATGGCCATTTTATACATGTAATTTCAATATGGCCATTTTATACATGTAATTTCAATATGGCCATTTTATACATGTAATTTCAATATGGCCTTTTTATACATGTAATTTCAATATGGCCATTTTATACATGTAATTTCAATATGGCCATTTTATACATGTAATTTCAATATGGCCATTTTATACATGTAATTTCAATATGGCCTTTTTATACATGTAATTTCAATATGGCCTTTTTATACATGTAATTTCAATATGGCCATTTTATACATGTAATTTCAATATGGCCTTTTTATACATGTAATTTCAATATGGCCATTTTATACATGTAATTTCAATATGGCCTTTTTATACATGTAATTTCAATATGGCCATTTTATACATGTAATTTCAATATGGCCATTTTATACATGTAATTTCAATATGGCCTTTTTATACATGTAATTTCAATATGGCCTTTTTATACATGTAATTCCATAATGTCCATTTTATACATGTAATTTCAATATGGCCTTTTTATACATGTAATTTCAATATGGCCTTTTTATACATGTAATTTCAATATGGCCTTTTTATACATGTAATTTCAATATAGCCTTTTTATACATGTAATTTCAATATGGCCTTTTTATACATGTAATTTCAATATGGCCATTTTATACATGTAATTTCAATATGGCCTTTTTAATACATGTAATTTCAATATGGCCTTTTTATACATGTAATTTCAATATGGCCTTTTTATACATGTAATTTCAATATGGCCTTTTTATACATGTAATTTCAATATGGCCATTTTATACATGTAATTTCAATATGGCCATTTTATACATGTAATTTCAATATGGCCTTTTTATACATGTAATTTCAATATGGCCTTTTTATACATGTAATTTCAATATGCATTGGACTGGCCACATTTGGACCAGAATAGCTGTCCAGTCTGTAGAGGAGGCCATGTTACAGAGGATATTATTTAAGGAAGTTTCACTCTTTCCAGGTACTGTATAGAACATAGAAATGGATTTATGGTAGAATCGGCATTTAAACACTGAATCAGTATGAACATCAGGTCAGTATAAACTGAATCAGTATGAATAATTGGGTCAGTATTAACTGAATCAGTGAACATTGGGTCAGTATAAACTGAATCAGTATGAACATTGGGTCAGTATAAACTGAATCAGTATGAACATTGGATCAGTATTAACTGAATCAGTATGAACATTGGGTCAGTATAAACTGAATCAGTATGAACATTGGGTCAGTATAAACTGAATCAGTATGAACATCAGGTCAGTATAAACTGAATCAGTATGAATACCGTATTTTGGTGTGTATAACGCGCACCGATGTATAATGCGCACCCCGATTTTCGACCCAAAATAAGTGGAAAAAACATAGTTCTGCCATATAACGCGCATGTGATATAATGCATTTTAAAATTTTGACTACCGCTATTTCGCTCCGTTTTCATAGTGCAACAACAGTTGGTCATATTAGATAGTGAATGAAAAAGTGGCAATATTGATATTGTATCTTTCCGATTTTATTGTTGGCCCTTAAAAGGGCCCTTTAAATGTTCGTCTAGTTGACGCAGTCTATTGCATCAAATCCCTCAAATTCCACTTTGTCGTCATTACTTTCGAAAAGTCGCTGTATGTCCTGAATCAATTAAATACTGCTCACCGAGACAAAGCATTGTAACTATGTTGAGCGCATCAAAGCTTACCTGGCGCCGATTACCGTGAAAAGACCACACCGAGTCGATGAAGCATTGAAGCCATTGATCACTGTATAATCGCAAAGATATCTCAAATACTATGATTTAAGATGAGAAATAAAACTAAGTAACAAGCTTATTTTCCAAAGAGGAAAAAAAATGTTTCCCGACTTCATACATTGATTATTTTGTTCCACAACGTATCAGTGTTCCCGTAAGAAAGAACCCGTAGTCGCAAAAATATATATGTCCACAACAGATGCTCTGATGAGAACATTAACACTAGTTAAATTCTACACATATTATATTTCAATTCGACCAATAATAAATGAAGAAAAATTCGATTAGATCAACAGTTATGGAATACGGTACTGAACATTTACGAAACAAGTACGGTAATCCACACAGTGGTATTTGTTCTGCTCCAATGCGGCACTTTGCACAGCTTTTGAACAAAGGCAAGTCGTTATGTACATGTATTTCCGGCCATGGCACAGAACAAAACTTGACACAGTGACGTGAAATGAAACCAGTTTATTAACATAAGCAATCAAAGAACAAGACTATTTGTAAGCATTATTTATTTCTTTAATACGGCTAGTACCGGTAAACATTTTAGTTACAATGCAATGTACAATGGATTTAATATTTCACAAGTAGTGAGTGCCTTCATCCTCTTCAGATCGACCTGGAAAAAATCTTTTTTTTTTAGTTCTTGTATACAACGCGCACCCCCGACTTAAGATAAGAAAATTTGGTAAAAAAAAGTGCGCGTTATACACAACAAAATACGGTATTGGGTCAGTATACACTGAATCAGTTTGAACATTGGATCAGTATAAACTGAATCAGTTTGAACATTGGATCAGTATAAACTGAATCAGTATGAACATTGGATCAGTATAAACTGAATCAGTATGAATATTGGGTCAGTATAAACTGAATCAGTAGGAACATCGGGTCAGTATAAACTGAATCAGTTTGAACATTGGATCAGTATAAACTGAATCAGTATGAACATTGGGTCAGTATAAACTGAATCAGTATGAACATTGGGTCAGTATAAACTGAATCAGTATGAACATCAGGTCCGTATAAACTGAATCAGTATGAATATTGGGTCAGTATAAACTGAATCAGTAGGAACATCGGGTCAGTATAAACTGAATCAGTATGAACATTGGGTCAGTAAAAACTGAATGGTAAAAATGCTGAATTGTATGAACACCAAATCAGCATGAAGTGGTTACACCTGGAAGAATTGGTGTTAAATCATGGTATTCTAGTCATATATTTTTTTAAAAATATTCAGAAAGGTATAGACAGCGCTCAATCATTATTTTGTCCTACATTATAATGCAGTTCTGGGTATAATGTGGTACAACCATAGACCCCATGACAGAAACTATGTGGTATCACTTTGGACCCTGCGACCAAAATTAAACCATTGTCTGGATATAATGGTAGGACTATTGCCCATGTGACAGAAATTAAACCATAATCTGTGTATAGTGTGATTCGATCATGTGACAGAAATTAAACCATAATCTGTGTATAGTGTGATTCGATCATGTGACAAATTAAACCATAATCTGTGTATAGTATGATTCGATCATGTGACAGAAATTAAACCATAATCTGTGTATAGTGTGATTCGACCATGTGACAGAAATTAAACCATAATCTGTGTATAGTGTGATTTGATCATGTGACAGAAATTAAACCATAATCTGTGTATAGTGTGATTCGATCATGTGACAGAAATTAAACCATAATCTGTGTATAGTGTGATTCGACCATGTGACAGAAATTAAACCATAATCTGTGTATAGTGTGATTCGACCATGTGACAGAAATTAAGCCATAATCTGTGTATAGTGTGATTCGACCATGTGACAGAAATTAAACCATAATCTGTGTATAGTGTGATTCGACCATGTGACAGAAATTAAGCCATAATCTGTGTATAGTGTGATTCGACCATGTGACAGAAAATTAAACCATAATATGTGTATAGTGTGATTCAACCATGTGACAGAAATTAAACCATAATCTGTGTATAGTGTGATTAGACCATGTGACAGAAAATTAAACCATAATCTGTGTATAGTGTGATTCGACCATGTGACAGAAAATTAAACCATAATCTGTGTATAGTGTGATTCGATCATGTGACAGAAATTAAACCATAATATGTGTATAGTGTGATTCGATCATGTGACAGAAATTAAACCATAATCTGTGTATAGTGTGATTCGATCATGTGACAGAAATTAAACCATAATCTGTGTATAGTGTGATTCGACCATGTGACAGAAAATTAAACCATAATCTGTGTATAGTGTGATTCGATCATGTGACAGAAATTAAACCATAATATGTGTATAGTGTGATTCGATCATGTGACAGAAATTAAACCATAATATGTGTATAGTGTGATTCAATCATGTGACAGAAATTAAGCCATATTATGTGTATAGTGTGATACGAAAACATGTGACAGAAATTAAACCATAATATGTGTATAGTGTGATTCGATCATGTGACAGAAATTAAACCATAATATGTGTATAGTGTGATTCGATCATGTGACAGAAATTAAGCCATATTATGTGTATAGTGTGATACGAAAACATGTGACAGAAATTAAACCATAATATGTGTATAGTGTGATTCGACCATGTGACAGAAATTAAACCATAATCTGTGTATAGTGTGATACGATCATGTGTATAGTGTGATACGAAAACATGGGTATAGTGTGATACGATCATGTGTATAGTGTGATACGAAAACATGGATTGAAAGAAAACATTAAGCTCAGCATCATGCTTTATTTCTATTTTTATAACTATATTTTTTGACAAAATTAAATTCATAATTAGAATTATGTGAAAAAGATGTATTTAATTTGCATAACTTAAATTATTTACTATAAGTTTGCATAGTGTTTAGTTTGCATACCCCACCCCCAACACGTACACACATTCATCAAATTCTTTGTAACTCTTTCTTTACTGTGGTTTGAGGGAGAAATATAACTGATTCATTTCCTGACATCTACTTTACAGGTAATTACTGCATATATTGAATTCTGTAAAATGTTTGGAAAGATTGATTGTTTGCCATATCTATAAAGAAAATCTTAGATAAAGCTGATACTAGACACACAAATATGTAGTGTTGTTAATATAATCAGCTCTTGTTTGACAATCTGGAGAACTAAAAGGCTCCTAAAAATAAAGCCAAACAAAATGCCACAAGTTTTTTTAAAAGTTGTATGGTACTTATGACTTTATGCACAAATTTGACAGAATAAATGTTAATTGTTGCAGAAGAACTTGTTTAAAAAGGCACTCTTAAGAAGCAATAAATGATACAGAAAACAGTTTTTTTTCAGGTCATGTGTAAGGTTAGGTCATATGCAAGGTTAGGTCATGTGCAAGGTCAGGTCATAAACAAGGTAAGGTCATGTGCAAGGTCAGGTCATATGCAAGGTCAGGCTGTATGTAAGGTAAAAACTTGTACAAAGAATATTTTGTACTACAAGAAATTGTTGAGTTGAACCAATGGATGGATAAAAGAACAGAAACATGAACAGTTTGTCTCACTTTATTAAAGGAAGGGATGGGGGAATCCCCAAAAATAATTATCAGTTTCAATTATTGATTGCATTTACAAGAGCAGTCAGGTTGTTTTGCTGTTTGGACAAATTAGTAGCTTTTATTAATATTGTACAGCAAATTCCTAGGGTACAAAATGTATAGTTTTCTTTTGTACAGTATGTTTAGTTTCCTTTTGTACAAAATGTATTGTTTCCTTTTGTACAAAATATGTAGTTTCCTTTTGTACAAAGTGTATAGTTTCATCTTGACTGTGTATATCCTGATCAAGCGTATAAAAACTTGTGCAATCAGCATTGTGTTTTGTCTTCATTTTCTCACATGCATTCAGTTAAACAAAACTAGAGACATTTTTAACAAATTAGTTACAATGACCCACTTTTCTGTTTCTAGTGATAAACATTTAGCTTTACTGGTGTCCATTAGCACCAGTTTGTTAATGCTACTCCTAAACTGCTTGGAGAATTGTCATGAAACTTGACACAGACATTCATCTTATTATAGTCTAGTCAGACATAGATGAAAACATTCATGGTCTAGTAGGACATATATGAAAACATTCATGGTCTAGTTGGATATAGATGAAAACATACATGGTCTAGTTGGGCATATATGAAAACACTCATCCCATGGTCTAGTTAGACATAGATGAAAACATTCATGGTCTAGTTGGACATGTATGAAAACATTCATCCCATGGTCTAGTTGGATATATATGAAAACATTTATGGTCTAGTTGGACATGGATGAAAACATTCATGGTCTAGTCAGACATATATGAAAACATTCATCCCATGGTCTAGTTGGACGTAGATGTAAACATTCATGGTCTAGATGGACATGGATGAAAACGTGGTCTAGTTGGACATTGATGAAAACACATGGTCTAGTTGGACATGGATGAAAACATCCATGGTCTAGTTGGACGTAGATGAAAACACTCTACCCATGGTCTAGTTGGACATGGATGAAAACATACATGGTCTAGTTGGACATTGATGAAAACATACATGGTCTAGTTGGACATGGATGAAAACATACATGGTCTAGTTGGACATGTATGAAAACACTCATCCCATGGTCTAGTTGGACATGGATGAAAACATACATGGTCTAGTTGGACATTGATGAAAACATACATGGTCTAGTTGGACATGTATGAAAACACTCATCCCATGGTCTAGTTGGACATGGATGAAAACATACATGGTCTAGTTGGACATTGATGAAAACATACATGGTCTAGTTGGACATATATGAAAACACTCATCCCATGGTCTAGTTGGACATGGATGAAAACATACAGTATGGCCACCATGGGGGCCATCTTGAAAATCTTAGGTTTCTTCTACATGGATGGCCATATCAGCATGGGTTGTCCTTAAGAAACTTGTTATGTCTAGTTGGTCTTGAATGAAAGCATTGAAGATTTTGCATCCAATATGGCTGCCTTGGGGCTATCTTGAAAAGCTTGTTATTGATACTCCTCCAACATTGATGGTCCTATCCACACGATATTGTCACTAAAAGATTTCTTATTATGTCTAGTGTGTCCTGAATGGTGCTTCACTAATGTACTATGTGGCCATACTTGGTTTAACTACTACTCTTAAAGAAGTTATTTTGACATGGAGTTTTCACTACTCTTAAAAGACGTTATTTTGACATGGAGTTTTCACTACTCTTAAAAGAAGTTATTTTGACATGGAGTTTTCACTACTCTTAAAAGAAGTTATTTTGACATGGAGTTTTCACTACTCTTAAAAGAAGTTATTTTGATATGGAGTTTTCACTACTCATAAAAGAAGTTATTTTGACATGGAGTTTTCACTACTCTTAAAAGAAGTTATTTTGACATGGAGTTTTCACTACTCTTAAAAAAAGTTATTTTATCATGGAGTTTTCATAAGAAGATTTCATATGATGTACATTATATTTCAGGTCCTAAATAAAAAAAAAAAATGCTAACCTTTAATAAGACCGCTTTGGTGGCTCTCTTGTTTCAACTTCCAAATGGATGGCTATAGCAACATAGGGTGTTTTTACTTCTTATGATACCTACTTGGTGCTAATGGTGCCATTTGTACAACCACTATGGCTGCCATGAAATCTTCCTGTCACTACTGAATGACTGATCATCATGTCATGATTGGGGGTGGGGGAGTTTACCAAAATACTGAATGATTTCTACTTTGTACTATGATGCCAATCTGATCGTGTCATGATTGGGGGTGGGGGAGTTTACCAAAATACTTAATGATTTCTACTTTGTACTATGATGCCAATCTGATATCCAATATGTTCAACACGGTATCTCATTCTAATTTGAAAATCTAGTTATTGCTGAAGAATATCAGAGATGATTTTAATACACAGCAGTTAAAAGGAAAACAGGTTTTATCCAGAATGCATTCATGAAACTCAATTCTTAAAATCCTTATGTATAAAACCAGTCTTAAAATCCTTATGTATAAAACTAGTCTTAAAATCCTTATGTATAAAACAAGTCTTAAAATCCTTATGTATAAAACTAGTCTTAAAATCCTTATGTATAAAACAAGTCTTAAAATCCTTATGTATAAAACTAGTCTTAAAATCCTTATGTATAAAACCAGTCTTAAAAATCCTTATGTATAAAACCAGTCTTAAAAATCCTTATTTTTAAAACCAGTCTTAAAATCCATATGTAAAAAACCAGTCTTAAAATCCTTATGTATAAAACCAGTCTTAAAATCCTTATGTATAAAACTAGTCTTAAAATCCTTATGTATAAAACTAGTCTTAAAATCCTTATGTATAAAACAAGTCTTAAAATCCTTATGTATAAAACTAGTCTTAAAATCCTTATGTATAAAACTAGTCGTAAAATCCTTATGTATAAAACAAGTCTTAAAATCCTTATGTATAAAACTAGTCTTAAAATCCTTATGTATAAAACCAGTCTTAAAATCCTTATGTATAAAACTAGTCTTAAAATCCTTATGTATAAAACAAGTCTTAAAATCCTTATGTATAAAACTAGTCTTAAAATCCTTATGTATAAAACCAGTCTTAAAAATCCTTATGTATAAAACCAGTCTTAAAAATCCTTATTTTTAAAACCAGTCTTAAAATCCATATGTAAAAAACCAGTCTTAAAATCCTTATGTATAAAACCAGTCTTAAAATCCTTATGTATAAAACTAGTCTTAAAATCCTTATGTATAAAACTAGTCTTAAAATCCTTATGTATAAAACTAGTCTTAAAATCCTTATGTATAAAACCAGTCTTAAAATCCTTATGTATAAAACTAGTCTTAAAATCCTTATGTATAAAACTAGTCTTAAAATCCTTATGTATAAAACTAGTCTTAAAAATCCTTATGTATAAACCAGTCTTAAAAATCCTTATGTATAAAACCAGTCTTAAAATCCTTATGTATAAAACCAGTCTTAAGATCCTTATGTATAAAACCAGTCTTAAAATCCTTATGTATAAAACCAGTCTTAAAATCCTTATGTATAAAACCAGTCTTAAGATCCTTATGTATAAAACCAGTCTTAAAATCCTTATGTATAAAACCAGTCTTAAGATCCTTATGTATAAAACCAGTCTTAAAATCCTTATGTATAAAACCAGTCTTAAAATCCTTATGTATAAAACCAGTCTTAAAATACTTATCTATAAAGCCAGTCAAGCCAGGCCATGGTTCTACTCAAAAGAAGGTCAACTCTGAATCGTGTGTAAATTATAAATGCATGTCTGCTAATTGCTCTGTAGGATTTTAAATGTCAAAGGGCTACAAAGTTGAAAAAGTTACATAATGGCATGCACAATTTTAATTAAGCCATCTATATATATATATATATATATATATATATATATATATATATATATATATATATATATATACTGTAATGTATAATACTTTGTATTATTTATTGGCTTAATGATTATATGTTATATAAATTTATATTTTGCACCTGACCTTGTCCAAAGTCAAATGCAGTTTACCTGAACAAGGACATATATTGTAAAAAAAAAATAAAAATACACTGACAATATTTCTCCAGGTGGATGAAATATTCTAACATTGTTAATGTTGTTGTTGTTGTAGGGTTTAACGCCATTTTTCAGCACATGATAGGCTATACGTGGCAGCCAGTATTATTGGTGGAGGAAGAATCACCGACCCACGAGAAGCTACTGGCAAGCTTTCTCACATAACTACATTAGCCAAATCTTAGACTCGAACCCATGCAGATAGAGGTGAGATAGCAGTGATCTGTAACGGAGAGCGCTTTAGACCACTCGGAGGGCCCCTACATTGTTAATGCATGTTACCTGAAATTGAGTTAAAAGATAGCCTTGAATCTGACCTCAAACTCTTCAGAATGTCAAATTTCGTTGACAGTATTTTCAGAAAATGGTATTTATGACCTAGGTCAGGTTGAGGGCTCTTGTTTTTCCAAAAAGTGCTCATTCTTGTTTTTCCAAAAACTACTCATTATTATTTTTCTAAAAAGTACTCATTCTTGTTTTTCCAAAAAGTACTAATTCTTGTTTTTCTAAAAAGTACTCATTCTTGTTTTTCCCAAAAGTACTCATTCGTGTTTATTCCAAAAGGTACTTTCTTTTTTTTTCCAAAAAGTAATCATTCTTGTGTTTTTTTTAAAAGGTACTCATTCTTGTTTTTCCCAAAAGTACTCATTCATGTTTTTCCCAAAAGTACTTCTTGTTTTTCAAAGAAGTACTCATTCTTGTTTTTCTAAAAA
Organism: Unio delphinus; assembly: GCA_029339505.1. NCBI lineage: Eukaryota > Metazoa > Mollusca > Bivalvia > Unionida > Unionidae > Unio > Unio delphinus. Next base: position 2,850,369 of record JAQISU010000101.1, read on the forward strand.
GTACTCATTTTTCTAAAAAGTACTGATTCTTGTTTTTCTAAAAAGTACTGATTCTTGTTTTTCTTAAAAGGTCTCATTCTTGTTTTTCTAAAAAGTACTCATTCTTGCCATAATATCTTGATTCAAAATCAGTCTTTTTTTGTTTTTTCTCATTTAGGTGGCTTTTTTATTCAAATTGTTATTCACATGAAATACAATATGCCCATCAATTAAATTCATAGACTAGAACATTAATTTGGAATTTTAGTGAATTCAGACAAGGATATTTTTAATTATTGTGATACATCAAAAGACATGTTATCACATACCCACAATACAAGCCATTGGCACATTGGCTTATTAAAGACTATATTGCATCAACACATTCAGTATACATGTATTGGATTTTATTTGGATTACCACTTTGTGTGTGTGAGATTAGCATTTTTTTACAGACATGTAGTATGATGTCCCACCCAGTCACATTATTCTGACACCAGGCCGACCAGTCCTAACACTAACCTATTAATGCTGAGCACCAAGCAAAGCAGCTGTTAGTACCATTTGTGTAAGTCTTTGGTATGACTCAGCTGGTGATCGAAGCCACAACCTCCCGCTTCCACGACAGATGCTCTAACCACTAGACCACTGGAGTGCTGATTACCACTGTAATTCACTTCATACATTTGGACTTGTGGTAGAATGTTTAATTATTTGGGTTTAATTCACAATAAAAAGTTCTTTTTCAAAATTTCAATCTGTATTCTAGAGAAATAAATTATTTGTTGAAATTTTACAAAACATTTTTTTTCAAAATATCTTTTCTGTTACTTAGTTACCCTTTAGCTACTACAGCTGTTTTGTAGTTTCACTACTGCTCTGTGCTATCATATCAGTTACTCAGACTACTGAGGCTGTTTGCTAGGCTGAATACTAGAGCATCATCAAGGCTGACTACAGAAATTGACAATAAAAACATGGTTACATTTATATTCATTATTTCAATAGTTTTTACTAGATTTAAGTGAAATAAAAAACAGCTTATCTTGTATAGTGTCTGTTATTCATATATTTTTACTTTATATATACTCCTATATCCCATCATATAAGAAATCCCAGTCACATAAACTGTTTTTAATTCCATAAAATAAATCCAATATTTTCATATGTACATATAAAAACATGAATGAAATCCACTCTAATTAAAATGTTGCAATTGGTACCTCTCAAAACAGTAATTATCCACACATAAATGACGATGTTATCAAGTAAATTATAATATATGTATAGCAAAATTACCATGTTCTATGTCTTACATGTAGGACTAATGCCCACATGTGATGCTGATTTCATATCATTTCATGTCTTGCTTTTGGTCCTAATATTTTCTTAACAACATTGTTTGTTTCTTTCACAAGATTTTCTACCAGATATTCAGGAATTAATCTGAGTAAAAAATCTTTCATTCACTGGTCCAAGCTTGATTGTTGTCTGTTGAACCAACGTAAGAATCAAAAACATTGATTTCGAATACGGCGAGGTCGTCACTCCATTGTACAATTGAAACTACGTCCGCCTTGTCATCCGATTAAAAATCGTTTGTATCTGATGTTGAAATGGAACTAACATCAATATCTGATCCATTTTCTAATTATGATCCATTAAACTTTTCGATATCACTTGCACTGGACCCGTTAAAGTTGCTCATATCTGAATCGGAATTCATCTTTGTTCATCTCGAAAACACGTGTTTCGTAAACCGCGGAAAATTCATTTTAGTGTGTCTAAATTTAACCTCTCAGCATTCAAACTTGTATCAAAATGTCGAGTAAACAATCCTCTCATTGGTTATGATAATCAAAAATGTGTAAACTTTCGTACTTTCAACCAATCAACGTTTAGTTAACACGTACGTATTCTGCGCACATGAGCGTCGCTGGTACTTTGATTACTGCTGAACTTTACGCATCTGTGCGACATTGGGTTGTAAGCTAGGTTTTTCGGCACTGCAGATATGCGTCACGGGTATTCGAGAGCTATTTACAGTAGACGCTTAGGTGCGGCAGTCGTAGCGAAAGGGACTATATACTAGTAATAATACAGACAGACATACCTAATTTAATTTCTTGAGTTTTATTTTGTTGTTGTTGTTGGTACATCTGCACCATATCTGGAGTTCTCTAACATTTAATTTACATTTATTAAACTTTATGGAATGTTTGCTCTTGGAGTAAGGAAAATTTTTTAACAATTTGTCAGTTAAATGTTGAGGTCAGTGTAAGTGAAAGAAGAAATAACACTAATTCTGTATCACCTGAACCAAGCTTTGTGGTTAGCGTATTGTTGGTCAAAAGGTGAAAGTTGAAGGTCAATGCAACTAAAAGAGGAAATATTGTTCAGCACAATATTTTTTCTACAGAATGTACAAGAGCAGCAGAGAGGGTGAATCCTACAACGTTTTTAGACAAAATTTGATTGAAATCCTAAAACGAGCCTTCCTACGATCTTATTTTAACCAAAAAAAGGCGAACCCTACAACGTTTTCAGACAAAAAAATTGATTGAAATCTCCTACGAAATCATTTTAACTAAAAAAATGAAAACGATTTTTTAATTAATTTTGGTCGCAACTTGTTGTCATCCACCCTCTCTGCTGCTTAGTGATTTCATCACTGGGTTAATAAAAATAATAAAATGATTTGATCCAGTCTTTATGATGAAAGTCTTTAGGACGAAAATCATTTATGATTTCACAAACAGACTAATTGCTAACACCTCTTCTTGTAAATCAATCAGATTATTTGACTGGTCGGTGAGTTTGAAATTAATTCTGGTTAATGAATTATTATGACATCGCATATAGACAGGATTAATTGGGTTTTCAATTATTAAAAATCCTGGAGGAGCTGTTGGTGCAAATGAATAAAGAATATATCCTTGCTGAGCTTGATTTGATCGTTCGAGATTAATCTGATAGCTTCCTTCGATAACATCACACACTAAATTGAGCGCAATCACTGAGGATATATTCACATTGAACGGAGCGATATGCCTACCACCACCATCTGGATCATTATTATGTTTGAGGAGGACAGTTGAATCTGATTTTTGTAGCGCTTTGATGATATCGGTTTTAACAATTCTTACTAATTCATCAGCGTTGTATTTCGGAAACCTGAAATTACGCAGATTGTTCTCTGTGATATTGTAATCGGTTAAGAATCGTTGTTTGTTGTCGCTGTTGTCATTAATTATTGTTTGAATAATTAGTTCATAGATATATTTCATGTCCGATATAAGCTGATTTATTATTTCAACGTGTGTTTGCGATCTTGTTTTCCGTAGTTGTTCTAGTTGTGTGTCATATAATTGTTTAATCTCATTAAAATAACCACGGACGTCAGTTAGCGTAAATGAAATAGTAACAGATGAGTCGGTTGTTCTTTTAATGATAAAATCCCATTGCAATGTGTCTTTGTTGGTGAATATAAATCTATCGGCGATTCTTCCTTTTCTTATATCAGATAAATTATCTCGATAACTGGGATTGATTTCATGATATGATTGTACATCCGTGGTTAAGTCGGTGGTGGATTTTTCCGGTGGTAATTCAGGCCATCCTAGTACGGTTCTTATTGAGCTTTGATAGATATCTACGACATATTCTTCTGAGTTTATTTCAATTGCGGATGATAGCGTCGGCTCATGAACTGTTATAGCGATTTTCGATTCTGTTCCAGTAATCGATTTTATTCTACGCGCGAATTCATTATTGATTTGTTCTATTTGGTATGACCCTGTTGGTATCGAAACAACATTCCAGTCTGGGGTACCATCGTCTTTATTCTTATACGAGAACACCAGTGAATTATTGGGTTGTTGACTACCAAATGCTACCGATCTGATATTAGGCCAACTGTGATACATTCGTAGTTTTGCTAGCGCGATTTCGCTCACAGGAACCGGAGAGGGGAAATTCACACTAAACTCGGGTTTCGTAGATGTTATTGATATCATACTCGTTTGTACTGGGTTCGTGTTCTCCACTACTCGTTGAAGTAATTCCATCTGTGTCGTCATTATACTCATGATTTATTTCTAATTTTGGTATCGAGGAATCATAAATACTGACCATCACTGAGAATTCACAATCTGGTAATGTTGATATTATTGAGATCATTTTGTTTTTTGGGTTCGTGTTTTCTGATTCCATCGGTGTTGTCATTATACTCATGTTGTCGCTCTAATTTCGATATCGCGGAATCAAAAATACTGACCATCGCTGAGAATTCACTATCTGATATAACCGTATTATCGAGTGACGACGATATCATCAATGATAATTGCGAATATGCGGTTGATGCAATATGAAATTGAAGTAAGTAATTCTGCAGTTTACTCTGGCTGCATGATGATATCTTTTTTGCTATCCCGGTTAATATACCCCCGATTGTAGCCACCGCAGAAATGCAAATTGGAACTACGACCGGGGCAATCATTGTAACAGATGCAAGTATTATTCCGGCGCCAGCGAGAACGCTTGACACCGAGTACATAATAACATCAATTGCGGTGATTCTTCGTCGGTATTTTTTTATTTTTATTTGATACTCCTCAGTGAGGGTTTTGAGTCTATTCTGAAATTCTCTGACCTGATCATAGCGACATTGCGTCGATGACAAAGTCATTGTTGTTTATTTTAAAAATACTAGCGTTTTCAATTGTGAAATCCTTTCAATTTAGTTATTTACTTCGCATATGAATTCTAAGCACCAGGATATTTTTGATCTAATCGTACTATCAACCGCGACAATCTTAAATTCTTCTTCACCCCGGATAATTACTGTTGCGGTGCCACCAAAATAGGTTTTACCGCTTACGATGATATCAAATTGCTTGTCAGAGATTAACGTCATCCTGTAGATACCATGGGGCCACTCACCGATATTGACTTTCAATTTAGCATTAGAGTCTTTTATCCAATCAAAGGTCCCATGCTTTACCCTTTCAGATTTTTCTTTTAGTTTAAGAATATCGTCGTAAACGTCGAGATAGGTTTTATTGATTTCGGTATATTTCATCATCGTTTTATCGCGGCGACTAAAAAATGAAATCAAAAGGTGGTTAAATTCCAAACCTTTTTGCATGAGATAATGCCCGTTGAGTTGAGAATATGTCGTCGTGATATTATAACTTTTAGAGCCTTCAAAGAAATTTTTAGCCATTTCGCTGATGCGTTTTTGTTCGTCAAACGCGCTTTTAATTTCCGCGAGAGTCATTCCTGCCACAAGCGGGTTTCCAAAGAATCTACCAACAATGTCGTTAGTGGGTTTTTGATCTTCTATTAGTTTAGAAATCTCGAGATAATTTGCCTTGAATTCTGAAGCAGTCATCATCCTTCCAGCTTCCTTGTTAGCGAAGAATGAATTCAACAAGTCTTTAATTTCCGCGAGAGTCATTCCTGCCACAAGCGGGTTTCCAAAGAATCTACCAACAATGTCGTTAGTGGGTTTTTGATCTTCTATTAGTTTAGAAATCTCGAGATAATTTGCCTTGAATTCTGAAGCAGTCATCATCCTTCCAGCTTCCTTGTTAGCGAAGAATGAATTCAACAAGTCTTTAATTTCAGTGAGAGTCATGCCAACCACAAGAGGGGTTCCAAAGAATTTATGTATAACATTTTTGCGAAAAGAATTATAACCTCGTATATGATCATCCAGCTCACGGCCGTGGGTGGTAATCTTGTTGTCTTGGGTGGTAATCCTGTTGTCGTTGTCGGTAATCATCTTGTTGTGGGTGGCAATCGCGTCTGTGATCGCAGACACAAGTGCGCCTGGTTTAAGTAGTCCGTCGTTGGAATACAGCGCAATAGAGTTTTCAGCGGCGTCGCGCTGCCGTATCAAAATGTCATTCAATGACACATCACTGGATTTCAATTTACCCTGTTTGTCCTGAAATACAACTATTTCGTTCGGGTCAACACTTGTTAAATTTAACGTCTCAGCTATTTCATCTTTAATTTTTTTTGTTATATCCTTGATAGAATCAGGGGTTGCAGTGCCATCGGGTTTGGGTTTCAAAGATCTCCCCCAAATATCAATCATGTTATTGTAAAACTCTTTCTCTCTCTAAAATCGTTTTTGACGACTTCGTCGTTGCCAGCGATTGCTAGTGTATTCATTAACGACAACATGTGGTGGTTTTCCGCTTGGGTTACTCAAGGAGTTAGAAATAGCGTCAAGGACATTTAATACTTCGCTGCCACATATTGGTGGGTCAATCATCGTTTGTGTTGGTAGCGTAGAATACCAAGTCTTCATTGGAAGGGTTTTTATATACCGCATAAACTCTTTTGGTGGGGCTAATCCATATGAATCGAAATAAACAATCCCACGTGGATCAATAGCGTATGCAACCCAGTGAGTACCAGGTCCGGTGCTGTTATCGAGATTAATAATACCTGTTTCAACGCTGTTTGGTTGATGTGGTAATTGATCTTTCATAAAGACACCTCTGAAGTTTTTAATCGCGAGTTTTTTAGCCGCATCCATTAAATCAAAATTGGACATGGGAATCTTCGATTCCTGAATTAATAAATCGTTCCTGGTAGTCTCAGGCCTGATCCGTTCACGGATCTCCCGCTGTACCACGAATACGGGGTTCCTGGTAGTCTTAGACCCAATCCGTGAACGGATCGTCCCTTTTTTTTATATCCTTTCCCAGTTGCCTTCTTTAGTGCCATTCCTGCTGCAGTACCAACGGCTCCTAACGCTGCCGCTTTAGCCACCGCTGGGGCTGCTGCTGCAATCAATGCTGGAATCGCAGCTAACAACGGAAATATACCGCCTGTTTTAATCATATTTTTGATAGCAGCCGCAGAAAGAGTAATCTGAACACCTTTTTTGGCTGCAAGTGCATCATTGAAATGTTTCACCTGACGAGTTGTCAGCGATAGTTTATTTGCACCACCAGTCATTTGATTAGGTTTCAACGTGATTGTGGTTCCACATCGCTTAGCCGATTCTGATTGCAATTTTTTTAATTGACCGGGAGTTAACGTAACACTAATAACACTATATGACATTATACATAATAGATTGATTCTAAATCGTTTACAATTTCAATTACATGTTTTCTACTGGGGCATCTACCACTCTCATTCTTCCACCAACACCTTCAAGTAGCATTGATTTATCACTGAGAATGACAGCAACCGCTCTATAATTAGCAATAGCACCACGAGTCACATTAGCTCTAAAGTGTATATCAACGACGGACTGTCTTGTTAAATCGAGATGTTCCAGTGAGAAGTAATAGATCGGATACAGATTTTTAAAATCAAATTGTGATATTTGCAAACCAGTATCCACATTTTGATCGCGTGCCATAAATGATAACAGACGATGATACACGCGTGCAATATGATTTTCGGTGTAATTAAGTTGTATATCCTCGGATGGTTCCTGTTGGCCGTTTATTCTCAGTGAGACGTCTTTCACACCTAACTGATCAAATATCATATGGCTGGAGAGTTGATTGCCAACTCGTGTGTTATCCTGTAACGCTACGAATATATGACGTGGCGCAGCAACACCTTGTTTTGATGCTAGATTCCACGTGAATAACCCGTTCAGATTTGATTGCTTCACATCTGTACTCACGGTTAGCCAACTCAACAACGACTTTCCTCCTTGGTCCATAAATGATAGTAATCGTTCTTCTGCGGTGATTGCTGGAGTCAACACTGACATCCACAATGATATTTTTGTTAAATTGACTTTACCGGCATCAGCATTGGGATTTGCAGCATCTGCTGGAATCCTCCAAATTGCGTCATTATCATCACTTTTTCGTACAAGCGATACTGTATGCTTCGCCCCATAAATAACTTTTCGGACGTTTCTACAGAATCCAAATATGTGATGCAGTGGAATCACGCATGAAAATGATTTACGCGCTCCTTGCAACATTGAGTTTCGTGTTGCAGCTCCTAGATTGAAATTAACGTCGTTGTTTATAATCATATCTTCGATACCAGCAGGAGCAGGGTTAGCAGCACGATCATTTGGTCGTCTTACAACGAATTGTTTTCCTCCAGCGGTATTCTTACCATCTTTTGCAAACATCATAGAGGGTCCTGCTGATCTTGTATAATCATCGGAATATCTCGCTAACCCGATTATTGTTGTAGCTACATCAACATCGCGATCTATCGACTCGATTTCTTTTCCATCAATGAGATATCTAGCACTCTCAAATAACGCCATAATACCATTATTGACAAAACCGACTTGAGTACCATCTGGATACGGTGCTGGTACAGCAGGAGTATCAGCAGCTGTTACAAGTTCTCCTTCTACTTCAATAAATGCTTCACAGGGCAAAAAATATTTACTGGTATCATGGACTTGAAGTTCAATTCGCGATCGACTATTTGCGTCTATTGCATGATAAGCGTAATATTGATAATCGCGTACAGAATCATCCTTGCCAACTGGGGCGTCTATATCAAACGCCGGATCATGTGATTTTTTGAACATTTTATTCTATTTATCAGAGTCTAAATCGTAAAAATCCGTAGGATTTTCATCGTAAACGATTTTCATCGACGTAGTTTTTTAAAGCCGCTTCCTGCTATCATATTTGCAATATTGCTTTGGTCCCCTTGATTTACCATCGACGCTAATTTTTCGTCTACTGCGTTATTTATAATTCTACTAACACTTGCAGGCATTTCCGCTGTAGACGGTAACGGTTTCTTTTTTCGTGATTTCACTAATGATGTTAATTTATTCTTCGCAGTTGAAAACGCTTTTCCAGCAAAATCTCCAACAGCACTAATACCCTTATCACGAATAACTTCAATTGCTTTCATTCCTAGTTGTTTAGCCAACGGCATCACTTTTGGAGCCATTCTCGCAAATAACCCTGCAATGGTATTGCCTAAACCATCTCCGTAGTATGCTCTATAAACTGGAAACCGTGAATTAACTACGTAGACGGGGGTTGGTTTATCATGATTGTAGTGTATGATCATTATTTGAAATCAGAAACCATTTTTCAATTGGAAACGCTAGCGTTTTTATTTAATCACTGTGATACCCACTTTCCGCTAACTCGTCAATGAAATCTCGATATGTTTTGATATCCATGATACCGCCGGCAAATAACCGTCTACAGATATCAGCTGCTTCATTAATTATTTCCGGTGAGTTATTTCCAGCTCGGAAACCTCCTACAAGAACTTCTAATCGTGATATATCATTGATAACACTACCAGGACATGAAATCTTTAGATTTCCACTCTTTGAGTTTCCAATCCTTGGATTTTCCCTCGAAGAGTTTCCACTGGAATCTTGCAATCCACTTCCGCTATAACCAGTTGCTTCATCCTGTTTTTCTAAATCGGCTTCTTGTAATAAATAATCAAGAAGATTATCATCAGGTGGTAGTTGTTGTTTTTTAGGAGAGTAGACTACTTTCTTTGCAGGTTGCTGTCGCTTTCCTCGCAATTTTTGCGGTTTTTGTTGTTGTTTAAACTCTTCGTATTGATTATACACTTCGCCCACCTCATTGATATATCCAATGTATGATGCGTTACCCTTCTTCTTAATTCTACCTGTTTTTTCAGTTTTGATTTTGTAGAATATATCAGCCCAGTGAGTTATATCTCTAACAAAGTTATGATGTTCTGGTTTCAACAAATTTTTCCTGTTTTCATAAGTCGTAACAACAAGCGCAGGAATTTTTGCTAGTTTAGTCTCAATGATTGCTGCTAAACCCGCCTCGTTAAATATCACGCGTAAATCATCTACTATTTCTTTTGATTCCATTTGTTTTGTTTGTTCAGTTTGTTCAGTTTTCGCTGCTATTTTTTCAAGTTCACCAATAACAGATTTTCCCGTCTCGGGAACATCTCCCAGTATAGCACGCTCTATCCCTTTCGTTGCTGTGGTTACTGGTTTAAACAATTCTTCGGATCCCATAGCAAAATCAGTCTGAAGACTCTGTCGTTGTTGTAGTTTATTCCGTACAGAGTCACGAATTGGTACAAATCTCCTGATTGCATCCAGTCGTTCACGAGCCAATCGGGTTGTTAATGCTTCATTGACCATTATTTGAAATCGCAAACAATTTTTCAATTGCAAAACAATTTTTCAATCCAACCTAACAGACGAAAACACTTTTTGTTACATGTCAGACATGTCGGATGATTTTTAACACGATCACGGAAGCGTTTTAACAGCGTTATCAATGATGTGGAAAGTATCAGAGTTACTAATAAAATAATTATTTTTAATTAATACTGATAGTTTCCACACTCTCAATCTGATATATCATATCGGGAAAACCATCCATTAACGGCCTATCGATTTGACATTTTTAATCAAAAAATGCTAAAAAAAAAAAATTAAAATCTCTATAAGGGACGGTCACAATCAAATAATGATAAATGGTTGGTCAATCAAAATTGTTCATTTTCTTGAATTAACGCCCGTAGGTTTCTAACTTTAGAATTAACCTCCTTTTTCAATTCGTATTCGTACCCCAATTCTTTTCGTATTCGTTCTACGATGGTATACAACGGAGCGAACACACTTACGTCACTGGAAAATGCGAGAGAGTCCTTAATATAATTCTGAATTCTTTTGATGAGCGCATACTTCTTTGGTAGCATATATTTATTGTTGTTAACTCCGTATTCTATATCCTGAAAATCAGACATGATTTGATCAGGATTTAACCCATCTGATAGTTCAATATCCCAACCTTTCAATTTTGAAATCTCGGATATGATGCTATTCATGTTTTCAGAATTCATTATTATATAACAATTATATATTTCTAAATGAAAAATATGACGCATTAGACATAACTAAATCGAATTTTCTGTCCGGTCCCTTTTGAAATAGCCGATCGACAAACCCCCTCTGCAACATATCGTACTGAGGGTCTACAAATATTGAAATACTTGCCGGCTTCATATATTGATTTAAATACTTTTTCTTCGTTAGTTATTGTATTCAAAGATTTCACAGGTCTCGCTTTTTTCGAGTATTTCCCAGTCCCCCCTCGTTTGGTATTCTCACTATGTGTGATTGCTTGAAGATTTGATAAGGAATTGTTCTTCGGATTAGAATCAATATGATCAATAACAAAACCATCTTTGATCAATCCATGGAAACATTCATACACGAAACGATGATTGTAATATTTCTTCTTTCCAACAGTAAAGAACAAATACCCCATACCATTATCCCACCCAACTGGGTTCTTCAGTCTACGGTTTCTTACAACACCATCACTGGATGCTTCATAATTTGTACTCACAGGGTGTTGTCTGAATTCTTGGTTCATTCGTATACTATACTATTTGTCTAATTCAATGACTGATTCATTTGCAGGGATTCATTATACATAAATCTTTCATTTAGAGACTTGTTTTTAGTATAGCATGAAAGAGTTCAAGAGATTGACTTCGAAAAATGCTGAATTCAATGCTGATAAGGAGTTTAAGAGATTATTGAAAATCAGTCCTAGATTTAATCTCGATAGACCCAAAAAACGTAACAAACGTCCAAGAGACGGAAACATGAAAGAGTTTAAGAGATTATTGAAAATCAGTCCTAGATTTAATCTCGATAGACCCAAAAAACGTAACAAACGTCCAAGAGACGGAAACATGAAAGAGTTTAAGAGATTATTGAAAATCAGTCCTAGATTTAATCTCGATAGACCCAAAAAACGTAACAAACGTCCAAGAGACGGAAACATGAAAGAGTTTAAGAGATTATTGAAAATCAGTCCTAGATTTAATCTCGATAGACCCAAAAAACGTAACAAAATCAATCCTAGATTTAATCGCGATAAACCAAAAAAAACGTCCAAGAGAGATTACCCCTGGAAAGATGCTCAATTCAATCTCGATATAGTTTCTAATACACCAAAGAATACAATTCTTGATAAAGCCATGATTAGTAAAATCAGAGACTGTTTTAATGAATTCAAGCGTGATGGAGCATCTTATTGTTGGTCAACATTTCGAATTGATGGTGTTGTTGATGCTACCATGACTGATGAAAAAGCAGCAGTGATAATTTCACGTGTTGGGGAAAAACGGCATTTTTTCCGAATCAAATTCATTATCGAAGTCGATGGCAAATGGATTATTAAGGATAAATTTGAACCAATCCTCAAGAATAAAAAAGCTGTCATTGTGAGTAGAGATTCCAAACCAGGGATTCTAACCGGCATTGACAAACCATACTACGAAAGATCTTATCCCGTAACAGCAATGGTTTATGGGATATATCCGTTAAATGATAAACCCGATATCGCAAAACTAGCTCCTATGAAATATTCGTCAGGGCTTAATTGTGTAGCAGAACGAATAATAGAACACTTCACAAATGCATCCCGAGGAAATAAACTAACTGATCTGCGACGTAGGAAAATAACCGAGTGGGAACTGACAGTGAAACAGCATGGTGCAAAGATTTCTGATATAGCTAAATTAGAAACATCATTACGATTCCCAATAACTGTTATGACGATAACCGGAGAGGTTTTATACGAACCGAAATATAACAAAAATGGAGCACCAATACAGATTATTGATCATAACAAACACGCGTGGACACCTGCGGTAACAATATTTCCACGAGAACGAACCGTGAAATATATCCCCCCGGAATTTTCCGGAGAGTTAGTCGGGGATGTTTTCTATGAAGAGAGATTATTCGATGCTATTCATGCGTTGTGTAAAGATGATCCTGTGTCAGTGTGGTTACTTAGAAGTGATGAAGAATTCGATCAATTTGTAAAACCAAATGGTGAATTATATCGCATTGAAGAATTAGATAACAGAATGAGAAAAATCGCTAGTGATTTTTCACCGCAGAATTCCCATGAAAAACTACTCACGGATAGTTTTACTATTCCATCAGTGGTAGCTCACTTCGCAAGAGAAAAAAACTCATGGCGTCCAACACGAAGTGATTTTCTCGAGGATGTTAAATTGAGTTGCGTCAAATTCGGTCATGGAGGACTGTGGAATACAAAATACCATCGTGACGGTATGATTTCAATTGATATATCCGCGTGTTATCCCGGAAGTTTTCTCGGGTATGGGGAATGCGCTGAGTACTTCAAACGATTTGGACACCCCACGCATGAAATGACTCGTGTTGCGATTAATGGACCATTGCCTGATTTTGACTTAACCGGATTCGCTCGTGTGATATCATTTGAATTAGCTACAGGGTTACATCCGTGTAGTTATGTTTGGCTCGGTAGACACCTATCTGAAAAACACTGGATGCCAATAGTGCTATTGAGATATATGATTGATTGTGGTATGCTAATATCGTTGATTGTTTCCGAGGCTATTATATGCTATCGAGCTCAGAAAGAAGTTTGGCTACCACAACCCGATCTAGATAGAATAATCAACGAACTATGAAAACAGTTTCCAGATTTCAGTGAAGAAGAAATCATAAATTGGTCTAAGAAGTTATTTGAAATTAAAAAAGAACAAGCAAAAGATCTCGGAAGAAGAATAATCGGTAAATTTACCCAGGGTGGACGATACGATAACGCAAAATACTCTTCGCGGTTGATCATAGATGTCGCTGAATACGATTTTATTGTAGCGGATTTAATGAAACAGGGAAAACTTGTATCCCGTAAGGATGCTTTTCTATCCAATGGTGAGAAATTAGGTACGGTTGTTACCTACTGTGATGGATATAATTCCCAGTACACACATTTGAGAAGTTCAATGTTAGCCTATGCTACTATTAATCTATTTTCGATGATAAATAGATTTCCTAATACCGCGGTTAGAGTAGCCACTGATTCGATGTATATACACAATAAGTACAAATCAGCTGTAGCGGCATTCACAGATCCCGAAGAAAATTGGGGGCGTTGGCGATTTAAAAAGGAGATGCTACCTGAGTATTGTGAATCCGCAGACGTTGCCATGGATGATAAATATCTTTGTTGTAACCGTATTGAAATTCAATCAGAACTTTCTAATGCACCACCGGTATCTGATCCAGTATGTAGATACAAGACAGTTTATTTAAACGGTTGTGGTGGGTCAGGAAAGACAACTCGTGCAATTGAATTATATCGTGGTGGTGGAAATACTTGTATTTCTACTAACATGATTGTGCTAACACCGACTCATAGACTCGCCAGAGAGATGATACAGCGAGGGGTAAATGCTTGCACTTATCACAGCTTCTTTCGATGGAAAGGTGACAAATGGACTCCTGATCGAATGGGTGATAAATTCATTCCTGAAATCATAATCTGGGATGAAATATGCACAGTGTCATTAGATGTATTAAAAACATTTCTTGAGTGGTTGTTAACCAAAAACACAAAAGTCGTCATGTGCGGGGATCAAGGCCAACCACCACCATTTGTCGGTGCATCTCCACATGAATGGCTAAAGGGTTTTGTAGACTACTATGAAGAAATCACCACTGATTATAGATCACTTGATGAACGATTACGAGAATTTAAGAAACTAATTAGATTACAACCGGATAGAATCCAATGCGAAATAGCGCGTGAAGTGATTTCAGAAACTCCAATGAATGATTTCTGGGAAGCGTGGAGACCAAACGATTTGATCATTGCAAGTAGAAAAATAGTCAGGGATACACTTCAGATGAAGTTATTTGAATTGCATAAAGAAAAATTTGCAACGCTTCCAGTACCCCTTTGTTATAGGCCATCGGATACACGAAAACAGAACATCGAAGTTGATATTCCAGGACAGAATGAAAAACAAATTCTGGTATTAAATGATATTGTGCTGGTTGATATCAATGTCGTTGAAGATGCATTGCGTGCTAATAAATCCCCGTGGACGCTAGGATACGCAGCAACAATACACTCTTCACAGGGATTGACTATATCGGATACAATTGTTTGGATGGTAGATAATCGCATCGAATGGTCAAATTTAGTCTATCTCGCAGTATCCAGAGTACGAAACATAAATCAACTTCGAAGAGTTGTCCTCGATGATGAAATCATTGGTGATGATAATGACACAACAATAAGTGATATTGATGTTAGCATCATTAATAAAAAACTCTCCGGTTACAAACAACAGGACAAAAAAAAACAACGAGAATTTGATATTGATGCTAAATTAATAATCACTTTGAAGAAACAACAGAATAATCACTGCGCGAGTTGCAATTGTATAATGCGTTGGCAGTATTCGGATAAGGATCCTCGCCAATTCACCGTGGACAGAAAAAATAACAATCTCGGTCATGTCAGAAATAATGTGATGTTGACTTGTCTTGAGTGCAATAGACGCAACGGTGCTAGTTAAGACCATGCGGTGGCAATTGAGTATCCTCGGGAATCACTTGTAGTTGTTGTCGAGTAAAACCCCGCTGAGGGGCAGTTGAATCCAGTTTATAGACTGGAGGTCTACCAGTTGATCGTGTTATACTAGATATCTTATGCGTAGTGACGCTCCAAATAGGATCAGTAGCCCTTTTTCTACCCCCTTCAAGCTCTCCTGGTTCGTATAAGTACCTCACAATGACATTACTACCAAGAATTGGTTGGGAAACGCTAGCGTTTCTAGGGAAATCTTTTTGTGGTTGTACGGGTATTGACTTCTTTTTAATCGCGTTGATAGGTTTCATGTTGATTGTTCTAGTAATCTCGTTATTCAGTGCAGTAATCACAGATGGTAATCTTTTAACCCATTCACTGGATCGCTTTTCTTGAATGAATTCTTTTGCGTATTGATATCCAAATAACCGCTCAGCAATCGTCCGATTAAATCGTTCTACAATGGCCTGATCGCGATGTAGCGCAGTATGCCCTCGTCGTATGGTGACATTATGATGTTTCATTGTAGATAACACTGCACCCTGAAATTCCTTGCCAGGATCAACCTGCAATAGATTTGGCCAGTGCAGAGGACCTCGTCGATAAATCCTTTCAAATGCAGAAGCGACTTCAGTGGCCGATTTTGTTTTCAGCGGTTCTGCTTCTTTGTATCGACTCGCAACATCAACTACGGTTAACGCATATTTGTAACCACGATCATGTGGCAGAAATAATATATCAGCCTGATGAACTTCATTAGGAGCGGTCACATCAAAATGCGAGAATTGAATTTGTTTAGGCGGTGGTAGATAAATTTGCCATAGTGCCTGTTTGGATAACCAATGAGCCGCAGTGGTTTTTTTCACTTTTGCAGCACTAGCGAGTTTATTGATTGCAGCGTTACCCCTCCAGTATCCCCTCGGAGAATAATAAATTGATTCCATATTATTAATTACCAGCACCTAACATCAATTTACTTTTCATAGCCGATTTTATCAAAAATGAAGACAATTTTTCTTTGAAGGATTTATCAGGAATAGCATTTAACGCATGAATTAATTTCACATCTGCTAGATGCCTGTGTTGCAGATTGCTGCTTTTATAAGCAACATCATGAAGGTGACAGGCCTTATCAATGGCGTTTATTGGTTCTTCACCGGGGTTGGGTTGATTTTGATTATTGAGTCTGATATCAAGTCTGGTTCCCGGTCCACAGTAGCTATATCCTGGAAGGTGCTTTTCTCCGGGGTACTTTGCCCATGGGGTTCCAGGGAGTTTTGCTAATTTGGCTGCGATATCACCTCCTCGTTTTTTTTTAAATCAGATTTCATAGACACAAATCTAAATTTCTTTGTACCACATTGCACGCATTTACCAGAAAGCGCTGATCGGTTATTTTTAGTTGTAATCGTCGTCAAGTCATCTGTGCCAGTACGCGTTTTACATTTCACACAATATAGATCCATAATTTATGTATAGAAATATGGATATAATTGATTTTTCAGCGACTAAAACAAGAGAACCAATTAAGCATCATGCAGCGCTACCAAACTCTATCCGGATGATTATAATCGGGCCATCTGGATCCGGTAAAACGCAATTGTTGCTCAATTTAATAATTAGATGGATGAAGTGGAATAAGTTGTATTTAATTGCCCCTAGCGTAGATGATCAACGATGTTATGAAGTGCTAAAAGATTTTAACGACAGCGCGGTAAAAAAATCCGGAGAGGGTATTATTGATTTTATAACCGATATCGATGAAGCACCGAGTATTGATGATATTGATGGAGATATTAACAATTTAGTCGTATACGACGATATAATGTTGGATAAACAAAAGAATCCTGCTAGAATATTTTCCCGTGGGCGTCACAAAAACACTGACGTGATATATGTCACTCAACGCTACACTCAGGTTCCAAAAGTCATCAGAGATAACTGCAATATTCTTTCTGTATTCAACGGAGTTGATACTCATACGCTACGAAATATTTGGCAGACATGGTGTTCTGATATGGACTTCAATCAATTTAGAGATTTCTTTAGTCATGCTCAGTCGACTCCGCACGGATTCGCAACAATAAATTTACATGATCCTCGGACACGATATCGTATCGGACTAGATAAAATATTCGGTTAAAATCATTTATTATTTTTGTTAACCAGAACTGAAATCACTAAGCAGCAGAGAGGGTGGATGACAACAAGTTGCGACCAAAATTAATTAAAAAATCGTTTTCATTTTTTTAGTTAAAATGATTTCGTAGGAGATTTCAATCAATTTTTTTGTCTGAAAACGTTGTAGGGTTCGCCTTTTTTTGGTTAAAATAAGATCGTAGGAAGGCTCGTTTTAGGATTTCAATCAAATTTTGTCTAAAAACGTTGTAGGATTCACCCTCTCTGCTGCTACAAGGACAACAATTTTTGGATGACTTCTTCCTGGGAGTAAGGAAAAAAGTCAAAGCCCCTGACTGAAAAAAGAAAAATGGTTTGAGCAAAAATATTTAAGTTCACGATAAAAGGTTGTGAATTACTTGGACATTAGTTAACACAGCAGTCAGTTGTCGATGTGACTTACTGAAATATAATTTCTGCACAATAACATTAGTTACCAGACCATATACATTGACCAGTTTTTGGGGAGCTCGATCTTTTAAGGTATGGCAATGAATTTGGAGATCAAATGTCAAGGTCATTGTGGTTTCAAGAAAATTGTGATCTGCAAAATAAACATTTTCATTGACCAAATTTTGAGGAAATAAAGAAACCTATATTTTGAGGCCAAAAGATCAGAGGTCATGGTCATACTAAAATCTAATAAGGAAATAATAGATTCTATACAGCAATTTTGCTCATTGAGACTTATGGGTAAATAATCTCCAGAATCAACCATGCCATTCTAGAGCCAATAAAAAAAGACTGTTAAACACAGAGTCAACATTACCATTCTAGTGTATACAAAGATGACTGTTAAACACAGTCAAACATGCCATTCTAGTGTATACAAAGAGGACTGTTAAACACAGTCAACCATGCCATTTTAGTGTATACAAAGAGGACTGTTAAACAGTCAACCATGCCATTCTAGTGTATACAAAGAGGACTTTTAAACACAGTCAACCATGCTAAACTAGTGTATACAAAGAGATCTATTGAACACAGTCAACCATGCCAAACTAGTGTATACAAAGAGATCTATTAAACACAGTCAACCATGCCAAACTAGTGTATACAAAGAGATCTATTAAACACAATCATCCATGCCAAACTAGTGTATACAAAGAGATCTATTGAACATAGTTAACCATGCCAAACTAGTGTATACAAAGAGATCTATTGAACACCGTCAACCATACCAAACTAGTGTATACAAAGAGATCTATTGAACACAGTCAACCATGCCAAACTAGTTTATACAAAGAGATCTATTGAACACAGTCAACCATGCCAAACTAGTTTATACAAAGAGATCTATTAAACACAGTTATCCATGCCATTTTAGTGTATACAAAGAGCTCTATTGAACACAGTCAACCATGCCAAACTAGTGTATACAAAGAGCTCTATTGAACACAGTCAACCATGCCAAACTAGTGTATACAAAGAGATCTATTAAAGTCTGTGAGGGCATATAATGTAATTCATGGTACTATCGTTGCTTAACAAAGTTAAAAAGGTGTGAAAAATATTTGTTTCAATTGATGTAATGACCTTATAATCAAAATATGTCATCTACACAAGCAGCAGAGAGGGTGAATCCTACAACGTTTTTAGACAAAATTTGATTGAAATCTTAAAACGAGCCGTCTTATAATCTTATTTTAACCAAAAAAAGGCGAACCCTACAACGTTTTCAGACAAAAAATTGATTGAAATCTCCCTACGAAATCATTTTAACTAAAAAAATGAAAACGATTTTTTAATTAATTTTCGTCGCAACTTGTTGTCATCCACCCTCTCTGCTGCTAAAGTTTTCAGTTCTGGGTTAATAATTCTTTTACGATGAAAATCACTAAGATTTCACAAACAGACTAATCGCTAACACCTCTTCTTGTAAATCAATCAGATTATTTGACTGGTCGGTGAGTTTGAAATTAATTCTGGTTAATGAATTATTATGGCATCGCATATAGACAGGATTAATTGGGTTTTCAATAATTAGGAATCCTGGAGGAGCTGTTGGTGCAAATGAATAAAGAATACATCCTTGCTGAGCTTGATTTGATCGTTCGAGATTAATTTGATAGCTTCCTTCGATAACATCACACACTAAATTAAGTGCAATCACCGTTGAAATATTCACGTTGAACGGAGCGATATGCCTACCACCATCATCTGGATCATTATTATGTTTGAGGAGGACAGTTGAGTCTGATTTTTGTAGTGCTTTGATATCGGTTTTAACAATTTTTGCTAATTCATCAGCGTTGTATTTCGGAAACTTGAAATTACGCAGATTGTCTTCTGTGATATTGTAATCGGTTAGGAATCGTTGTTTATTGTCGCTGTTGTCATTAATTATTGTTTGAATAATTAGTTCATAGATATATTTCATGTCCGATATAAGCTGATTTATTATTTCAACGTGTTTTTGCGATCTTGTTTTCCGTAGTTGTTCTAGTTGTGTGTCATATAATTGTTTAATCTCATTAAAATAACCACGGACGTCAGTTAGCGTAAATGAAATAGTAACAGATGAGTCGGTTGTTCTTTTAATGATAAAATCCCATTGCAATGTGTCTTTGTTGGTGAATATAAATCTATCGGCGATTCTTCCTTTTCTTATATCAGATAAATTATCTCGATAACTGGGATTGATTTCATGATATGATTGTACATCCGTGGTTAAGTCGGTGGTGGATTTTTCAGGTGGTTTTTCAGGCCATCCTAGTATGGTTCTAATAGAACTTTGATAGATATCTACGACGTATCCTTCTGTGCTTATCTCAATTGCGGATGATAGTGTCGGCTCATGAACTGTTATAGCGATTTTTGATTCTTTTCCAGTAATCGATTTTATTCTACGCGCGAATTCATTATTGATTTGTTCGATTTGGTATGACCCTGTTGGTATCGAAACGACGTTCCAGTCTGGTGTTCCGTCGGGTTTATTCTTATTTGCAAACACTAAAGAATTATTGGGTTGTTGACCACCAAATGATTTTGATCTGATATTAGGCCAACTGTGATACATTCGTAGTTTTGCTAGCGCTATCTCCTTCACTGGGACCGGAGAGGGGAAATTCACACTGAATTCTGGATTCGTTGATGTTATTGATATCATGCTTGTTTGTACTGGGTTCGTGTTCTCCACTATTTGTTGAAGTAATTCCTGCGGTGTTGTCATTGTTATTATACTCATGTTGTATTTCTAATTTTGGTATCGAGAAATCATAAATACTGACCATCACTGAGAACTCACAATCTGGTAATGTTGATATTACTGAGATCATTTTGTTTTTTGGGTTCGTGTTTTCTGATTCCATCGGTGTTGTCATTGTTATTATACTCATGTTGTCGCTCTAATTTCGATATCGCGGAATCAAAAATACTGACCATCGCTGAGAATTCACTATCTGATATAATTGTATTATCGAGTGACGACGATATCATCAATGATAATTGCGAGTATGCGGTTGATGCAATATGAAATTGAAGTAAGTAATTCTGCAGTTTACTCTGGCTGCATGATGATATCTTTTTTGCTATCCCGGTTGATATACCCCCGATTGTAGCCACCGCAGAAATGCAAATTGGAACTACGACCGGGGCAATCATTGTAACAGATGCTAGTATTATTCCGGCACCAGTGAGAACGCTTGACACCGAGTATATAATAACATCAATTGCGGTGATTCTTCGTCGGTATTTTTTTATTTTTATTTGATACTCCTCAGTGAGGGTTTTGAGTCTATTCTGAAATTCTCTGACCTGATCATAGCGACATTGCGTTGATGAAATCATTGTTATTTTAAAAACGCTAGCGTTTTCAATTGTGAAATCCGAAGGATTTTCCTTTCAATTATCCTATTATTGACCTGGTTTTAGGATCTGAAGAGGGGACACCGGATACAAATTCTATTATCCAGGGTAGTGACTCCCTAATCACAGACTCGTCGGAATTCTTTATAACAATCGTAAGCGGGATTGGTATAGCAGGTGGAGGTTTTGGTATTTTCTCTAGTATATACATCAATGTGTTAACACCGCTGATACCTGTGTTGCTGAATTCCAAATCAAATTTACGGTGATGTATTATTGTAAGTCGGTAGCAACCTGGTGCACCAGTATGTCTGTTGCCAACACGAAGATAATTTTCATTTCCCCGGATCCAATCAAAGGTTCCACTATCAACCGTGTACACGATGTTATTGACGCTTACACTATGTGGAATTTTTACCTTATTGATAGCCGCGATAATTTCAACGAGAGTCATAACTGCCACAGGTGGGGTTCCAAAAAACTTATTAACAATGTCATTGACTGGTTTTTGATTTTCTTTTAGTTTAAGAAGATCGTCGGAAATATCGAGATAATTTACCCTGATTTTGGTAGGATCTATTGTTTTTCCACTCTCCTCCTTGTTAGAAAAGAATGAAACCAGAAGTTCGTTGATTCTAATCAGTGCTTGGGTTTTAATATGGTTGTCGATGTTAGAAAATTTCGTCGTGATATCTTGGAGGCTACTGCCCTCAAAGAACTTATTAACCATTTCATTTGTGAGCTTTTGTTCGTCAATAGCTTTTTTAACTTCAGCGAGGGTTGGACCTGTCAACGATGTGGTTTCAGAACCAGGTGTTCTCCCCAAAAATCTATCCACGATGGTATTAAGTGTTGTTTGTCTCATCATAAACATATTAATATCTTTGAGAGTTATTATAGATGTAGCCGGGATACCAAATAAATTATTAGCGATGTAGGCATTGTGAGTGTGCTTGCCGATAAACTCACTGATTTCAGCGAGAGTCATGCCTGCCACAAGCGGGGTTCCAAAAAACTTAACAATGACGTCGTTAGTGGGTTTTTGATCTTCTATTAGTTTAGAAATCTCGAGATAATTTGCCTTGATTTCATTTTCATTCATCATCCCTCCCGCGTCCTTGTTAAAAAAGAATAGCGATAGATAGTTTTTAATTTCAGCGAGAGTCATGCCAACCACAAGCGGTGTTCCAAAGAATTTATGTATGACATTTTTGCGAAAATTATTATAACCTCGTATAAGATCATTCAGCTCACGTTCGTTGGTAGCAATCGCGTCGGTGATCGTAGACACAAGTGCGCCTGGTTTAAGTCGTCCGTCGTTGGAATACAGCGCAATAGAGTTTTCAGCGGCGTCGCGCTGACGTATCAAAATGTCATTCAATGACACATCACTGGATTTCAATTTACCCTGTTTGTCTTGAAATACAACTATTTCATTAGGATCAACATTTGTTAAGTTCAACGTCTCAGCGATTTCATCTTCAATTATTTTTTTTATATCCTTGACAGAATCAGGTGGTGCAGTGTCATCGGGTTTGGGTTTCAAAGATCTCCCCCAAATGTCAATCATGTTATTGTAAAACTCTTTCTCTCTCTAAAAAGCGATTGCTAGTGTATTCATTCACGACAACATGTGGTGGTTTTCCCCTTGGGTTACCCAAGGAGTTAGAAATAACATCAAGGATATTTAATACTTCGCTGCCGCATATTGGTGGGTCAATCATCGTTTGTGTTGGTAGCGTAGAATACCAAGTCTTCATTGGAAGGGTTTTTATATACCGCATAAACTCTTTTGGTGGGGCTAATCCATATGAATCGAAATAAACAATCCCACGTGGATCAATAGCGTATGCAACCCAGTGAGTTCCAGGTCCGGTGCTGTTATCGAGATTAATAATACCTGTTTCAGTTTTGTTTGGTTGATGTGGTAATTGATCTTTCATAAAGACACCTCTGAAGTTTTTAATCACTAGTTTTTTAGCCGCATCCATTAAATCAAAATTGGACATGGGAACCATAGGTTCCTCAATTAATAAATCGTTCCTGGTAGTCTTAGACCCTTTCCGCTGTACCACGAATACGGGGTTCCTGGTAGTCTTAGACCCTTTCCCTTTTTTTTATATCCTTTCCCAGTTGCTTTCTTTAGTGCCATACCTGCTGCAGTACCAACGGCTCCTAACGCTGCCGCTTTAGCCACCGCTGGGGCTGCTGCTGCAATCAATGCTGGAATCGCAGCTAACAACGGAAATATACCGCCTGTTTTAATCATATTTTTGATAGCAGCCGCAGAAAGAGTAATCTGAACACCTTTTTTGGCTGCAAGTGCATCATTGAAATGTTTTATTTGACGAGTTGTCAGCGATAGTTTATTTGCACCACCAGTCATTTGGTTGGGTTTCAACGTGATTGTGGTTCCACATTTTTTAGCTGATTCCGATTGCAATTTTTTTAATTGACCGGGAGTTAACGCAACACTAATAGCACTATATGACATGTTATACATAATAGATTGATTCTAAATCGTTTACAATTTCAATGAAAAATCGAGAAAATCAATCAAAGATTTTCTACTGGGGCATCTAACACTCTCATTCTTCCTCCAACACCTTCGAGTAGCATTGATTTATCACTAAGAATGACAGCAACCGCTCTATAATTAGCAATACCACCAGGACGGGTTACACGGGCTCTAAAGTGTATATCAACAACAGATTGTCTCATCAAATCGAGATGTTCCAATGAAAAGTAATAAATCGGATAGAGGCTTTTAAAATCCAATTGTGATATTTGCAAACCAGTATCCACATTTTGATCACGTGCCATAAACGACAATAGGTTATGATATACACGTGCAATATGGTTGTGAGTGTAATCAAGTTGTACATCTTCAGATGGTTCCTGTTGTCCGTTTATTCTCAGTGAGACCTCTCTAACACCTAACTGATCAAATATCATATGACTTCGTTGTTGATTACCAACTCGTGCATTATTCTGTAACGCCACAAATATATGACGTGGAGCTGAAACCCCTTGTTTTGATGCCAGATGCCAAGTAAATATATCATCAACATTGTCTTGTTTAATATCCGTAGTCACTGATAACCAACTCAACAATGACTTTCCTCCTTGTTCCATAAATGACAACAATTTTTCTTCTGCTGTGATCGATGGAGTTAACACTGGCATCCACAATGCTAGTTTTGTTAAAATGACTTTACCATCAGCAACACCAGCATCATGCCATATTGCATCATTATCAGTACCCTTTCGTACAAGCGCTACTGTGTGTTTAGCTCCATAAATAACCTTTCGGACATTTCTACAGAATCCAAAAATATGATGCAGTGGAATTACACATGAAAACTGTCGACGCTGTCCATGCAACGTTGCTACGCGTGTTGCAAACCCTAGGTTATAGTTAGTGATATTATTTATGACATCAAAAGTACCAGCTGGTCTTGTATATCCGGCTGGTGCTGGATCAACTGCGGTAGCTTGTGTTGCCTTGACTCTAGAATACTGGTTGTGTTCAGGGTGATCAGTAATATCCTTAGAAAACATCATAGATGGACCAGCTGATCTTGTATAATCATCAGAGTATCTCGCTAACCCTATGATTGTTGTGGCCACATCAACTTCACGGTCAATGGATTCAATTTCCTTTCCATCAATGAGATATCTAGCGCTTTCAAATAACGCCATGATCCCATTATTAACAAAACCGACTTTGATAGTTGGGTTATTGTCATATGGTGTATTAGCATCGACATTTGTTACAAGTTCTCCTTCTACTTCAATAAATGCCTCACACGGTAGAAAATATTTACTGGTATCATGAACTTGAAGTTCAATTCGCGATCGGAGATCTGGTTGTACTGCGTGATAAGAATAAAATTGAAAATCGCGTACAGAATCATTCTTGCCAACTGGGGCATCCATATCAAATGCTGGATCAGGTGACCTTTTGAACATTTATTCTATTTATCAGAGTCTAAATCGCGATTTTTCATTTCATCGTCGTGTTTTTTTAAAGCCACTTCCTGCTATCATGTTTGCTATCATGTTATTTTGGTCCTCTTGATTTATCAAGGGAGTCACCATCGACGCTAATTTTTCGTCTACTGCGTTATTTATAATTCTACTAACACTTGCAGGCATTTCCGCTGTAGACGGTAACGGTTTCTTTTTTCGTAAATCACTTCGTGATTTCACTAATGATGTTAATTTATTCTTCGCAGTTGAAAATGCTTTTCCAGCAAGATCTCCAACAGCACTAATCCCCTTATCACGAATAACATCAATTGCTTTCATTGATAATTGTTTAGCTAACGGCATCACTTTTGGAGCCATTCTCGCAAATAACCCTGCAATGGTATTGCCTAAACCATCTCCGTAGTATGCTCTATAAACTGGAAACCGTGAATTAACTACATAGATGAGGGTTGGTTTATCATGATTGTAGTGTATGATCATTATTTTAAATCAGAAACAATTTTTCAATTGACTTTTCAATTCAGTCACTATGATACCCACTTTCCACTAACTCGCCAATGAAATCTCGATATGTGCTGATATCCATGATACCACCCTGAAATAATCGTCTACAGATATCAGCTGCTTCATTAATTTTTTACGGTGAGTTATTTCCGGCTCGTTTTCCTCCGATGAGAACCTCTAATCGTGATATATCACTGAGAACACTACCAGGACATGAAATCCAAGGATTTTCCCTCGAAGAGTTTCCAACTAAACCACTGCCTGAAAATCCTTTGGTTTTATCAGTGATACCGGTTGCACCTTTTTCATGATCAGCTTCTCTCGTTATTTTCATCGGTTGGGGGGATTGTGTTATATCAATAAATTTTGATTGTTCTGGTAGTCTAAGAAATCCGGTATCCGATTGCTCCCCTATAGATGATTCAGCTTTTTTTATTGCTGCCATATATTCCTGAAATGTTTTATCATCTCCTTTTGCTTGAGAGGAACCTGATAGTATACGATATAACCCCCTATACCAATCTTTTTTAGGGGGAAGATTATAATCACCTTGAATATATTTTCTTCTCTGATGAAAACTCCTAGTGACAAATTGGGCTAATTCTTCCATAGAATCAAATTTTTTATTTCTCAATTCATCTAATTTACCGGGAAGAAGTTTTTCATTGAATGCAACTCGTCCACTAGTAGTATCCTCCCCTTCTTCTTGAAATTCGGGTGGGGGGATATCTTCTTGAAGTTCTCGTTGTTGTTCTGAAGCGGTTGATATATCCTGAGGAAGTGTTTTCAATGATTTTTTTGTTTGTTTAGTTCTTTTTGCTATTTTTTCTAACACAGGAAGAAAAGACTCTTCTTGTTTTTTTCCTTCTTCAGAGATTGTTGACACTATCTGTTTCGTTGCTGTGGTTACTGGTTTAAACAATTCTTCAGACCCCACAGCAAAATCAGTTTGTAAACTCTGTCGTTGTTGCAGTTTATTCCGTACAGAGTCGCGAATTGGTACAAATTTCTTAATTGCATCCAGTCGTTCACGAGCCAATCGGGTTGTTAATGCTTCATTGACCATTATTTGAAATCAGAAACAATTTTTCAATTGCAAAACACTTTTTCAATCCCGACCTAACACCATCGATTTTTGACATCCCTTGAGGGTCGGCTAAAAAAAAATGATTAATGGTCGGGCAATCAAATAATGATAAATAGTCGGTCAATCAAATAATGATAAATGGTCGGTCAATCAAAATTGTTCATTTTCTTGAACTAACGCCCGTAGGTTTCTAACTTTAGAATTAACCTCCTTTTTCAATTCGTATTCGTACCCCAATTCTTTTCGTATTCGTTCTACGATGGTATACAACGGAGCGAACACACTTACGTCACTGGAAAATGCGAGAGAGTCCTTAATAGAATTCTGAATTCTTTTGATGAGCGCATACTTCTTTGGTAGCATATATTTATTGTTGTTAACTCCGTATTCTATATCCTGAAAATCAGACATGATTTGATCAGGATTTAACCCATCTGATAGTTCAATATCCCAACTTTTCAATTTTGAAATCTCGGATAAAATGCTATTCATGTTTTCAGAATTCATTATTCTATAATAATGATATATTTCTAAATGAAAAATATGACGCATTAGACGTAACTAAATCGAATTTTCTGTCCTGTCTTTTTTTAAATCGCCGTTTTGGTTATCCCCTCTGCAACTCTTCGTACTGAGGGTGGACAAATATCGAAGTGCCTACCGGCGCTGGTTATTGATTGAAATATTTTTTCTTCGTTAGTTATCGTATTCAAAGATTTCACAGGTCTCGCTTTTTTTTGAGCATTTTCCAGTCTCTCCTCTTTTCAAATTCTCACTTTGTGTGATAGCTTGCAGATTTGATAAAGAATTGTTTTTCGGATTAGAATCCTTGTGATCAATGACAGAATCATCCTCGATCAATCCATAAAAACACTCAAATGCGAAACGATGATTGAGATAAGTTTTCTTTCCAGCACCAAACACCAAATACCCCATACCATTGTCAGCACCAACTAATTTCTTCAGTCTGCGGTTTCTTACAACACCATCACTGGATGCTTCATAATTTGTGATCACAGGGTGTTGTCTGAATTCTTGGTTCATTCGTATACATAATACTATTGTTTGTCTAATTCATCGTTTGGTTTAATGATAAATCTTTCGATGTAGTCTTGAGGAGTTCTTATGATTTTATCCTTGATACTGACTTTGTCAGCGTCAAGAATACTGACTTTGTCAGCGTCAAGAATACTGACTTTGTCAGCGTCAGGGTTAAAATTTCTGATTGATTGTCCATTTTTTATTCTTTTATCATAACATCGCTTCAACTCCCTGTATCGCTTACCACCGCAATTCAAACACAACTGAGATTTTCCCCTAACCCCAACTCCACATCGTATGCACGGTAACGGACCAAGGCTTCCACGACGAAAGCTTTGCATATGATACCCACAGAACTCATTTCTGCATGATTTGTTACACGGGATTACTGATCCAATCATAAGCCACTTGCAGTGATTCATTATATAAAAATCTTTCATTTAAATGCTTGTTTTAATTATAGCATGAAGGAATTAGGGAGAACGCCTTCGAAAAATGCTGATAAGGAGTTTAAGAGATTATTAAAAATCAATCCTAGATTTAATCTCGATAAACCCAAAAAACGTAACAAACGTCCAATAGACGGAAACATGAAAGAGTTTAAGAGATTATTAAAAATCAATCCTAGATTTAATCTCGATAAACCCAAAAAACGTAACAAACGTCCAAGAGACGGAAACATGAAAGAGTTTAAGAGATTATTGAAAATCAATCCTAAATTTAATCTCGATAAACCCAAAAAACGTAACAAACGTCCAAGAGACGGAAACATGAAAGAGTTTAAGAGATTATTGAAAATCAATCCTAAATTTAATCTCGATAAACCAAAAAGACGTAACAAAATCAATCCTAGATTTAATCTCGATAAACCCAAAAAACGTCCAATAGACGGAAACATGAAAGAGTTTAAGAGATTATTGAAAATCAATCCTAGATTTAATCTCGATAAACCAAAAAAAACGTCCAAGAGAGATTACCCCTGGAAAGATGCTCAATTCAATCTCGATATAGTTTCTAATACACCAAAGAATACAATTCTTGATAAAGCCATGATTAGTAAAATCAGAGACTGTTTTAATGAATTCAAGCGTGATGGAGCATCTTATTGTTGGTCAACATTTCGAATTGATGGTGTTGTTGATGCTACCATGACTGATGAAAAAGCAGCAGTGATAATTTCACGTGTTGGGGAAAAACGGCATTTTTTCCGAATCAAATTCATTATCGAAGTCGATGGCAAATGGATTATTAAGGATAAATTTGAACCAATCCTCAAGAATAAAAAAGCTGTCATTGTGAGTAGAGATTCCAAACCAGGGATTCTAACCGGCATTGATAAACCATACTACGAAAGATCTTATCCCGTAACAGCAATGGTTTATGGGATATATCCGTTAAATGATAAACCCGATATCGCAAAACTAGCTCCTATGAAATATTCGTCAGGGCTTAATTGTGTAGCAGAACGAATAATAGAACACTTCACAAATGCATCCCGAGGAAATAAACTAACTGATCTGCGACGTAGGAAAATAACCGAGTGGGAACTGACAGTGAAACAGCATGGTGCAAAGATTTCTGATATAGCTAAATTAGAAACATCATTACGATTCCCAATAACTGTTATGACGATAACGGGAGAGGTTTTATACGAACCGAAATATAACAAAAATGGAGCACCAATACAGATTATTGATCATAACAAACACGCGTGGACACCTGCGGTAACAATATTTCCACGAGAACGAACCGTGAAATATATCCCTAAGGAGTTCGTCGGGGATGTTTTCTATGAAGAGAAATTATTCGATGCTATTCATGCGTTGTGTAAGGATGATCCTGTGTCAGTGTGGTTACTTAGAAGTGATGAAGAATTCTATCAATTTGTAAAACCAAATGGTGAATTATATCGCGTTGAAGAATTAGATAACAGAATGAGAAACATCGCTAGTGATTTTTCACCGGAGAATTCCCATGAAAAACTACTCACGGATAGTTTTACTATTCCATCAGTGGTAGCTCACTTCGCAAGAGAAAAAAACTCATGGCGTCCAACACGAAGTGATTTTCTCGAGGATGTTAAATTGAGTTGCGTCAAATTCGGTCATGGAGGACTGTGGAATACGAAATACTCACGTGATGGTATGATTTCAATTGATATAGCCGCGTGTTATCCCGGAAGTTTTCTCGGATATGGGGAATGCGCTGAGTACTTCAAACGATTTGGACACCCCACGCATGAAATGACTCGTGTTGCGATTAATGGACCATTGCCTGATTTTGATTTAACCGGATTCGCTCGTGTGATATCATTTGAATTAGCGTCAGGATTACATCCGTGTAGTTATGTTTGGCTCGGTAGACACCTATCTGAAAAACACTGGATGCCAATAGTGCTATTGAGATATATGATTGATTGTGGTATGCTAATATCGTTGATTGTTTCCGAGGCTATTATATGCTATCGAGCTCAGAAAGAAGTTTGGCTACCACAACCCGATCTAGATAGAATAATCAACGAACTACGAAAACAGTTTCCAGATTTCAGTGAAGAAGAAATCATAAATTGGTCTAAGAAGTTATTTGAAATTAAAAAAGAACAAGCAAAAGATCTCGGAAGAAGAATAATCGGTAAATTTACCCAGGGTGGACGATACGACAACGCAAAATACTCTTCGCGGTTGATCATAGATGTCGCTGAATACGATTTTATTGTAGCGGATTTAATGAAACAGGGAAAACTTGTATCCCGTAAGGATGCTTTTCTATCCAATGGTGAGAAATTAGGTACGGTTGTTACCTACTGTGATGGATATAATTCCCAGTACACACATTTGAGAAGTTCAATGCTAGCCTATGCTTCTATTAATCTATTTTCGATGATAAATAGATTTCCTAATACCGCGGTTAGAGTGGCCACTGATTCGATGTATATACATAAAAAGTACAAATCAGCTGTAGCGGCATTCACAGATCCGGAGGAAGCGTGGGGGCGTTGGCGATTTAAAAAGGAGATGCTACATGAGTATTGTGAATCCGCAGACGTTGCCATGGATGATAAATATATTTGTTGTAACCGTATTGAAATTCAATCAGAATTTTCTAATGCACCACCGGTATCTGATCCAGTATGTAGATACAAGACAGTTTATTTAAACGGTTGTGGTGGGTCAGGAAAGACAACTCGTGCAATTGAATTATTTCGTCGTGGAAACGCTAGCGTTTCTAACATGATTGTTCTAACACCGACTCATAGACTCGCCAGAGAGATGATACAGCGAGGGGTAAATGCTTGCACTTATCACAGCTTCTTTCGATGGAAAGGTGACAAATGGACTCCTGATCGAATGGGTGATAAATTCATTCCTGAAATCATAATCTGGGATGAAATATGCACAGTGTCATTAGATGTATTAAAAACATTTCTTGAGTGGTTGTTAACCAAAAACACAAAAGTCGTCATGTGCGGGGATCAAGGCCAACCACCACCATTTGTCGGTGCATCTCCACATGAATGGCTAAAGGGTTTTGTAGACTACTATGAAGAAATCACCACTGATTATAGATCACTTGATGAACGATTACGCGAGTTCAAAGCGCTAATTAGATTACAACCGGATAGAATCCAATGCGAAATAACGCGTGAAGTGGTTTCAGAAACCCCAATGAATGATTTCTGGGAAGCGTGGAGACCAAACGATTTGATCATTGCAAGTAGAAAAATAGTCAGGGATACACTTCAGATGAAGTTATTTGAATTGCATAAAGAAAAATTTGCAACGCTTCCAGTACCCCTTTGTTATAGGCCATCGGATACACGAAAACAGAATATTGAAGTTGATATTCCAGGACAGAATGAAAAACAAATTCTGGTATTAAATGATATTGTGCTGGTTGATATCAATGTCGTTGAAGATGCATTGCGTGCTAATAAATCCCCGTGGACGCTAGGATACGCAGCAACAATACACTCTTCACAGGGATTGACTATATCGGATACAATTGTTTGGATGGTAGATAATCGCATCGAATGGTCAAATTTAGTCTATCTCACAGTATCCAGAGTACGAAACATAAATCACTTTCGAAGAGTTGTTTTCGATGATAATGACACAACAATAAGTGATATTGATGTTAGCATCATTAATAAAAAAAACTCTCCGGTTACAAACAACAGGACAAAAAAAAAAACAACGAGAATTTGATATTGATGCTAAATTGATAATCACTTTGAAGAAACAACAGAATAATCACTGCGCAAGTTGCAATTGTATAATGCGTTGGCAGTATTCGGATAAGGATCCTCGCCAATTCACCGTAGACAGAAAAAATAACAATCTCGGTCATGTCAGAAATAATGTGATGTTGACTTGTCTTGAGTGCAATAGACGCAACGGCGCTAGTTAAGACCATGCGGTGGCAATTGAGTATCCTCGGGAATCACTTGTAGTTGTTGTCGAGTAAATCCTCGCTGAGGAGCAGTTGAATCCAGTTTATAGATTGCTGGTCTACCAGTTGATCGTGTTATACTAGATATCTTATGCGTAGTGATGCTCCAAATAGGATCAGTAGCCCTTTTTCTACCCCCTTCAAGCTCTCCTGGTTCGTATAAGTACCTCACAATGACATTACTACCAAGAATTGGTTGGGAAACGCTAGCGTTTCTAGGGAAATCTTTTTGTGGTTGTACGGGTATTGACTTCTTTTTAATCGCGTTGATAGGTTTCATGTTGATTGTTCTAGTAATCTCGTTATTCAGTGCAGTAATCACAGATGGTAATCTTTTAACCCATTCACTGGATCGCCTTTCTTGAATGAATTCTTTTGCGTATTGATATCCAAATAACCGCTCAGCAATCGTCCGATTAAATCGTTCTACAATGGCCTGATCGCGATGTAGCGCAGTATGCCCTCGTCGTATGGTGACATTATGATGTTTCATTGTAGATAACACTGCACCCTGAAATTCCTTGCCAGGATCAACCTGCAATAGATTTGGCCAGTGCAGAGGACCTCGTCGATAAATCCTTTCAAATGCAGAAGCGACTTCAGTGGCTGATTTTGTTTTTAACGGTGCTGCTTCTTTGTATCGACTCGCAACATCAACTACGGTTAACGCGTATTTGTAACCACGATCATGTGGCAGAAATAATATATCAGCCTGATGAACTTCATTAGGAGCGGTCACATCAAAATGCGAGAATTGAATTTGTTTAGGCGGTGGTAGATAAATTTGCCATAGTGCCTGTTTGGATAACCAATTAGCCGCAGTGGTTTTTTTCACTTTTGCAGCACTAGCGAGTTTATTGATTGCAGCGTTACCCCTCCAGTATCCCCTCGGAGAATAATAAATTGATTCCATATTATTAATTACCGGCACCTAACATCAATTTACTTTTCATAGCCGATTTTATCAAAAATGAAGACAATTTTTCTTTGAAAGATTTATCAGGAATGGCATTTAACGCATGAATTAATTTCACATCTGCTAGATGCCTGTGTTGCAGATTGCTGCTTTTATAAGCAACATCATGAAGGTGACAGGCCTTATCAATGGCGTTTATTGGTTCTTCACCGGGGTTGGGTTGATTTTGATTATTGAGTCTGATATCAAGTCTGGTTCCCGGTCCACAGTAGCTATATCCTGGGAGGTGCTTTTCTCCGGGGTACTTTGCCCATGGGGTTCCAGGGAGCTTTGCCAATTTGGCTGCGATATCACCTCCTCGTTTTTTTTAAAATCAGATCTCATAGACACAAATCTAAATTTCTTTGTACCACATTGCACGCATTTACCAGAAAGCGCTGATCGGTTATTTTTAGTTGTAACCGTCGTCACATCATCTGTGCCAGTACGCGTTTTACACTTCACACAATATAGATCCATAATTTATGTATAGAAATATGGATATAATTGATTTTTCAGCGACTAAAACAAGAGAACCAATTAAGCATCATGCAGCGCTACCAAACTCTATCCGGATGATTATAATCGGGCCATCTGGATCCGGTAAAACGCAATTGTTGCTCAATTTAATAATGAGATGGATGAAGTGGGATAAGTTGTATTTAATTGCCCCTAGCGTAGATGATCAACGATGTTATGAAGTGTTAAAGGATTTTAACGAGAATGCATCAGAAATTAAGGGTGAGAACGCCATTGATTTTATAACCGATATCGATGAAGCACCGAGTATTGATGATATTGATGGAGATATTAACAATTTAGTCGTATACGACGATATAATGTTGGATAAACAAAAGAATCCTGCTAGAATATTTTCCCGTGGGCGTCACAAAAACACTGACGTGATATATGTCACTCAACGCTACACTCAGGTTCCAAAAGTGATCAGAGATAACTGCAATTTATTGTCTGTATTCAACGGAGTTGATACTCATACGCTACGAAATATTTGGCAGACATGGTGTTCTGATATGGACTTCAATCAATTTAGAGATTTCTTTAGTCATGCTCAGTCGACTCCGCACGGATTCGCAACAATAAATCTACATGATCCTCGGACACGATATCGTATCGGACTGGATCAAATATTCGGTTAAAATCGTAAAAGAATTATTAACCCAGAACTGAAAACTTGTAGCAGCAGAGAGGGTGGATGACAACAAGTTGCGACCAAAATTAATTAAAAAATCGTTTTCATTTTTTTAGTTAAAATGATTTCGTAGGGAGATTTCAATCAATTTTTTGTCTGAAAACGTTGTAGGGTTCGCCTTTTTTTGGTTAAAATAAGATTATAAGACGGCTCGTTTTAGGATTTCAATCAAATTTTGTCTAAAAACGTTGTAGGATTCACCCTCTCTGCTGCTACACAATTTGATTTGTCTAGCTCAAGTGGCTTTTGTCAAATATGGCCAAGTTCATGTGTGCGAAAATTGGACAACTGCCTAAAAATGCAGACAGGTTATCTAATTAATACAGTAATAGAGCATGTCAAATTTCATGGCTCTAATTTCATTGATTTTAGTGTTTTTGTGTTCAAATGGGTCCGGGATAAACAACAGCAAAACAATTTGCCATAAATTGTGTGTGTATGTGTGTGTGTGATTTGGACTTTTAACGTAGCTTTTTAAAAAAATCAGTTATATCACTACGATGTCTGCAGTGTGACATTTTATAGTAATGTCTAGCACCGGGGAATCATGACAGGACCTAATGCTAATGTCTTACAGCTGAATGCCAAGCCAGACTGCTGCTAGTACCATTTTTATAAGTCTACGGCATAGCTCAGCCGAATTTGAACCAGTGACATCCAACATCCAAGATGTACACTCTAACCACTAGGCCACCAGAGCAGTCCCACAAAGCTGTTATCATAAAATGTTCAGGGTACTGAGGTTATATCTGTTCTCTCTGTAAGATTAGAAAATTAGAAGAAAAAAAAGACATTGTACATAATCATTTATTTCAATAATTTACATAACAACACAAATCTTGATAAGAAACAATTGAAGCTGAGATTTGATAAATCAATACATCTTTAAACATGACTTGATACATAATAGCTGCTTTATTTGAAAAAATCCAAGTTCTTAGAACACTCAAATAAATTATTACTTAGAATATACCAGCAATATTAGGTAGAAAAATCGGTGTGCATTAATAGCCCCCCCCCCTCCATCACATCTATACCCCATGATGGAAATGAATCTAAAGCATGACATGAAGCACAATGAAAAGAATGAGTAGCTTAATTTTGCCAACCCTCGGATAATGACAATAATACAAAAACTAATCATTACGAAATGCAATTAGCTGCATTCACAAGTTATAAAGGGCAATAACTCATACAAAATCATGGGAGCACATAAATTTGTCATCTTGAGATAATGGCCACTGTATATCAAATTTCACATCGAGTTGTAGAAACTGCAAGACAAGCTGTATTCAGCTGCACATAACAAAGGGCAATAACTCTAACAACTAATATGCCATTGAAGACTGTTGATATACACACATCTTGAGGTGATTTTGCCAATCCATCAAAAACTGGGAGACTAGCGATGCTTATGTTCCACAATAGATTTATACATCATAAAAACGGTCTATATAAAATAATCTTTTAAGCAGCTGCCATTCTCAGAATATGATAGTCCCATGAAGTCGCTGATGCTCTAATAGCCAAAGAGAACTTTCAGAAATTCAATATAAAACCATTTCTTCTGCTTAACTCTTACGTGTTGAAACCATCTCTGGTATTCTTCTGCAAGATCTTCAAAATTACTACTATGTATGTTCAATTGTCACAATTTTATTTTAGGAACATCATGACATCAAAAGGTGGAAAACTCACGACTTTCCATTTCGTAACAATAACAAGACTTTCAAGATGGCTCCTAAGGTGGCCATATTGGATATTATATTGGCTTCATTTTTATTTAAGACCTACAACATATTATACATGTGACCAGCCATCTTGGAGCAATAACAAGAATTTTGAGATGGCCATATTATAAGTCAGATATGACCTTTTTTATTTACATCAACCAAACAAAAGAAGTGAAAACCACACGCTGATATGCTATCAAGAGTAGTGAATACGTTCTTAGGATGTTCACTGTGGTGACCATACTGGATCACATCGACTTCATTTAGGACCAGCCAAAGAAAACCGTTTCATATGAATTATCTATTCAGTAGTGATAACAAGATTTTCAAGATGGCTGCTGTGGTGGCCATATTGGATTTGTAAGTGGCACCCTTTTCATTTAGACATGAGTTGTTGTTTTTGGTGAAATCCCCATAGCAATAATACTTTTCAAGAATAGAAGTGACAAGATTTTTATATATTTTTTGCCAGATTGGCAACATTTTCATATAGGACCGACCAGACATGAAATCTTTTAGTCAAACCTCATGTTGATCTACCCATCCATTCATAAAAACAAGTAATAACTAAACTGCCATGATGACTACACGTGTGGTCATTGTAGCAAACATCAGATTGACATCTCTTTTATTTGGGACCAACTAGACAATCATAAGAAGTATTTTAGTTTTAAAAAAGCATGTTGATATGACCATCAATTCACGAGGAGTAGTGATAACAAGATTTTCAATATTGGTCACTGTGGCAACACTACTAAACATCAGATAGGCCCCATGGGATAAACTAGACATAAAGTATTTTCGTGAAATCTTCATGCTGATAAATCCATATGGGTAACAATAACGAGATTTTCAAGATGGTCATAATAATAATGAGTGAATGTTATCGTGGTCCCCATTTAATGTCTTTGATTCCCTGGAAACTTCTCTTAAGTTGGTTGTTGTCGGCCCATGGTGAGTCAAGATAAGAGTCATCCTGTTGAGTTTCAAGTTTCTGAAATCAAAACAGAATATGTAAAAATATATAATCGTAATAAACTGCTTCCTTGATAATATACAAAATCAGTTGAATAATTTTATTCTGGATATGATAACAATGAAATTAAGTTTCATAAATTTGGTTCCAACATGGGCATAAATACAGATTTCTGTTTATCACAGGAGAAACTACATCAATTCTGAGCTATAAATTCCAACTAAAACTATTGTTTTGACTTTAAATGATTTATTCAGAAATATCAAATATTACTAATTTTTGGGGTAAGCCGTAATACTTTAGCACTATATATCAATAATATGCAATGAAACCATCAGTGACAAGGTGCATTATGGGATTAATTATAGGATGAGCAGAAGGCATCAAATTACATGAAAACATTGCACTAAAGTGTGTAAATACTATGTCAGCTAAAGGAGAAACTGTAGAAAATGCTTGTGGGTCAGGGGAGGGGGAATCTTCAGATGTTTAGCTATTATAAACTAGCAGGCTTACAAGATGACTCCCTCCCACCCTTTTATCCAAATGTTAAAATGTTTCTTAATCGGTATCACACACACACCCCTCTCTACATTGAGGGTAAAAGAAAGAAAAAAAGACTTTATAGGAGAAAAAAGTAGTTTTGAAGTGTCTATTTGTTGCATCCCCAGGCCTAAAGTATATTTAAGAGCACAAAGAATATTTTAGATACAATATTTTGCCTTTACTAACTGATGTTATTAATATCTATCTCTCATTGGGGGAATTCCCATCATTTTTCAGAACTGCCATTGTAAAGCATCTGCTAAAGAAAACAACACTTGACCATAACGATTTAAAGAACTACCGCTTAGTTTCTAATCTCCCGTTCATATAAAAAAAATCTTAGAAAAAGTTGTTCTAACCCAACTTGTATCATTTGAATTCAAACAGTCGTTTTAGCAATGTACAGTCTGCATATCGCTTTTGCCACAGTACTGAAACTACTCTTCTGAAAGTAGTTAATGACATTCTGCTTTGGAAATCGTAAAGATTATAGTCCTCACTCCCCTTGATTTGTCTGCAACATTTGACACAATAGACCACAATATATTATAGCATGTATTTGGCATTCACAATACAGCCTTACTGTGGTTCAAGTCCTACTTAGTTAACAGGACACAAATTGTATCTGCAAATGGTATACACTATAGCCCAGTTGATTACTGTTCTTGGACCTGTTCTCTTCATTCTATACACTCAGCTGCTCTCAAGTATCATAGGTTAATATCCAGTGTCTCACCAATTGTACGCTGATGACACCCAAATATACAAATCTAGCCACCCAACTGAAGTTGATGCTACCATCCAAGGAGTAGAGAGATGCATTTCTGATGTGAAATCATGGATGACATGTAACAAGCTGTAGATGAATGATAAGGTCATTCTGATCACTACACAAAGACTTTGAAATTAAACACAAAGACACAGTGACCCCATTCAAGAGTGCTCTTAAAACTGACCTTTTTTGACCGTAAGAACAAACTTAAAAAAACAAATATTTCCTACCTTAAATATTTTCAGCATTTTTGTTTTCTAATTTCATGGTGTTTGTTTTTTGATTATATATGTTTTAGTGCTTAGAGCTTCTAAAGATTAGGCACTATACAATGTCCTCATTATTATTATTATTATTATTATTATTATTATTATTATTATTATTATTATTATTATTATTTCAAATCAGTAAAGTATATATTTCCTTCACAAGCATTACACCTTTTGGCTGATCTCACCTGTTACAAAAAGTTGAAGTGACCATTCCAATGGATCAGTACATTTTGTTCTTTTCATGCATGCAAACTCTTGTGTTATTTATGTTGTATAAAAGCACATTTATCCCTTTAATATGTTCAGATGTTAGCAATGTTATTTCCTTAGATCTAATGAGTTTATTATTAAATCCTGGATCCAAGAGCAAGAGACAAAAATTATCTGAAAAGAAAAGACAAATTTGTTTTTTATACTGCGCTGTCCTATTTTTCTTTTCTGAGACTTCTATGTTAGTCCATCTACCTTGTGCAATGCTCCTAATGATCATCACCATTACTTAAGAGACTTTATCATTTTTATATGCTGTCCTTTTGTGTGATATTGAGATGTATTTTAGGTCATAGATCTTTATTGCTATTCCTCATAAACTTGCAACTTTATACACTAATTCATCCCATGGTTTGGTTGGTCCTAAATGAAAATGGTGCTGCTTATTTGGTTGGTTATTGATGAAAACAATGCTGGTCATACATCCAATATGGCAAACTTGATGACTGTTGTGAAAACCATATTGTAACTTCTCAACCTAATTGACTAATCGTTATGACACAGGGTTTTTATCAAATGACTTCTAATGATATCTGCTTTGTCCTAAATAAAAATGGTGTCAATCTAACATCTAATATGTCAAGCATCTAAAATCTAATTATTGCTGCAGAATATCAAAGATGGTATCATCACTCAGCAGTTAAAATGAAATAATAATAATAATAATAATAATAATAATAATAATAATAATAATGAGGATTTTGTATAGTGCCTAATCTTTAGAAGCTCTAAGCACTTTACAACATGTATAATGATAAAAAGACACAATAAAACAAAAAAACAAAACAAAAAAAAAACGAATGGTCCTATCTTGAAATTCTATAAAGTAGAGTGTCAATTCCTTTTAGCAAGTCTCAGTTTTTATTTATGATGAAATATGGCTGCCATGAAAATCCCATTGCCACTACTGCCCTGTATGGATGACCCTTAACATATGGAGTTTTGGTCAAAAGACTGCTAATGATGTCTGATTTGGTCCAATTGTGCCAAACTGACATTCAAAATGTCCAAAACAGCAGCTAATTTGAAAATCTTGTTATTGCTAAGAAAATATCAGTGATAGTTTCAACACTTGGCATTTAAAATAAAGAGATGGTCTTATCTTGAATATTTAGAAATTCTTTTCATCCAGTTGAGCAAAAGACAGTTAAAGGGACTCATGTTTTCTTTTGAAGTCTTATTTATCAGTTAAAGGGACTCTTGTTTTCTTTTGAAGTCTCATTTATCTCTTTCTTGTACAGATACGACTACTTGTGAGCAGATTTGGTCACCTCATTTTAGAACAAATATCTTTTTTGTGCATCTGGAAGTGGAGGATGGATGTATTCAGCATACCATCTATATAAGCAGATGTGATATAATCAAACCCTCATCCTAATGGCTGTACTTTTCTCCTCTCCTCTAGATGTGATCAAACCCCCATCCTCATAGCTGTACTTTTCTCCTCTCCTGTAGATGTCATCAAACCCCCATCCTAATGGCTGTACTTTTCTCCTCTCCTGTAGATCTGATCAAACCCCCATCCCAATGCATGTACTTTTCTCCTCTCCTCTAGATGTGATCAAACCCATATCCCAATGCATGTACTTTTCTCTTCTCCTGTTGATGTGATATAATCAAACCCCCATCCTAATGGCTGTACTTTTCTCCTCTCCTCTAGATGTGATCAAACCCATATCCTAATGGCTGTACTTTTCTCCTCTCCTCTAGATGTGATATAATCAAACCCCCATCCTAATGGCTG
The DNA here is from genome assembly GCA_029339505.1 of Unio delphinus. Classification (NCBI taxonomy): domain Eukaryota; kingdom Metazoa; phylum Mollusca; class Bivalvia; order Unionida; family Unionidae; genus Unio; species Unio delphinus. The sequence goes on from JAQISU010000101.1 coordinate 2,891,256, forward strand.
TACTTTTCTCCTCTCTTGTAGATGTCATCAAACCCCCATCCTAATGGCTGTACTTTTCTCCTCTCCTCTAGATGTGATCAAACCCATATCCTAATGGCTGTACTTTTCTCCTCTCCTCTAGATGTGATATAATCAAACCCCCATCCTAATGGCTGTACTTTTCTCCTCTCTTGTAGATGTCATCAAACCCCCATCCTAATGGCTGTACTTTTCTCCTCTCTTGTAGATGTCATCAAACCCCCATCCTAATGGCTGTACTTTTCTCCTCTCCTGTAGATCTGATCAAACCCCCATCCCAATGCATGTACTTTTCTCCTCTCCTCTAGATGTGATCAAACCCATATCCCAATGCATGTACTTTTCTCCTCTCCTGTTGATGTGATATAATCAAACCCCCATCCTAATGGCTGTACTTTTCTCCTCTCCTCTAGATGTGATCAAACCCATATCCTAATGGCTGTACTTTTCTCCTCTCCTCTAGATGTGATATAATCAAACCCCCATCCTAATGGCTGTACTTTTCTCCTCTCTTGTAGATGTGATCAAACCCCCATCCTAATGGCTGTACTTTTCTCCTCTCCTGTAGATGTGATATAATCAAACCCCCATCCTAATGGCTGTACTTTTCTCCTCTCCTCTAGATGTGATCAAACCCCCATCCCAATGCATGTACTTTTCTACTCTCCAGTAGATGTGATATAATCAAAACCCCATTCTAATGGCTGTACTTTTCTCCTCTCCTCTAGATGTGATCAAACCCCCATCCTAATGGCTGTACTTTTCTCCTCTCCTCTAGATGTGATCAAACCCATATCCCAATGCATGTACTTTTCTCCTCTCCTGTAGATGTGATATAATCAAACCCCCATCCTAATGGCTGTACTTTTCTCTTCTCCTCTAGATGTGATCAAACCCCCATCCTAATGGCTGTACTTTTCTCCTCTCCTGTAGATGTGATATAATCAAACCCCCATCCTAATGGCTGTACTTTTCTCCTCTCCTCTAGATGTGATCAAACCCATATCCCAATGCATGTACTTTTCTCCTCTCCTGTAGATGTGATATAATCAAACCCTCATTCTAATGGCTGTACTTTTCTCCTCTCCTCTAGATGTGATCAAACCCCCATCCTAATGGCTGTACTTTTCTCCTCTCCTGTAGATGTGATATAATCAAACCCCCATCCTATTGGCTGTACTTTTCTCCTCTCCTCTAGATGTGATCAAACCCATATCCCAATGGCTGTACTTTTCTCCTCTCCTGTAGATGTGATATAATCAAACCCCCATCCTAATGGCTGTACTTTTCTCCTCTCCTCTAGATGTGATCAAACCCCCATCCTAATGGCTGTACTTTTCTCCTCTCCTGTAGATGCAATATAATCAAACCCCCATCCTAATGGCTGTACTTTTCTCCTCTCCTGTAGATGCGATATAATCAAACCCCCATCCTAATGGCTGTACTTTTCTCCTCTCTTGTAGATGTCATCAAACCCCTAATGGCTGTACTTTTCTCCTCTCCTGTAGATCTGATCAAACCCCCATCCCAATGCATGTACTTTTCTCCTCTCCTCTAGATGTGATCAAACCCATATCCCAATGCATGTACTTTTCTCCTCTCCTGTTGATGTGATATAATCAAACCCCCATTCTAATGGCTGTACTTTTCTCCTCTCTAGATGTGATCAAACCCATATCCTAATGGCTGTACTTTTCTCCTCTCCTCTAGATGTGATCAAACCCCCATCCTAATGGCTGTACTTTTCTCCTCTCCTGTAGATGTGATATAATCAAACCCCCATCCTAATGGCTGTACTTTTCTCCTCTCCTCTAGATGTGATCAAACCCCCATCCTAATGGCTGTACTTTTCTCCTCTCCTGTAGATGCAATATAATCAAACCCCCATCCTAATGGCTGTACTTTTCTCCTCTCCTGTAGATGCGATATAATCAAACCCCCATCCTAATGGCTGTACTTTTCTCCTCTCTTGTAGATGTCATCAAACCCCTAATGGCTGTACTTTTCTCCTCTCCTGTAGATCTGATCAAACCCCCATCCCAATGCATGTACTTTTCTCCTCTCCTCTAGATGTGATCAAACCCATATCCCAATGCATGTACTTTTCTCCTCTCCTGTTGATGTGATATAATCAAACCCCCATTCTAATGGCTGTACTTTTCTCCTCTCTAGATGTGATCAAACCCCCATCCTAATGGCTGTACTTTTCTCCTCTCCTCTAGATGTGATCAAACCCATATCCTAATGGCTGTACTTTTCTCCTCTCCTCTAGATGTGATATAATCAAACCCCCATCCTAATGGCTGTACTTTTCTCCTCTCCTCTAGATGTGATCAAACCCATATCCCAATGCATGTACTTTTCTCCTCTCCTGTAGATGTGATATAATCAAACCCCCATCCTAATGGCTGTACTTTTCACTTCTCCTCTAGATGTGATCAAACCCCCATCCTAATGGCTGTACTTTTCTCCTCTCCTGTAGATGTGATATAATCAAACCCCATTCTAATGGCTTTACTTTTCTCCTCTCCTGTAGATGTGATATAATCAAACCCCCATCCTAATGGCTGTACTTTTCTCCTCTCCTGTCTTAGGTTTTTGAAGTCCCTCATTTGAATGGTTGTTGTTATTTTGGGTTTAACATGGTGGCCAGTTTAAATGGAGGAAGACCTCAGAAAAATCCCAATAAGAACCACCAACCCACTAGAAGCATCTGGTAAGCTTTCTTACATCCCACTCTGGCCAAGCCTGAGATTCAGACCCAAGAGGTCAGCAATGAGATCGCAGAGATTTGTAAAGGCAAGCACTTTTGACCACTTAAGGCCTTCATTTGAATGATTTAAGAAATATTACATAACAGCATCCTGTACCATTTACAGTATATATATATATATATATATATATATATATATATATATATATATATATATATATATATATATATATATATAAACACTCAATTCCCCCACATATATATATATCTTGTACCATTTACAGTATATATTTATCCTGTACCATTTACATTATATATTACTTCCAAATACTACTGGATATTTATGAGTAAAATATCAATTTGCTGAAATCAATATTTTTACATTCAGAATTTTTATTTTTACTGTCTTTTATTATTTAATTTATGTTCTAAGTTTTCTTCTGTTATATTTTTTAATACTGGTTTTATATTTGTTATTTTTGTTTGTTGCATTTATTTGATCTATTCACTGTGTGTAGCCTACTTTCATGATATGCAATCATCCATCATATTTTCCCCCTTCTTTTATTGCTTCCTATTTGGTTCCATTCAAAAATGGTAGTTGTCAATTTACCCTTGTCTTCATCCATGTTCCCCTCATTAACCTATCTATCAATTCACCAATTTTCCACTCTTTACTATTTTATCGGTATGTTTTCATTTGTAGGGTTTAACATCATTTTTCAGCACATGATTGTCTATACATGGCAACCAGTATTATTGGTGACGGAAGAACCCAGGAAGACCCACAGAAAGAACCACTGACCCACAAGAAGCTACTGGCAAGCTTTCTCACATAACTACATTAGCCGAATCTGAGACTCGAACCCACGCAGACAGAGGTGAAATGGCAGTGATCCGTAACGGAGAGCGCTTTAGACCACTCGGCCACTCGGGGCCCCTGTATGTTTTCATCCAAATATATTTCTGTTATGGTTCCAGATCACACATTTGGGTGATTCTGTTTTTGATTTATTTATTTTTTTAATGGGAAGGGGCTGTGGTAGCAGCTAACATTGTTGGCTTCAGTTGTATGGTGTCTGGATTTGAGTAAACCATTGCCATGTGTGTGGTTTGGTGATTTCTGGGTTATTCTCACAATGACAGTCCAGTTTGGTGATATCTAGGGCAATGTCACAATGACAGTCCAGTTTGGTGATATCTAGGGCAATGTCACAATGACAGTCCAGTTTGGTGATATATAGGGCAATGTCAGTTGTATATACAGCTATATAAGATGCAAGTGTCTGTGACAATTCTCACCCATTTGTACCCTGGAATTTCTCCCTAAAGATAGCAATTTTTATGACCTATTACAGTTAGTACCATGGAATACTCCCTAAAGATAGCTATTTTTATGACCTATTACAGTTAGTACCCTGGAATACTCCCTAAAGATAGCTATTTTTGTGACCTATTACAGATAGTACCATGGAATACTCCCTAAAGATAGCTATTTTTATGACCTATTACAGTTAGTACCATGGAATACTCCCTAAAGATAGCTATTTTTATGACCTATTATATACAGTTAGTACCATGGAATACTCCCTAAAGATAGCTATTTTTATGACCTATTACAGTTAGTACCCTGGAATTTCTCCTTAAAGATAGCTATTTTTGTGACCTATTACAGATAGTACCATAGAATACTCCCTAAAGATAGCTATTTTTATGACCTATTATAGTTAGTACCATGGAATAATCCCTAAAGATAGCTATTTTTATGACCTATTATAGTTAGTACCCTGGAATTTCTCCCTAAAGATAGCTATTTTTATGACCTATTACAGTTAGTACCCTGGAATTTCTCCCTAAAGATAGCTATTTTTATGACCTATTATAGTTAGTACCCTGGAATTTCTCCCTAAAGATAGCTATTTTTATGACCTATTACAGTTAGTACCCTGGAATTTCTCCCTAAAGATAGCTATTTTTGTGACCTATTACAGATAGTACCATAGAATACTCCCTAAAGATAGCTATTTTTATGACCTATTACAGTTAGTACCATGGAATAATCCCTAAAGATAGCTATTTTTATGACCTATTATAGTTAGTACCCTGGAATTTCTCCCTAAAGATAGCTATTTTTGTGACCTATTACAGATAGTACCATGGAATACTCCCTAAAGATAGCTATTTTTATGACCTATTACAGTTAGTACCATGGAATACTCCCTAAAGATAGCTATTTTTATGACCTATTACATACAGTTAGTACCATGGAATACTCCCTAAAGATAGCTATTTTTATGACCTATTACAGTTAGTACCCTGGAATTTCTCCCTAAAGATAGCTATTTTTGTGACCTATTACAGATAGTACCATAGAATGCTCCCTAAAGATAGCTATTTTTATGACCTATTATAGTTAGTACCATGAAATAATCCCTAAAGATAGCTATTTTTATGACCTATTATAGTTAGTACCCTGGAATTTCTCCCTAAAGATAGCTATTTTTATGACCTATTACAGTTAGTACCCTGGAATTTCTCCCTAAAGATAGCTATTTTTGTGACCTATTACAGATAGTACCATGGAATACTCCCTAAAGATAGCTATTTTTATGACCTATTACAGTTAGTACCATGGAATAATCCCTAAAGATAGCTATTTTTATGACCTATTACAGTTAGTACCATGGAATACTCCCTAAAGATAGCTATTTTTATGACCTATTATAGTTAGTACCCTGGAATTTCTCCCTAAAGATAGCTATTTTTATGACCTATTACAGTTAGTACCATGGAATACTCCCTAAAGATAGCTATCTTTATGACCTATTACAGTTAGTACCATGGAATACTCCCTAAAGATAGCTATTTTTATGACCTATTACAGTTAGTACCGTGGAATACTCCCTAAAGATAGCTATTTTTATGACCTATTACAGTTTGTACTGGTGCCCCAAGTGGCTGAGTGGTCTAAAGCACTCTCCGTTACGGATCACTGCCATCTCACCTCTGTCCGCATGGGTTAAAGTCTCAGATTCAGCCAATGTGGTTATGTGAGAAAGTTTGCCAGTAGCTTTTTGTGGGTCGGTGGTTCTTCCTGGGGTTTTCCGGGTTCTTCCTACAGCATTAATACTGGCCGCCATGTATAGCCTATATTGTACTGAGAAATGGTGCTAAACCCTACAATAACAAAAACAGTTTGTGGATTACTTCTAAAAATAGCTAATTTTGTGACCTATTACAGTTTGTACCATGGAATACTCCCAAAAGATAGCTATTTTGGTGACCTACGACAGTTGTAAACACTCAATTCCCCCACATTAAACTTTAGACCAAAATTTGAGTCTCTCTTGCTTTCCTACCCTTGCCTTTGCTGTGGTTGATGTCAGTGGACCCCATCATTCGTGGTTGATGTTTACGGACCATATCACTTGCAGGTTAAGTGTTTTATATTGAAGGACCCCATCACTTGAAATTTATTGTGTGTTTGATGTTTAAGGACCCCATCACTTGCAAGTTATCATGTGGTTGATTTGTATGGGCTACATCACTCACAAGTTATCAAGGGAGATGTGTATTTCATTAAGGCTTTTATTTATGATAGTACGAACGGCTTTGTTTCTAAAGTGTACTAACAAAAATCATTAAATATTTGCCTTGGACATCCTGCAGATTTTAGCACTTTCATATATCCCATATAACTGTGTTAGCAAGGGGGAACAATCCATGTTTATTCTGTCTTTTGAACCTGCACTGTGCATATAAGGAGATAGAGGACTGTTTTTGTGTGAAAAAAGCAATTTGTATTCCATCAGATACAGCATGTCTTCAGTGTACATAGTTTATGGAACACTTGAAACCTTTCCATTGGTGTAGTGGCAGTCACAGTCCGGATAGTTACAGAAATGTCAGTATCAGATACTAAACTTCTTGTTAAAATCTGTCAATTTAATGCCTTGTTAAAATCTGTCAATTTAATGAACACACATAAACCATCACTTTCAATGATAAAATGAGCAGCTAATTGTGCTAATTGAGATTGTGATTTTCAAGAAAAGTATTTGTCTTTTCCTTTAGAAAAATATTGAGACCACATTAGAAGTGGGTTTGTGAGTTATCAGGACTAAAATGAAGAAATGGCATACACTTCTTTGTGATGGTAATATGCTAAAACGAAGAAATGGCATACACTTCTTTGTGATGGTAATATGCTAAAATGAAGAAATGGCATACACTTCTTTGTGATGGTAAATATGCTAAAATGAAGAAATGATATACACTTCTTCGTGATGGTAACATGCTAAAATGAAGAAATGATATACACTTATTTGTGATAGTAATATGCTAAAATGAAGAAATGGCATACACTTCCTTGTGATGGTAATATGCTAAAATGAAGAAATGATATACACTTATTTGTGATAGTAATATGCTAAAATGAAGAAATGGCATACACTTCTTTGTGATGGTAATATGCTAAAATGAAGAGATGGCATACACTTCTTTGTGATGGTAATATGCTAAAATGAAGAAATGATATACACTTATTTGTGATAGTAATATGCTAAAATGAAGAAATGGCATATACTTCTTTGTGATAGTAATATGCTAAAATGAAGAAATGGCATACACTTCTTTGTGATGGTAATATGCTAAAATGAAGAAATGATATACACTTATTTGTGATAGCAATATGCTAAAATGAAGAAATGGCATACACTTCTTTGTGATGGTAATATGCTAAAATGAAGAAATGATATACACTTCTTTGTGATAGTAATATGCTAAAATGAAGAAATGGCATACACTTCTTTGTGATGGTAATATGCTAAAATGAAGAAATGATATACACTTCTTTGTGATGGTAATATGCTAAAATGAAGAAATGATATACACTTCTTTGTGATAGTAATATGCTAAAATGAAGAAATGGCATACACATCTTTGTGATAGTAATATGCTAAAATGAAGAAATGGCATACACTTCTTTGTGATGGTAATATGCTAAAATGAAGAAATGATATACACTTCTTTGTGATGGTAATATGCTAAAATGAAGTTGTGATGGTAACATGTTAAAATGAAGAAATGGCATACACTTCTTTGTGATGGTAATATGCTAAAATGAAGAAATGATATACACTTCTTTGTGATGGTAATATGCTAAAATGAAGTAATGGCATACACTTCTTTGTGATGGTAATATGCTAAAATGAAGTAATGGCATACACTTCTTTGTGATGGCAATATGTTTAAATGAAGAAATGGCATACACTTCTTTGTGATGGTAATATGCTAAAATGAAGAAATGGCATACACTTCTTTGTGATGGTAATATGCTAAAATGAAGAAATGGCAAACACTTCTTTGTGATGGTAATATGCTAAAATGAAGAAATGGCATACACTTCTTTGTGATGGTAATATGCTAAAATGAAGAAATGATATACACTTATTTGTGATGGTAATATGCTAAAATGAAGAAATGATAAACACTTCTTTGTGATGGTAATATGCTAAAATGAAGAAATGATATACACTTCTTTGTGATGGTAATATGCTAAAATGAAGAAATGATATACACTTCTTTGTGATGGTAATATGCTAAAATGAAGAAATGATATACACTTCTTTGTGATGGTAATATGCTAAAATGAAGAAATGATATACACTTCTTTGTGATGGTAATATGCTAAAATGAAGAAATGATATACACTTCTTTGTGATGGTAATATGCTAAAATGAAGAAATGATATACACTTCTTTGTGATGGTAATATGCTAAAATGAAGAAATGATATACACTTCTTTGTGATGGTAATATGCTAAAATGAAGAAATGATATACACTTCTTTGTGATGGTAATATGCTAAAATGAAGAAATGATATACACTTCTTTGTGATGGTAATATGCTAAAATGAAGAAATGATATACACTTCTTTGTGATGGTAATATGCTAAAATGAAGAAATGATATACACTTCTTTGTGATGGTAATATGCTAAAATGAAGAAATGATATACACTTCTTTGTGATGGTAATATGCTAAAATGAAGAAATGATATACACTTCTTTGTGATGGTAATATGCTAAAATGAAGAAATGATATACACTTCTTTGTGATGGTAATATGCTAAAATGAAGAAATGATATACACTTCTTTGTGATGGTAATATGCTAAAATGAAGAAATGATATACACTTCTTTGTGATGGTAATATGCTAAAATGAAGAAATGATATACATGATGTACACTTTTTCATTCCTTTCAACTACATTAATATACTTCATTTCAAAGCTGTTGATACTTGGTTTGGTTATTTTCAAAGAGAAATTAACTAATTTTTGTATCATTACAATGATAAAATAATACTGTTTTTGATGCAGATAAGAACCACACACTAAATCTGCTATTATAAATCTACGGTACAGACAATACACAAAAGTTTCAATTAGGAATTTGATATTTTAGTAAGAGGAATCTGCAAACTTGATATGACATTCAGATTCTGACAGGTGACCCTGTGAAGGTTTTAATAATTTTACTTGGCAGTGAATTTTAAATCAAATGCCTAGTATTTATAAATATATATAATGAATAATTCTACAATGCCTATTTTACCTTCATTTCTTCCTGCTTCTTGTAGAAGTATGCCATCATCTGCTTCTGTTCATTTTCACTGACAACTGGCTCTCTACCTGGGGCACCTTGGCCTTTCTGCATTATGGAAACGAGAACGAAAAAGAAAGAACATACTTTATCTCCATACATTTTTATAGCCATATTTAAAACAAAATAATGATAGATGACCTTACAGACATATCCTAATTTTCATGCAATCTGCTCAGCATGTGATAAAAATAAGAGAGCAATGATAATATATGTAAATGGCTTATTTTAATTTACAGCATAAATGGCTTATTTTAATTTACAGCATAAACGGTTTATTTTAGTTTATAGTATAAATGGCTTATTTTAGTTTATAGTATAAATGGCTTATTTTAGTTTATAGTATAAATGGTTTATTTTAGTTTATAGTATAAATGGTTTATTTTAGTTTATTGTATAAATGGCTTATTTTAGTTTACAGTATAAATGGTTTATTTTAGTTTACAGTATAAAATGGTTTATATTAGTTTAAAGTATAAATGGTTTATTTTAGTTTATAGTATAAATGGTTTATTTTAGTTTATAGTATAAATGGCTTATTTTAGTTTATAGTATAATGGCTTATTTTAGTTTATAGTATCAATGGTTTATTTTAGTTTACAGTATAAATGGTTTATTTTAGTTTAAAGTATAAATGGCTTATTTTAGTTTACAGTATAAATGGTTTATTTTAGTTATTGTATAAATGGTTTATTTTAGTTTTTGTATAAATGGTTTATTTTAGTTTATAGTATAAATGGCTTATTTTAGTTTATAGTATAAATGGTTTATTTTAGTTTACAGTATAAATGGTTTATTTTAGTTTAAAGTATAAATGGCTTATTTTAGTTTATAGTATAAATGGTTTATTTTAGTTTATAGTATAAATGGCTTATTTTAGTTTATAGTATAAATGGTTTATTTTAGTTTAAAGTATAAATGGCTTATTTTAGTTATTGTATAAATGGTTTATTTTAGTTTTTGTATAAATGGTTTATTTTAGTTTATTGTATAAATGGCTTATTTTAGTTTATAGTATAAATGGCTTATTTTAGTTTATAGTATAAATGGTTTATTTTGGTTTATAGTATAAATGGTTTATTTTGGTTATAGTATAAATGGTTTATTTTATTTTATTGTATAAATGGCTTATTTTAGTTTATAGTATAAATGGCTTATTTTAGTTGATAGTATAAATGGCTTATTTTAGTTTATAGTAAAATGGTTTATTTTAGTTTAAAGTATAAATGGCTTATTTTAGTTATTGTATAAATGGTTTATTTTAGTTTTTGTATAAATGGTTTATTTTAGTTTATTGTATAAATGGCTTATTTTAGTTTATTGTATAAATGGCTTATTTTAGTTTATAGTATAAATGGTTTATTTTGGTTTATAGTATAAATTGTTTATTTTGGTTATTGTATAAATGGTTTATTTTAGTTTATTGTATAAATGGTTTATTTTAGTTTATAGTATAAATGGCTTATTTTAGTTGATAGTATAAATGGCCTATTTTAGTTATTGTATAAATGGTTTATTTTAGTTATTGTATAAATGGTTTATTTTAGTTTATAGTATAAATGTTTTATTTTAGTTTATAGTATAAATGGCTTATTTTAGTTGATAGTATAAATGGCTTATTTTAGTTATTGTATAAATGGCTTATTTTAGTTGATAGTATAAATGGCTTATTTTAGTTATTGTATAAATAGTTTCTTTTAGTTATTGTATAAATGGTTAATTTTAGTTTATAGTATAAATGGTTTATTTTATTTGGCTTATTTTAGTTTATAGTATAAATGGTTTATTTTAGTTTATAGTATAAATGGCTTATTTTAGTTTATAGTATAAATGGTTTATTTTAGTTATTGTATAAATGGCTTATTTTAGTTTATTGTATAAATGGATTATTTTAGTTTATTGTATAAATGGATTATTTTAGTTTATTGTATAAATGGTTTATTTTAGTTATTGTATAGATGGCTTATTTTAGTTTAAAGTATAAATGGTTCATTTTAGTTTATAGTATAAATGGTTTATTTTAGTTATTGTATAAATGGCTTATTTTAGTTTATTGTATAAATGGATTATTTTAGTTTATTGTATAAATGGATTATTTTAGTTTATTGTATAAATGGTTTATTTTAGTTATTGTATAAATGGCTTATTTTAGTTTATAGTTTAAATGGTTTTTTTTAGTTACTGTATAAATGGCTTATTTTAGTTTATAGTATAAATGGTTTATTTTAGTTATTGTATAAATGGCTTATTTTAGTTTATAGTATAAATGGTTTATTTTAGTTATTGTATAAATGGCTTATTTTAGTTTATTGTATAAATGGTTTATTTTAGTTATTGTATAAATGGTTTATTTTAGTTATTGTATAAATGGTTTATTTTAGTTTATAGTATAAATGGTTTATTTTAGTTTATAGTATAAATGGTTTATTTTAGTTATTGTATAAATGGTTTATTTTAGTTATTGTATAAATGGTTTATTTTAGTTATTGTATAAATGGTTTATTTTAGTTATTGTATAAATGGTTTATTTTAGTTTACAGTTTAAATAGTTTACTTTAGTTTATAGTGTAAATGGCTTATTTTAGTTTATAGACATAAATGGCTTATTTTATTAATAGTATAAATGTTTTATTTTTAAAGTTTATATGTGTAATTGGCTTATTTTAGTTTATATGTGTAAATCTTTTTTTAGTTTATATTGTAAAATGGTTTATTTCAGTTTACATGTGTAAAGCTTGTTCTAGTATATTGTGTAAACAGCATTTTTTATTTAGCATAAACAGCTTATTGTTTGTTTATAGTGTAAACAGCTTATTAGTTGTTTATAGTGTAAACAGCTTATTATTTGTTTATAGTGTAAAAAGCTTTTTTTGTTTACACAGTTGTAGTTTATAAGTGTAAGTGGCTTATTTCATTTACAGTGTAAAGAGTTTATATTATATTAGTTTATAGTGTAAACAGCTTAATAATTTTTTAGTTTATAGTGTAAACAGCTTTTTTGTTTATAGTGTAAACAGCGTATTTAGTTTATAGTGTAAACAGTTTATTTTATTTTATAGTGTAAACAGTTTATTTTATTTTATAGTGTAAACAGCTTAATAATTTTTTAGTTTATAGTGTAAACAGCTTAATAATTTTTTAGTTTATAGTGTAAACAGCTTTTTTGTTTATAGTGTAAACAGCTTATTTTATTTTATAGTGTAAACAGCTTATATAAACAGCTTATTTAGTTTATAGTGTAAACAGCTTAATAATTTTTTAGTTTATAGTGTAAACAGCTTATTTAGTTTATAGTGTAAACAGCTTAATAATTTTTTAGTTTATAGTGTAAACAGCTTTTTTGTTTATAGTGTAAACAGCTTATATAAACAGCTTATTTAGTTTATAGTGTAAACAGTTTATTTTATTTTATAGTGTAAACAGTTTATTTTAGCAGACTGCTAGTAAGCATTTATAAAAGCGTAAACAAATATGCATGTGGCTTTTAATAACGCATTCATTACCCAAAATGTTATTTCTTGTTTTTGATGTATGGATAATTCTCACATCAAAAGTGGCATTGCTAAGTTGTCAAAAATTGACTGTACCACAAATTACACAAACTGTACATCAGGATGATACTGTACAAAACTGTACATTATGATGATACTGCTGTAAAAAAAAAACTGTACATCAAGATGATACTGCTGTAAAAAAAACTGTACATCATGATGATACTGCTGTAAAACAACTGTACATCGAGATATTACTACTGTACAAGACTACATCAAGAGGATACTGCTGTACAAGACTACATCAATATGATACTGCTGTACAAAACTGTACATCAAGATGATACTGCTGTACAAAACTGTACATCAAGATGATACTGCTGTACAAAATTGTACATCAAGATGATACTTCTGTACATAACATGTGTTTTAGACCAGGACATCAACAAAAAACAATTTAGATCAGTACCAGAAAATCTATTACAGGACTATAAAAATGTCTTTTTACATCGGGGCAGAAATTGTATTTTAAATCAGAACAAGAAATTTTATTTTATGATCAAGACTAGATATTGTATCCAGAAATTGTATATTAGATTATGACTAGAAAATTTATTTTTGATCAAGTCCTCATCTATAGAAACAGTAAAGTTATAACTAAAGTCCTCATTTACAATAGCAGTAAATTCAAAATTAAAGTCCTCATCTATAATAGCAGTAGATTTATAACTAAAGTCCTCATGTACAATAGCAGTAAATTCAAAACTAAAATCCTCATCTACATTTATCATTTGCAGTAAATTTAAAACTAAAGTCCTCATCTACATTAGCAGTAAATTTATAACTAAAATCCTCATGTACAATAGCAGCAAATTTAAAACTAAAGTCCTACTCAACAACAGCAGTAAATTTATAACTATAGCAGTAAATTCAAATATAGTCCTCATCTACAATAGCAGTAAATTTATCAATCTAAAATTATGCGACAGATTTTGAGATTGGATAATACAATGGAAAATGCAATCACTTTGCACCTCCACAGTTACTGGTTCAATGCCCAGTTCATAAAGTGTGTATCTAAGCTCAATGGCTACTCTGGGTTTTCGCGTTTCTTCGACTTAGAATACCACTTCACTACAACAGCTAAGCTACCAAGAATAAACTCAACAAGTTTTAAATCTGTTTGTACAAAGATGAAAAATGTAGAGTGTAAACTATTCACCATATTTTTTTTATTTTTTGGTTGTGCATGGTTATCACTGATTTTTAAGGAAGATTTTGATAAAAAATACCGTATTTTCGCGTATACAAGAAACGTCTTATAAAAAGTTTTACGTACCCCGCACCCAAGGTGCATCTTATCTTAATGGGCATCTTATCTAAGTATTTTTTAACATGAACTTACGGTACAGTGTGTGATATTGAATTCAATTATTGTGGTCGATATTCATGTTTCACGATTTTCATTCTTAGTTGTAAAAACAATTGGGTAAGTGTTCACAATATAATAAACTGTTACTAAATAGTGTTGGACTTGATCAAAAATCAATGTACCATATTGTTCAATTCATCTTCATTTTCATCGTCATTAGTTTCAGCTTAAAATCCATTGAAACTTGAATCAAATTCACTGTCGTCATCGCGGAATAACTCAATAACTGATGCTAATTGATCCTCATTGGCGTCAGTGGTATCGGATGCAGCTGAGTCGTCATCCGAAGAACTGATATAGATAGCCGGTTTGGGAATTATCCCACACTTTCTGAAGCCATTGATGATTGTCGTAATTTTCACTTTCTCCCATGCCGTATATTTTTTTCGCTTCAGCTTCGTGACAATTTTTATAAAAAAAAAATTTATATTTATATCATTTATATATAACAAGAGACTGTTCCCACGTTTATATATGCTAACCGCATACATCGGGCGTTTATTGGTCTATGTACTAATCCCACCCGCTGAAGACTTGCCCTAGCGGATCAATGAAGCCACCTATACATCCGGCGTTTATTGTTCTAGAATCTAGATACCAGGCCTTTGATCTCAACTAAAAATGGTAATGAAGCCTTGTTTACATCTGACGGGTGATAGAACATTGGACAAATTTTCATTTATGATAAAGGAAAGGTAACCACTGGAGATAAGTTGCTCAGTTTGGCAGATGGCTATGCCACATGTGTCTTATATTTGTGGGCGTCTTATTTAAAATATTTTTTACACAAATCATCAAAACCTGCGTCTTATATATGGGTGTGTCTTATAATTAGGTGCATCTTAAATGCGCGAAAATATGGTAGTCTATTAGCAATGTCCACAGAAAATTACAGACTAACCAAATTCCCTCTTGATTTTACCTTCTGTAACTTGACTACAACTTTTGTCTTCTCATTTTTGCCTATGAAATCCTTTAACTTCTTTCCCCTCAGCATCTCTTTGCCACAGAACCATACAGAAGCATTGGCCTCTTCAATCACTTCAAGTGAAGCCTGAAAGTTGAACTAATAAGTAATCCATTGATTCTCTGGAAAAAAACTGTTTCTAATAAACATTTTGAAGAAATTATAATTTGCTTCCATAATACGACATAAAAATTTCAGTTATCAAAACATTGTCCAAGCAATAATTTGAAACATACAGTGGGACCCCGCTATAACACGACCAGTTATAACACGAATTCAGATATAACACTGTCGTGGCATGGCTCCCAAAATTTCAGGTAATTTATTACAGATATTTTCTCAAAGACCAAAAAAAAAAATCTTTTAAGTATGAAAAATAAAATACGTCAAGAGTTTAATTATCATTCTCATACTCGTCTAAAAAGTGCGAGAAAAAAAACGTGTAGAAAATGTATTATCATTTTGTGGAGGAAATCACACACAAAATCGAATATAAAATAATCGTTGTATGGCTCCTAAAATTTCAAAAATTAACAAATTTCTTCTAGTTTTGTGCCAGAATAAACATCGGAAATACGAATCAATTGCTGGGCCTACTGAGAACTTTGATCTTTGCTTATTGTTGAAAAATGACAGCTCATAAGTGTCAATATTATTATTACTGATCCTGAGCAATGAAGCCATCGTGTCTACTTTGTGTTTGTCTTGAATGCATTCCAAATACAATCGTTGCTCTAATAATCTCCGATATATGTTCTCTTATTTTCATACACAACTAAGCAACAGCCAATGCAGAAGTTGATAAAAGATTCTCACCAGAATATATAAATCAATTAATTTAAGTATATTGTTTATCATCAAAGTGAATTGCCAAGCTAAACCTGTTCAAATCAGGAGGAAACAATTTATACTGCATCAAAGAAACAAAAAGCTGCCAACGTGTGCGTGGCTTGGCGGTGTTGTTTTATGCAATTTGTTGACAGGTAAATTCGAATTCTGCAACTGAGAACTATAATTGACTTTGCCAAGAGCAAACGTGACATTAGCAAAAAGCAGCTAAAAATCAGAGTTTTTATAAAAAAAAATAACTATTGACAGATGAGAAATGTAATGGTATAAAATGTATACAGCACAGAGGTCTCGGAAATGCTTTATTAAAGCCTATTTGAATGCAAATATTTGATCTGGGACACTTAAATCACTCCATGCAGGAGTCCTCCGTACGCATGCAAATAGCTGGGAGACAAAGTTAGTGTTGATTACTTTATCATTTTAGCTGTGCTGATATTTACAGTGACATAATTCAGTGGTTAAAATACAGCCAGTTCTGCCTGCTGTATATATTAGAGTACATCAAAAGAATATGATGCAATAGCTGGGCGGCAAGTTCAAAGGACTTTGACTAGCAGCTTGGGTGGGAAAATGTGCTGAAATTTACAATGACTGAATTCAGAGACAGAAAGATCCTGAGATGTACATGTAGTTATTATAAGAATACACTTTAGCTTCCATTATTTAATCTATGGACATGTACTATTTCATCATTTATTACGTACACCCGTTACGTAATTTTTGTTATTTTCTTTTCATTGAATTCAGTCACATAATGATCTGTGACAAAATTATTGAATATTTTACATCCGTGTGTGGATATTTTCGATGGAAATATTTGTATTATGGATTCAATGTATGTTACAAGATTCGCTGGTGAGTACATGGTGTTGATACTCTTTTCATGCAATAGATTATACATGTATATATAAATTAGACATGTGTATGTACCAATGCTTGGTTCTCTAAATAAAGTAATATAATATATTTGCAATTTCTGTTACCACAGCAAATGTTTTTCTCATTTAATATATACTGATCAAAAATGGTAATTGCGCCATGCATTTTTGCACCCGTCTTTATGTACCCCCGCCAATTAAATCCAAAAATGTGTTGGTATTGTACATGGTTGCTTATAACACGGCTCGGTTCATAACAAGAACGGATTCTATGGCTCCCAACTACCGTGTTATAGCGGGGTACCACTGTATATTAGATTTTGAAAGTGTTGAAGCAGAAAATGATAAGTATCTCAACATAAATTTCTGAGTATTCACTGAATAACTTTATGTAAAGTGTCAAATTTTTTAATAAGCATTGAACATTAAAGATGAATGCATTGAGCATTAAAATTTGATAGCATTAAAGCCAGAAAAGTCTTTGTGAAGCGTCACTGCAACCTTTTTCATTCATCTCCCCCATGTCAGTGTTAAACTTCAAACTCAATGAAATCTGACTAAGCATCGCAATGCTGTCCTGAGAAAGTAAGAAGTTGAGCCACCAACCATAATCACTTGATAGGAACACATGTCAAATAGTCATTTTCAAAGGGAGCTGTTAAGCAACATAGTTCAGAGATTCTCTAGGGTCCAAAATCTGACTAAATTAATCATTCTCTTGAGAAAACATTTGGTCAGAGTAAATTAAGGCACATACTTTCAGAGCAATGTGAATTTAAAGTTTTCAATTTTCTGGTCAAAATTCCTTAGTCTGAAATTTCCTACAAGGGGAGAAGTTTGGCTCCACGGAAGCCTATAGAGAATAGAACTTTCCCTCCTTAAACAAGAAAAAGGGACCAAGTGTCTGTCTTGTAAGAAGAGAGGCTTTAGTGCTAGGATGCACAATTTCTGAAAGCATTAAGGTATGCAATTTTAATTTCACATAATTTCTATTTTTGATTGTTTGTTTTATGCAAATGTTTTTCTATGACTAGAATCCATATTTTGCATCACTTATTTAATTTCATGGCAATCTGTTGATGCTAGAGCTGCTATGCAATTTATCTCTTTAATTTTTAATTGACAGAATAGATTGCATGTGAACAAAATGCTCATACTTGTAAAGTTATATGAAATAGTTTTCTTAGTTATAACGATACTGGTTATCATAAAAATAATTGCCTATTTATATCTGATTTTGTAATGTTTAAATATTCTTTTAGGCTAGTGATTGCTGTGAGCTAGAATTTTGTGATTTTTTATGCAGTAGTAATCAAACATGTGGCTAGTGTAGGTAAAGAGATCTGGTAATGTTCAATACACCGCTCATGTGGTAATACCTGTCACTATGAAGCAAGGGTAATGTTCTGTTAGAAATTATGCAGTGTGGATAGCTAGTATACTTCTGAGTAATGTGAGGGATTGTATGTATGTGTAGAATGTGATACATGTAGAGATTTAGGGTAATTCTGTCCATTAAGGAATTGATTTCCGGTAAACAGGACAGTCCAAAGATAGAAGTCTGGAAGTGTTAAGAATAGGAAGACTCGAGGAAATAGGAAGACATTGGAACACAGTCGGGGGGGGGGGGAGATGATGCAATCAGCCAGTCGTGGACACTGCACTGTTTTCACCACTCGTTATTGTGATGTAATAAATCCAAAAAAATGACACTGCTAATAAATTCTACTGACATAATTTACCCTGAATTGGAATTGCCGCTATTAATTTGTTATTGATATCATTTTGTTATTTTTCTTGTCTATGGAGGCTCAAATTGCATTAATTCTTCCCAATAGTCTTGCTCATCACTCTGTTGATTTACTATCAATCCACTCACACCAGGCTACATAATCGAAGGAGGTCATTTCCTAGACAATGTTAGTCACAGCCAAGTAACCACCCCACTTACCAAGAGGGGAACATCACACT
Organism: Unio delphinus; assembly: GCA_029339505.1. Lineage (NCBI taxonomy): Eukaryota > Metazoa > Mollusca > Bivalvia > Unionida > Unionidae > Unio > Unio delphinus. The sequence continues at coordinate 2,910,242 of JAQISU010000101.1, forward strand.
TTAGTTATTCCATATGTTCGAAATATGTGCCTTCAACAATTCTGACATTGGTGAAATATTAAAAACTTGAGTAGGACCATTGTTTTAATTTTTATTTTGTTTGCATTCATTCTTGTACAAATTTATTCTTGTTAACTATTTTAAATGGTAGCCATTTATAGCATGTAATAAATAAAAGACTTTATGAAAACATTTCCATGACCAACAAGATAAACTATTTTTTCCTTAAACCTAAATAATCAATAAAATTATTCTTGCTGACAATTGTCAAATCATACAACTAAAAAAGTGGACTCATATAGTTTAATGCAAAAATCACATCTGTTTGCCTTGTTTGCATGGCTGATTTTGATATGTTCAAATCAGTGTAAATTGGTATTCTCTCCCCAAATCTGTCAATTGAGATAAATCAGTGTAAATTGGTATTCCCTCCCCAAAGATTTCAATTGAGATAAATCAGTGTAAATTGGTATTCACATCCTCAAAGATGTCAATTGAGATAAATCAGTGTAAATTGAAATCACACCCAAAAACTGTAAACTGAGATAAATCGGTGTAAATCAGCATTCATTCCTCAAAAATTGTAAATTGAGATAAATCGATGTAAATCAGTATTCACTTCCCAAAAATTGTAAATTGAGATAAATCGGTGTAAATCAGTATTCACTCCCCAAAAATTGTAAATTGAGATAAATCGGTGTAAATCAGTATTCACTCCCTCACTCCCCAAAAACTGTAAATTGAGATAAATCTTTGTAAATAAGTATTCACTCCCCAAAAACTGTAAACTAAGATAAATCGGTGTAATTGAGATAAATCAGTATTCACTCCCCAAAAACTGTAAACTAAGATAAATCGGTGTAACTCAGTATTCACTCCCCAAAACCTGTAAATTGAGATAAATCAGTTCAATTGGTATTCACTCCCAAAAACCTGTAAAAAGAGATAAATCAATTCAATACAGGCAGGACATATTTCTATGTCTCTTCTAATGAAAATTATTTTGCATCAAAGTTAAGAAAAGAAGGGAGGTATCCTAGTGGCTCCCTTTAAAAATGTACACCAAAGTTAAAAAAAGAAGGGGGTATTCTGGGGGCTCCCATTAAAAATGCATTATACTGTTAGCAATGAATAAATTACTTTATCAACTTAATTTTGGCTGTAGGGCATTAAAACTGCTTGCTTCATGGAAGTGAATGTTGGTTTCGTCTTTAATCGAGATTTATACATTGTCTCTGAATATTTTAACTTGCTGTTTTTTTCACCTGACAAATCCACAAAATTAAGAACCAAGAAATATTTACTTATTAACCAAACCACAAAATTTTAAATCAATGACTTTTGAGTGACTTAATAGTATTTCACACTCATTGGTATCTTTATTGTAAAGATTCATCGAATTAGAATGTTCCATTCATTGTGAAAGATCTTTGTTGTAAAGATTCATCGAATCAGAATGTTCCATTCATTGTGAAAGATCTTTATTGTAAAGATTCATCCAATCAGAATGTTCAATTCATTGTGAAAGATCTTTATTGTAAAGATTCATCCAATCAGAATGTTCAATTCATTGTGAAAGATCTTTAATGTAAAGATTCATCCAATCAGAATGTTCAATTCATTGTGAAAGATCTTTATTGTAAAGATTCATCCAATCAGAACGTTCAATTCATTGTGAAAGATCTTTATTGTAAAGATTCATCCAATCAGAATGTTCAATTCATTGTGAAAGATCTTTATTGTAAAGATTCATCGAATCAGAATGTTCAATTCGTTGTGAAAGATCTAAACAAAGCAATTTGCATAAGTACATACCTGAGTGCCCTGTAAATCTTCATTATTCTCAAGTTCTAGCTTTATTGACTCATACGGAGGCAACCCCATGGGATAAACAATCATGACAGCCCCTTTCAAAATATTCAGGGCCTCCTGTACTGTCTCCTGTGTCACATATTGTTCTGCCTGGACTTTTTTCTGTAGAAAAATAATATTATAATAATTTTTTTTTAGTTTATATCAATAAAATAGGGCATTAAGGAACACTTCTCACCTTCCCAAACAATTAGAAACATTAAAATCTCTTGTTCCATGCTTTATGATTTGATGAAGAAGGCTATTAAAAATTCAGTTTTTTAGTATTTTTTATTTGTTTTTTGTTTAAACATTTTTTACATCCATTATATTCATATAATGAAGAATGCATTAATAAAGATTTTAAATGTTCTAATAATAAGACTTTGATAAGTCAAAATATGAACTTTTTCAGACTATGTTTTTTTTTTCTTCTAGATTTTCTATTACATATTTTACATTTGAAAAATGTTACTTCAGAAAACATCCAAAAGAAGCATTAGATTCTGTCACTGTATTATGTAAACTTTATATTTTTACTAATTGTTATATGAAAATATCAAATTACCAATCATTATTTACAACATGTATAATTTATATTTTTACTACTAATAATATGTAAATATTATATTACCAATCATTATTTACAATATGTTTACTTTATATTTATAGTAATTGTTATATGTAAATATTATATTACCAATCGTTATTTACAATATGTTAACTTTATATTTATACTAATTGTTATATGTAAATATTATATTACCAATCATTATTTACAATATGTTAACTTTATATTTATACTAATTGTTATATGTAAATATTATATTACCAATCATTATTTACAATATGTAAACTTTTTATTTATAATTGTTATTTACTAAATACTTTATTATAACATTCTTCTAATCATCCACTTTTCATTATCAACCATTTTCTAGAAACTACAATGAGAAAATATTAACAAACCTTTGAAATCATATCTTTAGCTTCTTGCGCTGTCTTCTTCAATAGCTCTGTCATTTTTTCATTAGGAGCTGTACAAAAAATTAGTTACAGAGGTTATATGAAGAAGAAAAAACAACAAAACTATGTGGTTAGAGTTTAGAGAACATGACATGTATTGTTTATTTAAGAAACATCCTTTTCTCCAAATTACTTGTTGTTGAGTAAAGAGTTTCAAGACTGTGCTGTGTCTATATGACATAATGGTCCTTTCTAGGTGTTAAGATGAAAAAGATTGAATTCAAACAACACATTTTTCATAAATAATTAGAAACAAATTTCTTTTTCTATACATGTCTATTGGTCTACTTTTTCTCTCCACAAGATACCTCTGAGTTTTGGTTTGTAATTTATTTTGGCACATCATGTCTATTTTAATAGAAAAGCTGGGAGGGTTTCAAATATAGGCCTGAATTATAATTGAAGATATAAAGGTAGGGCCTAAACATATGAGACACATATTTCATTCTGATAATTGCATTCAGTGATCAAAAACCCAATATGTTCAATAACTCAAATCTTTGTAGGCATGGATTATGGTCTCCGATTTGGCTAATGTGGTTATCTGAGAAAGCTTACTATTCAGCTTCTAGTTGGTCAATGGTTTTCCACTATCATTTATACTGGCTGCCATGTAAAATCTTTATTAATCAAGTGATCATTGTTACAAATGATTACAAATAAGTCAGTGGAGTCTATGTTCTCACGATACGGTCATTCCTAGAACTTGATACTGGGTCCTACTCATACATATGGGCGCTAGCTACAAAAGATCTAGGAACAAAGTCATGGAATAATCTACACATACAATAGTTTGGTTTACAATCAAAAATATAAAATACTATAAGCATACCAACAAAATTTCAGACATCGGTAGCCAGCCTATTTTTGTTTTAAGAATAATGTAAGCTATCATTGTTACTGAGATTAAATAAAGTTCAGTGGAGTTTATTCCAGTTTTTGCAATGCTGTTTTTCAGATCAGTCTTGAAATACAAAATGTTTTGCCGCAGACATTGCGGTCGCTGGTCACACTGAGCAGATGGTCTCTCATGACAAAATATTTATATAATAAAATCGATCCGCACATTACGATTGTGGTCAGAAATGACAGATGGTCGCTCATAGCAGAGGTCATTTATAACAGGTTTTACTGTATATGTTAATCTTTGCATCTCTAACCTTATATATGCATTCTAACCCTTCCTTTTCTTCACATCTACATATCTATCCACATGTACAATATATATATACATATATATATATATATATATATATATATATATATATATATATATATATATATTGGGGGTAACTTTAATCCTCTGCACATTAATATACAAAGAAAGATATAAAGAAAAGAAAAGTTCTTTATTTGCAAAATAAATATAACATTCTGTCATTAATACATTCCATATTTTTGTGTAAAGATATGTTCTAATTTTAATTGTAATATTACATTGTCTTATTTTGGGACATGCTTAACTCTCAAATGGGCAAGTTAAATTTTCCTGTCAGACTGTCTCAGCAACCTAAGCTTTAAAACTTTGAAAAGCGATGCAGTATGATCAGTGCTTCAGAAATAAATGTAAAACAGGATAAAAACTTATATTCAAAATCTGATCAAAATTAGACCAGAAATAAGGCCTAGTGAGTGGTAACATTAGTGAGGGGAATTGATCTGACCAGAAATAAGGCCTAGTAAATGGTAACTTTAGTGAGGAGAATTGATCAGAACCAAAATAAAGCCTAGTAAGTGGTAACTTTAGTGAGGGGAATTGATCAGAACCAAAATAAGGCCTAGAAAGTGGTAACTTTAGTGAAGGGTATTGATCTGACCAGAAATAAGGCCTAGTAAGTGGTAACTTTAGTGAGGGGAATTGATCAGAACCAAAATAAGGCCTAGAAAGTGGTAACTTTAGTGAGGGGAACTGATCAGAACCAAAATAAGGCCTAGTAAGTAGTAACTTTAGTGAGGGGAATGATCAGAACCAAAATAAAGCCTAGTAAGTGGTAACTTTAGTGAGGGGAATTGATCTGACCAGAAATAAGGCCTAGTAAGTGGTAACTTTAGTGAGGGGAATTGATCAGAACCAAAATAAGGCCTAGTAAGTGGTAACTTTAGTGAGTGGGAATTGATCAGAATTTCATAACTGATAATCAATTCCACTTAAGCAACTGATAATCGATTTTAACTGCTTACAAATTTTAAAATTTGTTTGTCAAAGTTATATCTTTAATGAAGAGTTCCAAATGTTAATAAATGCACACAAGTATTATCTTTTAATAACATGAATACTTTAACCTTATAAAAATATTACATTTTTTTCTACTGTGTGGTGTTTTTTTTGTTCTACAAGTTTGTTGAATCAAAAAACAACTTTGTACGGCTGATGTCTTTCATAACTGAAATACTATTGTAATGCCCCATCCAAATCCTTTTCTTGTTATGTGATGTGTCTATAATTTAAAGTATAGAAGGATATGGTTTTCTTACTCATGTTATGTGATGTGTCTATAATTTAAAGTATAGAAGGATATGGTTTTCTTACTCATGTTATGTGATGTGTCTATAATTTAAAGTATAGAAGGATATGGTTTTCTTACTCATGTTATGTGATGTGTCTATAATTTAAAGTATAGAAGGATATGGTTTTCTTACTCATGTTATGTGATGTGTCTATAATTTAAAGTATAGAAGGATATGGTTTTCTTACTCATGTTATGTGATGTGTCTATAATTTAAAGTATAGAAGGATATGGTTTTCTTACTCATGTTATGTGATGTGTCTATAATTTAAAGTATAGAAGGATATGGTTTTCTTACTCATGTTATGTGATGTGTCTATAATTTAAAGTATAGAAGGATATGGTTTTCTTACTCATGTTATGTGATGTGTCTATAATTTAAAGTATAGAAGGATATGGTTTTCTTACTCATGTTATGTGATGTGTCTATAATTTAAAGTATAGAAGGATATGGTTTTCTTACTCATGTTATGTGATGTGTCTATAATTTAAAGTATAGAAGGATATGGTTTTCTTACTCATGTTATGTGATGTGTCTATAATTTAAAGTATAGAAGGATATGGTTTTCTTACTCATCTTCAAACTGATGGGTCTTAAAGTTTCAAATTGATTTTTATTACCATTTTCACGTTTCAAACAATTACAACATTTTATTCCATTACCTTTCCCGTTTCTTCTTCCTATTTTATCAGGATTGTCTCTATGTCCTCCACTAGGTACACACTTCTCTCCCCACTCATCTTTCAATTTCAGCTCCTCCACCTGCTCATCTGTAAGGCCCTGCATATTTGGGGGTAGTGTGACACCGTGCTCTGCTAGATCTTCCAACTCTGAAAGAGCAATGTAATTGACAAGATAATTCTTTTGAAATTTAATGGTCCATGCTGAAAAGTAAAGAGAGATATATAGCATTGGTTATACATGAAATATGGTCAGCCTTACAGGTGAATCTTGGAGATGAAGCCAATAATTTAGACTTTGTTGCAAAAAACAGGATCTAAATTTTGTCAACTGTTACAACTCTAATTCTCAATGACTGCCATCATGTTATCTACCCAGTTTACAGTACATGGTGTCAATAACTGCCATTGTGTTATTTACTGCTATGTTATCTACCGAGTTTATGGTACCTGCAGGCAATGGCTGCCATCATGTTCTACCCACTGAACACAACCTGCAGGCAATGGCTGCCATCGTGTTCTACCCACTTTACAGAACCTGCAGGCAATGCCTGCCATCATGTCCTACCTACTTTACAGTGCCTGCAGGCAATGGCTGCCATCATGTTCTACCCACTTTACAGTAACTGCAGGCTATGACTGCCATCATGCTCTACCCACTTTACAGTGCCTGCAGGCAATGGCTGCCATCATGTTCTACCCACTTTACAGTACTTGCAGGCTATGACTGCCATCATGTTCTACCCACTTTACAGTACCTGCAGGCAATGGCTGCCATCATGTTCTACCCACTTTACAATACCTGCAGGCAATGGCTACCATCATGTTCTACCCACTTTACAGTGCCTGCAGGCAATGGCTGCCATCATGTTCTACCCACTTTACAGTGCCTGCAAGCAATGGCTGCCATCATGTTCTACCCACTTTACAGAGCCTGCAGGCAATGGCTGCCATCATGTTCTACCCACTTTACAGTGCCTGCAGGCAATGGCTGCCATCATGTTCTACCCACTTTACAGTGCCTGCAGGCAATGGCTGCCATCATGTTCTACCCACTTTACAGTGCCTGCAAGCAATGGCTGCCATTGTGTTCTACCCACTTTACAGAACCTGCAGGCAATGGCTGCCATCATGTTCTACCCACTTTACAGTGCCTGCAGGCAATGGCTGCCATCATGTTCTACCCACTTTACAGAACCTACAGGCAATGGCTACCATCATGTTCTACCCACTTTACAGTACCTGCAGGCAATGGCTGCCATCATGTTCTACCCACTTTACAGTACCTGCAAGCAATGGCTGCCATCATGTTCTACCCACTTTACAGTGCCTGCAGGCAATGGCTGCCATCATGTTCTACCCACTTTACAGTGCCTGCAGGCAATGGCTGCCATCATGTTCTACCCACTTTACAGTGCCTGCAAGCAATGGCTGCCATCATGTTCTACCCACTTTACAGTGCCTGCAAGCAATGGCTGCCATGGTATCTACCCAGTTTATGGTACCTGCTGGCAATAACTGCCATCATTTTACAGGCAGGCATCTGCAGGCATTGTATTATTTATCAACTTTGCAATGCCTATAGGCAATGACTGCTACTGTGTTATCTATCCACTTTACAGTACATACAGGCAATGACTGCATTGTGTTATCTACCCACATCACAATACCTGCAGGCAACAACAGATATATTGGAAGTATATTGAATACCCTATTTTATCATAGTGCAAATAACATATATCCTGACTTTGTAAATAATATCCATAACAAACAGCACAGATTGGAACATTGTAGCCGACTGTAAAGAGCATAGATCCTGACTGGTACGAGCATTTCGGCTGACTGTAAAAAGTATAGTTTCTGACTGGTTGGAGCATTGTGGCCTACAGTAAAGAGCACAAATCCTGACTGGTTGGGGCACTGTGGCCTACTGTAATTAACACTGATCCTGACTTACTATAAACATGCAGTAGATACAGATTTTTGTTAGTTTATGTGCCACAAAATAATTAGGTTACATCTGTACTGTCATAACTGTTTCATGAAAGTCACAGACCCTGTTTCCCCCGTCCCAATTTTTTTTATTTTGTTACATTTGTACAGATGTGGTTTTAGTTGAATTTAAAACTAATTTTATATTGTGTGACAGATGTTTGTTACAAGGTTCATGCTACAATAAATACTAATTTCTTTGATTGTATATACAACACCTGCACATATTCGATGAACTTTCAGCCGACCATTGTAGACAGCTGTAACATCCTTCAGAAGATCATCTACAGAAGTTTCAACTGTTGTTTCATACAGAAACTGACTTTCGTCTCCTCTTTTGATGTTGAGCTTCACCATTTTCTCTTGCAAACAGCCAGACTTGTAACCCTATCTGATAAAACAAAGGATATATTCTTTCAATCATGTATCTCTTAACATAACAAATACAATAATTAGACATAATTAAACTTACTGAATAATGTCAAATCAGGTAAAGATAAGCTGTCATATTTTTTCTAAAGTCCTACAATGTAAGACATCACCTTGGTATGTAACCATGACTGGACTATTCTATCATACAAGTCACATGTAACCATGACTGGACGATTCTATTGTACAAGACACATGTAACCATGACTGGACGATTCTATCGTACAAGTCACATGTAACCATGACTGGGCCATTCTATCGTACAAGTCACATGAGTCATGTAAACATTCAACACAGACTATTTTAGTCATGGGTGTCATATTTTAGAATTTGACTTCATATACCTTTAAGTGGCAAGTATTTCACTTCATTGGGATTTAAATACATCCATGTTCCTTTGGGAGGTCATAACTTAGTGATGCAAGAGGTACATATGGCATTTTTTGGATGAAATGAGCCTTAAAGTGTGATCCAATACAATCCAAATTGAATGTCGCACGCTGTGATGTCACTACGAAATATATACATATTGATAAAGAAATTCTTACTACCCTCAACTGTGACAATTCCACTCAACGTGCTCTTATTTTGACCCAAGTTTATTACATGGCCACCATTGTAAAAGTCCATAATAATTGATGATTTTTGTCTGGAAGTCTCTTGGTAACAGTTAAGGTCCAGAATATTCAATAATCAGGATTGAATAGACTTTGGTTAAAGAAAATTAGTGTTAAATTTTAAAGAACAATTTCTATTTAAGTTAAAATGAGTAAATCTATATACATTTCTCATGTGACTTGTACTATAAATGACAAAATTTGAACTTCTAAAACAATTTGTAATCGAGAATCTCGTCACACACAAAATTATTTGTGGATTAACTGCTGTTAGATCTGCCTTCTCTGTTGATCAATACCGAAGTGTTTCGAAATGCAGAATACATCAACTAGACACTTACAAAGTAGAGTTACAAAAACTGCGATTCACCATAATCTCCCAAATAATGAACCATGATAATAAGGCAGCCAGTTTAACAAAAAGGATAACCTGTACAGTGATTTAAAACAAAAAGTACAAAACTTCGCCAAATATAAACTAGTAGTCATGAATCAATGACCATAGCATACATACATACTTAACTAAATATGCTTCATAACCTGTCAGCTTCAACTATTCCTTCTAGAAATTCGAGAAAACATGCCAAAACAAAACAAAACCGGAAATGCGTACTTGCAGCTCCGCACAAAATTTACCATGGTTACCAATGGTAACGAAACTGACAATTTTAAGGCTAACATCTCTAAATTGACATGAACCATGATTTTGTATAAATGCTTATATATCTAATAAGAAATATCAAGGACGTGTATATAGATTAAGAACACAAACATATTTCCTCATTTCAAACAAAACATTCACGCAACGTTATTTTGTATATAGATAATTTCGGTTCCAGTAGGGTACGTAAGACCACAGGAGTCTGACGTTTTATCAATAAAGTACGGCGAAATGTCTGACAAAATGAAATACCCTTAACAATAACATATATTGCGTAAGACCTACGGTCTACTCAGATTTTAGCCTTCATGTTGCCATAAGAATGCCTAATTTTGTTATCGTTATGCGTTTCAACGTGCTTTTGGTTAAACATATTTAGTTTTAAAACAAAATAGCAGGCTAAAACGATTTCTTCACTGTGAATAACAAAGTTTTTAAATGATAACAACTGAGCCAGTTGCCAGTTCATCTTCGCGAAAGTCAAGGTCCCGATGTGATAACCATATCTTCAATTTTGGCGTATCGAGCAGATATTTCTGTGCTCTGGGCCACAGCATCCAATCAAAATTAAATTATTAAAATTGAAACACTTTTGCTACATGATCGAGACAAAGGTATCGTGCAATTTGAATTAACTGATAAATAAGCAATTTTCTACAGCCACTTTGTGTATGCACAAATACATTTTACTCAAAAAGACCTAAATACGCATTCATCTGGTACATGTCACATTTTTTAATGTTAAAAATAAACGAATCCTTTTTAGGTCAATTGTCTCCAGCATTTGCGGCCGGTATCCAATGTATCTCAACTATTGGTTAGTTGGCATTACATACTAAGGGAGGCAACTCATGAAATCCAATAGATGTCGCTAGGAGAAAACACCAATATATGTTCGATCCGCCAAGGTGTTGATAGAACTAGTATAGTGATGATGGACCGTAGATGAGGACTCTTTAGACAGCCTTGTCTTTTCACATAAATTCTTCTTATCCAAAAGCATTTATCGGTGATTCATATGATTGTCCATGATGATCTGAAATACATGGGAAAGTCCGTACGGAAGAGCATTGACGATACGAGAGTAGACAATTGTACGTTTGTCCACATCTTGTGACTAGAAAAGGTGAAGGGAATGCAATGAACTGCGGCTATTTGTTAATGTAAAAGCGGATCGAAACGGATTGATTTTTTTTTACCAATTGCAACACGCGTTACAAAATTCGGTCCGAGTGACAAGTACAGTTTAAAGATTCGACGAGTTACATGGCCATGTCATTGAGTCGAATGACAAAAATGGCCAAAGGCTATTTTCCGCACTTTTTTCAATACCGAAGCCAATTAACACGCCATTCTACCCCATTTGTCCGATGATCACTACTACGATCCCGACAACATGCTCACTTAACAACAAAAAGCTTTATACTCTTGGTACCAGGCTCACGCCTGGGACCTCTTCGACTTTAAAGAAGAAATGCTTCAGTATTGTCGATCGGACGTGGACATTTTACGACGTTGTTGTGGAAAAGTTCGAGAATTATTCATGGAACACAGAGACACCGATCCTTTGAAAAAAGTCTGCACCATTTCCAAAGCGTGCTTTTTAGTGTACCGCCAACGATTCATGCCCGGAAATAGTCTGGCTGTCATAAGCCCTCAAAAGACAAACTTTGTCAAACGTCAATACCCGGTCCAAGTCCTACGCTGGCTACAATACTTGTTAGACAAGAAAGACAAATGGAACCATCACGCCCGAAATGGAGGAGGCAAAAAGACAATCGGAAGGTATTTGGTGGATGGTTGGGACTTAGAAAACCCCCAGATCGTGTACGAATGTAACGGTTGTTTTTTTCACCGATGTTACTTTTGCTACCCTCCACGTGACACCAAGAATCAATTTTTACAACGAAGGAAGGCGATCTTTCGCCAGAGTGATGTTGAATTGCTTGTATGGAACAATGGCACAACAACCGCATTTATCAATGACGCAGTTATTGACAGAACCTTTCCGCTAGCAGCAAAGAGGGTGGATAGACCGAAACTATTTCAGACAAACCGAAACTATTTCAAGCAAACCGAAACCAATTCAGGCAGACAAAAAAAGAGAAATGGTTTCGGTTTGTCACGCTACAGACCCGGCACCGATGTCGCTGCGGAGACGAATTGTTATAGTAAAACTCTTTACGATTTCACAAACAGACTAATTTGTAAAACCGCACCTAGTAAATCAATCAGATTATTTGACTGGTCAGTGAGTTTTAAATTAATTCTCGTTAACGAATCATTATGACATCGCATATAGACTGGATTAGTTGGATCCTCAATGATTAAAAATCCGGGTGGAGCTGTTGGTGATAATGAATATAAAATATATCCCTGCTGGGCTTGATTTGATCTTTCGAGATTTATTTGATAACTTCCTTCGATAACATCACATACTAAATTCAATGCAATCACCGAGGAGATATTGACGTTTAGAGGAGCGATATATCGCCCACCACCATCTGGGTCATTATTATACCTGAGGATTGTTGTTGTTTGTTGAATTAATTTTACATCTGCGATATGTCTGTGTTGCAGATTGCTGCTTTTATAAGCAACATCATGAGCATGACACGCCTTATCAATAGCGTTTATTGGGTTTTATCATCGAGTCTGATATCGAGTCTGGTCCCCGGTCCACAATAACTATACCCTGGAAGGTGTTTTTCTCCCAGATATTTTCGCATGGTGTTCCTGGGAGTTTTACTAACTTGGCTGCAATATCAACTCCTCCTCGTTTTTTTTAAAACATCTCCAGATTTCATAGAAACAAATCTAAATTTTTGGGTACCACATTCAACACACTTACCAGCAAGTGCTGATCTGTTATTTTTAGTTGTAATCGTCGTCAAGTCGTTTGTGCCAGTACGCTTTTTACATTTCACACAATATAGATCCATACTTTATTTATAATAACATGAATGTAATTGATTTTTCGGCGACTAAAACACGAGAACCAGTTAAGCATCACGCAGCGCTACCGAATTCTATTGGCATGATTATAATCGGACCATCTGGAAGTGGCAAGATGCAGTTGTTATTTAATTTGATAACGAGATGGATGAAATGGGACAAATTGTATTTAGTAGCCCCAAGTGAAGACGATTAGCGATGTTACGAGGTGTTAAAGGATTTAACGAGAAAGCAAAATCGGAAATCGATGAAGATATTATTGAGTTTATAACCGATATCGAGGAAGCATCGAGTATTGATGATATTGATGGAAGTATTAACAGTTTGGTCGTCTATGATGATGTCATGTTAGACAATCAAAAGAATCCCGCTAGGATATTTTCCAGAGGCAGGCATAAAAGCACTGACGTGATATATGTCACCCAACGATACACACAAATACCAAAAGTGATCAGAGATAACTGCAATATTCTTGCTGTATTCAACAGAGTTGACACACATACGCTAGTAGTAATATGGGGCACTATAGCGACAATGGAAAATCCAGTCAAAAAGTGCTTGGGGCACTATGGCGACAAGATTTATAGCGACAAGGGAAAATCCAGTCAAAAACAGCTTGGGGCACTATAGCGACAAAACAGCTTGGGGTATTATAGCGACAAGGGAAATTGAACATAGTGGGCCTGTATAGCGACAAGGGAAATTGAACAGGGTGGGCCTGTATAGCGTCAAGGGAAATGGAACATAGTGGGTCTATATAGCGTCAAGGGAAATTGAACATGGCGGGTCTGTATAGGGACAAGGGAAAAAAGGGTGGCAATGAAAGCTACTATCTTTTCGAGACCTATGAGTGGCCCTGAAAAGGGCCTTTGGATACTTCTTCTTCTTTTATTTTCTGCCATTGTTCCACCACCTTTTGATTTTACCAATGATTCCTGTTTTTTTCTTCTTTTCTTCTTCGGGAATCCAGTCAGGATGTCCCATAGCTCTAAACTTTTCCTGAACTCTCATCCATCTTAGATTGAGTAGATCAAAGTCCTCTTTCGTCTTTTTGTTCTTTTTTTCCTTTCTCTCCTTAGACCAGTTTTCTTTAATCTGGATCACCTGTTCTTCCATCACCATTCTCATCATTGCTTCTGCTTTCTTTAGCCTGTCTAGACCCCACTTCACATATTCCCACTCTATCAGATGTAATGTTTCTTCTAGAAAACACCTGACTTTGATGACATGATCAAGTGCTTGCTTCAAGTCCCCTATTCTTATATATTTTCTTTTAATACGTCTTCTTAATTTCTGGTCTTCCTCCTCTATCATACCTTCTAATAAATCTCTTGCTAATTTCAGTTGGCTTACAAAGCCATGGTTACTCTGAAATTCTTCCTCAAGTCTTTCCACTTGATATTCTGCATCAAGGATCCCAAACCAGCTGTCTCGGAGTTGGATAAACAATTCAAAATTCATCTTGATGTGTTCAAAATTGAATGGCTCCAAGGACCGACGATTGCGTATATATATCTTAAGCACGGACGTGAAAGTAAACACCTCTACATTCACTTGTCATATTAGATACTATTCACAAATCCTATTATATACTATCCAAAATCACACCCTATACTAACCACACACACGGGGAAGCAGCCAAAACACACCATACTATATACTATCCAAAATCACACCCTATACTAACCACACACACGGGGAAGCAGCCAAAACAAACCATACTATATACTATCCAAAATCACACCCTATACTAACCACACACACGGGGAAGCAGCCAAAACACACCATACTATATACTATCCAAAATCACACCCTATACTAACCACACACACGGGGAAGCAGCCAAAACAAACCATACTATATACTATCCAAAATCACACCCTATACTAACCACACACACGGGGTAGCAGCCAAAACAAACCATACTATATACTATCCAAAATCACACCCTATACTAACCACACACACGGGGAAGCAGCCAAAACACACCATACTATATACTATCCAAAATTACACCATATACCATCTAAATAGAGTCAGTGTTTATAATCACACTACTCCTCTCTCACACCCATTGGCAATTGACATAGTATTTCTTTTCTTGTTATTTGGGTAGCCCTGAGAAGGGCTGTTTTTAAAACTTCAAATTACACCTGGCTAATGCTGGCATCTCCCAGGTCTAGCCCCACACACACATCTCCTACTCCAATCATTCTCCCAATTCACTCTTGTGATTGGGAGCGCAGAGGGAGAATGAGTGGCTTCACTATCCCAATCTTCTGTTTGAGGGATAGTGAAAGTCTCTTCATTTCTGCCTCTATTCCGCAACCGTGGATGAGTCTGTGGTTGTTGCGGCTGAGGCAGTGGGGGCTGCGCCTGTAGTGAACGAACTGGTTCTGGTGAAGGTGTCCTCACTATAGGCTTGACTTCACTAGTTTGCCTCATCATGCGGTGAGGCAAAATTGACCTTTTCATTTCCTTCTCCTCTTCTTTCTTTTTCCTCTCCTCCTCTTCTTTAACTCTGATCTCTTCTTCTTCGGTCTCCATTGCCAGTTCGTCCAGGAGACGTCTAGCATTCTCCAGATGCATTTGAAGTTCTCTTAATTTCTGTACTCTATTCATCTTCTTTGATGCGCCAACGATAAGTAGCCAGACTGACTGACTGAACTGGGTGTTTTTGAGTTGCCACCGCCCTCTAGGGGCATATGGGCAACTTTTATAGCTACCATATCGGTAGCCATTTAGGTGGGAGGGATGTTACTCCCTCCCTTAGAAGTGCTTAATTGCACTATCATTTAAGGCGTTCCCCTGAATTACTAAAAAGTAACTATCAGGGGAAATGAAAGCCTATATTGGGGGTGGGTAGGAATGGTACCTACACACACCCACCCCTATCATCCAATCGAGCTTGTAAGGTAGCGAGGGGAAATGTTTCCTCATTTCGCTAGTAATTTGGTGAGTCGGAAATGGCAAAGGCGGAAAAGGTCCAGGTCCAGGAGGGCGTTGACACAGCAGCACACACCAGAGCACGCCAACAGCAAGACAGCACAGCAAAGGACGCAGCCCACACCTGAAAAACCAAGGTCATACTAAAGGTCAAATTCAGTCCAGTTGTACTAATGGACAAATTAACATCCAATATTGTGTTAGCCACCTGTGCAATTATTCAAATATTTAAGTTGAAGAATTATTATTTAAAGTCCTATCATTCAAATAAAACTAGTACATAAGCGTACATATAATAAGTCCCTAACAATTTTGAAAAATTAAAATGTCTAAGCGACATATAATAGTGTAGTCAATGGTAGTTTGTTTTAGTTATGAATTTTGCTGGAGGTACCAATATAAGTCATATTAGATTTTTAGGGCCACGGAATAGTTGTTCAAAGAGGGGTACTCGTAACCAAATGAGTCCCCTATTATTCAGGCGAATGAAAAGATAAATGGCAAATATCTTTTCGTTGTACTGCTTTATCCGAGTAGTCCGATGGTGATGATTTATCAGTAGACAGCAGTAATTCATCGATACACTGGTTATCCAAGGTAGGATTTCGCTGACTTGATGATATCATCCTATGGCAACCTGCGGGATACTCAGTATTTTGATATCACCAGTCAGCGCGCCTCAGGTCCGCCATATTACTTAGATTCCCATGGCTGGTTGTAGTATGGTTCCAGTATATCGATGCAGGTGCAGCCAACTTCAAAATCCCTCATTATTCTTCTACAAATAGTTTAAGTGGGCTATCCAGTTTCTCCATATCTTCAATTTCTGCCACTTGTTAAAGGGACTTATAAAAAATCCAAAATGGTTCCGCTGCATAGTCCACCGCTGTATATGTAGATGTTTCTCTCCGTAGTTGAGAAGTAAAAACGTCTCGGTTCGTCCTTAGCTGTGAAAGCCCGGGAAACATGCTTTCGCAATCCCCCTTGACGTCATCAGTTCGTCCGCTCCAGATAAGCCGTCCTACTCGGTCTGCAGTCTTCGCCTGAATGGAATGAATGATGAATGAGGTAGCCAGACTGACTGACTGAACTGGGTGTTTTTGAGTTGCCACCGCCCTCTAGGGGCATATGGGCAACTTTTATAGCTACCATATCGGTAGCCATTTAGGTGGGAGGGATGTTACTCCCTCCCTTAAAGTGCTTAAATGCACCATAAATTAAGGCGTTCCCCTGAATTACTAAAAAGTAACTATCAGGGGAAATGAAAGCCTATATTGGGGGTGGGTAGGAATAGTACCTACACACACCCACCCCTATCATCCAATCAAGCTTGTAAGGTAGCGAGGGGAAATGTTTCCTCATTTCGCTAGTAATTTGGTGAGTCGGAAATGGCAAAGGCGGAAAAGGCCCAGGTCCAGGAGGGCGTTGACACAGCAGCACACACCAGAGCACGCCAACAGCAAGACAGCACAGCAAAGGACGCAGCCCACACCTGAAAAACCAAGGTCATACTAAAGGTCAAATTCAGTCCAGTTGTACTAATGGACAAATTAACATCCAATATTGTGTTAGCCACCTGTGCAATTATTCAAATATTTAAGTTGAAGAATTATTATTTAAAGTCCTATCATTCAAATAAAACTAGTACATAAGCGTACATATAATAAGTCCCTAACAATTTTGAAAAATTAAAATGTCTAAGCGACATATAATAGTGTAGTCAATGGTAGTTTGTTTAAGTTATGAATTTTGCTGGAGGTACCAATATAAGTCATGTTAGATTTTTAGGGCCACGGAATAGTTGTTCAAAAAGGGTTACTCGTAACCAAATGAGTCCCCTATTATTCAGGCGAATGAAAAGATAAATGGCATATATCTTTTCGTAGTACTGCTTTATCCGAGTAATCCGATGGTGACGACTTTTCCGTAGACAGCTGTATTTCCATCAATATGTTGGCTATCTGAGGTAGAGTTTCGCTGACTTGATGATATCATCCTACGGCAACCTGCGGGATACTCGATATTTTGACATCATCAGTCAGCGCGCTTCAGGTCCGCCATATTACTTAAATTCCCATGGCTGGTTGTAATATGGTTCCAGCAGCTTGATGCAGGAGCAATCCAACTTCAAAGTCCGCCATTTTTCTTCTTCACGTAGTTTAAGTAGGCGATTCAGTTTCTGCATATCTTCAATCTCTGCCACTTGTTAAAGGGACTTATAAAATATCCAAAATGTTTCCACTGCATCGTCCACCGCTGTACATGTTGATGTTTCTCTCTGTAGTAGTGATGTGATAACGCTTCAGTTCGTCCTTAGCTGTGAAGCCCGGGAAACATGCTCTCGCAATCCGCCGTTACGTCATCAGATCGCCTGCTCCAGAAAAGCCGTCCTACTCGGTCTGCAGTCTTCGCCTGAATGGAATGGTAGCCAGACTGACTGAACTGGGTGTTTTTGAGTTGCCACCGCCCTCTAGGGGCATATGGGCAACTTTTATAGCTACCATATCGGTAGCCATTTAGGTGGGAGGGATGTTACTCCCTCCCTTAAAGTGCTTAAATGCACCATAAATTAAGGCGTTCCCCTGAATTACTAAAAAGTAACTATCAGGGGAAATGAAAGCCTATATTGGGGGTGGGTAGGAATAGTACCTACACACACCCACCCCTATCATCCAATCAAGCTTGTAAGGTAGCGAGGGGAAATGTTTCCTCATTTCGCTAGTAATTTGGTGAGTCGGAAATGGCAAAGGCGGAAAAGGCCCAGGTCCAGGAGGGCGTTGACACAGCAGCACACACCAGAGCACGCCAACAGCAAGACAGCACAGCAAAGGACGCAGCCCACACCTGAAAAACCAAGGTCATACTAAAGGTCAAATTCAGTCCAGTTGTACTAATGGACAAATTAACATCCAATATTGTGTTAGCCACCTGTGCAATTATTCAAATATTTAAGTTGAAGAATTATTATTTAAAGTCCTATCATTCAAATAAAACTAGTACATAAGCGTACATATAATAAGTCCCTAACAATTTTGAAAATTAAAATGTCTAAGCGACATATAATAGTATAGTCAATGGTAGTTTGTTTTAGTTATGAATTTTGCTGGAGGTACCAATATAAGTCATATTAGATTTTTAGGGCCACGGAATAGTTGTTCAAAAAGGGGTACTCGTAACCAAATGAGTCCCCTATTATTCAGGCGAATGAAAAGATAAATGGCAAATATCTTTTCGTTGTACTGCTTTATCCGAGTAGTCCGATGGTGATGATTTATCAGTAGACAGCAGTAATTCATCGATACACTGGTTATCCAAGGTAGGATTTCGCTGACTTGGTGATATCATCCTATGGCAACCTGCGGGATACTCAGTATTTTGATATCACCAGTCAGCGCGCCTCAGGTCCGCCATATTACTTAGATTCCCATGGCTGGTTGTAGTATGGTTCCAGTATATCGATGCAGGTGCAGCCAACTTCAAAATCCCTCATTATTCTTCTCCAAATAGTTTAAGTGGGCTATCCAGTTTCTCCATATCTTCAATTTCTGCCACTTGTTAAAGGGACTTATAAAAAATCCAAAATGGTTCCGCTGCTTAGTCCACCGCTGTATATGTAGATGTTTCTCTCCGTAGTTGAGAAGTAAAAACGTCTCGGTTCGTCCTTAGCTGTGAAAGCCCGGGAAACATGCTTCCGCAATCCCCCTTGACGTCATCAGTTCGTCCGCTCCAGATAAGCCGTCCTACTCGGTCTGCAGTCTTCGCCTGAATGTGATGGAATGGAATGATAGCCAGACTGACTGACTGATCTGAGTTGTTTATAGTTGCAACCACCCACTAGGGGTATTTGTGCAACTTTTATAGGTGCCATATCGGCACCCATTTAGGTGGGAGGGGTTGTTAATCCCTCCCTTAAAGTGCTTAAATGCACTATAAATTAAGGCGTTCCCCTGAATTACTAAAAAGTAACTATCAGGGGAAATGAAAGCCTATATTGGGGGTGGGTAGGAATGGTACCTACACACACCCACCCCTATCATCCAATCGAGCTTGTAAGGTAGCGAGGGGAAATGTTTCCTCATTTCGCTAGTAATTTGGTGAGTCGGAAATGGCAAAGGCGGAAAAGGTCCAGGTCCAGGAGGGCGTTGACACAGCAGCACACACCAGAGCACGCCAACAGCAAGACAGCACAGCAAAGGACGCAGCCCACACCTGAAAAACCAAGGTCTTACTAAAGGTCAAATTCAGTCCAGTTGTACTAATGGACAAATTAACATCCAATATTGTGTTAGCCACCTGTGCAATTATTCAAATATTTAAGTTGAAGAATTATTATTTAAAGTCCTATCATTCAAATAAAACTAGTACATAAGCGTACATATAATAAGTCCCTAACAATTTTGAAAATTAAAATGTCTAAGCGACATATAATAGTATAGTCAATGGTAGTTTGTTTTAGTTATGAATTTTGCTGGAGGTACCAATATAAGTCATATTAGATTTTTAGGGCCACGGAATAGTTGTTCAAAGAGGGGTACTCGTAACCAAATGAGTCCCCTATTATTCAGGCGAATGAAAAGATAAATGGCAAATATCTTTTCGTTGTACTGCTTTATCCGAGTAGTCCGATGGTGATGATTTATCAGTAGACAGCAGTAATTCATCGATACACTGGTTATCCAAGGTAGGATTTCGCTGACTTGGTGATATCATCCTATGGCAACCTGCGGGATACTCAGTATTTTGATATCACCAGTCAGCGCGCCTCAGGTCCGTCATATTACTTAGATTCCCATGGCTGGTTGTAGTATGGTTCCAGTATATCGATGCAGGTGCAGCCAACTTCAAAATCCCTCATTATTCTTCTCCAAATAGTTTAAGTGGGCTATCCAGTTTCTCCATATCTTCAATTTCTGCCACTTGTTAAAGGGACTTATAAAAAATCCAAAATGGTTCCGCTGCTTAGTCCACCGCTGTATATGTAGATGTTTCTCTCCGTAGTTGAGAAGTAAAAACGTCTCTGTTCGTCCTTAGCTGTGAAAGCCCGGGAAACATGCTTCCGCAATCCCCCTTGACGTCATCAGTTCGTCCGCTCCAGATAAGCCGTCCTACTCGGTCTGCAGTCTTCGCCTGAATGATGATGAATCATGATGGAATGATAGCCAGACTGATTGATTGATTGATATTATGAGTTTTAAGCGAATCGTCCACTTGGGCTCTTTCCACTGTTTTGTCTCCCAAAGGGGAGTTATTTACTTTATCCTGAGGGGAAGGAAATGTGCCACATCCCCTGCAGGCATTTATGCACTCATAGAGTGCTATTTACTTAGGCCATCACCACTGGGCAATACGTGTACTGCCTCTGGGTGTGACTTCGGCCGTCACCACGGGCAATAATTGTATTGCCTGGGTGAATGTAAGGCCATAAGCCATAGGCCATAGGGTGGGTAGGAATGGAACCTACTCACACCCACCCCTATCATTCTGTTACCTACTGATCTGCAAGAGCAGTGAAGCGAGAGAAAATTAGTTTTCTCATATCGCTTATGTCGGCGTAATGTGGTCGTGCAAGCACGAGAAATTACGGCAGCAGGGAGTAAAGGTGATGAAAAGCCAAGCGCGCACCTGTATATCAAATTCAGTCCAGTTGTACTAATGGACAGCCTAACAAACCAATAATGTGTAAGCCACCTATTCAATTAACCAAATATCTGAGTTTCAAAATATGACCTATCATCCTAACGAAAATAGGGACTAGTACTAAGTGTACATGCGTAAGTCCCTATTGTATTTATACTAAGGTGTCTAAGCGACACATAGAAGTATAGTCAATGGTAGGGGAGTTTGGTTATAAATTTGTTCGCAGTGCCAAAACATGTCATATTATTTCTTTCAGGGCCAATAGTTTATCAAAGAGGGTACTCGAAGCCAAATGAGTCCCTATTATCATTCAGGCAAATGGAAAAACCTAGCTGGTTGTCGCTGTCATCTTTTCTCCGTGGTCTCGTCGGTGCGGTAGGTCAGCCAGTTCGTACGTCATGGCTGGTTTTCCTTTTTCCCCTTGTCTGTGCAGTGGAAGTTGGGTTGTGACATTGCCCGCTTCATTCCTTCCGGCTTCCAGTACTAACCCGTGCCCACCGTTGATGGTATAATAATGGTGCACACTGGTCGCCATCTTGAAATCCACGTGGCATGATTTCCGTAGTCTGCAGAGTTTTAGGGTTTTCCCTCTATCAGTACTGTAGTGTGGTCTAGTGGGGTGTAAATCTACCCCGGCTTGGTTTCCCGCTGCCACGGCTCGGTTGCCCGTCACCTTACTGGGTAGACACCTAGGTCGCTCGTACGACTGCATTATTATTTGCTGTGCAGGTCTATATGGCGCCTTTTCTCACTGCCGGCTATCAGTATATTGTAGAGGTCCGATCCATCCACCTTGGAGTCCGCTTGCTGAATGTGATAGCCAGACTGACTGACTGAACTGGGTGTTTTTGAGTTGCCACCGCCCTCTAGGGGCATATGGGCAACTTTTATAGCTACCATATCGGTAGCCATTTAGGTGGGAGGGATGTTACTCCCTCCCTTAAAGTGCTTAAATGCACCATAAATTAAGGCGTTCCCCTGAATTACTAAAAAGTAACTATCAGGGGAAATGAAAGCCTATATTGGGGGTGGGTAGGAATAGTACCTACACACACCCACCCCTATCATCCAATCAAGCTTGTAAGGTAGCGAGGGGAAATGTTTCCTCATTTCGCTAGTAATTTGGTGAGTCGGAAATGGCAAAGGCGGAAAAGGCCCAGGTCCAGGAGGGCGTTGACACAGCAGCACACACCAGAGCACGCCAACAGCAAGACAGCACAGCAAAGGACGCAGCCCACACCTGAAAAACCAAGGTCATACTAAAGGTCAAATTCAGTCCAGTTGTACTAATGGACAAATTAACATCCAATATTGTGTTAGCCACCTGTGCAATTATTCAAATATTTAAGTTGAAGAATTATTATTTAAAGTCCTATCATTCAAATAAAACTAGTACATAAGCGTACATATAATAAGTCCCTAACAATTTTGAAAAATTAAAATGTCTAAGCGACATATAATAGTGTAGTCAATGGTAGTTTGTTTAAGTTATGAATTTTGCTGGAGGTACCAATATAAGTCATATTAGATTTTTAGGGCCACGGAATAGTTGTTCAAAGAGGGGTACTCGTAACCAAATGAGTCCCCTATTATTCAGGCGAATGAAAAGATAAATGGCATATATCTTTTCGTAGTACTGCTTTATCCGAGTAATCCGATGGTGACGACTTTTCCGTAGACAGCTGTATTTCCATCAATATGTTGGCTATCTGAGGTAGAGTTTCGCTGACTTGATGATATCATCCTACGGCAACCTGCGGGATACTCGATATTTTGACATCATCAGTCAGCGCGCCTCAGGTCCGCCATATTACTTAAATTCCCATGGCTGGTTGTAATATGGTTCCAGCAGCTTGATGCAGGAGCAATCCAACTTCAAAGTCCGCCATTTTTCTTCTTCACGTAGTTTAAGTAGGCGATTCAGTTTCTGCATATCTTCAATCTCTGCCACTTGTTAAAGGGACTTATAAAATATCCAAAATGTTTCCACTGCATCGTCCACCGCTGTACATGTTGATGTTTCTCTCTGTAGTAGTGATATGATAACGCTTCAGTTCGTCCTTAGCTGTGAAGCCCGGGAAACATGCTCTCGCAATCCGCCGTTACGTCATCAGATCGCCTGCTCCAGAAAAGCCGTCCTACTCGGTCTGCAGTCTTCGCCTGAATATGGAATGATGATGATGATGTAGCCAGACTGACTGACTGACTTGGTTGTTTTATAGCTGCAGCCGTCTACTAGAGACATATGTGCAGCTTTTATAGACACCATATCGGTGTCCATTTAGTTCCTTCAGGGAGGGGAAGGATGCACTCCCTCCCCTTAGGGTTTGAGTGCTTAATTGCACCACATTTCAGTCTTTGTTAGGCGTTCCCCTGAATTACTAAAAAGTAACTATCAAGGGAAATGGTAGCCTATAGAGTGGATAGGACTGGCACTACACACATCCACCCCCAGTTAAGTTCCAATCGATGTATTATTAAAGGTAGCAAGGAGAATTTTCTCACTTCGCTAGTAATGTCATGTCCGGAAGCGGCAAAGGCGGAAAGGTCCAGTTCAGGAAGCTCCAAGCTCCAAGGTACTGCAATCGTCGTCCAGCACGAAGAGGGGGCGAACGCACACCCGGACCCCAATACGAAGAAACAAGAGGCACACCTTAGGTGCTTGGCTACTTTACAACCTCATAGGACATGTATCAGAGTGTATGTGCTATAAAGTTGTGTTTTGCATTGTTTTAATGTTATTTATTGTGTAACATTTATTTGCAACATTGTGTTGCGGGAGCCTGATAGTCCTGGATTAAGACTACCTTATATTAACTAAGAGGGGCAGAAGTGTGTGTACGTATATGTGTGCTGTCCATGAGGCTGCATTCCCAATGACTCTATTCAATTATCCAGTTGTACTAGTGGAATTCCCTATTCGCCAATAATGTGTTAGCCACCTATGCAATTATGTCAAAACTATATAAGTTACTGAGTTTTGCAAAAACTTAACACTATATCAGCAATTAAGTACAGAATGTACTATATGAGTCGCCACCATCCTGGTGAAAAGCCCTTCTTTCGAGGGTAATTCACCCTATGAAAAAACAAAAAACCTATACTATGTCAAAGTGACTGCATCAGTTGTTCACGGTGGATTGTTCAAGTTGTTAATTTGGTAAGGTGTGCTCCGAAAGGATCAATTCAATATTGATGTTGGTTAATCAAATGGAATTCTCGTACCAATCGAGATTATGAGAATTCATTTTGTAATAACATATAACAAGAAGACGATACATAGTACAGAATGAGAAGGGAAAAGGTTCAACATCAGCTTCCCTGAGAAATTAATTGAGTGGATACATACAGAGGTGTACTAGGCTGTACACATATATTTCTCCAGTCCAGGCTTGGAATACCCGTATCTCCACTGTTCCACTGATCTTCACCAAATCTCAAAGAATACAAAAAAGGGGGGAATAGATATATCACATTGACAATACAATTACAACAATGACATTAACAACACGAGTATATTAACAATGTTAGTAAGCTATAAAACACAAGGTCAGTAAAAAGTAAATAACAGTATCTTTAGTATAACATAGTTGTATTAGTAAAAAATTTAATACAATATTAGTGAACAATAACAATAACAATATTAATCATAACATATTAACAAAATTACCATCAATACAAACTATACTAAGATTAGCATCAATACAAACTATACTAATATTAAGAGAACAAGAACATAACAAGAATAAAATAGCCCTGAAAAGGACTGTTGTATAATCCTATGAATCTGTAGTCCGTCCTCCACGTTTTCATTGTCCTCAAGGATAGCGCCATGAACTCCATTGATATTCCTAAGCTGTCCACACTTTGTGTAAAGTTCTATTATACTTTAGAATATCAAGTGCCAATGACTTTGCTCCAACAGGAAAGTGGTAAGTAAAGGTGTTAGTAATTGTTTACAGACTACAGTTCAATTTAGTAATTTATAGCGATGATCTCTGCAGAGCACCATAATGAGCAGATATAGACTCGTGAGTAACGTATCAGTTCATTATGAACTAAAGTATCTATACCCACCCATATCATGCATCAATCAGAGTCACAGGCCATTGAAAATTGTTTTAATTGTACGTTTTATTTAATAATTAGTTTATAGCTAACCAAACCCTACATAGCGATGATCTCTGTAGAGCACCATAGTGAGCAGATATAGACTCGTGAGTAACGTATCAGTTCATTATGACCTAAAGTATCTATACCCACCCATATCATGCATCAATCAGAGTCACAGGCCATTGAAAATTGTTTTAATTGTATGTTTTATTTAATAATTATTTTATAGCTAACCAAACCCTACATAGCGATGATCTCTGTAGAGCACCATAGTGAGCAGATATAGACTCGTGAGTAACGTATCAGTTCATTATGAACTAAGTATCTATACCCACCCATATGATGCATCAATCAGAGTCACAGGCCATTAAAAATTTCTTTTAATTGTATATCCTATTTTATAATTAATTTTAATTGAAGAACTTTAATGTATGTTGAATCATTATTATATTTTATGCATTAGATTTGAGTTTGTAATAAAATCCATAATATAAGTAACAGTCATTTGCATATTAGGCTGATTTAGATCAAGAAGTTTTGGATATAATTTAGTTGATTTACTTATTTTCAATTTATTTTTAAGGATATTTCTATATGTTATGTTTTTAAGGCATTTATTAAAGATATGATCCTAATCTTCCACTTGGTTACACATAAAACAGTTAATATTGTGTGGAAATGGTCCTAAATATTTTCCAAAACTGTTAGCCAGTTTTGTTTTTCCTACCATTATCCTATTAATTTTAATTTGCTGAGTTCTTGTTTTACCTAAAAGAGTAATTTTCCTTTTGACTGTTTTCATGGTGTTATAAAGTACTCTCCCTTTGGGGGATATATTCCAATTATGTTGCCACATATTATTTATCATGTCAGAAATAAATTGGTATATCTCTGTATGACTGTACTGTATTCGTTCATAAGACAATTCATTTAGTTTTTCTTTTGCTATTTGGTCTGCCAAATCATTACCTTTTATACCTATATGTGAGGGAATCCATAGGAAGTCTATTTCAATATCTTGGGTACTAAGTTTACTTATTTGAAATTGTAATAAATATAGAAAAAATTTTCTACTGTTAGAGTTGTTGGTACTAATAGATTTTAGAACACTTAATGAATCACTAACAATTAGAAATTTTTTGTAGTTTGAGTTTGAGTGTTGTATCCATTTTAATGCCTGAAGTATAGCCCAGAACTCCGCAGTATATATGGAGCAGTAATCTGGTAGTCGCATTCCTTGTTTAATAGTAAACTCGGGAATAACCCATGATGCTGCTGTTCTTGCAGGATCTAGTTTTTTGGATCCATCAGTGTATATTTTGACATAATTTTTGTATTGAGTATTTAGCTTTTCATTGACAATCATTTTAAGATAGTGGGAATTCTGTATTTTATTTCCTTTATCTTGTAAAGTGTTGTCTACTTTTATTGTTTTTAATCTCCAGGGAATTATAATGGGATTTTTAGTTTTCTGTACATTAAATATATCGGTAGGTAAGTTCGTTTTTAGACGAAAGATTTGCTTGCCAAATGATGTAGAGTATTTGCCCCGTTTAATAAGTGGTTTAGTACACTTTTTAATGGCCTTTAGGGTAGGGTGCTCATCGTTGTGAGTTGACAGTCTAGCAACATATCTTAACATGATTTCCTGTCTTCTAAGATGCAGTGATGGTTCACCAGTAAGTATTTGTAATTCTTCTGTAGAGGTAGATGGTAATGCTTTAGTTGCAAGGAGAAGGGCTTTACGTTGTATTGAGGTGATTTTATTTAGTAGAGCTGGTGATGCTGTGGCATAAATATGACACCCATAATCGATCTTGGAGCGTATCAAAGATCTATACAGGGTCATGATTGTATTTTGACAAGCACCCCAATGTGTGCCTTGTATGCTTCTAATTAGATTTAGATCAAGGTTACATCTACTAATTAAGTCTTTAATATGATATTTCCATTTCATATTCTGATCAAAATACATCCCTAAAAATTTAACTACTTTGACAAAAACTATATTTTGATTTTGAAGAGTAAGTTTAGGATAAATTTTATTATAATTAAAGGGAGAGAATACAACTGCTACTGTTTTTGTATGGGAAAATTTAAATCCCCATTTATCAGCCCAACTGCCAATATTATCTAAAGTTTGTTGTATCTCAGCAATATGTTTTTGATTATTGGGATTTCCAGCACGCCATAGTGCACTATCATCCGCAAATTGAGACAAATCAATATTGGGGGTAGCTAAATTTGTATCAAGATCATTAATCATAATATTAAATAAAGTTGGGCTGAGTACGCTCCCTTGGGGTGTACCATTATCTAAGTCATACTTTTCAGAGTATGTTGTCCCTATTCTAGTTATAATTTTACGTTCACTTAGGAAATCTTTAATAAAATTAAATATGTTACCAGTTATACCATACTTATTTAGTTTAATTAGTAGACCATTAGTCCATACTAAGTCAAAAGCTTTTTCCATATCTAAGAATACAGCAATAAGATTTCTATTTTGTTTTTGATGATTATTAAAAGCTAATTTAATTGCTGTTTCTAATTTAATGAGTTGATCTATAGTAGATCTGTTGTTTCTAAAGCCACATTGATTTTTAGATATGAAATTATTAATTTCCAAGTGATATTTAAGTCTGTTATTGATTATTATTTCCATAATTTTACAGATGTTATTTGTAAGAGAGATAGGACGATATGAATTTACATCATTCCTATCTTTTGTTTGTTTTAGTATTGGTATTACTACGGCTGTTTTCCATTTAATGGGTAGTTTTCCAGTGTCCCAAATTTGATTATACATATTAATTATTATTTTAACAAAATTACGTGGTAACTTCTTATATATTGTGTATCCTATGGTATCTTCTCCAGGTGATGTGTCTTTTTTAGTTTTAAGAGCTTGATACCATTCATTAATTGTAATTTTATCATTTAAATAAGACTTTTTATTTCCCATATCTGAGTATGTATTTTTATTATTTATTTCAATTTTGGATCTATGGTTCTGAAATTCCCTAGTATGATTTTTATTACTGCTCATAGCTTGAAAGTGCTTTGCCAATGAGTCAGCTTGCTCTTTGTAATTATTAGTATTATTGATTTTGGGGATATTATTTGTATGTTTGCCCCTTATTATTCTAATTTTGTCCCAAACTTGTTTTGAATTAGTTTTATAGTCTAGGGTACTGCAGTATTGTTTCCAAGTATCTTGTTTAGCTTTTTTAATAGCATTTTTAAGTTCAG
Source organism: Unio delphinus (assembly GCA_029339505.1). Lineage (NCBI taxonomy): Eukaryota > Metazoa > Mollusca > Bivalvia > Unionida > Unionidae > Unio > Unio delphinus. Next base: position 2,938,909 of record JAQISU010000101.1, read on the forward strand.
TTTCAATTTTTTGATATTCTCTTAAATGTTGCGTATTATTAGTACGTTTAAATTTATTAAGTGCTTTTCTTTTATTTTTCCTCATTTCACTAATTTCATTATTCCACCAAGGAACTCTAAGTTTAGTAGGATTACCTTTTGTTTTAGGCATTGAGGCATTAGCTGCCCTTGTTATAGCATTAATTATATTATCATAGTATTGATCTATATTTTCATTTTTAATGTCCTCAAGTATTTCATTTTCAATATGATTTTGGAATTTAGTCCAGTCCGCTTTTTTGTAATTCCATTTTGGAACTTTACTACTATTTTCCAGTTGAGCAGAGTTTTGTAATTTAGTTATTATAAGAAAGTGGTCACTGCCCATACTGTCTTCCTGTTCTACACTCCATGTTGCTAATTGAGCGAGTTTGGGAGTGCAAAGTGTTAAATCTATGGCTGATAAGGTGCCATTTGTCGAATTTAATCTTGTTTTGGTGCCATCATTAAGTATTACCAGTTTTGTTTTATTAATCCAATTTTGAACAATTTTACCTCTATGATTAGTTACTTCACTACCCCATATTACATTGTGTGAGTTGAAGTCTCCTAACACCATAGCTTCATTTTGCCCTATATGTAAATTAAGCGCTTTTAGTGCTAATTCATGGGTTAACTTAATGTCACCTCCTGGATCATAAAAGTTATATAATATAAATTTAAGTTTACCTGTATTGAGTTGTAAAGCTTGTACTTCTATTTTAGAGTTATTAATTTCTTGTATATTAATTGGGACTACTGTTGCTGAGGGAATGTTATTACTAATGTATATAACCAGTCCCCCCCCTTGACCTTCATTCCTATGTTGAAAGTATCCAGGAGAGTAACCTACAATGGCTGGCAATGTTTTAGTTTTATTTGATATTTTAGTTTCCTGAATACAAATTATATCTGGTTTCATTAGTGTGTTAATTAGTTTGAGTTTTAGTTCATTAATATTAATCACTAAACCACGCGAATTCCATTGCCATATAACCAAGTTTGCATTATTATATTGAGTATTTGTTATTATTTGAGTTGTGTTATTCATGTTGGTTTTAACAGATTTCCTGATTTTATACCCTCCTCTACATGTTGGATAAGAGCATGGAGCCCGTTCGTGAGGGTGTATAGATAACTCTCGTTTTTATTTTGTGCGTTACTAATGTAACGACCTATTTCAGAGATTGCATTACCAATTGTGTTTAGACCCAAATTATTTGTAAGGTCTATTAAATTTTCTGTTTGAGTAGAGGTTGTTGTTTTAAATTCCTCGGATGTTGCAACAGGTTTGTCCATTTTTGTTGTTATAAGAGCAGGGGTTGTCTTTTCCTGCTTATTTTGTTTTTTAGTGGTTTGTTTGTAGCCAGACTGATACGATACGATACTGGGTGTTTTTGAGTTGCCACCGCCCTCTAGGGGCATATGGGCAACTTTTATAGCTACCATGTCGGTAGCCATTTAGGTGGGAGGGATTTTACTCCCTCCCTTAAAGTGCTTAAATGCACTATCGTTTAAGGCGTTCCCCTGAATTACTAAAAAGTAACTATCAGGGGAAATGAAAGCCTATATTGGGGGTGGGTAGGAATGGTACCTACACACACCCACCCCTATCATCCAATCAAGTCTGCAAGGTAGCGAGGGGAAATGTTTCCTCATTTCGCTAGTAATTTGGTGAGTCGGAAATGGCAAAGGCGGAAAAGGTCCAGGTCCAGGAGGGCGTTGACACAGCAGCACACACCAGAGCACGCAAACAGCAAGACAGCACAGCAAAGGACGCAGCCCACACCTGAAAAAACAGGGTCATACTAAAGGTCAAATTCAGTCCAGTTGTACTAATGGACAAATTAACATCCAATAATGTGTTAGCCACCTGTGCAATTATTCAAATATTTAAGTTAAAGAATTATTATTTAAAGTCCTATCATTCAAATAAAACTAGTACATAAGCGTACATATAATAAGTCCCTAACAATTTTGAAAATTAAAATGTCTAAGCGACATATAATAGTGTAGTCAATGGTAGTTTGTTTTTAGTTATGAATTTTGCTGGAGGTACCAATAAAAGTCATATCAGATTTTTAGGGCCACGGAAAGTTGTTCAAAGAGGGGTACTCGTAACCAAATGAGTCCCCTTTTATTCAGGCGAATGAAAAGATAAATGGCAAATATCTTTTCGTTGTACTGCTTTATCCGAGTAGTCCGATGCTGGCGACACATCAGAAAACAGCTGTAATGGCATCAAAATGCTGGCTATCCAGGGTAGTATTTCACTGACTTGGTGATATCATCCTACGGCAGCCTGCGGGTTACTCAATACTTTGATATCACCAGTCAGTGCGCCCCAGGTCCGCCACATTGCTTAAATTTCCATGGCAGGTTGCAATGTGGTTCCAGAACTTCAATGTAGGAGCCGTCCACTTTCAATGCCGCCATTTTTCTTTACCACGTGGGTGTGGTGGGCTGCCCAGTTTCCATAAAACTTTGTCGTCTGCCACTTGTTAAAGGGACTTATAACTTCTAGGAGATATTTCCGCTGTACAGTCCACCCCTCCACATCGCAATGTTTCTCCCCATAGTGAAGCGAGTCAATGCCGTGATGAGCCGTCCTTAACTGTTAAGCCCAGGAAAATGTGCTTTCGCACCCGTCATGACGTCACCAGGTCGCCAGCTCCAGAGAAGCCGTCCTACTCGGTCTGCAGTCTTCGCCTGAATGATGGTGAATCTGTAGCCAGACTTGACTTGACTTGACTGTGATTTTTAGAGATATAACCACCCACTAGGGGTATTTGTATATCTTTTATAGGTACTATATTAGTACCCATTTTTGCCCGTCAGGGAGGGGTCGCTACTCCCTCCCCTCAGGATTAAGTGCATAATTGCACTATAAATGCAGTCGTGGGCGTTCCCCTGAATTACTAAAAAGTAACTATCAGGGGAAATGTAAGCCCATAGGGTGGGTAGGAATAGTACCTACACACACCCACCCCTACTCCTTATTGTAAGCGCTACTGGTAGCGAGGGGAAAAGCTTCCTCATTTCGCTAGTAATTAGGTCTAGGCGGAGGCGGCAAAGGAGACAAAGGCCCAGGTCCAGGAGGCGCGGGCGGCACAGCAACACACAGCAGAGCACGCAAGGAAAGAGACAGCAAGGCCACGGACGCAGCATACACCTGAAACGAGAGAGCCATACCTATGTCAAATTCAGTCCAGTTTTACTAATGGACAACTTAACATTCAATAATGTGTTAGCCACCTGTGCAATTAACCTAATATCAAAGTTGAAGAATTATTTATTTATCATCCTAGCACTCAAAAATTTCTAGTACATAGTGTACATAAATTAAGTCCCTAACAATTTTGAAATTAATATGCCTATGCGACATATAAAAGTGTAGTCAATGGTAGTTTGATTTGGTTTTAAGTTTGTATGGAGGTACCAATGCAAAGCCAAATTAGTTTTTTTTTTCGGGCCACGAAAAGTTATTCAAGGAGGGGTACTCTTAACCAACTGAGTCCCCTTTAATGGCAGCAATTGAAAAGCCCTAAAAAGGGCTGTTATTCCCCAGGGAAGGTGCCCTGGTCGTACTCAATTTCCGACAGAGTTCTGGCTGTCTTGGTTTCCGCACGCCATGATTTCGGAAAATCTAGTCCATGATGGTCGGCGAGATAGGCAGCAGCTTCAAACATCTGGGACATTGGTCGACTGTTGTATGCATCAGTGTAGCGGTTGGACAGCAATAATACCGCAAATTCCATTTGACCACGTCTTGGTTTGTCAAGCCCCAAAGCACGATATCCGAGATGTTGGACTGCAGAAACAAAGTTATGTGCATGTTTTCCATTTGTTTCCAGTCTACGCATGTCGATGTCTCGGTGTAGTGACCCGAGTATTTCTTCTCGGGTTTTCTTTGGTAGGCGGACTGCTTTTGCTGGTATTTCCCAATCACCCTCTGATGTAGTGGTAGTGGCAGCGGCAACCATTTCCCGTATTCCCTCCATAGTTGCTGCTACATCTGGTGGGAGGGGTTCAGGGGTGGAAGAAAATGGCAAATTCTTCCCCCCCTTTTTCCCCTTTCCTTTTCCTTTACGTTGCGGGGCTGGTGGTGGTGGTGGTGGTGGCGTTGCAGGAGCTGATATAACCATTGGAGAAGTCGCCACCTCCGCTGTCTCTCTATACGTGAGCTCCTGTATTTGCTTAGATAGAATTTCTATCTGTTGCTGTAGTGCTTTGTTAGAGTCCAATAGTACAGTATTTTGGCTCTGTGGGACAGCAACTGCAGTAGTAGGGGTGGGTGGACGGCGCGGTATCTCGGTTTCCCGCCTTCGCTGTCTTCTTCCCTGTTGTCCTCTGTACTTCCCTCTTATATTCTCTTCGCTACTTGTTTTTTCCCATATAAGCAGCAGGGTTGTTCTTTTACCTGCTGCTCTAAGGCTCCAATTACTGGCCTTGAGTTGCCCTAGGCTAATAATAGCACTAAGAGCCATCTCAGGAATGATATCCATCGCTAGCGTCATTTCTGTGTTTGCTGTGTTCAGCTTGCTTCGTTCACTGCGACTGTAGCCAGACTGACTGACTGACTTGGTTGTTTTATAGCTGCAGCCGTCTACTAGAGACATATGTGCAGCTTTTATAGACACCATATCGGTGTCCATTTAGTTCCTTCAGGGAGGGGAAGGATGCACTCCCTCCCCTTAGGGTTTGAGTGCTTAATTGCACCACATTTCAGTCTTTGTTAGGCGTTCCCCTGAATTACTAAAAAGTAACTATCAAGGGAAATGGTAGCCTATAGAGTGGATAGGACTGGCACTACACACATCCACCCCCAGTTAAGTTCCAATCGATGTATTATTAAAGGTAGCAAGGAGAATTTTCTCACTTCGCTAGTAATGTCATGTCCGGAAGCGGCAAAGGCGGAAAGGTCCAGTTCAGGAAGCTCCAAGCTCCAAGGTACTGCAATCGTCGTCCAGCACGAAGAGGGGGCGAACGCACACCCGGACCCCAATACGAAGAAACAAGAGGCACACCTTAGGTGCTTGGCTACTTTACAACCTCATAGGACATGTATCAGAGTGTATGGGCTATAAAGTTGTGTTTTGCATTGTTTTGATGTTATTTATTGTGTAACATTTATTTGCAACATTGTGTTGCGGGAGCCTGATAGTCCTGGATTAAGACTACCTTATATTAACTAAGAGGGGCAGAAGTGTGTGTACGTATATGTGTGCTGTCCATGAGGCTGCATTCCCTATGACTCTATTCAATTATCCAGTTGTACTAGTGGAATTCCCTATTCGCCAATAATGTGTTAGCCACCTATGCAATTATGTCAAAACTATATAAGTTACTGAGTTTTGCAAAAACTTAACACTATATCAGCAATTAAGTACAGAATGTACTATATGAGTCGCCACCATCCTGGTGAAAAGCCCTTCTTTCGAGGGTAATTCACCCTATGAAAAAACAAAAAACCTATACTATGTCAAAGTGACTGCATCAGTTGTTCACGGTGGATTGTTCAAGTTGTTAATTTGGTAAGGTGTGCTCCGAAAGGATCAATTCAATATTGATGTTGGTTAATCAAATGGAATTCTCGTACCAATCGAGATTATGAGAATTCATTTTGTAATAACATATAACAAGAAGACGATACATAGTACAGAATGAGAAGGGAAAAGGTTCAACATCAGCTTCCCTGAGAAATTAATTGAGTGGATACATACAGAGGTGTACTAGGCTGTACACATATATTTCTCCAGTCCAGGCTTGGAATACCCGTATCTCCACTGTTCCACTGATCTTCACCAAATCCCAAAGAATACAAAAAAGGGGGGAATAGATATATCACATTGACAATACAATTACAACAATGACATTAACAACACGAGTATATTAACAATGTTAGTAAGCTATAAAACACAAGGTCAGTAAAAAGTAAATAACAGTATCTTTAGTATAACATAGTTGTATTAGTAAAAAATTTAATACAATATTAGTGAACAATAACAATAACAATATTAATCATAACATATTAACAAAATTACCATCAATACAAACTATACTAAGATTAGCATCAATACAAACTATACTAATATTAAGAGAACAAGAACATAACAAGAATAAAATAGCCCTGAAAAGGACTGTTGTATAATCCTATGAATCTGTAGTCCGTCCTCCACGTTTTCATTGTCCTCAAGGATAGCGCCATGAACTCCATTGATATTCCTAAGCTGTCCACACTTTGTGTAAAGTTCTATTATACTTTAGAATATCAAGTGCCAATGACTTTGCTCCAACAGGAAAGTGGTAAGTAAAGGTGTTAGTAATTGTTTACAGACTACAGTTCAATTTAGTAATTTATAGCGATGATCTCTGCAGAGCACCATAATGAGCAGATATAGACTCGTGAGTAACGTATCAGTTCATTATGAACTAAAGTATCTATACCCACCCATATCATGCATCAATCAGAGTCACAGGCCATTGAAAATTGTTTTAATTGTATGTTTTATTTAATAATTAGTTTATAGCTAACCAAACCCTACATAGCGATGATCTCTGTAGAGCACCATATGTAGCCAGACTGATTGATTGATGTGATGTGTTTTAAGTGCCTCGTCCAAGCGGCTCTTAGCACTGTTTTATCCCTTAAAAAGGGTTATTTAATTATCCTGAGGGGAAGGAATTGTGCCACATCCCCTGCAGGCGTTTATGCACTCAAAGAGTGCTATTTACTTAGGCCTTCACCACGGGGCAATAAGTGTACTGCCTCTGGGTGTGGCTTCGGCCGTCACCACGGGCAATAATTGTACTGCCTGGGTGAATGTAAGGCCATAAGCCATGGCCATAGAGTGGGTAGGAATGGAACCTACTCACACCCACCCCTATCATTCTTTTACTGGTCTGCAAGAGCAGTGAAGCGAGAGAAAAATAGTTTTCTCATATCGCTTATGTCTGCGTAATGTGGTCGTGCAAGCACGAGAAATTACGGCAGCAGGGAGGTAAGGTGATGAAAAGCCAAGCACGCACCTGTATGTCAAATTCAGTCCAGTTGTACTAATGGACTACCTAACAGCCAATAATGTGTAAGCCACCTATGCAATTAACCAAATATCTGAGTTACAAAATATTACCTATCATCCTAACCGAAAATAGGGACTAGTACTAAGTGTACATGTGTAAGTCCCTATTGTATTTAAACTAAAGTGTCTAAGCGACACATAAAAGTGTAGTCAATGGTAGGGGATTTTGGTTATAAATTTGTTGCGCAGTGCCAATAGGGTCAAATTATTCCTTTCAGGGCCATATGGTTAGTCAAAGAGGGGTACTCTATACCAAATGAGTCCCCTATTATAATAAAATGGCAATTTATTTCCCTTAATAGGGCTGGTACTCATCATATTGGAAGGTACCACGCCGTCCCTCTATTTCCACCAGATTTGCGGCTGTTCTTGTTTCCTCTCTGGTAATTCTGGGGAAGTATAAACCATGTCGTGTGGCCAGGTACGCTGCCGCATCAAAAAGTTTAAACATGGCTTGTTCTTCGAAGGCTTCGTAGTAATAGGTGGTAAGTATTTTCAGTCCGTAATGCCACTGTGGAGCTCTGGGTGGGGAAGCCTGTAGTGAGCGGAACCCTATATAAGTTATTGCTGTGATAAAGCTGGTTGCTTTCTTTTTATTCTCCAGCAATGCTGTTAGTCCTAGTTTTTTGCAGAGTTTCCCCATAAGTGCTTCTTTGGTTTTTTCTGGCATTTTTGCTGTTTTTACCGGTGTTTCCCACTTTGCTTCCGGGGTAGGGGTAGAGGTAGCGGCGGCCTCCAATTGTTGGTTTAGGTCAATTGCCAGACCTGGTAGATGAGTAGGGGTGGAAGATTTAAGCACCCGCTTTTTCCCCTTTCCTTTTTTGTGTGTAGGGGCTGGTGTTTGTTCAAGATCAGACTGTATTAATGGCGCCGGCTCTACTATTGGTGATGTGGCCTTTTCCATCTTTTTTGTGGCTGTAAGTACAGTCCGAAGTTGTGTAGTTAGTACTTCTAGCTGCTCCTGAATTAATTGCGTATCCCCTTGTACAGTTGATTCCCTTTCGGTCGTCGTCTGGGTTTCTTCATTCAGGGCTATTGGGGGTGGGGGTTGTGCAGCGTACTTTGGTCTGGTTTCCCGCCTTTTTCGCTGTCTATTTCTCCTGTACGTGAGCCCCTCTCTTCTCTCATTGTTTTCTTCCTTGTCCCAAACGAGCAGCAGTGTAGTTCTTTTACCTGCTGCTCGGAGGCTCCAATTGTTGGCCTCTATTAATCCTAGGCCTATAATGGCCTTTAAGGCTGGCGCTGGGATAACTTCCGTCGCTAACGTTAGTAGTCGCTCGTTGTTCATTCTTGCTCGGTCGTTGCTGACTGGTAGCCAGACTGATAGATTGATTGATATTATAGGTTTAAAGTGAATCGTCCACTTGGGCTCTTTTCACTGTTTTATCCCTCAAAGGAGGGTTATTTACTTTATCCTGAGGGGAAGGAATCGTGCCACATCCCCTGCAGGCATTTATGCACTCATAGAGTGCTATTTACTTAGGCCTTCACCACGGGGCAATAAGTGTACTGCCTCTGGGTGTGGCTTCGGCCGTCACCACGGGCAATAATTGTACTGCCTGGGTGAATGTAAGGCCATAAGCCATGGCCATAGGGTGGGTAGGAATGGAACCTACTCACACCCACCCCTATCATTCTGTTACTGGTCTGCAAGAGCAGTGAGGCGAGAGAAAAATAGTTTTCTCATATCGCTTATGTCTGCGTAATGTGGTCGTGCAAGCACGAGAAATTACGGCAGCAGGGAGGTAAGGTGGTGAAAAGCCAAGCGCGCACCTGTATGCCAAATTCAGTCCAGTTATACTAATGGACACCCTAACAACCAATAATGTGTAAGCCACCTGTGCAATTTACCATATATCAGAGTTATAAAAATATTAATTAACATCCTATACAAATAATAGGGACTAGTACTATAGTGTACATATGAAGTCCCTATTGTATTTAGACTAAAGTGTCTAAGCGACACATGAAAGTGTAGTCAATGGTAGGGGAATTTGGTTATGAATTTGTTTCGCAGTGCCAATAAGGTCAAATTATTCCTTTTTAGGGCCATGAAGTTAGTCGAAGAGGGTACTCGATACCAAATGAGTCCCTATTATTCAGCAAATTGACTGTAACAATGAACATCGTTTCATTGTGAGGCTCCTCGTGGTCTGGTGGATGGCCGCCATGCTTGTTAACCCTTACATTCACGGCGGTCATGTATGTCTTCAGTCGTAGTTAGTACGAGTAGCTACCTCTTTGTCCTCTCCACTTCCGTTTCTGCCGCAAAACTGGTTCGGGAGTTACAAAACTTCTATGTTGAGTCCATTTTGGCAGCTGCTGCTTTCCAAGCCCAGTATACCCTCCATTTCCACCACTGCCGCGAAGATATTCGGGACTTATGTGGTTTCCATTTCGAGCCTCTTGTACTCGTCACTGTACTACAAGTTGAGTTTTCTTTTTCTGGAGAAAGACGGGGTGACATCACACAATTTGTCCTTGGCAAAGCCTGGGATATCATCATGCTAACATGGTGGCCCACGTCCATGTTTGGGCGGCACTCCTATTGTGACGTCACCAGGTCCTAGCTCCAGTAAAGCCGTCCGACTTGGTCTGTGTCCTCTTGCTGAATGTGAATGGTATGGTATGATGATGGTAGCCAGACTGATTGATTGATTGATATGATGCGTTTAAAGTGAGTCGTCCCGAGGGCTCTTATCACTGTTTTATCCGTCAAAAGACGGTTATTTACTTTATCCTGAGGGTGGGAATGGAGCCGCCACCCTGCAGGCATTTATGTGTTCATGGAACACTATTTACTTGGGCCGTCACATCGAAGTAGCTATTGAGCTACTACTGTGTGATTGTAGGGCCACATACAATATGAGTGGGAATAGTTCCAGCACACACTCATATTAATTCATACTGTTTCTGGTTGGTTGTTCAGGACGTGTTAAGCACGTGTAGTTGCTGCGGCAGGTTTTTGTGGGCGAGGCGAAGTGCCTGGCAAGGGCAGCTTCTTTGGACGTATCCTATCCCTATTTATATACTCTGTGCTGCTTTTGAGTGTACAACGTTTATGCAACAGTGTTTTATAATGTTTGGTGTTCGATGTGTATATTGGTGTAGTAGTTTGGTATGTGCAACCTTGTGTTGCTGGGCCTGATGATCTGGGCTTTGATCACCTAATATATACTATTTTGGGGTTCTGAGTAAACCATATTTCTTAGGTAATTTAGTTAGTTTTGCAGCCTTGTGCTGCTGGCCCTGATAGTCTTGGGTTTTTGACTACCTTATAAGTTCTAATTTTGCGGGACCTAAATTATGTTCTTCCCTATTTTTATTTGATGTGCGACCTTGTGTCGCTAGCCAGACTGACTGAGTTGAGTTGTTTATAGTTGCAACCACCCACTAGGGGTATTTGTGCAACTTTTATAGGTGCCATATCGGCACCCATTTAGGTGGGAGGGGTTGTTAATCCCTCCCTTAAAGTGCTTAAATGCACTATAAATTAAGGCGTTCCCCTGAATTACTAAAAAGTAACTATCAGGGGAAATGAAAGCCTATATTGGGGGTGGGTAGGAATGGTACCTACACACACCCACCCCTATCATCCAATCGAGCTTGTAAGGTAGCGAGGGGAAATGTTTCCTCATTTCGCTAGTAATTTGGTGAGTCGGAAATGGCAAAGGCGGAAAAGGCCCAGGTCCAGGAGGGCGTTGACACAGCAGCACACACCAGAGCACGCCAACAGCAAGACAGCACAGCAAAGGACGCAGCCCACACCTGAAAAACCAAGGTCATACTAAAGGTCAAATTCAGTCCAGTTGTACTAATGGACAAATAAACATCCAATATTGTGTTAGCCACCTGTGCAATTATTCAAATATTTAAGTTGAAGAATTATTATTTAAAGTCCTATCATTCAAATAAAACTAGTACATAAGCGTACATATAATAAGTCCCTAACAATTTTGAAAAATTAAAATGTCTAAGTGACATATAATAGTGTAGTCAATGGTAGTTTGTTTTAGTTATGAATTTTGCTGGAGGTACCAATATAAGTCATATTAGATTTTTAGGGCCACGGAATAGTTGTTCAAAGAGGGGTACTCGTAACCAAATGAGTCCCCTATTATTCAGGCGAATGAAAAGATAAATGGCAAATATCTTTTCGTTGTACTGCTTTATCCGAGTAGTCCGATGGTGATGATTTATCAGGAGACAGCAGTAATTCATCGATACACTGGTTATCCAAGGTAGTATTTCGCTGACTTGATGATATCATCCTATGGCAACCTGCGGGATACTCAATATTTTGATATCATCAGTCAGCGCGCCTCAGGTCCGCCATATTACTTAGATTCCCATGGCTGGTTGTAGTATGGTTCCAGTATATCGATTCAGGTGCAGCCAACTTCAAAATCCCTCATTATTCTTCTCCAAATAGTTTAAGTGGGCTATCCAGTTTCTCCATATCTTCAATTTCTGCCACTTGTTAAAGGGACTTATAAAAAATCCAAAATGGTTTCGCTGCTTAGTCCACCGCTGTATATGTAGATGTTTCTCTCCGTAGTTGAGAAGTAAAAACGTCTCGGTTCGTCCTTAGCTGTGAAGGCCCGGGCAACATGCTTTCGCAATCCCCCTTGACGTCATCAGTTCGTCCGCTCCAGATAAGCCGTCCTACTCGGTCTGCAGTCTTCGCCTGAATGCTAGCCAGACTGATTGATATGATGGGTTTAAAGTGAATCGTCCACTTGGGCTCTTTTCACTGTTTTATCCCTCAAAGGAGGGTTATTTACTTTATCCTGAGGGGAAGGAATCGTGCCACATCCCCTGCAGGCATTTATGCACTCATAGAGTGCTATTTACTTAGGCCATCACCACTGGGCAATACATGTACTGCCTCTGGGTGTGACTTCGGCCGTCACCACGGGCAATAATTGTACTGCCTGGGTGAATGTAAGGCCATAAGCCATAGGCCATAGGGTGGGTAGGAATGGAACCTACTCACACCCACCCCTATCATTCTGTTACCTACCGATCTGCAAGAGCAGTGGAGCGAGAGAAAATTAGTTTTCTCATATCGCTTATGTCGGCGTAATGTGGTCGTGCGAGCACGAGAAATTACGGCAGCAGGGAGTAAAGGTGATGAAAGCCAAGCGCTCACCTGTATATCAAATTCAGTCCAGTTATACTAATGGACAACCTAACAACCAATAATGTGTAAGCCACCTGTGCAATTTACCAAATATCTAAGTTATAAAAAATATTGATTAACCATCCTATCAAAAATAGGGACTAGTACTAAAGCGTACATACGTAAGTCCCTATTGTATTTAACTAAAGTGTCTAAGCGACACATAAAAGTGTAGTCAATGGTAGGGGATTTTGGTTATGAATTTGTTGCAGTAGCCAATAAGGTCAAATTATTCCTTTCAGGGCCATAAGGTTAGTCAAAGAGGGCTACTCGATACCAAATGAGTACCCTATTTTTCCGGCAATTGAAAGCAGCGAGATTGAGGGTGATCTGTGCTCCGCAGCAGGCTTCGACGTCGGTGTGCAGTCGGTGGTGGTCACAGTGTTTCTATGGCCTCCTGTTATCCCTCTGCAATTTGGTCTTCTACTCCGTTGTTATCTGGTTCGTCGAAAGGTTTAGTCCACATGGAGTTCCGCCATTTTCGCCCAAGCAGTAGTGACTCTGCCAAACGCATGCAGAGTCGTGCTTGAGCGGCCATCTTGTTCGTCCACGTGGTGCCATTTCTAGTCAACGAAGTAGAAGATTCCACAGCGGTCTTTCTGGCGGCTGGATTTACAATGGTGAAGTCTCTGCTCCTTGCTTACTCCTTGGGTGCTTTCTGTTTAGTCACTCCTAATGGGTAGCATTTATCCATTGTCCCATGCTCACTCTTGAGAGCCCGCTGTCCCGGTCCGTCCTGCTCGGTGTTCAACTGCTGGTATGAATGTATGACTAGCCAGACTGAATTGAATTGAATAATAAGTTTAAAGTGCTCCGTCCGTGAGGCTCTTAGCACTGTTTTATCCTTCATAAGAAGGTTATTTAATTATCCCGTGGGTGGGAATTGTGCCGCGCACCCACTGGGCGTTTATGTGAACAGAGTTCACTATTTAATTTGGCCGTCACATCTGGTCAACATTGTATTGACACGGTGTGATTGGAAGGCCATTTGGGTGGGTAGGAGTAGAACCCACACACACCCACCCCTACAGTATTCTTTGTATGTGCCTACCTCTGCAAGAGCAAGAAAGCGAGAGAAAATTAGCTTTCTCATATCGCTTTGGGCTGCGTAATATGGTCGTGCGAGCACGAGAATTTACTGCAGCATGGAGCAAGGTGGTGAAGCGCCAAGCACGCTTGTATGTCAAATTCAGTCCAGTTATACTAATGGACAACCTAACAACCAATAATGTGTAAGCCACCTGTGCAATTTACCAAGTATCTAAGTTATAAAAATATTGATTAAACATCCTATCAAAAATAGGGACTAGTACTAAAGCGTACATACGTAAGTCCCTATTGTATTTAACTAAAGTGTCTAAGCGACACATAAAAGTGTAGTCAATGGTAGGTTATTTTGGTTATGAATTTTGTTTGGCAGTGCCAATAAGGTCATATTAGATTTTTCAGGGCCAAATAGTTTGCCGAAAAGGGTTACTCGATTCCAAATGAGTCCCCTATTATAATAAAATATGGCAATTTCCCCTTAGTAGGGGCGATATTCCTCGACTTGGAAAGTACCACGCCGTCCCTCCCTCTCCACTATTTGGGCGGCAGTTTTTTCCTCCTCCCGGGATACTCTGGGGAAGTAAAGCCCATGTCTGGAGGCGATGTAGGCCGCAGCGTCGAAGAGGTGGTGAAATGGTCGTTCTTCAAAGACGTCGTAGTAGTACCTGGTCATGATGTTTAATGCATAGAGCCATTGCGGGGTTCTGGGTGGTGAAGTCTGCAATGACCTAAACCCAATATAGGTCACCGCAGAGATGAAGCTCGTTGCCTTCTTTTTATTTTCTAGAAGGTTTGAAAGTCCCAGTTCACTGCAGTGCTTCACCATTATTTTGTCTTTATCATCTTTTGGCATCCTAGCTGTCTTGACCGGCGATTCCCATTTTCCCTCTGAGGTAGTGGTGGTGGTCTCTTCAAATTTTTTATCCAAGTTTATTGCCACACTTGGTGGAGGTGTAGAGGGTGTAGAAGTTTTAATTGCCCTCTTTTTCCCCTTCCCTTTCTTTTGTTTAGGGGGTGGTGTTGGTAATTTTGGTACTGCTTCATACTCCACTTCAGGCTCAGGCTCGACTATTGGAGATATAGTTTTTTCCGCCTTGTTGAGTACCGTCCGAAGTTGCGAGGTTAGTACTTCTAACTGCTCCTGAATTACTTGCGTAATATCCCCTTGTACAGTAGAGTTCTTTTCAGTCGTCGTCTGGGATATTTCGTTCAGGGCTGTTGGGGGTGGGGGATGTGTAGCGTAATCCGGTCCGGTTTCCCGCCTTTTCCGCTGCCGATTTCTCCTGTACTTGAGTTCCCCATGTCTTTCAATTCTATCTTCCTTATCCCAAACGAGCAGCAGAGTGGTTCTTTTACCTGCTGCTCGGAGGCTCCAATTAGTGGCCTCTATTAATCCTAGGCCAAGTATGGCTTTCAAGGCTGGTCCTGGGATAACTTCCATCGCTAGCGTTTGTAAGGGCTCTGTGTTCATTCTTGCTCGGTCGCTGCTGACTCAGCCAGACTGACGAGTGCTTTTTTATATATAGCACAAGCGCGGACGTGATGGAAAACACCCCCTAGATCCAAAAACTTACATTATCCCTATCATTACCAAAAAAAACAAAACACGCGGACTTAAAAGAAAACACCCCACACTTTTATACTTGACTCCTATTAATTATAAATTGAACAAGTTATTTTGAAAAAAAATACGCTGTGCTTATAGACGCACTTCAAAACAAAAGTAAAATGAGATAGTGATTATAGACTCACTTCTAATTTTTTTCTAACTTCCTCACATACCATAAGCAAATTGAATGATTAATTCTTTTCGAGAATATTGGGTAGCCCTGAAAAGGGCTGTTTTTTTTGTGTTTGTGTGTACGAGGAAGGATGACAATCTTTTATCGTCTAAGATTGCGTCCTCGTTTGGCTACACGATAGGGTCTGCTTCTTCGGAAAGAGAAAGAGAACTCTTTCGTGTCCACACGACAGTCGACAAAACTTCTGTCTGGTTCCTGCTGATGTTGTTGCTGTTGCTGATGCTGTTCTCTCTGCTCTCTCTGCTGCTTTTGAAGTCGATACTTCTCAGTCCATTCTTCTTTCTCTTTTTGAATTTCCTCTCTGAAGAGTTCTTCTATGAGGTCTTCCGTTACTTGTAGCATTCTTACATTCTCAATCTCTTCAGGCTTTGGCATCAGATTGTGTCTGATACGATGCAGAGTGACATAAGCTTCGTTCAGCTTAGCTAGTCTTGAGCACATCTTCGTAGTAGGATGAGTCAAACAATGGATGGCCAGACTGGACTGACTGAAATGGGTGTTTTTGAGTTGCCACCGCCCTCTAGGGGCATATGGGCAACTTTTATAGCTACCATATCGGTAGCCATTTAGGTGGGAGGGATGTTACTCCCTCCCTTAAAGTGCTTAAATGCACCATAAATTAAGGCGTTCCCCTGAATTACTAAAAAGTAACTATCAGGGGAAATGAAAGCCTATATTGGGGGTGGGTAGGAATAGTACCTACACACACCCACCCCTATCATCCAATCAAGCTTGTAAGGTAGCGAGGGGAAATGTTTCCTCATTTCGCTAGTAATTTGGTGAGTCGGAAATGGCAAAGGTGGAAAAGGCCCAGGTCCAGGAGGGCGTTGACACAGCAGCACACACCAGAGCACGCCAACAGCAAGACAGCACAGCAAAGGACGCAGCCCACACCTGAAAAACCAAGGTCATACTAAAGGTCAAATTCAGTCCAGTTGTACTAATGGACAAATTAACATCCAATATTGTGTTAGCCACCTGTGCAATTATTCAAATATTTAAGTTGAAGAATTATTATTTAAAGTCCTATCATTCAAATAAAACTAGTACATAAGCGTACATATAATAAGTCCCTAACAATTTTGAAAAATTAAAATGTCTAAGCGACATATAATAGTGTAGTCAATGGTAGTTTGTTTAAGTTATGAATTTTGCTGGAGGTACCAATATAAGTCATATTAGATTTTTAGGGCCACGGAATAGTTGTTCAAAGAGGGGTACTCGTAACCAAATGAGTCCCCTATTATTCAGGCGAATGAAAAGATAAATGGCATATATCTTTTCGTAGTACTGCTTTATCCGAGTAATCCGATGGTGACGACTTTTCCGTAGACAGCTGTATTTCCATCAATATGTTGGCTATCTGAGGTAGAGTTTCGCTGACTTGATGATATCATCCTACGGCAACCTGCGGGATACTCGATATTTTGACATCATCAGTCAGCGCGCCTCAGGTCCGCCATATTACTTAAATTCCCATGGCTGGTTGTAATATGGTTCCAGCAGCTTGATGCAGGAGCAATCCAACTTCAAAGTCCGCCATTTTTCTTCTTCATGTAGTTTAAGTAGGCGATTCAGTTTCTGCATATCTTCAATCTCTGCCACTTGTTAAAGGGACTTATAAAATATCCAAAATGTTTCCACTGCATCGTCCACCGCTGTACATGTTGATGTTTCTCTCTGTAGTAGTGATGTGATAACGCTTCAGTTCGTCCTTAGCTGTGAAGCCCGGGAAACATGCTCTCGCAATCCGCCGTTACGTCATCAGATCGCCTGCTCCAGAAAAGCCGTCCTACTCGGTCTGCAGTCTTCGCCTGAATCGTGATGATGGCCAGACTGGTACGATAATGTGCGTTTTTTAGTTGCCACCGCCCTCTAGGGGCATTTGGGCAACTTTTATAGGTACCATGTCGGTACCCATTTAGTGGGAGGGGTGTTCCCCCTCCCGTTTAAGTGCTTAATTGCACTATAGATTTAGGCGTTCCCCTGAATTACTAAAAAGTAACTATCAGGGGAAATGAAAGCCTATATTGGGGGTGGGTAGGAATAGTATCCACACACACCCACCCCTATCATCCAATCGAGCAGTTGTAAGGTAGCGAGGGGAAATGTTTCCTCATTTCGCTAGTAATTTTGTAAGCAGGAACGGCAAAGGAGGAAAAGGTCCAGGTCCAGGAGGGCGTTGACACAGCAGCACACACAGAGCACGCAAACAGCAAGACAGCAAGGCCACGAACGCAGTCCACACCTGAAAAAACAAGGTCATACCAAAGGTCAAATTCAGTCCAGTTGTACTAATGGACAAATAACATCCAATAATGTGTTAGCCACCTGTGCAATTATTCAAATATTTAAGTTGAAGAATTATTATTTATCATCCTATTGTTCTAAAAATCTAGTACATAAGCGTACATGAAATAAGTCCCTAACAAATTTAGAAAATTAAAATGTCTAAACGACATATAATAGTGTAGTCAATGGTAGTTTGTTTTTAGTTCTGAATTTTGCTGGAGGTACCAAAATAAGTCATATTAGCTTTTTAGGGCCACGGAATAGTTATTCAAAGAGGGGTACTCGTAACCAAATGAGTCCCCTATTATTCAGGCAAAGGCAAATGGCAATGAAAATCTTTTCATTGAATGGCGTTCTTTGTAGGACGATGGTGACGTCTATATCCGTGAAAGGTTCAAAACATCTATAGCCGCCATTTCTCTTCATCTTGTATGTAGGTAGAAGTGGAGGCACCTTTCTTCTTCTGTTTTGACCACCGCCACAAATCGAGTTCGGGAGTTACGTGGTCTCTACTTCCGAAGGTCAAGGTCTATGCTACCACGTCTCGCATACTTCCCTCCATTTTCTATCTCTGCCACGATGCCAGGTCGGGAGTTACGAAATATCAATTTCGAGTTTCTGCGTAGTCCACCGCTGTACAATTTGATGTTTCAGTCTGTTGCAGTGACGGGATAATATCATCATCACGTCCTTAACTGTAAAAGCCCGGGACTCATGCTCTCGCAATACGAGTCTGACATCACCAGGTCGCCTGCTCCAGATAAGCCGTCCTACTCCGTCCGCTGCCTCTGCCTGAATGAATGTGATGGCCAGACTGGATACGATACTGGGTGTTTTTGAGTTGCCACCGCCCTCTAGGGGCATATGGGCAACTTTTATAGCTACCATGTCGGTAGCCATTTAGGTGGGAGGGATTTTACTCCCTCCCTTAAAGTGCTTAAATGCACTATCGTTTAAGGCGTTCCCCTGAATTACTAAAAAGTAACTATCAGGGGAAATGAAAGCCTATATTGGGGGTGGGT
Source organism: Unio delphinus (assembly GCA_029339505.1). Classification (NCBI taxonomy): domain Eukaryota; kingdom Metazoa; phylum Mollusca; class Bivalvia; order Unionida; family Unionidae; genus Unio; species Unio delphinus. Next base: position 2,957,354 of record JAQISU010000101.1, read on the forward strand.
AGGAATGGTACCTACACACACCCACCCCTATCATCCAATCAAGTCTGCAAGGTAGCGAGGGGAAATGTTTCCTCATTTCGCTAGTAATTTGGTGAGTCGGAAATGGCAAAGGCGGAAAAGGTCCAGGTCCAGGAGGGCGTTGACACAGCAGCACACACCAGAGCACGCAAACAGCAAGACAGCACGGCAAAGGACGCAGCCCACACCTGAAAAAACAAGGTCATACTAAAGGTCAAATTCAGTCCAGTTGTACTAATGGACAAATTAACATCCAATAATGTGTTAGCCACCTGTGCAATTATTCAAATATTTAAGTTAAAGAATTATTATTTAAAGTCCTATCATTCAAATAAAACTAGTACATAAGCGTACATATAATAAGTCCCTAACAATTTTGAAAATTAAAATGTCTAAGCGACATATAATAGTGTAGTCAATGGTAGTTTGTTTTTAGTTATAAATTTTGCTGGAGGTACCAATAAAAGTCATATCAGATTTTAGGGCCACGGAAAGTTGTTCAAAGAGGGGTACTCGTAACCAAATGAGTCCCCTTTTATTCAGGCGAATGAAAAGATAAATGGCAAATATCTTTTCGTTGTACTGCTTTATCCGAGTAGTCCGATGCTGGCGACACATCAGAAAACAGCTGTAATGGCATCAAAATGCTGGCTATCCAGGGTAGTATTTCACTGACTTGGTGATATCATCCTACGGCAGCCTGCGGGTTACTCAATACTTTGATATCACCAGTCAGTGCGCCCCAGGTCCGCCACATTGCTTAAATTTCCATGGCAGGTTGCAATGTGGTTCCAGAACTTCGATGTAGGAGCCGTCCACTTTCAATGCCGCCATTTTTCTTTACCACGTGGGTGTGGTGGGCTGCCCAGTTTCCATAAAACTTCGTCGTCTGCCACTTGTTAAAGGGACTTATAACTTCTAGGAGATATTTCCGCTGTACAGTCCACCCCTCCACATTGCAATGTTTCTCCCCATAGTGAAGCGAGTCAATGCCGTGATGAGCCGTCCTTAACTGTTAAGCCCAGGAAAATGTGCTTTCGCACCCGTCATGACGTCACCAGGTCGCCAGCTCCAGAGAAGCCGTCCTACTCGGTCTGCAGTCTTCGCCTGATTGATTGATTGATTAATTGGATTTAAGACGTTTTCGCCCATTGGGCATTTACGTCTGTTTAATGCCCCAAAAGGGCTAATTAATTGTTTCGGGGGACGGAATAGTGCCACGTCCCCACGCATTATTGCACAATGTTATGCTAATTAATTGATACCAGCCGTCGGAAGCAGAAGAGGCAAAGGCGGAACGAGACTGCATTGGAAGGAAGGTGATATACCCAATAATTTAATCCCCCGAATATAATTTAGTATAATTGTCGTCCGGCATTTAAAAATAAGTGGTTGGGTAGGGACAATTGGAATGGGGTGCAGTATTAAATACTGTCAGACTTGTCTATTTCCCGGAGGAATAATAGGATCAGTTCTGCAGTTAGGTTGGGATTAGGGTTTGTGATACTAAGAAATGATGGGTAGGTTGTGCTCGAGCCTATTTTAATAAGAGAGCTTGCAAGTTTATTTCTTGCTACTCTATATGCTGGGCACACATTAAAAACATGTGATAGATCTTCTAATTGATTGCAAGATTGGCAAGAAGTATTTCTTCCAGGGTTGGATTTACTGAATTTGCCCATACTTCCGGCTAGTAGAGTTTTTCCTGTTTTGATGCGATTGAAGATTCTTTCGAGATGTGTATGTTTAATCTCTGCTCCAATAATATTCCTGGATACTTGGTTTTGGATAGAGTATAGTTTACGTCCTTTCTGGCTTGAATCCCATTGTTGTTGCCATTTTGACATGATTCTTTTGGTAATGACATTATATAATTCTGTTACCGAGTACTCTATATATTCAATTTCCACGTTGTTGAGGCTATTTTTTGCAGCACGGTCAGCTTGATCGTTTCCAAACAGATCTATATGAGATGGGACCCACATAAATTCAATTGTTTGGTTAAAGTTAGCAAGATCATTGACAGTTAGCCTAGTTAGCTTTTGATAGTTGCCACGCCCTTTTGAACATCCAGATTCAAGTGTTTTTAGGACACTTAAAGAATCACTGATGATGAGTGATTTGGGAAATTTATTAATTTTGATTAGATTCAGTGCCTCTAAGATAGCCCAAAATTCCGTGGTGTAGATGGAACATTGGTCCGGGAGTCGCCTCCCTATTGTTATATTTAACTCTGGAATGGTGACTGCTGCAGCTGTTCTATCTGGATCTGTTGATTTGGATCCATCAGTGTATAATTTGGTATAATCCTTGTAGTTGACTTCTAAGTTATTGAGAATTTTTGTTCTTATTTCGTTCGCCATTGATTCTTTAGGTCCAAATGTTGTGGCTTCAAAGTTAATGTTTATTGGTATGTTCATCCAGGGAGTATTGTCCGGATAGGCGATTTGAACAGCTTGAAGGCTGTTAATGCTTAGTTCTTTGCTTAAGGTGTGAATCCTTTTCCCGGAAGGTTGGGATGGTACTAACCTTTTGCTAAAGGCTTTGTTGCAATTTTTAATTGTTGTTCTGGTGGGGTGATTTGCGTTATGAGTTGAGATTCTGACCGCATATCTAAGAGTTAGCTCATCTCTTCTAAGTGATAATGGCATTTCTCCAGTGATGATTTGCAATTCTTCTTTTGAGGTGCTTCTCAAGGTACCTGTGCAAATCCTTAGTGCTGTAGTTTGTATTTGATCTAGTTTCCCCAAAAGACTTTGTTTAGCAGATGCGTATACTTGACATCCGTAGTCCAGTTTGGATCTAATTAGGGCCCTGTAGATCATCAGAAGAGTTTTTTGGTTAGATCCCCATTTTAATCCTTTGATATTTTTCATGAGGGAAATGTCTTTTTTGCATCTACGGATCAGATCTTGGATGTGGTACTTCCATGTTAGGTATTGATCAAATGTCATACCCAGGAATTTGATTGTTGTTTCAAATTTAATTAACTCCCCTTGAATGTATAGCTTTGGTGCTTCTACTGTTTTCTTTTGATTTGGCGAAAAAATTATACCCCTTGTTTTGCCCTTTGAGAGTTTGAACCCCCATTTGTCAGCCCAAGTTCCAATTTTGTTGAGGCTGATTTGGAGGGTGTTGATGACTTTTTGACTTGTTGGATCACCATCTTTCCATAGACCGCTATCGTCTGCAAATTGCGAGAGGTCTAATTCTTTGGGATCAACGTTGATTTCCAGATCATTAATCATAATGTTGAACAGCGTAGGGCTAATGACACTACCTTGAGGTGTGCCGTTTTCCAATAGGAATTCCTCAGAGAGTGTATCTCCTATTCTAACTCTGATGCGCCTATTAGACAGAAATTGTTTTATCCAGGCATGCATTTCACCATTTATACCGTAGTGGTTAAGTTTGGCTATAAGGCCATTTATCCAAACCAAGTCGAATGCCTTTTCAAGGTCTAGAAAAATTGCGGTCAAGTGTCGATTTTTTTTCCTTTTATTGTGAAATGCTAGTTTTATTTGGGATTCAAGTCGGACTAGCTGATCTATTGTTGATCTATTATTCCGGAAGCCGCTCTGGTTGTTTGATAAAAGGTTTTTACTCTCTAAATGATGTTTCAATCTGTTGTTAACCATAGTTTCCATTACTTTACATATGGTGTCCGTAAGGGAGATGGGTCTGTATGATGAAACTTCGGTTGGGTCCTTGTCTGCTTTTGGGATTGGTACTACTATTGCTTGTTTCCATTTCTCGGGGATTTGTCCCGTGGTCCATGATTGGTTAATTAAAGCAATTAGAGCTATTTCCATGTTGGTTGGGATGTTTTTATATATTTCGTATCCCATGTTGTCTTCTCCTGGTGAGGTTGACTTTTTTGGTTTGATTGCATTTATCCATTCCTCTCTAGTAAAGGGTTCGTTGAGAGACGGGTTTCTGGGTTCTCTATCCATAAAGAGATGTGACTGCTGTTTCTCCACTTTTGCTCTATATGCTTGGAATTTTGCAGTGTGGTTTTTGTTGCTGCTCATTCCTGCAAAGTGAGATGCTATCGCTGAAGCTTTTTCCATGTTTGTTATTGCTCCTTTGATATTTGGTATAGTCGTGCTAATTCCTTTTTTCATGGATTTAATTTTATTCCAAATTTGTTTGGAATTGGACTGTTTGATTATTAAAGTGGAGCAGTAGTTTTGCCACGACGTCTCTTTAGATGTTTTGATGATCTGCTTTGCTAATTTTTCCTTTTTTTTGTAGTCATCGAAGTCCGTTGACTTGCCAGTGTGCCTAAATCTGTTGAGGGCTTTCTTCTTATCCTTGATCGCCTTCTTGCAGTTGTCGTTCCACCAAGGTATGGGCTGTTTATTTGTAATTTTTGTTCCCGTGGAAGGAATGCTATTATTGGCTGCTTCCTTGATACACTGGATTATGTTGTTATTAAACTGGTCGATGTTGTCGTCTTGTAGATCATGTATTGTCTTTTTTTCCAGTAGGGTCCGGAATTTCGTCCAGTTTGCTTTGTTTAAAATCCATTTGGAAGTTTTTTTAATGGGATCGATTGGCTTTGACAAGTGTATGTCAATAACTATTGGGTAGTGGTCACTACCTAGTGTAGATTCTCTGTCTACTTCCCAGTTGGTGATTGCAGCCAATCTGGGCGTACAAATAGTAAGATCTAATGCAGACATGGAGCCATTTGTTGGTGATAGACGGGTTTTTGTTCCGTCGTTTAGTATGACAAGGTTTCTTCTGAGTGCCCATTGTTCAATCAATGAGCCTCGCTTGTCAGTATGATCACCGCCCCATGACTTATTGTGGGCGTTAAAATCTCCACAAATCATGTATTCTTTTATGCAGCTGTTTAACTGCAAATAGTTTTGTAAGAGCGCTGGAGCTGCTCCACCAGGGTCATACACGTTAAGAAGTTCAAATGAAAAAGAACCAACGTGTATATGTACTGCTTGATATTCTACAGCGTTTGCTGTAGAATTATCTTGTTTTTGGCTAGTGTTAGTACAAAAATAAGTATTGGGTAGTAAGTCACTAATAAATATTCCTAACCCACCTCCCTTTAATCCGCTAGCCCTTGTCAGGTATTTATATTTGGAATATCCCTTAATTTTTGGTTGGGATTTTGATGAACTGTGGGTGTGGGTTTCCTGAATACAAATGATGTCAGGTTTTTTAGTGGAATTTTGAATTTTAATTAATAATTCAGGTTTATTTATGTTTAAACCCCTGCTATTCCATTGCCAGATAGTTAATTTATGTTTCCCTTGTTTGTCCATTTAAATTATGATAATTATTACCTTATAGCTATTTCCTATTTAAATATGCAAATGTTTTTCAAGGAGATCATTTAGTAGTTTAAAGTACGGTACACTAGGTACCCCCTGGTAATTTGAGATTTGAACAATCCCTAAAAATAGTTGCTTGAAGATCGGTTTTAAATGTGCATTTGATCACGTGCAAACCCGTCTCCGTAATTAGATATTTCATACATCGTATACCTTGGTACTGGCGAGGTTAGGATTTAAATTAAATTAGCTTTATTATTGCTATAATAAGAATATGTCACGTATATTCTTTGCACGTCTTTGCACGGACCTAAGGAGAATTATTACGAGAGAAATATTATGAAGTTTATAGTGGCTTTCGAACCCACAACTCCTGCGAGACTAAGACAACTCCGTCAGCTTACAGGTGAAAAAATGCTTTCGTTCCAGACCAACGCACAACTACGCCTGAGACTACCCCTGCTTTATATGGTTCAAGCGCGGACGTGATGGAAAACACCCCTCTGCGGTTTAGGGTTTTGAAACGTTTAGATAGTTTGATGTGAGGGATAGAAAGAAAAGTCAAAGAGCATTTATATGAGTACAAATGTAAAACAAACGACAGACAGACGCATTGGTTTTCAAAACACAACATTTTTATTCAAATAACAAACATTATTTCAAAGAACAAACATTATTTCAAAGAACAAACATTTTTTCAAAGAACAAACATGTTTTTCTTCTATAACTCTAATACATTATCTTTGACATGGTTGACAACCTTGTGAATTAAATTGAGATTTCCACTGATGGAAATCATTGGGCCATTGATGTACACTACGTTTCCTAGCTAAAGACAACAGATAGCCATAATGGTCACAAAACCATCGATCTACTTTGTCATCGTTTCGAGACGAATGACGATCAAAATAAGTCACTAAATGTTCTAAAGAATATCCAAGACTGCGATGATGCAGATAATAGACACAATATTGTCCACACACCATAGAATCTGTGCTTTGTAATTTCACATTATTGAATCGTGTCGTCTGGGCATTTCTTCTCACAAAGTCAATGATATCATCTTCGAAAGGGGGTAATCCATACGAATCAAAATACTCCGCACATCCCTCTTGAGGAAAGTAGACAGCTACCCAGTGAGTTCCTGGAAGATGACTGTCATCTGTGTTGATGACATAAGCTTGATTCTCTTGAGGTTTGCGATGAGGTAGTTCATCTTTAGCACACACGACAGGATTCCAAGAAGCAGTGTACGAACTACGGTTCAAAAGATAATAAAGTTCCCAGGTATCCATTTTTTGTTGTGTAGCCTTATTTTTTTTTTCCCCTTTCTTCACAGGTGATGATAAGTCATCAATTCAATCCAGACTTTTTGTTTGAAACGGTCTGACAAGTTACTGATGGTTTGCTTCGTCTCTTTACTCTGGGCCAAGAGAGCTTCGATGCGATCAATTTCTCGAGCAAACAATGGAGGAGAGGAATGATCACGTAAGCCTTTATACCACTGAAGTAACACGGCTTCTTCTGAAATGAGACTCCAAGCTTCGTTCAGATAATCATCCAATTTTTCTTCTTGACTCATCATCATACATTTATCGTGTTGAATTTGACTGGGATGATCGATTTGACATCCATAACAATCTTTTTTAATCATGTCTCTCATTTTATCTTCCAAGTGTTGTGCAAAACAAGCCACTAACTGTTGTTCCTGTTCTGGCCATCTGGATTGCATGATCACTACTTCTTCTTTTTGGTCTTCGGGAACTGCTTTCTCTGTAACCTCCCATTCCATGGATTCTCCACTATTCAAAGAAGGACAAGGGTCTTCCATAGTGTCTAATAGTCTAGAATGACTTCTCTCAAACTGTTGATTTCTATGGTATTATCGAATTCGGCATACAGAATGACATTTACTGTATGGGGAAGAGATGGGTGATCTGCTGTTGCTGCAAACTGAAGTTCCACACGCAGTTGTCCTGATTTTATAGGGTGGAAATGTCCCTCATCACTGCCTTGGTCTGGAGTGAAATCAAAACCCCACAAAGCGTAACCTCCTGCATAATCGTCGTAGGAAATACCGTGACTGGTGTTGGTTCCTAACTGTCCTGTGGCTTCGTACAGCGACAAGTACGACCTCAAGTAATTCTTCTGGGCAAAGTTGGGTTCGAAAGGTCTGGTACACAAAGTTTTGCCATCGCGACTGACTTCGATTTTGGATACATTGTAGTGCTTAAACTCGAAAGGATTTTGAGTGTAGGCACCGTTGAAGGCTGCATTGCTGACGATACCGATGAATAAACGTTTGGGTAACTGTCCTTGGAACAGATGATCTTCGATCTTAGATCGGAGTCCAGCGGCAATGGTGAAAGTTTTGACTTCCACGCGTCGTATCGGATACTTGGCTGTCGTTCTGCTCAAAGTGTGACTGATGTCATTTCCCACTTTAGGTAACACTTCCACACGACGCACGTATAATCTGGCTTCTTCGATCTTGGTTTTACAGTGGTGAGCAGTAGGAGCAGCAACAGTTTCAGTAGCCATCAAATGGAAAGCAGCACTGCTACGATTCAGTCTCAAGCGAATATCTACTCCGTTTAGCAAATACTTCTCTTGAAACCACATGTCCAAATGCAAACGATCGCACAGTTCTAAACTACGTCCTTGCAGAATTTTCTTTTGACGCTCGTTAAAACCCACATTGTGAGGATTGGTAACATTGTCATCATTATCTACTTCGGTCAAGGCTGTGTCGATAAATTTATTTGCTGTGTCAGGTTTCCATACCACGCAAGCATCTAAATGAGTGTTTTTGGCTTCTTTTCCGTACGTCAAGAGATTTTCTATGTACGCTCGGTAAGGGGTAAGTATCCGTGCTACTGCTGACCAGTTTGTTATTCATGTACAAATCCACTTCGCTGAACAAGGAATGCATGAAATTGTTGACGGGAGCTGATTGGGTATCGGCTCCTGGAGCGTTGCCGTCCGTTTTGGTTACTTTCACTTTCAAATACAAGTAACTGTTGTTGAGATCGATGTAATCTTCGGGTTGTCCTTTGATTTCAAACTCGATGGGAGCTGAATCCGTCAAAGAGGAGACGGGATGAAATTCGACCCATTGGGCTTCTTGCATGGTCATCATCGTGGGTGGCATGGCAAAGAGATCTAGTTCCGACTTGGAACAGGCACAAGATTCTTGGTGCATCATTTTTTCTTTATGTTTTTTTCTTCACTTTTAATAATCAAAAATGTCTAAGTCTCGAGCGGTTCTTTTTTTCTTCGTCTTTCTCACTTTAGAGGCACGGAGACTTTTGAAAGGGTGCCTTCGTCGTCGCTTTCTACCTTGTCCTTGCTGTGTCGTCAGGGAAGCAGGAATGTCAGACTCGGTACCGTTCAGGGCATTTATAGGACTTTCTCATCGACCCAAAATCTCTTTACCCGTTTGAAGCAAGACATTTTTGCCTGCTCTCAAAAAAGCTTCTTTAGGGTTTTGTTTGTCAATGAGAACATTGTGAAGAAAATCTTTGCCGTGAGTCAATGCGGCATCTTTTAAGGCGTGCAATCCTCGTGTCACCATCGGTTTCAAAACAGGGACCACAGAACGAAAGGCTGATTTAAACATATCTCCTAAACCATGTCCTCGTTGTCGAGTGACTCCTCGGTACACAGGATACATCACTTTTTCAGTTGTTGGAGAATCGTTTTTGAAAATGGAGTTTCACTGTGACTTTTCCTTTGGTAAATGGAATATTTTGTCCTAGTTCTCCTTTTATAGAAATGTTGACACTGTCGAAATACGACTTACTGACGGGTAAATAATGAGGATGTACAAATTCACGGTGAACGTGATTGGTATTTCCACCTTCTTCTTTAACGCTAGTGGCAGAATCCACTTTGAAAGGAATGACACGTAGTAACGGTGCAGAGGTGTGTCCTACCACGTTGTACTCTGCCACATCGGAGTACACAAACATCAAGTTGAGACCTTGGTTGAATTCAATAGGGAATCGAAAATATTTTGCAAAATCCGAGTTACTGGTTATGCCTGGTATTTGCTTTTTGTTCTTGAGCATCTCGACGTCTCCACCTAAAATATCAAACAATTCAGGACAAAAAGTAATGGCCATCATTTTCTCCTCTAAAAATGTCATCATGAGTCGACGAGACACTGAATAGTACTCAATGGTCACACTTTTTGGGGTTTTTGTGGATGCAAGGGACTCCATGGCTTTACCAAACACAACATTGAACCTGGTTACAATCGTAGTCACTAAATGTTGACCACTAAAATAATAACCTAGAGGAATGACGAACTTATGAGTGGACAGGGCTTTAGTTGGGGGTCCATCTGATTTCTTTTCGCCACCTTTACCTCGTGCGTCTAAGGCCTTTTGCAATTGCTCGTCAAACACTTCTACTGTAAAAGTGTTTTGATTTTCGACGATGTTTTTTATTTGTGTCGGGTGTATTATTTCCACTAAAGCTACTTCCCAATGATCATCTTGATCCAAATGCATGGTTTGAGGTAATTTAGCCGTGTAACAGCACAACGTGTTGTTAGGAAACACCTCCATGGAACTGTCACTGGGTAACGTTAAGTAAAATTGGTTAATAGTGTTGTTCATAATTCCAATGTTGTTCTGTCCGAGGAGTCACTCGAGGTTAAAGGAGTATCTAAAAGAGGATTGTGATTGGAAGGGTGACTGCCAGGAGAAGGACTAACGTTGGACGCAAGGCTCCCAATAGTGTTATTGTTGTTCCCGTTGTAAGAGTATTTCAGGGAAGGATTGGGAAGAAGATATCCGATGCAACTGCTGAGTAAAATGGTCCACAATTGTTTGTCTCCTTGTTGCAAACTCAAATTAGCAATGGCTGCACCGATGACACAATACACCACAAAGATTTGACAGAAAAAGACGATTTGGGTTTTAGGGACACGTTCTCCACACCACACCCACAAGGGTTGCTTTTGTAAATCTTGCAGAGATGATGTGGGTGAAGGAGTAGTCACTGTGGTCGCTGAAGCTGTATTGAAGGGCATGATGGTCACTTCTTTTTATAGTCGATGACTTGGGCAGCGTCAATCCAAGAATCAAAACTAGGAGGATATCCTTTCCAACGTACTTTGACTTCTTTGACACGACGTTTTCCTACTTTACGGGTTCTTCGTTCGAGAATGCTTTCAATGTCGTACACGTCGTCTTCTTTTTTGGTGACACGTTGTAACTCAGGCAAGTAAAATGTTCCTTTTAATACTTCTCCGTTCATGTCTTCCAATTTATAGACGGCAGGATGACGGCCACGCACTCGTTCAGTAACACGAAACAATTCGGTGGTCCAATTGGGTAAGTAACCTTTGTCGAAAGTGCGTTTGGTTTTACCAATGCGTACCCAATCTCCCGGGGTTAACACTTCTCCACCTTTCTTGGGGACAGCCCTCGTTCGGGACGTACCAAACAGACGCTCAAAAACAGCCACTTCGTTGTCGGGTGTCACCTCTTGTGGGGCACGTCCAATGCTTCTATGGTAAGATTGATTGTAGGCTTGGACTAAGTGCGGTAAGACGTCGATGTACTTGAGGGTGTGTTGATGCGTAAAATATTTCCACATGCGTTCTTTCAAGGTACGTTGAAAACGTTCCACGATACTGGCTTTGGTTTCAGGATTTTCGGTGGTGAAAAAATGAATGTCACGTTTCTTTAATTCTCGTTGGAAAGCTTGGTTTAGAAATTCGGTGCCTTTGTCGGTTTGCCATCGAAGAGGGTGACGACCACTTTGTTTCAACACCAGTTGCAAAGCTCGTACTAACTCTCCGCTCGATTTGGATGTCAATGGTACGACCCAGGCAAATTTAGAAAAGACGTCGATGACACAAAACAAATATTTGTAGCCACGATTGTAGGTGGCTAAATGAGAGACATCGGCTAAATCGGCTTGCCATTGATGATCGATGCCTTCCACTTGAGTGCGACTTCTGTGAAATTTTCGTCGAATGGGTTTGTGTAAAGTGTACGTCGCTTGTTCTTGTAACCATCGTTGTACTGTAGGTAAACGGAGCTTTTTCAAGCGACTTTTTGCAGCACGATACAATTTCTGAATGCCTCCGTAACCTGCAGGGCGAGCTGGATCGTAATAAATGCTGGCTAAGACCTTCTCCATGGTTTAGGTTAATAAGTGACCCACTCTTCGAGGATATTGCTTTGGGTGGGACGAAATGCGGGTTGTTTGGAAACGGTTTTACGTGTCCGGTGTGCCACAGGAGTTGACGTCGAGGGTGCTGGTGGTGGTGGTGGTGGTGGAGGTAATGAGATAGCTTTGGTCTTCTTTTCTTTTCTCACCTCTGGTTTCCTTTCTTTCTTTTTCACTTCTGTTGAAGCAGGAGTAGCCATCATCTTTTTAACCCAAGTTTTGAGTTCTTCTCGTTGGGGCGTGGGAGAAGGGGTCAATAAGGAAGCGGCAATCTTACTCGGAATGGGAGTAGCAGTGGGTGTTTGAAAGAGATCATGGGGTTCTTTTTCTTCCTTGGGTAATGGTGGGGTGACGTCTGTTTTGGCTACTGTAGAGGGTAAAGGCGACGGATTATTCATTAGTGCCTTCAAATCGGACAGTGTGGGTAGAGCTGTTTGTTCCACAGCTTTTCGATGAAAGAGTTGTAGTCGTTGCAGAAGTTGACCGTACTTTTGCGATTTTTCGGTTTCGGACAAATCGTGGCGATGCAGCAAGGATTGCAATTCGTGTTGTAATTGGGACATCTCGTTCAAATCAGGATTGGGTGGTAAATGGGGGGTACGTTGTTCTTGCCAACGATGGTATTCCATCCATCGTTTGTAAGGAACCAAAGTCAGTTTTCGTCCTTCCATGGGCTTCCAAAGGTTACGTCTGAGATCGTGGTGCTTCATGGATCCCTTTTATCTTCTGGAAGGATCATACATATTGCTACCCATACCTTGGGGCCATCCCTTGGTGCATCCCTGGGGACATCCCTTGTGTCATCCCTTGTAAAAAACCTGGTAATATGCTGGATAGGATACCGGATTTCGCTAATCCTCCCAACACAGGAAGAAGAAAAGGTAAAAATCCTCCGCGTTGCACCAACATTTTTTTCTTTTGACGGACGGGTATTTTCTTTTGGACCATTTGACGAAGAACGTGTCGATGTTTGGCTAAGCATTTTTTCTGGTGTGAAGACAAAGGTATCGTGCCTTTCAAGACATTCAAACAACATTCGCACACGGTATCGATGACATCTTTGGAAGCCGTTTTAATGATTTGTTTTCGCATGGGTGGAGAGGCTTTGGACAGGACAGACAACACGTCTCCGTGTTTGACCAAACGAGGAGGTAGTCCTTTCTTTTTCTTTCCTTTGTGAGGTGTAGAAAAATATTTTCTGCGAGGTGACATCTTTGCTTGTTCGTTCCACAATGCCACTGACGTCCATGACTTGAAACACACCCTCTTTTATCTTTTTTTTTGTTGTGCCATCACTTGATTTATAAGTGGTATCACTTTTTCTGGAAAGAGATCATGGGGTAGGAAAAATCCTCCGCGTTGCACCAGCATCTTTTTCTTTTGACGGACGGATATTTTCTTTTGGGCCTTTGGACGATGAACGTGTCGATGTTTGGCTAAACGTCCTTTCCTTTTCTTTCCTTTGTGGGGTGAAGAAGAATGTTTTCTGCGAGGTGACATCTTTGCTTGTTCGTTTCACAATATTACTAGTGTCAATGACTTGGTACACACTCTCTTTTATCTACTTTTTGGGGAACTACCGCTTCGTCAAAAAGGTAACAATGTCTTTCACAAAATTACCAAAGGATCCTCCATTTTGGTGACTCTTCTTTTTCTTTAAAAGACTACGTCTTTGGAGGAAAGGACGTCGATGTTTGGTTTTTAAGCCTTTGGTACGATGACGAGATTGTCTTTTTCCTTTTCCTTTTTGGGCAGCAGAACGACGAGGGTGGTGGTGGTGGTGGTGGTGGTGTGCACGTTTTTGAGGAGGCATCCTGGAGTGATCATCAGTGGTACAGAAAAAATACTGATTGACGTCGTGGTTTTCAAGTCATATTTTTATACTGGAATGCGTCGCCACTGATTATCTTTGCGTCGTATCAACTTCATGGCAGGTAACACACGTCGTGAAGGAGTTCGCAATGGACTCAATCGGGACAGTTCTTGTTTGGACAAATCTAGTAAACTCTTTAACATGCCAGATCTTTCTTGGACTTTGACTTTGGGAGCAGCTGCTACTGACGCTAAGGTGGACGAGGGTGTCTCCGGTGGAGGAGACGTTTTGGGAGACGCAGATTTCCAATGTTTCATCAAATTAGGAAAAACGGGTGTCAAATTGGGTTTGGCTGGCATCACCCGCAACGGAGAAGTGGCAGTCCCTGAGGCTACTGGCAACGTAGTCCCTGCCAAACGTCCTTGTAGATCTTTTCTTACAGGTCGTGGTTGACGAAGGTAAGGTTGTGTCCTGGCCGAAGTGCCTCTTTTGCGGGTGACCGCTTTTTTCTGTGGACTTTTCTTTTTCTGTGCTTTGATCTTGGTACCCTTGTTCTTTTTCTTTGGGGTTTGTTTGGCTTTTTTTGTTTTCTTCTTGGGGTGAACTTTGGGAGTATTGGGATCCCATTTTAAAAGGGAACGAATGATGACACCTCCTAGAGAACCACTACCTCCAGGTTTCAATATGATTTGCTTTTTGGTGTGAGTGTCAATGCGAGGATTGGCCAGTTGCGTCAAGGCTACTTTGTTTCTGTCAAAAAAGCGTTTGGTTTGATGTGGAATGTGAATGATGCCTTGCAGTATTTGACGTGCTGTCACCGTAAACCATCGTAAGACTTCTTTGAGACTGGCTTCTAAGACGTGAGCACGTCTTTGTGGATTTTTTTCGCGACTGATGCCGTACAAGGCACGAATCAATTTGATCGGAAGATGAGACTGAAGGGACGTCATGTTGACGATGTATGAGACCAGGTTAAAGTAACCCAAGGTTTTTATAGATTTTTTTAGTGCTTCATAGTGTTATGTCAACGAGGAGGACGTGTACACGACAGGTCCTCCGTCTTGACACCAGTCGTGAAACAAATCGGTACGAAATCGCAAATAATCAGGGGTAGTGGGTTTTAAATCCACGAGTAAATAGGCGTGTGGCGTTTGAGTGGCATCATCGTACGCATGAGTTAGCCAAGGTGTTCCTAACTGTTTGGCTAAAACTTGCACTTGTGATTTATCTCGAGGACTTTTAAACAAGACCACGTAATGAGCATTAAGACTAATGGTACGATGGGCTTTACTTTGTTGAAATAAATTTTGTGTAATGTAAATGACACTGGCATTACGATGATGCCCTTTACGTGTAAACCACAGTTTAATTTCTTCTTCGTCTTCTCCTAACATGTCGTCAAAAATAACCCAATGAGTTTGACTAGGGTCAGACACGATCCCCTCGTCTTCTTTAGGAATGCCTGCTACAAACACAATGGAATCACCTTGACTTTCTTGCAAGAGGCTGTATGCCGATTGCCACTCTTTGTAACACCACACGATGCGTTGAGGTGGACGATCGATCAAATGATGTTTATGTTCGATCAAACGTTTGACAAATTCGGTTTTGCCTGAACCGCTCGGTCCAGCAATTAACATGTTAAAAGGATGACGAAGATACAAGGCTTTCCAACTAGCCTGATCTAAGTGTTCGTCAATGACTTTGAATGTGGAGGAGGAAGGAGTAGTAGAAAGAGTAGAGTGAGCCATAGTCGTGTAGTGGTATGTCAGTATTGACACAAAAACAGACAAGACAAGAGGTTTTTATACTTTTTTCAAGACACGTTTATTTGAATGCAACACGAAAGACAAAAATACATAAAAGCCAAATGGATAAATACAAGAATAAAAGACATAGGCAAACGATCAAAGTGGAATATAAACAAGTCACTGTACAACGTGGTTTGGGTAACGAAGGTGTCCTAGAGGTAGTATGTAATGTTCTTATAGTCTCCTCTACAGGGGGTACAGTCACATAGGTGTCTTCTCGAAAGGGTCTTTGTGGGGGAATGTCCATGACAGTTTTGTCTTGAACAGAAGGATTGTCTTGGGTGATAGATTCTTTTTCTTTTTCTTCTTCTGGTACTGTTACTAACACAGGATTAAAAGTGACTTTTTTCACACGACGATGAATTTTAGGAACACAACGCTTGGGCATAATGGGATACTTCGTTTGTCCAAGCCTCAAAATCCCAACTTTTCCAGTCACGTACATCTGTCCAATGAGGGTGTAATTCACAAGCTACACACACATCTTCGTACACTGCTTCCGTACGTAAAAGTTGACGAATCTTTTTTTCTTGGAAAGGTCGAGACGTATCCAGATGAAAACGTAAGGCTTTGAACAGAATAAGTCTCTCGTGGACATTTAAAGGAGTCACCATACTGTCTTATTTTTTTGATAGGTAGTGTTCGTAAAGTGTTCACAAGGAATCGACAGGTAAACGAAATCCTAGAAAGCAAGTCACTAAAACACACACGACACGTCGACCCCAATTCATAGGGTACAGTTCTTGCAATAAGTGTTCGTAATCTTTCACCGTGTGAATCTTCTCATTGATATCCTTCCACGGAATCTGTTGGATCACCAATGATAAAGGTTGTGGCATGGTCGTTCTCTTTTATACTTCTTTTTTAGGTCGAAGACTATCAGTGTAGATTCAACCCAGAATTAAACACAGAATTAAATTTGCACAAAAAGCAAAAGTGATTAATATAACGTGTAATTTCGTCCCACTGCCATTCAGGGTAACGGTCAAGAAGGATCAAAGCATCTTCAGAGGTAAATGTACTAAATTGGAAACAGAGCAAAAAAATACCTTTGATCCAGAGAAATCTGACACGTTGGTTAATTTTTGTCACTTGCCTCTTGTGAATTTCACGACACAAAAGTTCTACAGTCACCCATTGCGATTTTTCTTTAGCAAGACCCTGCCAAACGTCCTTGTAGATCTTCTCTTGCAATTCGTGTGGTAATCCTTGAATATAATGTTTTAGAGAGGGTTTATATACTGGTCTAGGTGTGTTACACGACATGGAGCAGTA